>BSBK01001771.1:1062500-2330000 GCA_027943335.1 Chamaecyparis obtusa
CACTCCTACTATAAAATATTTCAAAATTTTTGGTAGCAAATGTTATATCAAGAGGGATGATGAGATAGGGAAATTTTATGCTAGAAGTGATGAAGGTATCTTCCTTGGTTACTTTGTTAAAAGAAAGGCATACAAATGTTTCAATCTAAGATTAAGGAAGATGTTTAAAAGTAACAATGTAAGAATAGATGAGAAATTTCAGATACAAGAAAGAATGTATGACAAAAGTCAGATATCAGAAGTGAAAGAAACCTCTACTGTTGCCAAAGAAGAAGAACTTATTGAGGAAGAAAGTGAAAAGGAGGCTTGTAATGATACAAGCAAGACTATTGAAACTCCTAAAACTCCAAGGTATGTAAAAAATAACCATCCTAAAAATAAAATTATTGGCAATACCAGTCAGGGAGTACTAACTAGATCTAAAGTTAGAGAAGATACAAATGAAGCCTTTAAAGATGAATCTTGGATAAATGCCATGAAAGAAGAATTGGATCAGATAAAGAAAAATAAAAATTGGGAATTGGTTCCAAGACCTAAAAATAAAAATGTTATAGGAACAAAATGGATGAAGAAGGAATAGTTGTAAGGAACAAAGAAAGACTACTGTGTAAAGGATACTCACAGCAAGAAGGCATATACTTTGAAGAAGCATTTGCTCTTGTTGCTAGAATAGAGGTAGTAAGATTATTCCTATCTTATGTTGTACACAAATACTTCAAAGTTTATCAAATGGATGTTAAATCTACATTTCTAAATGGAGATCTTGAAGAAGAAGTATACATAGAACAACCAGATGGATTTCCTCTATGCGAAGACAAAGACATGGTGTGCAAATTGAAGAAAGCCCTATATGGGTTGAAGCAAGGTCCTAGGACTTGGTATGTAAAGTTGGAAAAGTATCTACTTGGACGTGGATTCAGAAAAGGCAATGTAGACAGTAATTTGTATTTGAGAACTACTGAAGATGGAATCCTAATAGTAGAAGTATTTGTGGATGACATTATCTTTGGAGGTAATGATTGTCTATGTAAGAAATTTGCTAAAGAAATGGAAAGTGAATTTGAAATGTCCATGATAGGTGAAATGAAATTCTTCCTTGGACTACAAATAACTTAGATTGAGAATGGTATTTTCATTTCTTAGACCAAGTATATCAAAGAATTACTTAAGAAATTTGGTATGGAAGATTGTAAACTGGTAGGAACACCTATGGTGATAGAAAACAAGCTAACAATTGATGATGAATTAAAATGTGTTTTTTAGATTTTGTATAAATCAATGGTTGGAGGGCTACAATATCTAAATCACACCAGACTAGATATTTCTAATGCTGTTTGAATTATTGCTAGATATTAGGTAGAACCTAAAGAGACTCACCTAGCTACTGTTAAAAGGATACTGAGGTATCTCAGAGGAACCATAGACTATGGTTTATGGTATGATAGGAATGATAGCTTTGAACTTCATGATTATACTGATGCTAATTGGGTAGGAAATATTGATGACAAAAAAAGTACAAGTGACGGTGCATTTTTCCTTGGGAAAAAGTTGGTTTCTTGGCTAAGTAAGAAACAAGATTGCATAGCACAATCTACTGCTGAATCATAATATGTTGATGCTGCTATAAATTGCACTAAAATTGTTTGGATGAAACAAATGCTGATAGACATTGGAATAACTATTAATGAGCATGTGGTTATCCATTGTGATAACACCAGCACAGTAAACATGTCAAAGAATCTAGTGATGCACTCTAAAACTAAACACATTTTTATCAAGTATCACTTCTTAAGAGACCAGGTGGTAGAAAAAGAAATCAAGCTTGAATATATCAGTACAAAAGAGTAGATTGTAGACATCTTTACAAAGTCACTACCAAAAGATACCTTTGAATATCTTAGAGGTATGTTAGGGGTTCATGCCCCTCCTAGTTAGAACTAGATGGTGTAGAGATGCATTGGTCTAGAAGTGCTCAGAGCCTCATCATTTTCTGGACTAGATGTAGGGATCTACTCCTTAGGGGGAGTGATTGTGGATGAAATTTTATATGTGAAGGTAGTTGGCACCCTTTTCCATTGCTATCAAAGGGGGAGTGATGTTATGAGAAAATCCTCATAGTTTGGGGAGATTGTTCAGTTGACGGACTTTTGGGTTGATACAACTTTGGGATAAGCTTTTCCCATATGTTGACATCAATGCCAAAGGGGGAGATTGTTGGATATTTCTAATGCATGGGTGATGATTGAGACATTTAATTTTTTTAATCACTACATTATGTAATGGGCACTCATACTGTTGTCATTTGTATTTTGTCACCGATGTCAACATATGCTTCTATGAAGGAACCAGACTGGTAATCACAGTGTATGGAAGATGTACAGATGTTTCAGATGTTGTGAAGTTAGATGAGAGTTCAGATGGATGTTTTGATCTTATATCTAAGATTTCATCATTAATGGATGCATATTAAGGAAGATACAATTGTTTTGGTAAAGACTGGTCAGTAGACTATGACAGTGAGAACTAATAGAGTTAGTCTTTGAGTTTTTGGTATAGATTTCAGAGGGATTGGATTCAAGGTATGCAATCTTGAAGGATGATGGAAGAGGTACTAACGGATTTTCATTGGTCATTGAAAGGTATGAAATTATTGGTGACATCATCTAGGGTGTGTGCTTTGGCGATGGCTTATTCTGAAGCCGAATCAGGGAATGAAGCGTGTGTTTTGTTTGACAAGCATAATTCAAGGATGTCGGTCCTTAATTGTTGTAATGTAATCATTGTAAACTTGTTTTAGATACCGTGTGTATCTTAGCAAGGGCTTATTCAATTTTTTGTAATTAGGAAAGCCTTATGGGCCAACTTGATCTTGGCAAGATGTAATAAGGTATAAATGTAAGGTCTTTTCTTTGGAAAAGATATGGATGTGAGATAAGTGATATAAGGAGGTCGTGAACTTGTGTCTATTGTATGTAGAGAAGAGGATTGTTTATGGACTTCATTGGAATTGATCAAGCAAAGATAGTTGCTGGAAAATAGTTCAAAAGATTATGTATTTCTTCATATACACTTTTTACGAACTAGTGAGTTCAGAAGGTAGACTTAACCTTCTTTGGGCAATGAGCCTTGGATAGTGAGCCCTCTTTGTTCTTGACTCCTAATAGGGTATGTCCTCTAACAAGGACTATGTACTATAATATTTCAATAAGCTCCTAACAGGGCTATATCTTCTAAAAAAGATTACTATACTCTCAGTACATCATTAGTGGGTGCTAATTCCTACTAGGGTTTTTACCTTTAACAGGGTTTCCCCGTAACCAAAATATTGTGGTATTGTGTTGGCATTCATTATATTCATTGGATCTGATATTGATAAGCTTAAAGTTTAAAGTTTGATATTCTATCATATAACTGATTCACCCCCCTATCAGTTGTGTTGTGGACTGTTAATCCTAACAAAGAAGATCCATGTAAAGTTTTAAGGTCATTGGTGTTCAAATCCAAAAAGTTGTCAAGTTGTTATAAATTGTTGTTAAGAAAAATGCATTAAAGGTGTCCAAAGGTAAGTATTCGGTCTTGAAGAATAGTTGCTTTGGTTATGGAACTGAATGTGATCTATAAAGGTTCTTAGATGGTCGAGTATGAGTTATGGGTGGTCAGTTGGAGGAAGAATTTGTCAAGAGTTATGATTGTAATCCTTTGATTGTCACACCTAGTCTGTAGATAGGGTGACAGTCATGGAATTTTGTGAAAATTAGGAAGAGAATCACCCAAGGAATGAGCACAAATAAAATCATGGTAGGAAGGAGGCATGGATGATTCTATTTGTAGGGTTTTTTTAAACTATGCAATAAATTAAAGGATTATTTTTATGGTTTTCAGTCCTCAGTCATCCTTGCTCTCTATTTTAATGCATGTTGCTTGATCTAATTGATTGAATGCACTATGAAATGTATTGGAAATGATAATATAATTAATTTGGTTTCATTTGAATCCTTTTGGACACCCAATCATGGAGAATAGAAAAGAAGCCTCTTTGATTTTGTAAAATCTGTCAGAAACCCTCAGTGTTGAGGTTAATGACAAGGGTTTGTTTTATAACTCTGTTTGTACCTAATGCAAATTTGAGACTCTTGGTTCAAATAAAAGTGGATTCAAAAGGATATGAAATGGGTTTGGTTTGGGGTTGATTGTTTTAGTATGAAAAGATAAATATAATGGCCTAGCTGACTGTTACAATAATTTTATTGAATTTTAACAGTGTTCTATGTTAATTGATTGACTTGTGGATTAGGAAAAGGTTCCCAATGGTGTGTAACATTTGGAAAGTATCAAGACGAGGCAAAAATCCTTCCTAGATGGTATAATGGATATTTTATGGATGTAATACACTCCGATCATAAATGTTTTGGACATCTTGTAAAATGTCATTAAATAAAAGTTAGGATCTAAGTGTGGAACTTTATTTATTGAAATGATCCATAATCAATATTAAGTATAAATATTCATGTTTGGTCAACTAGAAAATAATGAGAGTGTTGGTAAGGTATTTCTTCATGATGACAAGCAATAAGGGTAACTCACTATTATGAGACAGATAGGGATAGTCCTAATGTGTGCAGGATAGTGCATAGGGAATGAGATAAATGAACCATAGAAGTGTTCACAAATGGTATATTAATTCTTTTTTAGATAGGTTTAATGAATAAATAGGTACAATGGTAGTCTAAAGAGTATGAATGTAATGACTATCTTGACATGACTTAATTTTGTTAAGTTACTATTTTTCTGTGATCATTAAATAGGGGTTTGGGAATGCTATGAAAAAAGGAGGATATGGAGAGTATGCTTCCTCTTGGATAGAATAAAGTCAAGGTATGATGTGACAAGGTTTTGTTCTGACATATAATGGTGTTATTGAGTTGATTTTTCATTGAAAATACTAGGTTAGAATGTTGAATGGTGATCTTGTACAATATTGATGAAGATGTTGATTGGATCCTAGATGGAGAGAAGATACTAATGCTGATTGATTGAGCAAAAAATCTAATGTTGAAGAATGACCTTGAATATAATTTTTTTTTTATTCCTAAATTGGAAAAATTGATATGAACCTTGAAAGGTTAAGCTTGTTATATGTTCCAAACCCATCCATAGGGTGCACCTAAAAGGGTGTTGTATTGTGAACATGCCTCAAATACATAGTCCATATGGTGGAATGAATGTTGGATCAACATGATCCTAGGTTGTTGAATATTTTTTCATGATGGTTTGCATCAAATAAGCACCAAATGCTGATGATGAGAAGGTCAAGACATATACCAATAACCAGGTTGAATCTAAAGGAGTGGAGGGACACTATAGGGCCATTGTGCCTTATAAGAGTGAACTAAGGGAGAGTCATTTTTTTGTATTTGGAGCACATATGAAGAAGATAATCCTTAAGAAAAAGAAGACACCCTTGATGGATTTAGTGGTAGAAATTGGGAACTCCCCTAAAGTTAAAATCAAAAGAAAGAGAGGTAGACCATTAGGATCTAGTGGAAATAAGGAGGAAAAAATTCCCAAGAGGAAGTTTCCTTACTATTACAAGATATTCTAAGCTCCCATGGATACAAAACCTTCATCCACCCATGGAATTTAAATATGCCTCTTGGAATGTCAGAGGGTTATAATCCCCTAAAAGGAAATGCATAATAAAAATATTTCCATTAATTAATCACAACATTGTTTAATGTTACATGAGATAAAATATTAGGTTTCACTCTTGATATTAATTTGAAGTGTATTTGGAGGGAGGAAAAATAATTTACCTCTTCCCATGGTAGAGGTAAAGGTGGAACTTCTATTCTAATTGGCCCCAAGTATGCCAAATTCATCGATGGTAGGGGTTTTTCACCATGCAATATAGAAGTATGGGTTAGACTAAAAATGAGATGTGATATTTGGAGTTTTTAAAGTATATTATATCAATGAATATAGGAAAATAAACATCTATAGGAATGGATCTTTCAGATGGAAATAATTCTATAGATATTTGGAGGTGACTTTTGTTGGATATTTGCTAGCAAGCAAGTGTTTATTGTATGTTTGTCATTGATGACAACATATGGTAAGTAGCGTGCATGGAAGCCTCATGGAGAGAGCCTTGAGCATATGGTTCTTAGATATGTTATCAGCATGATATCATATATGCAAAGGTTAATTTTGAGTAAAGATAGTAATACAATTGTTTATATCAATAGTGTTCTAGACAGGTCCTAGGAAGAGTTTTGTATGTGATTTGCAGTATGGTTGTGATGGAGCCTTGCACGTTTATATTTATGTTGTAGACATGTTGATGAAGCTATTAATTCTAAACTTAATGTCAAGCTATGAGAACACCTAGATTTTACAACTGTATTTCAGAAATTTGATGTATTTCTCCCATAGCCTGCAACATGTCACTGATATTTTATGCAGAGTCGCCACCTCTTTCAAAGAGGAAAATAGATTAAAATTTCATTGGTCTCTTGTAAACTTGTTTTGAATTCTTCCACCAGCAAAGTCACTATGTCTTTAAATATTAAATCATGATGAACACCTTCTGAATCTTCACAATAATGTTTAGATTATCAATTCTATCCACAAATGGATATGGCTGGACTCAAGGCTCTAATTTTATTGAAATTTATCACAAAGTCCCCAGCAGAGTCGCCATTTTGTTAGTGCATTTTCTTACATGAGTTTTAATGCACAACCCTAAGTGCTTAGATAGAACTCTCTCATTCCTAGACTCCTGACTCACATGAGAAAAGACTAATTAACAAGGAGAAACTCCTTCTTCACTTCAAGCTCTAGGCTACAGGCGGGTGTACCTATTTCATTCCCTTCTTCAAAGGATCATAACATTAGTTTATACCTTGATACAAACATTATCTTCTCAGTCCTTTCGAACTTACATGAAAAGTAAATTGTTATTTAAGTTTGATTGATGATGAAATCCCTGCAAGTCAAAGATAGACCAGTGCCTTATCCTAGGGCAGAGAGTTAGATAGAAAAACATACATCTACAAAGATCTTCTAAATGAAATAGAAACAGAACCCAGGTGAAATGCCTTACAGATCACCCTTTCTTAAACATATTTAATCATCAAATTTTTGTAGCAATCCTAAACTTTCAGAAGTTAATCTAAAGATTTAACCCTTTCCTTGAAAGGAACTGTAGACACCGAAAAATCCTTCAGAAAATAAATTATTTTTGTTTTTTGAAAATCCTTGATGACATCATCATTTATTAATTATTTATTTATTTAATTAATTAATTTATTTTTATGGCATTAAATCCCTCTCTCTTAATTAAAAATCTTTAATTAAGGAATCTAGCCTAAAAATGTCATTTGGACATTATCCCTAATTTATTAATTATTTAATTAATAAATTGACCAAAAACTTCAAAAATAAATTAATTTATTTTTAATTTATTTTTTATCCCAAAGTTGGCCAAAATTTTAAAGAGCACTAAACTCTTCTAGAAAGTCCTAAACCTTCCTCTAAATGGGTCAAATCCCTAAACTAGTCCCTTCAAACCCTAAGCCTAGATATTTAATATTTATTAAATTTACCTTTAATAAATATCTAAATCTCACCAAAAGCCACTTGCCCATCCCTTTCTCCTAATCCTAATCCTAATCACATTTCTAATCTTGTCACATTCCATTAGCAAAAGGTTTACCAAAACTTATGCTAACCTCCTCTTAGTCATCCTCCTTAGTCAACAAGGATTGACACCTCTTGGCCACCTCTTGCAAATGCATTTAAGGATGCATTTAAGCCTTCCTTATCTTTCTTACATGCATTCATTATGCATTTAAGACCTTCTTATCCCTTCCTTGCCACCTCTTGGCCTTGGGCACATTTACCAAATTGTGCACATGCCCTCAAACTTTCAACTCAATCCTCCCTTGACACTTGTCAGGACACTTGTCCTTGACTCAACCCTAACCTTAGCCCTAACTCTGACTCATCCTTTTAAACCAAGCCCTTCCCTTTTCCTATAAATACCCTCACTTCCTAAGGCAAATCATCTTTCAACTCTTAAACTCAATAGCAAAGTTATAATGCCATTTTCATTCTAGCATAAGCATAAACTCATCATTTTAGATCATTTTCAAGCTTAAATCATATCTAAATTAGCTTAATTGGATTAACATAGATTTATTTCTTGTTTAATCAATCTTAGTTCATCTTTTAGCTTTACATATTTGTGTGTTCTTGAGGCCTTTGATGCAAAATAGGTTCCTCATACCTATTTTGTGTCATTTTGGGTCTTCTTGGTCCTCAAATCATCCTAATTTGCATGCTCCAAGTGCTTGAGTTTGCACACCCACATCCATCTATATCTAAGCATATCAAACAGTGCATGGGCACATCCGTTTCAGGTTTAAACTGAGGTGGCTTTGATTTTAGTTTGTTTACCATTAAATTTATTTGATTATATGCTATGATGTTTGTTTATCTTTGGCCTTCAAAATAGGTTTAGGTGCACACTCAAATCCTAGTCTACATTCTGGCATGCCCGGTGGGACTCAAAACCACAATCATTTTGATGAGATTATACTTTATATGCTTGTATTTGCAGGAAACAAATTAAATGTCACCTATAGCAATTAAATGTCACCTTCAAGCAAAGAAATGTCGCCTTCATGAAAATAAATGTCACCTACATACAATCCAGTCACGCCTTCTTGCAATGAAATCACGCCTTTGAGAAAAGAAATGATGCCTATGAGCTCTGTTTTCACGCCTGCATAACTGAGATTTTCCTGTGATCGATAACTTCTGTTCTGTCCCAGAATTCTCTTCTGTCGCCTGCATGTAAAGAAATCACGCCTCTGCATATTTATCTGTCACCTTTAGAGGTACAGAATGTCGCCTATAAAAATAAAATGTCACCTCTGCACTTTCCAGCGTCGCCTATAAGCTGGACAGTGTCACTTTTTGGTTTTTTGTCTTGAGTTGCTTGGGACTGGTTTTTCATTTCTTTTATTACAGCAAAGGTCAAAATAAAATCTTGAATGACATTAAGGAAATGAACTTAGGTCCTAAGTGTCATTGTCAATTTGAAAATCAAACCAAATCTCGAATGCACTAAAAAGAATGAACAACTCTATTCCCTCTCTCGTTTCAAATTCCAAAGAAAGCAAACAAATTCAATCTAAGGGATAAAACAAAGCTTTTTTAAAGTTCTTAAATCAACTCGCTAATCAAATCTTGAATGCACAAAAGGAAAGAACTTGCAACCGTTCAAATCATTTACATTTTGGAGAAAAGAACAAATCAAAATCTAATCACGAGTGTCTTCATTTCAAAGTTCAAACATCACTTAATCAAATTTGGGAAAATGAACAAAATCTGCTTGATGTGCATGTAGGAGTTTTTCAATTCTTGCATAATCCCTGTTAGAGTAAGCAACGTGGAACATTTGAACTTGGACAAGTTCACCTGTTCTACTTTTAGCGAGGCCTGTCTGAGGAGAATCGCTTCCTCCTCGGAGAACGACCTCAAACTGGTATCCCCTCCGGCCGGTATACAAATAAGTGAAGTCCAAAAGAATCACTTATATCTCCTAATCACCGGGCGTTCGTGCCAAACACGTGTCTGGGGATGGTAAACATTCCTCTCCCCCAGCATTATTAGCAAGGCTCTTAAGTGAGTCACGGATGATCAGAAAAATTGGGTATGGAGACACCACGGAATCATTAGCAACCTGATAAAATAGAGGCTACCCTATCTACATCCGAAAGTATCAAAATCCTTGTGCAAGGACCGATTCCAAGGGGTTTACCGGGTCACCTCAAGATTACTCACCATTTGTATTCCCTTATGGGGGATACCAAGCTGTGGGCAAGTGATTTTGATACTCACCTTCCTTAGGTAGATCTGTTTGAAGTGCTTGATAGTCAAAGACTCCGTGAAAACACTTGTTGAAACATACACTTTTTAGAGCTTTATCAGAGTCAGTTGCCTTTGTTTGTATCCCGCAGGGTTGCTTTGTCCCTTGCGGAGATTGCTTTGACTTTAACTTTTGCTATTGGAAACCTTTGTCTCAAAATCAGAAGCCTCTTTTCCAAGTGATGCCCAGCAAGAACAAACATCCTAAAGCGAAGTTACCCAAATCCCAAGCCTATCAAGGAGAAAAGTTGCCAAGAAGAACACCAAGACCTATCAATCCACTATCCAAGCAACCCAAGCAGAGGAGAAGTCCCAAACCAGACTTGAGAACATTGCCCATAATGCCCGCATCAAATAATTCACCTTCTGTTTCCGAGTTAACCATCACTTTGTCAACCTTGAGCCAGAAGATTAGTCAAATCCTTGTTCATGTCTTGTTCCATCTTCAGATCTTGAAATCTTGTCTCAAACAGCCTTGCATCTTAGTTTCATCCTAGTTTCACTCTTTGCATCATTAATCAAAACCTTAGTTGCATTTGCATTCATCTTCCTACCAGCATTCTAGAATCAATCCTTGTCATTTGCATTATCCCTTTAGATAGAGCATTGTCCCTTCACCCTTCAAAACCTTTTCCACCAGCATCCCCCCATCAGCTTTTCATATCTTTCCGGCAGATCCATCATCCTTTGTTCCAAATCCAGAGATCCACCAACACTTAGTGTTTACCCTTTTGAGTTGTTCCTATCCCATATCCAAGATCAGAGACCATCATCCTCTTTTTGACACAACGTGTTGTTATAAAGAAATCAAACCTTGTCCTTGCATAGCCATCATCTCGAGCAAGAGATTGGAGTGTATTGATAAGAAACCATTTGACCGAAGATCATCAGTCTATCTTAGGTTGACCCCATCATATCTCTGATCCTCCATTTGGGAAAAATAGTAGCTCATTTGTTGACCACTCAGTAATCTTTCACCAGCCTTCCACCAGCAACCTATCTTTCCTCCACCGTCTTGATCCATATCTGTTCCATCCAGCTTCCATCATCACCATCTTGATCCCTGTCTTTGCATTTGCATCTTAGAAGTCATCATCTTTAGAAGTTCATCAACTTTGCATCCATCAACATCTTTTAGCCAAACATTTTGCATCCATTTAGCACTTGCATCTCCATGCTTATTGAGATCAGATCTCAGAAAAGAAGAAGCATGAATCCTTATCCACCAACAACCTCATCTGATCCCAACCTTTTCACCAATGCCATGATGACCTACAATCCCCAGATCTAAGCCAGTAACCCATGTGAAGATCCAAACATCCCCTCATCCCCGTTGGCAATCCAAGCATTTGAAAATCCTCCAAAAAGCCCACCAACGACCAATACCCTTGTACCGCAACATCAGCAAAGTATGTTTGCCCACTATCTGCCAGAAAGTACCTCCATCCCGCCATCTCTCTATCCACGCATCCCCATCAATACTATCCAAGTTCCAGCACAAGCATATTCTCCGTTTGACCAATCATTCCCTGATCCTATCATGCAAACACCCCAAGAGCTTTCCACCATTCTCTTTTTCTTGCAAGGAAGCTTCGCCAGTCCCGCAACACAAGCTGCAGTGCCATCCCCTCCATCTCCTACCCCTTTTGCTTCATCATCTGCTATGGCTACCCAAGCCCAAATCCAACACTTAACCCAAAGTCAGCTTCCACCTCTCACGCAAGCTTTTACACCAAAAGCTTCGCCACCATCCGCAAGTCAAGCAATGCCTTTCACCATCAAAGGAGCACCGTCACCCTTCATCCCCCAAGCACCCATACCTTCTTCTTTGGGGTTAGCGCAATCGCTTCCCATTCCAACCTCATCTTTCTCTTGGGTGTTTCCTTCATTTTCCTCCTCACAAGCATCCGCTCAACCACAACCTCAACAAGCTCCTTTCTCTCAACCATCATTCGTGTCCCAAGCTCCCGTTGCTCCTACCATTCCATCATCCGCTGTAGTGCACCCTAACATAAGCTCTCAGTGGGGCCTTACACAAGAAGAAATGAAGGCATGGGGGATCCCATCTCAATCCCCTACATCTATGGTTGCAAGTCAACAAATCACCTTCGCCCAAGCAGCACAGCAGCAACTACCCCAACCACCGCCAGCTTCAAGCTATTCATCCCAAATCCCAAATACCTTCCAGCAAGTTCCACCACCTCAACAGCCAATTTTCCCCAGCTATCTTACCCCATCACCCTTTGCTTCTAGCTTCCCCACATCTATTCCACCTCTAAGTAACGCAGGCATGCACCCAGCTTATATCAGCCAAACCCAAAGCCAACCTCAGCAACTACCACCATCATACCCGCAAGCAGCATCATTCCAACAACCTCCCCCATAGCAACCACATGTCCCCTTTCAGCAAACACCCATCATTCCTCAACAATAGCAAGTCCCTTGCTATCAGCCCCAGCAACAAATCCCTATCATCCCCCAGAAACAACAAGTTCCCACCCATCAGTTACAGCAGCAAGTTCCAAATGTCCAATATCAGCAAGCAATCCCACAACAACCGCCAGTTCAACAATAGCAAGCAGCCCAACAACATCAAGCGGTTCCATATCATTTACCACAATATCCCCAGCAACCATTGCCCCAAAATCAGTTCCAACCCATTTATCCACAACAAGTGCCATATCCAGTTCCACAGCTTCCATCACAAGAAGAAGTCCCAATTTCCTCGCCACTCAATGCTGAGTGGGAAGCAATGAAAAATGCTCTAAAAGAGCTACAAAGTGGAACAAAGAATAAAACATACAAGTTCGAAGAGGTGTGCTCATATCCCTTCGATCGGTCCATAGCAACTATCCCTTTCCCTAAGCATTTTGAGATGCCCAAGTTCGACAAGTATCAGGGGAAAGGAGATCCAGTAAACCATATCAAAGAGTTCTACATGGCGTGCCAAGAAGTAGCTTACAGTGATAATTATCTCCTGCACCTGTTTCCCAAAAGCTTGGGAGGAACTGCTGTTGAGTGGTTTTACAAAATACCCCATGGGACAATAAAAACCTTTGCTGAACTCTCTGAGAAGTTCATCACACACTATGCCCATAATGTGGAGAATGAGTTGTCCTTGCTAGACCTATGCAACTCAAAGCAGAAAGATGGAGAAAGCCTTGCAGAATACTTGCAAAGATGGCAGAATCTTACAACCAGGTTATCATATCAGCCGCTAGAGAAGCATCTAACAAAGATCTTCATTGATAACCTGCATCCAAAGCTATCCCATCACATGCGAATGAATTGTCTCCAGACATACCAAGACATCAAGAGCAAAGGCATAGGCATCGAGAAAGCTCTCCTAGATGAAGGCACTATTCGTCACTTCAAGGATGATTCCAAGAACAAACCCAACAATGATAAATCCCGTTACTGGAATCGTAACAAGAATGTTGTTACAGATGGAGCCACTGACACTAAGAATGTACAATTCATTGTGGCTAGTCCTACACCAGCTCAAACATACCAACCGCCACAAGCACCCATCTATCAGCAACCACCAGCTCCTGCATATCAAGCACCTATTTATCAGCAGCCTCCTCAAGCTCATCAACCACCTGTGCAACAGTATCAGCAGCAATACCAATAGCAACAGCCAGCACGTCAAGGCAATCCTGTTAACGTAGTTAACGTTGCCCCAAGGCAGAACAAACCCAACAATTAGAAAAATCCAAAGAGGACTTTCACACCTTTGGGTGAGCCTTTGGATCAGATCTTTTATCAGCTAGCCAAGGCAAATATGATCACATATCCACCCATCCCACAAAAGGATGACAACGCACCAAAGTCTGATTGGTATAAAGAACATGAATACTGTGATTACCATCGTGTGAAGGGGCACACAACATTGAAGTGCATGCGGCTTAAGAACTACATCCAGGATCTCATTGATCGCAAGGAGATCTAGGTCGATGCACCAGCTCAAGCTTCACCCAACGCCAGTTTGCAGATATATCAAAATGTGTTCCCTCAACACAATACCGGGAAGAATCAAGCCAATGCCAATCAGCCTCAAAATCATGGAAAAGGCAAGCAAGAAGATCACACAGTGGCCTACATCAACTATAACAAGTATGTCAGATGCATAACTCAAGTTGAGCCCATCCAAGATGAGCCCACCATCAATACCATCCACGTCAGAGGGCCGGATCGACAATGTACTGCAACTACCCGCAGTGGTAGGATAACTGTTGCCGGTGCTCCTCTGAGGTCAGCTGCTCCTCCAAGGTCAACATCTACTGCATCCATAGCACAGTCTAACACCAGGCCAGCATCAAATGCACGCGCAACACAGCATAATGCACCAAGTGCACAATACAATATCATAGAGCATCTTGGGAACATGCCAGTCCAAATATCTATCTTGGATTTTCTCCGCACATCACCCATCCATCAGGAGATCCTGGACAAATCTCTAAAAGAAGGCCATGTCCCCACGGACATTAACACAACTCAGTTTGAAACTCTTGTGGGACACCTATCAGCAGCATGTGCCTTATCCTTCAAAGAATCTGATATACTAGATGTCGCTCCTGACCATACTCTCCCTCTCCGCATTGCTATCATGGTCAGAGATTTCACCATCAAACGAGTTCTAGTGGATAATGGCTCAGCCCTCAACTTGTGCACATTAAAATTCATCAAGAAGATCGGGTTCACGGAGGCCGACATACAACATGAGATGATCACTATCAAAGCATATGACAACTTGGAGTGTACCTTCGAAGGTACTATCACCTTGCCTATCCAGCTAGGCCCAGCAACGCAAGATATTATCTGCCACGTTGTTGATCTTGACCTACCATTTAATATTCTTCTCGGCCGCCCATGGATCCATTCCATTAAGGCTGTACCATCTACTTACCATTAGTGCATCAAGTTTCCACATCAAGGCACTGAGGTTACCATCCACACTGATCCACACCGATATTGGTACTTCTATTGCTAGCTCATCCTGATCCCATCGCGATCTAGAGACCATCCTCTCTTCCACCTTATCATCCATCAAGATCAACAACCAGGGTTGTGGCGAATACAGCCTCAGTGATGCATTTGCTATAGGGGCTCTTCCATGTGATCCACATACTCAAGGGCACCCAAGTTGTCAAAACAAGCCTGTTGAGGAACATTATAAGCTCAAGCAAATCAGAAACATGACTTTTGAGTCTCATGGTACCATCAACAGCAAAGAAATGGATCCAGATATTAACAAATGGTTATACAAAGATCCCCCATCACGTGACACACAACTTCTTGAGTACTTCAAAGAGAAATATCCAATCCCCTACAAAAATGTCACAGAACACTATAACTATCAAGGTGGTGGTCTAGGACCAGAAGAGGACAGAAATTTGTTTCCTATCACACCATCACAAAATCTTGAACATCGAGGACTTGGCTTTAATATCCCTCGCCTGCCCGAACAAGAGCCCAATACCGCAACTGAGGGCACCAACATGACTAGCGTTAACTTCTCGAATAGCCAGGATGACCTCGTGGAAATTGAAGACATCCCCGAAGAGAAAGACATCCGATCCTACGATGATATCTTTGCCGATGACACCCTCCTGGGGACTTCTGTCCTCCAAAAACTATCCATCAACCTCATAGACCTTCCCCTCACACACCCTGAACTCATAACTTGGGACCAACCAAGCATCATACACATCGACGAGTTTCAAAGTGCACAAGCACTCCTAGAATTCATGGGGGCATCAGATCCAGCAGTCAACCAGGATCCAACATCGACATCTATTTATACGCTTCACCCAGAAGGATATTTTGGAGAAGAGGCAAGCTTTAGTCACAAAAATGAAATAGAAAAAGAACATCATGAGTCTTTATGTGAAAACCCCCTTGGGGCACATTCTAATTCCAAAATAGTAAAAACAAAGGGCGTATCTTCTAGCGAAAACCTGGCAATTCAGGCGCTAGAAGATGAAGCCTTGCCTCTTCCCCCTATCCAAGATTATAGACCAGAGTAGTCACCGATCATCATAGAGGAAATCAAGCCAATCAACTTGGGAATAGAAGAATGTCCAAGGATCACCTACATTGCAGTCAACCTAACAGAAGGAGAAGAAATGGCTCTCAGCACCTTGCTCAAGGAATCCATCATCAACTTTGCATGGTCATACACCCACATGCCTGGGCTTGATCCAAACCTTGTTGTTCATCATCTATCAGTAGATCCAAACGTCAAGCCAGTGAAGCAGAAGCTAAGGAAAATGCATCCAAAGGTAGCATTGCTCATCAAAGCAGAGCTTGAGAAGCTCCTCCAAGCTAAGATCATCAGAGCAATTGACTATTCAAAGTGGATCTCTAACATGGTGCCAGTCACAAAACCTTCTGGCGACATCAAAATCTGTACTGATTTCAGGGACTTGAACAAGGCATGCCCTAAGGATGACTTCCCATTGCCAAACATAGACATGCTTGTAGACCTCACAGCGGGTCACGAAATGCTATCACTCATGGATGGCTTTTCAGGCTACAACCAAATTCATATAGCGGAAGCAGATCAACATAAAACAGCATTCACAACCCCATGGGGTACCTTCTGCTACAAAATGATGCCATTTGGGCTAAAGAATGCAGGGGCCACATATCAGAGAGCAATGACAGCGATCTTCCATGACATGATCCACAAGATCCTTGAAGACTATGTGGATGATATCCTTGTAAAATCCAAAACAAGGGATGAACACCTCAACATCTTAGAGCGTGTATTTGATCGTCTGAATCATTATGGCTTAAAGCTTAATCCTAAGAAATGTGTCTTTGGTGTTACATCTGGCAAGCTTCTAGGCTTCATCGTCTCTAGACGAGGCATAGAGATCGATCCTAAAAAGGTAAAAGCAATAACGGAGATGCCTCCATCAAGAAAACTCAAACAGCTCAGAAGCCTACAGGGCAAGCTTCAATCAGTTCGGCGGTTCATCTCGCAACTAGCAGACAAGTGCCAACCCTTCTCACATCTCTTATGCAAAGACACCAACTTCAAGTGGGATCCCATATGTCAAAGAAGCTTTGATAAGCTCAAGGAGTATCTAGCTAACGCTCCGATCCTTGTACCACCAGTTCCAGGATGCCCACTCATCCTTTACATCTCAACAATAGCTACAGCACTAGGGGCACTCCTAGCATAGCATGATGATGAAAATAGAGAATGAGCTGTCTACTACATCAGTCACACTCTTGTGGGCTATGAGCTTAACTATTCACCCATGGAGAAAGCATGCCTCGCAGTGGTCTTTGCCACTCAAAAACTTAGACATTACATGCTTAGCCACACAATCAAGCTCATATCAAAGGTGGACCCTCTTAAGTATCTGTTATCAAGGACAACCCTCACAGGCCGTATGGAAAAATGGGTCATGTTACTCAGTGAATTTGACATTCAGTATGTAGATCGCAAAGCAATCAAAGGGCAAGTCATTGCCGATCAACTAGCAGAAGCACCACTGGTGGATACCTATCCACTAATCATGGAATTCCCCGATGAACATCTGTGTATGATCAAAGAACAATCCATCTGGCACCTATACTTTGATGGTTCCAACACATCCCATAGCTCTGGGGCAGGAATCCTATTCGTCACACCTCAAGGTGACTACATCCCAAAATCATTCAAGTTGGGATTCCCCTGTACCAACAACATTGCAGAATATGAGGCACTCATCTTAGGTCTCAAAACAGCTATCCAATGGAACATCACAGAACTACAAGTCTTTGGAGATTCACAGCTCATTATCAAGCAAGTCCTTGATGAGTATCAGACAAAGGACGACAAATTTCTACCCTACAAGCAACTGGTGGATAAATTGAAAGAGCATTTCCTACATCTACAATTCAATCAGATCCCAAGGCTTCAAAACAAAGCAGCAGATGCAATGGCAACCATCGGATCCTTATTGGAAATCCCATGTGACGCAACACAATATGAATTTCTAGTCGAGCAGCTACACTTGCCAGCTTATGAGAACACCGATGCAAACATGGTGTGTGTCTTGGTTGGTCCTCAGTCCCCATGGTACCACGACATCCATGCATATCTAAAAAATGGTATCATATCTCCCCATCTCACCAATAACCAACGCCAAAACCTTATTCGCAGAGCTTCCCGCTACACTCTTGTAGCCAACACCCTATATCATCGTGGGTATCACAATGTCCTATCTAGATGTTTAGATTCAAACGAGGCCGTCCTGGCCTTACAAGAAGTTCACGCTGGAATTTGTGGTGCCCACACGAGTGGCATGGTTCTAGCAAAGCAGCTGTTTAGAGTTGGATATTATTGGCCAACAATGGAACATGATGCATGTGAATTTGTCAAGAAATGTCTCCCATGTCAACAACATGCCAATTTGATACATGCACCAGCACAGGATCTACAGCCTATTGCACCACCGTGGCCTTTTTCATGTTGGGGCCTCGACCTCGTTGGCTTGATCACCCCCCTCTCTTCGGATGGACACAAGTATATCATAACAGCCACAGAGTACTTTACCAAATAGGTTGAAATGATTCCGCTCACCCTTACTACTGGCATCCAAATATCCAAGTTCATCCTCTATCATATCATTTGTCGCTTCAGCATACCATCTACCATCTTCACAGACCATGGCACACCTTTTGAAAACCAGCATGTGGATGATCTATGTGCCAGACTCCACATCCATCACTGTTTCTCCAGTCCATATTTCCCTCAAGGAAATGGCCAAGCTGAAGCAACTAACAAAACACTTTTGAAGCTTCTCAAGAAGATTGTCAATGATTCTGGTCATGACTGGCATCTTCAAATTAATCCCGCCCTCTGGGCTTATCGCACTTCTTATCGCACTCCCACAGGCACCACCCCATACTCCCTTGTATATGGTGCCGAAGCTGTTCTACCGATCGAGGTTGAGCTCCCATCCTTGCGCGTCTCCATGAAGAACTATACAACTGATGAAGACTATCGTGTGGCCCAGCTCACACAGCTAGATCTGCTAGATGAAAAGAGACAGCAAGCCTACGATCACCTGGTTGCATACCAGAATCGACTCAAAAGGAGTTATAACAAAAAGGTCCATCCTAGACAATTCTAGGTTGGTGACATGGTCCTTAAAGAAAATCAGAAGGTCCTAGCAAATAGAGAAAAGAAAGGCAAGTTTGAGCCTACTTGGTTGGGCCCCTATGTTGTCACCGCATCCTTTGGCTCGGGAGCCTATTAGCTATCAACACCAGAAGGTGAGCCCTTGAATGATCCTATCAACATCATCCATCTGAAGAGGTTCTATGCCTGAACCTGATCCTGCATATATCAGAAAATCCAAAAACATTCAAAAAAAGCAAAAAAGAAAAAAAGAAAAAAAGAAAAAAAGAAAAAGAAAAAAGAAAAGAGAAAGAGAAAATAATCGTCCAACGGTGAAAACTTGGCAATTCAAGCGCCTTGGACAAGTATGATGGTGAAAACCTGGCAAACAGGCGCCAACATAGTAAACTGAGCTATTTATCTATTCAGTTGTCCTTTCAGCTACCGTCCTCTTCCTCCATCCATAATCTCTTAATAGATCTCCCAGTAGTTCCATCTCCCCTATCCTCCAAACATTCAGCTTCCATCTTCCTCCAACCCATCTACAATCCATATCCTATTCCAAAGCTTTGTACCATATCTTGTACCATATCCTTATCCCTTTCCTGTACAGTGCAATCCTCCCTGTATTTATCCTCCCTGTATTTATCCTTCTTATCTCCGTCCTAGTGAGAGTCCCACCGAGTGTGATCTTCCTATCCCCAATCCTGAGCTTCTGTACATATCCCTTGTGCATATCGTTCCTCCTTGTTGTACATAACCTTTGTCTGTCCTACAGCAGCATTTGATCAAATATCTTGTCCCATCCCCAGCCTCAGAAAACTTTTAGCCCCACTTGGGCCTTGTGCTTCAGCAACATCAATTGTCGACTTATCCTTGCTCATCTTGATTATTCCTTGAACTTCAGCTTTTGCCAGCGAACAACTACACTTATTCTCTCACCAACCCATGGGTCCTTGAGGATAGATCGTTCCTCCTGTCTGACCTAATCTTCCATCCTGGTCCTTGAGGATATATCATTCCTCCTGTCCGACCAATCTTCCCACCATCAATCAAACCTAATCTCTCTCCTTGGCAAAGGATGTCTTTTTGGAGTTATCATTTTGATCTTGGATTTTTGTCCTTTGGGTCTTGTTAATCTTTTTGGCTTCTCTTTATCCCACCAGGGTCACCACAATTCTTTATATCATGGTGTGCTGTGTGTGTGGATAATCTGGGGCAAGGTCTTTTGATCTTTCGCTTCTGCCTGTGAGTCATTTGTGTGTTTGTGGTTCCTTCAGCATCGGTTACGCCATGTCACCTCTGCGCTTCATGTGTGATGTTGGAGCAACCCTGTGTGTTTGTTTAGCATCAGTCCTCGTCAGTCCTCTGCGACGTTGTTGACAGGCCTCGTGATCCCAGTATCCTTGGCAGGTCTCTAACATAGCTATATTAAATCTAGGTTGTGCACTCCCATTTGCACTTGGAGCTATCTGGTCCCTTGCATTTATCATATAGATTAATCTTGCATCTTTGCATATAGCTGCATCTTGCATCTTGCATTTATCATCTCACTCTGCGTTCATCCACCTTTTGCTTATAGAAGTGAAGTTATTTATCTCCCCTTTCTTCCTAGGCCCTTCCTTCCTCGTCCCAGTAGGGTACTCTTTGTCTTCTTGCTGTCCCAGGGCGTAATCCCTCTTCCTTCCTCGTCCCGCCAGGCACACTCTGTCCCAGGGCGTAATCCCTCTTTCTCCTTGTCCCACTGGGCACATCTTCCATGATTTTGTCCCATCGAGGCATGTATTCTCTTTCTTCCAATCCCCCCGCACATCATACCCTCTTCTTCTGATTCTAGCCTTGGCATCTTATTTTCTTGTCTTTGACACCATGCCACTTGCGGCATCGCATCAAAGAGGGGCAAAATGTAGACACCGAAAAATCTTTCAGAAAATAAATTATTTTTGTTTTCTGAAAATCCTTGATGACATCATCATTTATTAATTAATTATTTATTTAATTAATTAATTTATTTTTATGGCATTAAATCCCTCTCTCTTAATTAAAAATCTTTAATTAAGGAATCTAGCCTAAAAATGTCATTTGGACATTATCCCTAATTTATTAATTATTTAATTAATAAATTGACCAAAAACTTCAAAAATAAATTAATTTATTTTTTATCCCAAAGTTGGCCAAAATTCTAAAGAGCACTAAACTCTTCTAGAAAGTCCTAAACCTTCCTCTAAATGGGTCAAATCCCTAAACTAGTCCCTTCAAACCCTAAGCCTAGATATTTAATATTTATTAAATTTACCTTTAATAAATATCTAAATCTCACCAAAAGCCACTTGCCCATCCCTTTCTCCTAATCCTAATCCTAATCCCCTTTCTAATCTTGTCACATTCCATTAGCAAAAGGTTTACCAAAACTTATGCTAACCTCCTCTTAGTCATCCTCCTTAGTCAACAAGGATTGACACCTCTTGGCCACCTCTTGCAAATGCATTTAAGGATGCATTTAAGCCTTCCTTATCTTTCTTACATGCATTCATTATGCATTTAAGACCTCTTATCCCTTCCTTGCCACCTCTTGGCCTTGGGCACATTTACCAAATTGTGCACATGCCCTCAAACTTTCAACTCAATCCTCCCTTGACACTTGTCAGGACACTTGTCCTTGACTCAACCCTAACCTTAGCCCTAACTCTGACTCATCCTTTTAAACCAAGCCCTTCCCTTTTCCTATAAATACCCTCACTTCCTAAGGCAAATCATCTTTCAACTCTTAAACTCAATAGCAAAGTTATAATGCCATTTTCATTCTAGCATAAGTATAAACTCATCATTTTAGATCATTTCCAAGCTTAAATCACATCTAAATTAGCTTAATTGGATTAACATAGATTTATTTCTTGTTTAATCAATCTTAGTTCATCTTTTAGCTTTGCATATTTGTGTGTTCTTGAGGCCTTTGAGGCAAAATAGGTTCCTCATACCTATTTTGTGTCATTTTGGGTCTTCTTGGTCCTCAAATCATCCTAATTTGCATGCTCCAAGTGCTTGAGTTTGCACACCCACATCCATCTATATCTAAGCATATCAAACAGTGCATGGGCGCATCCGTTTTAGGCTTAAACTGAGGTGGCTTTGATTTTAGTTTGTTTACCATTAAATTTGATTTGATTATATGCTATGACGTTTGTTTGTCTTTGGCCTTCAAAACAGGTTTAGGTGCACACTCAAATCCTAGTCTACAGGAACTAAAGACTAAACTCACAAATACCTTATAAATGGTGTCCCTAAAAACTACCTTACAGATTCAAGACACAAAAGCCTTAGAATTAAAACAAGAAGACAACCAAAATCATGCAAGGGAATTCCATCGTATTTAAGTAGAATTTCACTGTATCAGTACATTTCAAAATTGACAATCATTCCCAATAAATTCAACAATGGAGTTCAAGCCTCTCTGTACAGTACCATTTTCAACATCACCGGTCCAATCCGAAGAAAATCAAGATATAGGAGAATGGAAGAAAAACTCCAATCACCGACACCTCTCTATCCCCAAAATATCTCCAACCTTCCTCTCATCTCATCTGCCACCGATTCCCAAGCTGATCTGATATTTGCAAACTACTTCATTTCCCACCAAAACTGATCTTGGAAACAAAATCAATTACTGCTCCTTTCTTCTTGCCCAAAACTGACTTCTGATGGCGCCAATCTAACCATCGTCTAGCGACGTTTCCAACGGTATACTACACTTACATATTTGGACAAAAAATGAGTCCTCAGGGTCATTTTTAAATTCCAACTCCCAAGCCAATTTGTTACATTCAAAATTTTGAAAATAACATAAAGTTTGGACTTTATGAATTTTTTTGAAAACTAGCACATTGATTTTAATCGGGTGGGTCCCACATGTGCCACATGGCACAATTTGATTCGGTCGACCTACCACCTCATCTCCACTTGGATGCCACATTTCACCTTTCCCACTTGGCACTATTTGGTTGGCCTATGTCTCCACCTGGACATTCTCGCCATGTCACCACGTTGCCACATGGTGGCCTCGTCGAATGATCGCATGGGCCAGACATGGCCCTTAAGATCATGCGACCACCATCGATCTGTGGCACCCATCTCTTAGCACTTTGCCCAAAATTATTGGCCCACCTCATCTCCACTTGGATGCCATGTTTCACCTTTGCCACTTGGCACTATTTGGTTGGCCTATGTCTCCACCTGGACATTCTCACCATGTCACCACATCGCCACATGGCGGCCTGGTCGCATGATCGCATGGGCCAGAAATGGCCCATGCGATCATGTGACCACTCTGCAAACTTTTAGTTTATCAGTGGGCATGCTAGCATGGTTTTCAAGGACCTCATTGAGCGCACATGTGTGGAGAGAGCCTCCAGGCTCATCACTTGACCTCTAGTGTTTGTGCACTTGGTAATAAACATTAGGTCTTCCCCATTCTGGATGAATGTGGGATATTAGATTTTGCTAGTTTTAACACCTTCATACATTTCACGCCAAAATTAGGGGCCCACTTGACAAGTTGCACCCTCATTTCACAGGCCCGCCAAGTAGTGCCTCAATTTCTACTTTACAATGCTAGAGAGTGTCAGAGCATATAAACTCAAAAAAACACAGCCACC
Organism: Chamaecyparis obtusa; assembly: GCA_027943335.1. Taxonomy (NCBI): domain Eukaryota; kingdom Viridiplantae; phylum Streptophyta; class Pinopsida; order Cupressales; family Cupressaceae; genus Chamaecyparis; species Chamaecyparis obtusa. The sequence goes on from BSBK01001771.1 coordinate 1,086,207, forward strand.
CACCGAATGTGGGATAATGGCTATTTACGCTTTTCAAAAGCGTGAGCTCCACTTTCATCATTGCATTCCCTAGCTTTGTTATGGTCTCTTTTATGTCTTGTGTGATCTACCCAAATCCACATTGAGCGAGCATTGTTTCAACTACATGGGGCTCCTTTTTACAAATTTAGTGCCATGCACTACCAGCCCCTTACCATGTTTTGATGCAGACTCCACTCTCATGCACCGGTATCCATATTACATGCGCTCATCCTCACATTTCAATCCAGATGAAGGAGCACATAATTGTTCCTAAATAGTGCACAACCCTGTAAACTTGGTGTGCACTGCATGTAAAGAATTACTCATATGGCCTTAAATTGGTCTGTATTCCTCACTTGCGATGCACTCCTTTGAATTAAACAATGGTGTCTCTTACTTAAACTCATGCAAGCCTCCCATTTCTAACTTGTCGCATGATCGCATGGGCCAGAAATGGCCCTTGAGATCATGGGACCACTATGAGAGAAAGGGCAGTCTTTGCGTTGGCATTGCCTCCATCATTTATTTCACAGGTCCCATCTTCCATTTGCACTGGGCAATCTCCAGCTTGTATATGCATTGGCTTCTTCATTGGTGTTGTCTTGCTCAACACTTTGTTTCGCTAGAGAGGATATTACCATGTCATCTAGTTCCTTTCTTTCATCAGGCACTTATTTATTTTGTCTTGCTGGCACCTCCATGTTGGTGGCCTCATACTGAATTGTGCAAGCCTTTTTCACTAACATGCATGTCTTCAAATCAAAATAGGCTTGCGACATCAAACCGAATGGCCTTAATGAATCCTACATTTTTACCATTGTGACCTCAGGAAGACACAGGCATTCACAAGTCCATATCCATTTGTGACACCATATTTGTAGTGCACAAAAAGATATATGTGTATAGAAGTTGTCATGAGCAAATGTGAATGCAACAAGTGACTTCTAGTTTGTGTAGCATGAAGACAATTGTCTAATCATGGTAACAAATAAAAAGGGATCTTAGACTTGGAATCCCATGTTTCCACAATTTGTTTTGCTTCTTCTCGATGAAAAGAAACCAGTGTGATAATGCCTCAATATTCTGCTGTGAGTTATTCGAATAAGTGAGTTTCTCAACCAATATTTGTTTATTGAAAACACCACCATTTATTTCTTCTAATTCAAAGAGCATCACTGCAAGGAGAGAAAGGATCTCTGTAGGATTTCCAAGTAACACAACAGGCCTCAGGAAGCAGTCTCAAAAATTGACTGAAAAGCCTCACAGGAAAATGCCATCTGGGGAACAAGTTCACCTCTTATACATCAACACATCCAGCAAAGGAAAAACCATGAAAAATTGCGAGCAAAAATACTTTGCCAATCAAACATAGCCACTTTGAAATGCTATCTGTGCACACTGCCAGAACTAGTAAAATTGCCCCCATAATTGGTCTTGAAAACTGACGTAATCACCTGGGCGCAAGACACAAGCTGTCAAAGTAAGCTTCCGGAGAAAATGCATATTCAGGCCTTAGTAAAACAATGAAAACTATAAATGGATTTGCTTTTGGAAATGGGTCAAACGGATTCATCAGGGGCTGAAAACGGACAGGCCAAAAGAGAAACATGTTTACAATACAAATCCATGATTAATTCTTTTTGAACAATCACCGGGTATTAGATACAACTTGACAAACAGGGCCTTTGGGAATTGTTGAACAAGTGCATTATGCAATTATGAGAAAACACGTCTGGTAGGGGAAACACAAGACCTATCAAAACTTGTCACTGTGACCTAAAATCAGGAACATAGGTCAACTAAAGTACACTAAAGATGCCCCCACTCTTGGATTTTCATGACACTCATTAGAATTCAAGTTATTCAACCCTCAACTGGCCCTTCCCGGTGAATTTCACACTTAGCAATTTTCTAACTTAGAGACCTCCTAGAAACAAACTGATGAAAACCCATTTCAAACTATAAAATGAAAGCTCAATTTGAATCAATGAGACATAAACAAGGTGTCAAATCATTCTCCACTCAATACAAGACCTAGAAACACCCTTTTCACAAGTGCATTTTGGACCAAAAGGAGCACATTAGCAAGTGTTTTACATGGTACCTCAAAACTACATTTTGAGTCCCAAAATTGGCTCTATCTGGTGATGGTTGAGTGTAAGATCAGCACAAGAATCTTTCAATCTCCTTCAAGAGTAGACCACCCCAAAAACCAGCTTGTCCTTATCACTCCAAAAACAACTTCATCTTCTTATTCCTCCATTCCATTATTCGGTTCTGAGGCTCCTTTATTCAAAGAAACTACACTACTGCTGAAAGGAAAGCAACTATACAAATGTACAAACATTCACAAATGAACTAAAAAAGGCTCCCAACAAGCATCAGGCTTTACCTTTATCAAAAACCTGGTTCTCAACCCCATACTTTGGAATCAAACTCAAAATTTCACTTGCATTTGCATGGTTAAACTTGTGAAAACTCCCAACAAGAAAATCAGGTAATAAGAAATCAACATCCTTGAAATTATCCAATGTGTGAGTATGACACTCCAACCATTCATGTTGATCCTCTTCATATATAAACTTATCAAATTCAAAAAGGTTACTGACTTGCAAAGGAAAACTAAAATCTCCTTCTGTTATATTAGGCAAACTAATATAGGAGTTTAATTCATAACAAGGAAGCATGGAAAAGTGTTGATCACAACTTCCAGAATTATCATTTTCAATACATGCCTTTGCATCAAAACAAAAGCTCTCATACTCACCTTTGTGCAAATAGTGCAAATAACCATGAGGCTCTTCATATATCACTTCCTTATCATCTGGCTGAGATGATCCTGAAAAATCTGATTCACACCTATTTGCATTATTTGGTTCTTAAACTGTTTTAGATTCAAAACACATTTGTCTCTCATCACAATCCTTAAACAATGGATTAGAGATCAAGTGGAAATCTCTCATAAAAATGCAAGCATAAAGTCAGCTGGTCTAATTCAATCTCTACATCAAACAACTTATTGAAAAACTCATCAAACATTTCTTCACATTCAATATCATGAGCATCCTCAGCTGAAAAAGAAAATTTGGAATTTGGAATGGAACAAGACTCATCATCTCTATACATATTAGCATTATGCACTTCACAATTTTCCTCAAAAGGATGAATCAATGAATCCCCACATGAAACCTCAAATGGACTACCCATGGTGCTTTCAACATCACAAAAATATTTATTAATACCATCTAAATCTATACTTCTAAAATCAGTCCATTTTTCATAATTTGCACTATCATGCTCAACTTCATTTTCTAACCAGTTATATCCTAATGAATATAAATCATCATTTCCCATACTGAAATTAGATTCACATTCCTCATCAGATGAACATTCATCATCAGCCAAAGAAAAAATACAAACATTATCTCCATCCACTCCACTTGATGAACCTTTAGCATACACTTCATTGGAGACAAAACTATGCGAATGATGAAATACATTTTCAGATTCCATTAAATGGTTCATACCTTTATTTTCTGGAAACATTGTGATCTCTTCTTCATTCAGACCTTCACTTGCTACTTCATCCTCATGTTCAGAAAATACATACGCCATGTAATCATCATGTGGCTCTTCATTAAATCCACAATGCTGATCATAATCTCTAGGTCATAAGGTGCATGTACATCAAATGAATTAAGAACACTACCGACATTACTTGCATTAGCATTTACATCAGCATCATGGGAAAGTTGTAAAAGCATATATTCCTTCTCTAGGGCACAACTATATCGGATCTTCCCAAGTCCATTTCATCATGGGGCTGTATACAAACTAAAGTTTCATCCACAATGCCCTGCTGCTGAATCTGAGTGTCAAACATAATCTAATTTATACCAACTGGTTGTACACCAACAGGAACATCCAGCTCATCATGATACTTGCAAACAAGAGGAATATCTAAATCTCTACAACCATCATTGTGTGCACACCTATGATGGGAGAAATCTTCGTGAAGTTTTGGCAAACCAAATCTTTTCATTCTATTAATGTCTGAAGCCATTCGAAAAGCTTGATATAAACATTTTGGTTTCTTATCCCTCAACAAGAAACTCATCTCCTCATTTAATGCAGCAAGGTAAATGACAAGACATAATGCATCATGGGGTCTACACTTTTTTGGAATTCTCTTCCATGTTTTTATGAGTCTGAGATTGAATGTGGACACTAACTCCTCATTCTCAATGTGAATACCAATCAGGTCAACTAATAGACTGTACTCACTTTCCCATTCTTTAAAATTCTCATTAAATGTTGATGCAAATTCCTCCCATGAGCTGATTGACTGAGGGAACAAAAGAGAAAACAATTCTCTAGCTTCTCCAACCAAAGATTGCACAAAAAGTTTCATAACCACATCCTCACAACTAATTTCATAATCTTCCATTAAGTCAAGGAATAGATTCAAATGTTTTTCAGCAGATTCATCTTTCCTACCACTGAACTGAGGCAAGTTTTTTCTAACATCTACAGGTATGACATTTGGGAATCCAGGAATACCTTCAAAATTTAAAGTTGGGTGTGATGGGAAAATGAACTTTCTTCTTCCTTCCAGCTGTACCGCCATGGGAGACATAGAAATACTTGACAACATACAAGGTTGGGACATTTCAACTGATTTCCCCAAATACTCCAACCTTGTATATATACTTACAACAACTTAAGCCGGAATCACAATGCAAATTTCATTCATTCAAATGCTTGACTACACTTTGAAAGAATGTCACACACCATTACAATAATACAGCTATAACTAACCAATCAACTAGTGTGCAGAATTTTACTCTGTTTCCCATTAATAATAGTGCTGGAAATCACCAAATAGGGAAACTATTACTTCTAAACTTAATGTCAAGCTATGAGAATACCTGGATTTTACAACTGTATTTTGGAAATCTGATGTATTTCTCCCACAACCTGCAACATGTCACTGATCTTTTATGCAGAGTCGCCACCTCTTTCAAAGAGGAAAATAGATTAAAATTTCATTGGTCTCTTGTAAACTTGTTCTAAATTCCTCCACCAGCAAAGTCACTATGTCTTTAAATATTAAATCATGATGAACACCTTCTAAATCTTCACAATAATGTTTAGATTATCAACTCTATCCACAAATGGATATGGCTAGATTCAAGGCTCTAATTTTATTGAAATTTATCACAAAGTCCTCAGTAGAGTCGCCATTTTGTTAGTGCATTTTCTTCCATGAGTCTTACTGCACAACCCTATGTGCTTAGATAGAACTCTCTCATTCCTAGACTCCTGACTCACATGAGAAAAGACTAATTAACAAGGAGAAAATCCTTCTTCACTTTGAGCTCTAGGCTACAGGCAGGTGTACCTATTTCATTCCCTTCTTCAAAGGATCATAACATTAGTTTATACCTTGATACAAACATTATCTTCTCAGTTCGTTTAAACATACATGAAAAGTAAATTGTTAGTTAAGTTTGATTGATGATGAAATCCCAGCAAGTCAAGGATAAACTAGTGCCTTATCCTAGGGCAGAGAGTCAGATAGAAAAACATACGTCTACAGAGATCTTCTAAATGAAATAGAAATAAAACCCAGGTGAAATGCCTTACAGATCACCCTTTCTTAAACATATTTAATCATCATATTTTTGTAGCAATCCTAAACTTTCAAAAGTTAATCTATAGATTTAATCCTTTCCTTGAAAGGAACTAAAGACTAAACTCACAAATACCTTATAAATGGTGTCCCTAAAAACTACCTTACAGATTCAAGACATGAAAACCTCAGAATTAAAATAAGAAGACAACCAAAATCATGCAAGGGAATTCCATCTTATTTAAGTAGAATTTCACTGTATCAGTAAATTTCAAAATTGACAATCATTCCCAATAAATTCAACAATGGAGTTCAAGCCTCTCTGTACAGTATCATTTTCAACATCCCCGTTCCAATTCGAAGAAAATCAAGATATAGGAGAATGGAAGAAAAGCTCCAATCACCGACACCTGTCTATCCCCAAAATATCTGCAGCCTTCCTCTCATCTCATCTGCCACCAATTCCCAAGCTGATTTGATATTTGCAAACTACTTCATTTCCCACCAAAATTGATCTTGGAAACAAAATCAATTACTACTCCTTTCTACTTGCCCAAAATTGACTTCTGATGGCGCCAATCTAACCGTCGTCTCGCGGTGTTTCCAACGGTATACTACACTTGCATATTTGGACAAAAAATGAGTCTTCAGGGTCATTTTTAAATTCCAACTCCCAAGCCAATTCCTTAAATTCAAAATTTCAAAAATAACATAAAGTTTGGACTTTATGAATTTGTTTAAAAACTAGCACATTGATTTTAATCAGGTGGGTCCCACATGTGCCACATGGCACAATTTGATTCGGTTGACCTACCACCTCATCTCCATTTGGATGCCACGTTTCACCTTTCCCACTTGGCACTATTTGGTTGGCCTATGTCTCCACCTAGACATTCTTGCCATGTCACCACATCGCCACATGGTGGCCTAGTCACATGATCGCATGGGCCAAAAATGGCCCTTAAGATCATGCGACCACCATCAATCTGTGGCACGCATCTCTCAACACTTTGCCCAAAATTATTGGCCCACCTCATCTGCACCTGGATGCCACATTTCACCTTTACCACTTGGCACTGTTTGGTTGGCCTATGTCTCCACCTGGACATTCTCACCATGTCACCACATCGCCACATGGTAGCTTGGTCACATGATCGCATGGGCCAGAAATGGCCCTTAAGATCATGCGACCACCATCGATCTGTGGCAAGCATCTCTCAGCACTTTGCCCAAAATTATTGGCCCACCTCATCTCAACTTGGATGCCACATTTCACCTTTGCCACTTGGCACTATTTGGTTGGCCTGTATCTCCACCTGGACATTCTCACCATGTCACCACATCGCCACATGGCGGCCTGGTTGCATGATCGCATGGGCCAGAAATGGCCCATGCGATCATGCGACCACTTTGCAAAATTTTAGTTTATCAGCGGGCCCCCAGCATGGTTTTCGAGGACCTCATTGAGCGCACATGTGTGGAGAGAGCCTCCAGGCTCATCACTTGACCTCTAGTGTTTGTGCACTTGGTAATAAACATTAGGTCTTCCCCATTCCGGATGAATGTGGGATATTAGATTTTGCTAGTTTTAAAACCTTCATACATTTTTACGCCAAAATTAGAGGCCCACTTGACACGTTGCACCCTCATTTCACAAGCCCGCCAAGTAGTGCCTCAATTGCTACTTTACAATGCTAGAGAGTGTCGGAGCATATAAACTCAAAAAAACACAGCCACCCATCGAATGTGGGATAATGGCTATTTATTCTTTTCAAAAGCATGAGATCCTCTTTCATCATTGCATTCCCTAGCTTTGTTATGGTCTCTTTTATGTCTTGTGTGATCTGCCCAAATCCACATTGAGCGAGCATTGTTTCAACTACATGGGGCTCCTTTTTGCAAATTTAGTGCCATGCACTACCAGCCCCTTACCATGTTTTGATGTGGACTCCACTCTCATGCGCTCGTATCCATATTACATGCACTCATCCTCACATTTCAATCTAGATGAAGGAGCACATAATTGCTCCTAAATAGTGCACAACCCTGCAAACTTGGTGTGCACTGCATGTAAAGAATGACTCATATGGCATTAAACTAGTCTGCATTCCTCACTTGCTATGCACTCCTTTGAATCAAACACTGGTGTCTCTTACTTAAACTCACGCAAGCCTCCCATTTCTAACTTGTCGCATGATCGCATGGGCCAGAAATGGTCCTTGAGATCATGCGACCACTATGAGAGAAAGGGCAGTCTTTGCGTTGGCATTGCCTCCATCATTTATTTCACAAGTCCCATCTTCCATTTACGCTGGGCAATCTCTAGCTTGTATATGCATTCGCTTCTTCACTGGTGTTTTTTTCCTCAATGCTTTGTTTTGCTGGAGAGGAGATTACCATGTCATCTAGTTCCTTTCTTTCATCAGGCACTTATTTATTTTGTCTTGCTGGTACCTCCATGCTGGTGGCCTCATACTGAATTGTGCAAGCCTTTTTCACTAACATGCATGTCTTCAAATCAAAATAGGCTTGCGACATCAAACCGAATGGCCTTAATGAATCCTACATTTTCACCATTGAGACCTCAAGAAGGCACAGGCATTCACAAGTCCATATCCATTTGTGACACCATATTTGTAGTGCACAAAAAGATATATGTGTATAGAAGTTGTCACGAGCAAATGTGAATGCAACAAGTGACTTCTAGTTTGTGTAGCATGAAGACAATTGTCCAATCATGGTAACAAATAAAAAGGGATCTTAGACTTGGAATCCCATGTTTCCACAATTTGTTTTGCTTCTTCTCGATGAAAAGAAACTAGTGTGATAATGCCTCAATATTCTGCTGTGATTTATTCGAATAATTGAGTTTCTCAACCAATATTTGTTTATTGACAACACCACCATTTATTTCTTCTAATTCAAATAGCATCACTGCAAGGAGAGAAAGGATCTCTGCAGGATTTCCAAGTAACACAACAGGCCTCAGGAAGCAGTCTCAAAAACTGACTGAAAAGCCTCATAGGAAAATGTCATCTGGGGAACATGTTCACCTTTGATACATCAACACATCTGCCAAAGGAAAAACCATGAAAAATTGTGAGCAAAAATACTTTGCCAATCAAACATAGCCACTTTGAAATGCTATTTGTGCACACTGCTAGAACTACTAAAATTGCCTCCATAACTGGTCTTGAAAACTGACGTAATCACCTGCACGCAAGAAGCTGTCAAAGTAAGCTTCTGGATAAAATGCATATTCAAGCCTTAGTAAAACAATGAAAACTGCAAATGGATTTTCATTTGGAAATGGGTCAAACAGATTCATCAGGGGCTGAAAATGGATAGGGAAAAAGAGAAACATGTTTACAATTCAGATCCATCATTAATTCTTCTTGACCAATCACTGGGTATTAGATACAACTTGACAAACAGGGCCTTCGAGAATTGTTGAACAAGTACATTATGCAATTATGAGAACACATCCGGTAGGGGAAACACAAGACCTATCAAAAATTGTCACTGTGACCTAAAATCAGGAACATAGGTCAACTAAAGTACACTAAAGATGCCCCCACTCTTGGATTTGTATTACACTCATTAGAATTCAAGTTATCAACCCTCAACTGGCCCTTCCCGGTGATTTTCACATTTAGCAATTTTCTGACTTAGAGACCTAGAAATGAACTGATGAAAACCCATTTCAAACTGTAAAATGAAAGCTCAATTTGAATCAATGAGACATAAACAAGGTGTCAAATCATTCTCCACTCAATACAGGACCCAGAAACACCCTTTTCACAAGTGCATTTTGGACCAAAAGGAGCACTTTAGCAAGCATTTTACATGGTACCTCAAAATTGCATTTTGAATACCAATAGTGTCCTCACCCCTAACAGGGTCCGACCTTTGACCAGGTCACTATACTTAATACATTGTAAAGATAAACACCTAACAGGATTGTAAAATCTTCTAAGAGGGATCATTATACTCTAGTACAGTTTATAGTGGGTGCTAATTCCCTTCGGGGTTTTTAGCTATTTGGGTTTCCTCATAACCAAAATTGTGGTGTTTTGTTAAGTGTTCTTATATTGTGTTTATGCTTAATGTTAATCAATACTTAATTGGATAAAGAATTTAATCTTGTAGATAACTGATTCACCCCCCGCCTCTCTTAGTTATCTCTTGGGACTATTCCTAACAATTGGTATTAGAGCCAAGTGCCTCAAAGAGAAATTTTGAAAAATTCAGGTTGATTAGATGGAATTCTTTAGAAAAGAAATTCCTAAGTTTGATTGAGAGAACTATCTAGATTGGAAGAAAAAAATGATGACACATTTGCAGTGCATTACTTTTGAGATTTTTGAAGTAGCTACTAAAGAAGTTCAGATTCCCTTTTTGTCAGATCTCACAAATGAAGATGCAACTCTTAAGCAGAAGGAGATGCTCACTCAAAATGATATTTCCAAAGAAGCCCTTATCAACGCCTTGTTTGAAAGTGAATTTTCAAAGATCAAGAAAGTATATAAAGCCTACAAGATATGGAAGTATCTAGAAGACATGTTTGAAGGAGATGTCCAAGCCAATAATGCATGCAAAAAGACATGGAAGAAAAAGTATGATACATTGGAGATGCTACTTGAAGAGAACATTAGAGCCTACAATCAAAGGATTAATGAAGCTATTGCAAGAATCAGAAATAATGGTGGAGAAATTTTGGAAGAAGACATAATGGATAAGTTGATGACTACTCTAATAGAAGAATATGAGAACAAGATAAACATCCTAGATGAGACTAGGTAGTTTTCAAAAGACTTCAAAAGAGAGACCTTAATAAGAAATATTTCAGCATTTTAAATATCAAGTTTGAAGACAAAGCCTAAAAGGGAGACAACCTTCAAAGCTTCAGTCCATGGTAAGAAATCCTTGAACACTTCTGGTAATTTTGATGATGATGATGAAGATAAAGAACTAGATGATTTCATTTCTATGATTTCTAAGAAAGAAAGAAAAGGGAAAGGAAAATATATAGGTCAATTACCATTCAAATTATTTTCATGTAACAAGATTGGTCACTTTGCATCTAAGTGTCCTACAAGAGTCAAGAATTTCAAAACTAATTACAAGCCTAAGTATACAAAAGAATGTTACTATGCTGAAGATGGAGTATTAGATGAAGATTCAATAGAAGATGAAATTGGATTTATTTTTATTGAAGATATGGATAAGATGTTTGATGAGATGGATCTTGAAGATGAAAATAAAGCACAAGAGTTAGCATTGATTTTACAAGAAGACATTAGAACAGACTGGATCATTGACAATGGTTGTTCACATCACCTGACAAGAGACAAAGATAGATTTTTACATTTGGATAAATACAAAGGGGGTATGGTTAGATTTTGAGAAAAAAATCCTAAACCTATCATAGGTAGAGGATCTATCACCTTGGATGGAAAGAATAACATTGATGATGTTCTATATGTTGATGGTTTTCAGTATAACCTACTAAGTGTTGGACAAATTCTTGACAAAGGATATCAATTATAATTCAAAGACAATAAGTGCATCATTAATAACAAAGAAGGAGAAATGATTGCATCAAGTTCAAAGATAAAAGGTAATGTTTTTCAGCTTAATTCAGAAGCAAGTTGTTTTGTTGCTAAAGTAGATGACAGTTGGTTATGGCACAAAAGACTATGTCACATCAATTTTGACAATATAGTAAAGATAAGAAATGTAAAGGAAGTAAGAGATCTTCCTAGCATTGTAAAACTAGTTGATACAATATGCAGGAAATGTGTGATGGGAAAACATGTGAGGAATTCATTCAGAAGCAAGCATAATTTGGCAGAGAACAAATTGGATCTAGTGCATACAGACCTATGTGGACCAACTCAAACAAGATAATACTATGGTGAAAGGTACTTTTTTTTTTTTGTTAATGATTTTTATAGAATGATGTGGGTTGCTATCTTAAAAGAAAAATCAGAAGCATTTGAGAAGTTGAAAATATTTAAAGCTAAAGTTGAAAATGAGTTTGGATTAAAGATAAAATGTCTGAGATTAGATAGAGGAGGAGAATTCACTTCTGATAGATTTTATGATTATTGTGAAGAACATGGGATAAAGAGATATCTAAGTGCACCTAAAACACCCTTAGTAGAATGGAATTGCAGAAAGAAGAAATAGGATCATACTTGAAACAATGTGCACCATCATGATGCAGTCAATATTGTAGTCTATACTATCAATAGAATTTAATTCAGACCATACGTAGACAAGACAACTTATGAGCTATGGTTTGGGAATGTACCTACATTAAAATACTTCAAAATCTTTGGAAGAAAGTGCTACATCGAGATAGATGAAGCTATTGCCAATTTTGATGCAAGAAGTGATGAAGGTATTTTTCTTGGTTACTCTACTGAAAGAAAAGCTTATAGATGTTTTAACTTAAGGTTGAAGAAGATTATTTAAAGTGCACATGTAAATATTGATGAGAAGTTTATGATTCAAGAAAGATATCATGATTATGCACCTATGATAGAAGAAGAACCTAGACCTACCCTTAGAGAAATAGTTGTTGAAGAAATGTTTGACAACATTGATGTATTGTTCAATGTGTTAATGGTGACTGATCAGGAAAGTACTATACACTTTTTCTTTTGTCGCGGGGTTCAGGGTTAACTCGTCAAGCATTTTTGAGTTGACACATCAAACATTTCCCTAGGTTGACTCGTCAAGCCTTTTCTTAAGTTGACTCATCAAGTATTTTAGGGTTAACTTGTTAACTGACATAAGCCTTGTTATATTGGCTTAGGGTCAGGGATTTCATTATGATGTATGATTTTAGTACTTGTGGTAGAATTGAGTTGTAAAGGATTATAGATTGTAATCACTGGATAATAAAATATTGGATTCGTTGTTGGTGGATGTAGCCCAGGGATTGGGTGAACCACGTTAAATCTTTGTGTCTTGTGTTCTCTTATGTGTGGTTTATTGTTTTCTGATATTGGTTATATTTGCATGTAATTGTTATTTCTACCTTGTTAATCCTAACACAATGACCCTAAAACAAGTGAAGAAGAATCACAAAAGTCAGATGAGAGAGTCACCCCTGATGTTCCTAAATTCACATCTAGATACCATTCAAATGAAGACATCATTGGAGATCAGAACAACAAAGTCATGACAAGATCAAAATAAAAAAGTTCCATAGATGATGAAGTGGTATATTTAATTTCACAAATTGAACCTTTAAGTGTTGAAGATGCATGTAATGATTCAGATTGACATGAAGCAATGAAAGAAGAGCTAGATCATATAATTAAGAATGACACATGGGGATTTGTCCCTAGACCTAATGACAAGAATGTGATTGGAACCAAGTGGATATTCAGAAACAAGCTAAATGAAGATGGAACAATAGTAAGAAATAAAGCAAGACTAGTATGTAAAGGATATGCACAAAGAGAAGGAATTGATTATTCAGATATATTTTACCCTATAAGAAGATTGGAAGCAATAAAGCTATTTCTAGCCTATGCTACATTCAAAAACTTTAACGTATATCAGATGGATGTCAAGTCAGTATTCCTAAATGGAGAGTTAGAGGAAGAAGTCTACAGAGAGTAGCCTAAAGGATTCACCCTATCAGATAAGCCTGATATGGTATGTAGATTGAAGAAAGCTCTCTATGGACTTAAGAAATCCCTTAGATCATGGTATGAAAAAATAGATGGTTACTTGACTAAGATTGGATTCAATAAAGGAGCAAAAGATTGTAACTTATTCATAAGAGAGACACTCGATGGATTATTGTTAGTTGCTATATTTGTTGATGACATTATTTTTGGTAGAAATGACAAGCTTAGTGCATAATTTGCTAAAGAGATGCAGAGGGAATTTGAAATGAGCATGATTGGACCTATCAAGTATTTTTTGGGACTAAATGTGCAACAGACAAACAAAGGTATTTTCATTAATCAGTCTAAGTATGTGAAAGAGATATTGAAGAAATTCAAGATGGATGATTGCAAGCCAGTAAGTACCCCTATGATAAGGATGCAAGCTTTCAAAAGAAGATGACTCTATAGCATTATATAAGACCTTATATAAGTCTATGATTGGTAAACTCATATATCTTACTCAATATAGACCTGATATTTCTAATGGAGTTGGTATAGTTGGAAGATTTGCAGTAGAACCTAAACAAATTCATCTTATGGTAGTAAAGAGGATATTCAGATACTTGAAAAGAACTATAGACTATGGTTTATGGTATCTTAATTTAGAGAATGTAAACCTTCATGTGTATACAGATGCAGATTGGGTAGGTTGCGTGGATGATAGAAAGAGTACCTCAGGAGGAGTAGTATTTCTTGGAGATAGACCTGTTACTTGGACAAGAAAGAAGAAGACTTGTATTTCTCAGTCCATGGTAGAAGAAGAGCATGTAGCAACATTAAATTGTTCTACAATTGTTTTGATCAAGTGGATGACAAAGGATTTTGGAATTCAAATTGATTATCCTATTGTTATTCATTGTGATAACACTAGCACTATCAATATATCTAAGAACCCTGTGATGCATGCAAAGACAAAACACATTGAGATAAAATATCATTTCCTAGGAGAGAAAGTTGTAGAGAAAGAAGTAAAATTGGACTATGTGAGCACAAAAGAATAGCTAGTAGACATATTCACAAAGCTTTTACCGAAGGATACTTTTGAGTATCTCAAGGAGAAGCTGGGAGTAATTCCCTTCGCTGAATTTGATTAGAGTTTGCAGGACTACATCAGTCCTTAGTGACTGATGAATGGTTGACTACTCTACTTCAGGAGTAGTATCGATGCTTATTTTTTTTGGCACCCTTTTCCATTCATGTCAAAGGGGGAGTGAGTATATAGTCATGAAAAACAAAACAATTTTTTTAATATAAAAATGGGGAGTATGTTCTAGAAAGGGGGAGTAAGTATTAGTAAGGGGAGTATATAGCAATTGATATTTAGAGCATTCAACAATAGATGGAGGATTCATCCTTGGGGGATTTTTTTTGAGGAAATAGAGAATGTTATAAAGAATTATACATTTGGATTGGTGGTGTTTTTCATTCCATATGTTACCATCAATGCCAAAGGGGGAGATTGTTGGAGATTTGCTAGCAAGCCAGTGTTGATTGTATGTTTTTCATTGATGAAAATATATGGTAAGCAATGTGCATGGAATCCTTATGGAGAGAGCCTTGAGAATATGGTTCTTAGATATGTTATCAACATGATATCATAGACATAGAGGTTGATTATGAGTGAAGATAGTAATATAGTTGTTTATATCAGTAGTGTTCCTGACAAGTCCCAAGAAGAGTTTTATATGTGATTTGTAGTACGGTTGTGATGGAGCCTTGTTAATTTATATTTATGTTGTAGACATGTTAATGAAGCTATGTTCATGGACACAGGGTCATTTGTGTAGTACAAGTTGAGTTATGATGTTTCTAGTTGATAGTTATAGTTTCCTGAGTTTATCTGATGGAGCTGACATTATCTATATTGTTGTAGACATAGTTGCACCTACCATTTTGATATGTGTGTTTGGATTAGTGTTTGGAGAAGAGTTAAGAATGTTTTATTAAGAGTGCATAATGTATTTTAGCATGAGAAGAAATTATTAGTTAATTTAGTGGAGCCGACTGTGTGAAGCGATGCATCTACTCATATGGAGTTGTGTGGTCCTAATTAGTGTTGCGTGCTTAGTATAGCCATTGGAGATGTTTTTCGAGAGTTATATTGTTTCTCTAATATAATTTTAATGAATTTCTAATAGGCTGACTTGATTATATCAATCAGAGAAAGATACTTATAGTCGGTCAGGTGTGATCACTAAGTATGGTAGAGAGTTGAAAGAGAAGAACAGAGCAGAAGGTGTGAAGTATTGAGCGATTAGTAGAAGGTCTATGTGACAAAGAAGAGAGTGTATGCTATTCATTGGAACATATAAAGATAGTAGGTTTAACTTGCAGTTCACCAAGATCCAGATATAGTGTATATCTGTTATACAGAAGGTTGCAACATTCACCATTTGAGCAATGTGCTCCCAGATAGTGTGTCCTCACCCCTAACAGGGCTAATTATAAAAGACTCCTAACAGGGTCTAACCTTTGACCAGGTCACTGTACTTAATGAATTATAAAGATAAACTCCTAATAGGGTTGTAAGATCTTCTAACAGAGATTATTATACTCTAGTGTAGTTTATAGTGGGTGCTAATTCCCACCGAGGTTTTTACCTATTTGGGTTTCCCAGTAACTAAAATTGTGGTGTTGTGTTAAGTGTTATTATATTGTGTTTATGCTTAATAGTAATGATTAATTAATTGGATAAATAATTGAATCTTGTAGATAACTGATTCACCCCCCCCTTAGTTATCTCTTGGGACTATTCCTAACATTAATATGATAGAGAGGCCTCGGGACAAGGTAGGGGTTGTAAATTTGAATGTAGAGGAGATGGAATTTTTAATGGTATAAGATGGTAAATAAAAAGAGGCTATTGTATCCCTTGGTTGGAAACAAGGCTGAAAACAATGGTATATGGTTCACTTGGTGTAATTATAAATAAGGAAATAAAAGGATCCACATAAAATTTGACATATTTTATGGCCACATAGATTTTTTTGTTTTAAAAGAGATCCAAAGGGTTCCTATGTGATGGTTAATCCATACACTTTATAATACCACCATCCAATCATCTCTGATATTTATCTCAAAGGAAAAATTTCTAGGAACAATGGTAAAAGGGATGCCTTTTCCTTAAATGATAGGCCACTAGAAGATGAGGATGTGAGAATTTATATCAACTTCATTAATATTTTTAAAAATTTTGGGTTCAAACAAATGAGTGTCATTAGTAGGTGGAACTAGTGCACAAGAAGATAGAAAAAAAAATAGGTGATAGGGGGCAAGAAAGCTAGGGACAACAAGAGAGAAGAATTTGATTTGCACAGTAAGTTATTGGGAGTTGAAGATATTCTAATGATGTGGGATCATCTTAGGGTAGTTGGAAATCTTACATCACCCAAAAATATGTTTTCTATTGTTCTCTTATCTTCCAATTTGAGTGATTGAGTTGGCTCTCAATCTTGTGTTGAAGTTGGTATGTGTGATCATATTATGATGTTTAGGACCTATCTAGGAATAGTTTCCTATTATTGCAACTCATTTAGCTCATGGAGGCTCAATTTTGGATTCATTTGGTGTCAGTGGGTAAATTTTTCATTTCCTACCCAGACTGGTTGAGTAGATTTACCATGTGGTTGGTGATCATTGGGTTTTAGTATGTACAGTCATGGAATGTGATTGTTGGAACTTGTGTGATCTATATCTTGGATCATGCATCCTTATGTTCTTATTATAGTGCTTGGTGTTCCATTTAGGACCATTCCTATAATGGCTTCCTATTCTAATGATCAGGGTGGTGATATCTAGTTTGTGGTGAATATTCTTGGGTTACAATTCCTAATGGTACATTGTTCAATGTTCTTGATTTTGTGATCAACTTCCTTGTTCAATCATGTGTCATGTTATAATCATTAGTGAATTTTATTATGGATTTGGGTCCTGAACTATATATTTTTGAAAAACATTTTCTTTATATTGGGGATTGTGATCAGATAAGCTGACTTGTGGCTGACGATCTTGTATTTAAGTTGGGTTTTAGATCTTGATTAAAGAATTTAAAAAAGAGAGGGGGATAGCTTTGAGGTTGGACAGACCATAATTTGGATCTAAGTCTTGTTTCATTGTATATGGCCATAACTAGGAAGGCCTGACAACCTGGCATGTTTGATGTAATTGAATGTTTTTAGATAACAAAAGTGTTGTTATTTGGCTACATCTTGTTGTATTCTTGTGTTTTCCACTTTCTTTACTCTTGCTACAAATTGGATATCTCCTTTGGGGATCTCTCTAGTCTTAACTACATTAGTTGGTATCAGAGCAAGGTTTTCAATCAATGGAGTATAAATTAGATTCCACGATGGTGACATCTTGATTTGGTTTGTTGTATGGTGACAGAGTGTGGATCTAACCTACAATTGCTAAGGATTTTTCTCAGAATTCACCAGATTGAAGATGCCTCAGTGAAGATCTTGTGGATTCACTAATGAGGGTTTTAGAGCCTTGTAGAGACAAGTACAAGCTTTACAAGATGAATTGCAAAGAAGAACTACACCGAGAATTGGTCAAGATAGTGATAAAGAATTTGGGAAGAAGAACACTTTGAAGAAGCTATAGAAGATGCCAAAGATCTAGAAGAGGCAAGATTTCTAAAAGCTATGTCTAAGATTGGAAAGTGACCTAAGATTGAAGTTTCTACATTTTCTGGTAGCCTTAGAGTAGAGGAATTGATTAATTGGATTACTGAGATGGAAGAATACTTCAAGTATGAAGAAGTGGAAGATCTTGATTGGGTTCGATTTGCAAAGACAAAGCTAAAAGGTCATGCAAGCATATGGTGGAGAGAATTTCAATTAGAGAGAAATAAGAAAGGGAAATAAATGATTACTAGATGGGATTAGATGGTTGAAAAGATGAAGAGACAATTTATTCCAGTGGATTATGAATTGGACATGTTCAAGAAGATGTGAGCATTGAAGTAGGCTAAGAAATTAGTACAGGAATTTAATGAAGAGTTCTACTGGATCATGATTAGGAATGGTCATTCTAAAGCTAATAAAGAGAAGGTTGCTAGGTATATCCATGGTTTGAGACCTAGTATTCAAGAAGAGTTACATATAGTTTGAATGAAAAAAATTAGAGATGCTTATCATATGGCATTAAGAATTGAAGAGAAGCTAAAAAAAAGGTTTGAAGGAAGGTATAATAACAGGAATTGGGGTGGAAAGTCTCATGTGTCAACTACTAGGAGTAATGTGGGATAGAATCCTGAGTAGAGTGATGAAGGATCTATTAGTAATCATACCACTAATGGTTACAATGGTGGAAAAAGAGGAAAAGAAGAGGTGAATTTATAGGTACTTATTTGTCAGTGTGGTGAAATAGGTCACATGGATTTTCAGTGTCCTAAAAGAAGGGTTGCACATTTGGATAGAGAGATTATATCAACTTTAGAGGAGAATACATCAAATATTATTGAAGGTGAAGCCCTTTTTAGTACAAGGATTGATGCATGTATTGATGAATTGTGGAAAGAAGGAACTTGTTCAGAACCAGATGTAAGTGTAAGGATACAGTATGTAATATTATCATTGTTGGTGGTAGTTCTGATAAAAAAATTTTAGAAGAGATGGTTAGTAAATTGTAGTTGGAAATGAGAAAGAATCTGAATCCTTATTAGATTAGTTGGTTACAAGATGAATCTAAGGCTTGGATTGGTGACCAATGCCTAGTTAGTTTCAAGATTGGGACTTATCATGATGAGATACTATGTGATATACTACCTATGGATGTTTTTCATGTATTTCTTGGGAGACCTTGGCAATTTTATAGGAATGTTGTGTTTGATAGTCATGCTAATACCTATGTGGTAAGGAAAGGAAGATTCGAGTATAAATTGATACATTTGCAGGGAAAAGGGAAGGAGGGATGTGGAATTGTTAGATGCTAATACCTATTCATATGAGTGGAATTAAGGAAAATGAAAGTTTGAAGGAGGAGGTTAAAGTTAAGAACATCTATGAGGAACTTGTAGATATTAAGGTGAAGATGACATCTTTGGCTATGAAAGTACTGTTAGAGTAATAAAGTATTTTCTTATTGATTAAATCATGTTTGATTTAATTACTAAGTCACTTATTATCTCTTTCTACTTAAGCTAAACTTTAGGTATATAATAATTAATTTATTTATTAATTATTATCATGCAACCTAGGTTTGTTCACCCTTTTAGGGTTTTGATCTCTTTTTATAAGGATTGATCTCCTCTTGTGTTAGAGTAAAGTATTAATTTAATTATGTTAATTAACTTAACTTTACTCCCATCTTAATATTTCACTTTATGCATTTGCATTAGTCATTCATATTTAAAACACTCTTGCATTAGTCATTTAATATTTAAAACACTCATGCATTAGTCATCTTAAATATAAACTTGCATGCATTAGTCATGTAATAATTAAATTGATTATTACATGCACTTTTTCTTTTTAGAGTTTCTTTTAGGGTTTTAGATCTCTTTTATAAGATTGATCTCCTTTGTTTTCGACACATATTGTATTGAAGAACATTCATTATTATTGAACTGTAACTTTTATTTTTGCACATCAATGATTTCTCCTCTCTCATGGATCCATGTGTTCAGGCCTCTCTAGCTTCTTGGTTATCTCTATTTTTGTGATAGGTGTTTGCATGTAGGTGTTCTTGGAAGTTGTAGCCTATTCACTCATCAACTCCAATATAGTATCAGAGCTTCATATTTGTTTTCCCTTGTCCTCTTCCTTGTAGATTTGGTCGTGTTCGTCATATCTATATTTTTTGAGGGTTTTCTATTGAATCTGGGGGGGACCTCTCTTTTTGGTCATCTTGAGCTCAAACCAACCTAATGGGTGCATTCAAAGTGTCCAAGAACCCCTAGATCCATATAAAGTTTGTCCAATTTGGATAAAGTTGGAATTTGTGGCAAAACAAATTTGTAACTAACCTTGACACGGATCACAAGGTAGACACTGGTATTTTGGAGCATTTTTGGCTCAAACGAATCTCATCATTGAGCTCGTAGCAACCAACAACCCCCATTTGAATATAAGGAGCATTTGATTTGGACAAGCTGGCCTCTAAGGCAAAAAAAATTATGTACTAGGGTCGTATGATCCTGACACACAAATTGAGGTACTGTAGAGAATTTTATATATATATATATATATATATATATATATATATATATATATATATATATAATATTGAGGGGGCCACCCCACATCACCCACTAGCCATCCAACAACCACCATTGGTGGCCCATTGGTGATCATTGTTACCGCTAGGTGACCCGTGACCACTCAGCAGTGTCAATGTCGGTGACAGCATGGTGACTATTGTGATCACTAAGTGGTGTCAGCGTTAGTGATAGCATGATGACTGCATGGTCCTCATTGTGCCTATTGGCAATGACTACCAGTCACCCACCCCAACCTACCAGATGCCAATGCTTAGCCCCCTCAACTAGAAGTTTTTGGTCACATGGAGACTAGCCCCTAGTAGATGCAACCTCAGCCCTTGCTCATGTGATGACTAGGGGCCAAATGTTTTTAGCTCAGGGGACCTATCTGTTAGCTTGTGGTGACTAATCAGGAAAGTACTATCCAGGAAAAATTTTTTGAGGCCGACTACTTTTCGGTTATTTGGGCCGACTACTTATAACTCATTCTAACCCTAAAGAGGGAAAAATATTGTATAATATGGCTTAGGGTTAGGGATTTTCATTATGTATGATTTTAGTACTTGCGGTAGAATTGGGCTGTAAGGGATTACGGATTGTAATTAGGTTGGAATCACTGGATAATAATAATATTGGACTCGCTGTTGGTGGACGTAGCCCAGGGATTGGGTGAACCATGTTAAATCTGTGTGTCTTGTGTTCTATTCTGTGTGGTTTATTATTTTCTGATATTAGTTATATTTGCACATAATTGTTATTTCTGCCTTGTTAATCATAACAAGTGGTATCAAAGCGAGGTTATTTCATTCATTCTTTCATCTATTCTTTGAAGTAGGTCTCACGAGTTAGTGGGAGAGTCTCTCGGTTAAGTGGGAGAAATGGCAAACGAGGGTAGGCTGAAGGTTGATAAGTTTAATGGGAAGAACTTCCAGTTATGGAAGATGCAAATGGAGGATTATCTCTATCAGAAGGATCTACGGTGGCCATTAGAGGGAGTAGCCAAGAAAGAGTAATCAATGTCTCAGGAGGATTGGGATATTTTGGATAGGAAGGCACTGGGGAGTATTCATCTATGCCTGTCACAATCGGTGGCATTCAATATTACTAAAGTAAAGACAGCTAAAGATTTGATGGAAACCCTACCGAAGTTGTATGAAAAGCCTTCAGCTTCAAACGAGGTATTTCTTATGAAGCGTTTATTTAATATGAAAATGGTAGAAGGTGGATCAGTTACTGATCATTTGAATGAGTTTAATATAGTTACAAGTCAATTAACCTCAGTTAAAATTACTTTTGATGAAGAGGTTAGGGCTCTCTTGATTTTGTGTTCTTTGCCAGAAAGCTGGAATGGCTTGGTAATGGCTGTTAGTAATTCTATTTTTGGTTCTAATACCCTAAAGTATGATGATGTTATTGGTGTTATATTGAGTGAGGAAATTCATAGGAAAAGCTCAGGGGCATCCACATCGAGTAGTGTATTGAACACAGAAAGCAGAGGCAGAACAAGAGATAGAGGAAACAACTCTAGAAATCATGGGAAATCAAGAGGAAAATCAAAGGGAAAGAGGTCCGAATCTAAAGGGCCAAATGATTGCTGGTACTGTGGAAAACCAGGTCATAAGAAGAAAGATTGTTGGTCTCGGAAGAAAGATCAAGGAAACAAAAATGATGGAAACAAGGAGGCAAATGTGGTAAGTAAAAAATCCGAGGAGGATGCTTTGCTCTTGTCCTTAGAAAGTATTGATGATTCATGGGTTTTAGATTCTAGGGCTTCATTTCATGCTACACCCCATAAAAGTTATTTTGTTGATTATGTCCAAGGGGATTTTGGGCTAGTTTATTTGGGAGATAATGAACCCTGTCAGATTGTTGGAAAGGGAAAAATTACGATTAAGTTGCAAAATGGGAATCATTGGCTACTACAAGAGGTAAGACATGTTCCAAGGCTGAGTAGGAATTTAATTTCAGCAGGGCAACTGGGTGATGAGGGTTGCACAGTTACTTTTAATGATAAAAATTGGAAGGTTTCAAAAGGTTCCTTAGTAGTAGCAAAAGGTGTGAAAGTAGGCACCTTATATCTTTGTACAGGTCATACTGTTCCTTCTACTTTAATTATTTCAGAAGATAATGAATGTTCAGGAACAGTGGCTGTAGTTGAGTAGGAAGAACATCAAACTGTTGCTATAGATTCTGACACAGCACTGTGGCACAACAGACTCAGGCACATGAGTGAAAAAGGTATGAAATTACTTCATTCAAAGAAAGTTTTACCTGGTCTGAAATGTGTCAATATGGATTTCTGTGAAAGTTGTGTTTATGGAAAACAAAAGAGAGTTAGTTTTATGAAGAGTGGGAAGGAAAAGAAAAATGAGAGATTAGAGCTTGTGCATACAGATGTATGGGGACCAGCTCAGGTATCTTCCCTTGGTGGCTCTCTATATTATGTTACATTTATAGATGATGCAACAAGAAAAGTATGGATTTATTTCCTTAGACAGAAATCTGATGTATTTCAAACTTTTAAGAAATGGAAATGCTTGGTTGAGAATGAGACTGGTAAAAAGTTAAAATGTCTCAGATCTGATAATGGTGGTGAGTATTGCAGCACAAAATTTGAAGAATATTGTTCCTCTAATGGTATTCGTAAGTAGAAAACTGTACCAAGGACTCCACAAGAAAATGGAGTGGCTGAACGCATGAACAGGACAATAATGGAGCGTACAAGGAGTATGAGGTTGCATGCTAGGCTGCCCAAAAATATGTCAGTAGAGGTAGTGAACACTGCTATTTATTTAATCAATAGAGGCCCCTCTACTCCTTTGGATTGTGGTATTCCAGAGGAAGTGTGGAGTGGTAAGAAGGTGAGTTATTCTTTTCTCAAAACCTTTGGTTGTGAAGCTTTTGCACTTATAGATTCTGAAAATAGAACCAAGCTGGAAGCTAAGTCAAAGAAATGTATATTTGTTGGGTATGGCATTGATGAATTTGGTTATAGGCTTTGGGATTTTGAAAATCATAAAATTGTAAGAAGCAGGGATGTCATATTCAATGAGAAAGTATTGTACAAAGATCTGTTGCTGCAGCATGAGAAGAAAAAAAATGACTATGTAGTACTGGATGATACTCCACAAGTTCATGTTCCAGTAGTTCCTTATGCTCCGCAACAATAGCAACAACAAATACCACACACCCCAGTGAGTGTTAGACGGTCAACAAGGCTAAGTAGACCTCCAGAAAGATTTTCTCCATCTTTGTATTCTATTCTGTCAACAGATGCTAGTGAACCTGAATGTTATAATGAAGCTGTGCAGGTGAATACAAAGCTTCAGTGGGAGTCTGCAATGATAGATGAAATGGACTCTTTGCTAAAAAATCAGACATGGGATTTATGTAAGTTACCTACAGGTAAAAGGGCTTTATAGAATAAATGGGTTTACAGGATAAAAGAAGAGGATGGAGGTACGAAAAGATTTAAAGCCAGATTAGTCGTAAAAGGATTTGCACAGAAATATGGTATTGATTTTGATGAGATATTTTCTCCAGTTGTTAAAATGACTTCTATTCGTACTATTTTAAGTATTGTGGCTACTGAAGATTTTCATTTAGAGTAGCTTGATGTTAAAATAGCCTTTCTTCATGGTGATTTGGATGAAGAAATATATATGGTTCAGCCACAAGGATTTGAGGTCAAGGGTAAGGAGAATTTGGTGTGCAGATTACAGAAAAGTTTATATGGCTTGAAGCAAGCACCTCGGCAATGGTATATTAAATTTGACACTTTTATGAATGGGCATGGATATAGTCGGTGTCATTCTGACCATTGTGTTTATTTTAAGAGGTTGGATGATGACAGCTACATTATTTTAAGTTTATATGTTGATGATATGCTTGTAGCTGGGTCTAACATGAATCACATTAAGGGGTTGAAACAACAATTAGCAAAATCTTTTGCTATGAAGGATTTGGGGGTAGCAAAACAAATCCTTGGTATGAAAATTTGTAGAGATAGGAAAAATAAGAAATTGTCTCTATCTTAGGCTGATTATATTGAGAAGGTGTTGCAACGTTTCTCTATGGAAAATGCCAAAGCTGTCAGCACACCTTTTCCTGGTCATTTGAAATTGACTAAGGATATGTGTCCCAAGACACCAGAAGAAGAGACTAAAATGTCTAAGGTACCTTATGCTTCAGCTGTAGGGAGCTTAATGTATGCTATGGTATGTACTAGGCCAGATATTGCACATGCAATGGGAGTCGTTAGCCATTATATGAGTAACCCTGGTCTTGAGCATTGGAATGCAGTCAAATGGATTCTCAGATATTTGAGAGGCACATCCAGTAAGTGTTTACACTTTGGGGGTTCTACTACTACTGTACAAGGCTATGTTGACTTAGATTTGGTAGGACATATAGATAGCAGGTGGAGTACTACAGGTTATATATTTACTATTGGTGGGACAGCAGTGAGTTGGATTTCTCGACTACAAAAGGTGGTTGCTTTATCCACTACAAAGGCAGAGTATGTTGCTGCTACAGAGGCAGCTAAGGAGATGATATGGCTTCAATTCTTCATGGAAGAATTGGGACATCCACAAAAGGATAATTTTCTACATACAGATAGCCAAAGTGCCATTCATCTTGCAAAGAATTCTGCTTTGCACTCAAAGACAAAACACATATAGTTGTGGTACCA
Organism: Chamaecyparis obtusa; assembly: GCA_027943335.1. NCBI lineage: Eukaryota > Viridiplantae > Streptophyta > Pinopsida > Cupressales > Cupressaceae > Chamaecyparis > Chamaecyparis obtusa. The sequence goes on from BSBK01001771.1 coordinate 1,111,448, forward strand.
TTTCATTTGATCAGTTTTGGATGATGGATAGTTAAGGCTGGAAAAGATTCATACTAATGATAATCCAGTAGATATGTTTACAAAGGTAGTAACAAGGGAGAAGTTGAACTCATGTTCAGCTTCAGTTGGTCTTCTAGACTGAACAAAATAAAGGAACAACTGAGTCCAAGGTGGTTCAATCCAGTGGGAGCCTCATGTGGGTAGCGGTATTGCTATAGGATCAGTCTCCAAGTGGGAGGTTTTTTAGTATAGTGTGGATACTGATCAGTCACCAAGTGGGAGATTGTTAGCTTGTGGTGACTAATCAGGAAAGTACTATCCAGGAAAGTACTGTACACTTTTCCTCCTGACCTCACCGACTACTTTTCGGTTATTTGGGCCAACTACTTATAACTCATTCTAACCCTAAAGTAGGAAAAATATTGTATAATATGGCTTAGGGTTAGGGATTTTCATTATGTATGATTTTAGTACTTGTGACAAAATTGGGCTGTAAGGGATTACGGATTGTAATCAAGTTGTAATCACTGGATAATAATAATATTGGACTCACTGTTGGTGGACGTAGCCCAGGGATTGGGTGAACCATGTTAAATTTGTGTGTCTTGTGTTCTATTCTGTGTGGTTTATTATTTTCTGATATTAGTTATATTTGCACATAATTGTTATTTCTGCCTTGTTAATCCTAACACTATCAGTTTTTTTCTATGACAACCATACAACCATCAATTTTAAGCTCATGAAATGTTGACATCAACCTATGTCAACACTTCTTGACACCTTCTTTGGGCCCATCACCATACCTTTGGTGTTTTGCTCATAACTTGAGCATACGGTGTCAAAATCGAGCAAAAAAGATATCATCGAAAAAATGGTTCTGAGATCTATCCAGATCTAGAGGTTTGAATTTATGATTTTTCTATTTTAATAGTTATTTTTATTGTGAAATCTAGATGTTCAATTTTGTACTCTGGGAGCTCTATCTTGCGCATCTAGACTCCATTTTGGGAAAATGATATATCATTGGAAATATTGTTCTGAGACCTTTTGTAGTGTTGTGAGTCATTTTTCCAGATTCTTTTCTAGGTATATTTTATTAAGTTTCTTACATTTTTGCAATCTGGTGGATATCTTAGATGTTTCAGGTCCTGGGATCTCTTCCCTTTGATGGATGGCTCGTATTTGGATTTTCTTTTGTTTTAGAAGCATTCGTTCTTCTTTGAGTAGTGTATACTTCACTTTTGTAGCATTCTTTTATGCACACGTACTGAGATAAAGTGTCATTCTATTGTATGTATGGGATCTTGCTCATGTTTTTGCTCTATATACTCACACTCCATTATAAAGTGCTAGGGGGTTTGATGTTTGCCTTTGTTTTCCATCTACTTTTTTCATGTGAGCATTCCTCCAATGATATTAGCCTTAAGTATCTCTATTTGTGTTTGTACTCTCTCAACACCTTCAATGTTCTTGGTTTTTCTTCATCATGGAGTTCATATTGGATGATCTTTTTAGTGTACCTATCATTACCCCCTTGTCAATATTATGGGGGGTTACTACTATTGGTTCTTCTTCTTCCTTGTATTGATAGTGTGAGCTATGTATTTAGTATTTGATTATATGTACTAGGCAGATGTAGTGGCTGGGTACCTATGCATTCTAGTGAGATGAATCATTACCATATGGACACTCTTTTCTTTCATATTTTTGGAAGCACTCTTCTAGCTTTGATTGATCAGCTCTTCAGACTTTGGTGTTTTTATGCCATCTATATTTACAACTTCAAGTGTTTGCCTTTGTTTGCCTCTTGATTCAAGTAGTTTCATTTGAGGTCACTCATGCAGATTATAGTATTTTGTATCTTTGAATTTAGTTGTTTTCCTTTGTTTGCCTCCTGATTCAAGTAGTGTCATTTGAGGGCACTCATGAAGATTATAGTCTTCTCTACTTGGTCATATTTCAGTGGAGGATCCTCAGATCAATAGTTACTTCTTGATAGAGTTTGCAACTCCTTGATTCAATGATGTTCTACATGTTCATCCTTGTTCCTATTTTCTAGAACATTCCTAGTTTTGGAGGCTTCTTCAGTCCTTCAAACTAATCTTCGTCTCTTTTTAGAGTAGATTTTTTCCCATGTGGTTTTCTCTATTTCTCCACTTTATAAAGAATCTTTTTCACTTGGGTACCTAATCAGGCCTTTATTGATGGGACCCATTTTCTTTTAGTAGTTCTTTCTAGGTTTTTAGCTTCTCCCAAAGTTCATCTTAAGGGGGGGTGTTAGAGTAATAAAGTGTTTACTTATTAATTAAATCATATTGATTTAATTATTAAGTCACTTATTATCTCTTTTTGCTTAAGCTTAACTTTAGGCATAATAATTAATTTCTTTATTAATTATTATTATGAATCCTAAGTTTGTTCACCATTTTAGGGTTTTGATCTCCTTTTATAAGGATTGATCTCCTTTATTTTCACAAGAACACCTGCATCCAAACGCCTGTCACAAAAAGAGAGAGAAGCAAGAATCTAGAGAGGTCTGAATGTATTGATCCACAAGAGAGGATAAATCATTGACGTGCAAAAACAAAAGTTGCAATTCAATAATAATCTATGTTACAATTTGTTATCAAAAGTTGTTCTCTATTATGAAAACAAGAGGAGATCAATCTTTATAAAAGGAGATCAAAACCCTAAAAGGGTGAACAAACCTAGGTTGCATGATAATAATTAATAAAGAAATTAATTATTATATGCCTAAAGTTTAGCTTAAGGAGAAAGAGATAACATGATTTAATTAATAAATCACTTATTATCTTTTTCTGCTTAAGCTAAACTTTAGGCATATAATAACTAATTGCTTTATTAATTATTATCATGCAACCTAGGTTTGTTCACCCTTTTAGGGTTTTGATCTCCTTTTATAAGGATTGATCTCCTCTTATTTTCATATTAGAGAACAACTTTTGATAACAAATTGTAACAAAGATTATTATTGAATTGCAACTTTTGTTTTTGCACATCAACAATTTCTCCTCTCTTTTGGATCAATGTGTTCAAGCCTCTTTAGCTTCTTGCTTCTCTCTCTTTCTGTGACAAGTGTTTACATGAAGGTGTTCTTGGGAGCTATGGGTTGTTTACTCATTAACTTCAAAATGGTATCATAGCTTCAAATCTATTTTCCCCTGTCCTCTTCCTGAGACATTCGGTCATGTTCATCAGATCTATGTTTTAAAGGGTTTTATGTTGAATCTAGGAGGACCTCTCTTTCTGGTCATCTTGGCTTCAAAAAAACATTGTAGTTGTATTCAAAGCATCCAAGAACCCCTTGATCCATATAAAATTTGTCCAATTTGGATAAATTTGGAATCTTTGGTAAAAAAAATTACAACTAACCCCCAAGCATGGATCCCGAGGTGATCACTGGTATTTTGGAGCTTTTTTGGCTCCAACAGACCTCATTGTTGAGCTTGTAGTGACCAAGAACCCCCATTTCCATCTAAGGCACATCTAATTGTTGGAAAGTTGTCTATACTGAAGTATATGACTATAGATAGTGTTTTCATTATGACAATAAAGTCATATAGCAGTCTGGAGTTAGTGCACTAAGTGTAGAGATCAGAATTCAGTTAAGTATTGAAGACTGGATAGTTAACAGAGCACCAGAGACTCAGAGCATTAGCGCACATGTGTATAGATGAACTAAGGTATGCTCCCTATAATTTAAGGTTTTTAGACTATACTTATGCTTAGTCTATGAGTGCATAAGTAGATATGTATAGATGTGAAAGTTACAGTCAGTTGAAGATGCACAACTAGTGTGTGCCAGCAGCAAACAGAGCATGGAGCTGACATTGACTATTTTGGTTTGCGATTTTAAATTAATGTTGTAGAGGCTATGCACCCATTGTATTTAGGTTGTTGACATATGTACATGTAATTGTAAGCACACTTAAGCCAATTCATTTGGAAGCATTGTTTGTAATTAGTTATAGGGATGACCTAATTGTTTTGTTTGTATGAGCATATAAATATAAGATGCACCCATTGTAATTAGTATGGAAGTTGTAATAGAGTTGTGTTAAGTAGAGAAGACGTATGAAAAGAGAGCATACAATGTATTATAGCTTTGTTAGAGGTCAAAGCATCATCGCACCAAAGGAACTAATCAGACAAGCAGTGTCACAATGATAGTTCACCTACAGATATAGTGTGTATTTGATCTCAGAGGGTTGTAGCCTTCATCATCTAAGTAGTAAGCTCTAGGATAGTGAGTCCACTCCCCTAACAAAGATCATTGTAAAAGACTCCTAATAGGGTTTGACCCTTAATCGGGTCTACTGTACTAAAAGCATTGTAAAGCTACTCCTAACAAGGTAAAGGATCTTCTAGCAAGGATCACAAAACATTAGTGCCAAATATTAGTGGGTGTCAATTCCCACTGGGGTTTTTACCTATTTGGGTTTCCCTGTAACCATATTGGTGTCATGTGTCATTATTATGTTTCATGTTTTATGCGAATGTTTAATTCAGTACTTAAGCATTTAAGTTAAGCATAAAGATTAAAAGGAAAAGTTAAAGTTCAGTGAACACTGATTCACCCCCTCTCAGTGTTCCCATTCCTAAAAATTGGTATCAGAGCTCTGGTCCTTAGCATAGAAGTTTAACCACCTGAGGAGATCATGGACAAGAAAGAAATGAAACATCTAAAGAAGAATCTTGAAGCTACTCTTGAAGACCTGGACAATTCAGAAAAAGAAATTGAAGAACTAAAAGAAAAAGTCAATGATGCTCAATTAGTTATCAAAAGACTAAGAAAGGATTTGAAAGGTCACTCTAACATTGATCTTGAAGAAAAAATCAAGAATTTAAATGAAGAAAATGCATCTCTATTGAGCCATCTTGAAGAGTTTGATGACAAACTGATGAAAAATCAAGATGTCTACAATGAGCAAGTCAAGGAGAACCTTCAACTCAATGATGAATTGAGGGAAGCCAATTTGGAAATCTTGGATCTGAGGAATTGCAAAGAAAGATTGGAATCTGAATTAAAAGAAGAAAATAATATTAAAAAATTGCACACCAGTTCAGATTTGATAGAATCTCAGTCGTGTGCAAGAAGAGTCAAAGGAGACACTAGTTGTATTGGATACAATGAAGCACATAATCAGATTGATAATATGCGAGCAAGAAAGGAGACACAAAAGGAGTCTATTGATACTGAGAAGACTAAAGATCAAACAAAATACAATGATGGTCCTCCTAAGAATGAGCGCAAGCCTCGAGAACGCACCTATTTTTTTATGTAGCAAGGCTGGACATATCTCAAAGTTTTGTAGATCAAGGATGCAAGGTCAGGAAAGCCCTAAAAAGACCGAAGAACCAATTTTGAATCCTAAAGCTGAAGTCAAGTTTGTGAAGGCCTTATAAGATGTGAGCTTTATTTGGTTAGATGGAAAGAAGGATAATGTTGATAAGAATGTATTGGATGCATCCACAGTGGATGCACCCTCTACATCTACATGAATGGCCCTCAGGGTCATAGGGGGAGCTAATTTAGCTCTAGACCCCTGCGTGGCTAGTATACTCATCATCAGAGTATGCACCTTTGGACTTAAGCTTTTGGAGTGTATTGGAACCTTTGTGCAAGAGCGCACATGCTGATTGTAAGTGGAGCTCAAGTTTTGAATTTTGAAGTGACAGCCTAGTTTACGCGAGCTGCATTAATGGCAAAATTATTACTTTAAGTACATAAAAAGTTGTTTGTTCACTCATTGCATTTATATTCAGAGTGATTGGAAAGTAGATTGAGCCTTGGAAGTTCTTGTGAAGATTTAGAGATCGAGTTATCTAGTATTTGTAGTGCGTTTGATCAGTTGCAAGAAATCCTAGCTTGTTGTGCCAATTCAGAAGCCATCAAGAACATCTCAGAGATCATTTGGAAAGAAAATATCATGTAAGTCATGGCTACTCCTATTGTTTTTGATGTTGTTGAGAAGAAGTGGTATGTTTTCAAGAGGCACCCATTTAAATCAACCCTAGATGATTTAGAGGGAGCATTTTCCCACATGCCAATGGGCATCATGCATGTAGAAGACATAAGGGCTTACATTTATTTTAAGAAGGAACCTATTGGTCTAGATAGGTTAAGGGCCCACATGGACACAATGTTGAAACTAGATAAAATGTTCATGGATGAATACACTAAATGGAATGATCACCCCATTGTTGAATATGCCACAGCATATGAATTCTATGAGGAAGAATGGATAAAGATATTGTTGAGCAGAATCCATAATGATTTGTTTTGGATTAGAGATATACCAGTAAGAATCACAGGAGACTTAATTCATGAGATAACATGCCTATCCAAGATAGGCACCATCCTTCCAGTAGGTAAGGATGTCAGGAAAATGGTGGAGTAATGTGTAAATCTAGAAGTGATAAGCGCGGCATGACCATTGAGCCGATAGAGAAACCAGACATTAAGTTAATGTCAATGATACTTGGTTATAGGTTTCATCATACTAGTAGGGTGAATAGTGTGTCTGTGGGCACTATTCTAGCAGCCATCCATCTTGTGCAAGAAGATGGAGAGTTCAACTTGTGTGAGATCTTGTGCACATAGTTGATAGACACCATCAGGGAGATCAAACATGACAAGACTAAGGTATTCATGTTTGGGTCCCTTAACATCTATATGTACCTTCATATAGTTGATAAAGTGTCTAACTTGTATCTAGACAAGTCCATTCCTACCATGCCATAGATATCAAACAAGGCATGCACAAAAATCACACTTAGATATTTCATTACTTTGGAATTGGAGACCTTCAAAGAAAGGATGCAGATGAGGTACAAAATTCTTGAGAGTATTATGGAGAAGTATAAAGATACAATATGCTTCATGGTGGAGATTGATACTACTTGTATGGAAGCTGTTGAGCCTAGAACTAAGTGGATTCATCCACTTGGGTATGAGGTTGAGGAAAAAGTTCTTGAAGCTTATGCATAGTTCTTATCAGCCCCTAAAGATGATAAAGAACCTAGGTGGGGAACCTATGAAGAAAAGACTAGAGAAGTTGATGCTAAGCGGAATAGTGTTGCAACTAAAAGAAAGGTTGCAAAAGTTACATCAGAGATCTTGAGGATGCATGGTGTATCTCAAGAAGATCTTGACAAGGAAAGGGAAGAGAAGATTTCCCTAGAATTGAAGAGTACAACAGTGGAGGAAGAATAGGAAGATCCTAAGATGAAGAAGATTAAGATTGAAAAAGATGATGACATTCCTTCAGTGCCCAAAGAATCTAGTGATCCTATTGCTCCTCTGAAGTATGAATCAATGATCAAAAGGAAGAAAGAAGTAAGCACTAGTCATCCATCCTCGCTAGCTACAAGGAGCAGGATAAACATTCAAGCTTCTCCTAAGGTAGGATTCAGACCAAGTCTCAAAACTTTGAGCACAAGAATTATTGATGAGGGAAGAATTGATCAGGTAGGAAAGTTCTATGGGACATACAATGAAATTGATAAGTCAAAAATTCATAATATGATTATCAAACATATGATCAAGTTTAAGAAAATAGTTCTTGAAATGTAGATCTCTATTCTTGACAAAGTGTGGAATTTTAGAACACCTAAAGAGACAAGAAAATGAAGAGGATATTAGAATAAGGGAAAAAGTGCTACAAGATACTTTGCCTATATGTTCTAAAGATGAAGAAGCACTAATATTGAAACTAGTAAAGCCACACCTAAGAACAAAAATAAGAACTTTGCATATCATGAACAAAGACTATGACTTGATAACTCAGGAAACAAAGAAATCTTTTGAGAAGGTAATCTTGGAGCAATAGATTAGACTACCTACTACGCCCATCACTCATGCATCAAATAAGAAAGGCAAAGAAAAAGAGACCTCCTATGCACTAGAGACAAGTCCTCAGGACTCAACGCCCATAGCAGAAGCACAAACATAAACAGATCACTCTGCGCCCATGACAGAATCACTCAAAGATAGCACACTTATCATAGATAATGTGGAAATAGCCATGACGGCTACTAATAAGGACTTGGATAAGTTTGAGGAAGTAGAAATCTTATGCAGCAATACACCTCCCACTCAGCAAGAAGTACTCATGGAAGACATTTCTGATGAGAAAGAAGTAAAAAAAAGAAGTAAAGGAGAAAGAAAAAGAAACTTTTTTTGAAATGCTCAAAGTGAAACAAGAGGTGATGGATAACACTCCCATCACTCCCTCCTCATTTTTGTCAAGTTTGACACTAGACACTAGCAGTTTAGATTCCTGGAAGGAAGAAGACCTGATTAAGTTCAGCATTGTGGCTATGGAGAAGGCTAAGGAGAAGCAAGTAATGAGAAATCCTCTCCTAGTGGAATCAGTAAATATTCTGAACAGTTTACTGCCAGAGGATAAAAAGATGGTAAATGTACATTCGGTTGATGATGTGAGCACAATCATCTCATAATTCAAAGTAAATTTTTCAAGCCTAGAAAAATCTGCGGCCTTAGTGGCAGAAGAGAAGTACTTAAAGAAGAGACTCAATGAACTGATGAGTAATTTGAACTAGATTTGAACTCTCTTAAGTCTAGTCAGACATCATTGAAAGAGTTTGCAGATCAAGGAAGGAAAGTCATTGCAGAATCCATGGATCAGGATAAGCTAACTGATACCCATCTTAGGAAGATCAAACATGTAGAGGCAATGATTGAGAAGGTGAAGGATTCAGTGATAGACACATCCACTAATGTGAACATATGTAACAATTTCTATCAAGGTTAGTTAGACATAATTGAGAAAATGGAGAAAGAAATGGAGAAGATAAGGTCTAGATAGACTCAGTTGAGGAATGCTCTTACGCCCTCACTAGACATTCTCAGTCAAAACATTAAGGAGATTGATGTGATTATGATTACCTATGACCAAGGTCTGATCATAGATTTGGAGAAGATGGAGAAGCTTCAATATGCATTATGCGCCCATCTATAGATAGTCAATTCTCTGATAACCTTTTGGAAGAAGGAGATCCAGAAACTCAAGATTGCATATCCGGATGTTTTCCCTTAGTATGTATATGTAGATAAAGATTTTGATATACCTTTGTCATTAATCTCAAAGGGGGAGTTGTATAGAATATGGAGTATATAAGATGTATAGGGAGATATAAGTTTATGTATAAAGATATATAGAAGACAAAATGTTTTGTGTAAAGGGATAGTTAGAAACTTGGCCATATTTCTTTTTTGTCATCAATGAAAAAGGGAGAGATTGTTGGAAAGATGTCTATACTAAAGTATATGACTATAGATAGTGTTTTCATTATGGTAACAAAGTCATATAGTAGTTTGGAGTCAGCGCACTAAGTGTAGAGATCAAAATTCAGTTAAGTGTTGAAGACTGGATAGTTAACAAAGCACCAGAGACTCAGAGCATCAGTGCACATGTGTATGAATGAACTAAGGTATGCACCATAGAAGTTAAGGTTTTTAGACTATACTTATGCTTGGTCTATGAGTGCATAAGTAGATATGCACAGATGTGAAAGTTATAGTTAGTTGAAGATGCACAGCCAGTCTGTGCTAGTAGCAAATAGAGCATGGAGCCGACAGTGACTGTTTTGGTTTGCGATTGTAAATTAATGTTGTAGAGGCTATGCACCCATTGTATTTAGGTTTTCAATATATGTACATGTATAATTGTAAGCACGCTTAAGCCAATTCATTTGGAAGCATTGTTTGTAATTAGTTATAGGGCTAACCTAATTGTTTTTTTTGTATGAGCGTATAAATATAAGATGCACCCATTGTAATTAGTATGGAAGTTGTAATAGAGTTGTTTTAAGTAGATAATAGGTATGAAAAGAGAGCATACAATTTATTAGAGCTTTTCTAGAGGTCAAAGCATCATCACACCAAAGGAACTGATCAGACAAGCAGTGTCATAGTGACAATTCACCTGCAGATATAGTGTGTATCTGATCTCAAAAGGTTGTAGCCTTCATCATCTGAGTAGTAAGCTCTAGGATAGTGAGTCCACTCCCCTAATAGGGATCATTTTAAAAGACTCCTAATAGGGTTAGACCCTTAACTAGGTCTACTGTACTAAAATCATTGTAAAGATACTCCTAATAGGGTAAAGGATCTTCTAGCAAGGATCACAAAACACTAGTGAAAAATATTAGTGGGTGTCAATTCCCACCAGGGTTTTTACCTATTTGGGTTTCCCCATAACCATATTAGTGTCATGTGTCATTCTTATGTTTCATGTTTTATGTGAATGTTTAATTGAGTACTTAAGCATTTAAGTTAAGCATAAAGATTAAAAGGAAAATTTAAAGTTCAGTGAACACTGATTCACCGTCCCCTCTCAATGTTCCCATTCCTAATTTGGATATTGTTTCATGCAAGTTGAGGCAATACAAAAATTTTGGAATTTTTTTTAAAAATTGGGCAGGGGCCACCTAGGCGCTGCCGAGTGGCCACCCGGTTGGTGTTGCGGTGATCCTGCGGTCACCACTAGCAGTCACCACCAACTGGCCACAGTAACTGCTAGTAACCTGATTTAATTAATAAGCCACTTATATCTCTTTCTCCTTAAGATAAAATTTACTCATATAATTATTAATTAATTTATTAATTATTATCATGCAACTTAGGTTTGTTCACCCTTTTAGGGTTTTGATCTTATTTTATAAGGATTGATCTCCTCTTGTTTTCATAGTAGAGAACAAATTTTGATAATAGATTGTAACACAAATTATTATTGAATTGTAACTTTTATTTTTTCACATCAATGATTTCTCCTCTCTCATGGATCAATGTGTTCATGCCTCTATATCTTCTTGCTTCTCTCTCTTTATGTGACAAGTGTTTGCAGGTAGGTGTTCTTGGGAGTTGTGGGTTGTTTACTCATCAACTCCAATAAGTAAAACATATTATGACACTCGTAAGTATTGAGCAACAAGATATAGATAGTACTAGATTAAATAAGAATTTAATTTGGAGGTCTGATGATGATGTGGTTTAGACAAGTACCAATGGTAAGAAAAGGCAACCGAAGGATTGTAGAAGAAGTGCATTGAGAGAAAAGAATGGAAAGGGTAGTAGAGGTTAGTTACTATTGTGTACTAGAATTTGTACCTTCATAGGGTTAGTATTGCAAATAATTGAATAAAATAACTAAATTACCACAAAGGAAGAGCTATTTTAACAAATAAAGACAATTAAGCACTCTATAGATCTCTAGCTAGGGATGTTAATGATGAAGCTCTCAGCAAGCCTCCATTAATGATAGTCCTAGAATGAGAATAAATGATAAAGCAAGCTAAAATGTTCAATTCCAAATTGAAATGCCTAATTAACTTCTATATTTTCCTTTCTAGCTCAAACTCTCAAGAGGTTAGATGCAATTCTTGGATTTGTGGATGATTTGTGAGTGAATTATGCCTTGCTTTAATGGGATTTGGCAAGGGTAGGGGGTGTAGTTGAGTTGATCATGATTGAGTTGGGGTTAAGTCCTTGGTTCCACCCTTTGAAGACAATTTAAATAGATTGTCCTTGAAGCTTGGGAAAAGAAGACAAGATGTGGACAAGATGTTCTTTCAAATTGAGTGATTGAGATTCATTTTGGCTTGATCCATGTGAGCTCTTTCCTTAAATCCTATTAGTTGAGTCTTTTTCCTCCCATGTGGTGTTGAGAGAAAATATGACTTAATTAATTGAATTGAATTAAATTGTTTAGCCATGTGTACCCCTTGAATGGGTTGATTTGATTTAAATTGAACTATATAGTTAATTAGATTAATTGCACATTGATTTGATTTATCATGATTTGATCGATTTAACTTGAATTTATGATTTTGATTTTTAATTAAATCAAATTAAATCTTGATTTGAATTTTGATTGGCTAAATGCTTGTTTCGATTCAATTACCTTGATTTTCCTTACTTTTTCCTTGATTACACACATGAATGATCATGTCCACTTTTTGATGATTACAAATGCCCCTCTTTGAGTCGACATGCGAAGTGTGTCGATTCAAAGAATGTCTTGATTCAACTTGATAAAAGGTCATGGTTCCATCGATGGTCGATCTTGATGTTCAATATGAGATGTAGATTCTGATGATAGGATTGATGCATTTCTGATTGATTTGATGTCCTAATGGTTGATATGATGATAGATTGCTGATATGGTACTTGATTTTGTTTCAATTTGATGTTTGATGCCCATTTTGATTGACAAGGGAAAAAATTTCTAATAAAAGATTGCACTTTGATTGATGGTCATGCCCCTAATTTGATGATTTTGTTGTTGTTTATGATTATCTGAGTGTATGCTCCCTTAGAAATGAAATGAAATTTGATAGATGTTTTGAAAAAGTTGACGGTTTAGGTCAGTTTGCGTTGATTAGATCAATTTATAATGAATTTCAATTTCATTTTCGATAATGGTTTTGCATTTGAGTGATGACAAATGCCCTTGATTTGGTTGATTTGGTGAAAAATTGGGTCCCTGGGTATTTTCTGGTCAAAGATGCCCTTTTTAGGTCAAAAAGGTCTAATAAAGGGGTAAAAAGTCATTTTCACTACTCATTTTCACTTTTGACTTTTTACTTCACTCTGACTCCTTCAAGCTCTTCGCCATGATGATTCTAATTCATGAGCCTAATCCTCTTAGTTTTCAAATTCATGCATTGATTTTCCAAAATAATGATTTTTATATAGAAAAACCCTCTTTTTATGCAATTTCTAGCTCAAATAGCACGTTTGCACATTTTAATAGTGCTTTTGCTCATTTTTTAGCACTTCCACACTTTCAAATAGCGCATCCGCATTGCCAAATAGTGCTTTTACACAGTAGTTCTAGGGCACAAAATGCCTTAGAAATTTAGTTTAGCATGTTCACTAAGCCTTAGCGCTTTCAAAATTTTAAATGGTGCATTCACATTTTATAATAAAGCTTTTGAAAAGCTTTAGCATGTATGCGGTTAAATAGTGCTTTTGATCATTTAAATAGAACTTTTAAACATTTAAATAATGCTTTTGCATTTTAGCGCATTTAAGCAATTAAACAACACTTTTACCCAGGTAGGAAAATAAATTTAAATGCCGTAGTTAGTTTGCCAATGTTCTCAGTATCGTCAATCATTTGGTTGGCATAGGTAATAAACTTGATTTGGTAGCAAGTTATAGGATGTCAGTTTGAGTCAGTCATAGTCTGAATGTTTGATCGTCAATCTAAATTTGATGGATGATGATGAATTCTCCATCCTCTCTGAATAGAATCAGGAAAATTGTTTGTGGTTTGATATTTTGTAAATATTTGATTGACTTAGGATAATTCAAATGATAACTGATTTCAAAGCTGATATAATTGAACTTGCTTTTTGTAGGCATTACTTAAGTCATTAGGTGTTTATGGTTCGTACCCTTTGCTTCTTAGTATGATAGATGATCTGAGTGGTCATGATCAAAGATACATTGGTCGATGTGGATTATCTTTCCTACTTCCTCTACCTCAATTCTGAGTGAATCAAGGACTGATCACTGCTATGGTTGAGAGATGGAACTCAGACCATAACACGTTTCACTTGCTGATGGGGGAGATGACCATCACCCCTAAGGATTTATACCTCCTCCTTCACCTTCCTACTAGAGGAGAGCTGGCATTTTATGGTTAGGTCTATGATGGTGCATCATGTTGATGGATCTTTCAGGATCCTACCATTGGTGATGATCACATTCAATGGTCTCAGTTCCATTCTTTTCCAATTTTGCCAGCAGTTCTAGGCACATTGATCAGAGGGTTCCTCTTACTAGATAGATGGGGTCATGGATTTGTGGTCAGATGGGGTCCTATTGTAGAGGACTTGATGGCTCATCCTTGATAGTTTGATTAGGGATCATGTGTCTTAGTGCAGCTCTATCATGAGTTTCATACTATTGTGTATAGACGTTCTTCCACTCTCTTAGTGAGACGTATATTACTTCAGCTCTGGACATGGGAGAATCTCCCAATGACACAACCTATTGTAGCGTGACATTGAGATCTAGGATGGCCACTCACCTGGATGTATGAGGGGATGGTAGTGCAGACCCATATGGTGAAGTTAGATTACCGGTGTCATGTGATCGATGATATGGATTAGGTTGTCTGGTGGCTGTATTTGGGTTGTGAGCCATGGCCAAAGGATGATTCAGAGCTTCTATATATATTCTATCCTTGTTAGATGATTGGTCATACCCCTTACATTATAGAGATATTTTTCTTTTGGAGGGTACTATGATAATATGGCAAGACACAAGGTATGCCCTAGGGCATTGCTATGTATGCTCGGGTTCAGGATGAGAGATCACTGTGGGGTCCTATTGTGGATTTTAGGATAGTTCAGTAGGAGATACATGACCTTTATTATTTTCCCTAGGATATGAGAGAGGATGACATTGATGCAGGGATAACTATGGATTATGTAGATTGGTTTGCTTGAAACCCATTTCCAAGGTTCATAGATCTAGCTGAGAGAGTACTTGGTATTGATGAGGATTTTGATGGTGATGGTGGTGATGGTGGTGATGATGGTAGGGGTGGGGGTAGGATTTGAGGATGGTGAGGATGATGGGTTCATTGAGAATCTAGAGTAGGTAGAGTTCTCATGCCAGTTATTGATGTTGCTCCCATTCCTCCTAGGGGTGGTGGTCAAGTGAAGGGTCGTGGTGTCGCAGAGCTTTACACCAAGTTGTTAGGGATCTAACAAGTAGATAGGGTTTCCATAGGGCTAGGTGTCAGAGGTAGATGGATGCCTAGGAAGTGTAGGCATTATTAGATCAGGCATAGGGCCAACTGGCACAAGCTCCTTGAGTTGTTCCACAGGTTGTTCCTTAGGCTCCTGCTTCTACTTCTACTTTTGTTTTTACTTCAATTCCATCTTCTTCATCACATCCATCTTCTTCTTCTTTTGTTCCCTCGCTATTTTTTCCATCTTCTTCCATGCCTTCTTCTTCTTCCATGCCATCTTTATCTATGCCTCCACTATAGACTCCTACGACATAGGTTCCTAGTTTTGATGCTCTGACATTTGTACTAGAGGTTTGAGCTTTACAGTTAGATGTCTCTAAGATTAGAAAGGAGGTTAAGTAGCTTAGTACTATGATGTAGGCTTTTATAGCAGCTATGAGTTGCAGCATGGGTTACAGCTGAGCTCGAGTCATCATCTTGATAGTGCTCCTGGTCCTGATGGTGTTGATAGTTCAGCTAGTTGATCTATGATTTGAGATGATTCATTTCATTCTTCCATTGATGTATATGATCTCATTCATTTTCCATATCGAGACATTAGACTCTATTGTATCTTTTGATTTAGTCGATGTTATTTATGTTGATACTCTGATACTTTGATAGACTTTGATTATCTTTATGTTGCATTATATGATCATACCATGGACTCTAATACTCATTTGATTTTATGATGATGATACCATAGACTTTGATACTCATTTTGGATAGATTTACTATATATGATGTCATGATGTGTTGGATTTCCTTTTTAGTTATTTTTCTATGATATGCAGATCTATATGGTTCTATCTATATGCTTCGTTTTATGCTTTTTAGAATGCAGTTTTTGATATGGATGCACATGTTCTATTGATGCTTAAATGGTTGTCTTATGTATGACATAGAAGAGATGAATGGTTTCAATATGAACTTAATGATATGATTTAATGATTAATGATATTATGGATGCAATTGATATATATATATATATATATATATATATATATATATATATATATATATATATATATATATATATATATATATATATATATATATATATATATATATATATATATATATATATATATATATGTGTGTGTGTGTGTGTGTGTGTGTGTGTGTGTGTGTGTGTGTGTGTGTGTGTGTGTGTGTGTGTGTGTGTGTGTGTGTGTTAGATGGATAATGGAATGGTTAATCCGATGTGATGATTTAATAGATAATGGATGTATTTATTTTGGTATATGGATGCAATGGATTTTATGGTATGTAAATGTGATGGACCTATATGATGTAATGTATAATTATTATGGGTACTTAATGATTAATGATTCTAAATGTTATATGTGATATGGATGAATGATGTTGCAATGCAATGATATCTAATGAGCTTAAATGAATAATGTCATGTGCAATGTTTTTGAACTAAATGATATGCACCTAATGATGAATTCAAAGGATTTTAATGGATGCAATGAACATTTAACTAATGCAATGCACTTAATGGATTGATATGAATGATACAAAGAACTCATCCTAAATGAGATTAACTTTAAAATGAATGCAATCTAATGCAATGAACTTAATGAAAATGATTTAAAGAATGAATGCAACCTAATGCAGTTAATGTTATGAAATGATTTAAACTATATGGAATGAACTTATATTTAAAATTAATGCAACCTAACATTAATCTAACAAATGATCATGACCTAATGGAATGCACCTTTGTTTTTTATTTTAACACACTCGATCACATATAGTTTTTGATGCTCACTTGATTTTTTGATTTGACTGCACCCCCTTTCTCTTTTCCTTTTGCAATTTAAATTTTAGGCTAAGAAAGGAAAAATACTTTAAATGCATTTAATCTAGGATGTATGCAACTAACTGTCACCATTCAAAAATTTGGAGCTTATATTCATCATTGAGCAGTTTGTGGACTCCCCATTTAGTACAACCATCACTAGTTCAACCATGATGATATGAATACTTTTTGCACCTCTTTTTTTTCTTTCCCATCTCTTTCTAGTATGACTATCACTGATCGAAGCCAATCATGAGAGTGCGAATACCAATTTTGTCAGATTCTATGTTGCAAGTGGATTTTGGTATTATGATATTGAACATCAAAATATCCAAGGTATCCTTTTGCGTTAACAAATAAAGATCTTAGTTTTATCCTATGCACAGGTCCTCGATGATTATTTGATGATCACGTCCTTAGAAAAATAATACATGCTTTAAAACTATGATTTTAAGACAGTCATTCAAAAATCCATTACAATATCCTTCTTTCATCATAGCTTGTCTAGTTTAAAAACTTTCATCAATTCAGTAGAAAGACATGATTTCATCAATCAAGTCATCACTTTAGAAAAATTTTGCAATTTTTTTCAAAACCATAATTCAAGTATAGTTCTATCCATTTCATACTTTTAATCCTGATAAAGATACGGTCATGTAAGATCCTGGATCAAATTTTGCATTGAGTTCAAATTGGATTAGAATGAAGATTTGATTGAGCATTTTACTTGTGTTTTTGATGAATTGATTCAATGACTAATTGAAGTTTTCTTTTGATGAATCCTTCCTCCTTTAGATTAGATTGCCCCCAGTTTGATATGATCTCAAATTTGGACTTAGGACAATTGGCAGATTACGTGACTAAAATCTTTAGGTACTTGCAAATGCAACTATGGGGTTTTGTTATGCAATATATACAAATGTTGGTGAATGCAATATTTACAAGGATGATTGCTAGGTATGCAACTAACTTGGACTTTCAATGGTTCCTGTTTACTAGGTTTTCACCGATTGAATGGATCTTGCTTTCTTTTTCTATTTTTAAAGCTTTTTCCTTTTTTTTGTTGCTACCAAGGTGCCTATTTGCTAGGTTTTCACCAAGGCACTTTTTCTCTTTTTTCTCTTTTTTTGTATTTTCTCCTTTTTCAATTTTTTTTATGTTTCATATCATCAAGGCACCTATTTACTAGGTTTTCACCAAGATAATTTTTTTTTGAGGATCATATATGAATGTTTTTAGCTTTCTTCATGCTCAATTTTCTATTGTTTTTAATCTTTTCTGCATTTCTGATTTGTTTGCTCTTTTCTATTTTTTAAATGTTTTTGGTATCTTCAAGATCTCTTTTGACTATGTACAATAAATAGGATGCTTTCCATCTAATTCTCTTTATCCTCTTTCATCTACTTCATGTGTAGAACCTTTTTAGATGAATGCTATTGATATGTTCTTGTAACTCTTCTCCATCATAATCAACTAACTTATAGGTGTCAGTCCCAAAAGATGAAGTGGTCACAAAAGGTCCTAACAAGTTTGCTTCCCATTTTCCTTTCTTTTCTATTTCTACTTGATTCTTGGGATTCTCTTGAAAAACTAAGTCACCTATTTGGAATGTTCTTGACTTGATGTACTTGTTATAAGTCCTTGACATTCGATTTTGATATACTTTTAAGTGATCAAATGCTTGTTGATTTTTCTCAGCTAACAATTCTAGTTCATGCAACCTAGAAACTCTATAGTCTTCCTTACTTATCAAACCATGTAAAGATACCCTTAAGGATGTAAGTTCTACCTCCAAAGGTAAAACTACTTATGTTCCAAAGACTAAGGAAAATAGCATAGCTCCAGTTCATGTTCTAATACTTGTCCTATAAGCCCACAAGGTTGGGTTTATTTTTATATGCCAATCTCTACCTGAATTGTCCATAGTTCTCTTCAATATCTTTAGGATTATTTTATTTGTGGCTTTGGCTTGTCCATTACCTTGGGGGTAATATATTGATGAAGAGTGGTGGATCATTTGAAATTTTGTGCATAACTCCTTTAAGTCCTTCTTTTTGAAGTGCTTTGCATTATCCATTATGATGGAATGAGGTACACCATATCTACATATTATGTGCTTTAGGATAAACAAGGATATCTTCTTTCTTGTTGTAGTTGATAAGGGTACAACTTCCACCCATTTGGTAAAGTACTTTGTTGTCATGATAATGAATTTATGACCATTTGAAGATGGTGGATAAATCATTCCTATTAAATCTAGACCCCATTGATAAAATAGCCAAGGTGTCATCATAGGATGAAGCTCTTGTGTGGGTACATGTATCAAGTTTCCATGATATTGACACTTTCTACAAGTTTTAGCAAAGTGACAAGCATCTTTCTCCA
This sequence comes from Chamaecyparis obtusa, assembly GCA_027943335.1. Lineage (NCBI taxonomy): Eukaryota > Viridiplantae > Streptophyta > Pinopsida > Cupressales > Cupressaceae > Chamaecyparis > Chamaecyparis obtusa. The sequence continues at coordinate 1,130,432 of BSBK01001771.1, forward strand.
TCGTAGGCCAAAAATATCCTATCCTAAGAAGTTTCTTAGCTAGGGTTAAACCATTCAAATGTGACCCACAAATCCCCTCGTCAATTTCTCATAAGGCTATATCTGATTCCTCTTTCTCTAGACATCTAAGAAGCATTCCGTCTAGACTCTTATGATACAATGTATCAGATATTAGGGTGTAATGAGTGGCTTGTCAGATAAAGCTTTTCTTTTGGTTCCTGGTTTGGTCAATGGGCAGGATTTGGTCTTTTAGGTAAGTGTAAATGTCTCCATACCAAGGTGATGCATGTATTGTTAGCAAACAAATAGTATGAGGATGGGTAGGGTCAAATGTGGGTTGCTCAACTTCTTCTACCAAGAATTCATATCTGGCACTTTGATCTAGTATTTGGATAAGTGATGCCAAAATAGTCATTGCATCTGCTACTTTATTCTTCTCTCTTGGTACTTGTTCAAATGTGATAAGAGTGAAGTATTTCTTGAGATTCTCAACCATATTTTTTTAAGGTATCATCTTGTCATCTTTCATTTGATATTCATCATTAATTTGATTGATAACTAATTGTGAATCTCCATATACTTGTAGTTCTATCACTTTCCACTCTAATCCTAGTTTGATTCCAATGACCAATGTTTCATACTTAGCTATGTTATTTGTACATGGAAATAGAAATTTGTATAATTTTGGAATAGTAGATCCTTGAGGAGTAATCAAAATTATTCTCGATCCTGATCCATGTTGTGTGTAGGAACCATCAAAATATAGTTGACATGTTTTTGCTTCCACATTCACAATTTTCAGAATCTAGAAATTCCACTTCTATCGGGTGGTCATCTTGTAATGGTGATTTTGCTAACTAATCAGCTATGACTTGCCCCTTGATAGATTTTTGATCCACATATTCTATGTCGAATTCACTTAGCACCATGACCCATTTGGCTAGTCTTTGATTCAATGTTGTTTTGCTAAGAAGAAATTTCAAAGGATCTATCTTTGCAATGAGTCTAATCTTGTGGGATAACATATAGTGGTGCAATTTTTGGGTAGAAAAAAATACGTCCAAACATGCTCTTTTGATGAAGGTGTAGTTCAACTCATTTTTTTGCAAAGTTCTACTTATGTAGTAGATAGCCTTTTCTTTTCCCGATTCATCTTCTTATACCAAGAGTGCCCCTAATGAATGCTCGATCATTGAAATGTATAGAATCAAAGGCTTGCCTCTTATAGGTGGCATCAAATTTGGAGGGTTCATTAGATATTTTTTCAACATGTTGAGGCTTCTTCACATTTTTCATCCCATTTGAAAACTATGTCCTTATAAAGGAATTAGGTAAAGTTATGGCACTTTTCTGCCAATTGAGAGATGAACCTTCATATGGATTGAATCCTGCCTTGAAGAGATCTCATTTGAATTATGTTTTTAGGTGCTTCCATTTCCATGATGGCTTTGAATTTAGATGGGTCTACCTCTATTCCTTTTGCTGAAACAATGTACCCTAATAGCTTTCCTGATTGGACACCAAATGTACACTTTTTTGGATTTAGCCTTACTTTAAATTGTTCCAATCTTTCAAATATTTTCTCTAGGATTGCTAAATATTCATCTCTTGAATGAGATTTTTCAAGTATATCATCTACATAGTCCTCCATGAACTTATGCATCATGTCATGGAATATTATTGTCATGGCTCTTTGATAGGTTGCCCTAGCATTCTTTAGACCAAAGGGCATAACATTCCAATAGAATGTCCCTCATGCACATGTAAATGTTATTTTATCTTGATCCTCGGGTGCTATCTTTATTTGATTGTAGCCACTGAAACCATCCATAAGAGAGAACATGGAATGTCCTGCTGTTAGATCCACTATGGTGTCTATAATTGGTGATGGAAAGTCATCCTTAGGGCATGCAAGATTTAGATCCCTAAAATCCATGCAAATTCTGATGGACTTGTCTTCTTTTGAAACCGACACTATGTTTGAAATCCATTGGGCATAATCAATGGCTCTTATAAACCCAACTTTTAGCAATTTTTCTAACCCCACTATCACAGGCAAAGCTATGTGTGGATGCATCTTTCTCAATTTTTGCTTGACTGGTCTTGTTCCTTACTTTATGTTCAAGTGATGCATGATTAAATTTGGGTCTAATCCTAGCATATCATCATAAGACCTTGCAAAATTGATTTTTTTTCCTTGAAAAATTTGATGAACTCTTTTCTTTCCTCACTAGATAAAGATGTTGCTAAGTGTATGATGCTTGGTTCTGATTCTAATCCAATGTTCACCTTTTCTGTTGGTTCGATCAAGATAGGAGATCTTTCCTCATAGTGCTTGGGTAAAGTATCCAAACTCCCTTCCTTAGGCACCTCAATTGGTTTTTTACCTTTGGAATCATTCTTTATTTCTTTCTCTTTTTGATCTAATGCTACCACAATGTGGTTTTCAACATTAGATTCTTTCCATTTTTATTTTTATTTTTTTCATTTTTTATTGAATTAGGAGTTTTGGTACCTTCCTTTGCCTCTTCTTCTTGATATTCCATTGTAGAAGAAGGTTCAACTACATTTAAGTATTGGGACACCAAATTGTCATTTAAAAAGAATGGAAGTATGGTAGGTTTGACAGAATCCCATTCAATTAATTCTAGGTAAATGAGGGTCAAAGGATCAATGTTTTGATTTAAGCAATAGGGTTTAAGGACAAGAATTAATTGGAAGGTTAGAACATTTTATCACTTAGGTCTATAACATGTGCCTCTTCGAGATGACCTAGAGAACTAGGGTCAAAATCCTCATCACTAGAATCCACTAAGGTTTCTATTGTGTAAAAATCTCATGGGTTAAACCTAATGTTAGATTATTCTATAGAAGGTCTCCATGATGACACATAGGTTTCCCCTACCCATTGATTTATTTCAATTTCTTGAATTGGTACATTATCTAGGACCACTTGGCTTGAGCTTGAAGCTTGATTTTGACTTGATTCTGCAATGGATTCCTTCCCTTTGCTAGGGGTGTAAGTATGAATGACATCAATACATTTATCTTGACATGATTCATTGGAAAAAGTATCCCATTCCCACTCATTTGATTCTTCATCACTATGTGACTCTAATTGTAATATTTGACCATAGACTTTAGGATAGTTCTTTTGAGTATACCCTTATTCTAGGTAGCCTAATCCTATCTTCTCTTTGCTGTCTCTCCATGTTATTTCAATGGGTTCAAGGAGTCCTTCATTTCTTGTTCCTAAAGTTCCTTTGCCTTTATACCCATTTTCTACATAATTTGAAATCCCTTCCCATATTGATGTGTGGGAATGATTATATTTTGTATGTGCTTCTCATGGGTACTTGATTCCTCATCTTTGTAAAACCAGTTTAGGATTTCATTGTCCTCTTCCTCCATGAATGATGATGTATTAGCCCTCGCAAAGTGATCATTGTATTTATGAGGCAAATTAGATTTCTTTCCATATGATTTTGGATATAAGGGTAGGTCCATCATGGATAAGGAGTATTCACCTACTCCCTTTTGTTTGATTTTACATTGTTTCTCAAAGTTTTGCATCATGTGGTCCATCTTTTGGTAATGAGACTTCTTAGTGTATATTTGAATGGATCTATCTTGGTCTTCTTTCCTTTCCTCAAGAGTACTCTCCTCACTAAAATTTTCTTTCCATTTTGTCAATGTAGCTAGGTTAGTGGGACTTTGCATGTTTTCAACAACAACTTCTTCTTTTTCTTTTCCCTTCAAAGATGTGAGATCTTTAGATCTTTTACCTTGCTCTATTCTTAGGGGTATAGACCCTTGTGCATTATGTGAGACTAGAGAATCATTGATAGGCTTTAAGTTATTACAATATTGGAAGGGGTTTGAGTCCCCACTTACCATGATCCTGCCCTAGATAGGGGAATTTTAAACATTGGTGATACTTAGAAGGCACGGCTTGCATTTTATGAATCCATGGTCTCCCTAGTAAGATATTGTAGGTCAACTTTAGGTCTAGGACTTGAAAAATGGTTTCTTTTTGCATTGGGCCAACTCTAATAGGAAGTACTATGACACCATTAGAAGCTCTTTCTTCATCATCATAGGATTTTATAGTTATATTTTCTTTGGGTCAATAGCCTCCTCAGAAAATCCTAAGGCTTTCACCAAGTTTAGGGTAAAAATATTTAGGCCAACCCCTCCATCAATAAGGACTATTTTTACCCTATGCTTATGAATTAGAACCTCTATATGCAAAGGAAAATTTTGTGGGTGATTCAATGACATGTCATCTTGCTCAGAGAAAGATAGGAAATGAGGTGCAATAAGATGTCCCACCATATTTTGAAATTTATCTGCCTCCAAATTTAGAGGTACATTTGTCTCCACGAAGGCCTTTTCTAGAATTTCCTTGTGAGTTGGTGAGAGTTTGAGAAATTCCAAAATAGATATTTGAGCAGGGGTTCATTGTAATTGATCTACCAAATTATATTATTTTGATGATAGACATGAAGGTTGATTTGGTAGAACAATTCTTGGAGCATTAGTAGGTAGAGTAATCTTTGAAGCTTTCTCCCTAGTCACAACATTAGATGTTTCTTCCCTTGGTTTCTCTTTTACCACAATAACATTTATGGTTCTTTCATCACCACTTAGAGAATTAATTGTGTTATCATAAGTATGAGAAAAATTGACTTTCTCATTACCCCTTTTATTATTTTGGTTAGTGTTTGATGACTCACCCTTCTCATGGTTTAGAAATGGATTTTTGAAGGCCATATGATCTTCATTGTTTTAGGGCCCTTCAAATTTGATTGTCCCATCATCAATTAGGTCTTGCACCAAAGGTTTTAACTTCATGCATTCATTGGTCTTATGACCCTTATTTCAATGATACTCACAATCGTGAGAATAATTCCACCAATTCAATTTAATTTGGGGTTCATAGGGCCTTAACTCAGGTAGAGTAATGATCTTGTTGGCTACCAAAGTCCTTAACACATTTTCCAATGGTTCACCTAAGAAGGTGAATTTTCTCTTTTGATAAGTGGAAAAGAAGGGTTTAGGATTGTTTCCATTAGCATTATTGAATGGATTATTATTAGAATTGTTGTTGTTGTTGTTGGAATTGGCATTATTAAAGAGAGATTTATTCATTTGGTTTACATTGTATGTTTAATTTGCTTCACTTGATAAGTTAAATGGGATAGCCTTCAAGGTGTGGGCTTACACAACCCCATCATTCAGAATATTTTGTTATTATTTTTCAGCCATAGATTAGGTTTGTCATTGTGATTGGTGGCTCCTTTATTGTTGGTATAATTAGATATATAATGATTATTACTAGTATTGGTGTAGGGTTTGTTGTCTTTGAACAATTTGATTTCAACCCTTTTGACCAATACATCTTCAATCTTAATCCCATTCTCAATAAGTTTTTTGAAAGTAGGGGGACATTGAAGTTGGAGTCTATAATTCATCTCCATATTTAAATTATTCATAAATATCTCCATCTTCTCCTTTTTAGGGATGCTTCATGGGTACCTTGCAAAAATGATCTTCCACCTTTGAAGGAACCCTAAGAAAGATTCACCATCTTTTTGTTTTGTATCACATAGTTTTAGCATGGTAATCTCATGTTCAATGTTGTAGGAGTAATGAGTTACAAATTTAGAGGCTAATTCCTCAAAATTCTTGATCCCTTGCAGAAGTTTAGAGAACCATTCCATGGCTTTCCCTCCCAAACTTCTTGGAAAAAGTCTCATTAAGTATGTGGGGTTATGTATAAATTCAATACTTAGAGTGCAAAACTCTCTAAGGTGATCCTGTGGGTTTGATTTACCCATGTATTTATCATATTTAGGAAAAAATGTATTCATAGGAAAAGGTGCCATGACTAAGCTTTTGTCGAATGGGAATGGACACAAAGCCTCAATAGAGAAAGGTTTAGGTTCAGTGTATTTTTTCATTAAGTCTATTTGTGTTTGGAAAATTTTTAGTTGTTGAGTCATAGCATACATTGGGTTTTCCTCTTCTTTTCTTTTCTTGAGTTGATCCACATCATAATCATGTGGGAGCTTTACCCCTAGTTGGGATAGATTTAGGAAAAATTTCTCCCTATCTCTATCTATGGTTTTGTCCATGACTTCAAGAAATCGGTATCTTGAGCCACTCTATTAGCCCTTTCTTCAAGTGTTTCTTTAGGCTCATGATTAGCATTATTGATGTTTTCATTTTTTCCTCCTTGGTTGTAATCCTGAACCACAGATTTTTGATCCACTGATTCATGTCTTTTTTCAAATAGATTTGGGAGACTATCCCCTTGGTCATGATTTTTGAAAGGACTTTGATGTTTGAATTCAAGGACCTTGTTTGCAATGCAAGTTCCATCTTCTCTTAAAGATAATTTGAGTTTGTGAGAATGTGTAGAAACCAACACTCAACAAAGTTTGATTTCAAATTGATCCTCAATCTGGTAATTATTGGTTTTTATTGAAGAGATTAAAAATATAAGATGAGCTTTGTAATGGATATCTCTTTCACTTGTTCTATGTATTTCTCAAACACAACAACCACAAGTACAATTTTTCTTTTTTAACCCTCTATACAAAAAGTGTTTGAATTTGTAGGATATTATCATGGGTTTTTGCACAAAAAGACACTTCAAGCAATCTACCTAGCTCAAGATTTGGTTCATAAATATGGCTCTATATGGTAGTCTTTACTAAGTTAACAAAGTTTTAATCAATATTCCATTCAAAATGGATATTAAACTTTCATCCTCCAAGTATATTAAGATGCTTCCCACCACCGGTATGTCAGAGTTTTGCGCAATCCTGAAGGACTACTTGAGGAAGTTCAAAATTGGATGCATTTCATTTTATAGTGGATTGGATGATCGCCGAAAAGGAAATTGTATCCCACTTTGGGTTGTCCCTCTCACTGGCCTCGTTAAGGAAAATCTCGGGAGGTGAACCCAACTATTGATCTAGCATGTTCATTTGAAAGCAATAAAATAGAATAAAGAAATAGGTTGTGGGAGTTTGATTCACCAAGAAGGTGAAGAGAATATCCCTATCTACTTCTCAATTCCCAAACACTTTTAACAAGGTTCATTTACCAAACCCACTAACTAATGAGAATCAAGTATTTATACTCTTTTCTACAAACAAGGGGTTGTTCAAATTTAGTGCTTGATTTACCTAGCCTTTCTTTTAATCAAGGAGTTCAACACTTTTGGCATTTTGATTCACTTAGAAAGAGAAGAGCATAGGCCTAATGTCTAGTTCCTCAAACAATAATAGGTTATTTTTAATTACTATATTTTGAAACCAACAAAGCCACAATTTAAGAAAAAAAATGACTAAGTTTAGGCTTACCTTCAAATGAAGCTAGCAAAGACTAGGGGCATTTTTTATTGATTTTTCATTTTTAATGCCCACCTAGTGGCGATCATTCCTTTCCAATGTGCTTTTCCTCCAACAAGTTAGTCAACACAACCAACAAAAATGAAGAAAACAAGATAAAATTGAATCTAAAGCCTTATTTGTCAAATTTAATGAAAACTTGATTAAGGTGAATAAATCCAATTCAATTAATTTTTTTTTGGCTTTATATGCTTCTACAACTTTTAGATAATGTTCATGTACCTTGCTTTCTTGCTGAGAATCCTCAAGAACCAGCTTAATGTGAGCAATGTTCTCCTCTTTGATCTTCTTTGTTAAAGCTTTTCCTTCTTTCTTGAATCTGCTCTCTGGTTTTTTTAGTCTTTTATGATCAATCATCCTGCAAACAAAGAGAAAATATTTTCTGACAGTCAGATTCTGTTTATTTTCAATTTAAGAAAAAGCACTACTGAATCCATTGAAAGTGTTATTTAAATGCTCAAATGCGCTAAGGATCAAATTAAAAGTGCTAAAGAAAATAGTTAAAAGAATAGAAACAGAGAGCAGAAGCACTAAAATCCTATGTAAAGGCATAAAAAACACCACAAAAGCACTGGATAATGGATCAAATGCATTGGCTAGTCAGCGAAAAAGTGTTGAGAGACTGAAGAAAAAAAATAGAAAGAATCAAACACACTAAAACTCTATGTAAAGGTGCAACAATTTGTCATCAAGGAGCTATTTCAAGTATCAAATGCATTGGAGAACCTATCAAAAGTGCTACAGAAAAGATCATACATGCTATTTCCCCTATCAAACAGAGAGTTAAACATGCAAAAAAAATTAAAAATATAATTTTTTTTGGATTTTTAGAAAAGTGAAGCCTAAAGTCCCATGGTGGGTGCCATTTTGTGTACTAGAATTTGTACCTTTGTAGGGTTAGTATTGAAAATAATTGAATAAAATAACTAAATTACCACAAAGGAAGAGCTATTTTAACAAATAAAGACAATTAAGCACTCTATGGATCTCTAGCTAGGGATGTTAATGATGAAGCTCTCAACAAGCCTCCATCAATGACAATCATAGAATGAGAATAAATGATAAAGCAAGCTAAAATGTTCAATCCCAAATTGAAATTCTTAATTAACTTCTATATTTGCCTTTCTAGCTCAAAATCTCAAGAGGTTAGATGCAATTCTCAGATTTGTGGATGATTTATGAGTGAATTATGCCTTTCTTTTATAGGATTTGGCAAGGGTAAGTGGTGTAGCTGAGTTGATCATGATTGAGTTGGGGTTAAGTCCTTGGTTCCACCCTTTGAAGACAATTTAAATGGACTGTCCTCAAAGCTTGGGACAAGAAGACAAGATGAGTGGACAAGATGTTCTTTCAAATTAAGTGGTTGAGATTCATTTTGGCTTGATCCATGTGAGCTCTTTCCTTAAATCCTATTGGTTGAGGCTTTTTCCTCCCATGTGGTGTTGAGAGAAAATAGGTCTTAATTAATTGAATTTAATTAAATTATTTATCCATGTGTACCCCTTGAATGGGTTGATTTGATTTAAATTGAACTATACAATTAATTAGATTAATTGCACATTGATTTGATTTATCATGATTTGATCGATTTAACTTGAATTTATGGCTTTGATTTTTAATTAAATTGAATTAAAGCTTGATTTGAATTTTGATTGGCTAAATGCTTGTTTCGATTCAATTCCCTTGATTTTCCTTGATTACTCACGTGAATGATCCTGTCCACTTTTAGGTGATTACACCTATCAAAGAAAAGTGCAAAGATGGTGAATTTGAGTCAGAAAGTGGACAGAGGAAAGACAATGTTGGTTGTAGGACAAGAGGATATGTGGATCAAGAATATGTATGAGATATATGTTTTGAATCCCATCAGATGTTCATAATTTCCTCTCATGCAACCTATTTTATCACCTGGGGTGTTTGATGCAAGAGCGTCCTAGGATAGTTGGCAATCTTGCATCACCCAAAAAGATGTTTTGTATTTTTCTCTTATTTTCCAATTTGAGTGATTGAATTGGCTCTTGATCCTATGTTGAAGTTTGTGTTTGTGGTCATACTATGATGTTTAGGACCTATCTAGGAATAGTTTCCTATGATCACAACTCATTTGGTTTATCGAGGCTCAAGTTTGTATTCATCTGGTGTTAGTGGGTAACATGTTCATTTATTGCCTGGACTAGTTGATGAGATTTACCATGTGGTTGGTGATCATTGGGTTTTAGCATGTGCGTTCATGGAACATGATTGTTGGAACTTGTGTAGAACTATATCTTGGATCACACATCCTTATGTTCTTATTGTAGTGATCTATTTTCCATTTGGGTCCAGTCTTATAATGGCTTCCTGTTCTAATGATCAGGGTGGAAAGACCCAATTTGTGATGAAGATTATTGGGTTGTGGTTTCTCATGGTACATTGTTCAATGTTCTTGAGTTCATGGTTGACTTCCTTGTTCAATTTCATATCATGTTATAATCATTGGTGGATGTTCTTATGGATTTGGATCCTGGACTATAAATTTTTGTAAAAAAATTTTGTTATCTTGGTGATTGTGATTGTATAAGACAACTTATGGCTATTGATCTTATATTTAAGATGGGTTGTAGTTCTTGTTTAAAGAAGAAGAAAAAGATAGTGGGATAGCTCCAAGGTTGGACATATCAGAATTAGGATTTGAGTCTTGTTTCATTGTATATGGCTATAATTGAGAAGTTATGATAGCCCGACATGTTTGATGTGATTGAATATTTTTAGATAATAAAAGTGTTATTATTTGGCTACATCGTGTTGTGTTTCTTGTGTTTTCCAATGTGTTTACTCTTGTTGCAAGATTGGACATCTCCTTTGGGCATTTCTCTAGTCTTGACTGAATCATCTATAGAATATCTTGGTTGACCTTCTTTCTAGAGATAACCTAATCCATGCTAAAGAATATTTGAGGAAATTAAAAAATGTGAAGATCCAAGGATAATAGAGTAGAGCCATAATTAACTAGGTCAATCATGGAGACAAGGGATCAAAATATCATTTTTAGATTATTAAATAGGAGGCTAGAGACATAATAGATACCTTATGTGAGAAAGGGAAAATGATCTCTAACCCTGAGGATATCCTAAAGGAAATCTCCTCCTTCTAAACAAACCTCTTTACCTCAAAAGATGTGGGACAAGGAATGGATGAGGCTGGGAGAAAAATTAGGAGGATATTCCATAGGAGAGTATCTATTGAAGATGTTGAACTTCTTAACTTACCAATCATTGTTGATGAGATTAAATCCTCCATTATTTCCCTTAGCAATGATAAGGCCCTTGGTGAAAGATGGACTTCTCATAGAGTTCTATAAACTCAATATTGACTGGGTTGGTGATGAGTTACTATAGGTGTACATTAAGGCTTTTGAACATAGATCTTTTGGTGATGAGATTAACAGTGGTTTGGTGAAATCTATTCCAAAGGATGGGGATATGACCTTAATAAAAAATTAGATATCGATTACACTCATTAATGTATAGTACAAGATCTTGGCCAAGATGATGGCTAAAAGATTGGAGAAAATCCTTCCTCCCGTAATCTCTCTAAAAATAATTGGCTTTTTCAAGAAGTAGTATATTCTAAAAAATCTTCTTACTTGTTGGGAAGTAATGGACATGGCAAGAGACTTTGGTAGAGAAGTTTTCATGTTATTACTTGACTATGATAAAGAATATGATAGGATTGAATGGGGATTCATATTCATAATGTTATAATGCATTGGATTCCATGAGGCCTTCTACCATATGATTGAGAGTTTGATGAATGATGCCTTAGCATATATTGAAGTAAATTCCAATAGCTAAGAATCCTTCCATTTATTCGGGTCTATTATATAGGGATGCCCACTTAGACTAGCTCTATTTGTTATTGTTGTAGATGTTCTTTTTTATCTTTTGAGAGACAATTCCATCTCTCCTAAATTCAATGGAGTAGTCCTACCTAATGGGGAGGAGCTTACTAATGTTCAATTTGGTGATGATACAATCATCATAGTTAACCTATGTTGGAGATTTGCTAGCAAGCCAATATTGACTGTATGTTTGTCATTGATGACAACATATGGAAAGTAGCATGCATGGAAGTCTTATGCAGTAATATTTTAGTAAATGTAGCATGGACATGATATCAACATGATATCATGGGCGTAGAGGTTAACTATTAGTATAGACAGTTATATAGCAACTTGTGTCAGTAGTGTTCCTGACAGAGTAACAAATAGTGTTTTGTGTATAGTTGTTTGTATAGTTGTCATGAAGAATCGCACCTTTGGATATATGTTGAAGACATATCCATGATGTTTTAGTTATGGACACATAGTCAGATATTCAGTAAAAGTGAAGTTATGCAGTTACTATTTGCCAGTAATAGTTTCCTGTGTTTATTCAAAAGAGCCGACAAAGATTTTATTGGTTATTGAGTTGTGTCTATCTTTAGGGTATGTGCCCTTGGAGTTAAGCTAAGAGGAGAGTTATTGATTTTTGGTTAAGAGTGCATGAGTTAATTCAGCTTATGGAGAAAGATCCACTTGTTTTGGTAGAGCCGACAGTGTGTAGCATGTATCTACAATTATCTTATTAAGACATGTCCCAAAATTTGTTGCGTGCATAGTAGAGCCAACATAATGTTTGTTGGAGTTTTTTATGGTTTCTCTATTATGATTTTAAGGTGGTTCTAACAGGATGATTTGATTATATCATTTAGAGGAAAGATATTTATAGGCAATCATTTGTGATTGCTTGAGTGTGGTTGATGGTTGATTAAGTAGAGTAGAGTAGAGTGTGCAAGGTGTTGAACCATCAGAGGAAGGTCTATATGACCAAGTAAAGTGTTTGTGCTATTCATTGGAAATGTTCCAGATAGCAGGTCAAAGCGCAGTTCACCAAGATCTAGATATAGTGTGTATATGTTATTCAGAAGGTTGTAGCCTATGCCCCTTTGAGTAGTGAGCTCTCGGATAGTGCATCCTCTCCCCTAATAGGGACAATTGTAAAAGACTCCTAATAGGGTTTGACCCTTGACCAGGTCTACTATACTTAAAATATTGTAAAGCTACTGTTAACAATGTAAAGGATCTTCTAACAAGGATCATTATACACTAGTACAGAATATTAGTGGGTATCAAGTCCCACTGAGGTTTTTACCTACTTGGGTTTCCCTGTAACCAAAATATTGGTATTTTTTTCATGTGTTCTTTCATTGTGTTTATGCTTTATGTTTAAGTATACTTAATTGGATAAAGAATTGAATCTTATAGATAACTGATTCACCCCCCCCCTCTCAGTTATCTCTTGGGACTATTCCTAACAATTTGTATCATAGCCAAGTGCCTTGTGTTGGTGTTCAAAATGATGCTTATGCTCCTAGGCTGCCAATATAACCTCAGATAGATTTTAGGAATGGTTAGCTCCAAAATGTATAGAGATCTTAGGGTAATTGGACCAACTGTAAGGACAAGACTGCTCTCTTCTACTTTAGGCTCTGCAAAACCAAGGTGGGTGCACCTAGCCCAGTGAAAATTATACTTCACACACCAAAGATTGCATCTAAACAATAGATTGAATAGTAAGAAAGTGCTAAATGCTAACCTCACATTCATTGACTCTCCATTACTATAGGGTAGAACATTAAAACCACAGACTTAAAATTTAGGAATGGTTCTTAATTTATGTGTTTGAATCATAACAACCTCAATCAATATATGTTAATAAAGAAGCACTCATCTAGGCTAGTGCCTCATCCATTGGGAAGAATCTCTTAGACAAAATATACACACACACCAGAGTATATCTGAGATTCAAAGCCATAAACACATTTACAATCTCCTTTACTACTTATAGAATATCTTTACATAGACAAGAGATAAATCTATGTCCCATCTAGAGCATTATTTCATCTAATCCTGGATCAGAACTCAAGAATGAAGACACATACATAAATTAATATGTAATGAACTAGAAAGTTCAAAATCTATCTGTGTTGACACAAAGGAGAGAGAATAATCATGTATTTGCATTAAGTATGAAGAATCCTCAAGTGTATACAATTAGTCCAAGAAAACCATGCTTGCAAATTATAGCTTAGACCTACAACTTTCTTTCTACTGTCAACAAATACTAAAACAAAGCATTACAATTTAGACTGAGAAGAGGACTCACAACCAAAAGATTTGAATACCTCACTCCCCGTAATCTTGAATGATCATAAAAATTTCCTTTATACCAAGATCACAATACAAGCATAATGATCATTCCTAATTCAAAAATTCAAAACCACCTAACACCACTAAGGAGTTAACACAAACACAATAGTGACCAAGCTGCGATCGGTAAGCTCAAAATAGTTCAATTTCAATAGCTATCTAGTCCTATACCGGTCCCAAGTATTAAATCATCACAAAACCTAGGAAATCTATCCAGAATGATCGCTGCAACACATCTTGAGTACTACCTCATTTACTTTCACATGGCAAGACATTCCTCTGCAACTATCCATGGCAGCCTGGACCACACTGCAACAGTTGACAACCATTTCCACCTACTCTAGCGCTCAAAAAATTGAATCTAGTACTTTTTGTCATTGCAAAACCTTTGCAAAAATTTGAATTTGAATATAAACGGTCACTTTATGGTGCCTACAACAGATCGGTGGTCCCTATTTAAAACTAATTTGACTTTAAGTCCTAACCGTCAGATCTTTCCTTTCGTGGGCTTAGTGATTTATCTTTTAAAAAAAACCTCAGTCACATTGGTGAACTGGTGACTAAAGGGTTTTGCCAGTTTGCAAAACACTTTATACTACCACTAAATCTTCACATGAACCAGTGAATCCTTTGAATTTTGTTAGCACTACAAAAACTTTATCCACTCTGCTAAAAACCTGAGAAAAAATGACTGGGCCTGCATTTGGAAGATCGACGGTCATCTCATCTTCGCATAGACCCTTGAGATTCCTTCAGATTATAAGATGACCATCAAATTGAAGAATCTTTCTCTGCTCTTACACCAGATGAAATCAATGGTAGACTTATGATCTCAAGCCCCTGACACATTCTATAAGAACTTACGCCCTTCATCGATTCTCTAACAACATCAGGACCCACTAACACATCCAGAAACTAGGTCCCATTGACACATGCTGAGTTGTTCACCCATCGACCAATAAGAAAACACTGAAATGGCACACCTAGCAGTTAGGACCCACTGAGAACTTTATATCGCTTGGAAGATCGGATGGCTGGCGCAAGATTTGAAAGGCTCCAAAGATTCTATGCGCTTATACACCAACCGTCGATCAGGAATCATCTGATTGAGATACCGGGCCCACCATGCCTTAAAATATATTTCAATGAATGATAGACCACCACATGAGCCTACCTAACATTAGACCTGCCTCCATTGAAAGGGTTACATCATGGAAATTAATCAATGACCGTCTTAAGTTTGCAAGCCTCTGACACATCTCATGAGAAGATACGCCCATCGTCGGATGAAGATACTATTAGAGAGGGGCCCAAGGAAATAATGAAGTTGAGAACTTAGGAAAAATTAAAACACAACTTAGGGAAATATTAAATCACCGTTGGGCATGCAGACTTAGGAAAAAATTAACCAAGGACATAGGAAAAATTAAAGGGGACCCCGCTGACACATGAAAACCTAACCGCGAACCTAAAGAT
This sequence comes from Chamaecyparis obtusa, assembly GCA_027943335.1. Taxonomy (NCBI): domain Eukaryota; kingdom Viridiplantae; phylum Streptophyta; class Pinopsida; order Cupressales; family Cupressaceae; genus Chamaecyparis; species Chamaecyparis obtusa. The sequence goes on from BSBK01001771.1 coordinate 1,145,558, forward strand.
GGTCTTTTAATTAGCACATGTGGATTGAAGATTTTAAGTCACCCGATAAAGGAACATTTAAAAAAAGAAGAGGGCCAAGGTATTTTAAAATTCTAAAGGTCCAACAGCTAGTTTTTTAAAATTTTCACCAAGGTTTTGAGCCAGAGACCTAAAAACAACTGCAGAGACCAGAATAAAAAGGATAGAACCATGAACTTTTTTACCAGTGCCAATAGTGGCTCATATTGGGGGATACATGCCTCTTGTAGGCATGGCAAGGATTTAGAATCACTGGGAGAGTAGACCAACTCAAAATTTTGACCTAAAAACAAAACACAGACAAACTAAAAATAGGGGAAAACCTAAACTACTGTTCATGGAAAAGATACTTTAGGAGAAGTAAAACTTTAGAAATTGTCCATGAACAAGCAATTCCAAAGTACCACCAGTTATGTCCTTCAAGACATAAGAATCTATGCCCCATTTTTTTTCAATAAGGTAAGGGCCCAACCAAATTGGATCAAATTTTCCATGTTTCCCCTTATCTTCCAACCTTGCATTCCACATCAAGACCAGGTCATCAATCTCAAAACTCCTTTGAGTAGTCCTTCTATCAAATAAGTTCTTACATTGTCTCTGCAATGCCTCATTTCCTTCATGTGCATCCCTCCTTACCTCTTCCAATTAGATTAGTTCATCCATTCTCCTCTCATCTCATCATTTAAATCTTCATCATATGCTTGAATAAACCTATACATTTGTAATAAGTTATTCTGAGGTAATCTAGCACTTATTCCATAAACTAGATCAAATGGGGCACAACCTATGGCTTTCTTTATAGTTACTCTGTCAGCGCATAATGCCCACCATAACTTTGAGTCCTAGGCTTTCTTATTTATATCCAATGCCCTCTTGAGAATTTTAATAAGACTTTTATTACTGGATTCAGCCTGGCCATTTCCTTGTGGATGATATGGGGAAGAAAATGAAATGTGTATCCCATATTGCTGACAAAAATCACTAAACTCCTATGATCTAAAACACATTGCATTATCAACCACAATTGTCTCTAGGCAACCAAATCTAGTGAGGATATTCTGCATCACAAAATCAGTCACAACCCTACTAGTGGCCTTTCTAGTAGGGATAGCTTCAACCCACTTGGTAAAATAGTTTGTTGCCACTAGTATGTAGGAATGTCCACCACTAGACTTGTTTGGAATTTCACCAATGAAATCCATACCCCACTTCTGGAAAGGAGCCTGAACTGCAATAGGTCTGAGTGGCAAATTTCCATTGAATTTCAACTTCCTAGCAAATCTCTGACATGCATCACATTTTCTTACAAACTAATGGGTATCCTTAAAAACTGTAGGCCACCAAAATCTAGACCTAAGGATCTTGTGGGCTATGGTATTTTCCATGCAATGTCCTCCACACACACCTTGGTGCATTTCCTTTAACAGAGCCTCAGACATCTCATGGTCTATGCATTTTAGCAATACTCCTTCATTGCTTCTCCACCATAACTTACCATGTATAATAGCATACCTTGCAGATTGCAACTTGACAGTTCTTCTATTTTCATCCATCTCAAGGGGAAGGAAAAATTTTTGCAAGTAGCTAATGACATCACTGTACCAATCACAAAAATCCATATCACAAATATATGGCCTTTGTTCTTCTTCTAACACATTTATATGATTTGCAATTAAATTACTTTGTGCCATCAATTTTGCAAGACCTAAGCCTCTTACCAACTTTGTGATCTGGATATCAATATTAAATTCTTGGATCCTGTTGATCCATCTACATCTTCTCCTTGAAACTTCTTGCTACACCAAAATATCCTTAACTATAGCACTAGGAACATAAGCAACCACCCTAGCTCCCATAAGGTAACATCTAAAAGCCTTGACTACTTTGACTAAGGCATAAGCCTGTTTCTTAGTAATATCATATTTCAATTCTACTACTTGTAAGGATTTACTAAAAAATGATATGGGTTGTTCATATCCCTCTAAATTCTTTTGCAATAAAACTGTTGCAATTGTATGACAAGAAGCAAAAGAAAAAATCTGCATGGGCTTACCATAATCAGGTGTTCTCAAAATAGAAGCATCATTGATGGCCTTTTTGATACTTTTGAAAGATTCATCTACTTCTTCATTCCATTCAATCTTTGCCTCTTTTTTCAACATCCTAGAGATAGGGATACTGATTTCTGCAAAATTTGTAACAAATCTCCTTAGAAAATTCACCTGTCCAAAGAAAGACTATATTCCTTTAACATTTCTAGGTGGTGAGAGCTTATCTATAGCCATAAACCATTCAAGGTCAATTCTTACTTCATCCTTGGAAATAATATGTCCTAAGAGCTTGCCTTCCACAACACCAAAAGAACACTTCTTTGGATTCAAAGAAATCCCATACTCCAAAGCCCTGATAAAAATCCTCTCAAGATGTTCACAATGTTGATCTTCCTTATTTGAATATGCTGTGAGGTCATCCTGATATGCCACTAGAAATTTGTTTATTAAGTCTACAAAGGCCACATCCATAGCTCTCTAAAAAGTAGCTCTTGCATTTGTCAAACCAAAAGGCATTCTAACATAAACATATGGTCCCCAAGGGGTAGTGAATGCAGTCTTAAATTATTTTGATTCTTTGACCATGACCTAATTATATCCAGAGAAACCCATCATGGACATTAGCTCTGATCTAGTAACCTTTTGCAGCATATTATCCATATTAGGCAAGCCATAATTGTCCTTCAAAGAATTGACATTCAAATTCCTAAAATCAACACATAATCTAATGTCACCATTCTTTTTTCTGACTGGAACCAAATTTGACACCCAAGTAGAATGTCTGACAGGCTTAATAATGCCTACATCCATCATCTTTTTAAGTTCATCTTGCATTTTTGGTGCCAAAGTAGGGTTTATAGGCCTTAATTTCTACCTAAAAGGTTTAGTGCCTTCCTTCAGTGGTATCTCATGCTGGAATAAATCTTCTCTATAGGCTTTCAAATCATCATAAGACCATGCAAAGACATGTCTGAATCTTTTGAGAAGATCAATCAGATTATTCCTAGTTCTTTGGAATAAATATTTACATATGTAAACATTTTTGGGCATTTGACTTGTTCCTAAGTTTACTTCCTCCAAATCATTGACCTTATCAACAAATTTAGAAAGACAAGTCCTTTCCTTATTATCAAATGCCCTCTCAAGAGTAACCAATCCCTTTGGGATTATATTTGACCTTAATTGCAAAACTTCCCTCCCAAGGACATTTTATTTTCCATCTCTGATATCAACATAAGTGCTAAAATCCATCTCCTGACCATCGAAATGAGATTCACACTGAAAAAATCTTAATATGTCTTGATCATCAGAAAATACTTGCCAATTCTCAATATTATCTGGGATAGAAGGCCTGGACTTACACTCAATTTTGGATATCCCTACAAAGGTAATATCTTTTGGCCTTAAAGCTATGTTTTCTAACAAGTCAACCATCTTTTTTTGGCTTCTATCCACCCAATGAATTCCAAAGGCACTGAAACCTTCAATTTCATCCCAAACAACATTTCTGTATTGTTTCAGCCTTTGATTCTTTGATACATACTTTGATCTAATCTAAGAAACTATTAACTCAAAGTCACCAATCAACCTAAGATGTTTGATCCCATGTTTTGATGCTTGTCTCAAACCAATTAGTAGGGCCTCATATTCAGCAACATTATTTGTTCAAGGGAACAAGAGAGTGAAAGAAAATTTAAAAGTCTTACCACTTGGGAATATCAATAGCACTCCTGCTCCAGCACCTTCCTTTGAACTTGCTACATCAAAATACAAGGTCCATAAAATGTTACCCTCTTCCATGTTACTTTTATCATCATCCAGAAAGATAGGCTTGACCTTCTCTTGCATCTCTCTCTCTTGAACTTGGAAAGAACCAATGTCAGTGTCCACAAAACAATTCATATTGTCCTTTTCATCCTCCTCAATCATATGTGGAGTTCTAGCTTCCCTTGAAACTTTCACACTTTCACCCTCAATGCTAAAAGTGGCAAAGGACAAGTCACATTGAATACTTCCTCCCATGGAGGCACTCCATTTTCTAGACAACAACATTCCATATTGAGGGGGAATGTCAACTACAAGAACACTCATAGTTAATTGTTTGTCAGGAAATGCAGCTAATTTATAAGGCACAGCCTTAATGGTACTAATATATGGCACCTCTCTTGAGTCCATAGCTTGGCATCTTCCATGAGGTGTATCAACCTTTAGTCCTAGTGACCTCATGATCTCTATAGGCATGATAGTGTTTGATGCTCCAGAATCAATCATGCAATTCTTGAATAATTTTCCATTTATCCTAAGGGACAAGAAGAAAGGATCAACTGTCCCTGATGTAGTATTTACAATGTTTGCATCCAAATACCTCTGAAGAATCTCAGAGACAATTTCTTCATTTTTACTGTCAGGTGTGTCATCTAAAGTAGCCACATGCTTGTCACCTCTATTCATTTCTTGCACCTTTATGGAAGAGGCACCATTTATCCAATCCAAGGCCTTGACCTTGTGCTCTTCTATTCTCATCATTTCTAACAATGGAACCTTGACAGTTATTTGTGAAAGCAATTTAGTCATATCAATGGGAACATAAGAATGGTTGCCCATATCTTCCTTAATCTCAGAGATACCTTTATCCTCTTTTTGGACAATCAAGTTAGAGTTACTCTTTTGTACAAATTCATCTTCCTTTTGAGGTATGGGGAAAGCTACTTCTAATGTCATTACTTTACCCTTAGGTATTATAGTAGGTACAATTTTCTTCTTTACCTTCACTTGATTAGCAACATCAGCACCCTTACCTTTTCCCTCAAAGTGTTATGCACTATTTTCTATCTTCTTGATAAACATACTACCTAGTTTACTAGTTGTATTTCCAATTGTCATGTTCCTCAAATTGTAATTGCTTCTAGCTTGAGTGACCATGTCTGTAGTGATTTGAGAAATTTCCTCATCAAATGGTCTCCTTAAAGAAACCTGCTCCTCACATTTTACCACACCACATCCAACATCATCAAACTTTTCATCTTCTTCATCAGAGTCAATCTCATCCCCTACATGTGAAGAAGTCATTCCACAACCATTCTTATCATACTGCTCTTCTAGTTCTTGGTTCTCTTGTAAGTTCAAAGGAATAACACAATACTCAGGGTCATGAGGAGACTGACAAGTAGCACACCATGGGATATCATCAGTCATATTAACTAAATTTATTTGCAAAGGATCAATAATACTATCATCAGACCTATCCCTTTTAACTGGAAAAATGGGCTTGCCATCCTTCCACTGAGTATTGTATGGGTAATTCTGCATTCTTGGCTATCTGCTAAAATTACTTGAAACTTGTCTGTCATTTGTTGCAACCTTATTGTTTCTTTTTTCATCAGGCTTTAGACTCTCTAAAGCACTTAGAATCTGCTTTAGATTGTCCTCCTCCTTAGGCTTAAAATTAGCAGACCTTCCCATTTCTTTCTTATTTTGCATTTGAGGCCTACAATCATCTCTTCTCCCTAATTTTCCTGATATTCTTCTATTACTTTCTATTTTGATGGCCAACTTGTAAGATTCCCCAAGATTTCTAGAGTTCTTATCCCTTAAGAGGTAACCCATCTTTGCATCAAAAACATTTAAGTATCTCACAAGACACACCCTATCATCTAATCTGATAACTTGTAGTAGCCTATGCATAGCCTTTTGGAATCTTATATTAAATTCAAGGACATCCTCATTCTAATTTTTCTTTATGTTTTTGAATTCATTCAAGATAAAACCCTCATTTGTTTTATCTCCATAATGTTCCTTGAAACAATTCTTGAATTCATTCCAAGATTCTATACTAGCATGGGGCAATCCTCTAAACCAATCCCTAGCATCCTCGGTTAGAGATTGTACAAATAACTTCATTACAACATCATCAAGCTCAACATTATAGTCATCTATTACATCCATAAAATTTTTTAAGATGTTCTTCACATGTAATGACATTGTTTCCAGTAAACTTAGGGAGTTTCTTTCTAATTTCTTCAGGAATAACGTTAGGATAACCAGGAATACCAAAAAAGATAAGTTGATTGTACCTTTCATGAATAGGAACTCCATGTGGTGGGTCCATCCCTTGAGATGTAGATGTCCTTGTGTTTGAACCATCATGAGTTTTAGCAGCACCTAGAATACCATTTGTTTGAGCTGTAAGGTCATCATGATTTCCACCTCGCCCTAAGGAAGAAGCAACAACATTTGAAGGTACTGAGGTATGCTTGAGAAAATCAATCTTCTTCCTCATTTCTATAGTAGTAGCCTCCAACTCTGCCTTCTCTAGTTCTTTAGCCCACATTTCTTTCTCTTTTCTAGCCCTCTCAAGGTCTACATCTAATCTCAACCCTTGATCTAATGGGTTTTCCACATGAATCTGTTCACTAATCTGCACTCCAACAATTTTTTGTTTTCCCTTATCTCTAGGCCTAGTTATCTCATGTGTTTTATACACAATAGGTTGATCCTCTACTCTTTCAGGCTCTGGGACAAAGTTAATTGCCTCCAAATCTAACAACTACCTCTTTAGCTAATCAGTCCTTATCATGGCTTGTCTTACTTTATCTTCTTTATCTTTTTCTCTTTGTTTCCTAATGGCAAGTTGTTCTTGGACCCTTCTTTCCAATTCATAGACCTCTTCAAAGATCTCTTCTAATTCTGGGAGAGTAGTCTCAGACTCATCATCTCTCACTTGAATTTCATCCTCATACTGGTTCAATCCCAAATCAATAGCCTCTTCATATTCTGAATTATTTTCTTCTTGACCAGGCTTGATTTGAGTCCCTTGTCTTGTATCTTTCTTATTTCTCCAAGTATGAGAAAAATTTCTTTTCTTCTTTCCTCCCCTTGTCTGACTAGGCCTAGAAGTGCTTGGAATACCTTCTTCCATTATATCTTCAGGATGTTCCTTTCTCCAAGACCTAGTAGCTCTATAACTCATTTTATAAAATAAATCCACTGACTAGCTCTACTACTGAGATGTTTGAGTCACCACATAAGTATATTGGGAATATTACAATACAAATTCCTCACTTTACAAAATACCCAAATGAGCTAGATAAGACAAGGGACAAGAATAACCCCGTTTCTTCCAATGATGACCCACTGGTTACAATAAACTTGTGTAACATTTCCCAAGTAGAGTCACCATCTTGTTGGTGTTCAAAATGATGCTTATGCTCCTAGGCTGCCAATATAACCTCAGATAGATTTTACAAATGGTTAGCTCCAAAATGTATAGGGATCTTAGGGTAACTGGACCAACTGTAGGGACAAGACTACCCTCTTCTACTTTAGGCTCTACAAAACCAAGGTAGGTGCACCTAACCCAGTGAAAATTATACTTCACACACCAAAGACTGGGTCTAAACAATAGATTGAATAGTAAGAAAGTGCTAAATGCTAACCTCACATTCATTGACTCTCCATTACTATAGGGTAGAACATTACAACCATAGACTTAAAGTTTAGGAATGGTTCTTAATTTATGTGTTTGAATCATAACAACCTCAATCAATATATGTTAATAAAGAAGTACTCATCTAGGCCAGTGCCTCATCCATTGGGCAGAATCTCTTAGACAAACTATACACACACACCAGATTATATCTGAGATTCCAAGCCATAAACACATTTACAATCTCCTTTACTACTTATAGAATATCTTTACATCGACAAGAGATAAATCTATGTCCCATCTAGAGCATTATTTCATTTAATCCTAGATCAGAACTCAAGAATGAAGACACATACATAAATTAATATGTAATGAACTAGAAAGTTCAAAATCTATCCATGTTGACACAAGGGAGAGAGAAGAATCATGTATCTACATTATGTATGAAGAATCCTCAAGTGTATACAATCAGTCCAAGAAAACCATGCTTGCAAATTATAGCTTAGACCTACAACTTTCTTTCTACTGTCAACAAATACTAAAACAAATCATTACAATTCAAACTGAGAAGAGCAATCACAACCAAAAGATTTGAATACCTCACTCCCCGTAATCTTGAATGATCATAAAAATTTCCTTTATACCAGAATCACAATACAAGCATAATGATCATTCCCAATTCAAAAATTCAAAACCACCTAACACCACCAAGGAGTTAACACAAACACGACAGTGACCAAGCTGGGACTGGTAAGCTCAAAATAGTTCAATTTCAATAGATATCTAGTCCTGTACTGGTCCCAAGTACAAAATCATCACAAACCCAAGAAATCTAGCCAAAATGATCCTTGCAACACATCTTGAGTACTGCCTCATTTACTTTCTCATGGCAAGACATTCCTCTGTAACTACCCATGGCAGCCTGGACCACACTGCAACAGTTGACAACCATTTCCACCTACTCTAGCCACTCAAAAAATTGAATCTAGTACTTTTTGTCATTGCAAACCCTCTGTAGAAATTTGAATTTGAATATAAATGGTCACTTTATGGCACCTGCAATAGATCGGCGGTCCCTATTTAAAACTGATTCAACTTTAAGTCGTAACTGTCAGATCCTTCCTTTCACGGGCTTAGTGATTTATCTTTTAAAAAAAACCTCAGTCGCATTGGTAAACTGGTGACTGAAGGGTTCCACCAGTTTGCAAAACACTTTATAGTACTGCTAAATCTTCACGCAAACCAGTGAATCCTTTGAATTTTGTCAGCACTGCTAAAACTTTATCCGCTCCGCTAAAAACTTGAGAAAAAATGACTAGGCCCACATTTGGAAGATTGACGGTCGTCTCATCTTTGCATAGATCCCTGAGATTCCTTCAGATTATAAGATGACCGTCAGATTGAAGAATCTTGCTCTGCTCTAACACCAGATGAAATCAATAGTAGTCTTATGATCTCAAGCCCCTGACACATTCTATAAGAACTTACGCCCTTCATCGATTCTTTGACAACATCAGGACCCACTGACACATCCAGAAACTAGGTCCCACTGACACATGCTAAGTTGTTCACCCATGGACCAATAAGAAAATACTGACATGGCACACCTGGTAGTTAGGACCCATTGAGAACTTTATACCGCTTGGAAGGTCAGATGGCTAGCGCAACATCTGAAAGGCTCCAAAGATTCTATGCGGTTATACGCCAACCATCGATCAGGAATCATCTGATTGAGATACCACACTCACCATGCCTGAAAGGATATTTTGACAAATGATAGATCACCATGTGAGCCTACCTGGTAGTGGACCCACTTGCATTGAAAGAGTTACGTCATGGAAATGAATCAATGGCCATCTTAAGTTCGCAAGCCTCTGACACATCTCATGAGAAGATACGCCCACCATTGGATGAAGATACTATCAGAGAGGGGCCCAAGGAAATAATGATGTTGAGAACTTAGGAAAAATTAAAACATGACTTAGGGAAACATTAAATCACCGCTGGGCATGTAGACTTAGGAAAAGATTAACTGAGGACATAGAAAAAATTAAAGGGGACCCCGTCGACACATGAAAACCTAACCGAAAACCTAAAAATGATCTTTTAATAAGCACATGTGGATTGAATATTTTAAGTCACCTGGTAAAGGAACATTTAAAAAAGAAGAGGGCTAGGGTATTTTAAAATTCTAAAGGTCCAACGGCTAGCTTTTTAAAATTTTCACCAAGGTTTTGAGCCAGAGACCTAAAAATAACTACAGAGACCAGAATAAAAAGGATAGAACCATGAAAATTTTTACCAGTGCCAACACCTTGGAGAGAAATTTTAACAGCTTGAGGTTGATTGGATGGCATACTTTAGGAAAGAGAGTCCTATGTTTGATGGAGAGAATTATCTTGATTGGAAGAACAAGATGATGACCCATCTTCAATGCATTGGTTTTGAAGTTTTTAATGTAACTATCAAAGAAGCCAAGATCCCTACCCTAGAAGACCTTGGAAAGGATGATGCTACTAAAACACAAAAAGAATTATTTCATTAGAATGCAATAGCCAAAGAAGCCCTCATCAGTGCCCTATCTGATAGTGAATTTTTAGAGATAAAGAAGTTAGATACAACTCACAAGATATGGAAGTACCTAGGATACATAATTGAAGGAGACAAACAAGAAAAGAATGCACACAAAAAAACATGGAAGAAAAGATACAATGCATTAGAGATGTTGCCTAAAGAAAACATCAGAGCTTATAATCAAAGGATCAATGAAGCAGTAGCTGGAATTAGGAACAATGGGGGAGAAATCTCAAAGGAAGATATTATGGACAAGTTGATGACTACTCTCACTCCAGAATATGAAAGCAAGATTAACATCCTTGATGAAACCATGCAACTTAAATCTAATTTTAAGAGAGAAACCTTGATCAGAAAAATCTCACCTTTTGAGATTTCAAGATTGAAGACAGAACCTAAAAGTGAGACAGCCTTCAAAGAAACAATTCATGGTAAGAGATTTGCGAACACTTCTGGTAATTTTGATGATGATGATGAAGAGAAAAATTTAGATGATTTTATTGCTATGATTTTCAAAAGAGAAAAGAAAGGAAAAGGAAATTATGAAGGTCAATTACCATTTAAGTTCTTTTCATGTAATAAGATAGGTCACTTTGCATCTAAGTGTCCTACTAGAGCTAGAAAGTTCAAAAAGGATTACAAGCCTAAGTACTCTAAGGAATGTTACTTTGTTGGAGATGGAGTTTCAGATGAAGAATTAGGTGAAGAAGAAATTGGACTCATTTCTATTGTAGAAAAAATGAATAATAAGATAGAACATAAAGATGTGAAAGAGAAACAAGAGCTAGCATTGATTTCCCAAGTAGATATAAGGATAGACTAGATTATAGATAGTGGTTGTTCACATCACATGATAGGTGATAAAGGAAGATTTATTCATCTAGAAAAATACAATGGTGGTATCGTTAGATTTGGAGACAACACTCCTAAACCAATAGTTGGTAGAGGAGCCATCACCTTGGATGGAAAGAACAGTACCAATGATGTTCTCTATGTTGATGATTTGAAACATAACCTTCTTAGTGTTGGATAGTTACTTGGAAAAGGATATCAGTTAGAGTTCAAAGATGAAAAATGCATCATCAACAATAAGGATGGTGTTATGATTGCATCAAGCTCAAAGACAAGAGGTAATGTTTTTAAACTCAATTCAAAAGCAAGTTGTTTTGTTTCTAAAGTTGATGATAGTTGGTTGTGGCATAAAAGACTATGTCATATCAATTTTGATAACATAGTAAAGATACGCAATGTTGAGGTAGTAAGAGATCTACCTAGAATAGCAAAGCCAATTGATACTATATGCAGGGAATGTGTGATGGGAAAGCATGTAAGGAATTCATTCAAGACAAAGCACAATTCAGCATAAAACAAGTTGGATATGATCCATACAGACCTATGTGGTCCAACTCAAACAAGATCATACTATGGTGAATGGTATTTCATTTTGTTTATTCATGACTATACTTAGATGATGTGGGTTGTGTTCTTAAAGGATAAGTCAGAAGCATTTGATAAGGTTGAGAATGAATCTGGATTAAAGATAAAATGTTTGAGATCAGATAGAGAAGGAGAATTCACCTCTGACAAATTTTATGAGCACTATGAAGAACATGGCATAAAAAGATAGTTAAGTGCACCTAGAACACCTCAGCAGAATGAAATTGTAGAGAGAAGGAATAGGATCATTCTTGATATAGCGTGCACCATCATGATAGAAGGAAAAGTTGCACACACCTATTGGAGAGACGCAGTCAATACAACAATCTATACCATCAATAGAATTCAATTGAGGACTAGCACTGACAAAATAACATATGAGCTATGGTTTGGTAATGTTCCCATAGTAAAATAGTTCAAAATATTTGGAAGCAAGTGCTACATCAAGAGGGATGAAGCAGTAGGCAAGTTTGATGCAAGAAGTGATGAAGGTATTTTCCATGGTTAATCTACTAAAAGTAAAGCTTATATATGTTTCAATTTAAGATTGAAAAAGATCATTGAAAGTTCTCATGTTAAGATTGATGAAAAGTTTATGGTTGAAGAAAGATATCATGATTACTCACCCATGATTGAAGAAGAACCCATACCCTCTTCTAGTGAGACAATTATTGAAGAAATGTTTGACAGTATTGATGTATTATTCAATGACCCTAAGGCTAGTGAAGAAAAAAATCCTAAGGTTGATGAGTCTGCATCAACAAAAGTTCCAAAGTTTACATCTATAAATCATTCCAAGAAAGACATCATTGGAGATCAGAGCACCATAGTCTTAACAAGATCACAAGCAAAGAACTTAGCTAGCAGTGATGCTATATTTTTATTATCTCAGATTGAACCTTTAAGTTTTGAAGATGCTTGTAATGATTCAGATTGGCATGATGCTATGAAATAAGAACTTGATCAGATTATCAAGAATGACACTTGGGAACTGGTCCCAAGACCTAGTGATAAGAATGTGATTGGAACAAAGTGGATATTCAGAAATAAGATGAATGAAGATGGTATAGTAGTAAGAAATAGGGAAAGGTTATTATGTAAAGGATATGCACAAAGAGAAGGCATTGATTATTCAGACACATTTGCACTTGTGAGAAGATTAGAAGCTATTAAGTTGTTTCTAGCTTATGCTACAGTCAAAAACTTCAAAATTTATCAGATGGATGTCAAGTTAGCATTCTTGAATGGAGATTTGAAAGAAGTATACATTGAGCAACCAGAAGGATTCACCTTATCAGACAGACCTGATATGGTATGCAGATTGAAGAAGGCCCTCTATGGACTTAAGCAAGCCCCTAGAGCATGGTATGAGAGACTAGATGGATACTTAACAAAGATTGGATTCAAAAAGGGAGCAACAGATTGTAATCTATTCATAAGAGAGACATATGAATGGTTGTTACTTGTAGCTATATTTGTTGATGACATTATCTTTGGAGGTAATGACAAACTCGGTGTTGAATTTTCTAAGGAGATGCAGAATGAATTTGAGATGAGTATGATTGGTCCTATCAACTACTTTTTGGGATTGAATGTGAAGCAGACAGAGAAAGGTATTTTCATTAATCAGTCCAAGTATGTGAAAGAAATATTAAAGAAATTCAAGATGGATGATTGGAAGCTAATAGGGACACCTATGATTACTGGATGCAAGATTACAAAGGAAGATGACTTGCCAGCAGTTGATATAACATTTTACAAGGCTATGATTGGCAAACGTATTTATCTTACTCAGACTAGACCTGATATTTCCAATGCAGTTGGTATAGTTGGAAGATTTGCAGTAGAGCCTAAAAAAAGTCACCTCATGGTAATAAAGAGGATATTTAGATATTTACAAGGCACTATAGACTTGGTCTATGGTATCCTAATTCAAAAAATGTTGAGCTTCATGTGTACACTTATGTAGATTGGGTAGGATGTGTTGATGACAAGAAGAGTACATTAGGTGGAGCAGTGTTTCTTGGAGATAGACTTGTCACTTGGACAAGAAAGATGCAAAATTATATTTCTCACTCAACAACAGAAGCAGAGTATGTTGCAGCAGCCTTGAATTGTTCTACAATTGTTTAGATCAAGTAAATGATAAAATATTGTGGAATTCAGATTGATTATCCTATTGTTATTCACTGTGATAACACTAGCACTATCAATATGTTGAAGAACCCTATGATGCATGCAAAAAAAAAGCACATTGAGATCAAGTATCACTTCCTAAGAGAGAAGGTGGTAGAGAAAGAAGTCAAGATGGACTATGTGAATACCAAAGATCAGTTGGTAGAAATATTCACAAAGCCCTTACCTAAGGATACTTTTGTGTATCTCAGGGAGAAGTTGGGAGTAATTCCCTTCCCTGATTCTGCATAGAAGAAAGAAGGAAAGGCATCAATCCTCAAGGACTGATGGAAGGTTGACTACTCTACCTCACAAGTAGTACCGGTGCTTAAAATGAATGGTGCCCTTTTCCATTGATGTCAAAGGGGGAGTAATATATAGAGTCATGAAAAATAGAAGGAGCAATATACTTAGGGGGAGCAGTATTCAGTTGTGACAGTAGTTCAGTTGAGGAAATGGAGAATGTTGAAAATATTGCAGCAGATGAAGGATTCATCTTTGGGGGATTTTTGAAGAGGAAATGGAGAATGTTATAAAATAATTGTTCATTTGGGTTGGTGGTGGTTTTTCATTCCACATGTTGCCATCAATGCCAAAGGGGGAGATTGTTGGAGATTTGCCAGCAGGCCAGTACTGATTGTATGTTTGTCATTGATGACAAGATATGGAAAGTAGCATGCATGGAAGTCTTATGTAGTAAGCTTTTAGTATATGTAGTTTGGACATGATATCATGGGCATAGAGGTTAACTGTTAGTACAAATAGTTATATAGGAGCTTGTGTCAGTAGTGTTCCTGACAGAGTAACAGACAATGTTCTATATATAGTTGTCCATACAATTGTCATGAAGGCTTGTGCCCTTGGATATATGTTGAAGACATATCAGTGATGTTTCAATTATGGATGCATAGTCATATATTTAGTAGAAGTGAAGTTATGCAATCGCTATTTTCTAGTAACAATTTCCTATGTTTATTCAGAAGAGCCGACAGAGATTTTATTGGTTATTGATTTGCACCTATCTTTAGGGTATGCACCCTTGGGGTTAAGCTATGAGGATAGTTATTGATGTTTGATTAAGAGTGCATGAGTTTATTTAGCTTGTGGAGAAAGATCTAGTTGTTTTGGTAGAGCCGACAGTGTGTAGCATGCATCTACAATTATCTTATTAAGATAGGTCCCAAAATGTATTGCGTGCATAGTAGAGCTGACAAAATGTTTGTTGGAGTTTGTTATGGTTTCTCTATTATGATTTCAAGGTGGTTCTAATAGGTCAACTTGATTATATCATTTAGAGGAAAGATATTTATAGGCAGTCATTTGTGATTTCTTCAGTGTGGTTCATGGTTGATTAAGAAGAGAAGAGCAGAGTGTGTGAAGCATTGAACCATCAAAGGAAGGTCTATGTGACCAAGTAAAGTTTTTGTGCTATTCATTTGAAATGATCTAGATAGCAGGTCAAACCATAGCTCACCAAGATCCATATATATTATGTATCTAGTATTCAGAAGGTTGTAGCCTTCACCCCTCTGAGCAGTGAGATCTCAGACAGTGTGTCCTCTCCCCTAACAAGGACAATTGTAAAAGAATCCTAACAGGGTCCAACCCTTGACCAGGTCTACTATACTTAATATATTGTAAAGATAATCTTAACAGGGTAAAGGATCTTCTAACAAGGATCATGATACACTAGTACAAGATATTAGTGGGTATCAAGTCCCATCAGGTTTTTTACCTAATTGGGTTTCCCCATAGCCAAAATATTGGTGTTGTGTTCATGTGTTCTTTCATTATGTTTATGCTTTATGTTTAAGTATACTTAATTGGATAAAGAATTGAATCTTGTAGATAACTGATTCACCCCCCCCTCCCCCTCAGTTATCTCTTGGGACTATTTTGAACAACCTAGAGGACAGTAATATTAATGGTCTAATGAAAAAACTTGACCTCTTTTCAAAATATCCATAATATCTTTGTTGGTTTGTATCTTTTTTCACATGATGTCCTTCCTTGCATAAACTTGTTTGTTATAAATGAAAGCATTCATACTTGTTTACAACCACTTCATTCCTTGGAAGCATATATCTATTATAAAAGATTAATCACTTAGGGTATATAATGTGTTATCCTTTTCCTTTCCTCTACCCTTAGGGGAAAAGGATCCCTTTCCTCAATTTCTTATCCTTTCAAAGGATCCACTTTCCTTGGTGGAGTGGTGTTATTTATCCACACAACATATTTTCTTACATGGAATTGTTTTTTTGATTAGGAATACTTAATTATGTAAGAGGTGTGATCTGATTTATGAAGTTAGATTACAATACCTAGTGTGATACCTGTAGTATTGTTAAATTCAACATAAAAAATGAGAAGATTAACAACAAGATTGAAAGCCAAAAAAGTAGTTCTATTTCATTCACAACCTCAAGTTTATACAAAGTATGAAGGATATGAAGGGTCACCAAAATCCCCTTTGAAATGAAATGAATAGTCCACTATGTTTATTACAAAATAAAAAATAAAAAAACCAAAACTTCAAAAACTATTTTGAAATTTATGCCTACTTGTAGAAGGCATAACTTTCTACACATAGATAAAAAAAGCATGCCTCTTTCATCATTGGAAAGCTAATCCAATTATCTAGAGGTGAATTTCAAGAGTGTAACACTCTTGGGCCAAAAATTCTTTGAAGACCTCCCAAACTATAAATTACTTAAACATAGAAAATACTAAAAAAAAATTGTCAGCCTCCTCTGAATCATCATCAATCCTATCTTGATCAATCCTCCCCCCTTCAAGGAGGGAAATGGACCCCATTCTACTAATCTACTGTAATAGATGAGGAAATTATTTTTCAATTTGTTCCTTAGTTAACCACTTGCCTTGATGAGAATGTTGACCATCTCGAACCACCCGATAGAGAGGGATGTTCTGATTTTCAAAGTTTTTAAAGTGACTTCAGTAACATGGTCACACTGGAATGGAGCAGTAGTAGATGGATTTAACTCTGCAACTTGAATATGTTTAATAGCTTAGGAAATATCTAACAAAGGAGAAAAATAGGGTCTTAACAATTCCACGTTGAAAACTGGATGTAGTCCCAAAAAGGATGGCAAATTAAGTTCAAAAGAATTCTCACCAACTTATTTCACAATAGTATATGGGCCATAACAAAGAGGATGAAGCTTCCTATTTGGTTTTTGAAGGTTCTCTTTTTGAAGATGTAACCATACCTTGTCACCAATCTAAAACTGATGAGTTGTTATATGTTTATCATGCCTTTCCTTATACTTTCGATTACTCTGCTCCAAAATATCATGAGCTTGTTGTTGTAGGTGTCTAATGTTATCAATGAATTTTTCTGCTTTATCTACCTCCTTGTTAGCATTCAATGGACTATTAGATTATAGAATAGGTAGTGCTACAACCATAGGTGCCAATGGCCGATACCCAAGACAAACCTCAAATGGACTATTCCCTGTAGTACTATGGAGTGCATAGTTGTAGCTATATCACACATAGGGTAAGCTTTCATCCCATATGCGAGGATGTTTTGAATGATACATCCATAAGATATGAATGATCATTCGATTCACCACTTTTGTTTGCCCATCGGTTTGGGGATGGAATGTTGTGGACTTTGTCAACTTTGTGTCTATTTTAGCACATAGTGCAGACCAAAAATGACTAATGAACCTACTATCCCTATCATAAATAATTATTTTTGGCAAACCAAAATGAACCCAAACATGTTCAAAAAATAGCTTGGCAGTCTCTTCTGCAGAAATAATTTGTTTACATGCCACCATGATAGCCATTTTAGAAAACCTATATACCACAACATATACAAAATCATCCCCGTACCTAGTAGTTGGTAGAATAGACATAAAATCCATTGAAACAGACTGGCATGGCTTATCAAGAATAGGTAATGGTAAGTGTAGACCCATCTTACAGTTTGTTGGCTTTGCAATTACATAGGTTGTACAAGCTTGTATGTGTGAAATGATATCTTGCTTCATTTTTAGCCAATAGAAATACTTTTGAAGGATAGCAGTAGTCTTACCAATACTAAAATGTCCTTTAATATGACTATAGTGAGCTTCCCATATCATTTTATTTTGTTACTCATTGGGTACACATATATAAACTATTAGAGTAAAGTATTAATTATGTTAATTAACTTTACTCCCTTCTTAAGATGTCACCTCTTTTTCTTTAGTTGTTTTTATTTAAACACTCATGCACTAGTTGTTTTAAATATAAAATTGCATGCATTAGTCATGTAATAATTAAACTAATTATTACATGCACTTCTTCTTTTTAGGGTTTCCCTTTCAAGGCTTTCGATCTCCTTTATAAGGTTGATCCATTGTATATTTTATTCATTCATTAATTGAGGATATTTTCTTCCTCATATTTTTGAGTTAAACCCTTTCCCTCTTCTTGTCTCTACCTCCTTGTAATAGGCTATTGTATGCAGGTGATCTTTGCATTTTATGGATTTGTATTGCATAAATCCTACATGGTATCAGAGCCTAATCTGCTATAACTTATTCACGTTTGAAGGAATCAGAGATAAGAAAATCATCTAGTTCAAATTAGGGCTTGTTTAATTATTTTTTATTGAAATTAGGGGGTCCCTAAATTTTGGTGCATTTTTAGCTCAAACGAACCTCACTGTTGAGCTTGCAGCACCAAAAAACCCCTATTTTGATAATAAATACATCTAACTTGGACAACTTTGCATTTTGGGGTATTTTTTTGGTACCAAACAAGTTGACACACTTCCCAAGGTGAAATTTGTATAAACTGACAAGCAAATCAAGGAAAAAATTCTCTATTTGGCATGCAAAATGAGGCAAAAATTTTACTATCCATCACAAATCAAGACCAAAAAATTTGGCATGCAAATCAAGGTAAAAATTCATAGGGCCTGGCACATATCCCAAGGCATGCATGCAAGTTTGCACCCAAATTTATTTTATTTTATTTTGGTTGGCAACGGCCATTTGGCCATCAAATTTAAGCCAGGTGAATGCAATTCTAGCCCCTGGTCATATGGCGACTAGGGGCCTAGAATTTAAGCCCTAGGGGCCTTGTATGCAGCGATGGCCATTTGGCCATCAATTTTAAGCCCCTCCAATGCTGATGTTAACACATCTAGACATCATTCATCAACCTCATAAATGTGGTTGGGGCATTTGTTAGGCCAAAAGGCATGACCAACCATTCAAACAAACCTTCCTTAGATTTAAATGTAGTCTTCCACACATCTGTTGGATCAATTGGTACTTGGTGGGATCTAGACTTTAAGTCAATTTTTGTAAAGAAATTAGCCCCCGTAAGTTGATCCAAAAAATCATCAATTCGAGGGATTGGATATCTATTCTTTATAGAGATTTTGTTCAATGCCCTACAATCAATACAAAATATCCATGTCCCATATTTATTTTTAGCAAGGACAATTGGACTACCATGGGGTGAAGCACTTGGACAAATGTGTCCTTTCTAAATCAACTCTTGAATTTGTCTCGTAATCTCATCATTTTCAAAAAATGACCTCCTACATATTGGTTCATGTGGTAGTGGTGTGCCTAGGATTAAATCAATAGAGTGCTTGACTTGACAGTGTTAGAATAACTGAGAGGGGGGTGAATCAGTTATCCAGTGTCCCAATTCAAAATGTATAATCTAAAACAATTCTACTACTTCTGCAAGTCAGTAAACATAAAATACTTCCACTGTCTATGTATTTACCGATTGACAATCTAAAATCTATAATAATTACCGATTAAATCTAACATGTAATATGCAAAGTATGATTACAAACAAATATCACAATCAACACATAACACAAGAGATTTAACGTGGAAACCCTATAAAGGGAAAAACTACCTGGGACCGGCAACCCAAAATTGTTCACTCTTCTGAAGTGAGGTTGGTGAAGACCCAACCCTGTTAAAGGTTTACAAACACACTGTTAGGTGTGACCTTGTTAGAGGATTTTAGACCAGAAGTTATCATCCAACCAGCAGTCACTCTGGGGTTGACAAGATAACAATGTTCACTCTATGAATGAAATATCAAAAGACTTTCATAGTCCACTCGGTTAAGAGATTTAACTATGTATAATGGTTAAATGTGTAACAATAGGTGATCTACCTAAATACAACTTCTGTTTGCAATTTACAGATCAATGTTCAGCTCATTAAATACTTCTGGCCAATATAACACTTTAGATTCAATACTGTATCAACTTATTATCTGTCGGTAATAAATCTTTGTAGCTCGGTAACTATTATGTAGCTCAGTTCTTATTAACTAGTATGATCAGAAAAAATTCTCCATGTGATTATCCTATAGTATCTTCTTCTTTCGGCATGCGTTTTATAATGAAATCAATGTCTCTTATATAGACGAGTAAATCATTTTATTTTCCTCCATCAGATTTTGCCACTTATTCATATTCATAGATTTTTTTGCTTTAGGCTCCCTCGGCTAATGTGTCAGTAACACATTTCAATCTAATCCATTAGATCCCTTTTGATTTATG
The DNA here is from genome assembly GCA_027943335.1 of Chamaecyparis obtusa. Taxonomy (NCBI): domain Eukaryota; kingdom Viridiplantae; phylum Streptophyta; class Pinopsida; order Cupressales; family Cupressaceae; genus Chamaecyparis; species Chamaecyparis obtusa. The sequence continues at coordinate 1,165,794 of BSBK01001771.1, forward strand.
TTAGTCATCAATCTTCATAACAAACATTATCTATTACCTCGATTTCATACACTTTACAACTCATCACTTTATCGGCTAAACTGATCATTTAATTCCTTTCTATTTTTCTTGGTTAATAAAGAAATGCATCAGTGAACACAAGCTCGGTTAATACTGCACTCGGTATACACTACACTTCGTCAGTGTATACTGAAATGCTTTATTGACTGACAATATTGCTTTGTGTCTTTCAGCTCTATTCTTCATCATAGATGAATGCAACATAATAAAGTCAATTCCATCAAGTCATAAACTCATCAACAAGTTACTCAGTGTATTCCTTATCCTCATCTTTCATATACATCTTCCTCATGTAGATATTTTTATTCTTCATCTCTTTCACCTTCCTTCAGATGTGTCAGTATAGTAACTTACAAGATAAGTACTATCAAGCTAGTTGACATCAATGACAACATAATACTAATTTAATCATCTTGCATATCTAATCATCAACTCCTCAGTAATCTTGAATTACAGATTCTTCATTCTAGTTTTGAATTAGTTGTAGTTCATCAATCTCTCCCTTTGGCATTGATGGCAACTCAAGTAATATGAAATGTACCATACACATAACAAACATGTTTTCTACAACTTTGTGATCAAATGCTAGATAGTGTAAGCTCTCCCTAGCTTAATATGTTTAATCACTACATTACTAAAACATCATTATAAAATACAACTTTGTCATTCTTTGTCATTCTGTAGATATAACCTTTTCAGTTCTCAAGTTCCTTTTAGATCATCTCTCCCTTAGATAGTTCTCATCGGTGCAAATCTCCTTTTCTTTTCATATTATTTATCTCTCCCTCTGACAAAAATGCCAAAGAAACAAATAAATAATTAGCTCTGTAGTAGCTAACTCTCTGGTGTCGAATACTTCCTATGTATCTTAGTATACTGATATCCCAAACTGTTTCAGTTCTTCAAACTTAATCACAACCTTGAACAAAATTCAAAGTGTGAACTATGCCGCATAAACATGAATGATTTGCTAATAAGATTAGGCTGATGCAACATCTAGATCACATTAGTGACTAATAGATAGGGGACGAACCCCAAGCCTAGTCTTCAAATATTCAAAAGTGTCCTTCAGTAGAGGCTTTGTAAAAATGTCTGCAAGTTGTTCTTTAGATGTAACAAATTCCAACTTTACTTGCTTCTCTTGCACTTGTTCTCTTAAGTAGTGATACTTAATTGATATATGCTTTGTATTTGAGTGCATCACAAGATTCTTTGAGATATTTATTGCACTTGTGTCATCACAGTATATGATCACCAGGTCAATGATTACCTCATTCATTCCTTCCAATACTTGTTTGATATATGCAATGTTTGAGCAATTAGTAGCAGTAACAACATACTCTACTTCTACTATAGACTGAGAAATACAAGCCTGATTTTTACTTATCCAAGTTACAAGTCTTTCAGCAAAGAAAAATGCTCCTCCGGTGGTACTTTTCTATCATCCACATTTCCAGCCCAGTCAACATCGGTGTAAACTTTCAGCTCAAACTTACCTTCCTTAGGATACCATAATCCATAATCTTCTATCTTTTTTAGATATCTTAAGATTCTTTTCATAGCAATCATGTGTGATTCTCTAGGATTAGCAGAATATCTAGCAACAATTTCCACAGCATGTGCTATATCTAGTCTACTGTGAACTACATACATTAGCTTACCAATCATGGATCAGTAAAGTGTTTGGTTTACCTTTGTAGTTTCATCTTCCTTTGTCAATTTACTTCCAGTAGCCATTGGTGTTCCCACAAGTTTAGCATCTTCCATGCCAAATGTCTTCAAGACTTCCTTTATGTACTTGGACTGTGTGATGAATATCCCATCACTCTGTTGTATCACTTGTAATTTGAGAAAGAACTTAATCTCTCTGAAAATAGGCATTTCAAACTCATTCCTCATGTCATCCACAAAAGATTTACATATATGATCTTGACCTCCAAAAATAATATCATCAACAAAAATTTCAGCAATGATATTAGTGTCATCAGTATCACCTTTCATGTACAAATTATTGTTCTCACTAGTACTTACAAATCCAATACTTAACAAGTAAGTATGCAGTCTTTCATACCATGCTCTTGGTGCTTGCTTCAAACCATATAAAGCTTTGTGTAATCTGCATACCATGTTTCTGTTGTCTGGATCAATGAATCCTTCAATTTTTTTTATGTGTTGGCAATTTGGCTGAAGTGAGTACATAGATGTTGTCATTATGGAAACATATGATCCACATGAAGATTGCACAGGTCAGAGAGCAAGTATAGCAGAGCGCATTGCAAAGTTGTCTAAGTGTAAGATAGTGTTTTCACCAGTGCACCAAGATATAGTTTTTGTTTGTGATGTTCATTGGAGTAAGTTCAGTACTTGTGCACTTGAACATAGACTCTATGATGACTAATGATGACCCATCTTAGAGCACAATTTAGTATGGCATGTATAGAATTAGTTATGACAGTTTTACCAAAGATAATGTTAAGCCGACAGGACAGAACTTGAAGGCAAAATTGGTAAAGAGTTAAGGGATTATTTTGTTTATCAAAATAATGACTTAACAATATAAAGGGACAACATCCTAGATGTTAAATCTTGGATAAAGATATATGGAAGCTGACCATGTAAATTTATTATCCTTAATAACTTGTATATATGTAATATGTAGTTGTAAGAAGAAAAAAAAGAAGAGATATATGGTAATATTGTAATGATATGATGTGAATGTAAGAGTAGAGAAAAGATATTGATGTGAGAAGCATTAGGTTATATAACTTAATCCATTTTTGTAATAAGTATACATTGTACATTACTTGTTTAGGCAGTGGGCTCATCTGGTAATCAGATTTTGTATTGACAACTCCTAATAGGGTTGAGACTTCTAACAAGGCCTATAGTCCCTTAATCAGGACTGATACACTATATGCTTGTAATAGACTCCTAACAGGGTCAACATCCTTAATAGGATACTTTTAATTAGTGGATCTTTGTGGGTACCATCCCCACTGGGGTTTTCCCTTGGCTAGGGTTTCCTCGAGAACATATCATGTGTTATGAGTTCTTTATTTCTATTGCTATGCATATTGTTTAGCTTCTTATGTTATGCATGTATAAAGATAATCTGTTATATCCATAATTGGGAAAAAGATAAAGTTTGTAGAATATTGATTCACCCCCCCCCCCCTCTCAGTATTCCCTATTTCTAACAATTGGTATCAGAGCTTAGTTAGTTAGAGAAGAATCATTCAAGGAAAGCCTAGCAGCTTGAGTAAGATCTCTATGGATATGGATCAACTATAGAAAAATCTTGAAGAAGCTCTTGAACAGATTGATATGCTTACTGATGGAAGAAACACTTTGAAAAGGAAATATGATGATGCAAAGAACCTTATTGAGAAACTAAAAAACAAGGTAGAAGATCTGAAATCTAAAAAGGAATCTGAAATTCTTATTGAAGATTGTGATGACAATTTAGAAAAAGAAAATGTGATCCTTAAGCATGAACTGAAGATAGAAAATCTAAAGCTTAGTTTGAAAGATGGAAATGACAAAAATGAAGAAAATATGAGATCTGAGATTGAAAGGTTGAATATTGAGAATGAAAAATTAAAATCTAAACTTGGCAAAGTAACATCTGAATTTGAGAAAGTAAATTTGTAGCATGCAGAACTTGAGAAATACAATAAGATTGTGAAAGGTGAATTGACTCAATCCAAACAACAACTTGAAAGGCTATATTCAAATAGTGAGAAGATTGATGAACAAGTATTTTATGGAAAACCATCCTATGATAAGACTAGACTTGGATTTAATATATTCAGAACAAATGATGAAAGCAAGGAACCAGATCTGAAAGAATCTGAAAGTATAGATAAGAAGAAGTCAGATGAGATCAACAAATTTGATGACACACCTAAAGGAGAAGAACCACCTAAAGAAGAAGAACCACCTAACCAAGAAGAATCACCCAAAGGTATGCAAAGAGAATTCAAAGGTAGATGTTTTGGTTGTAATACTACTGGTCACATGAAGAGAGATTGCACAGGTAAACAATTTAAACCTCTTAATGGTTATTGTTATAATTGTCATGGTTTTGGACATAGGGCTATTGAATGTAGAAGACCTAAATTTATTGTGAATGATTATGGTAGTAGAATGTTTAGGAATACTAAAAATGCAGATAAAAGACCTACTGAAGATATGAACAGAAGAAATGAAGTAGTATGTTATAGATGCAACAAGATTGGACACATTGCTAGAAACTACAGATCACAAATCAATCAACAAGGACCAAGATATGGGAACAATGGAATTTTTTGTTAGATATGTAACAATATTGGACATATAGCAAGGTTTTGTAGAATGAACAATGGAGTTTTTCATCCTAAACCTAACCCTAGAAATCATGCAAGAAGAAATGAAGATGCAGGTAATAGACAGAAAGGTTGTTGTAGTAATGTAGATGAAGTGAAGTTTGTTAAAGGAATAGATCAAGGAAACATATTCAACATTGAAGGTAATCAGAAAGGTGAAGTATCAAGTGGTAAGAATGAATCCTTACCTGACCTATCTGTAAGCACTTAATTTATGAAAATTGCAGTAGATTAGGAACTTAGAATTAGTGTAGAAGTAGATTTTTGATGAATTAAGTCTTGCACAGTTAATGTAAGATAGTTTATGATGTACTAATGATATGGTTAAGAGTGCAAAAGAAAATATTATGTTTTGCAAGATTGCAAGAAGTTTTAAGTTTTTCAGGATAGCAGAAACAACTTTTTGGAAAGAAGCGGCAAAAGAATTGAATACGATGTCAGATCTAAGTAAGATTGAATTAATAAAAGGTTATGATCAATGTTATTTGATTATCAAAGTGAATTGAAGTGTTTAGGAGAGAAAAGAATAGAGATTGGAAGCATTTTGCAGTTATTTGGTGAAAGATTTGAGTGTCAAATCTATGAAGAGGGAACCAGTAGAACCCTTGGAAGAAGATGATCCTAGGTTAGCATTATCATCCGTACTAGATAGAGTTTTGCATTTAGAAAATGTGAGAAGTTATCTTGGATGCAAGTTAGAAACTGTCAGTGATAGTGATTTTACCAATGAACATCAAAACATTTACAATCATGATATGTCATTAAAACAATGATATGAACATTTGAAAGATAATGAGATTGTTCAGTATGCTTTGAAGTATGAGCTTGACAATGAAGAATGCACTAAGATTATTTTGAGCAGAATTCACAATGGGAAGTTTTGGCTAGAGGATAGAGTGATATACATTACAGCTGACTTGATTCATGAAGTCACAGGTTTATCTAAAGTTGGTGGTATTCCTTTAAATGAGAAAAATATGAGAAAAATAGTCATAGAAAACATAGGTTCATCCTACAATGGTAGAGGAATTGTGATTAGCAAGATCAAACAACATGATGTTAGATATTTATGCAAGTACCTAACAACTAAGTTTTGTGTAAATTCTAGAGAAGATGATATGGCAGCTGGAATGGTGCATATTTCCTATTTAATGTGTGTTGACAAAGTACCAGTTGATATGTGTGAAATTCTAAGAATTCAATTGTTTGAAAACTTGAAGAAGATTAAGAAATCTAAGTATGCATAATTTAGATTTTCATCCTTAATCACATACATGTTTTTCCACTCATTGAGAAGATTTCCATACACCATTGCAAATGATTGGAATGATGGAAAAACTGCTATGGAAAGGATAAATAAAGTATATTTGAGACATGTTATTGACAAAGTAAATGAGAGTGTTGTGTTAGTAATGAAGACATTTCAGAACATGGTAACTAGTAGATCAAGAATTCCACAGTCACTTGTGAAGATGTATAAAAATGATATATGTTTCATGGTTGACACTGACTTTACCTATATTGAAGCAGTGGAACCTAGAATTGAGTTCATAGACCCTCTTGGCTATGAGATATCTGAGGCTGAAATAGAAGAATATGTTAGAAGATTACTTAAATGGAAATTGGATACTCAGTGCAGTAGATTTGGAACTTTTGATGAGAAATTCAACTTGGAAAAAGCTATAACTAAAGAGAAGAAATCTAAGAAGAGAGTTGACAACACTATCAGGAGAATACTGAAAGATACAGGAATGTCAGAACAAGAATTCTTAATAGAAAAATAGATAGAAACAACAATCAAGGATATTGGATAGAAAGAAGTCTTGATTGTACCACCCTTTTCATCCAGTTTAGTACAACAAGAACCTACACAAGTCAAGGTGAAAGTAGAGGAACCAGAAAATGAACAAGTAACAACTAGATCCACTTCCTCCATAGCTAGCAAGAGAATGAAAGAAATTGCTACTGGACCAAGAAAGAGATAGAAGACTTTAGTTTAACCAGTACCAAGAGAAATTGTAGAAATAAAAGATGATGACACTACAGTTAAGAAGAAATCTTGGAAACCTAAATTTGAAAAGCTTTATGAGTAGATTATTGAAAATGGAGACTTTACCAGAATGAATAAGTACTATAGTCTTTATGGTTATTCAAATAGACTTAATTTGGAGAATGCTATTGTAAATCATATGATTATGGTAGACAATAAATTTGATTCTATTCAAGGTCTCAAATACCTAATGATTTGTATACCAAACTTCTAAATAGAAACCAGAGAGCAATTGAAGAAGACACTAATATCAGACAGAATCTTGTGAAGAAGCTTTGTGATGTGAGAGATGATGAACCCTTGGAGAAGATATTGAAGGCCTTAAGAACCCATTTGAGAACCAAAAGGAGAACCATTTTGATTATGGGAGGTAGATATGAAGAAGTTAATTCAGATATAGAGCAGGCAATAATCAAGGTCATGGCAGAAAATGTTGGAGCACCATCGGTTGCAGCAGAGCAAGTAGTTGAAGCTGAACAAGAGGATATTCCTTCTCCTTTAGCTATTAACATTGAAGATGAAACTATGAATATAGAAGGTACTAAGGTCACCTTGGATACTGATGACAATGTATTCAAGAACTTAGCAAACATTGTTGACAATTCGGCTCTTGATGAACCAGATAGAACTAAAGAAGTAGAGAAGACTCAATCTATTAGTGAAGAACCTAAGGAGACTAAGATTCAAGCACCCATTCCTACCATAGAAGACATTAGTCTTACTCCTGGGACTGGAAAGAAGAAAGAAATTGGATCTTTGTTTGAAGATTTAGGAAAGGAAGTTGATGATGATGATTAGTTGGAACTGATCACTTCTTTGAATAAACTCATTGGCAAGAACAAGAAAGTGAAGAATCTTGAAGGGAGTCTAAAGGACCTTACTGAGAAGTTACAAAGCATTGTAACTACACAAATCATAGAGGTAGACCCTTTGGAGAAAGATAAGAAGGTAATGAGCACTTTTGACAATGAATTCACTAACCTATCTGATATTGCAAAAGTGAGAGCTCAAGCAGCTTATGAAGCTAAAATGCTTTTGAACATTAGTCAGAATATCATAAATGATATTAGCAGTCTTGATATTTGTATCAAGAACTTGAGGAAACATTTGGAGACAGGAAAATCATTGTACATACAGTGTACAAAACCAGAGATTTTGACAGCAGAAGAGGAACAAAAGATCAAGTTGAAGGAAGCTGAGATTTAGAATGAATGTAACCATCTTTCTATACCTAATGTGAAGGTATGTGATGCTTAAAATAAATTTTAGAAGGTTTATGATGAAATAAGAATATTGCAAGATGAGAGGAACAAAAAAATGAGGAGACTCACTCTTTTGAGAGAACACATCTCTATGAAGTTGAGTATCATTGAAGAGCAGTTAGAAGAATGTCTTATAGCTAAGACATCCTTTCAAAAATTCAAATTTGACAACCTCGAAGCTTGTCAAATAGCAGCTTATGGACTAAGCACATTACTCAATGTGGTAGATTCCATCAATGTGTCAGATTCCATCAAGAATTTTGTAATCCTCCCTACCTTATTTTGTCATTGTTGTCAAAGGGGGAGATATATTAGAGCAAAAAATTGATATATTTGATAAGGATTGATACTCTTAGGGGGAGCATTGTATTAGAGTTTATATTTTGAGGATTTATAAGGATAGTATACATATTATATACTATGGCGACAATTTTGATACAATTTTGAGATCTTGACTTGTACACTTAGCCAATTTTCTCATATGTTGCCACCAATGACAAAGGGGGAGATTGTTGTAAATTTGGCTGAAGTGAGTACATAAATTTTTTCATTATGGAAACATATGAACCACATGAATATTTCACAGGTCAGAGAGCAAGTATAGCAGAGCGCATTGCAAATTTGTCTAAGTGTAAGACAATGTTTTCACCAGTGCACTAGGATACAATTTTTGTTTGCGACATTGATTGGAGTAAGTTCAGTGCTTGTGGACTTGAAAATAGACTCTATGATGACTAATGATGACCCATCTCAGAGTGCAAGTCAGTATGGCATGTATGAAATTAGTTATGACAATTTTATTGAAGACAGTGTTAAGTCGATAGGACAGAACTTGAAGGTAGAATTGGTAAAGAGTTAAGGGATTATTTTGATTATCAAAATAATGAATTAACAATATAAAGGGACAAAATCCTAGATGTTAACTCTTAGATAAAGATATATGGAAGCCAACCATGTAAAGTTATTATCCTTAATAACTTGTATATATGTAATATGTAATTGTAAGAAGGAAAAAAAAGAAGAGATATATGGTAATATTGTAATGATATGATGCGAATGTAAGAGTAGTGAAAAGATATTGATGCAAGCAGCATAAGGTTATATACCTTAATCTATTTTTGTAATAATTATACATTGTACATTACTTTTTTGGGCAGTGGGCTCATCTGGTAATCAGATTTTGTATTGACAACTAACAGGGTTGAGGCTTCTAACAAGGCCTATAGTCCCTTAATCAGGACCGATACACTATATGCTTGTAATAGACTCCTATCAGGGTCAACATCCTTAACAAGATACTTTGGATTAGTGGATCTTTGTGGGTACCATCCCCACCAGGGTTTTCCCTTGGCCAGGGTTTCCTTGAGAACATATCATGTGTTATGAGTTCTTTATTTCTATTGCTATGCATATTATTTAGCTTCTTATGTTATGCATGTATAAAGATAATCTATTATATCCATAATTGGGAAAAAGATAAAGTTTTTAGAATACCGATTCACCACCCCTCTCAGTATTCCCTATTTCTAACACTATGTAGACCTCTTCTTCAAGTATACCATTCAGAAATGCTGATTTCACATCCATTTGATAAACCTTAAATTTCTTGTGTGCAACATATACAAGTAGCATTCTAGCTCCTTCCAATCTAGCAATAGGTGAAAATGTTTCACCATAATCAATGCCTTCTTCCTGTGCATATCCCTTGCATACCAATCTCTCTTTATTTCTTGTCACTTCACCATTTTCATTCATTTTGTTTCTGAATATCAATTTAGTACCGATAACATTCTTATCTTTAGGTCAGGGTACTAAGGACCAAGTTTTGTTTTTCTCTATTTGTTCTATTTCATCCTTCATTGCATTGACCCATTCTTTATTTTCTAATGCAACTTTCACATTCTTTGGTTCAAATTCACAAACTAAACATGTACCTTGTCTTTTTTTGCTTCTATTCCGCATTCCAGCTTGTCTATTTCCAATAATTTGTGTCTCGAGATGATGTCTTCTGAAAAATCTAGTGAATACTTGGTTTCTTCGTTCTTGTTCATCCTATTCAGGTTCATTTTCTTGCTCGGTAGCACCATCTTGTTCGTTAGTTTCCCTTTCCTGTTCCTCAAGGTTATTTTCTTGTTGACCGGTTATCAGAGGTGGTGACTTCAGTAGATAGTTAGGAAGTTTAATGTAAGTGAATCTACCATAGTCTTCTGGTTCCTTTCTTTCTTCTATGTTTATGTCATCATACTCATCAACATGATCATTAGTACTTTCAATCATCTTATTTGTAACCTTATTCAGACATTTGTATGCTTTACTCTTAGTAGAATATCCTAAGAATATTCCTTCATCACCTTTAGAATCAAATTTCCCATTTCTCTCATCCTTCAGAATAAAACATTTGCTTCCAAAAATTCTAAAATAACTTACAGTAGGTTTGTGTCCAAACCATAGCTCATAAGGTGTTGGGTTGGTGTCCTTCTTCAGTTGTACTTGGTTAAGCACATATACAGTTGTGCTAACAGCTTCCCTCCAATATGTTTGAGCAACATTCTTTTGTAGCATTAGTGTTCTAGCACATTCAATGATTGATCTATTCCTTCTTTCAGCAATCCCATTCTACTGAGGTGTTCTCAATGTAGAGACCTTTCTCTTAATACCATTCTCATTACAGAAATTAGTAAATTCATCAAAGATAAATTCACCCCCTTTATCAGATCTTAAGCATTTGATTTCTTTTCCAGTCTCTTTTTCTACCTTAGCCTTATACCATTTAAACAACTTAAAAGCTTCAGATTTCTCTTTCAGAAACATAATAGTCATTAGTCTAGTATAGTCATCAACAAAAACAATAAAGTATCTATCACCGTAATAGCTCTAAGTTCTCATAGGACCACATAGGTCCGTATGAACCAATTCAAGTATCTTCTTTGTTGAGTAGTCTTTTCTTTTAAAACTAGACTTAGTCATCTTACCTTTCTGACATTCATGACACATAGCATGATCTAGTTTTGACAAGTTAGGCAATCCTCTAACTCTTTTCTTCTTACTAATCTTGACCATGTTATCAAAAATCACATGACATAACCTCTTATGCCACAATCATGCATCTTCATATTTCATTAATAAACAAGAGGATTGATCAATATCAAGGTAAAATAGATTACATCTGGATTGTGTGCTGGTTCCAACAAGTCTTCCTCCATCATCATAGATTCTTACCTTTCTACTCTCAAAAGCAAGTCGGTGACCTGAGTTGTTCAGCTATGCCACACTAATCAAATTGTAGTTCAGTCCATCTACCCAGTATGCATTCTCACATTTTATTCTGTCATTAATCATTAGTGAACCTTTACCTCTCACCATACAAGGTGCATCATTTCCCATTCTAATAGATCCACCATCATATTCATCAATTAGATTAAATTTCTCTATATCACCAGTCATATGATGTGTGCAGCCATTGTCTATGATCCATGTATCATTTCTACTTACTTTAGAGATCAATGATGTCTCCTCATGTTTCTCTTCTTCCTCTAAATCATCCTTCATAGCAACAAATACTACTTCTACATCATCATTAGTGTCAGATTCAGATTCAAATTCTTTAGCTATGTAACATACCTTTTTCCCTTTTTCATAGCTATCTCAGTTGTCTTTGTTGTTGTGTCGATAGCCTCTATTAACTCTTCTCCCATAGCTTCCTTTGGATCGGTCTTTGGATCTATCATCATCTTTCTTATTCAGACATCTAGTAGTGATGTGGCCAACTTATTTATAATTAAAACAAGCTAGAGGTAACTTGCCTCTATATCTTCCCTTAACTTTAGGAAATCTTCTAGCCATAAGAGCTTCAAGCTCATCAAGTTCATCATCGGTATTGTTGTCACTATCATTGTTCTTATCAATCTTGCTACTAGACTTACCAATCTTCAAAGAGGAAATGAAAGAAGATTCAACAGAAGTTACAACACTATTGTCAAAGTTATTCAGTTCAAAGGTTTTAAGCTTACTGATTAAAGTGTCATGGGTGAGGTTGGATGTAGCCCTTGTTTCATGAACTGTAGAGATCCTGATCGCATAAACTGGCAGCAAAGTTATGAGAATCTTTCTTATCACTGTTTCATCATCAATAGCTTCTCCAAATGCTCTAATAGCATGTACTACCTCTTTTAGTCTGTTTGAGTATTGCACAATGTTCTCACCTTCTTTCATCTTCATATCATCAAATCGACCTCTTAGGCTTTCTACTTTGGCTCTCTTGACATTTGCATCTCCACTGTATATTAGAGTCAGCTTGTCCCACATCTTCTTAGCAGTATCACATCCCTTGATGTCATTAAATTTAGCATCGGTATAGGCAGCAACAAGTTCCATCATAGGAATATTGTGTTCATGCCTATCCTTCTGTTGATCAAGAGTCAGGGGACTTGGTGTCGGTTCAATGTAGCCATTCTCCATCAGTTCTAATGCAGAATTCCCAATTCCAAATATGTGCAGCTTCATCTGGCTTTGCCATACTGTGAAGTTATCTTTGTTCAGCTTTGGCACTTCCCTCTTATACATCTTGAGACCTTTGGCTGAAGTCCTTAAAACTCTGTTCTAAGCAACCATTGCTTTGATACCAATTGTTAGAATAATTGAGAGGGGGTGAATCAGTTATCCAGTGTCCCAATTCAAAACGTATAATCCAAAACAATTCTACTACTTCTGCAAGTCGATAAACATAAAATACGTCCACTGTCTATGTATTTACCGATTGACAATCTAAACTCTGTAATAATTACCGATTAAATCTAACATGTAATATGAAAAGTATGATCACAAACAAATATCATAATCAATACATAACACAAGAGATTTAACGTGGAAACCTTGTAAAGGGAAAAACCACCTGGGACCGGCAACCCAAAATTGTTCACTCTTCTAAAGTGAGGTCGGTGAAGACCCAACCCTATTAAAGGTTTACAAACACACTATTAGATGTGACCTTGTTAGAGGATTTTAGACTAGAAGTTATCATCCAACTAGCAGTCACAATGGGGTTGATAGGATAACAATGTTCACTCTATGAATGAAACATCAAAAGACTTTCATAGTCCACTCAGTTAAGAGATTTAACTGTGTATAATGGTTAAATGTGTAACAGTAGGTGATCTACCTAAATACAACTTTAGTTTGCAATTTACAGATCAATGTTCAGCTTATTAAATACTTTTGACCAATATAACACTTCAGATTCAATACTGTATCAACTTACTGTCCATCGGTAATAACTCTCTGTAGCTCGGTAACTATTCTGCAGCTTGGTTCTTATTAACTAGTATGATCAGAAAAAGTTCTCCACATGATTATTCTGTAGTATCTTCTTCTTCTGGCATGTGTTTCATAATGAAATCAATGTCTCTTATATAGATGAGTAAATTATTTTCTTTTCCTCCATTAAATTTTTCCGCATTAGGCTCCCTCGGCTGATGTGTCAGTAACACGTTTCAATCTACTCCATTAGATCCCTTTTGATTTATGTTAGTCGTCGATCTTCATAACAAAAATTCTCTTTTCCTCTTCACGGGGCAATACTTTAGCAGTTCCAACAATGACATATGGGTTTTCTTCTATGATGGAATCATTCTCCTCTTTCTCAGAGCTATCTATTGGTGACAATTTAGGTTCAACTTCCTCTCCTCATATTTTTGTCATCAAATTTTTAATACTTTGGAATCCTTTGTATTATGGGCTGGGCACTTATGCATATCACACCACATGCTTGTATCTATTTGTGACTTTTTAGCAGTCCACCATGTGTTCTTGGGTGAATTTGAATAAGGTTCCTTAGTCACTTGTTTTCCTACAAATTTATTGCCACCTTCAACCCTTGGCTTATTATTTGAAAAGTAGGCCCTCTTCCCTTTCTACTTGAATTTCTCTTCAATTTTTATAGCATGTTTATAGGCAGTTTCCAATGTCTCAATATTCAAAAATTCCATCTATGTTTGAATATACCTATGAAGTCCACTATGATATTTCAAAATTTGATGCTTCTCTGAATCCTCAATACCAAGTTTTGCTAAAAGTGAATGGAATGTATTGGTGTAATCTTGCACTAACTGATCCCACTTTTGTCGAAGCATCTTCCATTCTATGTTTATTTTTTCATATACAGCCTCAGGAAAGTAATCATATTTTATGTATTCTACAAGTTCTCCCCATGTGGGCTTATTATCAAGAGATATTCCAAAATCATCTTCAACAAGTAATTCTCATTCTTTATTTGCTACTTTGGTTTCCCATGCTAATTTCACATGGGTTTCAGCTTTGAGGAGAGAAAATATTATTTTTTGTGCATCTAAGAAATTATTTATAGAAAATTATCTATCCAACTTTGATAACCAATTATAAACAACTTCATAATTGACTTTTCCTTCAAAATTTAGGATGTCAAAATTGACCTACACTTTGAAAGGGGTATTTCCATGAAATGATATTCCTGATCTAGAGGGTTATTGATTATGTAGAAGGTGAGAAAATTGACTCATCATCTGCTCTCACTTCTTATTTAAGGCTTCTTCCACCAGTTTCTTAATACCATTGTCTGACATCTTCGATCGTGTGCATCTCAAAGGTCGATATTTTGACAAATCTTGTGTATCCAATCCTAATCTTTGGTAGGAATACCTTGTATAAATTGGCATAAAGGAGTGTTCCCTCTCTAATACCACTTCTTTGAATTATGAAATCAAATTACAATACCTGGTGTGATACCTACAATATTGTTAAATTCAACATAAAAACTAAGATTAACAACAAGATTGCAAGCCAAAAAAGTAGTTCTATTTCATTCACAACCTCAAGTTTATACAAAGTATGAAGGATATGAAGGGTCACCAAAATCCCTTTCTAAATGAAATGAACAATCCATAATATTTATTACAAAATAAAAAATAAAAAAAACTAAAACTTTAAAAACTATTTTGAAATTTATGCCTACTTGTAGAAGGCATAACTTTCTACACATAGCTCAAAAAAGAACGTCACTTACACTGTTGGAAAGATAATAAAACTATCTAGAGGAAATTTTCAAGTGTCACACACTTTTGGGAGGAATATGGGCCTAGAAATTCTCTGAAGACCTCTGGAACTACAAATTAATAAAACATAGAAAATACTAAAAAATTTATGTCAGCCTCCTCTGAATCATCATCAATCTTGTCCTGATCAAGGTGTCTATCCTTGATCATAATCTCTTCCTTATTTGCAATTTCATATCCATTATAAATAAATTCCCTCACCTAGGGACTTAAAGTGTGTTATCCTTCATCATGAATCTCTTTTTACCTAGTAATAGGGAGAAAAGGTCAATTATTGTTCTCTGTTGGTGTAGGTAAATATTCACTAATTATACTTTACTTATGCTTCCTTAGGATAATACATTACATAGTAGTTTTTATATGAGACACCTAAGAGTTTGCACCTTATTTTAACATGGCATAGGAGAAATTCCATTTTAGGTGGTGATAGTTTTTATCACTTTCCACTTTATGTGTGAGATCCACCTATAGTGCATTTATCACATTATCATCCTCCACATGTTGCACATACTTCATTGCATAATGTAGGATGATCCAGCTTTGGTGGAAATGTGATTATACCTTGTGTGGGTGATAACTTATCTACTCCTTATCATTATCTCTTATTTCCTTGCCTATATAAGAAGGCACATCTGCATTGTAAATCAATTCATTAGTTATGGTATTGTAATCCAATGAATGTCTATTAGCAATAATATCATTCTTGCATCTTGTTGCAATTATCTTGTCATTCTCTTGTAAAAGTTATCTTGGTCATTCATTTGATCATAGGGGTGTTCTAGAGTCACCAAAAAATCTAACATGGTATGAGAGCTCTCAAGGTCTAAAGAATCCTTCTCAAAAAGAGACAAATTATCTTTATTTGATTGTGGGTGTAGAATAAGGCTGTTTGGACATCACCATTGTGTTTGGGAGGTTGTTTCAGTGAAAATTGACTATAAATTTTTCTATATTAGGAAAAATGTCAAATATGAGGCAAATAAAATTTAGAGGACCAAGCCATATGACCCAATCTTCCATCCCTAGTATGATCATAAAAAAATTATTTTTTATTCTATGCATTTGGTATTTATTTGTGAATTTTTTTTATCTTATTTTGGAAAAAGTTTGGGGCAGGTCCCCTTTCCACTATATTTTTTTTGTCAAAGACTTCTCATATTTTCTACAAATTTTTATGTAGTTCACAAAATCACTATTAGTGTCAAATACATCACACTTCCTAACAACTAAGGAATCTCCCCACACTTGTCTTTGATTGCAGCTTATAAAAAAATATTTTGTTCTATTTAAAAATAACAAAACCTCACATTGTGGTGAATATGGGATTTTTAATCCTAAGCTGCCACCACTCATTTTATTGCATGAGAAGCCAAATCTAGGATTCTGCCACTTCTTCCAAGTAGTTCCCTTATGTATACATCCTATGCTCATTTGTCTATGCGGGAAATGAAGGTATGCTATGTTAGATCCATGTCACATACCTGGTCTAATCACAAGTTGACACATGATGCAGGGGCTATCGAGCATCATTTAATGTTCTGCCAGTCAAACTGCCCACTTGGTGTATTTAATGTTTGTAGATTTTTTTATATTCTCTTATGTGGATCTAGAGGATGACATGGAGAATTAATTGTTTGTAAGGCTATTTGAGAGTTGACTGTTGTTGCATTTAATATTTGTTTGTAATAGAAGCTTACTTGGCATAGGAGTTAATTATTTCTTCTAGTCGACTTGTGGTTGAGGAAATGTATTTAAGGAGTTCTTGGATAGTTTTTTAGGAGAGAGATTGGTAGATTGGAGTTAGTGATAGAGAAGGATAACAATCAGATCCTATGAGATATTGAAGATCAGATTATTTTCCTGATAATTGTAATAGCAGAGCTAGTGGTTTGCATGCTTGGAGGCTTGGGATCTCAAGTTTAGATCTACCTTAGGGTTTCCATTAGTTGCAAATGTGTTTCAAAGCTAGAATAGCTAGGAGATTGTAGAAATACTTTTGTAAGTTATTGTATTTGGCCCTTACCCAAAAGGCCTTACAACCTGGCATGTTAATGAAAATTCTATTGAAACATTATCTTGTTGTTTTATTTCGCATTGTTGGTGTTTGGCTACAAGTTTGGACAGTCCTTTATTGGATCCTATGACCTTGGACTATGTTAGATGGTATCAAAGCTTGAAGTTCTTGAGTGTATAAATGGATCTCTAAGTTGAGGCAGTTTGTAGGAGGACCTTGTTGGTGATTTTTTTCCTTGGGTTTTCAAAGTTCTTTGAAGGATGCCTCTGAGAAGATTGGAACCTAGAGTGATTGTAGATCTCTATGATGCTATGGAATCAAAGATTGCAGAGAAGGTCAAAGTTGATTTTAGATCTGAGATGGAATTGATGAAGAATGACATGATATCTGAGGTTATGAGGGCTATTGTTGGTATGCCAAGGAATCTAGGTACTGAAGATGGTTATGAGGAAGCTAATGAAGACTTTGAAGCTACTAGATCTAGTGGAGATGACTGAAGAGATAGATTTGGTGAAGATAGAACTAGTTAGTTGCATAGATCTGGAGCTCAGTTAAGTACTAGTTACCGAATGGAAGTTTCTACTATCTTTGGTAATTTCAGACCCAAGGATTTTATTGATTTGATTGGTGAATTAGAAGATTTCTTTGAGCTTGAAAAAATTAAAGATCCTCTTAAAGTAAGATTGGCATAGACTAAGTTGAAAGGACATGCTTCTCTTTGGTGGAAAGTGTTGGAAAGTTGGCTATACTAATGTATATGACTTAATATAGTGTTTTCATTATGGCAACAAAGTCATATAGTAGTTTGGAGTTAGCACACTTGATGAGAAGATCATAAATCAATTAAGTGTTGAAGACTGGATAGTGTACGGAGTTCCTACAGCTTAGAGCATTAGTGCACATGCGTATGAAAGAATTATGGTGTGTAGCCTAGAAGTTAAGTTGGTTAGACTATATTCATGCTTAGTCTATGAGCACATAATCAGATATGTAAGTATGAGGAAGATATATGCAGTTAAAGTTACACAGCCAATGTGTGCCAGTGAAGAATAGAGTAAGCAGTCAACTATTATCATTTTGAGTTGCAATTATAATCTAATGATGTAAAGGCTATGTGCCCATTTTAATTAGGTTTTTGACATGTATATATGTTTTTTTGTAAACATGCTTGAGCCAATTCAATTGGAAGCATTGTATGTAATAGGTTTAAGGGCCGACCTAGTTGTTTATTTTGTATGCGCATATAAATATGTGATGCACCCATTGTAATTAGTATGGATGTCAAGATAGAGTTGTGATAAGAAAAGCTCAAGTATGTGAAGATTCTACAAGATGTATTAGATCTTTGCAAGAGGTCAAAGTATCAGCGCATCAAAGGAACGGATCTGACAAGTAGTGTCACAATGACAGTTCATCTAGCAGATATAGTGTGTATCTGAGATCAGAAGGTTGTAGCCTTTACCACTTGAGTAGTGAGCTCTAGGATAGTGCATCCACTCCCCTAAGAAGGACTATTTTAAAAGAATCCTAATAGGGTCTGACCCTTGACAAGGTCTATTGTACTTAATGCATTGTAAAGCAACTCTTAACAGGGTTAAGGATCTTCTAACAAGGATCACAAAACACTAGTATAGAATATTAGTGGGTGTTAATTCCCACCAGGGTTTTTACCTATTTGGGTTTCCCCGTAACCATATTGGTGTCATGTGTTGATTTCATGTTTCATGTTTATGTGGATGTTTATTTCAGTACTTAAGCATTTAAGTTTAGTTCAAATATTAAAGCTAAAAGATAAAATATAGTGAACACTGATTCACCTCCCCCCTCTCTGTATTCCCATTCCTAACAATTGGTATTAGAGCTCTGGTCCTCAATAAAGAAGTTTAACCACTTGAGGAGATCATGGACAAAGTAGAAATAAAACATCTGAAAAGAAATCTTGAAGCCACTCTTGAAGACATGGACAAATCTAAAAGAGAAATTGAAGAATTAAAAGAAAAATTTAGTGATGCTCAATTAGTTATCAAAAAGCTAAGAAGGGATCTAAAAGAATCTTCCACCAGTGAATTGGGGATAATGGTCAAAAATTTGAATGAAGAAAATGCATCCTTAA
Organism: Chamaecyparis obtusa; assembly: GCA_027943335.1. Lineage (NCBI taxonomy): Eukaryota > Viridiplantae > Streptophyta > Pinopsida > Cupressales > Cupressaceae > Chamaecyparis > Chamaecyparis obtusa. The sequence continues at coordinate 1,184,742 of BSBK01001771.1, forward strand.
AAGATCAGATTGATGAATTTGATGATAAACTAATCAATAATTAGGAAGTCTGTAATGAACAAGTCAAAGATAACCTTAAACTCAATGAGGAATTAAGGCAAGAAAACATGGAAATCTTAGAGCTAAGGAACAACAAATAAAGCTTGGAGTCCGAATTAAAAGAAGAAAATAATCTCATTGAAAAATTACACACAAGTTATGGTATGATAGAATCTCAGTTATATGCAAGAAGAGCTAAAGGAGATACTAGCAGCATCAGATGCAATGAAGCACATAATCAGATTGACAACATGTGAGCAAGAATGAATGCACTAGAAGATTCTATTGATACTAAGAAGACTGAAGAACAAACCAAAGATAATGGTGAACCACCTAAGAATGAGTGCAAGCCAGTAGACCGCACTTGTTTTGAATTAACAAGCATGGACACATAGCAAGAAATTGTACAGAGGTAAGAGCTTTTAATGGTTACTGTTATTCATGCAATAAATTTGGTCATAGAGCTATGAATTGCAAGACTAGTAAAAAGAGAAGGATTTAGTATGATCAGAGAAATCAGAATCAGACAAATATAAGAAGTTCTCACAATGTTACATGTCAGATATGTAACTATAATGGTCACTCAGCTAGATAATGTAAAATGGTGATTCATGTCAATGCACCGAGGAATATAAGGCCTCTAGTCATTTGTCACTCTAGTAACAAGGCTGGACATATCTCAAAGTTCTGTAGATCAAGGACACAAGGTCATGAAAGCCCTAAAAAGACCAAAGAACTAGTATTGGATCCCAAAGGAGAAGTTAATTTTTTAAAAGCCTCAAATCATGCGAGCTTGATTTGGTAAGAAGGAAAGAAGGACAAAGTTAATGAGTTTGTATTGGATGCATCCACAATGGATGCACCCTCTACATCTGGATGAATGGCCCTTAGGGTCATAGGGGGAGCTAATTTATCTCTAGACCCCTATGTGGTTGGTATACTCACTCTCTGAGCACGCGCCTTTGAACTTAAGATTTTGGAGAATAAAGGAACCTTCGTGCAAGAGCACACATACTGATTGTTCACAGAAAAAAAAGTTGAAAATTTTTAAGTGACAACCTGCTTTACGCAGCAAGCATAAATGGAAAAAATTTCACTTTAAGTACATAGAAATCATTTTGATTACTCATTGCATTCGAATTTAGAGCTATTGGAGAGTAGAAAGAGCTTTATAAGTTATTGTGAAAACTTGCAAATTGATTTATCAGTGATTAGTAGTACATTTGATCAGTTGCAGAAACCCTAGTTTGTCATGCTGATTCATAAGTCTTCAAATTATCTTAGAGAGCATTTGGAAAGTGATAAAACAAGTAAGTGATGGCCACTCCCATAGTATTTGATGTTGTAAAAAAGAAAATATATGTGTTTAAGAAGCATCTATTTAAGTCTACCCTAGATGACTTAGAGGGAGCATTCTCCCACATGCCTATGGGCATTATGCATGTCGAAGACATTAGGGCATACATTTACTGTAAGAAGGAACTAGTAGGATTGGAAATATTAAGGCGCACATGGAAACCATGCTGAAACAAGACAAAACCTTCTTGGATGAATATGCGAAGTGGAATGATCACCTATAGTGGAGTATGCTACGGTATATGATTTCTATGAGATAGAATGGATTAAAATACTTCTAATCAAAATTCATGATGACCTATTTTGTATAGGTGAAGTGCCAATAAGAATCATGAGTGACCTAATATATGAGATGATAGGCCTATCTAAGACTGACACCATCCTTCCTGTGGGCAAGGATGTTAGAAAAATTATTGAGAAAACATGTAAGTCAAGGAGTGATAGACGTGGGATGAAAATTGAGCCTATTGAGCAAGCTGGCATCAAATTGATGTCCATGATACTTGGATATAGGTTTCAACACACCAGCAAGGTGAATAGTGTGTTTGTGGCCATAATTCTAGTAGCCATTAGACTTGTGAAGGAAGCTAGAGAGTTCAATCTGTATGAGATGTTGTGCACATAGTTGATTGATAACATCAAGGAAATCAAGCATGATAAGACTAAGATATTCAGGTTTGGGTCTTTGATCATTTACATGTATCTTCATATAGTTGGAAAGTATCAGATTTTTAGTTGGACAAGTCCATTCCAACCATGCCACAAATATCTTACAAGGCATCCACTTAGAGTACATTGAGAGATTGCATAACATTGGAGTTGAAGACCTTCAGGGACAAGATGCAAATGAGGTATAGAATTCTAGAAAACATTGTTGAGAAATACAATGATGGTATTTGTTTTATGGTTGAAATAGATACAACATGCATGGAGGTAGTTGTACCTAGAACAAAGTGGATTCATCCACTTGGATATGAAGTAGATGAACAAGTTTTAGAAGCATATGCTCAAGTATTGCTTTCATCTCCTACTGACCCTAATGATCCAAGGTGGGGAACTTATGAGGAAAAGACAAGAGAGATAAATGCTAAACTAAATAGTGCGACAACAAAAAGAAAGGTTGCTAAAGTCACCTCAGAGATCTTGAGAATACATGGTGTGTCAAAAGAAGATCTAGACAAAGCAAGAGAACAAAATATTTCTTTGGAATTAGAGAGAACAGATATAGCATAGGCAGAATCAGATGATCCCAAACTAAAGAAGGTGAAGATAGAAATAACTAATGAACAAAAGGGTAAAACTGATATTACTCCTTCTGCGCCCAAGAAAAGCTTTGACCTTACTACTCCTCCTAAGTATAAGGCAATGCCAAAGAGGAAGAAAGAGATCAACACTAATCATCCATCCTCAAGAGTCACAAGAAACAAAAGGAGCTCACAAGCACCTCCTGAAGTAAGTTCCAAACCTAGCCTCAGTGTACTAAGTGCAAGAATAATTGATGAGGGAAGAATTGATCAAGTAGGGAAGTTTTATTAAAAATATAATGAAATAGACAAATCTAAGATACATGATATGATAGTCAAACACATGCTAAAGTTCAAGAAAATAGTCTTGGAACTTAAGACTAGGATCCCTGACAATGTGTGGAACATCCTAGAATTCCAAAAGATGCAGGCTATTGAAGAAGATCTATGGATAAGGGAGAAGATCTTAGATGAAACCCTTCCTATATGAAAGCTAGAAGAGAAGAAGTTACTATTAGATCTAGTGAAGCCTCACCTTAGGACCAAGACAAGAACATTGAATAATGGATAAAAATAATGAAATAGTTGCCAAAGAAATAGAGAAAATCTTTGAGAAGGTCTTTATGAATAGGCACATGTATCCACCTACTACGCCCAAAGCAAAAGTATCCATAAAGGAAGTCAAGGTGGCAGAGCCCACTAATGCATTAGTAACAGGTCCTCAGGATTTAGGGTGTGCAGTGGAAACACAATCAAAGGTAGATAAGTTTGTGCCCATGACAGAGTCACTCAAGGATAACACCATTATCATTGATAATGTAGAGATGGTCATGGCGGCCACTGACACTGAGTTGGATAAGTTTGAAGAAGCTTTTGTGATCACACAAGAAGCTAAAATTTTATGTAGAAACACACCTCCCACTCATCAAGAAGAAGTATTGATTGAAGATATAACAGATGAGAAAGAAGAAGAGAAGATGGAAGAAAAGAAAGAAAAAGAAAAAATAGAAAAAGAAGAAGAAAATAAAGAAATAGAAAAAGAAGAAGAAAATAAAGAAATAGAAAAGAAAGAAGAAAGTAATGAACCATCAGTTGAACTAGTCAAGGTAAAACAAGAAGTGATAGATAGAACTCCCATCACTCCCTCAGCAACATTGTTGTCAAGTTTTACACCTAAAACATCTAGTTTGGACTCATGGTGAGAAGAAGATCTGATAAAATTCAGTGTCCTAGCCATGGAAAAGGCCAAAGAAAAACAAGTGATGAGGAATCTCCTCCTGGTAGAATCAGTAAACATTTTGAATGCTTTGTTTTCAGAGGACAAGAAAGTGTCAAAGATACACTCTGTTGATGATGTGAGTACAGTCATCTCACATTTCAAAAGTAATTTCTCAAGCCTTGAAGAATCTGCATCCCTAGTTGTAGAAGAAAAGTACCTGAAGAAGAGGTTGAGTGAATTAATTAGAAACTTTTCACTTGACCTAAGCTCACTCAAAATTGGTCAAGCATCCCTAAAAGAATTTGTAGATCAAGGAAGAAGAGTCATTGTAGAATGCATGGATCAAGATAAGCTTACTGATGCCAATTTCAAGAAAATAAAAGATGCAAAAGCAATGATTGAGCAAGTCAATAGTTCAGTGAAAGACACATCCATAGATGTAAATGTGTAATAATGTATACCAAGGGAAACTAGATAAGCTTGAGAAGGTAGAAAAAGAAATGTAAAAAATAGGGCAAGGCAAGGCAAACACAGCTCAAGAATGCTCTTGCGCCCTCATTAGATATACTCAATCAGAACATCAAGGACATAGATTGTACAATGGTAACATATGATCATGGTCCTAGCACTGACTTGAAGAAGATGGAGAAGATACAGTATGCACTATGTGCCCATCTCCAGATAGTAAACTCTTTGATCACATTTTGGAAGAAGGAGATCCAAAACCTAAAGATAGCATATCCAAAAGTCTTCTCTTAGTGAGTATGTGTAGATACAATTTTTGAAAACACCTTTGTCATTAATGTCAAAGGGGGAGTTGTGTATAGAATATGGATCATAATATGTATAGGGAGATATAAGTGTATGTATAGAAGACAACAAGTTTTTTGTATTAAGGGCAGTTAGAAACTTGGCCATATTCCTTTGTTTCCATCAATGACAAAGGGGGAGATTGTTGGAAATTTGGCTATAATGATGTAATGACTTAATATAGTGTTTTCATTATGACAAAAAATTCATATAGTAGTTTGGAGTCAGTGCACTTGATGATAAGATCAGAAATTGGTTAAGTGTTGAAGATTGGACAGTGTACAGAGTTCCTATAGCTCAGAGCATCAGTGCATGTGCATATGGAATAATTATGGTGTGTGCCCTGGAATTTAAGTTGGTTAGACTATATTCATGATTAGTCTATGAGCACATAATTAGATATGCAAGTATGAGGAAGATACAAGTAGTTAGAGTAACACAGCCAATGTGTGCCAGTGAAGAATAGAGTAAGCAGCTGACTATTATCATTTTAGGTTATAATTATAATCTAATGATGTAAAGGCTATGCACCCATTTTAATTAGGTTTCTAACATGTATATATGTTTGTTTGTAAACATGCTTGAGCCAGTTCAATTGGAAGCATTGTATGTAATAGGTTTAAAGGCCGACCTAGTTGTTTATTTTGTATGCGTATATAAATATGAGATGCATCCATTATAATTAGTATGGATGTCAAAATAGGGTTGTGATAAGAAAATAAAAAGTATGTGAAGAGTCTAAAAGATGTATTAGGGCTTTGCAAGAGGTCAAATCATCAGCACATCAAAGGAACTAATTTGACAAGTAGTGTCACAGTGACAGTTCATCCAGTAGATATAGTGTGTATCTGAGATCAGAAGGTTGTAGCCTTCACAACCTGAGCAGTGAGGTCTAGGACAGTGCGTCTACTCCCCTAATAGGGACTATTGTAAAATAATCCTAATAGGGTCAGAACCTTGACAAGTTCTACTATACTTAATGCATTGTAAAGTAACTCTTAATAGGGTTAAGGGTCTTCTAACAAGGATCACAAAATACTAGTACAAAATATTAGTGGGTGTTAATTCCCACCAAGGTTTTTACCTATTTGGGTTTCCCCATAACCATATTGGTGTCATGTGTTGATTTCATGTTTCATGTTTATGTGGATGTTTATTTTAGTACTTAAGCATTGAAGTTCATTCAAAGATTAAAGCTAAAAGATAAAATACATTGAACACTGATTCACCCCCCCTCCCTCTCAGTGTTCCCATTCCTAACAGAAATAATTAAAAAGAGATAGATAAGATGAAGGTGAAATAAAGATCAATCGATGGAGGTTGATGGTGACTAAATTGAAAGCTAAGTTCATACCTGCCAGCTATGATCTTGACTTGTTTAAGAATTTTCATAATTTGAAGAAAAAAGATTTGACTATGGAAGACTATACATGTGTTCTATAAGTTGACTATTTGGTCTAGACATAGAGAGCTTGGTAAATAAAAGGTAGCTTGGTATGTGAATGGTTTGAGATTCAATATTCAGGATGAGCTTGTTATGCTAAAGATTGATTCGGTTGAAGATTCTCATCAGTATGCTCTGAAGGCAAAAGCTAAGTTGAAAAGGATACATGGTAATTCCTGAGGGAATGAGAATCTTGATCACTGAGTGAAGGATAAACTGACTATTGAAGATGAACCGAAGCCTATGGAGCCAAAAAAGAAGACAGGTAGGGTTATCTTTAAGGGCACTTGTTATAATTGTGGTGAAGAAGGACATAGATATTTTTAGTGTACACAAAAAAACTTTGGTGACTAAAGGAATTATGTAGTGAATGAGAACATTCTAAATAAACTTGAATCTAAGAACTTGCTAGTTCAGAGAACATTGCTCAGTGCAAAGGAAGAAACTTGTTAGAAAGGTAATTTGTTTAGAACTTGGTGCAAGTTAGGAGGTAAACTTTATAATGTAAGTGTGGAAAGTGGTAGTACTAATAACCTTGTAGATGAGGAGATGGTTTAGAAACTTGGTTTGAAGAGAATGAGATATCCTCATCCTTATAGGATTGGTTGGTTACAAGATGTTCATGCTCTAGAAGTAAGGGAGAAATGTCTTGTTGATTTTCACATTGGCCAGTATAAGGATCAAGTGTTGTGTGATATCATGGAGATGAATATTTGTCACATATTTCTTGGTAGACCTTGGTAGTATGACTATAGAGCTATGTATGATTGTGTCAAGAATGTGTTTACTATTGAGAAGAATGACAGGAAGCTTTACCTGATGCCTTTTCTGGATACAACACTAGGTAGAAGAAACCTAAGTTTTGGTAGCCAAGATGAGTTGAAGAACTCTAAAATGATTGGTCAGTATAGAGAACAAACCTATGTATTATCAAGGAAAGACTTGAAAAGATAGAGGAAGTAGAAGTGGAAGAGTGTGCAAGGTGAAGACTTGAAGGGTTTGTATGTGAAGAACCAGTTCAAGGTTTATGCACTGAATCCAAAAAGATGTTTTTCCAACCTATGAGAACATACTTTCAAACCTGGGGTGTCTGATGTAGTGGCATTTTAGGGTACTCAACAAATTTGCATAGTGGTGTGTTGAAGCAATTTTGTGGTACTTGTAATACCCCAAAAATGGGCTATAAGTTCATTAATCTCCTACATCTACAAATTGAATGAAATTGACATCAAAGTCCTAACCTAAGGCACATCTAAACATCATCGAATCATAATTGATTATCTTAAATTTTGCATCAGGAAATATTCTTAGTAATATTCCTAATCATCATAATTATCTTTAATTTTATAATTATTTGGCAATAAATCACATTTATCCTAAAGTTTGATTAATTGAATATTTTTATATTTAATGAATTAGATTTAATATTTGCCACTTAATTGTGTAATTAAATTTAATTCTATCTATTATTAATTATATTATTTAAATTTTGACAATAAATCCAATATCATATGAATAATTGATTAAATTCTTATTTAATTAATTAAAGCATGTTGTCATTATTTAATAATATAGTTTTTAATAAAAGTTTGATTAAATAATTGATTAACCCATAAATCAATTGTTTTATTTTTAAAAGCAGTTAAGTTGAGAATAAATCACTTTATTATTAAATTAATTCATAAATAAAACATGCACAATCATAAAAGCAGACAACTATCAATTATCAATTAAAGCTAAACTCTATTTTGAGTTAAAGCTTAGCTTTTGCATGTTTTTGTGAGTTAATTATCCTTTATTTAAAAATAACTCAAAAATCAACCTCAGTTATTTGAGTGATTTATGACTTTTTTCCATGCACCTCCAAAGCCCTGGATTTCTATAAAATCAAGGCCTCAGCTCTTCATAATTCATCTCTCAATCATCTCTAAAATTTGCATCCACAACATCTCATAATTTTGCAAGCTTACTTTGCCAAAGTCATCTACGAATTGCAGAATCATGCTAGAGAATTGGAATTGAAGAATCAAAGCTCTTGCGAATCAACATCTTTGTGAGATCAATCTTATTTTTGCATTCATATTGCATATCATTGTTAGATTAGCATTGCATATCAATTTTCAATAGCATTCATAGCATATCAATTTCATCTAGCATAGATTTCATATCAGATTAATCATTCATATTGCATAGAAAATATAAAAAAAATAGCTTAATTGCATTCAATCTCATATCTAGATCAATTGCATTCAAATCCTTCATTTAGGTGTCGTCTAGGTCACTGAACTCAATAACAATCTGAGAACATCAATCTCGCACCTATTAGAAGGCAGTAAATCATTTGGTTAGATTAGATTTCAATTTTGCACGATTTTGATTTTAGCTAACCTCTAATGTTTTACTGAGTGTTGTGTCTATAGATTAGGTATAATTTTCACACACATTTCTGGCACCCACCGTGGGGCAACCCACCTTTGCATGCTGGTTTTGATTTTTTTTTGGGAGCTAAAACCCCAAAGTTTCAAAGATTTAATTTTATCTCCCAAACGGCTTGGAGTTTTGGTCTGAAATTTTGTTTTCAGGTTGGTGACATATCGGGGAAGCTTCGATAAACAATTCAGAATTTTCTAAATTTTTTTGAATTTTTAATAATTTTTATTTTTTTTTCATAAAAAATTAATTTTCGGTGCAAATTAGAATATTTTTTGAGAATTTTTACATTTTCGGAAAGCTCTTCAAATTCTACAGGGGGTCTATTATTTGCGTTTTAAATTTGGATGCAATTTAATAGCTCAAATAGTCAATTTGCAAAAACTAGTCTGTTTTGATAAAATAGGTCTCTAGGGCACAAATGAAGAGATTTTTCTAAAATTTTTGCATTTTTGGAAAGCTCTTTATTTTTTAGTAGGGGTCTCTATTCTGAATTTTTATTTTTGTGGCCAAAATCATATCAACAAAATCAGATCTTGTTGACTAGGTCAAATGCAGCAAAAAAAATAAAGTTTTGTGATGGGTATGCACTTATTTTTTTTTCATGGTTCAATGAATGATATGAGTTGTCATTTGGGTTAATTTCTGGTTATTATTACTAATAATAATTGATTTTAAGAGCTAACCCTATGGTTTTCATAAGTTGAATATATTTTGCATATCTTGTTTGCTTGTTTGCTTGTTGGAGAGTTCGTCACTTGCTTGCATGGAAAAGCTCAACAAGAATTGCTAAAAATCAAGTAAAATCTACTAAGCCCATTGTGAGGATCCCAGGTATTCTCCTTCATCTAATAATATTTTGATTTGGGACTTAAAATAAATCTCTTATGTGTCAAGCTTCTGTGCATCTTTTCATGCTTTTGATCTATTTCTACACACTTGCATAATTGATACTAGGTTGTGAACCCTTAAGGATTCATTAAGTAGTCTTAGAATACTTGTGATTGATCTTGATTGCTATCTTGGGTTATTGGACTTGCTAATCTATCGGCCCCTCATTTCTGCCCCGTGGTTGCAATCTCAATGCCATAAAAGGGAGGGGTCAACAGGACAGAAGCGTTAAGTGTTCCACTTGGCAACCCTTTTGTGCTTTTAGGAACTCACTTGTTTTCTAAGTTGGGGACTCATTTTTAGCTTGTGTGAGGTGTTAAGTGTTCCACCTTGTGGACTCATCTCATATTCACTTTAAGCGTTAAGTGTTCCTCTTTCTTCTTTTTGGGTACTTTTGGTAGATTTGCTTTCAAGAATATATCTGTGCTCACATAGTAATTAGGCCCTATGAACACTATTCATGATTCTTGAGAGATTGGATTCCTAGAGAAATCTTTCTTGACGATAGAATCCTTTTAGGTAGGGAGGATACTTAGTGTGTTTCACATTTAGCTTGGTTAGTGCATCTTCTCTTATTGATTGACACATTCTCTCTCTGCAGAGGTTGATAGATCATGTGGGGTTGATATCACGAGCTTTGGTGAATCAAAATTGGTTAGTGCATCTTCTCTTATTGATTGATACATTCTCTACTCGGAGAGGTTGATAGATCATGTGGAGTTGATATCACAGACCTTGGTGGAACAAAACTTTGTCTTAGCATGTCGGATTAATCTGCTTGCTTTGTTTGGGTTAAAAGTGAAAAGGTGTCAAAAATCTTGGATCTGGAGCCAAGTCCCCTTGTGGTATAAATCTATGAGTCACCTTTAGAGAGGGTTAACCATAGCGGACAATCCCTTCACAGGGCAAACTATATTGACGGAACCTCAAGTGGTAATAGCCATTTTCGCCATGGTAGTGATAGCTGCTATATAAATGTCCTTGTGGAAGAAATCTCCATGGGTATGGTTCATTGTTGGGTTGTCAGATCTCCCTAGCACCTCTTGAAGATTAAGTTCTCGGATTATGTCAAAACCCTAGTGCGTCAGGATTGGAGTTCACCCCTTTGAATCATAAAAGTTGCAGAGTCAAACCATTACTAAAAACCCTAGAGAGGCCAATTTTTCATTCTCAGGTATATGTGTGTTATTGCAAAACTTTTTAGAACATACACAATTAGTACTCTCAAGGATTAACATAATTTGGTCACTTGATTGTTCATGCGCAAGGTTGCTTTTGCCCTTGTTCATTATTTTCAGACATGCTTGGAATCACTTGCTTGCTATTTTGCGTGCTTGTTTATCTACTTGGCTATTAAAAATGATCAAATTTGGTATAACCTTCAAAATCTGGATAGTACAATTTGTAATTAATCCAAAATTGAAGACCTTAAATTTTGCAAAAATTGACGTAAAATCTTTCTGGAGTCAAAAGTCATTTCAAGAAGTCAAAAGTCGTACGAGTTTTGTCAAGTGTCATTTCATTACAACCCATCTATCGTATGATTGAGAACCCAGTGTCATACGAGTTTTCAAACCAGCAAATTCAAGAAAGTCAAAACCCTATAAGCAACTGTCGTATGATATTGACAACTATCATTTCATTGCTACCCAACTGTCGTACAAGTTTAGCAACTGTCATTTCATAGACTACCTAGTGTTGTACGAGTCTGCAGAGTGTCATTTGGAAAAATTTGAGAGAGTTGTCAGAAATTGTCAAATTGCCAGATACCCATCTTTTTCAGCCTAGTTCCAGAATCTGTCAAAAATATCATTGTGTCAAGAATAAATCAGTAGCTATTGAAAATCAGTACACATGTCTCAAAGAATTAGTACACATGAGGAAGAAATTTTGATCACCGCTATGATGAAGCAGCTGCAAGCTATGCAAGTCCAGCATGACAAACTTGAGAAAGAAAAGGAACCTCTATACTCTTTTCCATTTGATAAAGACTTGTACATGTCACCATGCCCCTGGAAAAAATTTGAGCAATATGATACCTCTTCCATGGAGAGTGACACATCTAGCTTTGGAGACTATGATGACTATGATGACAGACAATGTAATGATACCTATGACACCTCTGTTCCTAAGAGTCCTCCTCATCGTTCATTCCTGCTTACTACAAATGGGCTGTCACATTGGATAGATCGTGATGGTGATCCATATGATTCTGATTTTGAAAGAGACTTTGATGGCTTTTGTGGACAATACCTTGATTATGATCCATCTACTACTACTGAGGACTATAAAATACATCATGCTAGCTTGAAATGTCAATACTATAAGGATCTCTCCTCTAAGAACTCTCCAGCTGAAAATAAAGATTACACTCTCAAGCAAGATCATGTTAATGTTGAACCTTTGTCTGGTGATGGTTCCCTTCCATCCCCTACTTCCTCTAATACCTGTAAATTTCTTAAAGCTTCTGAGTCTTTCAAATCTTTCATAGAACCTTCATCCAACACAAGCCTTGATACTTTTCATGCGGTTCCCTATAGTTATCCTCCAAGGCTGCCTCTTAAAGAAACTCAAGCTAACCTTCACTTGGATGCAAAGACTTTCAATAATGATAAACCTAAAGAGCCTAAGCCTTCATATGCTATAATCCCTACTTCAGCTAGTCCTCCACCATCTCTTCCAAAGTCATCCATATAATCCCAACATGCTTCCTTGTCCTTAGAAGTGGCTCCATGTCAAGAGGACTCTAAAAATGATGACGAAAAGAACATAAAGAAAGATCAAGATCAAGAACTCTCCATGTCATCCACTCCTTTTCACGATGTCTCTTATCCACCTCAGCATTTTTTTGATCCTGTACCCCCTTTTTCATGCATTCCACCATCTCTTAAGTCTTCACCTAAGCAAGATCAAGCTACTACTTACACTTTTGAGCTTATTGACAATCAAAATAACCTTACTACGCTTGTGCTTTCCAAAGATGATGTTAGGATTAACAAGGTAGAAATAACAATTATGTGCAAATATAACTAATATCAAAAAATAATAAACCACACAGAATAGAACACCAGACACACAGATTTAACGTGGTTCACCCAATCCTTGGGCTACGTCAACCAATAGCGAGTCCAATATTATTATTATCCAGTGATTACAACCTGATTACAATCTGTAATCTCTTACAGCCCAGTTCTGCCACAAGTACTAAAATCATACATCATGAAAATCCCTAACCCTAAGCCATATTATACAATATTTTCCCTCTTAGGGTTAGAATGAGTTATAAGTAGTCGGCCCAAATAACTGAAAAATAGTCGGCCTCAAAAAAAAATTTCCTCGGGGGCTGCACCCCTAAACCCCCACTCTTGGGGGCTGCCACCTCCAAATCTCCGCTCGGGGCCCGGCCCGACCCCGAACCCCAGTGAGGTCGGGAGGAAAAGTGTATAGTACTTTTCTGGATAGTACTTTCCTGATTAGTCACCACAAGCTAACAATCTGCCACTTGGTGATTGATCAGTATCCACACTATACTAAAAAACCTCCCACTTGGAGACTGATCCTGTAGCAATACCGCTACCCACATGAGGCTCCCACTAGATTGAACCACCTTGGACTTAGTTGTTCCTTTATTTTGTTCTGTCTAGAAGACCAACTGAAGCTGAACATGAGTTCAACTTCTCCCTTGTTACTACCTTTGTAAACATATCTACTGGATTATCATCAGTATGAATCTTTTTCAGCCTTAACTATCCATCATCCAAAATTGATCGAATGAAATGGTACCACAACTGTATGTGTTTTATCTTTGAGTGCAAAGCAGAATTCTTTGCAAGATGAATGGCACTTTGGCTATCTGTATGTAAAAAATTATCCTTTTGTGGATGTCCCAATTCTTCCATGAAGAATTGAAGCCATATCATCTCCTTGGCTGCCTCTATAGCAGCAACATACTCTGCCTCTGTAGTGGATAAAGAAACCACCTTTTTTAGTCGAGAAATCCAACTCACTGCTATCCCACCAACAGTAAATATATAACCTGTAGTACTCCACCTACTATCTATATCTCCTACCAAATCTAAGTCAACATAGCCTTGTACAGTAGTAGTAGAACCCCCAAAGTGTAAACACTTACTGGATGTGCCTCTCAAATATCTGAGAATCCATTTGACTGCATTCCAATACTCAAGACTAGGGTTACTCATATAATGGCTAATGACTCCCACTACGTGTGCAATATCTGGCCTAGTACATACCATAGCATACATTAAGCTCCCTACAGCTAAAGCATAAGGTACCTTAGACATTTTAGTCTCTTCTTCTGGTGTCTTGGGACACATATCCTTAGTCAATTTCAAATGACCAGGCAAAGGTGTGCTGACAGCTTTGGCATTTTCCATAGAGAAACATTGCAACACCTTCTCAATATAATCAACCTGAGATAGAGACAATTTCTTATTTTTCCTATCTCTACAAATTTTCATACCAAGGATTTTTTTTTCTGCCCCCAAATCCTTCATAGCAAAAGATTTTTCTAACTGTTGTTTCAACCCCTTAATGTGATTCATGTTAGACCTAGCTACAAGCATATCATCAACATATAAACATAAAATAATGTAGCTATCATCATCCAACCTCTTAAAATAAACACAATGGTCAGAATGACACTAACTATATCCATGCCCATTCATAAAAGTGTCAAATTTAATATACCATTGCCGAGGTGCTTGCTTCAAGCCATATAAACTTTTCTGCAATCTGTACACCAAATTCTCCTTACCCTTGAACTCAAATCCTTGTGGCTGAACCATATATATTTCTTCATCCAAATCACCATGAAGAAAAGCTATTTTAACATCAAGCTACTCTAAATGCAAATCTTCAGTAGCCACAATACTTAAAACAGTATGAATAGAAGTCATTTTAACAATTGGAGAAAATATCTCATCAAAATCAATACCATGTTTCTATGCAAATCCTTTTACGACTAATCTGGCTTTAAATCTTTTCGTACCTCCATCCTCTTCTTTGATCCTGTAAACCCATTTATTTTGTAAAGCCATTTTACTTGTAAGTAACTTACATAAATCCCATGTCTGATTTTTTAGCAAAGAGTCCATTTCATCTGTCATTGCAGACTCCCACTGAAGCTTTGTATCCACCTACACAGCTTCATTATAACATTCAGGTTCACCAGCATCTGTTAACAAAATAGAATATAAAGATGGAGAAAATCTTTCTGGAGGTCTACTTAGCCTTGTTGACCATCTAACACTCACTGGGGTGTGTGGTATTTATTGTTGCTATTGTTGCGGAGCATAAGGAACTACTGGAACATGAACTTGTGGAGTATCATCTAGTACTACATAGTCATTTTCTTTCTTCTCATGCTGCAGCAACAGATCTTTGTACAATACTTTCTCATTGAATATGACATCCCTGCTTCTTACAATTTTATGATTTTCAAAATCCCAAAGCCTATAACCAAATTCATCAATACCATACCCAACAAATACACATTTCTTTGACTTAGCTTCCAGCTTGGTTCTATTTTCAGAATCTATAAGTGCAAAAGCTTCACAACCAAAGGTTTTGAGAAAAGAATAACTCACCTTCTTACCACTCCATGCTTCCTCTGGAATACCATAGTCCAAAGGAGTAGAGGGGCCTCTATTGATTAAATAAACAGTAGTGTTCACTACCTCTGCCCACATATTTTTGGGCAGCCTAGCATGCAACCTCATACTCCTTGCACGCTCCATTATTGTCTTGTTCATGCGTTCAACCACTCCATTTTCTTGTGGAGTCCTTGGTACAGTTTTCTACCTACGAATACCATTAGAGGAACAATATTCTTCAAATTCTGTGCTGCAATACTCACCACCATTATCAAATCTGAGACATTTTAACTTTTTACCAGTCTCATTCTCCACCAAGCATTTCCATTTCTTAAAAGTTTGAAATACATCAAATTTCTGTCTAAGGAAATAAATCCATACTTTTCTTGTTGCATCATCTATAAATGTAACATAATACAGAGAGCCACCAAGGGAAGATACCTGAGCTGGTCCGCATACATCTATATGCACAAGCTCTAATCTCTCATTTTTCTTTTCCTTCCCACTCTTCACAAAACTAATTCTCTTTTGTTTTCCATAAACACAACTTTCACAAAAATCCATATTGACACATTTCAGACCAGGTAAAACTTTCTTTGAATGAAGTAATTTCATACCTTTTTCACTCATGTGCCCGAGTCTGTTGTGCCACAGTGCTGTGTCAGAATCTATAGCAACAGTTTGATGTTCTTCCTACTCAACTGCAGCCACTGTTCCTGAACATTCATTATCTTCTGAAACAATTAAAGTAGAAGGAACAGTATGACCTGTACAAAGATATAAGGTGCCTACTTTCACACCTTTTGCTACTACTAAAGAAACTTTTGAAACCTTCCAATTTTTATCAGTAAAAGTAACCGTGCAACCCTCATCACCCAGTTGCCCTGCTGAAATTAAATTCCTACTCAGCCTTGGAACATGTCTTACCTCTTGTAGTAGCCAATGATTCTCATTCTGCAACTTAATCTTAATTTTTCCCTTTCCAACAATCTTACAGGGTTCATTATCTCCCAAATAAACTAGCCCAAAATCCCCTTGGACATAATCAACAAAATAACTTCTATGGGGTGTAGCATGAAATGAAGCCCCAAAATCTAAAACCCATGAATCATCAATACTTTCTAAGGACAAGAGCAAAGCATCCTCCTCGAATTTGTTACTTACCACATTTGCCTCCTTGTTTCCATCATTTTTGTCTCCTTGATCTTTCTTTCGAGACCAACAATCTTTCTTCTTATGACCTGGTTTTCCATAGTACCAGCAATCATTTGGCCCTTTAGATTTGGACCTCTTTCCTTTTGATTTTCCTCTTGATTTCCCACGATTTCCAGAGTTGTTTCCTCTATCTCTTGTTCTGCCTCTTCTTTCTGTGTTCAATACACTACCCGATGTGGATGCCCCTGAGCTTTTCCTACGAATTTCCTCACTCAATATAACACCAATAACATCATCATACTTTAGGGTATTAGAACCAGAAACATAATTACTAACAGCCATTACCAAGCCATTCCAGCTTTCTGGCAAAGAACACAAAATCAAGAGAGCCCTAACCTCTTCATCAAAAGTAATTTTAACTAAGGTTAATTGACTTGTAACTATATTAAACTCATTCAAATGATCAGTAACTGATCCACCTTCTACCATTTTCATATTAAATAAATGCTTCATAAGAAATACCTTATTTGAAGCTGAAGGCTTTTCATACAACTTCGCTAGGGTTTCCATAAGATCTTTAGCTATCTTTGCTTCAGTAATATTGAATGCCACCGATTGTGCTAGGCATAGATGAATACTCCCCAGTGCCTTCCTATCCAAAATATCCCAATCCTCCTGAGACATTGATTGCTCTTTCTTGGCTACTCCCTCTAATGGCTGCCATAGATCCTTCTAATAGAGATAATCCTCCATTTTCATCTTCCATAACTGGAAGTTCTGCCCATTAAACTTATCAACCTTCAGCCTACCCTCATCTGCCATTTCTCCCACTAACTCGTGAGACCTACTTTAGAGAATAGATGAAAGAACGAATGAAATAACCTCGCTCTGATACCACTTGTTAGGATTAACAAGGAAAAAATAACAATTATGTGCAAATATAACTAATATCAGAAAATAATAAACCACATAGAATAGAACATAAGACACACAGATTTAACGTGGTTCACCCAATCCCTGGGCTACGTCCACCAACAGTGAGTCCAATATTATTATTATCCAGTGATTACAACTTGATTACAATCCGTAATCTCTTACAGCCCAATTCTGCCGCAAGTACTAAAATCATACATCATGAAAAGTGTACAGTACTTTCCTGGATAGTACTTTCCTGATTAGTCACCACAAGCTAACAGATGATACTTCCATTAAGGTTGGTAAAAATGTTGTTCCTTCCAATGTTAAGCCTATTGAAAAACAAGAAAAAAATTATGCGCTTATGCTATCCAAAGATCCTTGTCAAGATCAAAGTCTTTCATCTTCTTGTTCTACCACTTCATGTTCACTTCCACTTTCTACTCTTCTTAAGTCTTTGCAAGCTTTGAACAATCCTATCAAAGAAGGTGCTCATATTCAAGATGTCCATGATTCTATTGAAAATTCTAATGCTCACTCTAAAGATGTTGATATCCTTGGTTGTCATATAGATGCTGATGAACTGATTGATTATCCTTTTGCATCTTCCACTTCCATCCTTGGACCTCTTCCACCACTACTAAGGGCTTCATGCCTTCCTTCCATCTTGGGTCCTTATGTCCCTTCACTTTCCCCTCCTAACTCTCCTAATTTGCCATCCATCTTGGTTCCTTACATACCTCCATCTCCCATCTTTCCTCAAGATCAACATAGATGCATACCCTTGAATCCTTTTCATCCACCCACCCATCTAAACTAGTCATATCCTCCCTCTTCCACAAATCCCAAGTCTTTTGGAAGTAACTTGAATGTTCAATACAAGAAAAAGAAGCAATACAAGAATCCATCAAAAAGAGAAGATCACCATGTCTCCTCTAAATGACATGGAGGCATAAAATCAAAAGAGATATATATAAAAAAAACTACAAGACAAGTATGGGTTCCAAAATCCATCATTGAAGATATTATCTCTAAATCATCAAAAGGAAATAAAAATCCTATGACTATATGGATTCCAAAGTCTCTCTTGAAAGAGTCTGGTGTTGAACAAAAAGTGAAATTGACATTTGAGCTTCCAAAGGCTTCCACTTCATCTCCCTCCAAAAATATTCTTCCATTTCATGTGCCTAAATGACAACCTCTGCTATCCATTCACCATATTCCTTCATGTATTCCTTCATTCATGATTCCTCCATTCTCTCACCACCCTTCAAGGTATGTGTTGATGTTGAACTTGCCTTCCTTTCCATCTACCCTTTCACAATCCTTCCATGCATTATCCTTCTACCTCCTATCCTTTTTCCTCACTTGCCTATTCCTCCTATCTTCCAACTTCACTCACTTTACATAAAACCTTATCCTCCATTTTTCTCTTTCATCTCCCTTTCCCTATCAGCATCTTTGAGCATGTCATTTTGAATCCTTGGAATATCATGGTTTATCCTTTCAAGGAGCATTATCTAAAAAGCTTGCCTTCTTCCAAAAAAGAAATGAAAAATAAAATAAATTGAAAATGTGCCTTGGTGAAAACCTGGAAACAGGCACCTTGGTAGCAAAAGTAAAGAGAAATAAATTCATCCTATGGTGAAAACCACTCCCTTGTGGCACCTTGGATAAGTACCATGATGAAAACCTGGCAATCAGGCATTATGCGTAGTTCTTCTACATATTTCATCCATCCCACCTTCTCTCTTTGATCTTGACAAGGTTGACCTATACATGAATATTTGGCTATTTTGTGAGCTATTTTACGATGATCTTGCTTTCATTCCTTCCATGTTTAGCCTTCATATCCATCTTCCTCCATTCATTTTCACCTATCGCTATCCTTTTCCCCTTTAGTCTTGATCTAATAAAAAAAGAAAGAAAGAGTAAAACACAGTGCTATGAAGCCTCTTGACATGTCTACTCCTTTGGATTGTATTCTTTCCTACTCTTGCACTACACTTTTGTGACTTATCCTATACTAGCCTTTCACTACTTATCCAAATATGCTTTACATGACAATTTTTCCCTAGCTTGAGTATTCTTCAGGAGTTTTCCCTTGAGGATTTCTTCCCTTCATTCTCCTTCATTCTCTTGTCTTCCATCTCTTCCACTAGCTTGCCAATCCCTCTTGTTCTCCACCTTGCTAGACATTGGGACTACATAATATGATCTTTCTTGGGAGTTTGCAATGGAAAAAGATGCTATCAAGTATACCAAGTATCAGAACTAGTATCAGAAAAATTATCAGAATCATTATCAGAACCAGTATCAGAACCAGTATCAAAACAAGTATTAGAACCAGTATCAGAACCAGTATTAGAACAAGTATCAGAATAAGTATCAGAACCAGTATCAGAGCCAGTATCAGAATCAGTATCAGAATAGTAAACAAAACTGGCAGAGACTAGCATCTCATGATTAATCTAGCTCTATGGTCCTGCAGAACGAGTATCAGAATGCTCACAGGGGCTACACCTTTCGCTTTAGTTTATTGGTCTAAAGCGGTACTACCTATTGAGGTCAAAATCCCATCACTCTACATTAGAATGCATG
This sequence comes from Chamaecyparis obtusa, assembly GCA_027943335.1. Taxonomy (NCBI): domain Eukaryota; kingdom Viridiplantae; phylum Streptophyta; class Pinopsida; order Cupressales; family Cupressaceae; genus Chamaecyparis; species Chamaecyparis obtusa. Next base: position 1,204,461 of record BSBK01001771.1, read on the forward strand.
GTCTAGTAATTGATGATGACTACAGAGTGTCTAGGTTGCAAGAACTTGAACTACTAGATGAGCACAGACAAGCAGCGTATGATCATCTTAGAGTATATCAGAAGAGAATGTCTAGAGGCTACAACAAGAAAGTTAGACACAGAGAATTTCAGGTTGGTGATCTAGTGTTGAGAGAAAATCCTAAAAATCAATCACATCGAGAATGCAAGGGGAAGTTCGAACCCAATTGGCTAGGTCCTTTTGTTATCACTGCTACTTTTGGCTCTGGTGCCTATCAACTCTCAATGACTGAAGGAGAATAGCTCTGAGAACCAATCAACGTTCTCCATTTGAAGAAATTCTACGCCTAAGGCATTCAGTGCTTGGTAAATGTCCTAAAAAAATCTTAAAAATCAGAAAAAGTCTTGAAAAAATGAACATCTTGGTGAAAACCTAGCAATAGGTGCCTTGATGATTAACAAAAAAAATCAAAAAATATCAAAAATTTAAAAGAATCAAAAAATATCAAAAGTACAACAAAAATATAAAAAATGAAAAATACAAAAAAAAATGAAAAAAAAGAAAAAGTGCCTTGGTGAAAACCTGGAAATAGGTGCCTTGGTAGCAAAAATAGAATCTCTACCAAGATGGTGAAAACTTGGCAAACGGGTGCCACTTGTTCCAAATGCTCCATCTATCAGTGCAATCTTGGTCTTTCCTAGCTTTCAGTCTTGCTATAGTTGGTACATATCTCCCGGTTTGTTTCAACATTTCCAGTTTTCAATAAGTCAGTCTGTACACCAACTAGCTCAAGTGTTTGTATCCTATCAATGTTTAACACTTGGGGGCAATCAATGTCATATCCTATGGTCTCCAATATATCTTAGACGTATCCTATCCAGTCAGAGTCCTTTGAAGCTTCAAGTTGAGTCAGTCTATCTATCTTGTCTCCTGAAAGGATTTTGCATCTACAACAACGCAATCAAACATCAAAACTCAACTGAAAATAATCTATGCTTTTTACATGCTTTTATCTCCTTGTATGCTTACTTATTCGCATTGAGATTTTTGCATATTATGTCCCTTCAAGCTCTTCGATGATGTCCTTTATAGGATTTAGAGAGTGATGAATGGGGGCATAATCATTTCTTTGTTTTCTTCTTGTATGTGAAAATCTAACAACTTTGGAAATTCTGGATTGAAATGGTGTCCGACTGTAAGAGCCTCTATCTCGAATTGGATGGCCATGCGTACCTCGACCATTGATACCTAGAAAATTCAAAGAAGTTTGATCTAACTATTGTCTTTTTTGAGTGAGTTCTTTCTCCTACTGTGAAATGCGATCTTGCCTAAGGATGTGAATGATAAAGGGTCACTACAGGTAATTCACATTGGATTTAGAATGATCTCTTGACTGTTTGATGTGTTTGCAACGCAAGGCGTACTCAGGTCATCACAACATTTATGTTTTGATGCTTGTACAAATTGCTATATCAAAATGGACATGATATTCAGGTCATCCTAGTGTTTGTGCCTTGGTGCTTATATCTGATCCAACATTCTGAAATAAAATCAATATTCATATGTCCATGGTTGTTTGACTAGTGGGGGTTGTATTGATTCTTGCGCATACAAATCAATATTCATATGTCTATGGTTGTTTTTTAGCTAGTGGGCATTGTATTGATTTATCCGATTACCTAAAAGTTCAATGATGATAACAAATCGACATATGATCAGTGACTAGGTCCTAGGTCTTAGGTTGCATTTCATATTGCATGCTTCTTTGCATTTTTCATCTTTGCATGATCTCACAATGACTAAACAAACTTCAAAGCTTAAACAATTCTTCATATCAATTCTTCAAGTCTAACAAGAGCTAAATCTCACACGAAGGTTCCTCCAATGAAGCAGCAAGTAGAATCCTTTTTCGGGATCAAAATTCAAATCTGAGATCATTCATATTATTAACTACTTGCATAATTAACCTTTAATCATCACAGAAATCCAATATTCAACTTAACTGATTATCTTACATCAAACTATCAAATTTTCAACTTGGTCAACTATGGTCAACTCATGGTCAAACCTAGTCAAACTTGGTCTTTTGGACCTCCAAACGATGCAGAATGCATTCTCGGACGTGTTTAACCACTTCTCAAATCAATTAACATGCTTCTAAACTATTAATGCTGACTTTTCTTGTCAGATTTCAATTTTAATCCCGAAGGGGGCATGGTATTGCACATCATTCAAAGTCTGTAAATCAAATTCTATCGATCAAATCTATCAATATCTTTCATTAGTGATCAAGACAACAATCACGTCTAGTCGCTGATTCATCAAAAGTCCTCATCGCTCAGGGCAAATCTATCATCACTTGGGGCATATCAGATTCATCAATCCATATCAATCTGGTATTCTCCTAATCTTGTAAACTGTATCAGTTTTTGCAACCATCAGATCATAGTGTCCTTTCCTTGGTTCTTCGGCAACTAAAAGGATTTGGATGTGATACCTGCTAGTTCTGCTAAGACAATCGAGTCTAGAACGGGTCACTCACTTCTTTGCAATCCTAAGGTTTGGAATCAGGCATTTTGACACTTTTTCACAATCATAGGTTCATTTGTTGTTATAGTAAATATTATCTTTGGTCATTCAAGACCTATTATCTTTATATCAATTCAATATCAATCAACTCCTATCTCAATATCTTTCAATCAGTTTCTATCTTGAGATCGGTTTATCTTTTGAATCAGTTTCATATATTTATCAAACACAGACTATCTTTGAACCACTGCGCTTCGCACAATAATTCAAAGAGGGGCAAAATGTAATACCCCAAAAATGGGCTATAAGTTCATTAATCTCCTACATCTACAAATTGAATGAAATTGACATCAAAGTCCTAACCTAAGGCACATCTAAACATCATCGAATCATAATTGATTATCTTAAATTCTGCATCGGGGAATATTCTTAGTAATATTCCTAATCATCATAATTATCTTTAATTTTATAATTATTTGGCAATAAATCACATTTATCCTAAAGTTTGATTAATTGAATATTTTCATATTTAATTAATTAGATTTAATATTTGCCACTTAATTGTGTAATTAAATTTAATTCTATCTATTATTAATTATATTATTTAAATTTTGATAATAAATCCAATATCATATGAATAATTGATTAAATTCTTATTTAATTAATTAAAGCATGTTGTCATTATTTAATAATATAATTTTTAATAAAAGTTTGATTAAATAATTGATTAACCCATAAATCAATTATTTTATTTTTAAAAGCAGTTAAGTTGAGAATAAATCACTTTATTATTAAATTAATTCATAAATAAAACATGCACAATCATAAAAGCAGACAACTATCAATTATCAATTAAAGCTAAACTCTATTTTGATTTAAAGCTTAGCTTTTGCATGCTTTTGTGAGTTAATTATCCTTTATTTAAAAATAACTCAAAAATCAACCTGAGTTATTTGAGTGATTTATGGCTTTTTTCCATGCACCTCCAAAGCCCTAGATTTTTATAAAATCAAGGCCTCAGCTCTTCATAATTCATCTCTCAATCATCTCTAAAATTTGCATCCACAACATCTCATAATTTTGCAAGCTTACTTTGCCAGTCATCTACGAATTGCACAATCACGCTGGAGAATTGGAATTGAAGAATCAAAGCTCTTGTGAATCAACATCTTTGTTAGATCAATCTTATTTTTGCATTCATATTGCATATCATTGTTAGATTAGCATTGCATATCAATTTTCAATAGCATTCATAGCATATCAATTTCATCTAGCATAGATTTCATATCAGATTAATCATTCATATTGCATAGAAAATATTAAAAAAATAGCTTAATTGCATTCAATCTCATATCTAGATCAATTGCATTCAAATCATTCATTTAGGTGTCGTCTAGGTCACTGATCTCGATAACAATCTGAGAACATCAATCTCACACCTATTAGAAGGCAGTAAATCGCTTGATTAGATTAGATTTCAATTTTGCACGATTTTGATTTTAGCTAACCTCTAATGTTTTACTGAGTGTTGTGTCTATAGATCAGGTACAATTTTCACACACACAGTACTCGGTTGTATCTTTAACTGACAGTCTCGGTTATTGAAGGAGCTTGGTCATTGAAGGAACTTGGTAAAACTCTGGCACTCAGTGGAAGATGTGATAGGTGATGCTTGTGGTGCTTGGTCGACATGCTTTCTCGATGATGCCTGGTGCTTAGTTGTTTGACTGGTGCTCAGTTGTTTTGGTTTACCGACTGGAGTTCTTGAAGTTTTGGCTGGCCGACTTGGTGTATTTAATGTTGGTAGATTTTTTGTATTATCCTATGTGGATCTAGAGGCTAAGATGGAGAATTAATTTGTAAGGCTATTTGAGAGCCGACTTTTGTTGTATTTAATATTTGTTTGTAATAGAATCCAACTTGGCTTAGGAGTTAATTATTTCTTCCAGCCAACTTGTGGTTGAGGAAATGTATTTAAGGAGTACATGGGTAGTTGTTTATGAGAGAGATTAGTAGATTAGAGTTAGTGATTGATAAGGATAACAATTGGATCCTGTGATATCTTGAAGATCAGATTGTTTGCCTGATAATTGTAATAGCATAGCTATTGGTTTTCATGCTTGGAGACAAGGAGATTGCTTGGAGGCTTGTGAGCTCAAGTTTAGATCTGCCTTAGGGTTTCCATCAGTTGTTGATGTGTTTCAAAGCTAGAATAGCTAGGAGATTGCAGAAATACTTTTGTAAGTGATTGTAATGTTAGGAATGGGAACACTAAGAGGGGGGGTGAATCAGTGTTCTGTAATACCTCTCCTATGGTGATACTTGGACTTTCTGACTTGGACATTTTATTATGATGGTTAGAACTATACATTTACATTAATGTTTTGTGGATGATGATATGATGGATATGCTCATTTATGGTTATCATTTATATGCTTATGAGATAAGAAAACCATCTATTTTTATATGTTTTATGGATCTAACTCAAGGATTTGAATCTAACCATTATCATGATGTTTTATGTTTCATGGATATGTGTCTGATGTGTTTTCATGACTTAGGATGAAGTCATAGTTACTCACTTAGTTGAGGTCCACACGATATATTGATCCTGGTCATCTTCTTGTATATATCTGATTTGTATATCCATATGTATATATATGTATCTCTTCTTGGTGATGCAGGATTGCAGGTATTGGGTATCATCTCCACCTGGCTTTATAGGTCTGAGTGATCCCTCAAAATCCTCAATCATTGTTTTTGTTATGAAGATATCGCCAAGTTCCACAGGAAGAAACTTCACCTTTGATCCTTTTATCCTTAGGTGGGAAGTGTTGAGTCAGTCCCTTGTGTGGATGTATTATGTGATCTCTTGGTTTACCAGTTTTGTGGATCTTGTAGCTAGTTTCTTGTCTTTTGTATTCATTGAGAATGAGATTTTGAGTATGGTAGTTTTTACTTCATGGTATGCTCAACTTTGTTAGTAGATTATTGATGTGAGTCATTGTTTATTTGAAGGTATGATTTAGTAATTTATCTTTAGTAGTAGCTACTATTATACTAGCATATCCCGTTAGGAATGAGTTGGCATGTGATTAAATCATTTGATTCTAATATCAATAAATAATGAATAATTTTATGGTATTATTTTATAATACTTATAATAACAAAGTGTCTATGACAATAGTAATAATAAAATGTTTTAAATAAATAGTGGTAAAATCTAACTTATGTTAGTAGCTACCTAATATATATTTTAGAATTTGGATTAGTGTATGAATAAATAATATATTTTATAATAATGTTATTCTTAATATTTAATATTTGTAATAATGTGTCTTATTTATGGTATATGTACCATAATCATATGGGTGCACACATATGCCTATGAATACATATATATATATATGTGTGTGTGTGTGTGTGTGTGTGTGTGTGTGTGTGTGTGTGTGTGTGTATGTATGTATGTATATATATATATGTATGTATGTATGTATATATATATATGTATGTATGTATGTATATATATATATGTATGTATGTATATATATATATGTATGTATGTATGTATATATATATATGTATGTATGTGTATATATATATATATATATATATATATATATATATATATATATATATTAATATTATTAAATTAATAGTGTGAAGGAAAAATTATTTTAGATAAAATCTATGTCTATGTTATCCTTACAAATGGTAAATAGGATTAGTAAATTCTATTACCATAGTTAAATAAATTAATAAATTATTTTTAAGATTATATTTTGACATCCTTAAATTTAGGAATCATAGATTATAGTTTTATTTAAAGTTTATTTCTCCCTTACGGGAATGGTTTTGCAAACCATCTCATTAACTAATAATGAATGGATAGTTGAGATGGTTGCATCGGTTGGATTACCCATGCAACCACCACCTCCATTCTATTTACAGGAAGACTTTCCTCTGTGTGGGGAGTTGGAGAGGAAATCTTGATTTGAGAAGAGGCTTTAATTTTAATAAGATTTTTCTATAGTTTAGGAGAGAGAGAGAGAGAGAGAGAGAGAGAGAGAGAGAGAGAGAGAGAGTTGATTTTTCTCTGAGAAGAGGTGAAGGAGTTGGAGCTTTCTTGTAGGAGGAATTTGAAGAAGTGCTTGGAGTAGTTTGGAAATCTTGGTTTCTTCTTCATCAACCGGCCTCTGCAGGACTCCAGGTTGGATTCCATACTGAGAGATTATTCTCTTTTATATTATGAATGTTTTGTTATGTTTGAATGCTTTTGTATATGTTTATTTGTATCCATATGTGCAAAACATTTATAAATTATTATATTATGTGAGCCATTTATACCTTATTATATTTTGTATAATTGTATTAGTGTAGAAACCTTTATGCATTATTTATAATGAATTAATGTATTAATGCAACATGTTTATGCATTATTGCACTCTGTGTTATTGTATTATTGTAAAACATTTATACATTATTATTGTATAAATGTTTATACAAATACAAGTTGTTGTATTATTGTACCATGCTAGCTATTTTAGGATTATTTGTATGTAATTTTTCTATCCCGAGACATTATGTGCTATATATATATATATTAAAAATTTCTGCCATTAGAGTATGTACAGCTTTGTGATCTCAGATTAGGGTTTGTGTGCAGCTGTTTTAAACCATATTTGTGTTATTGTGTAGTTCCTATTATTATATGTTATTTCGTAAACAAGAAGCCCAAAAATTAGTATAATTTCATTCCCGAGCTAGTATTATTGTTTTGTTCTTGTATTAGGGTTTGGAGAATTCGGGAAGAGTATTGGTATTATTTTATTTTCTGTCATAGTATAGAATCCTAAAAAGTAGTATTGTCATTTCCTATCATATTGTATTCCCAAAAACTAGTATCGTTTGTTTCGCTTTATTTCCTATCATATTGTATTCTCAAAAACTAGTATTGTTTGTTTTGCTTTATACAAGTATAACATTTATAACATTTAAGTATAAGTTTACGTACTTTAATTACTTATACTTGTATAAAGTTATTATGTACCTTTTGGATTGATTGGGATAGGTTTCAACTTCCCACGAGTTAAGTTGTAACTTCTAAATTTTAGATTTTTAATAAAATCAGACTTAGTCAAATTTTAGGCTAGTCAAATTTCAGGTTTAGAATGAAATTTAGGGAGCATTATCTTTTGGTATATGGAATTTTGTGTAAACCTTAATTTTGTCCATTACTTGGTTGGTGGAGGTTATGTTCAGTGTAGTTAGATGCCTTAATAGGGTTAGGATGTGTGTAGGAAATAGTGTAGGGTTTAGAGTTGTCTAAGAGGATCAGGACATTCTAAACATCCTTAAACGTTCCTAATTTCCCTAAACATCCATAAGTTATCTTATTATTTTCTATTCTTTGTAGTAGTTCTCAATGTGTTTATAATGTGTTTTTACTACATGTATGATGTAATTGTGATATGTGGGTTAAGGTTAGAAAACCTAATGACACCTAGTGAGTGGCTCTCAGTGTGGGGTCGGGGCCCTAAGTGGCTAGAACCAAGATAACTGATTGAAGAGTTATTTAACAAGTGAAAACTTAATTAAACTTATGGGAATGGGTTCAAACATTAAAAAATATTAAATGTGCCTTACCCATGCCATTAGTGCTAGTAAAGGCTATGGATGGGAGTGGGAGAAGGTACCTACGAGTAGGTACGATCGAATGGCGCTTGTCTATATGAAAGGCATTCGATCCCACATGTGCCTACTTGGGGATCATGGCTAGAGTGGCTAGTACCAAGACAACCCAAGGGGTGAGGGCTATTTGATGACACTCACTTAGGTTGTTGCTTAGAGTTTCTACCGAGCCTTAGAACTTTTTTGAGGAAAGGATTATACTTTGATCTTCTTTTATTTGCTATTTGGGAAAGGTTACCCAACCCTAGGTATGGCCTAGCTATTACTTCTTTGTGGACCTTGGTGTTTATCTCCTATCATGGGGGAGTGGGCCTTTTAGGTATCCACACGGTTGGGTGGTAAATCTTTTTATCGAGGTATCTTTTAAGGATGCAGTGTTTGAAGATCCATGCTTGCTTATGTACTAGTTTGAAGAATAAAGACTTTGTAATTATATTTCATGATGTAAAATTATTGTTACCTCCCAAGAGGAGATGAATGTAATGTAATCATTAATGTATTTCAAATGATGTATTTGGAATGGGTAGACTTAGGAAAAAGTAAAAGGGGAAAGCATGAACTTTATGTATATGATCTATGTTGGAAAAGAAAAAGGATTTTGTAAGATTTCAAGTTAAGTAGTATGATTTTCATTTTTGATGATTAAAGGAAAACTAGTGAAACAAATGTAGTATCTTTGAAATGTATCAAATGTTTAAGATGATTCTAATGTTAAAAAGTTATATTATTCATAAAGGATACTTAGGAATATAGATGGTGTTAAATGGAAAATTGAAATGAAAGTACTTTGTATTTCTTAAAGAATCTTATAACGATATGATGTAGTTTGCTTTGAGAAGTAAATCTTGTTGTTAGATTACTTAATGGAATTAGATGAATCATGCATTTAATAAGAAGGGAACCTTGGAGGAATCTAAGTTAATCTATGTTTTGTTCACATAATTCTTTTAAAAGTTCAAAAAATTTCATAAATTATCACTTAGGTTTTCTTTTACAAAGATAATCTTTGTTCTCTTCCTTGGTTCCCTTGTGGTGCATGACATGTTCACTGTATTTTATCTTTTAACTTTAATCTTTATACTGAACTTAAATGCTTAAGTACTAGAGTGAACATCCACATAAACATGAAACATGAAATCAACACATGATACCAATATGGTTACGGGGAAACCCAAATAGGTAAAAACCCCTGTGGGAATCGACACCCACTAATATTATGTACTAGTGTTTTGTGATCCTTGTTTGAAGATCCTTAACCCTATTAGGAGTTTCTTTACAATGCATTCAGTATAGTAGACCTTGTTAAGGGTCAGACCCTGTTAGGAGTCTTTTACAATAGTCCCTTTTAGGGGAGTGGATGCACTATCCTAGAGCTCACTACTCAAGTGGTGAAGGCTACAACCTTCTGATCTCAGATACACACTATATTTGTTGGATGAACTGTCACTATGACACTGCTTGCCAGATCAATTCCTTTGATGCGCTGATTCTTTGACCTCTAGAAAAACTCTAATACATCTCATAGTGTCTTTGCATACTTCTCTTTTTCTTAACACAACTCTCTAACAACTTCCATGAAAATTACAATGGGTGCATCTTATATTTATATGCACATTCAAAATAAATAACTAGTTCGGCCCTTAAATCTATTAAATACAATGATTCCAAATGAATTGTCTTAAGCATGTTTACAATAAAACAAGTATACATGTCAAAAACCTAATTACAATAGGTGCATAGCCTTTACATCATTAGAATATAGTCATAACTCAAAATGATAACTGTCAGCTACTTACTCTATTCTTCACTAGCACACACTGGCTGTGCAACTTCAACTCACAGTATCTTTCTCATACTTGCATATCTGATTATGTGCTCATAGACTAAGCATGAATATAGTCCAACCATCTTAACTTCCATGGTGCACACCATAATTCTTCCATATGCACATGTGTTGATGCTCTGAGCTGCATGAACTCTATACACTGTCCAGTCTTCAACACGTAACCGATTTCTGATCTTCTCATGAAGTGTGCTAACTCCAAACTACTATATGACTTTGTTTCCATAATGACAACACTAAATTAATTCATATACATTAGTATAGCCAACTTTCCAACAATCTCCCCCTTTGTCATTGATGGCAACAAAGGAATATGGCCAATTTGCTAACTATCCTTAATACAAAAAACTTTTGTTCTTCTATACATACACTTATATATCCCTATACATATTATGATCCATATTCTATACACAAATCCCCCTTCGCCATTAATGAAAAAGGTGTTTCAAAAACTGTATCTACATATACTTACTGAGGGAAAACATCTGGATATGCTAACTTTAGGTTTTAGATCTCCTTCTTCCAAAATGTGATCAAAGAGTTTACTATTTGGAGATGGGCACATAGTGCATACTATAGATTCTCTATCTTCTTCAAGTCTATGGTAGGACCTTGATCACATGTCATGATGGTGGCATCAATATCCTTGATATTCTGATTAAGAATGTCTAATGAGGGCACAATAGCATTCCTCAACTGAGTCTATCTAGCCCTTATCTTTGTAATCACTTTTTCTGTCTTCTCAATTTTGTCTAACTATCCTTGGTAGAAATTATTGCACATGTTTACATCTATGGATGTATCTTTCACTAAACTCTTCACTTTCTCAATCATAGCTGCTACCTCTTTTATTTTCTTGAAATGGGAATCAGTACCCTTATCTTGATCCATGCATTCTACAATGATTCTTCTTCATTGATCATCAAACTCTTTTAAGGATGCTTTACAAGTATTGAGTGAGCTTAGATCAAGTGCAAAGTTTCTCATTAATTCACTCAACCTCTTCTTCAGGTACTTTTCTTCTGCAACTAGGGATGTAGATTCTTCAAGGCTTGAGAAATTGCTTTTGAAATGTGAGATGATTGTACTCATATCATCAACTGAGTGTATCTTTGACACTTTCTTGTCCTCTAGCAACAAATTGTTTAGAATGTTTACTGATTCTACCAAGAGGGGATTCCTCATTACCTATTTTTCTTTGGCCTTTTCCATGGCTAGGATGCTGAATTTTATCAAATCTTCTTCTCTCCATGAATCCAAACTAGATGTGTTAGGTGTCAAACTTGAAAAAAATGATGCTGAGGGAGTGATGGGAGTGCTATCCATCACTTCTTGTTTTACCTTGACTAATTTAGTTGATGGTTCATTACTCTCTTATTTTTCTATTTCTTTCTTTTCTTCTTATTTTTCTATTTTTTCTTTTTCTTGTTCTTTTTCTTCCATCTTTTCTTCTTTTTTCTCATCTGTTATATTTTCAATTAGTACTTCTTCTTGATGAATGGGAGGTGTGTTGCTACATAAAATTTTAGCTTCTTGTGTGCTCACAAAAGCTTCCTCAAACTTATCCAACTCAATGTCAATGGCCACCATGGCTATCTCTACATTATTAATGATAATGGCACTATCCTTGAGTGACTCTATCATGGGCACAAACTTATCTACCTCTGATTGAGTTTCCAATACATGCGTTGAATCCTAAGGACATGTTACTGATGCACTAGTGGGCTCTGCCACCTTAAATTCCTTTATGGATACTTGTGCTTTGGGCGCAGTAGGTGGATACATGTGTCTATTCATAAAGACCTTCTCAAAGGCTTTCTTTATTTCTTTGGCAACTAATTCATAGTTTTTATCCATTATATTCAATGTTCTTGTCTTGGTCCTGAGGTGAGGCTTCACCAGATCTAACAGTAACTTCTTCTCTTCTAGCTCACATATAGGAAGGGTTTCATTTAAGATCTTCTCCCTTATCCCTAGATCTTCTTCAATAGCCTGTCTCTTTTGGAATTCTAGGATGTTCCACACATTGTCAAGGATCATTTTTTTTAGTTCCAAGACTATCCTTTTGAACTTGATCATGTGTTTTATGATCATGCTATGAATCTCTGACTTGTCAATTTTATTGAATTTATCATAGAACTTCCCAACTTGATCAATTCTTCCTTCATCAATTATTCTTGCACTTAGCACTTTTAAACTAGGTCTAAAATCTACCTTAGGAGGAGCTTGAATGTTCTTTTTGCTTCTTGTTGCTTGCGAGGATGGATGATCGGTGCCAACTTCTTTCTTCCTCTTTTCTATTTTCTTATACTCTAGAGGAGCAGTAGGGTAGGTGGTTTCCTTGGATGCAAAAGGAGTATCATCAGTTATATCCTTTTTTTCATCAGATTTCTCTATATTTTCCTTCTTCAGCTTGGGATCATGTGATTATGTCTTTGCTAGATTGATGCTCTTTAATTCCTAAGAAATCTTTTGTTCTTTTGCCTTGTCTAGATCTTCTTGAGACACTCCATGTATTCTCAAGATCTCTGAGGTTACTTTAGTAACCTTTCTTTTTGTTGCTGCTCTATTTAGCTTGGCATCTATTTCTTGTCTTCTCCTCATAAGTTCTCCATCTAGGCTCATTAGGGTCAGTAGGAGCTGAAAGCAATACTTGAGCATATGCTTCTAAAACTTTTTCATCTACTTCATATCCAAGTGGATGAATCCACTTTGTTCTAGGTACAACTACCTCCATGCATGTTGTATCTATTTCAACCATGAAACAAATAGTATCCTTGTATTTCTCAACAATGTTTTCTAGAATTTTGTACCTCATTTGCATCTTGGCCCTGAAGGTCTTCAACTCCAATGTTATTTAATCTCTTAATGTACTCTCAGTGGATGCCTTGAAAGATATCTATGGCATGGTTGGAATGGACTTGTCCAAATACATAGCTAATACTCTCCCAACTATATGAAGGTACATGTAAATGATCAAAGACCCAAACTTGAATATCTTGGTCTTGTCATACTTTATTTCTGTGATGTTATCAATCAACTATGCATGCAAGATCTCACACAAATTTAACTCTCCATCTTCCTTCACAAATCTAATGGTTGTTAGAATTGTGCCTGTAGACACACTATTCACCCTGCTGGTGTGATGAAACCTATATACAAGTATCCTAGACATCAATTTGATGTCAACTTGCTTAATAGGCTCAATTGTCATCCCGCACCTATCACTCCTTGACTTGCAAGTCTGCTCAACAATTTTCCTGACATCCTTACATACTGGAAGGATGGCGCTTGTATTTGGGATCCATGGCATTTCATGAATTAGGACACTAGTAATTCTGATCGGCACATCACCTATCCAAAATAGGTCATTATGAATTCTACTTAGAATTATTTTAATCCATTATGTCTCATAGAATTCATATGTCATAGCATACTCCACTATAAGGTGATCATTCTATTAGCACTTAAACCTACAGATGCTTGAAAGATTCAAAAAAATTACTTAAATTAAGACTCATGTATTCCCAACAATTGCACCCAAAATAATCCAAATGCTAAGGTATTAAGGCTTTAAGCCTTCTTCACTTCGAGAGTAAAACTCAGGCGGGTTTACCTTTCTCAATTGCTTCTACAAAGCATTACAATGTTGATCTATGTACTTGACATAGATAATACAATTCAGAAACATACAAATAAAAGTAAATTGAATAGTCTTTTGATATTTAGGTGGTGAACAAATGCAAAATGAGTGCCTTATTCATTGGGCCAGAGTCAAAACCTAACATCAACAGAATCCTATCAACACAAAGTACTAAAACTTAAATGAAATTCCTAACCCTACCATAAAATTCATGTATAGATCTTTAATTCTTAGAGACCTTCCTGAAGATTTATTCCCTCCTTGAGAGAAACTTGAGTTCAACCCCTATATTCACCTTATGAACAATGCATTAAAGAGTCTTCAAAATTAATGCATAAGAAAAACAAAGAATCCATACACAAAGATAACCAGAGATAGCAATGAAATTCTAGTATATTTGGATTAATTCTTAACTCTATCAGTAAAAGCTAAACAAAGACTTGAAAGAAGTCAGATACTATATTTATAACTTTCTTTACAAAAACATCAACCACCCTTACAAAAGAAGCAAAACTTGCTACTTATACCACTAGCCATCTTGGAATCCTTGAGAGGATGCAACAAGCTTCAAATGGATATGAAAATGACTTGCACTATAGACAAAATAGTACAATCAATAATTACAAAGATTTGAAAAATAGATAGTAGTTCCCAACTACTAGCACCTTTGTCTGGAGATATTTTAGAGCAGTTACTTGATTTGTTTCATGATTGATGATCACCATTATAGGCTAACCTACATCATCCTTTTTTTGGTACATGCTCTCCCCAGAATTCTAGATTAGGTGCTACGCGTACTTCACTCTTCTTCTTCTTCCAACTCTAGGATAGCTGGCTTCTTCTTCTTTTTCTTTGCACTTTTGTCCCAAGCTCCCACATCATCATCAGATGGCCACTTATAACTCTATATTTCTAGTAGTACCTTCAATTTCTCTTCCCACCTAGAATCAGTTGTTCCCTTAACCTCTATAACAAAATTTATGCAATCATTTTCAACCTTGAACAAGTTGTCAATTATGTTGTCATTTTCAACCTTCTTTGAAACAACACTTACCAATCCAATCTTCTCATACACCTCTATCACCACTTTAGGGATATCAGGCCTATGTTCCTACAAGGCATCAAGATTTTCAAACAAAAACTTTCTCCTGGACCATGCACTATAAAGTGGCTCCAAAGTAGCCAATAACTCATTTATTTTCTCATTTGCCTTATGCAACAAGATAACTGACTGATGGACTAGCTCCATCTTCTCTTTTATTTTGTTTTGTCTATGTTCCACAACCTCTTCCATGGTCTTCAGGGCAACATCCAGTCTCACCTTTTCTAGATCTTCAAATGGCCTATCAGGAACCTGTGCCTCTGGCTGAGAAGGGACCTCAATTTTCAAAGGAGGGGGAGGTACTGCCTTAGATGCTTCTTCAAGCTTAGCTTTTAAATCTTCTAATTCATCCTTCATCTTCTTTATTACCATGAGCTTTGGATCTCTATCCTTAGCCACTTTCATTGAATTTTCAAATAACTTGTCATACCTCTCAAACAAATGGATGTTGTTTGCCTCATTTAGGCGGGCTAAGTGTGTAACTACTTTAGACACCTCAAGATCAGTGGTGTTTTTCATAGTCTAGACAATTTTGTCTCCCTCCATCTTATCTTCAATACTCACTACTGATGGCTTGTTAGTTCTAGGAGCCAAGGACCACAATGCAACAACTTGAGACTTGGGGTCATAACCACTCCCTCTTATCATGTCATCTATCTACACCTCATATGATAGACTACCCTCTAGCTACTTCCTTATTTGATCAATGATGAAGGCAAAGGTCAAGTACCATCTAGGAGTTAGAAGCATACTACTTGATCTGACCATCTCCCTTGCCTCCTCCATAGTAATCCTTTCAAGACTTGGGTCATATGAGGTTAGAGCCCTCATAGTCTCCTCACTTGGTTGCATTCCTTCAGGTAGGGTCTTTGCTACTTCATTTTTCTTCCTCCAAATGAGGAAGTCCCTAAATTCTTTTCTTTCGATGAACTAGTCATCACTGAGAAACTCCTCTTGATAGAGTTCTCTCTCATCTTTGCCCAACAAAAATGGTAAATCCCCTTCTTCTTTTGATACAATATTTTTTCCATCTCTTATGGCCTTTCTTAATTGATGATGGTAAGCTTTGTTACCAGGCACAAGAGCAGAAGCTCTATCAAATACCTTTTTCTATTTTTTCATCTTAGAAGGCTCACCTACTTCAAGCCTATGTTTCTTCAATGGAAGCTCTAAAGTATCCCCTCCTTTCTATGGGTCTTGTGTCAAATCAATAATTGGTGAGTCCCCACCCTAAGGTTGACTTTCACCTTCTTGTGAGTTATCAGAGAAATATTCAGGCTTAGAAGTAGAATAATCTCTCGGTACATCCAACTTTTCTTCAAGAAACCCCTCCAACTGGTTAGATAGGGTGCAATGCATTTCTGTCATCTTCTCTATTCTTTGTAAGTATGGGAGCTTAGGGAAGTAACCACAAAAGGGAATCTTGACCTTCCTTAGTCTAACCTCTATCTCTAGCAAATCAAAATACTTGCTCCACCTTTTTTGGGCTTCATCTTGGTCCAATATGTTTCTTATCACATCCTCCTCATCTAGGCCATCATGCTCTCTGATTGTCCCAATGTTAGGGATCAATGTCATCCTAGAAATCTTGATAAAACCCTCAGAATCAACATACCAATAGGTACCTATAGTCATCTTGAAGTGATTGAGCCAACTACTAACCTGGTCCAGTGCTCTCTTTCCAATCAAGAAACATCCTATTCTGAATTGTCTTAGTGTGAAGGTACCCTTCCTATGAGGTGCTAAATGCTCTTTGTCAGTCCATATCAATTGCCAAATAAATTCCATCATAGCAACCCTAGGAGGTACAAATTTAGGAATCAGGTGTGGAGACTGGGGGCAACCATAAACTCTAAGAACTATGAAGTTATTCCCTAAGTAGAAATCACCCCAATTATGGTTTCCTGGCCACTTGTTTTCATATTACATTGGCCTTAACACCCTCTAGACCTTAGTTGACAGCCTTACAACATTTGTTCACAACATCTCAAGGATTGGATGGACAAAATAATTCTTGTAAATAGAAAATTTACAGTCATTGAATGTGTAATTCCATGCCCTTAACCAATACAAACTGGGTTAGGATTACCCTCAAAACTAGTCCTCAATTTCAACATTCTTGCATCCAAATGATAAACATGGTGGTATAAAATTAAATGTATAAGGAGGGAGTAATGCATGAATCTAATAGGTCTCTTACTCTCCTTAATAGACATCAACCACTCATGCATCCTATCAATTACATACTAGATGTAATCATAGTCAGTATAGGTGTGGGAATTCTGGAGATCTAGGATTATCATCAAAAGTTCAGCAGGAATTTTCTCTTCATCCCCAGCTATCCCTATAACCCTACACAACCCATGACACAAGAATTTCATGTAATGATTGAGGGATGAAAATTGATAAGGGGCATTCATACTTTCTGGGAGGGGGGCTATGTATTTCCCCTACTTGGGCATGTGCTTAACTATTTGTCTTTTCATTGACCCAATATTACTTGCATATTTTTGCCTTTCTTTTTTCAAATCTATTTGATGGGAGGAAGAGGCATAAAAATCAAATGCCTTTATGAAAGATACCCTATCCAAGGTAATAAAAATAGACTGGTCTTCACACCTAATGGTTTTATAGATAGGTTCATACAACCTATCCAATTCAATAATCAAATCAACATCTAAGAACACATCAGGCATAATTAACTTTGCCATCCCCAAAGCCCAAGCATTAAAAATAGGTATAGCTTTATGCCTATTATTATAAAAGTATGAGAAGATGGTATAACCTAAACCTGAAGGACAGATAGGGTCTCTACACTTGTCCATGAGATCCTCAAATGTTGTATCAATGGATTTCTTATTTTGATTAGAGCTGAGAAGTAGCCCAAAAAACTCATCTTAATAATTTGGCTTTCCTTTATCCTCACCACTCTACTCCTTCACCACTCCACTGGATGATGCTATGCTTGCCTCTTGATGACTCCTCTTGATAGAGTAGAAATTTCATAGTAATGCAATCTATCTCACTCTCCACTCACTGCTTCAGCACCAACAATCTCAATTGTCTTCAGAATAACTTTGAGCACAGAAAGCAATAAAGTCCTATCTATATACTTTGAGAATTGAATGCGTACAATTGCTAAATCATAAAAATTCTAGCCTAAGTCACTTTTGCATTCAATTCTACATATTACCAACCTTCAAATCATAGCTAGCCATGGCATGGATGTTGACAGGATGATTTAAAAAATTAAAAATAAAGCGCGAGGGCAATGATCATGGCTTTTGGCATTAAAAACCCTTAATTACTGATGAAAACCCTCGTTCAAACTTTTTTGGATGACATTTTACCCTTTTCTAGCTTGGAAAAGTACTTTTCCATGTTGCAACAGCTCATTACATTTATGGACATGAAAACCTAACCAGACCTAGTTCAAAGATCTAGTGAACAAAGGATCTCATGATGTCTGAAAGAAATGTTAATCCGGGGTTAAACTTGGAGATCCAATGACAAGGCCATTCATGAAATCTCGTAGTGATCTTTTAACTCATGAATTTTCTTGGAGATCCAATGACCATCGTTGATCCCAAAGATGATCAATAGTCCTCAGATTATCTTTAAAAACCCATCATGACCCCATCATAATTAGAGATTTGGCAACTGAAGGAAATCTCATGTTCTCAGAAAACTCAAATCAACTATGGATAAATTGAGAGAACAAGTGACCAAAGACTTCACCAATTCTCACAACCCTTTCCTTAACTCAACAAGTATTGAGAGATCAATTGAATAAATCCTTTGACAAACCGTTGAAACATAACACCTTGACCATAGTCATATCTAGAGAATCAGCAAAAAGCTAAATCTCTTAATATCGAAAAGAAATGCTTAACTCTCATTCCATCTCCTAATTCAGCAAACAAGTCTATCTCACATTATCAAAAAGAAATGCTTAACCATGGTTAGACTTTGAGATTGAGAGAAAAACCTACATCTCCCATTCGCTGAATACTTCTCACACCTTAGGTTATATCTTGAGATTACATGCTGACCATAGATCTTAGAAACAATTAGCGGCTATCACTAGATCGCCCAATCCATTAAACCATTACTGTTTAATTACAAGATTCAGGGACCACAACATTCACTTAATCTCCCAAGGTTCAAAACCTTAATTTTTTTCTATTATAAATGGGGAATACTGAGAGGGGGGGGTGAATTAGTATTCTACAAACTTTATCTTTTTCCCAAATACAGATATAACATATTTTCTTCACACATGCATAACATAATAAACTAAATAACATGCATAGCAATAACATCAAAGAACTCATAACACATTATTTGTTCTTGATGAAACCCTGGCCAAGGGAAAACCTCGGTGGGGATGGTACCCACAAAGATCCACTAATCAAAAGTATTAAGGATATTGACCCTGTTAGGAGTCTATTACAAGCATATAGTGTATCAGTCCTAATTAAGGGACTATAGGCCTTGTTAGAAGCCACAACCCTGTTAGGAGTTGTCAATACAAAATCTGATTACTTAGATGAGCCCACTGCCCAAACAAGTAATATACAATGTATACAAAATAGGTCAAGGTACATAACCTTATTCTTCTTGTTCCAATATTCCTTTTCTACTCTTATCTTTGCCTCATCTCTATTACATTTACTTCATAATTACATTTATTACATCACTTTTCCTTCACTTTTACTTTACAATTACAATTGCATATATAAATAAGTTATTAAGGCCAATAACTTTACATGGTTTGCTTCCATATATCATTATCTAAGATTTAACATCTAGGATGTCATCCCTTTATATTGTTAAGTCATTATTTTGATAAACAAAATAATCCCTTAACTCTTTACCAATTTTGGCTTCATATTTTGTCCTGTCGGCTTCACACTGTTTTCGATAAAACTGTCATAACTAATTTCGTAAATGTTGTACTAACTTGCACTCTAAGATGGGTCATCATTAGCCATCATAGAGTCTATTTTCAAGTGTGCAAGCACTGAACTCACTCTATTCAATGTCGCAAACAAAAACTGTGTCCTGGTACACTGTGAAAACAATGTCTCACACTTAGACAAATTTGTGATGCACTTTGCTATACTTTCTCTCTAACTTTTGTGATCTTCATGAGGATCATATGTTTCCATAATGACAACATTTATGTTTTCACTTCATCCAAATTTCCAACAATCTCCCCCTTTTTCATTGGTGGCAACATATGAGAAAATTGGCTAAGTGTACAATAACAAAATTTCAAAATTGTCTCAAAATTGGCCATAGTATAAGATATATACTATCCTTATATCTTCTCAAAATAATTCTTATATACTGCAATACTCCCCCTAAGAGTATACATAATACTATCAATCTTCTGCTCTGTATAATTCTCAATTTTCTATATATCTCTCCCCCTGTGACAACAATGACAAAATAAAGTAGGGAGGCTAACAAAATCATAACACAAAAGATTATACCTTAAATGTCTTATTGCAAAGCTAGTAGGCTTGCAACACAATCTGCAAAATCAACTTTTATAGCTTCTAACTCCTTTTCCCATGACTTCTTGATGGAATCTACCACATTGAGTAGTGTGCTCAGTCCATAAGCTGCAATTTGACATGCTTTGAGGGTCTCAAAGTTAAATTTATGAAATGATATCCTAGCTGTAAGACATTCTTCTAGCTATTCTTCAATAACACTTATCTTCATGGAAGTATGTTCTCTCAGAAGAGTGAGTCTCCTCATTTTTCAATTCCTCTCATCTTGCAAAATTCTTATTTCATCATACAGCTTCCAAACTTTCTTCTCAACATGACTAATCTTCACATTAGGATTAGAAAGAAGGTTTGATTCATTCTGAAGCTTTTCTTCCTTCAGCTTGATTTACTTGTCTTCTTCTACTACCAAAATCTCTAGTGTTGTACATAGTATGTACAAAGACTTTCCTATTCCCAAATGTCTTCTCAAATCCTTGATATAGATATCAAGACTATTGACATCATCTTTGATATTTTAACTGATACTCAAAAGCATTCCAGCCTCATAGTCTGCTTGTGCCTTTACCTTTGCAATCTCAGATAAATTTGTAAAATCATCATCAAAGGTTCTCATCATTTTCTTTTCTTTCTCCAGAGGGTCTGCATCTGCAATCTATGTGGTTACAACTCCTTGTAACTTTTTAGTCAAGTCCTTCAGACAACCTTCAAGATTCTTTACCTTCTTGTTTTTACCAATAATTTTATTTAGGGAAGTGATCAATTCTAACTGATCATCATCATCAACTTCCTTTCCTAAATCTTCAAATAAAGATCCAATTTCTTTCTTCTTTTCAGTCTTAGGAGTAAGACTGATGTCTTGTTTTGTAGGAAGGGGTACTTCTACCTCAATTTCTTTAGGTTCTTCAATCATAGATTGGGTTTGTTCTGCTTGTTTAGTTCTATCCAGTTCATCAAGAGCCAAATTGTCAACAATGTTTTCTAAATTCTGAAATACATTTTCTTCAGTGTCCAAAGTAATCTTTGTACCTATAACATTCATAGATTCTTCTTCAATATTTATAGTAGTGGAAAAGGAATATCCTCTTGTTCCACTTCTTTCTCTTTCTCTGCTACAACTGAAGTTTTTCCAACAATTTTTGCCATAACTTTAATTATTGCTTGTTCTGTTTCTGTTCTCACTTGCTCATACTATCCTACCATGATCTAAATGGTTCTCCTCTTAGTCCTCAAAAGAGTGCCAAGGGACTTCAAAATCTATTTAAGATGCTCATCATCTTTCACAACACATAGTTTCTTCACCATATTTTCTCTCATAGTTTTATCTTCCTCTTGTGCTCTCATTTTCCTGTTAACAAGCTTCTTGAATAGGTCATCAAGAATCTTGCCCTGAATAGTATCAAACTTCTTGTTAGCTAGAATCATGTACTTAACAATAGAATTTTCAAGATTCAATCTCTCAGAATAGTCATAAAGGTCATAGTACTTATTCATCTTAGTAAATTATCCATCTTGTATGATTTCTTCATTCACTCTCTCAATTCTGGGTTTCCATGCTTTCTTCTTCATAGTAGTGTCATCATCATTAATTACTACAATTTTCCTAGGGACTAGCGGCACCAAAACTTTCTGCCTCTTACCAAGTCCTATAGCACTTTCCTTCACTCTCTTGCTGGGTGTGGAAGAAGAGGATCTAGTGGATTTCCTTGTTTCTTGTTCTTCCTCAGGTTCCTCAACTTTCACCTTTAATTGTGTAGGTTCATGCTCAACTGCACTTGATGATAAGGGAGGTACAAACAAGATTTATTTCTACTCAATAACTCTGATTGCTACTACTATCTTCTTTGTAATATCAAACTCATGCTCTGTCATGCCAGAATCCTTTAATATTTTCTTTATAGTGTTGTCCACTCTCTTCTTAGACTGCTTTTCTTCCATTATAGCTTTAGCAAGGTTGAATTTTTCTTCAAATGTTCCAAATCTCTTGCACTGGGTGTCCAACTTACTCTTAAGTAACCTACCAACATATCCTTCTATCTCTACCTCCTATATCTCATAGCCAAGAGGGTCTATGAACTCAATTCTAGGTTCCATTGCTTCAATATAGGTAAAGTCAGTGTCAACTATGAAACATATATCATTTTTATATTTCTCCACAACAAACTATGGAATCCTTGATCTGCTAGATACCAATCGCTGAAATGTCTTCATTGCCAACATAGTACTTTCATTCACTTTATCAATAATATGTTTCAAATATACTTTATTGATTCTTTCCATAGTGTTTTGTCCATTATTCCAATCATCTGTAACTATGTAAGGAAATCTTCTTAATAGGTGGAAAAACATATAAGTGATCAAAGAAGAAAATCTAAATTGTGCATACTTGGTCTTCTTAATCTTCTCCAAGTTTTCAAACAATTGAATTCTCAGGATTTCACATAAATCTACTGGTACCTTGTCAACACACATCAAATATGCTATATGTACCATACCAGCTACCATATCATCTTCTCTAGAATTTGCACAAAACTTAGTGGTTAGGATTTTGCACAAATATCTCACATCATCTTGCTTGATTTTACTGATTACAATTCCTCTACCATTATAGGATGAACCTATGTTATCAATAACTATTTTCCTCATATTCTTCTCATTTAAGGGAATAGCACCAGATTTAGATAATCCAGTTACATCATGAATCAAATCAATAGTAATGTCTATTACTCTATCCTCTAGCCAAAATTTACCATTATGAATTCTACTCAAAATGATCTTAGTGCATTCTTCATCGTCAAACTCATATTTCAATGAATACCTAACAATCTCATTGTCTTTCAAATGTTCATATCCTTGCTTCAAAGACATATCATGATTGTAAATCTTCTGACACTCACTGGTAAAGTCTCTATCACTTAGGGTTTCAATCTTACATCCAAGATAACTTCTTACATTTTCCAAATGCAAAAATCTATTTGGTACGGATGATAGTGCTAACTTAGGATCATCTTCCAAGGGTTCTACTAGTTCTTTCTTCATTCTAGGTCTATTCTTATCTCTGACATTGTGAATTAAGGATACATCCATGATTGCTTCTAATCTCTTATACCAATTCAAAGATCTATCAAGATAAATACCTCAAATTCATGATTTTAGGGCTTCCACAGATTCAACGCTTCAATCTTTCACCAAATCACTGCAAAATGCTTCCAATCACTACTTTCTGCTCTTCCAAACACTTCAATTCACTTTGATAGACAAATAAATTTGATCATAACCTTTTATCACTTGAATCTCACTTAGGTCTGACATCACATTCAATTCCTTTGCTGCTTCATTCCAAAAAGTTGTTTCTATTAACCTACAAAACTTAAAACTACTTGCAATCTTGCAAAACATAATATTTTCTTTTGCGCTCTTAACCATAGCATTAGTACATCATAAACTACCTTACATTAACTACACAAGACTTAATTCATCATAAATCTACTTCTACACTAATTATAAGTTCCTAAACTACTACAATTTACATAATTTAAGTGCTTATAGATAGGTCAGGTAAGGATTCACTCTTACCACTTGATACTTCACCTTTCTGATTACCTTCAATGTTGAATATGTCTCCTTTATTTGTACCTTTAACAAACTTTACTTCATCTTCATTACTACAAAAACCTTTCTGACTGTTTCCTATACTTTCATTTCTTCTTGCATGATTCCTAGGGTTAGGGTTAGGATGATAAGTTCCATTGTTCATTCTACAAAATCTTGTTGTATGTCCAATCTTGTTACATATCTAACAAACAATTCCATTGTTCCCATATCTCGGTCCTTGCTGATTGATCTATGACCTGCAATTTCTAGCAATGTGTCCAACCTTGTTGCATCTATAACATACTACTCCATTTCTTCTATTCATATCTTCAGTAGGTCTCTTATCTGCATTGTTAGTATTCCTAAACATTCTACTACCATAATTATTCTCAATAACTTCATATTTTCTACATTCAATAGCTCTATGTCCAAAATCATGACAATTATAACAATAACCATTAAGAGGTTTAAATTGTTTACCTGTGCAATCTCTCTTCATGTGACCAATAGTATTACAACCAAAACATCTACCTTTGAATTCTCTTTGCATACCTTTGGGTGATTCTTCTTGCTTTAGTGATTCTTCTTCTTTAGGTGCATCTTTAGATTTGTTGATCTCATCTGACTTCTTTTCATCAATGCTTTTACATACTTTCAGATCTAGTTTTTTTCTTTCATCATTTTTTCTAAATATATTAAATCCAAGTCCAGTCTTATCATAGGATGGTTTCCCAAAAGATACTTGTTCATCAATCTTCTCATTATTTAAATATAGCCTTTCAAGTTGTTGTTTGGATTGAGTCAATTCACCTTTCACAATCTTATTGTATTTCTCAAGTTCTGTATGCTGCAAATTTACTTTCTCAAACTCAGATGTTACTTTGTCAAGTTTAGATCTTAATTCTTCATTTTCAATCTTCAGTCTTTCATTCTCAGATCTCAGATTTGCTTCATTTTTATCATTTCCATCTTTCAAACTTAGTTTCAGTTTTGCTATCTTTGGTTCATGCTTAAGGATCACATTTTCTTTTTCTAAATTGTCATTGCAATCTTCAATAAGAACTTCAGATTCCTTTTCAGATTTCAGATCTTCTATCTTATTTTTCAATTTCTCAATAAGGTTCTTTGCATCATCATATTTCTTTTTTAGAGTGTTTCTTTCATCAGTAAGCATATCAATCTATTCAAGAGCTTCATCAAGATTCTTTTGTAGTTGATCCATATCCATAGAGATCTTACTCAAGCTACTAGGCTTTCCTTGAATGATTCTTCTCCGAGTAACTAAGCTCTAATACCAATTGTTAGAAATAGGGAATACTAAGAAGGGGGGTGAATCAGTATTCTACAAACTTTATCTTTTTCCCAAATATGGATATAATAGATTTTCTTCACACATGCATAACATAAGAAACTAAATAACATGCATAGCAATAACATCAAAGAACTCATAACACATTATTTGTTCTTGAGGAAACCTTGGCCAAGGGAAAACCCTAGTGGGGATGGTACCCACAAAGATTCACTAATAAAAAGTATCATGTTAAGGATATTGACCCTATTAGGAGTCTATTACAAGCATATAGTGTATCAGTCCTGATTAAGGGACTATAGGCCTTGTTAGAAGCTTCAATCCTATTAGGAGTTGTCAATACAAAATCTGATTACTTAGATGAGCCCACTACCCAAACAAGTAATATACAATGTATAGAAAATAGGTCAATGTACATAACCTTATTCTTCTTGTATCAATATTCCTTTTCTACTCTTATCTTCACATCATCAGTATTACATTTACTTCATAATTACATTTATTACATCACTTTTCCTTCGCTTTTACTTTACAATTACAATTGCATATATATACAAGTTATTAAGGCTAATAAATTTACATGGTTTGCTTCCGTATATCATTATCTAAGATTTAACATCTAGGATGTCATCCCTTTATATTGTTAATTCATTATTTTGATAAACAAAATAATCCCTTAACTCTTTACCAATTCTGCCTTCATATTCTGTCCTGTCATCTTCACACTATCTTTGGTAAAACTATCGTAACTAATTTCGTACATGCTAAATTGACTTGCACTTTGAGATGGGTCATCATTAGCCATCATAGAGTCTATGTTCAAGTGTGCAATCACTGAACTCACTCCAGTCAATGTCGCAAACAAAAATTGTGTCTTGGTACATTGTGAAAACACTGTCTCACACTTAGAAAAATTTGTGATGCACACTCTGCTATACTTTCTCTCTGACTTGTGTGACCTTCATGAGGATCATATGTTTCCATAATGACAACATCTATGTACTCACTTCAGCCAAATTGCCAACATTTTCATTTCAAGAATGGGTGACCGAAGAAGATATACCTTTTAACTCTACTTTGATTGCCAGGTCTCTGAAATATTTGGGACTTTACTAACTGATTCTGAGATTCCACAAACACTTTGCTCGCTTAATCACCAAATGACTTAGTGCTTTGTCATCTTTTCTTGAGATAAAGAGACTGAAGAAAACTTTATGCTCGGCAAAAATACATTACCAAAGCCACCAAACTTAGTGGTCATGAAAATAAGACTCAGTCGATGGATCGCTAGATGATTTAGTGTAGGGCTCATTCCTTGTGAGATTAAAACCTAATCATTGATTATAAAGATGATCAATGATACTCGCTAAATCATTGGAAGATTTTAAACTTAGCCATTCAATTCAGAGAATAGGAGATAACCACCACGTTAAGTCACTGAATGCTTCAAAGAGACCTCCAAGAATTAAGTGAACCAGAGACCACACAGTCACTGAATCGCTTGATGTTAAGACTAACCATGACATAAACTTGGAGATTTGGGGACTAAAGAAAGGACAACAAAGGATTCACCACTATCGCTAATTTTCCAAAATCCATGAAGGCAAGGAATAATATTGCATGAATCAACGGAGACAAGGAAAAATGACCATGTGCAAATGGAAAAACTTAAGTGACCCAAAAAGTAATGCGTTAATAAAAGAAACTAGGGCATACGCAAAACTAACCAATGAATCAACCAGTTTAGGCAAAAATACATAAAGCAAGGGTTTTAACATAAATATGATAGATTTTGAGGAGTTCTAAAACCCTAAAACTAGATGAAGACACAAGTAAGGACAATTAGACAAGACCTGGAGCACAAACCTCAGAAAACCTAAAATATACCCAATAGTGGCTCTATTTGAGGATGCTTGAATGAAAGTTCATAGAAAGAAACCATGAATCTTTGGGTGGAAGACCACAAAACCCTAACCTAAAATAGGAAGTAAACACATGACAAAAGAAAACACACCTATACATATATACAGAACTACTATGCATGGAAAAGATTAGAATCAATTGAAGAAATACTCCAAAAATTGTCCATGTACTGGAAATTCCTATTCTTCACCATTCAAATTTCTCAAGAAATATGAATCCTTTTCATGAATTTGATAAATAATGAAAGATCCTAACCACAAGGATTCAAACTTTTTATGCTTTCCTTTGTCCTCAGCCCTGGCATTCCACTGCAGAACCATGTCATTGGGCTGGAACTTTCTAGTAGTTTCTCTTTTGTCAAAAAGATATTTCATTTTCTGCTACAATTTTACATTTTCTTTTTGACCCTCTTTCCTAATTTCATCCAATTCTACTAATTGAATCATCCTATCCTACAATGGATCATTGATTTCTATCTCTTCTTCCCTTATGAATTGGTAGATAGGCAACAAATTATTCACAGGAAGCCTAGACTTTACACCATATACCATTTCAAAAGGGGATTTGAATGTAGAGGGGAAATTGGAGAGATTTCCTCTCAGTCACCCACTCTCTAATTTTAGAGACTACTAAGGGATTTAGGAGAAAAGGAAGGAAAGACAAAAGGGAAGGGCTCTACTTCAATTTTCATTTCCATAACTTCTTTTGCAAGGTTGGTAACTCTCAAGCTTTACACTTCTCTTTTATGGTGTCTTGCTTATGGCTTCCATGAAAGAATGAAGAAAGATTGTTCTTGTTTATGTTGCATAGTGTATGTCCTTACTAGTATGCTGATTTTGTAATATGAAGTGTTGTTTTGTGAAGTAAAAATCTGCATGTATTTTTCTTATGTTTGTGTGTGTTGTTTAAGGGATTTTTGTTCAAGGCCATACTCACCCTTGGGAGGGAAGAGTAGCCTTGTGGGTGAAGGGAATCATGACAGCCCTCTTGGTGTAGAGTCTCTCTCCTTGGGAGAGAGGGATGTACCATGGATTATGGGGTCCATGGTAGACTAGTAGCTTTGATATGCTTGGGGGTCATAAGGGTTTTAGCCATATTTGTTTGATTTGATTTGGGTTGTAAAGAGGAGTTGTGTTGCTCTTGTATGGAAGGAATGAGAAGATATGTTGATTTTGTGTGAAAGAATTGTTGCCTTGTTGAAGGCTTTCATTTCATCTCTAGCCTTGTCTCCCATTGGGTATGTTGGTGTTTGAAAATGCTTATGCCAACTAGGGCTGCCAATATGCCTTGAGACTAATGTTAGGAGTGGTTAGCTCCAAGTATGAGAGCTCTGCAAGACAACTGGACCAACTGTAGTGACAAGACTGGCCTCTTCACTTCTGGCTTTGCAAAACCAAGGTGGGTGTACCTAATCTAGTAACTTATGGAATTTTAAGACTTTAAACTGGATTGAACAAAGTAGATGATAGCAAGAAAGTACTAAATGGTAACTAAACATTCATTGACTCTCCATTGCTATGGTGGAACAAAATGGCCTTGTGACCTCAAAGACTTTTGAGGGA
The DNA here is from genome assembly GCA_027943335.1 of Chamaecyparis obtusa. Classification (NCBI taxonomy): domain Eukaryota; kingdom Viridiplantae; phylum Streptophyta; class Pinopsida; order Cupressales; family Cupressaceae; genus Chamaecyparis; species Chamaecyparis obtusa. The sequence continues at coordinate 1,233,176 of BSBK01001771.1, forward strand.
TTATGGGATTGGTAATGATTTATCTTTTAAGTTTCTTATAGAGTCTAAACAACCATGCAACACATGTAACAACATAGGGGATACTAGCTTATGATCAGTGCCTTATCCATTGGGCATCACACCTAAAAAAGACATGGAATACAAGAACAACTACTAGATTCATCCGAGAACCCAAGCCATAAACATAGTTAAACATCTCTTACACTACTTACAAATATCCTTCCTGACTGAACCAAATGAATCTATGCTCCACTCAAAGACTTTTAACCTAATCCTAGATCAAGGCTGAGAGATAAAACATATACACCAATAACCTAATGCAATGAGTTGGAAAACTCATAATTCATCAAGGACAACTAAAGGAGAGATCCAAGAATGAGAAACTATATTAAGTATGTGGACTCAAATCCTTGCATTTCAAACTGATTCAGTAATACCATAGATAATATGCAAAAAATACAGAAGGTTTCTCCCTAGTATTGATACAACTTAGCAAGAAATGCTACAATCTGGGCTGAGGATACACACTTAGCTTTTCAGCTTCCTATGCCAAGAATTTTTAGCTAGCCACCATTCTAAATGATCACAAAAATCCTTTTATAGGAACAAGGATTGCAACAAGCTATAGATCATTTAGAGCAAAATTTGGGTCTACAACAACCAGCTTGAACAAGAAGTAAAAGAATATCAAAAAAGCCTAGAAACTCGAGAAGATCAGATCAAATCTGATACATAATTACATCAGTTTCAACACCAATAGGCTAACTGTGATCACAAGTCATCACCTTCTTGTTGGAGGAAAAACAAACTTTGATGCTAGAGCCAAACAAAAAGACTTCACATGTACTTAGCATGGAGATCTCTGACATACTACCAAACCCTAGCCGCCTATGCCAAAACAAAAGTCCTTTGCATTCAAACTAGCATGGCATCCCAAGGAGCAAAATTAGGTCAGGATGGCTACCCAGATCTTCATCATCATTTTCACAACTGCAACCATCCTAGAGAAATCAATTTTGAGCAACCTATTTTGTCGCATATGGCTCACTGTGAAAATACTAGTAAGAAACCCTTGCAAAAGATTTAAAATTTAGCTACAATGGCTAACCGATCAACATTTGAAACATGACGGTTGATCTTAGTCTATCCCAGTAGATCAAGTGGTCCATAAAATTTGACACAATGGTCAACAAGACCACAAAAAGTCCACAACCACATCACCACCTCGACAGCCAATAGAAATTGAGCACCTCAACATGACTGGCACCTCGCACCCACCACCTTACTTACCACACCATCAGACAGTGGTTGCATGATCACAAAGGGAAAGAATATTCCTTCTGATCATGCGACAACCACAGATCATAGCCAAACTTTAAACTTGCATAGATGCTGAAAACACTGGCCCCACCGAGAAAAGTCACATCACAGCCACACCAACCAATCAGGAGCAAGCATGCCTGCAACCCATGACAATGTACCCACTGCACTATCGGGCCATAAATCAAATGGTAGTTGTAATACCCCAAAAATGGGCTATAAATTCATTAATTTCCTATATCAACAATTTGAATGAAATAGACATCAAAGTCCTAATCTAAGGCACATCTAAACATCATCGAATCCTAATTGATTATCATAAATTCTGCATCAGGGAATATTCCTAGCAATATTCCTAATTATCTTAATTATCTTTAATTTAATGATTATTTGGCAATAAATCACATTTATCCTAAGTTTGATTAATTGAATATTTTCATATTTAATTAATTAGATTTAATATCTTGCCACTTAATTGTGTAATTAAATTTAATTCTATCTATTAATTAAATTTAATTTTGACAATAAATCTAATATCTTATGAATAACTGATTAAATTTTTATTTAATTAATTAAAGCAAGTTGTCATTATTTAATAATATAGTTTTTAATAAAAGTTTGATTAAATAATTGATTAACCCATAAATCAATTATTTATTTTCAAAAATCAGTTAAGTTGAGTATAAATCACTTTATTTATTAAATTAACTCATAAATAAAACATGCACAATAATAAAAGCAAACAACTATCAATTATCAATTAAAGCTAAACTCTAATTTGAGTTAAAAAGCTATTTTTGCATGATTTGCATGTTTTTGTGAATTAAATTATCTTTATTATCAGATAACTCAAAAATCAAGCTGAGTTAATCTGAGTGATTTATGACTTTTTTTCATGCACTTCCAAAGCCCTGGATTTCTATAAAATCAAGGCTTAGCTCTTCATAATTCATCTCTCATCATCCACAAGATCTCATATTTTTTTGCACAATCATGCTGGAGAATTGCAATTGGAAGGATCAAAGCTTATTGCGAATCAACATTGTTGTGAGATCACTTTTGTTTTTATATTATTGTTAGATCAATTCATAGCATATCAGTTTTTACATATCATAGATTTCATATCATTTTTCATATTATTGCATAGAAAATATCAAACAAAAAAATATAGATTAATTGCATTCAATTCATATCTAGATCAATTGCATTCAAATCCTTCATTTAGGTGTCGTCTAGGTCATTGATCTCGATAACAATCTAAGAACATCAATCTCGCACCTACTAGAAGGCAGTAAATCGCTTGGTTAAATTAGATTTCAATTTTGTATGATTTTGATTTTTGATAACCTCTAATGTTTTACTGAAGTATTGTGTCTACAGATTAGGTACAATTTTCACACACACATTTTTTACGCCCACCGTGGGGCCCTAAAATGGGTTTCCAATTTAATTCTATCAATTTCTATCTTTTTCTCCTCGGTTTCTATGCAAAAATATGATTTTTGTTTTTTGTCTATACAATCTTCATACGAGTTTCTGACAAAAGTCATATGAGTTTGAGCCTATTGTCCTACGATAGTTGACCAAGTATCATTTCATCAGGCACCCACTGTCATTTGGAAGCTGGATTATCATTTCATCAGACACCCAGTGTCGTACGAGTTTCTAGACTGTCATCTAGGAGCATACCCACTGTCGTACGAGTTTATTACTATCGTCTAGTAATAGACCCACTATCGTATGAGTTTAGGCATCAGATTTCAATTGTCATTTCATTTTTGCAAGCAGTTTGTCAGATTTGATTTTTGAATTTTGACTAACAGCTAATCTTAACAGTTGGAATTCTCTATTTTTGATTGACTCTTGCTAGTTTTGATTGGAAAAAGCGTAAAGTTTTCTAAAATTAGGTAAAAATCTACTAAGCGCATTGCGAGGATCTCAGGTATTCCACTTGTGCTGATAATATTTTGATTTGGGCTTAAAATAAATCTCTTGTGTGTCTAGCCTGGGTGATTCTTTTCATGCTTTTGTTTTAAACACTTGCATAATTGATACTAGGTTGTGACACCTTAAGTATTTATTAGTAGTCTTAGATTACTTGCGATTGATCTTGATTGCTATTTTAGGATATTGGACTCACTAATCTGCCGACCCCTCATTTTGCCCTGTGGTTGCAAGATCAGCACCACATTAAAGGGGAGGGGTCAACAAGACAGAAGCATTAAGTGTTCCACTTGGAAACCCATTTGTGCTTTTAGGAACTCACTTGTTTTCTAAGTTGGGGACTTATTTTTAGCTTGTGTGAGGTGTTAAGTGTTCCACCTTGTGGACTCATCTCATATTCACTTTAAGCGTTAAGTGTTCCTCTTTCTGCTTTTTGGGTACTTTTGGTAGATTTGCTTTTTGGAAACATACATCTATGCTCACATAGTAATTAGGCCCTATGAACACTATTTGTGATTCTTGAGAGATTAGATTCCCAACCAAATCCTTCTTGATGATAGAATCCTTGTAGGTAGGGAGGATACTTAGTGCGTTTCACATTCAACTTGGTTAGTGCATCTTCTCTTATTGATCGATACATTCTCTCCCAAGAGAGGTTGATAGATCACGTGGGGTAGACATCATGAGCTTTGGTGAATCAAAATTGGTTAGTGCATCTTTCCTTATTGATTGATACATTCTCTCTCCGAAGGGGTTGATAGATCACATGGAGTTGACATCATAGACCTTGGTGAAGCAAAACTTTGTCTTAGCATGTCGGATTAATCTACTTGCTTTGTTTGGGTTAAAAGTGAAGAGGCATCAAAACCTTGGATCTGGAGCTAAGTCCCCTTGTGATATCATATTGTGAGTCACCTTTAGAGAGGGTTAACCATAGCAGACTATCCCTTCACAGGGAAAACTATGTTGACAGAATCTCAAGTGGTAATAGCCATTTTCACCATGGTAGTGACAACCGCTATATAAATGTCCTTGTGGAAAAAATCTCCATGGGTATGGTTCATTGTTAGGTTGTCAGATCTCCCTAGCGGCTCTTGAAGATTAAGCTCTTGGACTGTGTCAAAACCCTAGTGCGCCAGGATTGGAGTTCACCCCTTTGGATCATAAAAGTTGTAGAGTCAAACCATTACTAAAAACCCTAGCGAGGCCAAAGTTTCATTTTCTAGGGTATATGTGCATCATTGCAAAACATTTTGGAATGTACACAATCAACACTTCTGAGGATTAGAATGAATAAGTCACTTGATTGTTCATGCACAAGGTTTCTTTTACCCTTGTTCATTGTTTTTAGACATGCTTGAAATCACTTGCTTGCTATTTTGTGTGCTTGTTTATCTATCTGGTTACTGAAAATGAACAAATTTGTTACAATCCTCAAATCTGGACATTGAAATTTGCAAACAATCCGAATCTGCAAACTCAAAATTTTGCAAAAATTGATGTAAAATCCTTTCTGGAGTCAAAAATCATTTTAGGAAGTCAAAAGTCATACAAGTTTTTCCAAGTGTTGTTTCATTAGAACCCATCTATCATATGATTGAGTACCCAGTGTCGTACGAGTTTCCATGTCAGCAAATTCTCAAAGTCAAAATCTTGCAACTATCGTATGAGATTTTCAACTGTCGTTTCATTGCTACCCAACTATCGTACAAGTTTTACAATTGTCATTTCATAGCATACCCATTGTCGTATGAGTCTGCAGAGTGTCGTTTGGGAAATTTTTGAAAGTTGTCAAAAAATTGTCAAAATTGCTAGATATTTAGCTTTTTCAGCCTAATTTTAGAATTTGTCGAGCAAATCACTGTGTCAGGAACAGAGCAGTGGTGATTAAGAATCGAATCATTTTCCTAAAGTGGCCTTTTGAATCTGATTCAGCCTTCTATTTAATCAATTTGAGTCCTTATCATCTTGTGTCAAAACCTTGTCATAACTATCAATCTTCAATCAATCATCAAAATGACTAAGTGTTTTGATATCTTGTCTGCTATCTTTTGGGAACCTACCCATACATCTAGGGCATAGTATCCTTCATCCACATCTAATCAAATCTTCAAATCAATCAAACCTTGACAAGGTTGCATCATTTGATCATCTTGATTCAATTCAGTCTTCGGTTATCTGGATCTTATTCTTTTGTTTCACTTGAGGTGAATGGTGGAGACTAGAGCTTCCTCTCACAAGAAATCTATCACCACTCTCCAAACTCCAACTCTTGAGCAACTCATCAATTCTAGTCTTTACAAGGATGACGGTCTTGGCAACTATCGATTGAAATCTAGTTACATACCTCCTCCATCAACTCACGGAGGTACTCAACATACCCCCCTTCAATCTAATCCAGGGAGTCCACACTCTCCTACCATGTCTCAAGCCGGGACAAACTTTGGCTCTTAGAGAGCTCAATCTTGACATGGTACAGATCAGGAACCCACACCTAAAGAAATTTCTCGCTATTAAAATGATGATGAATTTAACAAGATGATGAGGCATTTCTTGAAAGAAAATAGAGAAGCATACTTTTTACAACTAGCTCATCAAGGAGCTAAACTTCCTCCCAACTTTAATGTTGAAGATATCATTACACATGAGGAAGAAACTCCACTCACAGCTATGATGAAATAGATACATGTTTTACAAGTCAAATTTAATAGCCTTGAGAAAGAAAAGGAACCCAAAGAGTTCTCCATGGAAGCTCTATGCCCTTTTCCTTTTGACAAAAACTTGTATAGGCCACCATTTCCAAAAAGAGTGGAGATGCCAAAGTATGACAAGTATGATGGACACTCTGATCCTCAAGATCATGTCAGAGAATTCTATACGCAATCAATGGAGTTCATGCATGAACTAACTTATCTGATACGTCTCTTCCCTTGATCTCTAGGGGGAGCAGCCATCCACTGGTTCTCTAGACTGCCTTCTACTATCAAAAATTTTGAGGATTTGATCAAATTATTTTATCAACAATACTCCTACAATATTCAGCACCCAGTCACCATGATCAATATCTGTAATCTCAAGCAATATCCAGGGGAACATTCGTAACATTTCTCAAGAGATGGAGGAAGAAGTTCTCTCTATATGCCAGACCTATTCTAGAAATAGAAAAACTAGAAATCTTCATCAATAACCTTGTTCCAGAAATCAATTATCCTTTACAAATGCAAGATCATACATCTTTTGACAAGATGGTGGATAATGCTATCAAAATCAAACAAGTGCTTGTAAAAAAAGGAGAAATCACACTTCAAAAAGACAAGTACGAATTTGGATCTAGTTCCAAAGACAAGAACAAAAATTGGAACAAGAATAAGGGCATCGTCACAGATGGCATTGTTGATACTGTCCATGCCCCATCAAAGGCACCTGCCTACAATCTCACTCTTGGCACTGAAGCCATTAAAGCTTCAGAGCAAAAGTCTTCTCAACCATCTCAAAGGAAGCTAGAATACAAAAGATGGGATAAACATAAAAAATTTACTCTTCTAGGAGAGTCTTTAGAATCAGCTATGAAAACTCTATTGGTTGATAACATCATCTCTTTACCACCAATCTGACCAAATGATCAGGACCCCAAACTGAAATGGTGGAGAGAAAATGAATTCTATGATTTCCATCAGAGTAAAGGTCACAAAACTAGTAGTTGCTACCACTTAAAGCATACCATTCAAGATCTGATTGATAGTGGAGACATCACAATTGACAATCCCAAGAGCAATAACGATCGTATAGCATTCACAGAACCATTTCTAAAACATGTTCAAGAAGTTTCAACTTCTCAGCCTAATATGGGGGAAAAAGTCAACTACGCCTACCTTGGAAATAATGTTGTCATCAATATGGTTGAACCATGTCTCCTTGAAAGTTGCAATGTCATCACAATTGTAGGAAGAGACAGAGATCATTCCTCAGCTAACACAGTTACTCAATCACAGGCTCTAATGCATCTGAAAGGACAAATAAAAAATTCATCAAATGTCCCTAAGGTGCCCTTCAATCTTTCATCTGCTTCTAAATAGAAGGTTGCTTCCAAATCTTCCAATCCAAAGGATACAAGGCCTACATCTTATAGCATTGTTCAACAACTCTAGCACACTAATGCAAAAATCTCCATGTTTGAGTTGCTTCAAATATCTCCAGCTCATAGAGCCATTCTTGATAAAGCTTTGCTTGGTTCCAATGCTCCTGATGACCTTGATTTAGACAAGTTCCAGACTATGGTTGGACATCTTACATCTCTGTAATATATCTCCTTTTCAGAGGAAGATGACAACTCCTTGAGTCACCCACATAACTAGCCTTTGCATATAGAAGTCTTGATCCAGAACTGTAGAGTCAAATGCATGTTGATAGATGGGGGTGTCGGCCTAAACATTTGTTCTTATAGCTTGATCACACAATCAAGATTTTTAGAATTGGCTATTGATCCTCGAAAGATCACCATAAAATCCTATGATGAACAAGAAAGATCTTCTAAAGGCACCATTGTCTTACCTATTAGAGCAGGTCCAGTTATCAAAGATACCGTCTATCAAGTGCTTGATCTACCTTTGGCTTACAACATTCTTCTAGGGAGGCCATGGATACATGAAATGCAAGCTATTCCTTCTACATACCATCAATGTTTGAAGTTTCCTTATGAAGGAGTAGAGGTTACTATCCCCACAGATCTGAATACAACTTGCAACACCTTGAAGGAAAGTACAGATAAGCTTGTGCCTAATAATAGATAATCTCCCATTGAACCAACTAAAGAAGCATCCACATCTAAAATGGAAGATCTTGCCAAAGAGGTTAATATCAAAGAAAATAGTATGGGAGAATATACTATTGAGCTAGTCTTATCTTTGACATCTCTCCCTATCTCGCCTAAGTCTTATGGGCAATCTTTGAAACAATCCAAACTAGACTCTAAAGAACCTTTGAAAGCATATAAAAATAATTTTGTAGCAGAACAAGTATCCAAGCAAGAGTTTGAAGAGGATGAAGCTGTGCTTTCATGGCTCTACAAAGATGAACCTAAATCTCAAGTTGTTCAAACTAGTGACTCTATAGTATCCAAACTCATTTCTAAGTCATATGGTCTAGGAGGTAAATTAATAGCTAAGATGGGATATTTAGGTAAAGGACCTCTAGGAATTAGAGGAAAAGGTCTTGAGGTACCTCTCCCACATACTGGTAGAGAAAATAAAAACAAAGTTGGATTAGGATTTACAAAGAAACCCTATCACCTCAAAGGTAATTATTCCCATGTCATAGAGCATATCACACCAGGAGAACCTCTTCTTAAGAAAGAAGAAACAGTACCATCAGATAGTGATTCAGATAGTTCAGAACTCATCCCCTATGAAAAATTGCCTAAAGAGATCAAAGACCTTCTTGATGATAAAGATGATCCTATCAAGAGAATTAATGTAGTAGAAACACAAGAACCTACTATCAATCAAGAGATAGTTGCAACACAAGAACCAGATAATCTCCAAAACAATCAAGAAGAGGGAAGTGGTAGTGATTTTGAGATAGATTCTCATGAGTATGAATACAAATCAGAATCTGAGGGTAACCCTTCTTGGGGTATTCAACCTAACTTTACTCATGTTCTAAGATTTCCTAGAGATCCTGAATCAAAAGCTGAATCTAATGACTATGAATGGGGAGTCATCCTAGAACTAGATGATTTTATCATAGAGAAACATGTTGATGTTATTCACCAATATGCACCTCAAACCAATGTAAGTCTAGAGTGAAATGATGAACCTATCGAGTTTGATCCACCTATGGCTGAATTGGACTCCCATGATGACATTGAGCCTATTCACAAATTGGATATCTTAAGTTGTAGTATCACCTTTGAACTCAAGCGTTAGGTTAGGACCAATGATGATAGATCCATATCCATAAACATTATCTCCCAATCTTTCCCTACTTTGATTATCCAATATCCTAAACTTATTGATCAAACCTCCACAAATCTGAGCCATGGTATTTATACCTTCCCGAATGACTATGCCCTTGCTTGCTACCTCAATGTAGTTGAGCCTATGAGGACTTCCATCAGTGAACTGAGCATCAATATGACTGAGTCGGACATAAAATATCTTAGTTAGAAAAACAAGAGTAAAAAGAAAAAGAAAAAGAGTTCTAAGGGTGAAAACCACTTTGTGGCAGTCCTAGAAGCTACAAAAGTAAAAATAAAAGATGTATCCAAAGGTGAAAACCTCTTTGAGGCACCTAAGGATGAGATATTTGATGTCCTTCTAAGTCATTTATAGGATAGATCTCTAGTTCTAATTGAGCCCACCCAATCCATCAATTTGGGTACAACAGAGGAACCACAATTGGTACATGTAGCACAATCATTATCAGAAGAAGAGAAGAAAATTTTTACAACATTACTAATAGAGAAGAAGATCAAATTTGCATGGAAATATTTGGATATGCCAGGATTGGATCCTAATCTCATAATGCATCATTTATCTATTGCTCCAAATGTCAAACCTGTCAAGCAAAAGTTGAGAAAGATGCATCCTCATGTTGCACTCTTGGTAAAAGTTGAATTAGAGAAGCTTCTGAAAGCTAGATTCATTTGAGTTATTGACTATGTAGAGTGGATCTCTAATATTGTACCTATTTCTAAACTAGATGGTTCAATCAGAGTGTGCACAAACTTTAGAGATGTGAATAGAGTGTTCCCTAAGGATGATTTTCCACTACCGAACATTGATATGATAGTGGATATGACTATGGGTTTCAAGATGTATTCCTTGATGGATGGTTTCTTTGGATATAACCAAATAAAAATTTCTCCAGAGGATCAAGAGAAAACTACTTTCACATGTGCATGGGGAACCTTTTGTTGGAATGTCATGCCATTTGGGCTTAAAAATGCTGGTGCTACATATCAAAGAGCAATGACATCTATTTTCCATGACATGATGCATCGAACCATGGAAGATTATGTTGATGACACATTAGCAAAATCTATGATCAAGACTAAACATCTAAAGGACTTGAGCATGATCCTAGATAGAATGGAAAGGTTTAGTCTCCAACTAAATCCTAAGAAGTGTGCTTTTGGTGTCACTTCTGGAAAGCTCTTAGGATACATAGTTTCAAAGAAGGGCATTGAAGTTGATCCAGCTAAAGTCAAGGCTATAATAGAGATGCAACCTCCCAAGAATATCAGTCAAATGAGGACATTGCAAGGAAGAGTTCAATCTATCAGAAGATTCATATCACAGCTAGCGGACATATCACAGCCTTTTACAAAAACATTACATAAAGGCGTGACCTTTGCATGGAATGAAGAATGTGAGAAAAACTTTAACCATATCAAGATGTATGTATCCAATTCACCTATCTTGATGCCTCCTATTCATGGGAAGCCATTGATCTTATATGTCTCCACAATAGATACATCATTGGGGGCATTGCTAGCACAACATGATGAGAAAAAAAAAGGAAAGAGCTATATACTATATTAGTAGGACATCGGTTGCATATGAGAAGAACCATTCAATGATCAAGAAAGATTTTTTAGCTGTGATCTTTGCATCACAGAAACTGAGACACTACATGTTAGCTCATACCACACAATTGGTAGCTAAAATTGATCCCCTCAAGTACCTACTAAGCAAAGCTGCCCTCACAGGTAGATTAGCTAAATGGGTTATGCTCTTAAGTGAATTTGACATTGAATACGTGGAAAGAAAAGCTATAAAAGGATAGGTTATTGCTGATTGATTAGCAGATGCACCTATGATTGCTAATACACCACTACAAATGGAATTCCTAGATTCCTCTATCATGCATCTTTCTTCTAGAGAATGACAATTATTCTTTGATGGCTCCTACACACAAAATGGCTCCGGGGCAGGCATATTGTTCATAACTCCTCAACGGTACTCAATACCCAAAGCATTCCAATTAAAGTTTCCTTGCACAAACAATATTGTGGAATATGAAGCCCTTTCGAATGGTATGAAACTAGCAATTGAATGGAGAGTAATAGAGCTACACATTCATGGAGACTCTCAACTTGTTATTCATCAAGTCAATGATGTGTACCAAAATAAAGATGAAAAGATCCTTCCTTACAAGAGAATGGTAGATGATCTCAAGAAATATTTCATATCTATCACATTTGAACAAATTCCTAGAATGGAGAACAAGGCTACTGATGCAATGGAAACACTATCTACTTTATTACAGTAGCCTGAACATGAGCTATGCTATGAGTTTCTGGTGGAAGCACTATCTTATCCTGCATATGACTCCCCTGAAACTCGCATGATCTACACTATTGTTGGTCATGATTCATCCAGATACAAAGACCTCTTTTCCTATCTCCAAGACCAAATCATTCCCTATACTTTCAACCACCATGAAAAGAGATACCTTATCTGTAATGCCTCCTGATATGTCATCATTGGTCATGATCTATACAAATGAGGTCTAGATGGTACACTACTTAGATGTTTAGAATGGGAAGAGTCTCAACATGCATTAGAGGAAGTCCATGATGTTGTTTGTGGGTTACACTCGAATGATTTAACACTAGATTGAAAACTTATTAGGGTTGGGTACTACTGGCCTGAAATGGAGAAAGAGGCCATCAAATTTGCTAAGAATTGTCAAAAGTGTCAAGTACATGGAAACCTAATTCATGCTCTAGGGAGGGATCTAATTCCCTTTACAACAAAATGGCCTTTCCATCAATGGGCATTTGATCTTATCAGGATGATTCATCCTTATTCTTATAATGGACATACCCATATAATCAAAGCCATAGATTATTTTACAAAATGGGTAGAAGCGGTCCCTTTGACATAAGCAATGGGAAAGCAGATATCGATGTTCATCTTAAACTATATCATATGTAGATATGGGATCCCTCATTCCATAATCATAAATAATGGTGGGAAATTTAGGAATAAAGACCTAGATGATCTATGTGCCAAATTCAAGATCACCCAACATTGGTCTTCTATCTACTATCCACAAGGGAATGACCAAGTAGAGGCTTCCAACAAAAATCTATTGAAGATCTTGCACAAAATAGTAAACAAAACCGGTAGAGGCTGGCATCTCATGATTAATCCAGCTCTATGGGCCTACAAAACAAGTAGCAGAATGCCTACAGAGGCTACACCTTTCACTTTAGTTTATGGGTCTAAGGTGGTACTACCTATTGAGGTTGAAATCCCATCACTAAGAATTAGAATGCATGGTCTAGTAACTGATGATGACTATAGAGTGTCTAGGTTGCAAGAACTTGAACTACTAGATGAGCATAGACAAGCAACATATGATCATCTCAGAGTATACCAGAAGAGAATGTCTAGAGGCTACAACAAGAAACTCAGACATAGATAATTTCAGGTTGGTGATCTAGTCTTGAGAGAAAATCCTAAAAATCAATCAATCCCATCGAGAACGCAAGGGGAAGTTTGAACCCAACTGGCTGGGTCCCTTTTTCATCACTGCTACTTTTGGCTCTGGTGCTTATCAACTCTCAATGACTGAAGGAGAACAGCTCTGAGAACCAATCAACGTTCTCCATCTCAAGAAATTCTACGCCTAAGGAATTCAATCTATGGTAAAATGTCTTGAAAAAATCTTTAAAATTGGAAAAAGTCCTGAAAAAAATGAACATCTTGGTGAAAACCTAGCAATAGGCACCTTGATGATTCACAAAAAAATGAAAAAATATCAAAAGTACAAAAAAAATGAAAAAAAAAAAGTGCCTTGGTGAAAACCTAGAAACAGGCGCCTTGGTAGCAAAAATAGAATTTCTACCAAGATGGTGAAAACTTGGAAAATGGGCACCACTTGTTTCAATACACTCCATCTATCAGTGCAATCTTGGTCTCTCCTAGCTTTCAGTCTTGCTTTAGTTTGTACATATCCCTGATTTGTTTCTACATTTCCAAATTTCATTAAGTCGGTCTGTACAACAATCAGCTCCAGCGTCTATATCCTATCAATGCTTAACACTTGGGGGAAATCAAATGCATATCCTATGGTCTCCAGTATATCTTAGATGTATCATATCTAGTCAGAGTCCTTTGAAGCTTCATATGAGTCAGTCAGTTAGTCTTGTCTCTAGAAAGGATTTTGCATCTACAACAACACAATCAAACACAAACTGAAAATGATCTATGCTTCATACTTTTATCTCCTTGTATGCTTACTGATTCACATTGAGATTTTTTCATATTGCGTCCCTTTGAGCCCTTCGATGATGTCCTTTACAGGATTTAGAGAGTGATGACTGGGGGCATAATCTTTTCTTTGTCTTCTGCTTGTATGTGAAAATCTAACAACTTTGGAAATTCTGGATTGAAATGGTGTCCGACTGTAAGAGCCTCTATCTCAAATTGGATGGCCATGCATACCTTGAGCCTCTATCTAACTATTGTCTTTTTGAGTGAGTTCTTTCTCCTACTGTGAAACACGATCTTACCTAAGGATGTGAATGATAAAGGGTCACTACGGGTAATTCACACTAGATTTAGAATGATCTCTTGACTGTTTGATGTGTTTGAATGCAAGGTGTATTCAAGTCATCATGATGTTTATGTTTTGATGCTTATACAAATTGCTATATCAAAATGGACATGATATTCAGGTCATCCTGGTGTTTGTGCCTTGGTGCTTATATCTAATCTGACATTCCAAAAATAAAATCAATATTCATATATCCATGGTTGTTGACCAGTGGATGTTGTATTGATTCTTGCACATACAAATCGATATTCATATGTCTATGGTTTCATAGCTAGTGGGCATTGTATTGATTTATCCAGTTACCTAAAAGTTCAATGATGATAACAAATTGACATATGATCAGTGACTAGGTCCTAGGTCTTAAGTTGCATTTCATTTTGCATGTCTCTTTGCATTTTGCATGTTTTCATATCTCACAACTGTTTGGAAACACTTCAAAGCTTAAACAATTCTTCATATCAATTCTTCACATCTAACAAGAGCTGAGTTTCACTCGAAGGTCTCTTCATCAAACCACAAGCAGTACCCCTCCAGGGTTAAACATCCTTTTGACATAAGACTGAGTACTTGTCTTCATCAACCTGCAAAAACATATCATGTGTATCATTTACATCTCATATCATTACCATTTGTTGCATTACTTTCCATCCACTGCATAAAGCATAAATCATACATACATCTTCATAATCAATTACATTTCCATAACATCCATACATATGATAGAAATCATTGCATTGCATTGATCCATACATACATTCTACACTACTCATAGCATAAACATCACATGATATCATCATAAAATTGAAACATGACAAGTACAAATGAAGTCACAATCAAAATATCGATCTCATATATATCAAAAATCTCAAAATGTGTCAGGTGTGCACTACTAGCACAATGTACTAAAGAATGAGCTTCGGAAAGCTATCAGAATTAGAATAGTATATCAGTGATAAAAAAGAATAGAGTATATCAAAACATAAGCACAAGAATCAACTATCAGAACACTCCTTAGTATCTGGTGGAGGAGGTGGTGGTGCATCTGGTATGGCCTCTACTCTTGGTGCCCTAGCTCCCTCTAAGGCTGCCATGTACTTAGAATATGTTAGTACTCTCTACACAATAGGGACAATAGCATAGTATGCAGACACATAGTATGAAGCTCATGAGGTCTAATGGGTCACCTCAGTTTGTAATCTCTAAACCTCTGAGTGAAACTCTACACAGAGCTCTATGTGCTGCCTATCTACCTCTCGATATCTCTCCTCCCACATAGCACTTTGTACCTTCAAGTCCCAAACCTAAGCTCTGAGACATCTGATGATCTCTGATGAAGTAAGAGGAATAGTAGGATTGGCCTCAGCTATTGGCATCTCTGTATCATGTGGCTGCTCAGGCTGTTACTCAGTAGTCTCTACCCTATGCACCTTGCGGTGTCTAACCTCAGCTCCCAGATCAAAAGTGGTATCTACCTGCAAAGGATCTATCTCACCACCCATAAACTACTCAGTGGCTAAAACCTCATCTATAGACCCAACACTACCCAAAGTACCCCTCTCACCCCTACTCCATCTCTGTGAACCTGTGGATGTACCTACTATGGAAGTAGAAGGATGAGGGGGCCTCATATGTCCTGACGGTCTCTGAAGTGGAGTCATCACTCTTTGTCTAGGTGGTGTAGGATGCCCTACCTGAGGTCTCAAGCCTTGTCTTGTGGGAGTACCTATAACATCCATTGCCTCCTCCATGGAGGGTATCAACTCAGTAGGATCTGAGAATCTAGGAATGCGATGATCAGCTCACCAAGTAATGTATCCATCTGTGACCCCTGCATCAACAACCTGTGGATGGTAGTCCCAATCTCACCCTATGATATGACTACACTCATCTACGCATAAGGAATATGTAAGTCAAGCTATCCATCCAAGACCGATCTCAAACAATGTGTGCATATGTAGTATACTCCTGTAGGGCATCCTGTCTGCGTCCATACTGATGCCACACTCTAGTAATCAAGAATCTCTCCAACATAATGGGAGACCGGCCAATAAGTACCCAACTCTCATAAAGAAATCTGTACTACTCCCTCATAGTGGGCCAGGCCTCTATCTACAAATAGGGTCTCCAATGCACAAAGGTCATATCATCTAAGCATTGTCTGAAATAGTCAGTATGACCCATATAGACCTGTGTGACATAACCAGCATAAGTATATATCACTAGCTCCTATGGCTGTCTCTATGTCTGGAAAACTGGTCTCAGCACTGGGATATGCTCCCATGCCCATAACTATAATACAAGAGCTCCATAAGTGAAGCTCTTGCAATCCTGATACAAAACCTCATGCATCTTTGAGAACATGTGGGCCAATAGGCACTAACCCCAGGCAAGCTTAGTAGGCATGGCCATAAGAAGGACTACCATTGGAGCCCATCCCATCAAAAACCCATTCTGTTGATAGCCTGGCATGATGAGCTCCCCGATCATACCAGCAATAATGCACTCTAAATGGTGCATCTGACCATATCTCTGTACAAGGGTCTCCCGAGAAATGGACCCCGTCAACTATGTATCATCACCAAACAGATGCCTAAAGGCATGAAGACCAGTCTGGTTAGAACTCACATACTCAGGATGCTGACTACTATGGACTGGAATGCGAACTATCCTATAAATATCCTCTGGGGTCATAGTCATCTCTCCAGTCGGTAAATGAAAGGTCTGAGTCTCTGAGTGAAATCTCTCTATCAGGGTAGTTAATAGGCCATGATTTACCCTAATATTAGGTAAATAAATGAGATGCTCAAAACCACATGCAACAAGATGAATCCTCATAAGGTCAGGAAGTGAGACACACAGTCTCTGTGTCACTGGGTAAGAATGACAAACATGGACGTCTGGATATGTGACCTAAATCATATAGAAATGAGGTGTTTTATCAGAAATAAAGTTCAAAATTAGGCTAATAGTACAAGAATGAAATAAATTGATATTTTTGATGGTGGATCAAAGAGTCAGCAATCAGGCAAAATTATCAAAAAAATCAAATTTTTGACCTAAATATCAGTTCTAGGCTCACTGTTTCTCAAACAACATTCTAGACTAGCTCTGAAAGTCATACGACATTCCATAGTATACCAAATGACACTTCATAGTCATACGAAACTTTGCACGGTGTCATATGAGTATTGAGGGACCTGAAGAAATGTCATACGACATAAGGGTCCCTCTCATACAACACTTAGGTGGACTTGAAATGACACAAATTTCAAATGGAATGTCGTACGAGTCTAGTATGGGACTCGTATGAGTTTTCACACATGCAAAAATTAAAAAAGCAAAACACATACGAAAAAATTAAAAAATGCTATGAAACATGAAAAATTTGCATTTTCAGAGGGGCATAGAGGTCCACCTACCAGATGTCCATATTGTCAGGGTCTCTGGTATCTCCGGCTGTGCTCAAATTGATGCAAACTCATAGGAACCTTTAGATCTCACTATTCTACCATTTTCTTGCTTAGAGGGCTTTGCAAAATCTCCAAAGTCAAATGGTTGAAATGAATTGAAAATGCCCCTTCAGGCCTTTATATAGCATTTGACCTAATTTTCAAAAGTGCTCCATTTTTCACAAAAATTGCCTATCAGCACACTCCTCAGTATCTAGTGGAGGAGGTGGTGGTGCATCTGGTATGGCCTCTACTCTTAGTGCCCTAGCTCCCTTTGAGGCTACCATGTACTCAGAATATGTCAGTACTCTCTGCACAATAGGGACAATAGCATAGTATGCAGACACATAGTATGAAACCTGTGAGGTGTGATGGGTCACCTCAGTCTGTAATCTCCAAACCTCTAAGCAAAACTCTACATAGAGCTCTGTGCGCTACCTATCTACCTCTTGATATCTCTCCTCCCACCTAGCACTCTGTACCTTTAGGTCCCAGACCTGAGCTCTGAGATGTCTAATGATCTCTGATGAAGTAAGAGGAACAGTAGGATCGACCTCAGTTGCTAGCATCTCTATATCCTGTGGCTGCTCTGGCTACTGCTCAGTAGTCTCTACCTTGTGCTCCTTGTGGCATCTAACCTTGACTCCTAGATCAAAAGTGGTATCTGCCTATGAAGGATCTATCTCACCACCCATAAACTGCTCAGTGGCTAAAACCTCATCTACAGACCCAACACTACCCAAAGTACCCCTCTCACCCCTGCTCTGTCTCTGTGAACCTGTGGATGTACCTGCTATGGAAGTAGAAGGATGAGGGGGCCTCATATGTCCTAATGGTCTCTGAAGTGGAGCTGTCACTCTCTATCTGGGTGGTGTCGGATGCCCTACCTGAGGTCTCAGGCCCTATCCCATGGGAGTACCTGTAACATCCATTGCCTCCTCCATGGAGGGTATCAACTCAGTAGGATCTGAGAATCTAGCATTGGGATGATCAGCTCACCAAGCAATGTATCCATCTGTGACCCCTACATCAACAACCTATGGATGGTAGTCCCAATCTCACCCTATGATATGACTGTACTCATCTGCGCATAAGGAATATGTAAGTCAAGTTGTCCATCCAAGACCGATCTCACAAACAATGCGTGCATATGCAGTATACTCCTGTGGGGCATCCTGTCTGCATCCATACTAATGCCACACTCTGGTAATCAAGAATCTCTCCAACACAGTGGGAGACCGACCAATAAGTATCTGACTCTGAAAAAGAAAGTTGTACTGCTCCCTCACAATGGGCCAGGCCTCTATCTACAAATAGGGTCTCCAATGCACAAAGGTCATATCATCTAAGCACCATCTAAAATACTCAGTATGACCCATATGGACCTATGTGACATAACTAGCATAAGTATATATCACTGGCTTCTGTGGCTACCACTGTTTCTAGAAAACTGGTCTCAACATTGGGATATGCTCCCATGCCCATATCTGTAATACAAGAGCTCCAGAAGTGAAGCTCTTACAATCCTGATACACAACCTCATGCATCTCTAAAAACATGTGGGCCAATAGGCACTGACCCCAGGCAAGCTTAATAGGCATGGCCGTAAGAAGGACTACCATTGGAGCCCATCCCATCAAAAACTCATTTTGTTGATAGCTTGGCATGATGAGCTCCCTGATCATACCAGCAATAATGTACTCTAAATGGTGTGTTTGACCATATCTCTATACAAGGGTCTCCCAGGAAATGGACCCCATCAACTGTGTATCATCACCAAATAGATGCCTAAAGGCATGTAGACCAGTCTGGCCAGAACTCACATACTCAGGACGCTGACTACTATGGAATGGAATGTGAAGTATCCTATAAATATCCTCTAGGGTCATAGTCATCTCTCCAGTCTGTAAATGAAAGGTCTAAGTCTCCATGTGAAATCTCTCTATCAGGGTAGTCAATAGGCCATGATTTACCCTAATATCAGGTAAATGAATGAGATGCTCAAAACCACATGCAACAAGATGAACCCTCATAGGGTCAGGAAGTGAGACACACAGTCTCTGTGTCACCAGGTAAGAATGACAAACAAGGACGTCTGGATATGTGACCTAAATCATATAGAAATGAGGTGTTTTATCAAAAATAAAGTTCAAAATTAGGCTAATAGTACAAGAATGGAACAAATTGATATTTTCGATGGTGGATCAAAGAGTCAGCAATCAGGCAAAATTATCAAAAAAATCAAAATTTTGACCTAAATATCAGTTCTAGGCTCACTGTTTCTCAAATGACATTCCAGACTGGCTGTAAAAGTCCTACGACATTCCACAATATACCAAACGACACTTCATAGTCATACAACACTTTGCACGGTGTCATATGAGTATTGAGGGACCCGAAGAAATGTCGTACGACATAAGGGTCCCTCTCATACGACACTTAGGTGGAATTGAAATGACACATAAATTTCAAATGGAATGTCATACAAGTATGGTATGGGACTCGTATGAGTTTTCACACATGCAAAAATTAAAAAAGCAAAATGCGTACGAAAAAATTAAAAAATGCTATGAAACATGAAAAATTTGCATTTTCAGAGGGGCACAGAGGTCCACCTATCGGATGTCCATACTATCGGGGTCTCTGGTATCTCCGACTATGCTCAAATCGATGCAAACTCACAGGAACCTTTGGATCTCACTGTTCTGCCATTTTCTTGCTCAGAGGGCACTGTAAAATCTCCAAAGTCAAATGGTTGAAATGAATTGAAAATGACCCTTCAGGCCTTTATATAGCATTTGACCTAATTTTCAAAAGTGCTCCATTTTTCATGAAAATTACACCCCTGGCTGATTTCGATGTTTTGAATCCATTTTCGGGATCAAAATTCAAATCTGAGATCATTTAATATGTCAAAATCATGATTTAAAATTTTTGGGCCTAGGACAGTTTAGTACTTGCATAATCAACCTTCCATCATCACAGAAATGTAATATTCAACTTAATTGATTATCTAACATCAAACTATCAAAATTTCAACTTGGTCAACCATGGTCAACTCATAGTTTCACCTAGTCAAACTTGGTCTCTAGGACCTCTCAATGATGCAAAATGCATTCTCGAATGTGTTTAACCACTTTTCTAATAAATTAACATGCTTCTAAACTATCAACGCTGACTTTCCTTGTCAGATTTCAATTTTAATCCCGAAGGGGGCATGGTATTGCACATTATTCAAAATTTGTAAATCAAATTCTATCAATCTTTCCTTCATAATCAAGACAACAACCATGTCTAGTTATTGATTCATCAAAAAACCTCATTGCTTGGGGCAAATCTATCATCACTTGGGGCATATCAGATTCATCAAGATCCATATCAATCTGATATTCTCCTAATCTTGTAAACTGTATTTGTTTTTGCAACCATCGGATCATAGTGTTCTTTCCTTGGTTCTTCAGCAACTGAAGGATTCGGATGTGATAACTACTAGTTCTGCTAAGACAATCGAGTCTAGAACCGGTCACTCACTTCTTTGCAATCCCAAGATTTGGAATCAGGCATTTTGAGACTTTTTCACAATCATAGGTTCATTTGTTGTTATAGTGAACATTATCTTTGGTCATTCAGGACCTATTATCTCCATATTGAATCAATATCAATCAGCTTCTGTCTCATATCAATTATCAATTTCAAACATCAGTTTCATATCTTTATCAAACATAGACTATCTTTGAACGACTGCGCTTCGCACAGTAATTCAAAGAGGGAAAAAATGTAATACCCCAAAAATGGGCTATAAGTTCATTAATCTCCTATATCAACAATTCAAACGAAATCGACATCAAAGTCCTAATCTAAGGCACATCTAAACATCATCGAATCCTAATTGATTATCATAAATTCTGCATCAGGGAATATTCCTAGCAATATTCCTAATTATCTTAATTATCTTTAATTTAATGATTATTCGGCAATAAATCACATTTATCCTAAGTTTGATTAATTGAATATTTTCATATTTAATTAATTAGATTTAATATCTTGCCACTTAATTGTGTAATTAAATTTAATTCTATCTATTATTAATTGTATTATTTAATTTTGACAATAAATCAAATATCTTATGAATAATTGATTAAATTTTTATTTAATTAATTAAAGCAAGTTGTCATTATTTAATAATATAGTTTTTAATAAAATTTTGATTAAATAATTGATTAACCCATAAATCAATTATTTATTTTCAAAAATCAGTTAAGTTGAGCATAAATCAATTTATTTATTAAATTAATTCATAAATAAAACATGCACAATCATAAAAGCAGACAACTATCAATTATCAATTAAAGCTAAAATCTAATTTGAGTTAAAAAGCTATTTTTGCATGATTTGCATGTTTTTGTGAATTAAATTATCTTTATTATCAGATAACTCAAAAATCAAGTTGAGTTAATCTGAGTGATTTATGGCTTTTTTTCATGCACTTCCAAAGCACTGGATTTCTATAAAATCAAGGGTCAGCTCTTCATAATTCATCTCTCATCATCCACAGGATCTCATATTTTTTTGCACAATCACGCTGGAGAATTGCAATTGGAAGGATCAAAGCTTATTGCGAATCAACATTGTTGTGAGATCACTTTTGTTTTCATATTATTGTTAGATCAATTCATAGCATATCAGTTTTTACATATCATAGATTTCATATCATTTTTCATATTATTGCATAGAAAATATCAAAAAAAAAAAATAGATTAATTGCATTAAATTCATATCTAGATCAATTGCATTCAAATCCTTCATTTAGGTGTCGTCTAGGTCACTGATCTTGATAACAATCTGAGAACATCAATCTCACACCTACTAGAAGGCAGTAAATCGCTTGGTTAAATTAGATTTCACACGATTTTGATTTTTGCTAACCTCTAATATTTTACTGAAGTGTTGTGTCTATAGATCAGGTACAATTTTCACACACATAGTAGTCACATGATCGCAAAGGGAAATAATATTTGTTACAATCATGTGACAACTGTAGATCCTACCAAACCACTTGAAGAAAACCAACTGCTCACTAGATCGTTGCAGGCTAAGGAACAAACCACTAGGGTTGCATGACCACACGACTAAAGAAGATGCCAAGCCGCTAAATAAAAAGCACTTAACCTCCAGAATCTAGAGACCCTACGAACACATAGTCTCCCAATCGCTGAATGTAGAACTTAACTGCCTAGGAAACTAGAGATCAAGTGACTAGAAAATAAAAAAGAACTGGGCCTCACATAGTCATAGCAGTGCACATAAGAAAACCCGATGCTAGAGATTTAGCTGTGAAGAAGTGAAAGGCTGAAAACAACCTGGGTTTTCACATTGACAAAAAGGTAACAGAGGAATGCAAAAACATTGAGGGTTTTTATACTTAGACAATTTTGACACCACCCGACATGAAGACAACTATTTCCAACAGACCTCAACACTTGAATATCTCCCTGGTTTTTATGATTTAGGACATGTGATCTGAACTGGAGCATGGTCACACATTTAAGAACATGAGGCTAAGAGCACAAGCCATAAAACGTCGTAGATTTTCTTTGCACATTAAAACAAGCTTGCGGGCAGGGGTAGGAAACTTCACAAAACTTACAAGGAAAAGGCCATTTTCATAGGATTTTTCTATGATAGGAAAATGGACTAACAGGGTACTTGGTCCACCTTCACCCTTAGGAAGCTTTATTTCAAGCTCCTTGTGTTAGCCTTGGGAGGGTGTAACTATGTGTGTAATTATGTTATGTATGTGTTTTCATTTGTATTCATGCATACTTGGGTTAGCATTGGTTCTCCTAGCTCGAGGGTGGCCTCTTAGAGGCCTAGGAAGGGAGGTGAGCTTCCCATGGCCATCCTTCAAAGCTTTCTTTTGTAGGTCCTTGAAGCATCTTGCATCCATGAAGAGATTGTAAAGTAGAATATGTTTGTGTTGGAGGAGTTTTGGTCCTCTTAGAAATGTAAAGGAGAAGATCTCCTTGTTAAGTTCTTTTTTAAAAGTATGATGTTTGTATAAAGAGATGTAAATATATGTATTTCTCATTTGAAGTTAGGTGTCTCCATTTCAGTGCATAAAAAAAATATATTATTTGAAGCCATTGTGTTGTAAAAGAATCTATGTTATCATGACATTGAAGAAGACTTAAATATATTGTGCATTTTGACATATTTTGTATTTCAAAAAGGATGAAATATGTGACTACTATATTAGAAAATTTCCTTGTAAGTAAGTGTTGATTGTTGGTTTAGGAACAGATTTGATTCTTATGTAGTTTCATTATTTTTCCTTAGAACATAAAAGTATTTGGTTTAAAAAAAAAGACATAAAGCATCTTGCATTTAATTGTCATTTATCTCCTACTATTTGTAATAGGCATATATTTTCTATTTAAGAGAGTAAGTTTGTTGTGTTGTGTTCTACCCAGTAGTGGATTTATGGGCATGACATTCTAGTATCAGAGCCTACTTCAGCTCTAGGACCTTGTCTGTTACAAATCCCTGCACATTTTATTTTGATTTATTATGAATAAAAAAAAAATCTAAAATAGTGCCTCAAAATTTTTAGTGAATAGTGTAAATATTGTTACAATAAAGTGTTCTGTAAAATTTGGGACTATTATATTATTAAAAAAAAAGAATATATATATACATTGCACAGACATTGTCTTTGTCTTGTTATAATTTTTAGAAATGAATTTTTGTGCATTATAAAGTTTGTTGTAGGAAACAATGAGTTTATTTAGAAATGAAATAGCTGAGATTAACAATTCCTCTTTAACATGATCATACTGTATTAAACTGTCATATGTGATAAAAAGGAAAATATGAATTTTTAAAAAAAATTAGGTGCATTTTTTATTGTAAATTATGGGCATGACAGAATCATCCTGTCCTACAATGGATCATTGATTTCCATCTCTTCTTCCCTTATGAACTAGTAGATAGGCAACAAATTATTCATAGGAAGCCTGGACTTTACACCACATACCATTTCAAAAGGGGATTTGTCTGTTAATTTTTTTATAACAATTCTGTCAGCCCATAGTGCCAACTTTAATTTCACATGCCACATCCTTTTGTTCTTTTCCAAGGTCTTCTTTAGAATTTGTAGAATACTCTTGTTACTAGATTCTGCTTTCCCACTGGCCTATGGATGGTATGGGGATGAATATGACAAAACTATTCCCATTTCAGAACAAAAGTCAGTGAATTCCTAGGACTTAAAACTCATAGTATTATCCATTACTAGTTTCATGGGTACACCAAACCTAGTAACTATGTTATTCATCAAGAATTCAATAACTACTATACTGGTTGCCTTTTTAGTTGTAATAGCTTCTATCCATTTAGTAAAATAATCAGTAGCCACCATAATGTGACTATGCCCTCCACTAGATTTCTCTAAAAAATCCTTAATAAAATCCATGCCCCACATAGCAAAAGGGGTCTCTGCAACCATAGGGTTTAATAGAAAAGTACCTAAAAATTTTCATTTCTTTGAAAATATTTGACATGACTCACATTTCCTAACATAATAGTGGGTATCTTTAAACAAGACTAGCCAATAATATCCAGCTCTCATAATTTTATGAGTTGTAGACCTAGCTGAATGATGCCCTCCACATAACCCAAAATGCATCTCTTTTAAAACCTTTTCAGATTGATACTTGTCTAAACAAAAAAGAAACATCCCATCATTATATTTCCAAAATAGATCACCTTGTATCAATACATACCTTTGAGGCTGCAGCCTCAAGCTCCTTCTTTGATTGTCATTAAAATCATGTGGAGAAGCAACAAACTTGAGAAAATGAACAATGTTTGTGTATCATGGTTGCATTTCTATACTTGTCACATCTCTACCACCAATGGCCACATTGTTTACTTGTACAAGATCCATGTTCTCCTCTTTCATAAGCTTTGCAAGTCCCATACCTCTCACAAGCTTGGTTATATGGAGTTCAATGTCAAACTCTTGAATCCTATTAATCCATTTACATCTCTTTCCATTAACCTCACTCTGACACAAAATGTCTTTTATTGCTGCATAGGGTACATATGCATTCACTTTAGCACAAACAAGATAAGGTCTGAAAGCCTTAACCACCTATACTAGTACATATGCCCGCTTCTCCATTAATTCATAATTAAGCTCAGAAGATTGTAGTGATTTACTGAAAAATGCAATAGGATGTTCAAATCCCTCTTCATCCTTTTGTAACAAAATAGCAGCAATTGTGTGAAAAGATGTGAAGGAAAATAGAGAGAAAGGCTTTGAATAATCAGGGGATATCAAAATAGGGGCCTCTTGGATTGCTTGCTTAATCTTTTCAAAAGCTTGCTGAGTCTCACAATTCCAATCAAACTTCACATCTTTCTTCAAAAGCTTCACAATAGGTTTGACTATTTCTACAAAATTGGCAATAAACCTCCTGACAAAATTAATTATTCCTAGAAAAGATTGCATGCCTTTGATATTTTTGGGAGGAAGGACCTTTTTGATTGCTTCCACTCTTTCTAGGTCAATTCTAACCCCTTCTTTTGATACTATATGACCAAGCATTTTTCCCTTAGTTACAACAAATTGACATTTCTTGGGATTTAGTGAGATTCCAAACTCCAAAGCTTTGACAATAACCCTCTCTAAATGCTTACACTGATCCCCAACTTTCTTAGAGTAGGCACTCAAATCATCTTGATACACAACCATTAGGACATTGATCAATTATTTAAAAGCAACATCCATTGCCCTTTGAAAGGTTGCCCCAACATTTTTTAGGCCAAAGGGCATGTGAACATATACATAAGTTCCCCAAGGAGTGGTCAATGATGTCTTGAATTGTTTAGATTCTTTGACCAGAACCTGGTTGTACCCTGAAAACCTATCCATCATAGACAACAATTCATAGTCGATTACTCTATGCAACATAGCTTCCATGTTAGGCAATCCATAATTGTCTTTAAGTGAGGCAACATTTAAATTCCTAAAGTCATCATAGAATCTAATATCACCATTTTTTTTCTTACTGGTACAAGGTTAGAGACCTAGGAAGAATGTCTAATAGGCTCAATGATACCAGCATCTCTCAGTTTTGTCAGTTCAGCCTGCATCTTTGTAGCTAGTAAAGGGTTGGTGGGTCTTTGTTTCTATCTAAATGGCTTGGTTTCTTCTTTTAGAGGGATCTCATGTTGAAATAGATCAGCTCTATAAGCTTTGAGATCATCATAGAACCAAGCAAACACATGCTTGTATCTCTTCAATAGTCTTATCAGATTTCCTCTAACTTCTTTGCTCAATTTTTTCCCAATGTATACCATCTGAGGGGAGGTTTCAAATCCTAATTTTATTTCCTCTAGGTCCTCCATTTTGGTATTAGACTTTTGAGATAGATACCCATCATTTATCTTAAACATTCCTTCTAATTCCACTTATTAGCATGTGCAAAAAATTTCATGGCTATAGCATTTTTCCCCTGGTCTCTGTAGTTGTTTTTAGGTCTCTGCCTTAGGCCCTTGGTTCAAATTTTTGAAAAACTAGCCGTAGCATAAAAAACCCTAAGTCATTTGGCCCTATTCTAATTTTGTGTTACTTTATTGGGTCACTTAAAATCTCAAATAACCATGTGCTTAAATGTTATGTCCCCTCGCTTGCTATGTGGTTAGGTTTTACGTCGAGGTCCCCCTTCAATATTTCCCTAAGTTCCTAAGTCTCTCGACGTTTTATTTTCCTAAGTCTCCAGCCGCAAAATTTCTTTCCATTGTTTAACCTTGTAGAAATTGTGTGGTTGTTATTAATTTGTGAGACTGCAAGCTATCAGAAGGTTCTAGCATGTGATTTTGCAACTTCACAACAGCTGTCCCAGCGGGCCCTGTTGTTTTTCCCTACTAGCGGTTAAAGAGTCTTCAAGATCTATGGTTGTCACCATTTTGCTAACAGGAGATGTGTGGGCTTTAACATCATGCCTTAATGATAGCCATCTGATCTCCTAAAGGATTAAACTATGGGTCCATAATAACACATATGCGCAGTTGGCATCTTTTCATTGGTCCACGAGGTGATGTGGTGGAAGCTGTTAGGGTTGCTTGTGAGGGGCATGGGGTAGTGGGGCTTGTGTCAGTATTTTCTGATGTGGTCTCTCCTAATTCATCCACATTGTTGTGACGGGGACATGTCATTGGGTTTGGACTTTCCTAAGACAATAACCCTCTCTAAATGCTTGCACTGATCCTCAACTTTCTTAGAGTAGGCAGTCAGATCATCTTAATACACAACCATTAGGACATTGATCAATTATTTAAAAGCAACATACATTGCCCTTTGAAAGGTTTCCCCAACATTTTTCAGGCCAAAGGGCATGCGAACATATACATAAGTTCCCCAAGGAGTGGTGAATGATGTCTTGAATTGTTCAGATTCTTTGACCAGAACCTAGTTTTACCCTGAAAACCCATCCATCATAGACAACAATTCATAGTCGATTACTCTATGCAACATAGCTTCCATGTTAGGCAATCCATAATTGTCTTTAAGTGAGGAAACATTTAAATTCCTAAATTCATCATAGAATCTAATATCACCATTTTTTTTCTTACTGGTACAAGGTTAGAGACCTAGGAAGAATGTCTAATAGGCTCAATGATACCAGCATCTCTCAGTTTTGTCAGTTCAGCCTGCATCTTTGTAGCTAGTAAAGGGTTGATGGGTCTTTGTTTCTATCTAAATGGCTTGGTTTCTTCTTTTAGAGGGATCTCATGTTGAAACAGATCAGCTCTATAAGCTTTGAGATCATCATAGAACCAAGCAAACACATGCTTGTATCTCTTCAATAGTCTTATCAGATTTCCTCTAACTTCTTTGCTCAATTTTTTCCCAATGTATACCATCTGAGGGGAGGTTTAAGATCCTAATTTTATTTCCTCTAGGTCCTCCATTTTGGTATTAGACTTTTGAGATAGATACCCATCATTTATCTTAAACATTCCTTCTAATTCCACTTATTAGCATGTGCAAAAAATTTCATGGCTATAGCATTTTTCCCCTGGTCTCTGTAGTTGTTTTTAGGTCTCTGCCTCAGGCCCTTGGTTCAAATTTTTGAAAAACTAGCCATTGCATATAAAACCCTAAGTCATTTGGCCTTGTTCTAATTTTGTGTTACTTTATTGGGTCACTTAAAATCTCAAATACCCATGTGCTTAAATGTTATGTCCCATCGCTCGCTATGTGGTTAGGTTTTACGTCAGGGTCCCCCTTTAATATTTCCCTAAGTTCCTAAATCTCTCAGCATTTTATTTTCCTAAGTCTCTAGCCGCAAAATTTCTTTCCTTTGTTTCACGTTGCAAAAATTGTGTGTTTGTTGTTAATTCACAAGACTACAAGCTGTCAGAAGGTTCTGACATGTGATTTCACAACTTCACGACAGCTATCCCAGTGAGCCCTATTGTTTTTCCCTGCTGGCGGTTAAGGAGTCTTCAGGATCTATGGTTGTCACCATTTTGTTGACGGGAGATGTGCGGGCTTTAACATCATGCCTTAACGATAGCCATCTGATCTCCTAAAGGATTAAATTATGGGTCCATAATAACACATATGCGCAGTTGGCATCTTTTCATTGGTCCATGAGGTGATGTGGTGGAAGTTGTCAGGGTTGCTTGCGAGGGGCATGGGACAGTGGGGCATGTGTTAGTCTTTTCTAATATGGTCTCTCCTGATTCATCCACGTTGTTGTGACGGGGACATGTTAGTGGGTCTGGACTTTCCTAAGGCATTAAGTTGTTACTTGATCATGAAATCATCATTATACAATTGGTCTGAGATGCACATGTTTTAGCATCACGGTATAGCAATGACCATTCGATGTGAGGGTAGGAGAAAGGACTTTGATGTGGGTTCTCTTTGTCAGACGGGCTGATTTGGAGGTTTTTAATTGGTCGGTAAGGTGACAAGCTAGATGTTGTCAGTGGGGCCATGGTTCTCAAAGGAAGTAAAGTGCCTGTAGGTCTGTGAAGATCATGTGGTTGTCATTATACCGCTGGGTGAGATGCTTGACTTTTAGCATTGCGGTATAATGATGACCGTCAATTTTTTTTAAGGCAATGTAAAGCACGCAGGCCTGGGAAAAGTGAAGGGATCGAACAATCAGGACTTAAAGTTGGCTTAGATTTAAATTTTGATCACTGATATACTACAGGCACCATAATGTGACCATTGTTGTTTAAATTCAAATTCTCTGAGGGTTTCCTATGACAAAAAGGACCAAAATTGAATGCAGAAGTGATTGGTGCTGGTATGAGATGATTTATTTGTTGTTGCAGTGTGGTCCAGGGTGTTCCTTGATCATTTGCAAGGGTCTGTACTATGTTTTTTGTGCTCAAGGCGTGTTGCAGGTGGCTAAATAGGGTTGACATTTTGGGCATTTTTGTGATTCTCAGTACCTTCTTAGTGAGATTATCATGATTAAGGATCAGTCCAGGATCTGTTTTCTCTTGGTTACTTGGGTTTCTTCCCCTACAATTAATTTTTGACTATTTTCAGTGGGTTGGGTAGTTGAAACCCTAACCCTAGTCATTTGTAGCTTGTTGTAACCTATTTTGGGTTTCCAAGATGACTAGGTGGTATATATTGCAGAATTTTTGACTTAGTGTAGGTTCCAAAACTTTATTTTGGTCCCTGGTTGTTGATGGTATTATACTGAGTAAGGAGAGCCTAGATTTTGGGGTCTGTTTCTTTGGCATTTTGTTGCTTGGTAATGTATTGATTCTGAAAATTAATGAGAATACATTTGAATTCCTATCTCAAATCTTTGATTGTCTTCTTTTTCTAATTATGGATTCATATATGTTAAGGTCACAAAGTGGATTAGCATATGGGAAACAAAGAGTATTGTGAGATCAACTTGGAGTTCCTAACAAAGTTAGGATTAAAGCCTTTAGGGTGATTTCAGTGAGTTCATTGTTAGATTGGAATTTGATGATCATGTTTGGGAGTGAGGGGAGTAATAGGAAAAGCACTTACTCTGAGTTCATGTGTGTTTGAGTTAAGGTTTTAGGTTGATATATGTTAGTTAGTGACTCTTTTCCCTGGGGTAAGGCACTAGTCTATTCTTTAGAGGCAGTCCATCATCATCAATCACACACACAAATTAAATGATCAAATCTTTAAGTCAGTTAGTAAAGGATATAGTTGTATATTGTTTCGAGACTCCTTTGGAGAAGTGAGTCAAGGGTACACCCACCTGATCATTAAGGCTCAAAGTGTAGGAGGATCTCTTTTGATCCTTGTTAATTGGCCCTCTTCCTTGTAGACTTTGGAGTGGTGATAGAGTCAAAGTATTATTAAAGTTATCCAGCAAAGTATAAATCTACAAGTTGAAGATCAAAGGGAACTCCCAACACCACTAACCCTTTAGGTATGTAATTTGAAGGTAATTGTACTATCTCATTTTCCATGATGCACTCTTTTCCCTCAACATTTTATTGTGCTTCATTGAAATCTATTTGTTGCCCATCATACTGATCTAGACCCTGAAGAAACCTAAGGATATCAAAGTCATCCTCAAAAACTTCCAATTATACACATTATCAAGCACTGCAGGCCTACTTTTGATTTCTAACATGGACACACCAATGAGGGTAATATCATTATTTTTGAGGGAAACATTAGCAATAAAATCTACCATGATATTATTTGACCTTTCTACCCAAAGGAGATTGAAAGCCTCAAATAACTCTAGTCTATCCCAGACAACATGCTTGTATAATTTCAATCTTTTATCCTTAGTAGCATATTTAGATCTCACTTGGGCTATAATTAATTGGGAATCACCATGGACCTTTATGTTAGAATAAATGAGAGGGGGGGAAAATCAGTTATCCCGTGTCCCAATACAAAATGTATAATCCAAAACAATTTCTTATATTTTTGCTCGTCAGTAAGCAATAATAACTCTCACTGTCTGTTCTTTGTACCGATTACCAGTCTAATACTAAACTGTTTACCGATCAAATCTAATATGTAACATGCAAAGTATGATAACAAACAAAAATCACAATCAACACATAACACAAGTGATTTAATGTGGAAACCCTGTAAAGGGAAAAACCACCTGGGACCGGTAACTCAAAATTGTTCACTCTTCTAAAGTGAGGTCGGTTAAGACCCAACCCTGTTAAAGGTTACAAACACACTATCAAGTGTGACCTTGTTAGAGGATTTTAGACTAGAAGTTATCATTGAACCAGCATTCACTATGGGGTTGAAAAGATAACAATGTTCATTCTATGAATGATACATCATAAGACTTTCAGAGTCCACTCAGTTAAGAGATTTGAATTTTATACAATGGTTAAATATGTAACAGTAAAATGACCTACCTTAATAAAACTTCAATTGCAGATTACAGATCAATATTTAGTCCATACAAATCCTTCTGATCAATATTTCACTTTAGTTTCAATACTATATCAACTTACTATGCATCGGTAATAGCTCTTTGTAGCTCAATAATTGTTCTGCAGCTCGGTTCTCACTAACTAGTATGATCAAAATGCATGAAAGCTTGTTCACACAAAATTCCTGTAGCTTCTTCTTCTTCTCAGCATCTTACTATAGAAATTTTGTTCTCTTATATAAATGAGTAAATCATTTTCTTCTCCACCATCAGATTTTGCCACTTAAACTTTCTCGGTGCCTGTGTTAATAGCATGTTTCAATCTTCTACATTAGATCTTCTTTGAATTTTGTCAGTCGTTGATCTACATAACAAACATTATCTGTTACCTTGATGTTATAGTCTTGCTAGCTCATCATTCCTATCAGCTTAAACTAATCATTTGATTCATTCTATTCTACTTGGTTAACAAAGAATGTGTCAGTGAACACTACTCGGTCAATACTGCGGTCGGTATACACTACACTTCATTGGTGTATACTAAAAATGCTTCATTTACCGACAGCATTGCTTTGTGTCTTTCAGCTCTATACTTCATTATAGATGAATGCAATATAATAAAGTCAATATCATCAAGTCATAGACTCATCAATAAGTTACTCAATGTGTTCCTTATCCTCATCTCTCATGTACATCTTTCCTCATGTAGAATTCTCCATTCTTCATCTCTTTTCCACTTTTCTTCAGATGTCTCGGTGTAGTAACTTACAAGATAAGTGTTGTCAAACTAGTTGACATCCATGACAACATAATATTGATTTAATCATATTACATATCTAATCAGCAACTTCTCAGTGATCTTGCAATCATAGATCCTTCAATCATATTCTAAATTAGTTGTAGTCCAACAATCTCTCCCTTTGGCATTGATGGAAACTCAAGTAATATGAAATGTACCATACACATACCAAACATACATTCTACAACTTTGTAAACAAATGTTGTAAGTTGAATAGACTTAATATGTTTAATCACTACGTTACTGAACCAACATTAAGTAATACAACTTTACCTTTCTGTAGTTGTGATCTTTTTTAGTTCTCCTATTCCTGCTTCTATTCTCTGTAACTGATCTTCAGTACTCTGTCTCATTCAGATTGTCTCTCCCTTGGATAGCTATCATCGGTGCTTGTTCCTTTTCATATTTGGTTTAATCTCTCCCCTTTTTAGTTTATCTCTCCCTTTGACATTTCATATTGTTTATCTCTCCCTTTGACAACAATGCCAAAAAATAAAAATAAACAATCAAATCTATAGTAGCCAAGTAACTCTTTGTGGTGTTCAATACTTCCTCTGTATCTCTGTATACTGATTTCTCATCGGTTCAAGTTATCAAACTTAATCATAACCTTAAACATGATTCAAAGTGTGAACTATGTTGCATCAACATGAATGATCTTCTAATAATAATTGGCTGATGCAACATCCAGATCACCTTAGTGATCAATAGACAGGGGACAGACCCCAAGTCTAGTCAAGTATTCAAATGTGTCCTTCAGTAGGGGATTTGTAAAAATATCTACAAGTTGCTCTTTAGATGTGACAAATTCCAACTTTACTTTCTTCTCTTGCACTTTTTCTCTTAAGTAATGATACTTAATAGATATATGCTTTGTCTTAGAGTGCATCATAGGATTGTTTGAAATATTAATTGCACTAGTGTTGTCACAATATATAATCACTGGGTCAGTGATTACCTCATTCATTCCTTCCAACACTTGTTTGATATATGCAATGTTTGAATAGTTAGTAGCAGTAGAAACATACTCTGCTTCAACTATAGACTAAGAAATACAAGCCTTCTTTTTACTTGTCCAGGTTACAAGTCTTTCACCAAAGAAAAATGCTCCTCTGGTGGTGCTTTTTCTATCATCCACATTTCCAGCCCAATCAGCATCGGTGTAAAGTTTCAGTTCAAACATTCCTTCCTTAGAATACCATAATCCATAATTTTCTATTTTCTTCAAGTATCTTAAGATCATTTTTGTAGCTATCATGTGTGATTCTCTAGGATTAGCAAAAAATCTTGCAACAATTCCTATAGCATGTGCTATATTTGACCTACTGTGAACTACGTACGTTAACTTACCAATCATGGATCGGTATAGTGTCTAGTTTACCTCAGTAGTTTCATCCTCCTTTGTCAATTTGCATCTAGTAGCCATTGGTGTTCCTATAGGTTTAGCATCTTCCATGTCAAATGTCTTCAGTACTTCCTTTATGTATTTAGATTGTGTGATGAATATCCCATCACTCTGCTAAATCACTTGTAGTTGAAGAAAGAACTTAATCTCTCCAAACATTAACATTTCAAATTCCTTTTGCATTTCATTAGCAAATGCCTTGTAGACAAGATCTAAGCCTCCAAAGATAATGTCATCAACAAATATTTCAGCAATGATAATAGTGTCATCAGTATCACCTTTCACATACAGATTGTTGTTTTCACTTGTTCTAACAAATCCAATACTTAACAAGTAAGTATGTAGTGTTTCATACCATGCTCTTGGTGCTTGATTTAGTCCATATAAGGCTTTATGTAATCTACATACCATGTCTTTATTTTTGGGATCAACAAATCCTTTAGGTTGTTCAATGTAGACTTCTTCTTCAAGTATACCATTCAAAAATGTTGACTTCACATCCATTTGATAGACTATGAATTTCTTATGTGCAGCATATGCAAGTAGCATTCTAACTCCTTCTAATTGAGCAATAGGTGCAAATGTCTCACCATAGTCAATGTCTTCTTCCTGTGCATATCCCTTGCATACTAATCTAGCTTTATTTCTTGTGACTTCACCATTTTCATTCAATTTATTTCTATATATCCACTTGGTACTGATAACATTCTTATCTTTTGGTTGGGGTACTAAGGACTAGGTTTTGTTCTTTTTGATTTGTTCTATTTCCTCCTTCATTGCATTAACCCATTCTTCATTCTCTAATGCAACTTTCACAGTCTTAGGTTCAAATTCACAAATTAAACATGTACCTTATCTTGTTTTGCTTCTGGTTTGCATTCCAGCATGTCTGTCTCCAATGATTTGTGTTTTAGGATTATGTCTTCTGAAAAAACTAGCCAAGACTTGATTTCTCCTTTCTTGTTCATCTAGCTCAGGGTCATTTTCTTGCTCGGTAGCTTCTTCATGTTCACCAGTTTGTGGTGCCAGTTGTACTGCATTGATTCCCTGCTGACAGGTTGAAACTGTTTGCAGTGTCAGTAAATACTCTAGATATTCAATGTAAGTGAATCTACCATAGTCTTTTGGTTCCTTTGTACTTTGCTTAGTGCACTTATCATCAAATTCATCAACATGGACATTAGTACTTTCAACAATCTTATTTGTAGCCTTATTCAAACATTTGTATGCTTTACTTGTAGTGGAATATCCTAAAAATATCCCTTCATCTCCTTTAGAATCAAATTTTCCATTTCTTTCATCCTTCAAGATAAAGCATTTACTTCCAAAAATTTTGAAATAACTTATAGTAGGTTTGTGTCCAAACTATAGTTCATAAAGTGTTCTATTTGAGTCCTTCAGTTGTACTCGGTTAAGAACATATACAGTTGTGCTGACAGCTTCCCTCTAATATGTTTGAGCAACATTCTTCTATATCATTAAAGTTCTAGCACAGTCAATTATAGACCTATTCCTTCTTTCAGCAATGCCATTTTGCTGAGGTGTCCTCGATGCAGATACCTACCTCTTGATTCCATGCTGATTGCAAAAGTTAGTAAACTCATCAGAGATGAATTCACCTCCTCTATCAGATCTTAAACATTTTATTTCTTTTCCAGTTTCTTTCTCTACCTTAGCTTTATACCATTTAAACATTTTGAAGGCTTCAGATTTCTCTTTCAAGAATATAAAAATCATCAGTCTGGTATAATCATCAACAAAAAGAATAAAATATTTATCACTAGAATAGCTCTAAGTTCTCATAGGACCACACAGGTCAGTATGAACCAACTCAAGTATCTTCTTTGTTGAATAGTCTTTTCTTTTGAAACTAGATTTAGTCATCTTACCTTTTTGACATTCATGGCACATGGCATGATCAGGTTTTGTCAAGTTAGGCAATCCTCTAACTCTTTTCTTTCTACTAATCTTGACCATGTTGTCAAAGTTCACATGGCATACCCTTCAGTGCCACAACCAAGCATCTTCATCCTTAATTAGCAAACAAGAAGAATGATTCATATCAAGATAGAATAGATTACCTCTAGATTATGTACCAGTTCTGACAAGTCTTCCTCCATCATCATAAATCTTCACCTTTTTGATCTCAAAAGCCAGTCGGTGGCCTGAATTGTTCAGCTGAGCCATAATTATCAGATTATAGTTTAGTCCATCTACCCAATATGCATTTTCACACTGTAATCTATCATTGATCATCAGTGAGCCTTTACCTCTTACCATATAAGGTGCATCATTTCCCATTCTCACAGATCCTCCATTATATTCAACAAGATGATCAAACTTCTCTACATCATCAGTCATATGATGTGTGCAGCCACTGTCTATGATCCATGTATCATTTCTACTTACTTTAGAGATCATGGTTGTCTCTTCATGTTTCTCTTCCTCTTCTGAGTCATCTTTCATAGCCAAAAATACAACTTCTATATCATCATTAGAATCAGATTCAGTTTCAATATCTTCGGATATGTAACATACCTTTTTGCCTTTTTCATCTCAGTTGTCTCTATTGTTGTGTCAGTAACCTCTGTCGACTCTTCTTTCATAGC
Organism: Chamaecyparis obtusa; assembly: GCA_027943335.1. Taxonomy (NCBI): domain Eukaryota; kingdom Viridiplantae; phylum Streptophyta; class Pinopsida; order Cupressales; family Cupressaceae; genus Chamaecyparis; species Chamaecyparis obtusa. The sequence continues at coordinate 1,269,700 of BSBK01001771.1, forward strand.
TTCCATTAGATCAGTCTTTGGATCTATCATCATCTTTCTTATGAGGACATCTACCAGCAATGTGACTGACTTCTTTACAATTAAAGCATGCTAAAGGTAGCTTGCCTCTATAGCTTCCTTTTCCTTTGGGCAATCTTCTGGCCATAAGTGCTTCAAGATCTTCAAGTTCATCATTGGTATTGTCATCACTATCACAATTCTTACCATTCCTATTAGACTTTGAAATCTTCAGAGAAGACATGAAAGCAGATTCAACAAAAGGAACAACATTGTTATCAAAGTTTTTTAATTCAAAGGTTGTAAGTTTACCAATCAGAGTGTCAAGAGTAAGGTTGGATGTAGCTCTTGTTTCATGAATTACAGAAATCTTGATTGCATAAACTGGTAGCAAAGTTTTAAGAATTTTTCTTATCACTATTTCATCATCAATTACTCCATCAGATGCTCTAATAGCATGTACCACCTCTTTGAGTCTATTTGAATATTGAACAATATTTTCACCTTCTTTCATTCTCATATCATCAAATCTGCCTCTCAGACTTTCAGCTCGGGCTCTTTTAACATTCAGATCTCCACTATAGATTTGTTGTAACTTATCCCACATTCCTTTTGCAGTTATGCATGTCTTGATATCTTCAAATTTAGCATTGGTACAGGCAGCAGCAATTTCCATCATAGTAACATTATGTTCATGCTTATCCTCCAGTTGATCAACAGTTAGGGGACCAATGGGTGGTTGCATGTAGCCATTTTGCATCAGATCTAGTGCTGAGTTCCCAATTCCTGATATGTGCAGCTTCATTCTGCTTTGCCATACTATGAAGTTCTCTTTATTCAATTTTGGTACTTCCCTCTTATACATCTTGAGACATTTATGCTTAAGTCCTTAAAACTCTGTTCCAAGCAACACTGCTCTGATACCAATTGTTAGAATAACTGAGAGGGGGGGGGAAATCAGTTATCTAGTGTCCCAATACAAAATGTATAATCCAAAACAATTTCTTCTATTTCTACTTGTCGGTAAGAAATAATAACTCTCACTATTTGTGCTTTTTACCGATTACCAGTCTAATACTAAACTATTTACCGATCAAATCTAATATGTAACATGCAAAGTATGATAACAAACAAAATATCACAATCAACACATAACACAAAAGATTTAATGTGGAAACCCTGTAAAGGGAAAAACCACCTGGGATCGGCAACCTAAAATTGTTCACTCTTCTGAAGTGAGGTTAGTTAAGACCCAACCTTGTTAAAGGTTACAAACACACTGTCAGGTGTGACCTTGTTAGAAGATTTTAGACTAGAAGTTATCATTCAACCAGCATTCACTATGGGGTTGATAGAATAACAATGTTCATTCTATGAATGATACATCATAAGACTTTCAGAGTCCACTCGGTTAAGAGATTTGAACTATATACAATGGTTAAATATGTAACAGTAAAATGACCTACCTTAATACAACTTCAATTGCAGATTATAGATCAATATTTAGTCCATACAAATCCTTCTGATCAATATTTCACTTCAGTTTCAATACTATATCAACTTACTATCCGTCGGTAATAGCTCTTTGTAGCTCGGTAATTATTCTGCAGCTTGGTTCTCACTAACCAGTATGATCAGAATGCATGAAAGCTTGTTCACATGAAATTCCTATAGCTTCTTCTTCTTCTCAGCATCTTACTAAAGAAATTATGTTCTCTTATATAGACGAGTAAATCATTTTCTTCTCCACCATCAGATTTTTCCACTTAATCACATTCATAGATTTTTCCGCTTAAACTTTCTTGGTACTTGTGTCAATAACATGTTTCAATCTACTTCATGAGATCTTCTTTGAATTTTTTCAGTCATTGATCTACGTAACAAACATTATCTATTACCTTGATGTTATACTCTTGCTAGCTCATCATTCCTATCAGCTTAAACTAATCATTTAATTCATTCTATTCTGCTTGGTTAACAAAGAATGCATTGGTGAACACTACTCAGTTAATACTACGGTTGGTATACACTACACTCTATCGGTGTATACTAAAAATGCTTCATTTACCGGTAGCATTGCTTTGTGTCTTTCAGCTCTATACTTCATTATAGATGAATGCAACATAATAAAGTCAATATCATCAAGTCATAGACTCATCAAAAAGTTACTCAATGTGTTCCTTATCCTCATCTTTCATGTACATCTTTCCTCATGTAGAATTCTCTATTCTTCATCTCTTTTCCACTTTTCTTCAGATGTCTCGGTGTAGTAACTTACAAGATAAGTGTTGTCAAACTAGTTGACATCCATGACAACATAATATTGATTTAATCATATTACATATCTAATCAGCAACTTCTCAGTGATCTTGCAATCATAGATCCTTCAATCAGATTCTAAATCAGTTGTAGTCCAACACTTTAAGCTATTGATACCATGTTTTATAGCAACATCTAATCCTGATATTAGGGCCTCATACTCAGCAGTATTATTAGTGCATTCAAAGGTTAATAGAAAAGAGTATTTAAATGTAATACCTGATGGGGAAATGAACATAACACCAGCTCCTGATCCTTCCTTGGAGCATCCACCATCAAAATACATTTGCCAAAGCCCACTTTGCTACAATATTAATTCATCCACTATTGGATCTGTGTTCTTCATTTGAGGCACTATTTCCTCAACCATGAAATTATCCATGTCAATGTCCACAAAACAATTCAAATCCTCTGGTGAAACCTTTTCAACCATTATTGAAGAATGGGGCTCCCTATACAACTTCACCTTAGTTCCATTGACTAGAATAGTAGCATATGATAGATCCAATTGCAACTTTCCACCTACTACTGCAGCCCACTATCTTGATAGTAACATGCCATAATGAGGTTTTGTATCAACAACAACCACATCCATCTTGTATGTGGCCTCTGGGAATGCAACAATCTTCACTTCAATTCCAACTAGAGTTACTACAATGAGCACTGCTCTATTATCCATAGCATAACATCTACCATTAGATGTGTCAACTTGCAATCCTATCTCTTTCATCACATGATAGGGTATTACAGTGGTAGCAACACCAGAATCAATCATACAATTTTTTAGCAGAAAATTATTCACAATCAAAGTGGCATAGAAGGGATCAAAAGAAGAAGGCTCTTGTGTCACAATACTTCCAACACACACATCATAAATTTCATCCATTGAATTAGGACCTTCCACTACATTCCCCTTCTCTTGCATAACAGGACCCACTCCTTGTTCACTTATGAGAGCCAGAGTTGTTGTCTTGTGTTCTTTGATCTTTAGCATCTCCAATAAAGGGATAGAAACCTTCATTTGAGACAGGGCATGTCTCATATCAAAAGTAGGGGGATTAGCAGAAAGATCAAGAGAATCTTTTGGTCTACCAACTCTCCTCTTAACCTTGTCAGCAACAATTTCCTCATTCATTTTTGTTTTAGCAATAGGTCCTTCCCTCTTATTATTAGCAATACTGGGCTTTGGGGAATCTTTGCTCTAAGGGTTATCCTTAACAAATACTAACCTTGGGACTCCTTGATCAGTATCCACCTTTCTATTCCTTAAATTGTATGAGGACCTAGCTTGTGTTATAGCAGCCATAGTCAAAGTTCTAATCTCCTCTTCACTAGGATTTCTTCATTGCTTGTCATCTAATCCTAATCCTGCCATATTGGCTTTACATGCATTTTTATCAGACTCATCATAATCAGAGTGAGTAAAAACTTGCTATTCATAATTAGAGAGAATCTTCCTCTTATGATCAAAATTAGAATAGATCTCTTCATCATTTGAAGATAATAGATCCCCCATCACTTCAGTGGTAAACATATTAACAAAAGGCTTTTTAGATTCTTCATAATCTCCTACATATGAGTTATCAGCTTCTTCCCCCAAAGCCTGAGCCACAAAACATTGGAAAGGTGAATGAGGCATGTTACAAGCTAAACACCAAGGAGTACTCTCTACATTGTGCATTTTTCTTTTCTTCAAAGGGTCTGGTGTATCTCTCCCCTTTTGGGGTTCATTTTTATCAAAAATAGGCTTCCCATCTTTCCAATTTGTCTTATAAGGCATATCTCATAAATTAGGGAGTCTATCCTACCTTTGATAAGGTGGTCTTGCATCTTGAAAATTGATGAAGGGTGCTCCCCCTAATAATGCAAACACATAACAGAAATAGAGAAACAACAACAACAATATGTAAGAACAGGAAATTGGCTTCTTATTATCTCCACAAATGTGGAATTACAAACTTTTAGAATTAAAATATGCAAAGCCACATGGGCATTCCCTTAAAATATTCTATAGGAAAAATCCTCGAATCAATACCTAGATCTACTACCCCGAACTACCCTAGACAACACTACGGGCCTTCTTTATATAGGCATGTTCCACCACCCGAGAAGGTTCCAAAAATTTAGTCCTAAGGGCCGACCAAACTTAGAATTATTTTATTTTTCAATTTATTACATCAAAGTCAGCTCAAAATAAATTTTGAAACCCCAACAAAAATTTTGAAGGAAAATTATTTTCTGCCATTTCAGGTGACCCAACTTTCGAAGACCATAAGTCATCGCCAGTTGACCCGATTGACTATTATAACCCCATTCTGGAAATGCCACGAAGTTCTCTACAAGCTTGACTAGCGCAAGTGCTTGTCACCCAAATTTTCAACCTCATCCGGGGCCTCTAAAGCCTTCAAAACTAAGTTTGAAGTTTCTGTACCCTGCTGCCAATACTGAAAATCTTCAATATCTTCAAAACTGGACCTGATCTAGCCATGAAACTTTATCGGCAGGCTGATACGACTAAGATGAACCTCCACATGTGAAATCAAAACATTCTAAGATCATATGACCAACTTACTAAAAATAGCAAGTTTCCATAAATAGCAGCCCTACAAAAGATAGCCCTTATTGAATTAAAAAATAGAAATATTTTTGGGTGATGCAAGATTGCTCTTACACCTAGGATGCTCCTGCATCAGACACCCGGGGTAATTTGAGAAGTGACCCTGTCATGACTCAGGTGTACAGAGGAAAACCAAGATGGTTAACCTCCTCGTTTGTCAACCATGATGAATCTTCAATAGGTCATCCTTTCCACTTGACCAAATATTCTTCATATGTCCTATTCCTTGTGCTTTTGCCAACATGATTGTCCAGTATGTCTTCAATCTCCTTGGTATCTAAACTACTTGCTAGAATACTCCACTGTGCCACTATGATCTCATCTTCAACACTTCCTCCATGATACTCTGTCAAATCTAAAATGTTAAACACTAGTGAAAAATTTAGCTGACTAGGCAATTCTACCTCATATGCATTTCTTGAATCATGCTTCTTCAGTATCTTTCATGGTCCAAACTTCTTCATTTTTAGCTTGTTATATGTACCAACTGGAAACCGCTCCTTCTACAAATGAACCATGACTTCATCCCCAACCTGAAATTCCTTATGCTTCCTTTTCTCATTTGCCTTAGCCTTATACTATGTGTTCATCTTGGTAATGTGCTTCCTCACCTCCTTGTGGATGTTCTTCAAATGTTCTGCAAAATTCTCAGCTTTAGCACTACTTATTTCTCTTTTATCTATCTTTCTCAATTCAGATGCATTTCTTGGACTATTTCCATATACAAGAATGGTGATTTACCAGTGCTCCTGTTGACAAAATTATTGTATGCAAATTCTTCCTATGGTAAAATCAAATCCCATCCTGTTGGCTTATCTCCAACCAAACATCTCAGCAAATTTACCAAACTTCTATTCACCACCTCTGTCTGTCCATCAGTCTATGGATGATGTGATGAACTTAGTATCTTGATCTGAAACTATGGTCTTTGGAAAACCATGTAGTCTCACCACTTCTCTGAAAAACAATTTTGCTACATGAACAACATCATTAGTCTTCTTGCAGATAATGAAATGTGCCATCTTCAAAAATTTGTCAACCACCACAAAAATTGAATCATGTCCCTGCTGAGTCCTTGAAAACCAAGAACAAAGTCCATACTGATATCCTCCCAAGGATTCTCTGGTATAGGTAATGGCTGATATAACACTATATTCTACTTCACTCCTTTCACCATCTGACATACTCTACAACTTTGTACAAACTTCTTCACATCTTGCTGCAACTGTGGCCAATAATAATTCTCACCAACCGAATCAAGGGTTTTATCATGACCAAAATGTCCAGCCAATCCTCCACTATGCTTCTCTTTAATGAGATTCTCCCTCATAGAACTTTGTGGAATGCACAACTGACTCCCTCTAAATAGCTTATCATCTTGGATGATGAAATCCAGCCATTTCATCCTGTCTAGAGTAACAGGTTCTGTATAAGCTTTCCAAGCTTCACCAAAATCAGGATCCTTTGGATACAAATTCTTGAGTTCCTTGAACCCAACCACTTCAATCCACATTTATGTCAGCAATAGTTTCCTTCTACTAAGAGCATCCACAACCCTATTAGACTTTCCACTTTTGTGTTTCAAAATAAATGTATAACTCTACAAAAACTCAACCCATTTCAAATGCCTCTAATTCAACTTTCCTTGACTATTCAAATATTTCAAAGCTTGATGATTAGTATACAAAACAAACTCCTTAGGAAGTAGATAATGTCTCCACTTCTTTAATGCCTGAACTATAGCATAAAATTCTTGATCATAAACAGAATATTTTCTCTTGGCATCATTTAACTTCTCACTGAAATAATCAACAGGTTTACCTTCTTGGCTCATAACAGCTCCTATTGCAGTACGACTAGCATCACAGTCTACTTGAAACACCTTATTAAAATTTGGAAGTGATAAAACAGGTTGTTCTGTAACTTTTTGTTTCAACAATTGAAAACTCTTTTCTACCCCATTAGTCCACTTAAACTATTTTCTATCCCCTCTCATTGTTTCAGTCAAGGGACCATAAATACTGCTAAATTTTTTGATAAACTTTCTGTAAAAGCTAGCAAAACCATGAAAAGATCTTACCTCAGTAGCACTCCTTGGAGTAGGCCATTCAAGGATAGCCTGTACCTTCTCTGGGTCCATTTTTAGACCTTCTATTGAAACTACAAATCCTAAATACACTAACTCTTTCTTCACAAAACTGCACTTCTTCAAATTAATCAACAATTTTTCATCTCTCAACTTCTCAAACACCATACAAATATGCATCATATGTTCCTCCAATATCTTGCTAAAGATCAAAATATCATCTAGGTAAACAATGACAAACTTACCCAGAAATTCTTTCAAAACCTCATTCATGAGCCGCATGAAAGTGCTCGGTGCATTGGTTAGCCCAAAAGGCATGACTAACCACTCATACAGTCCTTCCTTTGTCTTGAAGGAAATCTTCCATTCATCTCCTTCTCTGATCCAAATCTAGTGATATCCACTCTTTAGATCTATCTTTGAAAAATACACAGCTCCACTCAAATAATCCATAATATCATCCATTCATGGCAATAGAAACCTATACTTGATTGTGATCTTGGTTATTTCTCTAGAATCTATACACATCCTCCATTCTCCATTCTTCTTTGGTGCTAATACTACTGGTACAGCACATGGACTCAAACTCTCCTAAATCAATCCCTTCTGTAACAACTCATGTACTTGTCTGTTCAACTCTTCACTTTTTGCTGGTGTCATTCTATGTGCTACCTTGTTTGGCAAACTAGCTCCTAGAATCAAATCCATCTGATGACTGATCTTTCTTATTGGTGGTAATCTATCAGGTACATTATCAGATACAATATCCTAAAACTCATTCAACAAATCTGCAACCTCTACAGGTACATCCTCTACTTCCTCTTTACCAGCTTTTAGAATTAAAGAAAAACACACATGCTCATGCCTCATCCCATCTAAGAATTTTCTTCCATCAACTAAAGTTATTCTTCAATTACCTCATACCTTTTCTTCGGTCTCCTTCAATGGCTTTAGCTTGTGTTGTACTCCATCCTTTGTTAGGGAATAGGTATTTGCATGACCATCGTGTACAACACATCTGTCAAACTGCCATGGTCTACCCAACAACATATGACATGCATCCATAGATATGATATCACATAGTACCTCATCTTGGTACCCGCCGATCTTGAAATTTGCCAGGCATTGTTCACTGACCATGACCTTATGGTCATCCTGCACCCAGGCAATCCGATATGGATGTGGGTGTTTCTATTTCTTGAGCTTCAACTTTGTCACCATCTCTTCTGACACCAAATTGTCAGTGCTTCCACTATCAATAATCACATCACAGCATTTACCCTCACACTTGCATCTTGTGCGAAACAGGCTCCTCCTTTGTTTAGGTTCATTCTCACCACTCAACAAAACTCTTTTGTTAATTAGTGTTTCTCCTCTTTCAGCATCTTCAAAATTTGATGATCTGGCATCTTCATCTACATGCGCAACTCTGGCCTAGCCTTCATTCCTCCTATCTGTACTTCCTTGGCATTAAGGACATTCAAATGCCCTATGACCTTCTTCTCCACAGTGAAAACATGTTCCATGAAAGCCTCCTCTTCCTGAACCTTGTCCTCTTCCTCTTCCTCTCTGATCTCTATTGTTCTAATCCTAGAAATGATTGGAATTGTTTCCTCCTTGATTTTGACTGCTACTAGCCTCATCCTTCTTTTTTGGATCTTCATTCTAGCCTCCATATAACTATCCACTAGATCATCCACCGTGACCTCTTCCATTTTTTCTGCTCTCGAACTTCTTGTTCAGCTTTTCCTCTACTTTTAGGGCAAACTAGTATGCCTCTTCAATACTATTCATTCGAACCAGATTCAGCTCCTCCTAAATAGTCAGCCTCAACCCATTAAGGTAATGAGAAACTTTCTCCTTATCAGCTTCCACATGGCCTATTCTGATGAGGATTCGATAGAACTCCTCTATATTCACCTGAATAGATCATCCCGCTTGCTTCAAACTTTGCATTTTCTTCAGTAGGTCAAGCTCATAATCAACAGGGATGAACTATCACTTCAATTTATCCACCATCTGAGCCCATCTTGTGATTTTATCTTTCCCTCTTCTATTTCACTCCAATTGAATCTCTTGCCACCAGATCTTCACATGACCTTTTAGTCTAGCCTTCATGAATTTGACCCTATCAGGATCCTCAATATCTTCATACTCAAAATATTCTTCACATTCATTGATCCAGTCGATCAACTCCTCTAGGTTAAGATTTCTTGAAAATGCAGGCACCTCAATCTTAGGTCTTTTTTCGATCTTGGAAATGGCCCGAAAAATTCTTTCTTCCTCCTGGTTCACAACTTAGACTTCTCCTTCTTGATCTTCTTTGGCTTCATCCTCGCTTTCATCTTTGACATTAAGAGTCATTCCTCTATGAATCTCCTCTTTCAATGCTCGCACTTGTCTCTAGAGTGCTCTAACCTTAGGTGTTACAACACCACCTCTTCTACCACGTTCCCTTCATGGAGGCATTTTTGTGATGTGCATTGAAACCCTACCCATGGTCTTGGTGCAAAATGCCTCATAGTCAGTGATCTATTTACACACTCAAGAACTCCTGCTCTGATACCACTTGATGAAGGGTGCTCCCCTTAATAACGCAAACACATAACAAAAATAGAGAAACAACAACAACAATATGCAAGAACAAAAATTTGGCTTCTTATTATCTCCACAAATGTGGAATTACAAACTTTCAGAATTACAATATGCAAAGCCACATGGGCATTCCCTTACAATATTCTGTAGGACAAAGCCTCGAATCAATACCTAGATCTACTACCCTGAACTACCCTAGACAACACTATGGGCCTTCTTTATATAGGCATTTTCCATCGCCTGAGAAGGTTCCAAAAATTTATCCCTAAGGGCCGACCAAACTTAGAATTATTTTATTTTTCAATTTATTACATCAAAGTCCACTCAAGATAACTTTTGAAACCCGAATAGAAATTTTGAAGGAAAATTATTTTCTGCCATTTCAGGTGACCCAACTTCTGAAGACCATAACTCATCGTAGTTGACCCGATTGACTATTATAACCCCATTTTGGAAATGCCACGAAGTGCTCTACAGGCTTGACTCACGCAAGCGCCTGTCACCCAAATTTTTGACCTCATCTGGGGCCTCTAAAGCCTTCAAAACTGAATTCAAAGTTTTTGTACCCTGCTGCCAATACCAAAAATCTTCAATATCTTCAAAACTAGACCTGATCTAGCCATGAAACTTTATCAGTAGGCTGATATGACTGAGATGAACCTCCACATGTGAAATCAGAACATTCCGAGATCATATGACCAAATTACTAAAAATAGCAAGTTTCCATAAATAGCAGCCCTACACAAGATAGCCCTTATTGAATTCAAAAATAGAAATATTTTTGGGTGATGCAAGATTTCTCTTACACCCAGGATGCTCCTGCATCAAAAATTTCTACCACCCTTTTCAAACTTTGTTTGGAAGTCTTTGGCAACATTAGCCAGCTTATCCATTTTATCATCATCCTTGGTTAGCCTTGCAGGTTGTGGCCTAGTCTCCTTCCACAATCTACCCTCATCTCTCTTATACATTTGACCAGATGTCTTCCAGTTGCTTTCAATATTTATGGACAATTTAAAGGCATCCCTTAGAGTATGAGGATTCTTATCTCTCAGAAGATGACATATTACTATCCATAGAATTAAAATATGTGGTCAGGCAAACTACATCATCTAACCTCAATACTTGGAACAATTTGTACATGGCCTTTTGGAATCTACCATTAAAATCTGACATACTCTCATTGTAATGCTTTTTGATATTGTTAAATTCATTGAGCATGTAACTTGAATTAACATGTTCTGCATATTGTTCCTTAAAACATCTGACAAACTCATCCCATGATGCAATAATGTTCTCGGGTAGACCTCTATACAAATCCCTGGCATCTTCAACTAATGACTGAACAAAGAGCTTCATTACAACATCTTCATGCTCAATTTCATAGTCATTGATTTTGTCTATGAAGAATTTTAGATGCTCCTCACATGTGATCACATTGTTTCCAGTGAATAATGGGATTTTCTCTCTGATCTCATTAGGGATAACATTAGGCTAACTAGGGATACTATCAAAAAATAAAGATCTATACCTATCCAAATGAACTGGTCTCCTTTGAGGATTTGGTTGGATTTGAGGAGCTGCTCCAACATTTTGACAAGACACATTTCCCATTGAACCATTAGTCATAGGGGGAACTGGATTGGTATTTAGATTTGGTCTAGGTATATTTTGTCCAGGATATGAGGTTTGGGGATTGGGAAGTGAACTACAAGGCTGACTTGATGGGATTGTTCCTGAATTAATAGGGACTAAGCTACTAGTAGATGTATTTATATTGGTATGTAAGAAAGCAATCTTTCTCTTCATTTCATCTGCAGCAGCCTCCAATTCTAATTTTTCAAGCTAGAGGGCCAAATCTTCTTTAGCCTTTCTAGCCTTTTCCAAATCTAGGCTTGCTTGGGAAGCATTTTTAACACTAACAACATTCTTCTTAGGTTCATTGATATTTACACCAACTACTTTTTGTTTTCCTTTATTTGGGATTTCCTTTGTGGCATTTCTTATATCCTCATTTCATTTGATTTTAGATGGGTGTAATTGCCTGAGAACATGACACGTTCCCTCAAATTCATCTTGGTTAGGTTTACCACATTTAGCCTAATTTCTTAAAGCCCCCATGTCACCAAAGAGCTCTTTATCTAAACCCTAGACATTTTGGCTTAGATCCCTAGCCTGAACTTCATTTTTCTTGGTCTTTCTTATAAGATCTTGCCTTTCCATAAGCAATTCATAAATTTTTTGTTCCCTAGCCTTCCTTCTATTAGAAATTTCTAATAGTTGTTCACGTTCCTTCTTCCTTAAAGCAATTACTTCCTCTCTTAATTTTTCAAAATCATACAAGGCAGTCTTTGTAGCAGAAGCTTCCCCTGAATGATCTAGAGTTTCTCTTGTGGGGAAGAAACCTACTTCTATGATGTCCTCTTCCTGAGAGGGAAAATGAACACTAGGCATGATTTTCTTAACATGTTATAGGTCATCAAAGGAAGAAGCTTCATGGGGAAGGGGTGTAGGGACTCTTTAAGGTCCTAGAGATTTGGTAGTGATGTGACCTCTCCTAGACCACTATTTCCTACTAGGTGTATGGAGCTCATCACCCATATTACTCTCTAGATGATCCTTAAAATAAGACCTAGTAAACCTCGGCCGACTCATGGCATGTCACAACAAGATATAACAAAATTTTATAGATACTAGCAACTAGTAAACACATATTTTCAAAGTCACCACCCATAAACAAGTGGGAATAAAATTATAACACTAGTCTGCAACAAACATAGTAGATGGTATTGCATGAATCAATACAAATCCACTGCATATTCACATTAGAATCCCCAGTAGAGTCACTAGTTTTGTTAGCACTTAAACCTGCAAATGCTTGAAAGATTTAGAAAACTTACTGAAATTAAGACTCATGTATTCCCAACAACTACACCCAACAAAATCCAAATGCTAAGGTATTAAGGCTTTAAGCCTTCTTCACTTTGAGTGTAAAATTCATGCGGATTTACCTTTCTCAATTGCTCCTACAAAGCATTACAATGTCGATCTATGTACTTGACATAGACAATACAATTCAGAAACATACAAATAAAAGTAAATTGAATAGTTTTTTGATATTTAGGTGGTGAACAAATGCAAATTAAGCTTAAACCAGTGCCTTATCCATTGGGCCAAAGTCAAAACCTAACATCAACATAATCCTATCAACACAAAGTACTAAAACTAAAATGAAATACCTAACAATCCATTCTCCCAATTCCTAACCCTGCCATCAAATTCATGTATAGATCTTTAATTCCCAAAGATCTTTCTGAAGATTTATTCCCTCCTTGAGAGAAACTTGAGTTCAACCCCTATATTCACCTTATGAACAATGCATTAAAGAGCCTTACAAATTAATGCATAAGAAAAACAAAGAATCCATACACAAAGACAACCAAAGATAGCAATGAAATTATAGTATATTTGTATTAATTCTTAACTGTATCAGTACAACCTCAAAAAAGACTTGAAAGAAGTCAGATCCTATATTTTGAACTTTCTTTACAAAAACTTCAGCCACCCTTACAAAAGAAGAAAAACTTGCTACTTATACCACTAACCATCTTGGAATCCTCAAGAGGATGCAACAAGCTTCAGATGGCTATGAAAATGACTTGCACTATAGACAAAATAGTGCAATCAATAATGACTAAGATTTCAAAAATAGAAAGTAGTTCCCAACTACTGGCATCTTCACACCTGGCACCTTTGTCTAGAGATATTTTAGAGTAGTTACTTGATTTGTTGCATGAATGATGACTGCCATTATAGGCTAACCTACATCATCCTTTGTTTGGTACATGCTCTCTCTAGAATTCTAGATTAGGTGCCACATGTACTTCACTCTTCTTCTTCTTCCAAATCTAGCATAGTTGGCTTCTTCTTCTCTTTCTTCTTTGTACCTTTGTCCCAAGCTACCACATCATCATCAAATGGCCACTTATAACTCTACAGTTCCAATAGTACCTTCAACTACTCTTCCCACCTAGAATCAGTGATGCCCTTAACCTCTATAACAAAATTTATGCAATCATTTTCAACCTCAAACAAGTTGTCAATTATGTTGTTACAACCTCGTAAGTCCAAAAAACCATCTCCACCAAGGAAAGCATCTTGCTTAATTAGCACTTGATCCACTGATGATCTCCACTCATAAATACTTAGCACACCTCCATCATAATTATAAATAGAAGGCATATACTTACTATATTTTTTTTCAAACATGGCCAGCTTGGCCTTTACTTGATTTGATTTTCCTTTGATGAACTTTGAAATAGCACTTACCAATCCAATCTTCTCAAACACCTTTGTCACCACTTCAGGGATATCAGGCCTATGTTCCTGCAAGGCATCAAGATTTTCAAAAAAAAACTTTCTCTCAGACCATGCACTGTAAAGTGGCTCCAAAGTAGCCAGTGACTCATTTATTTTCTTATTTTCCTTATGCAACAAGATAACTGATTGATGGATTGGCTCCATCTTCTCTTTTATTTTGTTTTGTCTATGTTGCAAAACCTCTGCCATGGTCTTCAAGGCTACATCCAATCTCACCTTTTCTAGATCTTCAACTGGCCTATCAGCAACCTCTACCTCTGGCTGAGAAGGGGCCTCAATTTGCAAAGGAGGGGGAGGTACTACCTTAGATGCTTCTTCAAGATTAGCTTTTAAATCTTCTAATTTATCCTCCATCTTATTTATTACCATGAGCTTTAGATCTTCATCCTTAGCCACTTTCATTGAATTTTCAAATAACTTGTCATACCTCTCAGACAACTCGATGTTTTTTGCCTCATTTAGGTGGGCTAAGTGTGTTCCTAACTTAACACATCAAGATCAGTGGTGTTTTGCATAGTCCAGACAATTTTGTCTCCCTCCATCTTATCTTCAATACTCACTACTGATGGCTTGTCAGTTCTAGGAGCCAAGGACCACAATGCAACAACTTGAGACTTGGGGTTATAACCACTCCCTCTTATCATGTCATCTATCTGCACCTCATATGATAGAATTCCCTCTGGCTGCTTCCTTATTTGATCAATGATAAAGGCAGAGGTCAAGTCCCATCTAGGAGTTAGAAGCATACCACTTGATCTGACCATCTCCCTTGCATCCTCCATAGTAATCCTTTCAAGACTTGGGTCATATGATATCAAAGCCCTCATAGTCTCCTCACTTGGTTGCATTCCTTCAGGAAGGGTCTTTGCTACTTCATTTTTTTTCTTGCAAATGAGGAAGTCCCTGAATTCTTTTCTTTGGATGAACTAGTCATCACTGAGAAACTCCACTTGATAGAGTTCTCTCTAATCTTTTCCCAACAACAAGGGTAAATCCCCTTCTTCTTTTGATACAATATTTTTTCCATCTCTAATGGCCTTTCTTAACTGATGATGGTAAGCTTTGTTACCAAGCACAAGAGCAGAAGCTCTATCAAATACCTTTTTCTATTTTTTCATCTTAGAAGGCTCACCTACTTCAAGCCTCTATTTTTTCAATGGTGGCTCTGAAGTATCCCCTCCTTTCTATGGGTCTTGTGTCAAATTAGTAATTGGTGAGTCCCCACCCTGAGGTGGACTTTCACCTTCTTGTGAGTCATCAAAGAACTCTTTAGGCTCAAAAGTAGAATAATCTATTGGTACATCCAACTTCTCCTCAAGCAACCCCTCCAACTAGTTAGACAAGGTGCCATGCATTTCTATCATCTTCTCCATTCTTTGCAAGTATGGGAGCTTAGGAAAATAGCCACCAAAAGGAATCTTGACCTTCCTTAGTCTGACTTCTGTGTCTAGAAAATCAAAATACTTGCTCCACCTTCTTTGGGATTCATCTTGGTCCAACATGTTTCTTATCACATCCTACCCATCTAGGCCTTCATGCTCTCTGATTGTCCCAATGTTAGGGATCAATGTCATCTTGGAAATCTTGATAAAACCCTCAGAATCAACATACCAATAGGTACCTATAGTCATCTTGAAGTGATTGAGCCAACTACTAACCTGGTCCAGTGCTCTCTTTCCAATCAAGAAACTACCTATTCTGAATTGTCTCGATGTGAAGGTACCCTTCCTATGAGGTGCTAAATGCTCTATGTCAGTCCATATCAATTTCCAAATAAATTCCATCATAGCAACCCTAGGAGGTACAAATTTAGGAAGCAAGTGTGGGGGCTGGGGGAAACCATAAACTCTAAGAACTGTGAAGTTATCCCCTAAGTAGAAATTGTGTGCTATAAATGTGTCACACTTCTATGGATCATTACATGCAAGGAAACTCAAGAATGAGCCCTCACAAATCGATCCATAGCTCCCTAGGCATGGAGTGAAAGGGTTTTAAGAATGCTCTCAGCTAGAGCTATTTAGCCAATAACCTTGCTAGTAAACCATGCAATGGGAGATTCAATGAAGACAAGGGCAAGAATGCCAATATCCTCAAGAATCAAGAATGAAAATGCAATGCAATGCTATGCTAGAATGGAAATGCAAGCTAAACTATGGAAATGAAAGATGCAAGTATTACAAAGCCTCCTAGTTAAACTAAATGAATTAATCTAAAGCATAAAGGAAATCTAAGCTAAGAATGCCATGAAAATGAAGCTACTATGCAAGAAATGAAATCTAACTATGAAGCAAGAAAGCCATGATGATGCAAGAATGAAGACAAGAAGATAGAGTGTTGATGAAGATCCAAGATGAATGCCAACAATGCTCCAAATCTTCAAAAGCTCCAAAGTGTACCTAGAAAACCTGCAGCATAATATTAGCATAAAAAGTTGGGTGTAGAATGAAGAAGAGAGCTCTTCTTTTATAGGAAATGAGAAGGAATGGACCATGGAGATTAAGAGGCAAAAGATTTAATCAACGGTGGAGCTTAAAAGAGGAGCAATCCATGTGCACAAGTATCCTCCAATGAGAAAATAGGAGTTGACTTTTGTGTCCATATGAGACAAAAAGTGCTTTTTCCCTTTTTATAAAATAAGAATAATGCTTTATTTGTGCAACTTAGGATAAGAGGAAAAGTGGGGGCTTTTTATTTATTAAAAGGGGAGGGAATATTCCTTTTAAATAAATAAAAACTTAGGATAAGATGGTTAGCCCATAGAAAATAATCGAATAAATGATAGAACTAAGATTTGATCAAGAATAAGCAATTTATGATTTAGCAAAAGGGGCTAATAGTCTAGGTGACCATTTTTAGGTGTATACAGAAATCACCCCAATTATGGTTTCCTAGCCACTTGTTTTCATATTACATTGGCCTTAACACCCTCAAGGACTTAGTTGACAACCTTACAACATTTATTCCCAACATCTCAAGGATTGGATGGACAAAATAATTCTAGAAAATAGAAAAGTTACACTCATTGGATGTGTAATTCCATGCCCTTAACCAATATTGCACTGGGTTAGGATTACCCTTAAAACTAGTCCTCAATTTCAACATTCTTGTATCCAGATGATTAACATGGTGGTATAAAATTAAATGCATAAGGAGGGAGTAATGCATGAATCTAATAGGTCTCTTACTCTCCTTAACAGACATCAACCCCTCATGCATCCTATCAATTACATACTGGATGTAATCATAGTCAGTATTGGTGTGGGAATTCTAGAGATCTAGGATTATCATCAAAAGTTTAGGAGGCATTTTCTCTTCATCCCCATATGTCCCTAGAACCCTACACAACCCATGACAAAAGAATTTCATGTAATGATTGAGGGATGCAAATTGATAAGGGGCATTCATAATTTCTTGGAGGGGGGCTATGTATTTACCTTTCTTGGGTATGTGCTTAACTATCTAGATTTTCATTGACCCAATATTACTTGCATATTTCTACATTTATTTTTTCAAATCTATTTGAGTGGAGGAAGAGGCATAAAAATTGAATACCTTTATGAAAGATCCCCTATCCAAGGTAATAAAAATAGACTGGTCTTCACACCTAATGGTTTTAGGGATAGGGTCATACAACCTAGCCAATTTAATAATCAAATCAACATCTAAAAACACACTAGGCACAATTAACTTTGCCATCCCCAAAGCCCAAGCATTACAAATAGGTATAGCTTTATGCCTATTATTATAAAAGTATGAGAAGATGGTAAAACTTGAACCTAAAGGAGAGATAGGGTCTCTACACTTTTCTATGAGATCCTCAAATGTTGTATCAATGGCTTTCTTGTTTTGACTAGAGTCGGGAAGCAACCTGACAAACTCTTTTGAATAATTTGGCTTTCCTTTATCATCGCCACTCTACTCCTTCACCACTCCACTGGATGATGCTACACTTGTCTCTGGATGACTCATCTTGACAGAGTAGAAATTTCATAGTACTGCCATCTATCTCACTCTCCAATCACTACTTCAGTGCCAACAATCTCAATTGCCTTCAGAATAACTTTGAGCATAGAAAGCAATGAGGTCCTATCTATATACTTTGAGAATTGAATGTGTATAATTGCTAAATCATAAAAAATTTGGCCTGTCACTTCTACATTCAATTCTACATATTACCAACCTTCAAATCATAGCTAGCCATGGCACAGATGTTGACAGGATGATTTAAAAAATAAAAAATAAAGTGAGATAGTAATGATCATGGCTTTTGGCATTAAAACCCTTGATTACTGATGAAAACCCTTATTAAAACTTGATTGGATGACTTTTGACCCTTTTCCAGCTTGGAAAAGTACTTTTCCACATTGCAACAACTCATTACATTATTCAGCATGAAAACTTAACCAGACCCGGTTCAGAAATCCAGCAAACAAAGGATCTCATGATCTCTAAAAGAAATGTTAATCTGGGGTTAAACTTGGAGATCCAATGACAAGGCCATTCACAAAATCTCGGAGTGATCTTTTAACTCATGACTTTTCTTGGAGATTCAATGACCATACTTGATCCCAAAGATGATCAACGATCCTCATATTATCTTTAAAAACCTATCATGACCCCACCGTAATCAGATATTTGGAGACTGAAGGCAATCTCATGTTCTCGAAAAACTCTGATCAACCATGGTTCAACTTAGAGAACAAGTGACCAAAGACTTCACCAATTCTCACAACCCTTTCCTTAACTCAGCAAGTATCTAGAGATCAAGTGAATAAAGCCTTTTATAAGCCCTTGAAATTGTTGGCATTAAGTATGATTGTCATTAGTGACAACACTTATTTAGACTCTACGTGCTTACCAAGCAAAATAGTGTTTACTGAGCAAAATAGTGCTTACCGAGCAGAACAGTGCTTACTAAGCAGTACAGTTGCAAGTAAGAGATCTACAATTTCATCCTAACAAGTGAATCAGCTTGAAATCCTTTAACCAAGTATACTTAACAGTATTTGTAAAATCTCTTAACCGAGTGCATACTTTATTGTATGTTTTTAAATCCTCTAACAAGGTGGACCTAGTAGTCCTTATTGCTCCTAATAGGACAGATCATCAGAAGTGATCATTGTAAGCCTTAACCGGCAAACTTTATACTACAGTATTGAAGTTTTGTGGGTATCATCCCCACCCCAGTTTTACTTTCTACTTGGAAGGTTTCTAGGTCACCAAATCTCTGTGTTCAAAGTGTTATGAATGTTTTATTCTTTCTATTACTCATGCATGCAATCAGATTATCAATCTAATGTTATTAAGATCTGAATTTGTTAAAAGTTTTGAACTTACTGATTCACCCCTCCCCTCTCAGTAACCTAGATAGTCTTGAATATTTCCAACAATTGGTATCAAAGTTCTATGGTTCTTAGAATAAAGTTTGATAGCTTGAGAAAAGATTTAGGACAATGGAGATATTCAGACTTAACAAAGTAATTGAGAATGAAAAGCTAGATCTGGAAATGGTCATAACTCAACTCAAAGAAGCAAGAGAGCATCTTTCCCTTTCCCTAAAAAGAAGGAAGGAACTTGCAAATCAGATTAATGACCACCAGTATGTTGAAGAAAAGATTGAAGACTTTTTTCTTTCAAGCAGCTTAGATGAAGAAAACAATGCAATCAAAAAACTTTTAGAAAAGAGTGGATCTCTACAAGAAGAAGTAAGAAAATTGAAAAGAGAACAGGAAATTTAGTCAACAAGATTCTATGAAATCTTGGAACAAAGAAACAAGATGAAAAATGAAATAGATGGAAAGAAAAATGAAATCCAGAATCAAACCCTTCAGCTAGAAAACCTTATTGATCAAATCTCCAATGTAAATGAAGAAATCTTGACTCTGAGATCAGAAAATGAAAATATAAGAGAGGAGCTGAGATCTGAAAAGAAAATCAATTTAAGATTGATGAGTGACCTAGATGCTGAAAGGAAAATCAATGAGAGAATGTTGAAATCTCAAGAAGATATGAATCAGGTGTATGAACGAAACCTTCATAGGCAAAAAGGAAAAGTAGGACTTGGATACAAAGAGGAAGGTGAATCCTCCAAACAAGGTACTCAAAAGAATCAGAAACCTACTTGTAATCACTATGGAAAAATTGGTCATACTTCAAACAAATGTTGGAGCAATGGAAAAGAAAAATTCAATGGAAAATGCTACAATTGCAATCAGCATGGTCATAAAGCAAATGAATACAAGGAGAAACCAAGATTTAAAGGCAAATGTCTCAAATGTAGCAAACAAGGTCATAAGGCATCAGAATGTAGAACTAAAACACCCAATCCAGTAGAACAAATTATTAAAGCAATGTTTGGTTGGGATTACAAACACTTGGTGTAGATGTCATTACTGTGGAGAATATGGACACATTGGCATGAATTGTGTAAGGCATCACTTGAGAAAAAGGGATTCTACCATAAGATGTTATAATTGCACTAAGCTTGGTCACATAGCTAAAAATTGCATGAATTTAGGCAAAGTTGAAGATGAAAAGAAAGAAAAAGCAAATAGCATTAGGAAGCAGATGAGACAACAGTGGATTCCTAAACCTACCGAACAAACCAGTCCAAGTAATGAAGCCACTCATGAAGGGAGTGGCTCTATGAACTCTAACTAAGTCTCCAAGAAAGCACTGGAACTGTATCTTCATAGACATATTCCAAAATAGTTCTTGAACTGAAAGGAAGAAAGATCCAAATCAGTATACAAGATACAACAGGATCACAAGAAGGTTGGTATCAGTTACCACCGAGCAAGGTCAGGAGTAACCTAATTTCATTTGGTTACCGAGTAAGGTCAGAGAAGTATGAATTCGTATGTTCTCTGAGTTGCAAAATCTTCACCAAGCATTTAATGCATAGTGGATGACAGTCTATTGAATTCAATACCCTAATTCCTATGGAGAATTAATGACAAAGTTTTATTAAAAAACATGAAATCAAGTTCATTCTTCACCGCAAATATCAGCATATTGAGTAGAGAAATTTCTAGTGTGATCAAGTGATTTGAAGAAAAATTTTGAAGCAGAAATTTTTCTACCGAGCTACCATGGCCTCATCTAGCACCAAAGTAAAGAAAGGTTCAGAAATGTTAGTTCATGGAGAATGGAAAGCATCGGATTTCAAACTCATGCCCGCGGTTGCAGAAACCCTAGATCTGAGTGGAGCTCAGTCTCAAATTCCTCCAAAGGTACTTCTTGTAAATGACATTCGCAGTCATTATTAAGGTACAATTCAAGAACTTGGAACCCTAGAGATAGATGTTCTTCATGATGAACTATGTGTTGATGGTGTTCTCAAACCGGGACATAAACATTTGGAAGATAAGGGTTTAACACATATCACCCACTTGCCTCAGGGTTTCCAGATAAAATGGATAAGATATATTCTAAGCCGAGTGCATGAAGGTAAAATTTGGCTTGAGCAACCAGTGGAAATAACAAAGAAGATGATTCATCGAATCACTGGTCTACCCATGCTTGCCAAGGCTAAATCTACAAAAACCCTAGGTCGGGTAGAGCTGGAAAAGAAAATCCTAGCCGAATGGGATGGTAGAGGTATGAGAATTAATAGCATTACCGATGTAGAACTAAAATTTGCCACATATGTAATAGCTCACAAGATATACAGTTCAAGTCGACAGAATAGTGTTTCATGTGAAGTAGTTGATCTAGCCTATAAAATTGTGAAGAACAATCTGTCATTTGACCTAGCAGATCTATTGTTGAAACAGTTCAACAAGAATATGGAGAGCATCCAAACCTCAAAGAACATTGGCTCACTATTGGTTTGTTTATTTTTCTATGCTCAAAAGTTTTTCCCATCAAAAGGCATGGTAAAATGGAGAAAGGATGTGCCTATTCTTTATTAGATAAATGAGTATATTGCAAAAATGGGTGAGAATTTTACAAGCATAATGGATAACTATTTCAAATCTTTTAAGGAGAAGATGAATAATAGATTCCAGATTTCACTAAAGTTGGTGGAAGATTATAAAGATGATGTTTGTTTCATAGTTGATTGTGATAGAGTATACATTTAGGTAGTAAGGCCCGAGATTGTATGGGTGAAATCTCTTCCTTATGAGGTAAACATTAATGAAACAAAGGATATAATTGAAGCCCTAGTAAATCAACCTGTTGATCCAAAGGCTTCATACTTTGGAACATATGATGAAGCTAAGATAAGAATTGAGCTAAGCATAAAACTTCCACAGGCGGTTAACAAAGGCAGAAAGAGGATGGCCAAGATGTAATCTAGCACACCTCTAATGTTAACTGAGGGCATAGGAGAAGATATTGTAGAAGAAGAAGAAAAGGATAAGAGTAAAGAAGAAAAGGATGAGAATAAAGAAGAACAAGTGCCTGTAAAGAAGAAAGGAAAGGTAACTATCACAGAGGAACCTGAGCAATCCACTGCAGTATTCACAAGGAAAAGATCAAGGGGCAAGGCAGGTAAAATCAATGATGATATAGTACTCAAAAGGCCTCCTCCCTCATTTGAACAAAAGATTAAGGATTTGAGAGAAGGATCTGGAATTGCAAATTTCAAATCTCTCAAATATGAAACTAAATCAAAGGCAGAGCAGTAGGAAATAGAAGATGCTGTTATTGAGAAAATGGGAAAATTGAAGTACTCACTTGATGATATGGCTTCTCAAATTCTAGGTGTTCTATTGGATAAAGTCAAGTTGAGATGGTCCAATGCAAGAAAAACTGTCAAGGACATATATGCTCAAACCTTAAGATAGTTGATGCCAAGTTTGAAAGATGATGAAATAAATAAGGCATTGATAGAAAATGAGTGCAAGATGACACTAAAATTCAACAATTGTTTGATTTTGATCAAAGATATAGAGTCGGTTGTGAAGAGTGAAAATTCTACTTGGAAAAACATCTATCATCTTCACAAACCGAGTACTGAAACTGTGATAATTAAAGATATTGAAGATGATAGTGATGAAGAAGAAGAAGAAGAAGAAACAGTTCAGATTGATAATGTTGTGATAGAGGAAGCATGGAAAGAAGCTACCGAGGAAGCTGAGAAGAATGTTGAGGAAGATGATCTAGTTTGGATAGTTGCAGAGGTAATTACCTCACTTCCCCACTCTCCAGTAAAAATTGCTACATCTAGCCTGGAGAAAACTTCAAGTGTGATTGTAACAACTCCCTCAGATACATCAAATGTTCAATCATCACTAGCACAACTCAATGTATCAATGACAGTTTTGGCTACCACTTCATCTACCAAGCTTCAGCCTCCTTCTTCCACCAAGTTGCAGTCTTCTGTACCTTCTTCAACTTTGAGTTTTTCAGTAGTAAGTACTTCAGATTCTACAGTTGCAAATACTTTAGTTTTTGATTTATCAAGTATTCCAATTAGCATCCCATCAGTCGGAAGTTTATCAGTTTTCACTACAAGTCCTACTATTTCTACAATAATTTCTACTACAAAGGCAATAAGTATAAAGACTCAACTGAGTACAAAATTTATGAGTAAGAGTGTAGTAGAAGGTATAGATCTAGATGAGGAGATACAAATTCCACAGCTAGATTTTGCAAACCTCACTGCAGATCAAATGCAAACAATTGGTAAACTCCTCCAGAAGAAAGCAAAGTAGAAGAAACTAAAAGAAGAAAGAGAAGGAATATAAGATCATTGAGGATGCCAAGAACATTTTGACAGAAGCTATAGGTGTTGAAGTTGATTCCTCTCAATAGATTTTGTTGCAGTTGGAAAAAGCAATTAACAAGTTTAATGATGATTCCTCTGGAACAGACAAGTTGCTCAAAAAGGCTGAGAAGAAGTTTGAAAATGAAGTGCTTGAGCACATTGCTTAGAAAATAGCTATCAATCAGGCAAGGTTATCTTCAGTTTTGACTAGCATTGAGTCCTCCTATTCCAAGGTAACATCTCTTTTTGTCAAAATTTGTAATGTTGCCGAGTTCTCAAAGGAGATTAAAGAAAAAATAAATAAGATTGATGAGGATCTGAAGATCAGTGCACAAAAGTTGCAACTTGAACCTAGTTCAAGCTCTGCACATCAGATGATAGTCAGATTCCTATCTGATAAGTAGTCAGAGTTATTGAAAGAAGATGCAAGGAGTAGATTAACATTAATAGATATTCAGAACATGATCCTTCCCATCATGGATACAATGTAGAAGCATATTGCATACTCAAAAACATTGATCCATGACAATCAGTTTTCAATTGTAGATCACATGATTGAACTCTCTGCAGAAGTCCAAGCTGCAGTCCATACATGCAATATTCTACAAGAGAATTGGGATAGAACTCTAGCACTAATTGGAAAGGTGCATTCTAATTTTCTCTCATGTTTTGGTATCTGTGTCAAATATTTGTATATACACCTTTGGCATTATTATCAAAAAGGGGGAGAAAGTATATGAGATATGAAAGGGGGAGAAAGTATAAATGGGAAATATGAGTATGAGGTGAAATAAGATATTTGTATATATACTGTATAAGGGAGACATGAAATGTATATATAGCAGTATGACAAAAATATTTTTTTTTTTTTTTTTGAATAATCAAAACCAGTGTTAGCATGTTTGTGTATACAATTTTTGGGCAATAAGTGTTTTTTTCACTAATGCCAAAGGGGGAGATTGTTGGCATTAAGTATGATTGTCATTAGTGACAACACTTATTCAGACTCTATGTGCTTATAGAGCAGAATAGTGTTTACTGAGCATAACAGTGCTTACCAAGCATAATAGTGCTTACCGAGCAGAATAGTGTTTACCGAGTAGAACAGTGTTTACTGAGTGATGAGATGAGTAGTGTTTACCGAGTGCTAGCATGGTAAACAAGGAATTTAGTCTCTACCGAGTGACACTATATCTACCGAGTCTCCAATATATACCATGTTTGAAACTACAACCGAGTGGTTAGTATGGACCATGCCTCCACTTCTACTGAGTGCATGATGATGCCGAGTAACGCAGTGGATGTCGAGTATCAAAAAGTCACCGAGTTAGTTTGTAGTAACTAAGTCACTATATTTGGGCCGACTTAGTAATATTTGTGTTAGCTTGTTTAAGAGCCAACTTTGTAATTATTTTGTAATTGTTTTGGATTGATATATAAACAAAGTTTTATATCATATCCAAGGAGTGAAATAGCAAAGTATGAAAAGGAGAGAAAGGTAGAGATAAGAGAATTACAAAGGGCTACAGTAGTATAAGAAGCAGAAAAGATCTATCCATCATAGAAGGTGATCAGTACATCAGAGAATCTCAATCAGCAAGTACAGTTGCAAGTAAGAGATCTACTATTTCATCCTAACAGGTGAATCAGCTTGAAATCCTTTAACCGGGTAGACTTAACAGTCTTTGTAAAATCTCTTAACCAAGTGCATACTTTATTGTATGTTTGTAAATCCTCTAACATTAAGGTGGACCTAGCAGTCCTTATTGCTCCTAACATGGTAGATCATTAGAAGTGATCATTGTAAGCCTTAACCAGCAAACTTTATACTGCAGTATTGAAGTTTTGTGGGTATCATCCCCACCTCAATTTTACTTTCTACTTGGAAGGTTTATGGGTCACCAAATCTCTATGTTCAAAGTGTTATGAATGTTTTATTCTTTCTGTTACTCATGCATGTAGTCAGATTATCAATCTAATGTTATTAAGATCTGAATTTGTTAAAAGTTTTGAAGTTACTAATTCACCCCTCCCCTCTCAATAACCTAGATAGTCTTGAATATTTCCAACAGAAACATAACAGCTTTACCATAGTCATATCTAGAGAATTAGCAAACAACTAAATCTCTTAATCTTAGAAACCAACGCTTAAATCTCATTCCATCTCGTGATTCAACAAACAAGTCTATCTTTCATTCTCAAAAATAAATGCTTAACCATGGTTAGACTCTGAGATTGAGCAAAAAACCCACATCTCCCATTCACTAAATACTTCTCACACCTTAGGTTATATCTTGAGACTACATGCTATTGTAGATCTTAGAAATAATCAGTGGTTATCACTGGATCACCCAATCTATTAAACCATTACTTTTTAATTATGAGATTCAGCAACCACAGCATTCACTTAATCTCCCAAGGTTTAAAACCTTAATCTTTTCATTTCAAGAATGGGTGACCAAAGAAGATATACCTTTTAACTTTGCTTTGTTCACTAGGTCAATGAAAGATTTGGGACTTTACTAACTGATTCTGAGATTCTATGAACACTTTTCTCATTTAATTGCCAAATGACTTAGTGCTTTGCCATCTTTTCCTAAGATCAAGCAACTGAAGAAAGCTCTATCCTCAACCAAAATACATTACCAAAGCCACCAAACTTAGTGGTCATGAAAATAAGACTCAGTCACTAGATCACTAGATGATTTAGTGTAGGGCTCGTTCCTTGTGAGATTAAAACCTGATTGTTGATTGTAAAGAGGATCAGCAGTACTCACTGAATCACTAGAAGATTTTAAACTTAGCCTCTTGATTTGGAGAATAGGAGATAACCACCATGCCAAGTTGTCAAATGCTTCAAAGAGACTACCAAGAATCAAGTGAACAAGAGACTGCACAATCATTGAATCACTTGATGTTAAGACTAACCGTGACATAAAGTGGGAGATTTATCAACTAAAGAAAAGGAAAGAAAGGATTCACCACTATCACTAATTCACCAAAAGACATGAAGACAAGGAAGAACATTATGTGAATCAACAAAGACAAGGAAAAATGACCATGTGCACATTGGAAAACTTAAGTGACCCAAAAAGTAATGTGTTAATAAAAGAAACTAGGGCACACTCAAAACTAACCAATGAATCAACCACTTTATGAAAAAATACACAGGGCAAGGGTTTTAACATAAATATGACATATTTTGAGGATTTCTAAAACCCTAAAACCAGATGAAGACACAAGCAAGGACAATTAGACAAGACCTAGAGCAGAAACCTCAGAAA
Source organism: Chamaecyparis obtusa (assembly GCA_027943335.1). Classification (NCBI taxonomy): domain Eukaryota; kingdom Viridiplantae; phylum Streptophyta; class Pinopsida; order Cupressales; family Cupressaceae; genus Chamaecyparis; species Chamaecyparis obtusa. The sequence goes on from BSBK01001771.1 coordinate 1,296,693, forward strand.
ACCTAAAATATACCCAACATATTCCACTTCGCATATTCATCCAAGATGGTTTTGTATGGTTTTAGCATGGTTTCCATGTGCATCCTTAATCTATCTAGTCCTACTAGTTCCTTCATACAATAAATGTATGCCCTAATGTCCTCAACATGCATATCGCCCATAGGCATTTGGGAGAATGCTCCCTCTAAATCATCTAGGGTAGACTTAAATGGATGCTTCTTAAAAACATATCTTTTCTTTTCTGCAACATCAAATACTATGGGAGTGGCCATCACTTTTTTTATTTCTTTCCAAATCTTCTCCAAGATAGTCTAAAGATTTTTGAATCGACATGACGAACTTAGGGTTTCTACAACAAATCAGGTGTACTGCAAATAACTGATAGATCAATCGGTAAGTCTTCACAATAACTTCTAAAGCTCTTTCTACTCTCCAATCACTCTAAATTCAAATTCAATGAGTAATCAAAAAGCTTTATGTGTACTTAAAGTGAAAATTCTACCATTAATACTTGCCGTGTAAACCATCCTATTACTTAAAAATTTCCAACTTTTGTTCTGCGAACAATCAATATGTGTGCTCTTGCACAAAGGTTCCTTTATTCTCCAAAAGCTTAAGTTCAAAGGTGCATACTCAGAGAGTGAGTATACCAACTACATAGGGGTCTAGAGATAAATTAGCTCCCTCTATGACCCTAAGGGCCATTCATCTAGATGTAGAGGGTGTGTCCATTGTGGATGCATCCAATACATACTCAACAACCTTGTCCTTCTTTTTCTCTAACCAAATCAATCTCGCATCCTCTGAGGCTTTTATAAAATTAAATTCTCCTTCGAGATCCAATACTGGTTCTTTGGTCTTTTTAGGGCTTTCCTAACCTTGCATCTTTGATCTACAGAACTTTGAGATATGTCTAGCCTTGTTACAAGAGTGACAAATGACTGGACGCCTTATATTCCTCGGTGCATTGACATGAGTCACCATTTTACATTGTCTCGCTAAGTGACCATTATAGTTACATATCAGACATGTAACATTCTGAGAACTTATTATAATTGACTGATTCTTATTTCTTTGATCCTGATGAATCCTGTTCTTCTTACTAGTCTTGCAATTCATAGCTCTATGACCAAATTTATTGCATGAATAATAGTAACCATTAAAAGGTCTTACCTTTGTACAGTTCCTTGCTATGTGTCCATGCTTGTTACATACAAAACAAGTGTGGTCTATAGGATTGCACTTATTCTTAGGTAGTTCACCATTATATTTAGTTTGATCTTCAGTCTCCTTAGCATCAGTAGAGTCTTTTTGTGTATCCTTTCCTGCTCGCATGTTGTCAATCTGATTTTGTGCTTCATTGTATCCAATACAACTAGTGTCTCCTTTGGCTCTTCTTGCATACAACTGAGATTCTACCAAAATAGAACTGGTGTGTAATTTGTCAATGTGATTCTTTTCTTCCTTTAATTCAGATTCCAAGCTTTCTTTGTTGTTCCTTAACTCCAAGATTTCCAAGTTAGCGTGCCTTAATTCCTCATTGAGTTGAAGGTTCTCTTTGACTTGTTCATTATAGACTTCCTGATTGTTGATCAACTTATCATTGAATTCTTCAAGTAGTTCTTTCAAAGATGCATTATCTTCATTCATCTTCTTGACCTTTTCTCCTAGATCACTATTAGAGCATTCTTTCAAATCCTTTCTTAGCCTTTTGATAACTAATTGAGCATCACTGACCTTTTCTTTTAGTTCTTCAATTTCTCTTTCTAATTTGTCCAGGTCTTCAAGAGAAGCTTCAAGATTTCTTTTCATATGTTTCATTTCTTCTTTTTCCATGATCTCCTCAATTGGTTAAACTTCTTTGCTGAGGACCAAAGCTCTGATACCAATTGTTAGGAATGGGAACACTGAGAGGGGTGGGTGAGTCAGTGTTCACTGTATTTTTTCTTTTAGCTTTAATCTTTATACTAAACTTAAATGCTTAAGTACTAAAGTGAACATTCACATAAACATGAAATCAACACATGACACCAATATGGTTAGGGGGAAACCCAAATAGGTAAAAACCCCGGTGGGAATTGACACCCACTAATATTCCATACTAGTGTTTTTTGATCCTTGTTAGAAGATCCTTAACCCTGTTAGGAGTTGTTTTACAATGCATTCTGTACAGTAGACCTTGTTAAGGGTTGGACCCTATTGAGTCTTTTACAATAATTCCTATTAGGGGAGTGGACACACTATCCTAGAGCTCACTGCTCAAGTGGTGAAGGATACAACCTTCTGATCTCAAATACACACTATATCTGCAGGATGAACCGTCACTGTGACACTACTTGTCAGATCAATTCCTTTGATGTGCTGATTCTTTAACCTCTAGAAAATCTCTAATACATCTCATATTGTCTTTGCACACTTCTCTTCTACTTAACACAACTCTTTGACAACTTCCATGAAAATTACAATGGGCACATCTTATATTTATATGCACATACAAAATAAACAACTAGGTCAGCCCTTAAATCTATTGCATACAACACTTCCAAATGAGTGTGTTTACAATCAAACAAGTATACATGTCAAAAACCTAAGTAAAATAGGTGAATAGCCTTTACATCATTAGAATATAGTCGCAACTCAAAATGATAAATGTCAACTGCTTACTCTATTCTTCACTGGCATACATTGGCTGTGCAACTTCAACTGAATGTATCTTTCTCATACTTGCATATCTGATTATGTGCTCATAGACTAAGCATGAATATAGTCCAACCATCTTAACTTCTAGGGCACACACCATAATTTTTTTGTATGCATGTGTGTTGATGCTCTAAGGTGCAAGAACTTTGTACACTATCCAATCTTCAACACTTAACCGATTTTTGATCTTCTCATCAAGTGTCCTGACTCCAAACTACTATATGACTTTGTTGCCATAATGAAAACACTATATTAAGTCATATGCATTAGTTTAGCCAACTTTCCAACATGTAATTGGCCCTAACCTGCAAGGCCTTACAATTGGGCATGTTAATGAAAATTCTATTGAAACATTATCTTGTGTTATTCCGCATTATTGGTGTTTGGATGCAAGTTTGGACAGTCCTTTATTGGATCCTCTGACCTTGGACTACATCAACACATTAGTGCCACATCATTTTGCATCCATACTATATAGACAAACACAAAAGATCCTAGTCAACATATTGGCCCTATTTTTTCTACCACATTAAATTCCATGAGCCTAAAATTGGTATCCTTCTAACCTTCATTTTTAGGTGTTTTTGTTTTTTTATGATAGTCCTACGATCATCAAATTTAAGCCTACAAATTTTTAACATCAACGCTTGGTTCAATATTCTTACCCCTGTTCATTTGAGTTTTTGATTTTTTAGTTCAACTTTTGAGGTTTGTATCTTGCTCATTTTAAGTCCTTTTTTGAGAATTTTATTTTTAATTTGTAGTAGAATTTTGTGAAGTTTCTAATGGTGGCACTATTTTCTAATTTTGGTGGCTAGATTGATCAAAAATTGAATTTTTCCATGAATGTATCTATCCAAACTTGATTTTTACATCTTCTAGGGCTTTTTTCATGCTCATACAAACACATTTTCAAGCATCATTATTTTTGAAAATGCATGATTTTTTGTCTACTTTCCAAATATGCTATTAGTTTGTAGCCATTGTGAGGGGAGATATCAGTTTTAGGGTATGGTATATTTTTGCACTTGTATTTGCTTGGATCTTTGAGGGGTCTTATGCATTGTTGATTAGATTTTTATATTTCCTAATTTGGGTAGCTGTAATTATTGAAATCAGAGGTCCAGTTTTCCTTGTTTTGCAAAGTGTATTGTGCAGGTAATAATTTGTTGATCTCAATTTATAATGTGAGAAGTATATTATTGATGTAATCATGGGTTATAGAACACATCCTACTAAAATACTTTTGACTAAGGGTGATTATGAGTCATGGGAAAAATAAATCATCACACATTGTATATGATTTAATCTCTTGTCTCACCTTTATGGACTCATTCTTGAGCCAAAGTCATAGTGGATGAAATATTTTTGGGATGAAAATAATGCTCATATAATATATTTGATTGGTTGAAGCATCAATTCAAATCTCTTCCATGACATATACCCCAATTTCAAAGGTATTTAATCCCTATGCACACTTTAGACCATTATTTGGGAGATTTTTAGAGATCCATGTGTTCCTCCTTTCCTAGATGATCCTATTTCAGATTATCTCATTCCACTTGATGTTATAGATAATATTCCTATCATTATGATACCTTAGAGGATATTTTAGAATTTGTAACATGTGAAATTCCATGCTGAAGGTTTTTGTTCAATCTCAATCTTGCTATTAAGTTCTAGCCATTATCACTTTGTGAGACAATACTTCTGGAAATCGTAGGTGAATGCAAAAATAAAATTATGTTCCATTATTTCACTTCATGAATAGAATACAACACAATGAGAGAGAGACACACAAAGTTGTAGAAAACATCATTGATCATCCACTTAATTGTTATCTTCACAGAATCATAATCATTGAATGGAAAACTAAAAGTGATAAATAATTTTAATTACAAAGTCTAGAAGATTTGATATTTGTGCACCTATGTGGACCGTATCATATAATTCCATCTGGAATGGTGGCCCACTCTAAAATGATGATAGATGATATTGACTTCACCTTGCGCTGCTTTCTTAGACTTGGCCGCATCGACTGACCTATGGATTCTTATGAATTGATCTAGAGACTCTTATGAACAGTATGTTGAGTGACATGACCTACAATTGTATAGACCCATGTGTGCTCACCCCTACTAGTGGATAGTCTTCTATCTACACAATTAACTCGATAATCTTCCCATGGCCCAATCTACTTCCTCACATCTAGATGTTAAATGATGAATCATCCTTCCATCATTTGCACTCTTGAGTTGAATCAAAGGTTTACGTGGATGGCCACACCACTCAGAAACCAATGTTCCTTGCCACTCCTCACGTTAAACAACAACATGGAAGTTATTATTTGTCTTACTGAATATGTTTTCTCTTCTGGTCTCCAATAGGTCAGGATCTTTGACGAAAGGAGTTAGTGATTCTGCACTTCTTGCCAAAATACTTTTCAAATTCCAAGCATGTCTGTGTCTTTGCAAGCTCATCCCTTAAATGCATAACCAAAATTAGTTATCTCATGCACAGTATCCTGCAAAGCGGTTGTATCCCGTAAGGGAACTGCTTTATAAAGTTCAACCTGTAAAGGGAACTTCTTATTAACAACATAAAACTTAAAGTTTCTAAGTAATTATTTAATATTAATTTGTTTAGGTAATTAGTATTAAATAATTAATTCCTTTATTAAATTAGTTAATTAATGACTATTTGGGGACATGACAAGTCTCCCCTACCATGTGTTTCTTTCCCACAAGAAACTATGAATCTGGATGGCTCAAAATCTGCTCATTTTCCCAAGTAGTATCATCCAAAGGAAAATCCTTCCATTTGATTAGATACTCCTGAATAGTGTGATTTCACAAGTGTCGATCACGTGTTTCTACAATCCGCTCAGGAATCATTGCAAGTTTTCCATCCTCATCCAAAGGTGGTAAAGCCTCTGAAATGGTGACTTATTGACCTAAAGCCCTTTTGAGACAAGAGACATGCAATACATTATGGATCCTGCTACCTGCTAGTAAATCCAATTCATAGGCAACTTCTCCAATTTTTCCCACAATCAGATAAGGTCCATAAAACTGAGGTTTGAATTTCTCAGCCCTACTCCATTTGAGGGATGACTGTCGATAGGGGTGTAATCTGAGGTACACTAAATCACCAACCTCAAAACTTTTTTTCATCCTTTTCTTATCGGCATAGAGCTTCTGATTTTGAGCACAATTTAAATTTTCCTTGAGGAGTTTCAAAATGTCCTGACATTCTTGAAGCCAATCTCATGACTTACGCACATTACTAGTGTCAAAAGCAAGAACAACAAAAGATAAAGCATCATACCCATATGATGCCTTAAACAGTGACATACCAATGGACATATGAAAATTAGTATTATAACAATACTCACCCAAATGTAACCAATGAATCCAAGCCTTTTGATGCCCAGCGACCTAATTAAGAAGGTAACCTTCAATCCACTTGTTGACTATTTTTGTTTGACCATCGGTCTATGGATGGTAACTAGTGCTATGATGCAATTCTGTACCTATCAACCTAAATAATTCTATCCAAAAGTTACTCAAAAATTTACTGTCAATACCTCCTTGAAAAATAATCCGGCAACCTAAACAACTATGAATTCTATAGTGATAGCAAAGAAATGTGCAAATTTTCTTAATCTATCAGCCACCACAAAAATACAATCTTTACCTTGAGCTCGTGGTAAACCAGTAATGAAATCCATTGAAATACTTTCCCATTTTGTATCTGGAATAGGTAGAGATTGCAATAACCTTGCTGGATAAGAGTGTTCTACTTTATTCTGCTGACAGATGATACATTCCTTAACGTATTGCAAAACCTCATTTTTGAGTCCTTTCCATGTGAATCTTTCATGAATGTGCCTGTAAGTTTTGAAATAACTTGGATGTCCTGCTAAAGGCAAATCGTGAACTGTTTGCAAAATTTTCAGCTTCAACTTAGACTCTGGTACTAAGAAGATTCTATCCTTGTAGTAAATAATATCATTCACAAATTTGTACCTATCATCCTATACTTTCCCATCCAATAAGTCACAGGAAATGGAGTTCTTATAATATTTGACTAACAACAAAGATCTCCAATCAGCTAACACCCCATGTAAAGCATTTATTTCCATTTTCCTAGACAAAGCATCAGCTACAACATTGTTCTTACCCTTGACATATTCAATTTCAAAATCATAAGCTTGAATTTTACTGATCCACTTTTGTTGCCTATCATTCAAATCTCTTTGACTAAGGAAATACTTCAAACTATTATGATTAGTTTTAACCACAACTTTTTCTCCAACTAAGTATTGTCTGAATTTAGCTAATGCATGCATAATAGCTAACATTTCCTTGTCATATATGGAGTACATTTTTTCAGCACTAGCGAGTTTCCTTCTTTCAAACACTATTGGATGTTTATTTTGCATTAACATGGCTCCAATTCCTTTACCTAACACATCACATTCTAATACAAAAGATTGATCAAAATTTGGTAATGCAAGGACATGACAAGAACTCATTACCTCTTTGAGTTTGTCAAATACCTGTTGTGATTCTACAATCCATCTGAATGCCCCTTGTTTGGTAAGATCTATCAGAGGTGCTCCAAGCTATGAAAACCCTCTAACAAATCTCCTGTAATAATTGCATAGACCAAAGAAACCTCTTAAATCAGAAAGAGTCCATGGAGGTGGCCAATCCAAAATCGCCCTAATCTTTTCTTGTTGTACCTGCACACCTTTACCACTGATCATATGTCCCAAATATAAAATTTATGTCATACCAAATTCACATTTAGAAGCTTTTGCATAAAGAGATTGAGACTCCATTATACCCAAAATTTTATCAACATGTTTCAGATGTTCCTCCCAAGTCTTGTTGTAATTCAGTATATCATCAAAGAAAATGAGTAAGAATTTCCACAGCTGCCTATTAAAAATATGGTTCATACAAGATTGAAATGTTTCTGGAGCATTTATCAGTCCGAAGGGCATAACCAAAAATTCATAATGACCATAATGACATTGGAAAGAAGTTTTATGAATGTCTTGTTCTCTTAACTTAATATGATGATACCCTGATCTCAAATCAATTTTAGAAAAATATACAACACCATGTAATTCATCTAACAATTCATCAATGTGATGAATTGGATACCTGTTCTTTATGGTCTTTTTATTGAGGTCACGGTAATCAATACACATACGAAGGGTTCCATATTTCTTTTTGACCAACACTACTGAAGATGCAAATGGACTGGAACTAGGCCTAATGTGCCCCATAGCCAATAACTCTTGAATAGTTTTTTCTATTTCATATTTGAAAGCCTTAGGATGCCTATAAGGATTAGTAATGACTAGTTTTCTTCCTTCCTCCAATTCAATAGTATGCTCAAAACCTCTATCAGGAGGCATGCCTGGGGGTATATCACTAAAAACCAATTTATGTGAATTGAGTACTTGCAACAAATCATCTGAATAATGCTTTGATTCAAAACATGTTACCTAAGTAGAAATCAAGCATTGTGATGACCACGTAACCTCACCATGATGGAAAATATCCTCCATCCTTTTAGCAGTAATAATCTTGGGACCACCATTTGTCATGCCTCTGAGAATCACCTTTTGTCCATCAACCTTGAAAGCAAACTCCATGCATTTGAAACTCTAAGAATATTTATCTAAAGTTTCCATCCACTAGATTCCTAACACCTTGTTAGTATATGCCAAATCAATTACATAAAAATCATCAGTTACTATATAATTAACCAAAGAAATTTTCAATTGTGGAACCTTCAGTGTGCTAACTAAATTAGTGCCACCTGCTGCTTTCACATCAAAACCTTCATGTTTAACTGCCTATAACCCGTGTTGCTTAATAGGAGCAGCATTAATAAAATTATGAGCAGATCCACTATCAATCATAATAATAACTCATTGACCCTGTAACACCCCTCTTACCCTAAAAATGTTGTAATGAGGAATTCCTATCATAGAAGCCATCATACCACCTACCTGTTTATTTTCTTGTTCACTAGAAGAAACCATTTGGGAACCTTCTATATTAGGATCAATATTTTCCTCATCTTCATTATCTGATGTTACTTCAATGTAATGTATTTTACCTTTTCCCAAACACCTGTGACTTGGTTGCCATGACTCTTTACAACTGAAGCACAGTTTGCATCTCCTAAGTTCATCTCTTTCCTCTTTATCAAATGTGGATTTTGGGAACGTTTCTTTACTGAAGGGTTTTTTTTCTTTATCTAGTTTTATAAAAGGACCTTTATTCCAATTTTTCCCTTTGGAAGATAGTTCTAATTCTCTTGCCTTCTTAATAGTCATCTGTAATGTAGGCAGATTTAAAGATTTCACCCAACCTTTCAAAGAATCAAAAAATCTATCAATGAAAATAACAATCTTGTGCCTCTCAAAAATTTCAGTGACAAACACTACCAATTTTTCAAATTCTGTTATATATTGTTCAACTGCCCCTATTTTTTTTAGTTGTGTTAACTCTTTTAAATTTAATTCAGGATCTTTGGAATCAAACCTATCAATGAGACATTTAGTGAATTCCAAATATGTCTCTACCAAATTATGGCCTAAGGTGACCTGCCCATGGTGCCACCATTCGTGTGCAACACCATCTAAATGTAATGTTAAATATTTAATAGCTTCATCCTCCATCATAGGGTTTAATTAAAAATAGGTGTCTAACTTTTGAACCCATACCTTGGCAGTTGTCTTGCCTGATCCATCATAGTAAGGTATGGACATCTTCCCTATTTTCCTTTGTAATTCATTGTTGTAATTTCTACCCCTATGAGACCTATGTTTCATCCTGACATCCACATATTCCCAGAATGTTATGTAGGACCTAAATTCTACCCCAGCTACTTCCCAATCATTCAAAATTTCATCTTGTACTTCTCTAACTGTAGGCTCATGTTCTAGTTGTAAATTTCTAGGATTGAAATTTGGTAGGGATGGCCTATCTATTGCTATTCTTTCAAGCTAATTGTTATTTATTGAACATTCATCCCTACCACCCTCGTTCTGATTTTGGTTTATATTTTGAGCCATGAATTGATTCATTAGATCATTCATTGTATTTATATTATTTTGCATATCCTCTTGACTTCTCATTAATGGAGCAATTAGATCCCTATTAGTTTCTAGTTCCTCCATGTGTTCAAAAATTATTTCTTCTTCTATCTTAGTATGACTTTCCTCAATTGAAAATTGTGGAGTTGAACTAGAAGGACTGGTCAGGTGTCTATTTTGGCATTCTCTAGTATTCCAAAAGCTGTAATGGGCTGATGGCATATGTAGAAAAACATATTCTCTATTTTGGACAACACAATACCCTATAGGCTGGCAAGAATGAAAGCTCTGATACCACTGTGAAATTCCCTGCTAAATTTTTTTGTTCAATCTCAATCTTGCTATTAAGTTCTAGCCATTATTGCTTTGTGAGACAATACTTAATTCAAGACTTTTGGAAATCATAGGTGAATGCAAAAATCAAACTATGTTCCATTATTTCACTTCATGAATAGAATACAACACAGTGAGAGAGAGACACAAAAAGTTGTACAAAACATCATTGATCATCCACTTAATTGTTATCTTCACAAAATCATAATCATTGAATGTAAAACTAAAAGTGATAAATACTTTTAATTGCAAAGTCTGGAAGATTTGATATTTTTGCACCTGTGTGGATCGTATCATATAATTTCATCTAGAATGGTGGCCCACTCTGAAATGATGATAGATGATATCAACTTCACCTTGCACTTCTTTCTTAGACTTGGCCGCATTGACTAACTTGTTAGCTTGTGGTGACTAATCAGGAAAGTACTATCCAGGAAAGTACTGTACACTTTTCCTCCCGACCTCACCGGGGTTGCGGTAGAGTTGGGCTGTAAGGGATTACGGATTGTAATCAGGTTGTAATCACTGGATAATAATAATATTGGACTCGCTGTTGGTGGACGTAGCCCAGGGATTGGGTGAACCATGTTAAATCTGTGTGCCATTGTGTTCTATTCTGTGTGGTTTATTATTTTCTGATATTAGTTATATTTGCACATAATTGTTATTTCTGCCTTGTTAATCCTAACATAACCTGTGGATTCTTATGAATTGATCTAGAGACTCTTATGAATAGTGTGTTGAGAGACATGACCCACAATTGTATAGACCCACGTGTGCTCACCCCTACTAGTGGATAGTCTTTTGTTCGCACAATTAACTCGACAGTCTTCCTGTGGCCCAATCTTCTTCCTCACGTCCAAATGTTAAATGATGAATTAGCCTTTCATCATTTGCACTCGTGAGTTGACTCAAACCTTTACATGGATGGCCACACCACTCAGAAACCAAGGTTCCTTTCCATGCCTCATGTTAAACAACAATGTGGAAGTTATTATTTGTCTTACTGAATATGTTTCCTCTTCCAGTCTCCAATAGGTTAGGATCTCTGATGAAAGGAGTTAGTGATTCTGCACTTCCTGCCAAAATACTTTTCAAATTCCAAGCATGTCTATGTCTTTGCAAGCCCGTCCCTTAAATGCATAACCAAAAGTGGTTGTATCCCATAAGGGAACTACTTTATTAAGTTCAACCCATAAAGGGAACTTCTTATTAACAACATAAAACTTAAAGTTTCTAAGTAATTATTTAATATTAATTTGTTCAGGTAATTACTATTAAATAATTAATTCCTTTATTTAATTAGTCAATTAATGACTATTTGGGGACATGACATAACACTTGAGAGTAATGATGATCCAAAAAATCCATGTGTGGCTCCTACTTCTCCAGATGAGATCACACATTCATCAATCTTGTTGGTGATTCTAGTGAGTCATTGCAAGAGATATATATTTGTCTTCCTATTTGGGAGTCCAATTTTCTAGATATTGGTTCATTTTTTGCAGAGTTTCACATTTCATATTTTGAAGACATATTTTAGGTGGTTTCTCTACTCTTTGATGATAGTTTCATCACAGTTGGAGTTGAAGATACTCCTTCATCTTCATTGGAGATTGACATTCTCGAGTCTCCCACTTCACTTGGTTTGTCACATTTCATAGTTTAACTTGATCATGCTTATGTGATGGATTCTATGAGCTTAGAGATACCTATTCATTATTTAGATATGCATACTTGGATACTCCCTTTCCCCTTCTTTTATTTGGACATTGATTGGCTTCTTCATCATTTGATGAACTTTTTTCTTACTAAGGGGAGAAATTTTGTTTGTAGAAATTGTATTATATTTTTTGGGTAGGTACTTTTCATCAACATTGGAGCTTCTTCATTATCGGGGAGATATCACGTCTCTTTATTTCCTTCCTATGAAGGGATACTTGATTGTATATACATTATGTATGTACTCCTTGGGGGTCTTGAGTCCTCCATCCATGCATCTTATTTGTTTCATCTCTCTTTTTGGAGGGGAGTTTTGTCTGATGAAGTTTTATCCCTTTCTCTTCTTTATGAAATATTTATTGCATTGCATTTTCATATTGTACATAGGTGCCTAAAATGGTCTAGTATCTAGAACCCATCTTTCAATGTGATTTTAAGTGCATTTCCCTAGGTTTCACTTAAGAAGGGGTGTTGGTATAGTTAAATATTTACTAATTATACTTTACTTAAGATAGCTTAGGTTAATGCATTGCATCATATTTTACATATGAGATACCTAGGAATTTACACCTTATTTTCACTTGGTGTCGGAGAAATTCCACTTTACGTGAGAGATCCACCTTTAGTGCACTTATCACATTATCGTCCTCTCAATGTTGCACATATGTCATTGCACATATGGAGGATGATCCACCTTTCATGGACATGTGATTCCATGTTGTGTGGGTGATAACTTATCTACTCCTTATCATTGTCTCTTATTATTGCCTTACCTATATTAGTAGACACATCTACATTGTAAATCAATCCACTAGTTATGGTATTATAATGCAATGAATATCTATTAGAAATAATATTATTCTTTCATCTTGTAGCAATTGTCTTTCCATTCTCTTGTGGAAGTCATCTTGGTCTTTCATTTGATCCTGGGAGTGTTGTAGAGTCACCTAAAACCCTAAAATTCTCCTTACCCTCTCTTTTTCAAAGATGATATTTTTTTTCAAGAACTCCACTTGGAAGGAGATTCCTTGTAATAAAGATCTCTTCCTCCTGAGGATTCCATTAAGATTGTTGCAAGATACCTTTTTACACATTTGTCTCTCCCCTAGCCTCCAAGAATCCTCACTCTTTGCCTAATATTTTATGGACATTGTTTCCTAAAGGATGTATCATTAGTGTTGAAGGTGGGTATCCTTGTTTTTCTTTTCCTTAAGATGTCATCATAGATTTATGTTTCCATTTTAAGGAGGGTATCATACATGCAACCTCCTTGTGCATTATAAAGAGGATTCCTAAGGACAATCCTTACCTTGGGGTGATCCTTTTTATGCCCCACATGCTTTTATTTAATGGATTCCTAAATCCTCTTTTGCATGCTTTTTTACTTTTATTTAATGGATTCCTAAATCCTCTTTTACACCCTTACATACTTTTATTTAATGGATTCCTAAATCCTCTTTTATGACCTTGTGTAGTTTTGTTTGATGGATTCCTACAAATAATCTTTTACTCCCTTGTGTACTTTTATTTAAATGAATTCCTAAATCATTTTTTATTCCCTTGTGTATTTTTACTTTATAGATTCCTAAATCCTCTTTCATGACCTTACACATTTTTATTTTATGAATTCCTAAATCCTCTTTTACACCCTTGTGTATTATTATTTAATGGATTCCTAGATCCTCTTTTACGCCCTTGTGTATTGTTTAGCATATTCCTAGGGGGGAAATGTTGGCAACTGATGATTTGGAGTACTAGAAATCCTCTAATGTTTGTCATTTATGGAAACACTTATGATAAGTATGATTGCATGTTGTGGAGAGTGCCACTGGATTCATAGTCATGAAAATGACTAAGTCTAGAATCAAGAAAATAGGGTACAGTGCCACAGTTTTGGATAGCGATGGAGACAAACGTGGTATTATGGATTCCAAAGTTAACTAGAGGTATTTTGGTATATTTAAATGCTTTAGTTAAGGTCGCATAAGTTTTGGATAGATGGTGTATGAGATATAGTGTTCGGAAGGTATGCAAAGATAGTAAAATAGTATATTAGGTTATATGAATAGTTGCGATGATTAAGGAAAGCATGATGGGTATGATAACATGTGAATTCATGTGAATAAAGTATAGTGCCAACTATTTTTTTATATAAGAGAACTGACTCCATATATTTTATTTAAACAATTTTCTTCTATGTTAAGTATGAATTTTGTGGAGCTGACTGGAAGGCTAATTTTGTATAAGTACAAACTACTCTTGTGAAAGAAGAGTTATATAGAAGTTGACAAGTTTGTGAAAAAGATAGCAAAAGTCAGATGTGAGATCAGTAGAAGGCTGAGCTATAACTAGAACTATCTAAGAAAGATAAGTGTTTGTATTGTTCCCTTTTGTGAACTATTTCTGAGACAGTATTGATTGTAAGAGCAGTGTGCTCACCACCTTTAATTAGGTGTTTTGTATGCCCCTAACATGGTTTTTGTAATCCTTTAGCAAGGAAATGTACTATGTAACAATCAGCTCCTAACAGGGCTAGATCTCTTAATAGGGACATTATACTTTAGTGCATATTTGTGGGTACCATCCCCATCGGGGTTTTCCCTTTAATCAGGGTTTCCTCAAGAACAAATCATGGTGTGATGAGTAGTGTGTTATGCTTATATGTTCTTTTCATTTCCGCATTACTTTGGATTATTTATAATTGTTTAAAATTGAAAGAAAAGTTTTGTAATACTGATTCACCCCCCCCTCTCAGTATTACTCAATCCTAACAATTGGTATCAGAGCTATTGGCCCTTTGAGAGAAAGCTTAACAGCTTAAGGGAGATCAAAATGGATTCAGAAGACTTTCAAGTAAACTTTGAAACTGCACTTGAAGATCTGGATAAAATGAAAGCTGAAAATGGTGAGCTAAAATTCAAATTAAGAAGAGTAGAAGGTTTCATGAGGAAACTCAAAGAACAAATTGTGACTGTAAAAGATCAGAGACAAGACCTTATGGAGAAAATCAAAGAAAGTTCTAACAATGACATATCAAACAAAGTAAAGATGTTGGAGCAAGAAACAGAACAAATCAATCTCTTGATGATCAAGGAGATTTAGATTGAGAAAGCTGAAAGAAATAAAATTGAAGAGTCACCAAAACAAGCCAACCTTCAAATAGATAATATGAAGACTAAACTTGAGCATTACAAAGATAAATATCAAGAATTGGATAACTAAAATCAGATCATCAAAGGTGAACTCACTCAAGCTAGACTACTTATTGAGGAGTTACACATAAGAAATGACAACAACAATGAACCAAGATCTAAAGGTAACACTAGTGGACCAAATGAAGCTAGAAGTTCAAGAACTCAAGAAGAACCAAATGAAGCCAAAAATGAAGAAAAATCTATTCCAAAAGAAAGACCTACAAATGAAGATTATAGAGAACAATTCAGACCTTTCAGAGGTAGATTTTTTGGGTGTAACAAAGTTGGTCACATGAAAAGAGACTACAGAAGTAATGGTAATTCTAAACCCTTTTCTATCTATTGTTTTAATTGCTATGAGTATGGACACAAAAAGGCAGACTATAGAAAACTTGATTAATCGAGGTATAAGAAAGATTATATCAGAGAAGAAATTGCAGCCAAAATTATATGTCAAAAGTGCAACAAATTTGGACACACAACAAGGTACTGTAAGCTACAGACCAATCAGGATAGAAGAGGACCACCCATCTGTTACAAATGCAATAATCCAGGTCACACTGTGAAGTTTTGTAGATACAATGCAGATAACAACAATAGAGGACCAAGAAGATTTAATGACTCAGAAATAGCACCACCTATAATCATAAGGAAGAATATTAGTGATAGTGGTAAAATCCTAAATGATTACGTAAGTGAAAACAAGAAATCAGAGAATGAAAAGATATTTCAAGTAAAAGTTCTAAATAAGGTTGTGGTTCAAGGAGAGATAGCTTGTGATTTTGTATCTTCACATGATGAATTTTTTGAGGCATCGGCCTAAAAGGACTCATGGCCTCATGGGGACTAGTGGATACAAACAACAAAACCTATCTAGTCCCTGTATAAGCAGAGTAAGCTAATGTAAGCTTGAGTATGATATAGACAGACATTTCCAAATTTGTGGTTGTGATCGTAGCACATGAAGATCCATCTTCTGTGTTCACAAGTTTTGCATTGATTAGATGACATGCAAAGTTGAGCTATCTGTGTTTAATGCATACACTTAACTTGCAAAGGATAAAAGACTTGAGAAATCTCATTTACACACCATTTGTTGATCAGCGACTAAGGAGAAGAAGAAGTGTGGAAGCAAAGCAGCAATTGAGCTAAGTGATTTCAGCATTGGCATAAAACCAGACATCAGATTCAAGTGTTAAGGTATTTAGACCTAATCTTTCACCGTATTCATGGATGCACCAGTAATATATGATGTTGTAGATAGACCTAGGTATAATTTCAAGCGGCATCCATACAAGTCCTATGAGGATGATCCGAAAGGGGCATTTTCTCAAACCCCCATAGATGTATTGCACATAGAAGATATTAGGGCATATATTCGCTACAAGTATGAGACTATTGGGGATGTTAACATCTACAGTGAGTTGGACAAAATTATAGAAGCTAATGGATCCTTTGGAGAAGAATTCTCACATCTAAAGGATAAATCAATCTTTAAGTTAACCTGTCTAGCAGAATTCTCAGAGTTCGAATGGTTTAAGATCATTCTCAATAGAATTCATGACCAATTTTTGTGCATTGGTGATCAACCTACAAAAATTTGTGCATAGATGATTCATGAGATCATAGATCTTGATAATGAAGGAGCCCTACCTATGGTAGATAAAAACCTAAAGAAACAGGTGGAAACCCTAACTCATTCTAAATGGGACAAGAGGGAAATGATAGTAAATGACATATACTTACAAGATGTTAGATTAGTGGAAATGTTGCTAGGATACAAGGTGTTTCAGATCAGCAGATCAAACTTTGTTTCTGCTGGTGTTATCATGATGGTCTATAGAATGATCAAGGAAAACAAACAATATAATCTCTGTGAAATATTGGCACAATAGTTTCTGGATAACATTAAGATTATCAAGAAAGATAGAACCAAAGTGTTCAAGTTTGGATCACTACTAGTTCACATGTATATTCATGTTGTTCATGACTTTCCTAGCATGCATCCCAGAGCATGGAAAAGTGATGTACCTACTAGAATTCAAATATTAGAAAGCTATAGAAGGTAGAAAAAGGACTGGGTAGATGGTGAATTGTTTGCCATGACAAAAATACTACAAAGAGAGATGAAAGAAAGGTATAGGATACCAGAAGAGTTAGTAGAGAAGTATGAAGATACCATATGTTTCATGGTTGAAACATATTGTGTCTCTTTTGAGGCAGATGAACCCAAAACCAAGTGGTGCTATCCCATGGGATATGAGGTAAGTGTTGAAGTACTAACCATGCAAGAAGAGCATGTACTTGCACCAGAAAAAGACACTACTCAAGAAAGATGGGGCACCTATAGAGAAAAGTATGAGAAAGTAAGAGAAGAACAAGAAAAGATAACAAGAAAAAGGAAGGTTAGAAAAATTGTTGAAGACATTACTGTGAAGGTGGGAATCACTCAGGAATAGTTGAAGAATATAAGAGCCAAAATGGAGGCATCTTATAGCACAGCTATTGATGCACTTAATACATCCGAGAAATCAGCAATTCCTACTGTTATTACTATTGATACACAAAAAGATGAGGCTCAAAAGGTTATACCTAAAATTTTCCCTAGAAAATCTACAAGGATAGGTAAATAGATAAGTCCAAGTAAGGAAGAAATAGAAGAAGATAGGAAGAAAAAGGAAGAGAAGTCAACAAAAAAGGAGGAAGAGAAGGTGACTCAAAAGAATCCACAAACCTTGTGGAAACCTAATATGAAATCAATACAAAAGAGGGTTATCAAAGATGGAAACTTGACATCTATAAAAAGATACTATGAAAGATATATCCTTGAGGATCAAGCAATCATTGAAGACACCATCATTGAGAATTTGTTAGTCTTCAAAAAGAATTTGTTGGGAGTTGAAGCTAGTATCCCCAAAGAACTATATAGAAAGCTACAAATCAGAAAATAGTTAGCAAATTTAGAGGATGAGAACATAAGAAATAAAACAATTGATAACATGTTTCTTATTGTGTCTAGTCGGGAAAGAGAAAGAATCATAAAAGCACTAAAACCTCTTTTAAGAACAAATACTAGACTAGTCAAAATCATGGCTAGAAGATATGATGAAGTAATTGAAGATACCAAGAAGGCACTAGATGAAGTTTTAATGTAGAACATGCCTAAAAAGGAGTCATCTCCTAAGATTGCCAAACCTATATCTTTGGGATTGGGAGAGAGCATACAGAAAACTGATGAAAATTCTCAAGCTAACTTATAACCAGATTTCTTTGTCACTGGTGTGCCTATTAGTCTTGACACTTCACAGGATATAAATGATCCATTTATGGATAATGCAATGGAGGTTGAAATTCATGAATAGAGAGAAGAAAGGAAATCATAAGAGAAACTAGAAGAAAGAGTGCAGGAGAAAGAATTAAAGCAAGAAAAACAATTTAAAACAGAGGAGGTTGCTGAAGTCAGATTGAAGTCATCCCTATTGTTGGGAAGTGTGGGAAAACTAGTAAGTTCTGATGTGGATAGCATGGATGAAGATGAACTAATGATACTCTCATTCATGGCATTTTCTAAAGCTAAGGAGAGATCAGTTCAAAAAGGAGACAAAAGAGCTAAAACAATGAACGGGGTTGTAGAGAGAGTGAACAAGCTTCTACCCTCACCTATTATCCTAAAAGAAAAGGATGAAACTGAGAATCTCGGTATAGTATTGGATAGCTTTGATAGTCACTTTGACTCATTGCTAAAAGCAATAGAGGAGAAGGCTGAAAGGAACTTCTTGGAGAAGAAGTTGAGTGAATTTCACAAGTCCATCTCATGAGACTTAGGCATTCTAAAGGCTACCACTCTTAAAGCCAAGAGTTATGTAGCACAAGGAAGGAAACTATATAGCTACTACATAAATCCCTATGGGCACTTGAATAATATTGAGGAGACCATAGCCAAAGACAAGGCAAGTCTAGATAGTATAATGGATAGTTGTGAATCATCTTCACAAACTATGGGAGAAATAGACAAGGAAACGTCTAGGGTATTGGAGAAAATAAGTGTACTGGAAATAGAGAAAGGGAGAGCTACATACCAGTTTGGGTCATTAAGAAACCTAATGATTCCCAAGCTCTCAAATTTGGAGACTTATCTCTCTGAGATGATAAAGGTTGAAAGCTCTATGGTAGTATCTACTCTCATAGAGCTTAAGGCAGCAAAGACAACATCATATGCACTGAATAGATTAATCCATGTCAGTGAGTTACTGATAAGTTCATGGGTTGAGGAGATTAAGACCTTGAAAACATCCTTCCAAGATGTCTTAAATTTGGTAAGCAAGCACTAGACCACCTTTGCTTCATTTTTGAAATTTTGAGATTAACCTTTTCCATTGATGTCAAAGGGAGAGGAAGAAAAAGAGAGGGTAAAGAAGAGAAGTACTCTGTAACACTTAGTCATTTTTCTAAGTGTTGCCATCAATGCCAAAGGGAGAGATTGTTGGAAAGTGATGATTTGGAGTACTGGAAATAATCTAAGGGTTTTCATTTATGGAAACACTTATGATAATTATGATTTCATGTTATGGAGAGTGCCACTGGATTCACAGTCATGAAAATGACTAAGTCCAAAATCAGGAAAATAGGGTACAGTGCCATATTTTTGGATAGCGATTGAGACATACATGGTATTATGGCTTGCAAAGTTAACTGGAGGTATTTTGGTATATGTAAATTCTTCCGTTAAGATAGCATAAGTTTTGGATAGATGGTGTATGAGATATAGTGTTCGGAAGGTATGTGAAGATAGTAAAACAGTATATCAGGGTATATGAACTGTTGTGATGATTAAGGAAAGCATGATGGATATGATAATGTGTGAAGTCACTTGAATAAAGTATAGTGCCGAATCTTTTGTTATATAAGAGTACTGAATCCATATATTTTATTTACACAAGTTTTTTCTATGTTAAGCATGACTTTTGTGGAGCCGACTGGAAGGCTAATTTTGTATAAGTACAGAATACTCTTGTGAAAGAAGAGTTATATAGAAGTTCACAAGTTTGTGAAAAAGATAGTAGAAGTTAGATGTGAGATTAGTAGAAGGAAGAGCTATAACTGGAACTATCTAAGCAAGATAAGTGCTTGTATTGTTCCCTTTTGTGAACTATTTTTGAGACAATATTGATTGTAAGAGAAGTGTGCTCACCACCTCTAATCAGGTGTTTTGTATGCCCCTAAGAGGGTTTTTGTAATCCTTTAGCAAGGAAATGTATTATGTAACAATTAGCTCCTAACAAGGCTAGATCTCTTAATAGGGACATTATACTTTAGTGCATATTTTTGGGTACCATTCCCATCGAGGTTTTCCATTTAATTAGGGTTTCCTCGAGAACAAATCATGGTGTCATGAGTAATGCGTCATGCTTATATGTTCTTTTCATTTCCGCATTACTTTGGATTATTTATAATTGTTTAAAATTGAAAGAAAAGTTTTGTAATACTGATTCACCCCCCCTCTTAGTATTACTCAATCCTAACAGACAATGCTTTCCTTAGGGTTATCCTTAGCACCATTTTTGTAGGATTTATTGAGACACAATTCTTTCCTAGGTTATCCTTAGATGGGTTAATTAGCATTATGCATCATGTTAGACCATCAAAACCACCTTTTTGTTGATCTTGTCTCATTTGGGATGAGTGGAACTATCATAACAAAACATCCTATACTATTTCCTACTCTTCCTCCTCTTTATATCAATGATCTCACACAACATAATGCAACTTTTTTTATAGTCAAATCTATGCCTTTTTCATGGATTACCTAGAATAACACAATTGTCTATTCTCTATAATTCATGGCTTCATATATCTCTCATTTTTTTTCTTCCCATATGCATAATGCATCTTTCTATTTGGCTTATCATGAAATCTTGTCTCATCTTTGTTGTGTGCTCTTGTTCTTCTTATGAGACCATTTGTGCTCTTGCAATAACATTCCAAGCGTGATACTAGCAGTTGAGACATTTTGTTTATCAACGTCATTTCCACTAGTTGATTTGGATCATTTTTTTTAGTGCTAACCCATGTATTGTGTGTCTTTGTTTTCATCTTTTTTTCCCTTTTCCTTTATCTTTTTGTTTAGTTTTATCTTGCACATGGTTGTCTAAGTTAAGACCCTTGGTTTTAGGAAATTTTCCCTTAAACTTAGTGATGTCTTAGCTCTTTATACTCTTTCCCAATGATCATATCTCATCCTTTCTCACTTCATTTCTCTTTCTTCTACTTTGTCGTGAGTATATATGTAGACTCATACTCCCACTAAAGTGGGGGCTAAATGTAGTGTCGTAAATTGTAAGAACCTTAATAAGGTGTACAATTTATACTTATTTAGAACCAATTTTAGTATTTTCACCTTGCTCCATGCATATTAAACTTTATTATGCATTTAATTAATAAATATGTAAATATTTTTCTTCTATTAACTTAATTTACATTGTGGCTCCCTTTAATTATGGGACCTCCCTGTTAATTAATTCTTCCAATTGCAAGGGTTGGGATCTTGGCTTGATTGGAAAGAGCTACCCATAGTAAAGAATGATGTCATGAGGTCTAATCTCCCTCCATCCCACATTGTACCAAAGGACATGTTGTGCCAACACCACCGATCATGTTAAAAATTTATTTGGTGCACTGCAATTTATAGGAGGTGCTATACCTAATTCTTGTAGTCTTGAAAAAAATTCCACCATTTTCATTTAATTAATTAATTAATTTAAAATAGACACATGTTATTAATTCAATGACATCAAATCTCTACATGAGGACCCCTTAATTATTGATGTCTCCCCTTAATTATTTCA
The DNA here is from genome assembly GCA_027943335.1 of Chamaecyparis obtusa. Lineage (NCBI taxonomy): Eukaryota > Viridiplantae > Streptophyta > Pinopsida > Cupressales > Cupressaceae > Chamaecyparis > Chamaecyparis obtusa. The sequence continues at coordinate 1,318,610 of BSBK01001771.1, forward strand.
AGCATTTATCTCCTCTTACGTACATAGGCCCTATTTCAAATTAGGGGTCCTTTTGTATTTATTCCAAATTCAAGGCTTTATTTTGTACACATTTTGGGTATCCCCATACCCCCATCAACTCTTGATTCAATTTTGAGCCTAGATTAGATAGAATTGGGCACCTCGCAAGGCACACAGTGAGATAGGATGCCTTGTACCTCGAGAGGCACCTCATTCCACTTAAATGTGGACCAAAATTAAATTGGAGAAAGGTCTTTGGATTTTTGTAGGGATATACAAATTCTCATTGGCCCTCTTTGAGTTTTGAGCCACAAAATGGATTGGAGGGGTATAAAATAAATGGTACCTCCCTTTTTTTGCATCCATCCATTATCAAAAATCCATGGCTAATCCAAACAATTAAGTATTCAAGTTCAAGCATTCAAGGAGCCAAATCAAGCATTTCAGGCATTCATTATGGTAAGAAACAATAATCATTATGTAAGCATACCTTTTGTGATTTCATTTTAGGTCTTTGTGGTGTCACACTATTACATCAACACATGTGATCTCATTTCAAGCACAATTGCATCACTCAAGGTATAAGACATCTTATTATCCTATTCAAGCCTCTGCTACTAACATCACACTTCCTTATTTCAATCATTTTCATTTCAATTTCAAGGTTAATTCCTATACAAGGGGTTTCACTAAGGAAATCACCTTTATCCCAATAATTGTTTTTTGTTTTGTATGTGTAGGTGATAGGTGGAAAAACTACAAATTGAGTTACATGTAGGTCTGACAAGAAATTATAGGTGGAAGAAGTTTCATTAGAATTTACAAGGATTTAGGTGCCTCCTAGGACCTATGGAAATCCAAGTTTCCTTGTATCCTCTATCTCAACCCATTCCTATCATTCTAGACTAAAATGTGGATTGCAGGTTAGTCACTACTTTGGATTTCTAGATATGGTGTCAGAATTGGGTTTATAATCTGTGATATGTCTATGTGAAAAATTTGTCCCATTTTTCCCCTACATCTTGTAATTTTTCATTTCTCTTTTACATAATCAACTTTCAACTCAATGGTGGAGGAAATCCATTGCATCCACTTAACACTTGAGTCTTCTTGAGCCTAGTGGATCATATTCCTTCCAAGGTGATGAAATAATTTTAGGCATGAGCTTCCTAGTTTGATTATCCATCCTATAGATTGTCCCTTACACCTATTTTTATTTAATCACACATACCTTCTTTCTAATTTTCACTTAAGTGAGGTGTTGGTGTGTTTAAGTGTTGTACATAGTAAGTTCTTCTCCTAGGTTCTAAACACACATGTTACTTAAGTTTACTTAGGAAATGTGTGGTTTTAAATTGCTATGAATTATAAGGTAACCAACACTAAATAAACCATTAGCTTGGAGAATTCAACCACAAGTATTCAATCAAATGAATAAGCTAAACCCCCAAAATCAACTTATTGCTTCCTACTTGAAGCGAGTTTAACCCTTTTCAAATGCTCACCAAATTGGCATGAAGGATTAGTGACTTGACTACTCCAAAATGGAAGATTCAAAAGTGAATGAGATGCAACAATTTCATACTCCATTCCATGATGATCAATATGCAAATGAAAACTAGATAACTAAAAATGAAACTAGATTAGTATGAAGCTATAATGTAAGATGAAGCTAACAATAACAATACTATCATCAAAGTAAACTAGAATGCAAGTAAACTAATAATGAAAATTACTCTAGAAATGAAGATAGCATGAACTAACTAAGAGTGAAAGAGAGAAGGAAATAGCACAAGCTCACTATAGTAGAATGCAAAATGACAAGAGATGGAACCCAAAACTGCCCAAAAGATAGAACCCCTTGAGCCAAGGGAGAGTTTCATTTTATGGAAATTGCCTCAAGAATCGATGGTGGAGATTAAGAGGAAAAACATGTTAGGTAGAGATGAGTGGTGAGGGAGATCAATCTATGTGAAAGGATCTAAGAGAATTTGATTGGCCAAGCTTGATTAGAGAATAAGACAAAATAGGAAATTCCCTTTTAATTGTCATTTAATCAATATTAAGTTGCACACCCATGTGAGGAATGAGTTATTTTAATAAAAGTGCTAGGAATTTATATTAATAGTAAGGTTTTGACAATTAAATGATTTTTAAGCTTCTATTCTGGAAATGTTTTATGCTTGATCTTAGAAATTAATTTAATTATGTAAAGGGGGATTATTCAAGTTGCTCACATAATTATGTCTAGTGATTTTATGCCTTTGATTTTAGAATTTTTATTAAGGAAATTTGATCAAATTAGGGTCTTAGGTTTTACTAGACCAATTTTAGGTGATTACATTTTCCCCTCCTTGAATCAATGTGTGAGCAGGGCATTGATTCAAAGAATAAATTGAAGCTAAATTAGAGAACAGTCTTATGTGAAGTGATGAGACTATTCTTGATAAGGAGAAACTGACTCCAAAATTGATTGAATGAAGATCAATTAGAGATCAAAGATATCAATGCTAGAATTGATGAGTGAAGACCGATGAGAGAGAACAAAGTATTCATCTTGATGTGGTGTGATGAAACTGAACAATTGTCCAATAATGAAGACAACTAACCAGTTTGTCAAAAGATTGAGGTAACTAACTTGATATGGGTCCTAATGAGGCCAATTACCTAATTAAGAGACAATATCAGATTGATATGAGTCCTGAGGAATCTGATACATCCTAACAATGATACTAGATTGATATGGGTTCTAATGAACCTGACATGCCCCTAGAGATTAGATAGATGTTTGTCTGAGTAACATGATATAAAGTGCTAAGATATCTCTTTGAGAAAATCATGGTGAAACTCAAATTGATATGACTCCTAATGAAGCTAAGATGCCCCTAGCATATATTTTCTTGATTGACCAGTAAAGAAGATTTTATGTATTGGACATGCCCCTAGGGATCAAAATCAAAATGGTGTAGAGGGTGTTAGGCCATTTTCTTGTCATAGCCAAAATCCTATGAAAATGGTCTATTCCTGCAAAATTTTGTGAAATTTTCTTTTCCCTAGGTGCAACCTATTTCGATCTACGAAGATGATCTATGAGGTTTTATAGCTTGCGAGATTAGCCTAGCATAGTTTATGGTGTGTTCAAGCTTCAATTTGGATCACATGGCCTAATGTGCAAAAACCAAAGAGATATGATTGTTTTAGGGTCTAAGAAATAGGGTTTATCCTTGTCCAGGGTTTAAAAATTTGTCTAAGTCCAGAAAAACCATACACTTTTCTTTTTCCTCATTACCTTTTTGAACACTTAAGGTCCAAATAATGCATGTACCCTTTTATTCAGTTAAGTGGTCAACCTATGTGTTAGTGGTTAGGAAATGGTTGGGTTCTCTTTTGGAAAATAAATTTCTAAAAAACTTTAGCTTTTCCTAGATTATTTCTCAGCCGTAAGATCCTTTGAAATCTTGTGGTTATCGTTACCCCATAAGCCTTCCTATAGTCAAGCTTTTCCTCTTTGCAAGGCTACGACTGAATGACACCTATCAATGCGGGCCCAGTTTCTTAAGGTTGTGTTTTCAGTTAAAGTTTGATCAAGATCTACAGTCGTTGCATTGCCTTTATCTTAAGATGCTTGGATGTTAGCTCTTGTAGGACTATGCTAGCCATCCAATCAAAAGAAGGACCAATGACAATGGAAGTGGGGCCAAGTTTCATCTTTAAACAAGGATCGCTTGATCAAATATGATCAATGGTGGTCGTTGCACCTTATCCTGACTTCACTGACAGTTTCTTGTTTGTGGGAATGTGACAATATGACATGTGTCCAAGGTGATGTCACATACTAGTGGGTCCAAAATTCCTAGAATCCACCACGTGTCTCTTTCCAAAGTGGGGTCATTGGCTTTCATAAGTGATAAAGGTCTGACACATCTAGGGAAGATCAAGGGTTGTCATATAAATGCAAATCAGAGATCCATGAAGTTTTACTGATCATGATTTTGTGATAGCCATTGATTCTCTCTTAGGAGAGGATCGACCAAGGATTTTTTTCATGGAAAATATGTCACGATGGGGTGATAGAAATTGGCAAATAAAACAATCAAATACAGGACAGATCATTCACCTAGATTTTATAAAATGGTCATATAGTGGTCGAAATGTTTGCCACTATTATTATGTAATTTCAGTTTGGTAGTTGGGTTCTTCACCCATATTTCTCTTTACTATTTACTCTTATTCACCACGGATTAAATTGAGTGTCTCTTTTGAGGATCATCATTCGCAAAATTCCCATTTTCCTATGTGAAATTTTTATTTGTCCTAGGACCCAATTCACCATGCATCACATGTAATGGGGTCCCAAGTTCCCGCCCTATTCGCCCACTTGATTACTTGAAATTACATGGGGTTCACCAAATATTAGTTCTTATCATATGTAACGGTCAGCCCATTCACCAAAATGGATGATGCCGATTATGAGGCAAAATCTGATGGCTGATATGAAAATGGTTTATTTGTAGTTGTCTATTTAAGATATATGAGTTTCATTATTGAAACATGTTGGAAAGAAGGAGCCTTCAAGAGATTTTCATTTAGTACTTAGTAGCATAATAATTCAGTTGATTCTAAGCTTAGAGCTCACAATTGCGATCAGTAGCGAACCGGAATGACTACGACTACGAGTTCGTAGTATTTTATTGTAGCCTTAATTTGATGGAGATGTCAGTCAAATTTAAATAGGAAGAGGACTAATGAAGGTGGAGATGTCCAAGAGAGGCCAATGAAATGCAGAAATATATCTTCATACTTTGGCAGGGGTAGACGCAACAGTGTTGGTCAAAGTGAGGAAGGTACATCATCAGAGAAACCTATACAATCTCAACCTACATAGGAGTCTATTCAACAAATTGGGGAGCCTAATAAATCTGGTGATGAAGTTGTATAACCTGATATCTCTAATGAAGATGACCTTGACAAATAATATCCAATAAATAACCAGTACCAGGATGAATCAATCGACTTCGGTGATGATGATGGTGCAATTAATAGTTGACTTCAGTGATGATGATGGTGGGGCCTAGTTTTCAAATGAGTCAAATGGTCTTGTCATGTCAGAGCATCAACGGTGGTCACTAAAGCGCAAGGGAGTTGCCAGAGATATGCGAAATCACGCTGGTCGTTGATTCTTCTTTACGATGTAGGGTTTCAAACTGTGGGCCATGGTGACATGTATGCACAAATGGCACTCCCCTATGGGCCGAAGGAAATAAAAAGATGGAGTGTGGTCAGCGGGGCTTAGGCTAGAGATTTTGATCGACGGTCAGTGTGTGATCACATGGAATATTCTCTCCCCATGTGATCATGCGCCCACTGTCTGATTAGATGCCCTTGGTTTGTCTGCAATGGGACCACATGATGATTCATCATTGTGGTGTTAGGTTGTGATTGGCTGAGCTGGTAAAATGTTCAGTTGTCACATGATCACATGTCAGAAATTTCTGACATGCGACCAAGCGACCGGTTACTTCTTGTGTTGGGTCCATTGGAGGGGAGGGTAGTGGTCCCGCTGGTGGTTATGTGGCATCCTATGGGTGGCTGTCGCATGATCACATGTCAGAGTTTTCTGACATGCGATCATGCGACTAGTTGACACCTGTTCCTCAGCCTGGTGGTAGATGGTGATGTGGCATTTTCTGATTGGTCGATGTGGCAAAAACATGGAAATTATCGATGGGGCCATGGTCAGAGGGGCTTGTGGGTTGGCCAGTGTGTTTCAAGATTTACAGCTAGCGTGATAGTTTGTCGCATGTTTGCATGAACCAATTTCATGCTTTGCGATCATGTGACAAACCCTATGTTTTGGTGGTGGTGGTCATATGGCAAGGTACAAGGGTGACATGGAGGTATGTCGTATGTTTGCATAGCCCATTTCCTGGCTATGTGATCATGTGACAATTGTTCAAGCCTTAACTCTAAGATGAGATGACGTTTTACTTTTCATTCAAGCCTTAACTCTAACCAATTATTCTATCGAGGTAATGAATAGATTACACGTATCTGTCAGTACATTGCTTTAATTCTACAATTAATTCAAATTTCAAATTGATATCATAATAAATATACTTAGTACATTGCTTTAATTCTACACATCGCTTATGGTAAATGGTAATATACTCAGTACATTACTTAAAACTTTACTTTATTTCTATCTAATAAATGCCAAATTAAGAATGATACTTTTCAGGCATATTGCTGGTCCTTATAACATTTATTGAAAACTATCAGCGAAAACATGACACGTGTCATGTTTTCACCGATAGTTTTTAGTAAATGTTATAAGGACTAGCAATATGCCCAAAATTCATCTTTGGCCATTGATACGTATTAAATCCAACAGATGTTTGTTGTTTGAGTCTGACGTCATTATCATAGTCATGGGTGATGGGACTGGGACTGTGGGACCCGATGCAACGTGTCAGTATTCAAATTTCCAATAAAAAATAAATTAATTCAACTATTTGGAAAATAATTTTGCCATTTTTTTATAAAAATGGTATCAGTTATTAAAATATTCATCAACCTATACCCATATTTCAAAACATAATTCACCATCAATATTAATAAATTTATTTTTAAAAAAAAATTTAATCGCCATTTTTTTATAAAAATTGTGTAAACTATTAAAAAATTTGCCACCAAATATCCATAGATTGACACATAATTTGCCAACACTATTAAATCTTTTTCACCCAAATCACATGTGATTCACCACAATTTTATACTTTTCGAGAGGGGGGGGTTCCTTAAAGTTATCCCTGGGATCGACAGTCCCAATTTAAAGACTAATGAAGATGATGCAGTGGGTCTGGATGCTAGGTGTCATTGAGGTGCTTGATTCTGATTGGTTGCTAGGGAATGTTGATGTGGATGGATATTCTAAAAGGCTCTATTGGCTATTGTAATGATTTATGAGATTCGTTTGATGTGCCAGGATAAGATTTGATCAGCGATCATGTTTTAAACCTAGTGGTAGCCGTTATTTTTCAAAATTTAGAATTCTACTTAGGGTTTTCTGCAGGGTTTGAAATAGCGAGCTGGAAAGCCATAAAGCCTGATCGGTTTTAGTCATGTTCTAGCTAGGTTGCAGGTGGAAATTTATGTGCAAGATCATGGTGGTCGTCTCATGCTAATTTTATGTCCTGAGGTGCTTCTATCAAGGAGAATTTGACATAAAGGTTACACCACCTCTGATGCAGCCTAAATCAATGGGGGTTTTAATGTTTCTTCTATCCTTGTGAGGTACATGGATAGAGTATTGCTATGATTGTTGATTAGTTTGATTTCGATGGCCTTGTGCTAGGTGGCATGTCTTGTTTGCAGTAATTCAATTGTTTGAGGGTAGTTGGATGGTTGAAGTTTGAATTTTTCCCTCAATGATCATATTCTTATTGCAATCCTGGTATAAAGGATTTTTTATTATCATTTTGAGGTATTGGGAGTTGGGTGTTTGAAAAGAATACTTTTTGAACCCTAGTCTCAATCAGGATTGTAATAATTTTTGTTGTAGTATTTGTTAATGGAAGATAGAAAGTTGCAGGTCTAAGCTATTACTTGCAAGCTTGCATTCTGAGTTAAATTATATGCATAAGGAATGATTCATCATACTTAATACAAATATCTAGTTCTTTTCTCTCATCTATGCCAAGTTTTATGAGTTTTGAATTTTCTAGTTCATTACATAATTGTTATGTATGTATCTCCATTCCTAAGTTCTGATCTAGGATTAGATTAAATATTTCTCTGGGTAGGATATGAATTCATCCTAATTTGTACAAGGATTCTCTATAGGTAGTAAGAATTTTGGTAGATGTATTTATGGCTATGAATCCTTGATATTTTCTATTCTTTTCTTCCTCTTTATTTTGGAGTTCTCACCCAATGGATAAGGCACTGGCCTAAGTGAGTATATCTCCAGTTAGCATGTATTGATCAAGGTTGTTAGAATCTACCAAGTTGAATTAAAAACCAGTTGTAACCCTTAATTTTGGTTGAGAAGTTGATTGTTTGTCCATAGCAATGGAGATTCAATGAGTGTTTGGTTGACACTTAGTACTTTCTTGCTATTATCTTAGTACTTTCTTTCTATTATCTACTTTGTTGAATCTAGTCTTGGAATTATAAAAGTATTATTTTCACTAGATTAGGTATACCCACCTTTGTTTTGTAGAGCCAAAAGTGTAGAGGGCAGTCTTGTCGCTATAGTTAGTCCAATTACCTTAAGCCCCTTATACATTTTGGAACTAACCACTCCTAAAATCTGTATGAATGTATATTGGTAGCCTAAGAGTGTAAGCCATTTTGAAATACCAACAAGATGGTGACTCTACTGGGGAAGGAGTAAATGATAGCAAGTTTAAGATGGTTGTTTCTTGATTTTTTGGATCATCTCAGAGTCTATTTGAAAGAATAGAGTCAAGTTATTCTCAAAAAATGTTTTATCTTCTCACCTAGTTGTGAGTGGTGACTCTGATATCTCTATTTTCTCAGTAGTCTCTGATAAATAGTGTATAAAATCCTAGTGAAGTTTTGGTTGATTGGAAGGAGATATAAAGAAAAGTAAAGTATTTTCCTCTTCAAGGAGTTTGTGACTCTACAAAGAAAAGAACTTGATGGAGCTATAAGGAAGGCTCTAGATCTTCCCTACTTCCCAGTCAACAAGTTAAGTTTCAACTACAATTTCTAGGTATTTTGATTTTCATGTGCCTTTCATCTATGAAAATCAATTATGAAGAATGTTTCCCTATTAAGTCTTCAGCACTAGTATAAAGGGATGAGTATTAGTGGGTAGTTTTTTATGGAGGAATAATGGCCTTTTAGTTTTGATGGCATTGAAGGTGCCCCTAATGAGTTTTCTATTGAGGATGGGGAGGTCTTGCCAAGATTATGTTGGAAAGTTGACTATACTGGTGTATATGACTTAATATAGTTTTTTCATTATGGAAACTGTTAGGAATAGTCCCAAGAGATAACTGAGAGGGGGGGGTGAATCATTTATCTACAAGATTCAATTCTTTATCCAATTAAGTATACTTAAACATAAAGCATAAACAAAATGAAAGAACACATGAACACAACACCAATATTTTGGTTACAGGGAAACCCAAATAGGTAAAAACTCTGATGGGACTTGATACCCACTAATATTATGTACTAGTGTATAATGATCCTTGCTAGAAGATCCTTTACCCTATTAGGAGTAGCTTTACAATATATGAAGTATAGTAGACTAGGTTAAGGGTTGGACCCTATTAGGATTTTTTTATAATTGTCCCTGTTAGGGGAGAGGATGCACTGTCTAAGAGCTCACTGCTCAAAGGGGTGAAGGCTACAACCTTCTAAATAATAGATACACACTATATATAGATCTTAGTGAGCTGTACTTTAACCTATTGTCTGGATTAGTTCCAATGTATAGCACATATACTCTACTTGGTCACATAGACCTTCTTCTGATGGTTCTACAACTCGCACACTCTTCTCTACTCTACTTAATCTACCATGAACCACACTTCAACAATCACAAGTGACTGCCTATAAATATCTTTCCTCTAAATGATATAATCAAGTCAACCTCTTAGAACCACCTTGAAATCATAATAGAGAAACCATAATAAACTCCAACAAACATTCTATCAGCTCTATTAAGCACACAACATATTTTGGGACCTATCTTAATAAGATAATTGTAGACGCATGCTACACACTGTTGGCTCTACCAAAACAATTGGATCTTTCTCCACAAGCTGAATTAACTCATGCACTCTTAACTAAACATCAATGACTCATCTATAAGCTTAACTCCAAGGGTGCATATCCTAAAGATAGGTGTAACTCAAGAACCAATAAAATCTCTATCGGCTCCATTGAACAAACATAGGAAACTACAACTGGTGAATAGCGACTGCATAACTTCACTTGCATTCATCATCAGATCATGCATCCATGAACTTAACATCACTAACATGTCTTCAACATAATTCCAAGCCTACAAGGCTCCATGATAATTGTACGGACAACCATACACAAAACACTGCCTATTACTCTGTCAAGAACACTGCTAACACAAGCTGCTATATAACTATCTGTACTAATAGTTAACCACTGCACCCATGATATCATGCTGATATCATGTCCATGCATCATATACTAAAATCTTACTACATAGGACTTCCATGCATGCTACTTTCCATATGTTGTCATCAATGACAAACATACAGTCAGTACTGACCTGCTGGCAAATCTCCAACAATCTCCCCCTTTGGCATTGATGGAAACATGTGGAATGAAAAACCATCACCAACCTAAATGAAAATTTCTTTTATAACATTCTCCATTTTCTCTTCAAAACTCCCCCAAAGATGAATCCTTCATTTGCCGCAATATTTTCTCACATTCTCCATTTGCTCAACTAAACTGTTGTCACAACTGAATACTACTCCCCCTAAGTATATTACTCCTATTTTTCATGACTCTATATACTACTCCCCCTTTGACATCAATGGAAATGGGCACCATCCATTTTAAGCACCAATACTACTCCTGAGGTAGAGTAGTCAACCTTCCATCAGTCCTTGAGGACTCATGCCTTTCCTTCTTTTTTTCTAAGCTGAATTAGGGAAGGGAATTACTCCCAACTTTTCCCTGAGATACTCAAAAGTATCCTTAGGTAAGGGCTTTGTGAATATGTCTACCAACTAATCTATAGTATTCACATAGTCCAACTTGACTTCTTTCTCTGCCACTTTCTCTCTTAAGAATTGATACTTGATCTCAATGTGCTTTAGCTTTGCATGCATCACAGGGTTCTTCGACATATTGATAGTGCTAGTGTTATCACAGTGAATAAAAATAGGATAATCAATCTGAATTCTGAAATCTTTTATCATCTACTTGATCCACACAATCATAGAACAATTCAGGGCTACTGCAACATACTCCACTTCTATTTTTGACTGAGAAATACAATTTTGTTTCTTGCTTGTCTAGGTGACAAGTCTATCACCAAGAAACATTGCTCCTCCTAATGTACTCTTTCTGTCATCTACACATCCTACCCAATCTACATCAGTGTACACATGAAGCTCAACATTTTCTAAATTAGGATACCATAGACCATAATCTATAGTGCCTTGTAGGTATTTGAATATCCTCTTTACTGCCATGAGGTGACTTTTCTTATTCTCTACTGCAAATCTTCCAACTATGCCAACTGCAATTGAAATATTAGGTCTATTCTAAGTAAGATAAATCAGTTTTCCAATCATAGACTTATACAATGTTATATCAACTATTGGTGAGTCATCTTCCTTTGTAATCTTGCATCCAGTAATCATAGGTGTCCCTACTAGCTTGCAATCATCCATCTTTAATTTCTTTAATATTTCTTTCACATACTTGGACTGATTAATGAATATACCTTTCTTTGTTTGTTGCACATTCAATCCTAAAAAGTACTTGATAGGACCAATCATACTCATCTCAAATTCATTCTGCATCTCCTTAGCAAATTTAACACTAATTTTTTCATTACCTCCAAAGATAATGTCATTAACAAATATAGCTACTAGTAACAAACCTTTAGATGTCTCTCTAATGAATAGATTACAATCTGTTGCACCTTTCTTGAATCCAATCTTAGTTAAGTATCCATCTAGTATCTCATACCATGCTTTGGGGGCTTGCTTAAGTCCATAGATGGGCTTCTTCAGTTTGCATACCATATCAGTTCTATCTAATAAGTTGAATCCTTTTGGCTGCTCAATGTATACTTCTTTCAGATCTCCATTCAGGAATGCTGACTTGACATCCATCTGATAAACATTGAAGTTTTTGACTGTAGCATAAGCTAGAAACAACTTAATAGCTTTTAATCTACTCAAAGGGGAAAATGTGTTTGAATAATCAATGTCTTCTCTTTGTGCATATCCTTTACATACTAATCTTGCTTTGTTTCTTACTATTGTACCATCTTCATTCATCTTATTTTTGAATATCCACTTTGTACCAATCACATTCTTATCACTAGGTCTTGGAACTAGTTCCCAAGTGTCATTCTTAATGATCTAATCAATTTCTTCTTTCATAGCATCATGCCAATCTGAATCATTAGAAGCATCTTCAACACTTAAAGGTTCAATTTGAGATAGTAAACATACTGCATCACTCCTAGCTGAGTTCTTGGCTTGTGATCTTGTTAAGACTTTTTCACTCTAATCTCCAATGATGTCCTTCTTGGAATGGTTTCTAGATGTAAACTTTGGAGCTTTAGTTGATGCTGGCTCATCAGCCTTAGAATTTTCTTCTTCACTTCTCTTGGGGTCATTGAATAACACATCAATGTTGTCAAACATTTCTTCAATAATTGTCTCACTAGTAGAGGGTCTAGGTTCTTCCTCAATCATGGGTGAGTAATCATGATATCTTTCTTGAATCATAAAATTTTAATCAATCTTTACATGAGCACTTTCAATGATCTTTTTCAATCTTAGATTGAAACATCTATAAGATTTACTTTTAGTAGAGTAACCAAGGAAAATACATTCATCACTTCTTGCATCAAACTTGCCTACAGCTTCATCCCTCTTGATGTACCACTTGCTTCCAAAGATTCTGAAGTATTTTACAATGGGAACATTACCAAACCATAGCTCATATGGTTTTTTGTTAGCGCCAAGCCTTAACTGAATTCTATTGATGGTATAGACTGTTGTATTGACCACATCTCTCCAATAAGTGTGTGCAACTTTTCCTTCTACCATGATGGTGCACGCTATATCTAGAATGATCCCATTCCTTCTCTCTGCAATTCCATTTTGCTGAGGTGTTCTACGTGCACTTAATTGTCTCTTTATGCCATGTTCTTCGCAGTACTCATAAAATCTGTCAGAGGTGAATTCTCCTCCTCTATCTGATCTCAAATATTTTATCTTTAATCCAGATTCATTCGCAACCTTAGCTTTGAATATTTTGAACTTATCAAATGCTTCTAATTTATCTTTCAAGAATGCAACCCACATCATCCTAGTATAATGATAAACAAACAAAATAAAATACCTTTCACATTAGTATGATCTTGTTTGAGTTGGACCACATAGGTCTGTATGAATCAGATCCAACTTGCACTTCGCTGAATTGTGCTTGCTCCTAAATGAATTTCTCACATGCTTTCCCATCACACATTCCTTGCACATAGTATCAACTGGATTTTCTAAGCTAGGTAGATCTCTTACTGCATTAACATTGCTTATCTTTACTATGTTATCAAAATTGATATGACATAATCTTTTATGCCACAACCAACTGTCATCAACCTTAGCAACAAAACAAGTTGCTTCTGAATTGAGTTGAAAAACATTACCTCTTGTCTTTGAGCCTGATGCAATCATAACACCAGCCTTGTTGTTAATGATGCATTTTTCATCTTTGAACTCCAACTGATATCCTTTTCCAAGTAACTATCCAACACTGAGAAGGTTATGTTTCAGACTATCAACATAGAGAACATCATCAGTACTGTTCTTTCCATCCAAAGTGATAGCTCCTCTACCAACTATTAGTTTAGGAGTGTTATCTCCAAATCTAACCATACCACCATTGTATTTGTCTAGGTGAACAAATCTGCCTTTATCACCTGTCATGTGATGTGAACAACCACTATCTATAATCCAGTCTGTCCTTATGTCTGCTTGGGAAATCAATGCTAGCTCTTGTTTATCTTTCACATCTTTATGTTTAGTCTTATTATTCATTTTGTCTATAATAGAAATGAATCCAATTTCTTCTTCACCTGATTCTTCATCTGAGACTCCATCTCTAGCAAAGTAACATTCCTTAGATTACTTAGGCTTGTAATCCTTCTTGAACTTCCTAGCTCTAGTAGGACACTTAGATGCAAAGTGACCTATCTTATTACATGAAAAGCACTTGAATGGAAATTTACCTTCATATTTTCATTTTCCTTTCTTTTCTCTTTTATAAATCATAGCAATAAAATCATCTAAAGTTCTCTCTTCATCATCATCATCAAAATTACCAGAAGTGTTTGCAGATTTCTTACCATGAACTATTGCTTTGAAGGCTGTCTCACTTTTAGGTTCGGTCTTCAATCTTGAAATCTCAAAAGATGATATTTTGCTAATCAAGGTCTCTATCTTGAAATTAGATGTAAGTTTCATGGTATCATCAAGGATATTGATCTTGCTTTCATATTCTAGAGTGAGAGTAGTCATCAACTTGTCCATAATGTCTTCTTCTGAGATCTCTCCACCATTGTTCCTGATTCCAGCAAATGCTTCATTTATCCTTTGATTATAAGCTCTGATGTTTTCTTCAGGAAACATCTCTAATGTATTGTATCTTTTCTTTCAAGTCTTTCTGCATGCATCCTTTTGTTGCTTGTCTCCTTCAAATATGTCTACAAGGTACTTCCATATCTTGTGGGTGGTGTGTACCTTATTTATCTCTAAAAACTCACTATCTGATAGTGCATTGATTAGGGCTTCTTTGGCAATAGCATTCTGATGAAGAAATTCCTTTTGTGTTTTAGCACCATCATCCTTTCCAAGGTCTTCTAGGGTAGGTATCCTGGCTGCTTTGATAGTTTCATTAAAAACTTCAAAACCAATGCACTACAAATGGGTCACCATCTTGTTCTTCCAATCAAGATAATTGTCACCATCAAACTTAAGACTCTCTTTCCTAAAGTATTCCATCTGATAAACCTTAGGCTATTAAACTTTCTCTCCAAGGAACTTGGCTCTGATACCAATTGTTAGGAATAGTCCCAAGAGATAATTGAGAGGGGCGGGGGGTGAATCAATTATCTACAAGATTCAATTCTTTATCCAATTAAGTATACTTAAACATAAAGCATAAACACAATGAAAGAACACATGAACACAACACCAGTATTTTTGTTATGGGGAAACCCAAATAGGTAAAAACCTCAATGGGACTTGATAACCACTAATATTCTGTACTAGTGTACAATGATCCTTGCTAGAAGCTCCTTTACCCTGTTAGGAGTAGCTTTATAATATATGAAGTATAGTAGACCTGGTTAAGGGTCAGACCCTATTAGGAGTCTTTTATAATTGTCCTTGTTAGGGGAGAGGATGCACTATCTGAGAGCTCACTACTCAAAGGGGTGAAGGCTACAACCTTCTGAATAATAGATACACACTATATCTGGATCTTGGTGAACTATGCTTTGACCTATTGTCTAGATCAGTTCCAATGTATAGCACATATACTCTACTTGGTCACATAGGCCTTCTTATGATGGTTCTACAACTCTCACACTCTTCTCTGCTCTACTTAATCAACCATGAACCACACTTTAGCAATCACAAGTGATTGCCTATAAATATCTTTCCTCTAAATGATATAATCAAGTCAGCCTATTAGAACCACCTTGAAATCATAATAGAGAAACCATAATAAACTCCAACAAACATTTTTTCATCTCTATTATGCACGCAACATATTCTAGGACCTATCTTAATAAGATAATTGTAGACGCATGCTACACACTTTCAACTCTACCAAAACAACTGGATCTTTCTCCACAAGCTAAATTAACTCATGTGCTCTTAACCAAACATCAATGACTCATCTCTAAGCTTAACTCCAAGGGTTCATATCCCAAAGATAGGTGCAACTCAAGAACCAATAAAATATTTGTCAGCTCCACTGAAGAAATATAGGAAACTACAACTGGCGAATAGCGACTGCATAACTTCACTTGCGTTCATCATCAGATCATGTGTCCATGAACTTAACATCACTGACATGTCTTCAACATAATTCCAAGTGCGCAAGGCTCCATCATAACTATATGGACAACCATACATAGAACACTACCTTTTACTCTATTAGGAACACTGCTAACACAAGCTACTATATAACTGTTTGTCCTAATAGTTAACCTCTACACCCATGATATCATGTTGATATTATGTCCATGCATCATATACTGAAAGCTTACTACATAGGACTTCCATGCATTATACTTTCTATATGTTGTCATCAATGAAAAACATACAGTCAGTAGTGGCCTACTGGAAAATCTCCAATAGCAACAAAGTCATATGATGTTTTGGAGTCAGCGCACTTGATGAGGAGATCATAAATTAGCTAAGTGTAGAAGACTAGATAGTAAGTAGAGCACCAGTAGTTCAAAGCATCAGTGCATGTGTGTACGACTAATTTTTGGTATGCTCCCTAGAAGATAAGTTGGTTAGAGTATATTCATGCCTATTTTATAAGCGCATGATCAAATATGCAGGTATGACAAAGTTACATGCAGTTGAAGTTACATAGCTAGTGTGTGCGAGAGAAGAATAGAGCAAGTAGCTAACTATTTGTATTTTGGTTAGCGGTTATATTTTTATGTTGTAAAGGCTATGCACCTATTGTAACTAGGATGTAAACATGTAAGTAACTTTGTTTGTAAACATGCTTGAGCCAATTCAATTGGAAGCATTGTGTGTAATTGGTTAAAGAGCCAACCTAGTTAAATGTTTTGTATGCACATATAAATATTAGATGCATCATTGTAATTAAGAAGGATAATTTTTATAGAGTTGAGAAAATCATAGAAGAAGTGTGCAAAGAGCTGATAAGATGTATTAGAGATTTGCAAGAGGATAAAGCATCAATGCATCAAAGGAATTGATCAGACAAGCAGTGTCACAGTGACAGTTCATCTAGCAAATATAGTGTATATCTAAGATTAGAAGGTTGTAGCCTTCACCACTTGAGTAGTGATCTCTAAGAAAGTGTGTTCACACCCCTAGCAGGGTTATTATAAAATAATCCTAACAAGGTCCAACCCTTGACCAAGTCACTATACTAAATACATTGTAAAGCAACTCCTAACAGGGTTAAGGATCTTCTTGCAAGGATCATAAAACACTAGTACAAAATATTAGTGGGTGTCAATTCCCACTAGGGTTTTTACCTATTTGGGTTTCCCCATAACCATATTGTTGTTATGTGTTGGTTTCATGTTTCATGTTTATGTTGATGTTCATTTTAGTATTTAAGTATTCAAGTTTAGTTTAAAGAATAAAGTAAAAAGATAAAATATAGTGAACATTGATTCACCACCCCCCCTCCCCTCTCTTAGTGTTCCCATTCCTAACAATTGGTATCAGAGATCTAGTCCTCAGCATAGAAATTTAACCACTTGAGGAGATCATTGACAAATCAAAAATGAAACATCTAAAAAGAAATCTTGAAGCTACTCTTGAAGACCTAGACAGATCTGAAAAAGAAATTGAATAACTAAAAGAAAATGTCAGTGATGCTCAAGTAGTCATCAAAAGGCTGAGAAAGGATTTGAAAAAATGCTCTACTAGTGATTTAGGGATAATGATCAAGAAGTTGAATGAAGAAAATTCAACCTTGAAAGAAAAGAATGAATAATTAGATGATAAGCTGATTAACATTCAGGAAGTCTATGATGAACAGATCAAAGAGAACCTTCAACTCAATGAATAATTGAGCCAAGAAAACATGGAAATATTTTAGCTAAGGAACAACAAAGAAAGCTTGGAATCTAAATTAAAAGAGGCAAAGAATCACATTGATAAATTCCACACCAATTCTGATTTAATAGAATCTCAGTTGTATGCAAGAAGACTTAAAGGAGATACTAACTACATTGGATACAATGAAGCACAAAATCAGATTGACAACATGCAAGCAAGAATGAAATTACTAGAAGACACCTCAGATGCTAAGGAAACTGGAAGTCGGACTAAAGATCATGTTGAACCATCCAAGAATGAGTGCAAGCCAGTAGATCAAACTTGTTATGCATGTAACAAGCATGGACATATAGCAAGGAACTATATAGAGGTAAGACCTTTCAATGGTTACTATTATTCATGCAATAAATTTGGTCATAGAGCTACATATGAATTGTAAGATAAGTCAGAAGAACAAGACTCGGCATAATCAAAGAAATCAGAATTAGCCAAATATAAGAAGTTCTCAGAATGTTACATTTTAGATATGTAACTATAATGGTCACTCAGCTAGATAATGTAAAATGGTAACCCATGTCAATGCACTGAGGAATATAAGGCCTCCAGTCATTTGTCACTCTTGTAACAAGGCTAGACACACATCAAAGTTTTGTAGATCTAGAATGCAGAATTAGGAAAGCCCTAAAAAGATAGAAGAAACAATATTGGATACCAATGGAGAAGTCAAGTTTGTGAAATATTCAAAGGATGTGAGCTTGATTTGGTTAGAGGAAAAGAAGGATAAGGTTTATGAGAATGTATTGGATGCATCCGCAGTGGATGCACCCTCTACATCTGGATGAATGGCCCTCAAGGTCATAGGGGGAGCTAATTTAGCTCTAAATCCCTGTGCGGTAGGTATACTCACCCTCTGAGTATGAACCTTTGGACTTAACCTTTTGGAGACTAGTAGAACCTATGTGCAATAGCACACTAGCTAATTTTTTACAGAATGAAAGTTGGAAATTATCAGTGACAGTCTAGTTTACGTGACAAGCATTAATGGCTAAATTCTTACTTTAAATTAGATAGAATCCTTTAGATCTTTCATTGCATTTGAATTCAAAGTGATTGGAGAGAAGAGGAACCTCAAAATTTGATAGCAAAGGATTATAGATTGATTCACTAGTGATTAGCAATGCATCTGATCAGTTGCGGAAGCCCTAATCCATCGCATTGTTTCAAAAGTTTTTGAGATAATTTGGAAAGTGATATACAATTAAGTAATGGCTACTCCCATTGTATTTGATGTGGTGGAGAAGAATATATATGTGTTTAAGAGGCATCCTTTCAAGTCCACATTAGACAACCTAGAAGGTACATTCTCCCGCACTCCCATGGGTGTTATGCATGTGGAAGATATTAGGGAATACATATACTGCAAGAAGGAACCAGTAGGTTTGGATAGAATAAGAGCACACATAGAAACAATGATGAAACCTAATAAAACCTTCATGGATGAGTATGCACATTTGCATAATCTTCCTATAGTGGAATATGCTACGACATATGAATTCTATGAGTCGTAATGGATCAAGATCCTACTCAGCAGGATCCATGATGACCTATTTTGGATAACTGAAGTGCCAATGAGGATAAATGGAGATTTAATTCATGAGATGATAGGACTCTCAAGAATAGGCATCATTCTTCCAATAGGAAAGGACACTAGAAAACTTGTAGAACAGGCATGCAAATCAAGAATTGATAGGCATGGAATAACTATAGAGCCTATAGAGGAGAAAGCCATCAAAATGATGTCTATGATACTAGGGTATAGGTTTCAACACACCAGGAGGGTGAACAGTGTGTCAGTGGCCACAATTCTTGTAGCAATAAGACTTGTGAGAGAGAATAGAGTGTTCAATCTATGTGAGATCCTACGCACACAAGTAATAGACAACATCAAAGCTATTAAACATGACAAGACCAAGATATTCAGATTTGGGTCTTTGATCATATACATGTACTTCCACATTCTTGGAAAGGTGTCAGATTTATACCTAGACAAGACTATTCCTACTATGCCACATATATCCTTCAAGGCATCTACTGAGAGCACATTAAAAGATTACATGATAGTGGAATTGAAAACATTTAGGGCCAAAATGCAGATAAGATATAGGATTCTAGAAAGCATTTTTGAAAAGTACAAAGATAGTATTTGATTTATGGTGGAGACTAATACATGTATGGAAGTAGTTGAACCAAGGACAAAGTGGATTCATCCACTTGGATATGAGGTTGAGGAGCCAATCCTAGAATCATATGCACAAGTACTATTATCAGCACCTAAGGACCCTAATGAGCCAAGATGGGGAACCTATGAAGAGAAAACAAGAGAAGTAGATGTTGTATTGAATAGCACAACAAAAATAAAAGTTGCCAAGGTCACTTTGGAGATTTTGATAATTCATGGAGTGTCTCAAGAAAACCTAGACAAAGCAAGGAAAGAAAATATTTCTTTGGAAATAGAGAGCACAGTTGTAGCAAAGACAAAATTTGATGATCCAAAAATGAAGAAGGTGAAAATTGAGAAATCAGATGATAAGAAGGGTAAAACTAATGTTACTCCTCCTATGCCCATAGTAACAGTTGACCTTACTGATCCTCCTAAGTATAATGCAATAACTAAAAGGAAGAAAGAGATTAGCACTGGTCATCCATCCTTGCGAGTAACAAGGAATAGAAAGAATACTCAAGCACCTCCCGAAGTAAGCTTCAAACCTAGTATTAGTATGTTCAGTACAATAATTATTGATGAAGGCATTATAGATCAAGTAGGGAAGTTCTATGAGAAGTATAGTGAAATTGACAAGTCAGAGATTCATGGAATGATTGTCAAACATATGTTGAAGTTCAAGAAAATAGTCCTAGAACTAAAGACTATGATTCCAGATAATGTATGGAACATATTAGAATTCCTAAAAAGACAAGCTATTGAAGAGGACCTAAGGATAAGGGAAAATACCTTAGATGAAACCCTCCTAGTATGCTTTCTAGAAGAGAATACTTTATTGTTAGATCTGGTGAAGCCACATCTTAGAACCAAGTCAAGGACTTTACATATAATGGACAAGAATTATGAATTGGTTGCTAAGGAAATAGAGAAAGAATTTGAAAAGGTCTTCATGAATAGGCACATGTTCCCATCTATTGTGCCTATAGCTCAAGTGCCCACAAAGGAATTCAAGGTGGTAGAGCCCACTAATGTACCTATGATAGGTCCCCAGGACTTAGTGCCTATAGTTGAATCACATACAGAAGAAGATAAGTCTACACTCATGATAGATTCACTAAAGGAGAGCACCATTATCATTGATAATGTAGAGATAGCCATGGCGGCCATGGATAAAGACCTGGACAAGTTTGAAGAAGATTTTGTGAGTACACAAGAAGCTGAAATTTTATGTGGTGATAACTCACCTAAGTTGCAAAAAGATGAAGTATTAATTGAGGACATAACAGATAAGAAAGAAGAAGAAAATAAAGAGAAGAAAAGATGGAAGAGGAGAAATAAAAAGAAGAGGAAAAAGGAAATGAAACAATAGATAATCCATCTATTGAAATACTAAGCAAAGTAAAACTAGAAGTGATGGATAGCACTCCTATCACTCCCTCAACATCATTATTGTCAAGCTTGACACCTAACACCACTTGTTTGGACTCATGGGGAGAAGAAGACTTGATCAAGTTCAGTGTCTTAGATATGGAGAAGGCCAAGGAGAAAGAGGTAATGAGGAATCTCCTCCTTGTAGAATCAATAAACATCTTGAACAACTTGTTACCAGTAGATAAGAAAGTGTCCAAGGTACACTCTATTGATGATGTAAGTGCAATTCTTTCACAATTCAAGAGTAATTTCTCTAGCTTGGAAAAAATAGCATCATTAGTTGCAGAAGAGAAATATATGTAGAAAATATTAAATGAGTTGGTCAGTAACATCTCACTAGACCTTAGTTCAGTCAAAGTTGGACAAGCAACTTTGAAAGAGTTTGCAGCAAAAGGAAGAAAAATTATTGCTGACTGTATGAATCAAGATAAGTTGACAGTCAACCACTACAAGAAGATACAAGAAGCAAAGGCCTTGATTGAAAAGGTGAGATAGTTAGTAGAAGATCTCTCTACTGATATAAACATGTGCAATAATGTATATCAGGGATAAATTGACAAAATTGAGAAGACAGAAAAAGAGATGTCAAATATAAGGGCTAGGCAAACTCAGCTTAGAAATGTTCTTGCGCCCTCCCTAGATGTGTTGAATCAAAATATCAAGGAGATCAATGCCACCATGGTGACATATGATCAAGGTCCTAGTTTAGACTTGGAGAAGATGGAGAAGCTATAGTATGCATTATGCACCCATCTCCAAATAATCAATGCATTGATTGCATTTTGGAAACAAGAGATCCAAAATTTACAGATTGCATACCAGGATGAACTTTCAATGTAAGTACTTGTACAGATTCAATTTTGTACCACCTTTTTCATTAATGTCAAAGGGGGAGTATCTATAGAATATGGAGTTATAGATATGTATAAGGGAGATATAAAATAGAAGTTTTTGTATAAGAGATCAGTTAGCAACTATGTCATATTCCTTTGTTGCCATCAATGACAAAGGGGGAGATTGTTGGAAAGTTGACTATACTGGTGTATATGACTTAATATAGTGTTTTCATTATGGAAACAAAGTCATATGATGTTTTGGAGTCAGTGCACTTGATGAGGAGATCATAAATTGGCTAAGTGTAGAAGACTGGACAATAAGCAGAGCACCAGCAGTTCAGAGCATCAGCGCACGTGCATATGACTGAGTTTTGGTATGCACCCTAGAAGTTAATTTGGTTAGAGTATATTCATGTGTATTCTATGTGCACATGATTAGATATGCAAGTATGACAAATTTACAGGTAGTTGAAGTTACACAGCCAGTGTGTGCGAGAGAAGAACAGAGCAAGCAACTGACTATGTGTATTTTGGTTAGCGGTTATATTTTTATTTTGTAAAGGTTATGTGCCTATTGTAACTAGGATGTAAATATGTAATTAAATTTTTTTGTAAACACACTTGAGCCAATTCAATTGGAAGTGTTGTGTGTAATCTGTTAAAGGGCCAACCTAGTTAAATGTTTTGTATGCGCATATAAATATTACATGTATCATTGTAATTAAGAAGGATAGTTGTTATAGAGTTGAGACAAGCAGAGCAAAAGTGTATGAAGAGATGATAAGATGTATTAGATATTTATAAGAGGAAAAAGCATCAGTGCATCAAAGGAACTGATCAAACAAGCAGTGTCACAGTGACAGTTCATCTAGCAGATATAGTGTGTATCTAAGATTAGAAGGTTGTAGCCTTCACCACTTGAGAAGTGAGCTCTAGGACAATGTGTTCACACCCCTAGCAGGGTTATTGTAAAAGAATCCTAACAGGGTCTAACCCTTGACCAAGTCACTATACTAAATACATTGTGAAGCAACTCCTAACAGGGTTAAGGATCTTATAGCAAGGATCATAAAACACTAGTACAAAATATTAGTGGGTTTCAATTCCCACCGGGGTTTTTACCTATTTGGGTTTCCCCGTAACCATATTGGTGTTATGTGTTGGTTTCATGTTTCATGTTTATGTTGATGTTTATTTTAGTATTTAATTATTTAAGTTTAGTTTAAATAATAAAGTAAAAAGATAAAATACAGTGAACACTAATTCAACGCCCCCTCTCAGTGTTCCCATTCCTAACAGATTCATGGCTGATGGATCAGTTTTGGAAAGCCAACATGTAGATGATCTCATGGGTATATTTGGTGAAATGAATGTTGAACATGAAGATGTTTCTCTGAGGTTTCTTGTGCAGTCTCTTTCATGTAGTGCAAGGGATTGGTTTGTATCCCTTCATGTTCAATCCCTTCTTGGGATGTATTGTGAGTAACATTTATAGAACATTTTGATGAAAGGGTTGGTGTGGATTAGTGTGAAGAAAAAATTGAAAATCAATACCAATACATTAGTGTCTTTGTTGACCCCATCATGATTAATACTAATTATGAAAATATGCTCATCAAAATTTCTACTCTCAAGAAGAAAATTGCAGAGAGAAATGCTGATATTTGGCAGTTAGAGGAGGACAAGAGATTGAAAGCATTGGTTGTTCTTTATGTTGATCATGAAGAGGCCAGTGATTCTAATGTTGATTCTCATTGTGTAGAGAGTATTGATTATGATGCTGACTTTGAGGTCAATGCATATGAGGAGGATGAAGATGAATCTGAAGTTGATAATATTTCCAATATGTCTGCAGATTTTTCTTCTTATCAGCATGAGAAGGAAGCCTTCTTTTCCTAGTTTGAGGATGTTTTGTGTGAAGGGAAAGAAAATTATTATGATGTAGATGATGATTCTTGCACTAATTGCTTTACACAAGATGATTTGAGGCCAAAGATTTTGGTCCTTGTTTCAGATAGGGATGATGTTTGTAGAATCATGGGAGAGGCCAGTGAAAATGAAGATGAAAATAAGGTCCAAATTCCATTGAGTAGTGAAAAGATTTTAGCACTCTTGGCTGATGAATTCCAAAGGTATGCACCTATTATGGAATTTGATTTATAGCTCCCCTTTGACATATCCTTTGACATTGATAATGAGGTGGGTGTTCAAAGTGATGAAGATGATCCATGTTTACCAGAGTTCCCCTCATGTAGTGACTCTACAAAAGAAGAAGTTGATGGCCATGACAGTGTGTTTTCCTATCATAAAGATTTCAGTGATGAGCAAGTTTCTTGTTCATATCCTTTTCCTTCTTTTTCCAAATATGATAGTGAAGGTGACAGTATTGAGGACCTTGTCTTCAATGATTGGGATAGAAAATCTTCTAATGAAAATGATGATGTATATCAATTGTCCCATTGTCACAAAATTTATGAAAGAGACCTTCACGTGGTTCATGATCTAGTCAATGAAGACATCATGGAGGAACCAAGTTTCTCGGTGGCTGAGGCAATTCATGAAGGTGAATCTAAGGGTCCAATTCCTTCTCAGCCAGGTATTTTTATGGTAATACATGATGATTACTATATTTTATATTATGATGCATTACTAGATCAATTTTTTGTTTCTGGTCATCAAGAAGAGATGGATGATGTTCCATACTTTTTGGAGTATGAACATAATAATGGTTGTGACTAGAGGAACATGGGTAGTGATCAATGTAGTTTTATTCTTCATCCCATGAATGTTCACATATGTTGGCAGCAACATGGTCATAACATTTTCAGGTGGCTGGTCACATATGTGGATGAAAATCAAACCTTTGACTCATGAGGGTTTTTATTTTCTTTTGGTGGCCTAAGGCCACCAAGTAAAGTTTTAATCTTCTAAGATATTTGTAAATATTTCCTTTCAGTTGTGTGTTTCCCTTCATGTTCCCCTAGTTCATTTGCCATTTTTTGAGGAGGTTCCTTATAAGTTTTTGTCTAGTGGGTGTTCTGCTTCCTTGAGGAATTATGAATTCTTACATGGGCACAAGTTACCCATCATCCCCAAACAAAGCCACTATTAGGCCATTTTCCTGTCATAGCCAAAATCCTATGAAAATGGTCTATTCCTACAAAATTTTGTGAAATTGTCTTTCCCTAACTACAACCTATTTTGATCTGCAAAGATGATCTATGAGGTTTCATAGCTTGCGAGCTTAGCCTAGCATAGTTTATGGTATGTTCAAGCTTTAGTTCAGATCACATGGCCTAATGTGCAAAAACCAAAGAGGTATGGTTGTTTTAGGGTCTAAGAAATAGGGTTTATTCTTGCCCAGGGTTTCAAAATTTATCTAAGTCTAAAAAAACCCTAGCCTTTTCTATTTCCTCATTACCTTTTTTAAAACTTAAGGTCCAAATAATGCATGTGCCCTTTTATTCAGTTAAGTGGTCGACCTATGTGTTAGTGGTTAGGAAATGGTTAGGTTCCCTTTTGGAAAATAAATTTCTACAAAACTTTAGCTTTTCTTGGATTATTTCCCAGCTATCAGATCCTTTGAAATCTTGTAGTTATTGTTACCCCATAAGCCTTCATGTTCTCATGATTTTCCTCTTTGTGGGGCTACAACTGAATGAAACCTGTCAATGTGGGCCCAGTTTCTTAAGGTTGTGTGGTCAATTAAAGTTTGATCAAGATCTATGGTCATCACATTGCCTTTATCTTAAGATGCTTGAATGTTAACTCTTGCGTGACTATGACAGTCGTCCGATCAAAAGAAGGACCAACAATAATGGAAGTGGGGCCAAGTTTCATCTTTAAACAAGGGTCACTTGATTAAATCTGATCAACAGTGGTCTCTACACCTTAGCCTAACTTCACTGATAGTTTCTTGTTTGTGGGAATGCGGCAATATGACATGTGTCTAGGGTGATGTCACATACCAGTAGGTCCAAAATTCCTAGAAGCCACCACATATCTCTTTCTAAAGTGGGTTCATTGGCTTTCATAAGAGATAAAGGTCTGACACATCTGGGGAAGATCAATGGTTGTTGTATAAATGCAAAGAGGAGATGCATGAAGTTTTATTGATCATGACATTGTGAGAACCATTGATTCTCTCTTAGGAGAGGATCGATTGTCCCAATTTAAAGACCGAAGAAGATGATATAGTGGGTTCGGATGCTAGGTTTCATCAAGGTGCTCATTTATGATTGGTTACCATGGAATGATGATGTGGTTGGATATTCTAAAAGGCTCTGTTGACTATTGTGATGATTTTTGAGTGTCATTCGATGTACCCGAAGGAGATTTGATCAACGATCATGTTTTAAACCTAGTGGTAGCCGTTAGTTTTCAAAATTCAAAATTCTACTTACAATTTTTTGGAGGGTTTGAAACAGCAAGCCCAAAATCCATAAAGCCTGATTTGTTTTGGCTGTGTTCTAGCAAAGTTGCAGGTGTAAATTTATGAGCAGGATCATGGTGGTCATCTTGTGCTAATTTTCTAGCCTGGGGTGCTTCTGCCGAGGAGAATTTGACATGAAGGTCATGCCACCTTTGATGCAACGTAAATCAATGGGGGTTATAATGTTTTATTTTTCCTTGTGAGGTACATGGTTAGACTATTTCTATGATTATTGATCAGTTTGATCTCAATGGCCTTGTGCTAGGTGGCATGTCTTGTCTATAGTAATTCAATTATTTGAGGGTATTTGGGTGGTTGAAGTTTGAATTTTACCCTAAATGATCAGATGCTTATTACAATCCTGGTATATAGGATTTTTCATGATCATTTAGAGGTATTGTGAGTTAGGTGTTTGAAAAACATACTTTGTGAGCCCTAGTCTCAATCAGGATTGTAATAATTTTTGCTGCAGTTTTTGTTAATGGAAGATAGAAAGTTGTAGGTCTAAGTTGTTATTTGCAAGCTTGTATTATGAGTTAAATTGTATGCATAAGGAAGGATTCATCATAATTAATACAAATATATGGTTCTTTTTGTTAGGAATGGGAACACTAAGAGGGAGGGGCAAATCACTATTCATTGTATTTTATCTTTTTGCTTTAATCTTTGATTGAACTTAAATGTTTAAGTGCTGAAATAAACATTCACATAAACATGAAACATGAAATCAACACATGACACCAATATGGTTATGGGGAAACCCAAATAGGTAAAAACCCCAATGGGAATTAACACCCACTAATATTTTGTACTAGTGTTTTGTGATCCTTGTTAGAAGATCCTTAACCCTATTAGGAGTTGCTTTACAATTCTTTAAGTACAGTAGACCTTGTCAAGGGTCAAACCCTATTAGGAGTCTTTTACAATAGTCCCTATTAGGGGAGTGGACACACTTTCCTAGAGCTCACTGCTTAAGTGGTAAAGGCTACAAGCCTCTGATCTCAAATACACACTATATCTAGTGGATGAACTGACACTATGACACTACTTGTCAGATCAGTTCCTTTGAGGTGCATACCATAATTCTACTATACACACATGCATTGATGCTCTAAGCTGCAAGAACTCTGTACACTGTCCATTCTTCAACACTTAACCAATTTCTAATTTTCTCATCAAGTGCACTGACTCCAAACTACTATATGACTTTGTTTCCATAATGACAACACTATATCAAGTCATATACATCAGTATAGCCAACTTGCCAACAATCTCCCCCTTTTTCATTGATGGCAACAAAGGAATATGGACAAGTTGATAACTGTTCTTAATACAAAAAACTTTTTTCTTCTATACATATACTTATATCTCCCTATACATATTATAATCCATATTCTATACACAACTCCCCCTTTGACATTAGTGACAAAGGTGTTGGAGATTTTCCAGCAAGCTAGTACTGACTGTATGTTTGTCATTGATGAAAACATATGGAAAGTAGCATGCATGGAAGTCTTATATAGTAAGCCTTCTATATATGTTGGATGGACATGATATCAACATGATATCATAGGCACAGAGGATGATTGTGAGTGCAGACAATTATATAGTAGCTTGTGTCAGCAGTGTTCCTAATAGAGTTACAGGAAGTGTTCTATATATGGTTATCTGTACAGTTGTCCTATGGTCATGCACCCTTGGATATATGTTGTAGACATGTTAGTGATGTTAAGTTCATGGATGCATGATCTCATGAAGAACACAAGTAAAGTTATGTAGTTTTTATTCACCAGTAGCAGTTTCCTATGTTTGTTCAGCAAAGCCGATAGAGATCTTATTGTTTCCAGAGTTGCATCTATCTTTAGGGTATGTTCCCTTGGATTTAATCTTAAAGATGAGTTTTTTATGTTTGGTTAATAGTGCATGAGTTAATTCATCTTGTAGAGAAAGATCCAATTATTTTGATAGAGCCGACAATGTGTAGCGTGCATCTACATTTATTTTATTAAGACAGGTCCCAGACTATGTTGCGTGCATAATAGAGCCGACAGAATGTTTTTTGGAGTTTATTATGGTTTCTCTATTATGATTTCAAGGTGGTTCTAATAGGCTGACTTGATTATATCATTTAGAGGAAAGATATTTATAGGCAATCATTAGTGATTTCTGAAGTGTGGTTCATGGTTCATTAAGTAGAGCAGAGCGAGTGTGCAAAATATTGAGCCATTAGAAGAAGGTCTATATGACCAAGTAGAGTTTATGTGCTATACATTAGAACTAATCTAGACAGTGGGTCAAAGCACAATTCACCAAGATCTAGATATAGTGTGTATCTATTAATCAGAAGGTTGTAGCCTTCACCCCTTTGGGTAGTGAGCTCTCAGACAGTGTGTCCTCTCCCCTAATAGGGACAATTGTAAAAGACTCCTAATAGGGTCTGACCCTTAACCAAGTCTACTGTACTTCATATATTGTAAAGATACTCCTAACAGGGTAAAGGATCTTCTAGCAAGGATCATTATACACTAGTATAGAATATTAGTGGGTATCAAGTCCCACTAGAGTTTTTACCTATTTGGGTTTCCCCGTAACCAAAATATTGGTGTTATGTTCATGTGTTCTTTCATTATGTTTATGCTTTATGTTTAAGTATACTTAATTGGATAAAGAATTGAAACTTGTAGATAACTGATTCACCCCCCCCCCCCCCTCTCAATTATCTCTTGGGACTACTCCTAACAATTTGTATCAAAGCCAAGTGCCTCAAAGGGAAATTTTAATAGCTTGAGGCTGATCAGATGGCATACTTTAGGAAAGAGAGTCCTAAGTTTTATGGAGAGAATTATCTTGATTGGAAGAATAAGATGGTGACCCATTTGCAGTGCATTGGTTTTGAAGTTTTTAATGTAACTATCAAAGTAGCTAAGATACCTACCCTAGAAGATCTTGGACAGGATGATGCTAATGATACACAAAAGGAATTGTCTCATCAGAATGCTATTGCTAAAGAATCCCTTATTAGCACACTATCAGATAGGGAGTTTTCAGAGGTAAAGAAGGTAGACACTGCCCACAAGATATGGAAGTACCTTGCAGACATTTTTGAAGGAGAAAAATAAGTAAAGGATACACGTAGAAAGACTTGGAAGAAAAGATACAATGCATTAGAGATGCTTCCTAAAGAAAACATCAGAGCTTATAATCAAAGGATAAATGAAGCAGTTGCTAGAATCAGGAACAATGGTGGAGAGATCTTAGAGGAAGATATTATGGAAAATTTGATGACTACATTCACTCCTGAATATGAAAACAAAATCAACATCCTTGATGAGACCATGCATCTTACAGCCAATTTCAAGAGAGAGACCTTGATCAGCAAAATCTTAGCTTTTGAGATTTCAAGATTGAAGACCAAACCTAAAAGTGAGACAGCCTTCAAAGCAATAGTTCATGGTAAGAAATCTGCAAACACTTATGGTAATTTTTATGATGATGATGAAGAAAGAACTTTAGATGATTTTATTGCTATGATTGCTAAAAGAGAAAAGAAAGGAAAAGGAAAATATGAAGGTTAATTTCCATTCAAGTTCTTTTCATGTAATAAGATAGGTCACTTTGCATCTAAGTGTCCTACTAGAGATAGGAAGTTCAAAAAGGATTACAAGCCTAAGTACTCTATGGAATGTTACTTTGCTGGAGATGGAGTCTCAGATGAAGAATCAGGTGAAGAAGAAATTAGATTCATTGCTATTGTAGACAAAATAAATAATAAGACTGAACATAAAGATGTGAAAGAGAAACAAGAGCTAGCATTGATTTCCCAAGTAGACATAAGGACAGACTGGATTATAGATAGTGGTTGTTCACATCACATGATAGGTGATAAAGGAAGATTTGTTCATCTGGACAAATACAATGGTGGTATGGTTAGATTTGGTGACAACAATCCTAAACCAATAGTTGGTAGAGGAGTCATCACCTTGGATGGAAAGAATAGTACTGATGATGTTCTCTATGTTGATAGTTTGAAACATAACCTTCTCAGTGTTGGATAGTTACTTGGAAAAGGATATCAGTTGGAGTTTAGAGATGAAAAATGCATCATTAACAACAAGGATGGTTTTATGATTGCATCTAAATCTAAGACAAGAGGTAATGTTTTTCAACTCAATTCAGAAGCAAGTTTCTTTATTGTTAAAGTTGATGACAGTTGGTTGTGGCATAAAATACTATGTCATATCAATTTTGATAACATAGTGAAGATAAGTAATGTTAAGGCAGTAAGAGATCTACCTAGCATAGCAAAGCCAGTTGATACTATATGTAGGGAATGTGTGATGGGAAAGCATCTGAGGAATACATTTAGGAGCAAGCATAATTTAGCAGAAAACAAGTTGGATCTGATTCATACAGACCTATGTGGACCAAGTCAAACAATATCATACTATGGTGAAAGGTATTTCATTCTATTTGTTGATAATTACACAAGGATGAGGTGGGTTGCGTTCTTGAAAGATGAGTTAGAAGCATTTGATAAATTCAAAATATTCAAAGCTAAGGTTGAGAATGAATTTGGATTAAAGATTAAAAAAATTTAAGATCGGATAGAGCAGGACAATTTACCTTTGATAGATTTTATGAGTACTGCAAAGAACATGGCATAAAGAGACAATTAAGTGCACCTAGAACACCTCAGTAGAATAGAATTGCAGAGAGAAGGAATAGGATCATTCTGGATATAGTGTGCACCATCATGATAGAAGGAAAAGTTGCACACACTTATTGGAGAGATGCGGTCAATATAGCAGTCTACACCATCAATAGAATTCAATTGAGGCCTAGCATTGACAAAACACCATATGAGCTATGGTTTGGTAATGTTCCCACACTAAAATACTTCAGAATCTTTGGAAGCAAGTGCTACATCAAGAGGGATGAAGCAGTAGGCAAGTTTGATGCAAGAAGTGATGAAGGAATTTTCCTTGGTTACTCTACTAAAAGTAAAGCTTATAGATGTTTCAATTTAAGATTGAAAAAGATCATTGAAAGTGCGCATGTGAAGATTGATGAAAATTTTATGATTCAAGAAAGATATCATGATTACTCACCCATGATTGAGGAAGAACCTAGACCCTCCACTAGTGAGATAGTTATTGAAGAAATGTTTGATAGTATTGATGTGTTATTCAATGACCCTGAGACAAGTGAGGAAGAAACTCCTAAAGCTGATGAGTCAGCAAAAATGAAAGCTCCAAAGTTTATATTTAGAAACCATTCCAAGAAAGACATCATTGGAGATCAGAGCGGAAAAGTCTTAACAAGGTCACAAGCCAAGAACTCAGATAGAAATGATGCGGTATGTTTACTATCTCAGATTGAACCCTTAAGTGTTGAAGATGCTTGTAATGATTCAGATTGGCATTATGCTATGAAAGAAGAACTTGATCAGATTATTAAGAATGACACTTGGGAATTGGTTCCAAGACCTAGTGATAAGAATGTGATTGGTACAAAATGGATATTCATAAATAAGATGAATGAAGATGGTACAATAGTAAGAAATAAAGAAATTTTAGTATGCAAAGGATATGCACAAAGAGAAGGCATTGATTACTCAGACACATTTGCACATGTGAGTAGATTAGAATCTATTAAGTTGTTTCTAGCTTATGCAATAGTTAAAAACTTCAAAATTTATTAGATGGATGTCAAGTCAGCATCCCTAAATGGAGATTTGAAAGAAGAAGTATACATTGAGCAGCCAGAAGGATTCACCTTATCAGACATACCTGATATGGTATGCAGATTGAAGAAGGCCCTCTATGGACTTAAGAAATCCCCTAGAGCATGGTATGAGAGACTAGATGGATACTTAACAAAGATTGGATTCAAGAAAGGAACATCAGATTGTAATCTATTCATTAGAGAGACATCTGAAGGTTTTTTACTTGTAGCTATATTTGTTGATGACATTATCTTTGGAGGTAATGACAAACTTACTGCTAAATTTGCTAAGGAGATGCAAAATTAATTTGAGATGAGTATGATTGGTCTTATCAAGTACTTTTTATAATTGAATGTGTAGCAGACAGAGAAAGTTATATTCATTAATCAGTCTAAATATGTGAAAGAAATATTAAAAAAATTCAAGATGGATGATTGCAAGCTAGTAGCGACACCTATGATTACTGGATGCAAGCTTACAAAGGAAGATGACTCACCAGCAATTGATATAACATTGTATAATTCTATGATTGGAAAATTGAATTATCTTACTCAGACCAGACCTGATATTGTAGATCTCTATAATTTTGTTGACTATTAGTGTCTTACACTTAGTCATATATCTAGGCAATAATGGTTGGTCATCACTATGACCATGTCATTCTATAAAGGCTAAGTTTTGTATTGTATATTTACTGAGCAGTAGTACTACCGAGTAAAGTCACGATCATAATATGTTTGTAATATGTTGAGTATAGTTATTATTGAGCTACATATATCAATGATTACCAAGTGATAGAGAAGTTCAATAGATGACAAGGACAGTTGATGTCGAGTGCCAAGGATAACTTTTGCTGAGTTAGCTAGAATTGACATACAAGTCTGGAATGACACAATGATCGAGGTAAACCATTTTTTAGGATAATTATATTTTGTATGTTGTCTATTGAGGTAATCACGAAGGTGGTTATGCATCCATATTTCTATCATTGATCCCTATGTATAACCTTTAGCCAATCAGAAAATTGTATAGTATAGGCGACAATAGGAATATATTTGGACCGTAGATCTTTTAATGGTAAAACATTTTTTGTTGCTATATAAAGGAAAGATCTAGAATAGAGATGTGTGTGTGAATCAGAGAGAGAAATAGAGACATTGAGATCAGATGAATACTGTGAGTATGTGAGTATGAGGAAATGATAAGAAGTATTCAGATCAAGTTTTACCTTTCAAGGGTTTCTAGGTTACCAAATCTATTGTGTTATGTGTGATTTCATGTATGTTGCTTGACATAATATATTACTTAGATTGTTCAAGTTTTGTTTACATGATGCATAAAGTTCTAACAGTTTAAAAGGATAGAAGTTAGTAAGTTCTGATTCACCCCCCCCCCCTCTCAGTACTACTTTCCCATTTGTATTTCCAACAATTGCTTTCAGAGAAAAGGGTTTCTCATAAGGAAGTCTAACCACTTGAGGAAAAGATCTTAAGATGGAAGTTTAAAAATTGGGAAAAGTCATAGAGAATCAAAATATTGAAGTTCAACTAGCATTACAATAGCTGGAAGCAACCAGAGGGGAACTGAAGAAATCTTTGAGAAAAAGAAGAGAAATTGTTATTCAACAAAGTGAGCCACTGTACAAGGAAGAAGACACCATTGGACTATTTGATACTAGTAATTCTATAGAAAATGACAAAGCCATGAAAGAACTGATGGAGAAAAATACCACACTGAATGATGAAATTAGGACTCTAAAGAGAGACAAGGAAATTCAATCTATCAGACTTTGTGAAGTAGTGGAGCAGAAAAAGAAAGCTAAAGATGATAAAGCATATGTTACAAGATCTACGGTCCAGATATATTCAACTGATGATGATAAAGCATATCTTCATTAAAATAAGGCTAGATGAAAGAACAAGTGATATACAAAGGTTGACTAATAATCAACTAGATATGGTAAACCAACTACTATTGGCCAACCAAGAATTGGGTAGGAAAGACTTGGAGAACAATCAGCTAAAACATGAAAATGATCAGCTAAAACATGAGTTGAGAACTGAGAAAGAAATCAATGAAAGGATGAACAAACCTAATGAAGCTACAAAATATTTTGAAGAACTGTTAAGGTCACCTAGGAGATCTGGTGATAGATCTAGACTTGGACTGAATGAACAATCATCTACTAAAGAAGGAGAGTCATCAAAAGATGGAGAACAAAAGATTGCTAAACCAAAGAACAAAAATCCCACATGTCATCACTATGGGAAGCCAGGACATATAGCTAACATATGCAGAAGAAAACATGGTAAGACTGATTCTAAACCCAAGTTTAATGGACATTATTTTAACTACAAGAAGCATGGACATCAAGCACATGAATGTAGATCTAAAGCTAACATTTCATCCACCTCGCCAAAATTTCAAGGAAGTTGTTTCAATTGTTAGAAGTATGCACACAAAGCTTATGAATGCTGATCTAGACCAAGGTGGTCAACTAATGAGCAAACAAAGCCAATCCCATAGCGCAAAAGTTACAATTGGGATTACAACACTTGGTACAATTGTCATTATTGTGGTAAGTATGGACATATTGGAGTAAATTGCATGAAGACTCATTTTAGAGGCAAATCCAAAAGTTGGATGAATGGAAGCATGGTCTGTTATAAATGTAATAAGGTCGGTCACTTAAAGAGAGATTGCAGATCACCTATGCCGAGCAATGTTAACAACTAGAATGAGGATATCTATGAAAAATGAGGAACCAGATAGAAAAGTCATGGAGGAAGAAAGAAGAAGGAACAACAAGTGAAGCAAGCACATATGAGGTCACCCAATCCAATGGATCAGGTGATCACACTTCTTCCAACTAAGCATGAAAGGTATGTCTGGAACTGATTCTTGCAAAGCCTTACTTTACATCAGTTCCTAGCATAGAATCAAGAGAAAGTCCATATCTGCATAGATTAAGATGCATTAAGACATATCTAAGCAAAAATAGAAAATTTCATTTTGATGTCGAGCATCAGTGTCATGACCGAGCTAACAATGTTTGTCGAGCACCTGTTATTGCTAAAATCCTATGCTAAGTTGTATCGCAATGGTTACATCAATCGAGCTTGTGTTTAACCAAGTTTAACATGAGTTTTCTGAGACAATTGTATTTCACCTAAAATCTGTACGGAGCATTTATGAGGCCCTAATCCTATTTTTTCAGATTCTATAAAGAAGAAAGTTGTTGTTAATTTCATTTCACCAGGCTATTCAATATTTTAGAGAGATTCTGAATCTTCTCAGGGTGCCGTCGGTAAAATTCATCTGCAAGGTTAATTGACAAAAAGGTACTTTACTGAGAAACTATTTTCTTTTTGAAAATTACAATTTTAAATGGCATCATCTTCATCCGCACCAGTCAGGAAATAGGGAATGGAAGTTTTCAATGTACAACTTGTAAGGAATGAGGTTTGTAAACTAAGGATATTCAAGGTAATATCTAAAAGTGTGATCAAAGGAGATTTGAACGGAGACCTATCTATGACTCTAGAAAATGTGTTAATGATGAACGATGTTAGGTCCTGCTATATGTGCAAAATTGGAGAAATCGGTGATTATGAGATTAGAAAAGCATATGATAAATTATGTATCAACGGTTTGCTGAAGCCAGAGCATAAGGTTGTTGCTGACCAAGGGTTAGTACATGCCCTAAATTTCTCACAAAATTTTAAGGTAGAATGGATAAAGATCATGCTGGGTCAAGTGCATGACATGCAATTATGGCTGGAAGATGGACCAATGAAGATTATGAAGTAAATGATACATGATGTCACTGGTTACCCTACCATTGACGGAAAGAGAATGATGAAATGTGCAGGAAAAGAAGATATTCAAACGAACACATAGGCAGTCTAGAACAAATGTGAAATGACAATTTCCACCATCACTAATCCAAAAATTGACTTTGTTGTTAGAGTTATCTCGCATAAGTTTTACCAATCTAGTCGGTTGGACAATGTCCCCTGTATGGAAGTGGACCAAGCTTGGAAGATAATTAAGAAAGGGCACACATATGATCTTGTCGAGCTCCAACTAACTCAACTTTTTGAGAACTTGAACTCCATTAGGATGGTGAAGAACTCTATGTGTAAGTTCAGTTCCTTGTTGATCTATATATTCTTTCATGTCAAGAAGTATTTTCCTACACATGGTGATGTGAAATGGGATAAGAAGAAACCAATTACTATTCAGATAAATGATTTCATAAATGATATTGGTGATGATTTTGAAGGGATAATGGACAATTATTTCATTAAGTTTAAGAAGAAGATGAGGAATAGGACTAGAGTCCATGTGTCTCTGATTGAGAAATATAGTAAAGACATATGTTTTCTAGTAGACACAGACTTTACCTATGCACAGGAAGTCCTACCTAGGGTTTCATGGTTGATGCCACTACCCTATGAACTCAATATTGATGAAGCTACTACTACAATCACAGCCCTCCTACCTGAGGAAGTTGATAACAAGGCACCTTACTTTGGTACATTTGAAGAGGCCAAATCCAAGATCTCTTTGGGATTATTGGCTGCCACCACTGAGAGAAGAAGAAAGAAAATAGTAAAGAATCTAGAAGAATATATTAAAGAATCTGGCAAAGATACACCACTACAGTTAACCCAAGGGTTAGGAGAAGATGAGAAGAGTGCAACTAGTGGAAGTGAGATAGAAGAAGAAGAAGAGAAGAAACCAATAATTGTCGAGTCCCCACCTAAAAGAAGAGTGTTGAAATGTAAAGTGTCTGAGACACCATCACTTAGACCTCAGGCAAGAAGGACTACTATTGAGACTCCTAAGATGCCTCCTACATCTGCAAAGTGAAAATCTACTCAATCCAAGACAGTGCCGACCAAGGTTATGAAGAATCTAAGAAGGAAACTTGTTCTACCAAAAGATGATGAAGAAACTGAAAGTGATGAAGCAATAAAGGGGAAGGAAACACAATAGGGTTCACATCAACTCACTTTTGATGAATTGTGTCATAAGCTTACTAGCACAGCTACAGTTGATGAAGTGAAGAAATTAAAGTTTGGACTGATGAGTATTGGAGATAAAGAAAAAGTTGAGGATGTTATTCTTGAAATGTTATACACTTTCAAGATGCTACCGATTGAAATTGAAAATAGGATTCCAAAGTAATTGTGCAACCGAGTCACACAAAAATGGGAATATGCTTTACAAACAGAGCAAGAAATAAGAGCAAGTACATTTGCACAAATTGAATCCACTCTCTCTCCTACAAATATCAAATAGATAGTTAACCAATACAAAGGCAAGTTTGATCCTAAACTTAGAGCCTATCTTATCCTTCAACACAAGATTGAAGATGTTTTTCAAGAGAGTTTGAAGATTTGGAAGGTAGTGTTTGGTTTGTTACCCACCCTGGTAGAAGAAAAGGATGAAGGAAAGAATGAAAGTACAGTTGCTTCTACTTCAATAGTTGTTGAACCTGACAATAAGCAAATTAAATTGGAGACTGATACTCCTAAGGAAGTGCAATCATAGGATACTTTTGAGGTTCACATTGTTGATATTCCAAAAGAGAGCCCCATTAAGAACTTGTTCTTAACTAAGGATGATCTAAAGAAAATAGTAGCAACAGGAACACCCCTGCTAGGTAGTAACACAATACTATTGCAAGTCAAGGATTATCCCACCATCATGAGCACACAATCTACCACTGATAATCCTACTATACCTAGAGTTTCTACTATTGATGAGTTAGTCGGTACAAGTCTTACCGAGGAATCAATCAAATTCGTACCACTAACTCACTCTATCGAGAAAGAAGTTAAAGCAGAAGATAAAATTCAAAGTCCTCCTAAGGAAGAACACAGCACAAAAGGACATGGAACAAAGCTAGATGAACAAGTTGTTAGACCTCATGCTGAGGAAAAGGAGAAAGGAGAAGGAAATAGTAGAGGAAAATTCACTGAAGAAAAAGTGCCGAAGGAACAAGACACCATCAAAGCTCTTGTACAGCTACTGAGTGGAAGCACCCCATCGAGAGCACCAAAGGAAAAAGATGAGGTAACAATTGATGAAGAAATTGTTATTCCTAAATGGGATACTGATAACCTTACTTTTGAGTAGCTACAGATAATGACAGATTTTTTGACAAGGAAAAGTAGACAAGCAGAACTCCGAAGGGAGCATCAACAAAAATAGGTTCTTCATGAAATTAAGGACATATTTAATGAAGTATATGACTTGACGGATGTAAATAGTTCTGTTTCCATACTGGAACAACTTGTACATATTGTTCAAAAAGTAAATAATGACGTGAGTTGTGCAAGTGATAAGCTATTTGAATGGGTAGAACACAGATTTGAGACAAAAATGCTGGATAAAATATATGTCGAGATAGAAGTAAAACAAGTTGAGTTGTCAACTTTGGTAAAGGAGACTGAGAGATTAGTTGTGGATGGACAATCTCTACTGGCCAAGATATGCAATGTTGAATTCTTCATAGATGAGAACCAATGCTTTCTTGAAACTCTCAAGCAAGAGATCAAAGTTTCAAGTCAATCCCTGACTTTGGATGCTAGCACCAGTGTTAGACATTATCTTAAGGTAATGCAGACATAGGGTAAGTTAGCCGAGCTGATGGAAAATGATGGAAATATTTTCTCTCACCTACTTTCTATTCAAACTATTCTTACACCACATTTGGAGGCTATATAAAGAAAATTAGCTAAGAATAAAACATTGATCTAGAGTGATTCACATTTGTCTACAGCTGAAGGTCTCATCAGTCTAACCGTTGATTCAGAAGTACAAACTGAAGTGTTAAATCTCACTTCAACTGCATGGATAGATGCATTATACATGATCACAGTGCTACACAGACCTTTTCTGGAGAAAATCTATAACTTACCTACTAATGAAGAAATTAGATGTGTCAAAAACAAGGGGGAATTATCATGACACAAGTGTGAACAGGGATAGGTAACACAATTTTAAATATGTATATATATCTCAGGGGGAGTTTTAGGCTATACAAACATATTTTTGTAGTTGTATATACGAATGTCATGACAAAGTGTTTTTGCCACTAATGTCAAAGGGGGAGATTGTAGATCTCTATAATTTTGTTGACTATTAGTGTCTTACACTTAGTCATATATCTAGGAAATAATGGTCGGTCGTCACTGTGATCGAGTCATTCTGTAAAGGCCAAGTTTTGTATTGTATACTTACCGAGCAGTAGTACTGCTGAGTAAAGTCATGGTCACAATATGTTTGTAATATGTTGAGTATAGCTATTGCTGAGCTACATATATCAATGATTACCAAGTGATAGAGAAGTTCAATAGATGATGAGGATAGTGGATGCCGAGTGCCAGAGATAACTTTTTCTGAGTTAGCTAGAATTGACATACAAGTTTGGAATGACACTGATCGAGGTAAACCATTTTTTAGGATAATTATATTTTGTATGTTGTCTATTGAGGTAATCACGGAGATGGTTAAGCATCCATATTGCTATCATTGATCCCTATGTATAACCTTTAGCCAATCAGAAAATTGTATAGTATAGGCAGCAATAGGAATATATTTGGACCGTAGATCTTGTAACGGTAAAACATTTTTTGTTACTATATAAAGGAAAGATCTAGAATAGAGATGTGTGTGTGAATCAGAGAGAGAAATAGAGACATTGAGATCAAATGAATACTATGAGTATGTGAGTATGAGGAAATGATAAGGATAAGTATTCAAATTGAGTTCAGTGACCAAGCATAGCAGTGAAAAGACAGAATCAAGAAAGATCGGATAGAAGAGATCACAATCATACATTAAAGAGAAGATCTGTAATCAGCATATCAATGCAAACCGAAGGATCATATACTGAGACATTTTAACCAATGTATCAGGGTAAATCTCTTAACCGAGTAATCTTAGCAGACTTTTGTAAATCTCTTACCGAGTGCTTACTTTATTGTAAGTTTACAAATCCTCTAACAAGGTAGACTGAATAAGTCTCTTAGCTTTTAACAGAGCAGACCTTTCACGGGGTAGATCATGATATGATCAAATTTTTTAAAGCCCTAAAAGGAAAAAATTATTATCTATAGTAGTGAAGATTTGTGGGTGTTATCCCCACCCCAATTTTACCTTTCAAGGGTTCTAGGTTACCAAATCTATTGTGTTATGTGTGATTTCATGTATGTTGCTTGACATGATATATTACTTAGATTGTTCAAGTTTTGTTTACATGATGCGTAAAGTTATAATAGTTTAAAAGGATAGAAGTTAGTAATTTTTTATTCACCCCACCCTCTTAGTACTACTTTCCCATTTGTATTTCCAACAGATATTTCAAATGCAGTTGGCATAGTTGGAAGATTTGCAGCAAAACCTAAGCAAAGTCACCTCATCATAGTAAAGAGGATATTCAAATACTTACAAGGCACTATAGGCTATGGTCTATGGTATCCTAATTTAGAAAATGTTGAGCTTCATGTATACAGTGATGCAGATTTGGTAGGATGTGTAGATGACAGAAAGAGTACATCAAGAGGAGCAGTGTTTGTTGGTGATAAACTTGTCACTTGGACAAGCAAGAAACAAAATTGTATTTCTCAGTCAATAGCAGAAGCAGAGTATGTTACAGCTGTATGCACCCTAAAATGGTTGCCTAGACTTTGGGCCCCCATTTAGCAATTTATCAAATCCCTGAATCAATATTTTCAAAAATCAACATTTTTCAATTATATCAATTTCCTTGATCAAATCCTATTTTATCATTTTCAATTATTTGCCTTGGGCTAACCATTTTATCCTAAGTCTTTATTTATTTAAAAAGAATATTTCCTCCCTTTTTAATGAATAAAAAGCCCCCACTTTTCATCTTATCCTAAGTTGCACAAATAAAGCATTATTCTTATTTTATAAAAAGAAGAAAAGCACTTTTTGTCTCATATGGACACAAAAGTCAACTCTTATTTTCTCATTGGAGGATATTTGTGCACATGGATTGCTCCTCTTTGATGCTCCATCATTGATTAAATCTTTTGCCTCTTAATCTCCATGGTCCATTTATCCTCATCTCCTATAAAAGAAGAGCTCTCTTCCTCATTTGCATATCATTCAATTTTATGCTAACTTTATGTTGTAGGTTTTCTAGGTCATTTGGAGCTCTTTGAAGATTTTCTTGCATCAAAACTTTGAAGACATTGTTGTTGCATCTCATTTAGCTTGCTTTCATAGTTGCATAATCATGGCATTCTCAGTATAGACTTTCTCTATGCAATAGATTAATCTCACATAGTCTAAATAGGAAGGATTTGTAACACTTGTTCTTTCCTTTCATAGATTAGTTGCATTGTTCTTTCATTTCTATAGCCTAGCTTGCATCATTCATTTTCATAGATTATCTTACATTTCATTTGATTCTTGGAGATATTGGCACTCTTGCCCTTGTCTTCACTTGAATCTCTCATTGTGTGGTTGACTAGCAAGGTCATTAGCTTAATAGCTCTAGCTAAGAGCAATTTTACAATCTTGCAACTCCATACATAGAGAGCTATGGATCGATTTTTGAGGCCTTGTTCTTGAGTTTTCTTGATTGTAAGGATTTATAGAAGTGCACTACTTTTATGTGTACATTTCTAGCACCCACCGTGAGGCAGAGTAGATTAGCTTTGTCCTTTAAATTTTGCATTTCCATCATATTTTCGGCAATTTTTGGACATTATTCGCGGTCTCTAGGTTTTCTATCTCAGAGTATCATGTGATAGTTCTAGGAATATCACATGATAGTTCTTTGTGTACATGAGCAGTACTTCACCTGTCGGAAGATCACCCGCCTATTTCAGGAACTGTCACCTGGTCTCGGATGAAGTATCACCTGGGTATAAAGCAGAGTATCACTCTGACTAATCTTATCACTCTAGTACACTAAGAAGTGTCACATGATAATTTTGGTGTTTGCAGTCTATTTCTGTACCTGGAAGTGAGCCTTTTTGAGGTTTTTTGGCCGAATCTTGATTTAGTTAGCTTGTTGTTTCTATTTCCTGCACTTAGATAGAATTAATTTGCATAGTTGTACTTAGTTTCTTGCACCTTCATTTGGATTTTGGATCTAAAAAGAACCTCTCATGTGTTTGGCTTGAATTTTTACTTGCTTTCATAGACACATCTCTTTTATGCTCTTAATGGTAAATGAAAGAACATAGATTTGTTTTTACAAGTTTGTGTAAGTGAATGCTTCTTGGTTTCCAATATCAAACATCTCATTGAGTGATTGGGGGCATGGATTCATTCCTTGTTTACATAGGGAGTTAAATGCACCACTTTGTGGACTCACTCTATGTTTTCTTGGAAAGTTAGATATTCTATTGATTCAACCCTTTTTCATTTGTGAGTAGTATTGGTAAGCAACTTTAGAGTACTTTTGATTGATCTTGTTAGCTAAATTGGGTTGTTGGACTCGCTTATTTCTAATCACCCCTCATTTATTCCCTTTGGATGCAAGGTCAACATTCATATATAGGGGAGGGGTCTACTTGAAAAGAGTGTTAAGTGTTCCACAAAGTTTCCCCCTTTTTATGCTTTCTTGATCTCATTAGTTTTCTAAGGTGTTGACTCACCTTGAGTTTGTGTGAGGAGTTAAATGTTCCACCTTGTGGACTCACTTCACACTCACTTGAAGAGTACTTTTGATTGATCTTGTTAGCTACATTGGGTTGTTGGACTCATTTATTTCTAATCGCCCCTCATTTTTTCCCTTTGGATGCAAGGTCAGCATTCATACATAGGGGAGGGGTCTACTTGAAAAGAGCGTTAAGTGTTCCACAAAGTTCTCCCTTTTATGCTTTTTTGATCTCATTAGTTTTCTAAGGTGTTGACTTGCTTTGAGTTTGTGTGAAGAGTTAAATGTTCCACTTTTTGGACTCACTTCACATTTATTTGAAGAGTTAAGTGTTCCACCTTTAGTGCTTTAAATAATTTTGATAGTGGATTGCTTAATTTTTAGAGCTAATTGGATTTTGGATTGTTCTAATCTTGTTGGCCTAACAAGTTGTGGTTGTAGGTGCATTTGCTTGAAATATTTTGCTAAAAGAATGCATGTCAAAGCTTCAAATGCACAAGGGCTACTAATGCTTTTTGTAGGGCTGCCCAAAGCATAAAAACCTAATCAAGTGCTTGTTTAATTTCTTTCTTTATTGAGTGCAGCATATACTAGTTGTTTCATTTCATAGGCACTTAATATCTTGTTGTAGGAATTCTTGGGTGGTAGGAGAAGTATGCTCTTCACCCTTGTGGTGAACCAGAAAATCTTGACCCATCTTTGGATTTTGAAAGCAAGAGGGTAATTGAACCTTTGCTTGGTGTGTTTGGGAGAAAGCTTTGAGATAAAGGAGTATGTTCTTCACCCTTATGGTGAAACAAAATCCTTGAACCTCATAAGTTGATCCATTTCTTTGTTTAGATCTTTTAGAATCCTTTAGTAGGCCTGGTCTTAAGCAATCAAGATGAACGACTGAAGTGGGGACAAGCTTATTGTCGGCTATTCTGACCCACTATAAACTCAAGGCTATCGAGGACACAAAACCTTGGTAGACGTAGTGCTTGTCTTCACTTGATGTGAGTACTTGTGGGATTGTGACCATGAGGAAAATGTTGAGCAAGAATGCTTAAGGTACTCTTGAGGCCGTGAGGTTACTTGTTGCAAGGTAAGGAGTCCCTTTAGGGAGCAAGAGAGGTACTACGAATGAAAGCCCTTATTAAGAACCATAGTTAAAGGCCACCCTATTTTGCTGCTTAGTTTCTTGGTGCAAGGATTGATCCAAGTGGAATAACCTGGATCACCCCAAGATTACTCACCATATGTGTTCCTTTGGTTGTGTCTTTGGCACTTCCATGACAAAGCCAATATCTATTGTGGGAAACCACTTTGTGTGAGGCAAGGGAGCATCAAGTGTGGGCCAAGTTGTTAAGTATTGAGCCTTGACTTTCTAGGATAGATATTGCTTGAAGTGTCTTTGATTGTGTAATACTAGTGTTAACATTCTTGAACATTCAAATAATTGGTAGCATTCATAAGGTTTTCTATTTTTGATATCACAAGTGTTTGTCTTGGCAAGGTTGCTTTTTCCCTTGTTTCAAGTGTTTTAAGACACGTTTGATCTCATACTATTTGCAAACTTGTCAAATTTTTGTTGATATTGTGATTGAGATCAAAAAAATTAACCCTCAGACTGAAAATTTTGATCAAACAAACCTGAAAATGCACATTTCACACAATTCTAGTCAAGTGTCATGCAAACTAGCAACAGTATCACTTGCTTTGAGAAGAAATATCACGCGATAGTTCATTCCTACTGGACTATCGCCTAACCTGCCTGGAGTCTATCACCTAGTTATTGTGAGGTTTATCACCTGGTGAAAGGTGAAATATCACCTCAATGAGAAGTATCACT
Source organism: Chamaecyparis obtusa (assembly GCA_027943335.1). Classification (NCBI taxonomy): domain Eukaryota; kingdom Viridiplantae; phylum Streptophyta; class Pinopsida; order Cupressales; family Cupressaceae; genus Chamaecyparis; species Chamaecyparis obtusa. The sequence continues at coordinate 1,363,283 of BSBK01001771.1, forward strand.
TGGTTATCCTGGAAAGTGTCACTTGAGAATTTTCTGTTGTATACCTAGTTTCAGTCGTTTCACAATTGCTTTTAGTTGGCTAGGTCTTTAGGAAGGTAACTTATCTTGCCTCTGGAAGCCTGTCTTTACTCTGAATTTTTGTTTTTAGCTCTCTAGGGGTAGTATCAGTCGATTTACAAAGTCACTTTGGGAAGAATTGTCAAGTTAGAAGATTATTCCTATTGAGAAAGTATCTCTCTAGAGTTGTTAGTAACATTCTTGAAGAATTCTAGTACTCTTTTTGTCCAAATCATTTCCATTCAAAGTCAATTTTAATTATACAATTTGGCTAAGTCCATCCTCTTGGTTCAAGCGTGCAAGGATATTGATCCTTTGATTTAAACACCTCTTTGACAGTGTTGGTAACACCTTTTGTAATTCCTATCTTACCATCTCTTTTTGGACATTAGAGAACTTTAATTATCTTAGTTTGGTGTTGACACTTTGAGAGGTCACCTTATCATCAAGACTCATTTTCTTTCATGTCAATTACAACAAGGTACCAAATGAATCAAGGAAAGTGACCCCCGATTGTCTTTAATCAATTACCCTTAGTTAAGACTCGTCAACAGCGAAAGGGAAAAGAACCCATTTTTTATCAATCCCCTAAGAGTGAGTCCAAGGTTGGTTTTGACCCAAAGAGTAATCCCAACAAATTGAGTTCCTCTTTAGCACCTTTTTCATCAAATATGGACATGAGTTACACCTTCACTAGACAACAAAGAGAAGCAATGAATCAAACTCTTAATGACATGTTCCATTGACATAGGGGTGGCACGATGTCTGCTAGGTCTTCTTTTGATAGTCCACCTAGATCACCTCCTATCAACACAAGGTATCTAGATGCTCATCAACGAGCTAAGAAACATAATAGACAAGCTCACTCAAATGCACAGTCACAACATGAAGACCAAAACAATGAATCTAGTGATGCTCATATCAATGCAGCTAATGTATCCAGACATTCAAGACAACCGTCTCCACTTAGAGACACCTCAAGATACACAAGTGAGAGGTTGAAGCACATTGAGAGAGAAAAACAAGCCTTCTTGGATGAACAAGCTACTAAGGAAAAAAGGTTCAAACAATTGGAGGATGAGGAATGAGCTTTGCTAGACATAAAGAGAAGAGCCGCATAAGAAGAACAAGATAGGCTCCTAGCACAATAACTCCATAATCAATTCAATAATAGGGGTACCAATAGTGGAAGCAACTCTCCACCATCTACTCCCTCACCAAGTCCAAGAGCTAGAAGAAGGTCAAGGACCCCATCAAGATCACCTAGTCCTAGAGGAAGAAGGACTTCTCGGTATAACCATCATAGGAGACAATCATCTCCTAGACATTTAAGACAACCCTCCCAATGAGCTCATCATGGCTCTCAACATGGAGGAAGTAATGCCAACTTTGACACTATTGATTTCATGGCAATCCAACAAGAACCATCCTTCCAACAATATGTGGAGAAGTATGTGGAGAAAAATAAGGATCAGTTCTTGGAAAGTCTAATCAATAAAGGTGCAAAAGTCCCATACAACTTTGATGTGGACCAAAAGATTAAGAAGAAAAACCCTTCAACTGATGAGGTGATTAAACAGATGCAAAAGACTATGGAAAAAATGATGGCTCCTAAGAGTTCCTTCAACTTGGACTCCATATGTCCCAATCCCATTGACAAGAGTGTGGTTATGGTAAATTTTCCTAGAAAGGTTGAAATCCCCACATATGACAAATATGATGGTAGTGATGACCCCCATGACCATGTATGACAGTTCTACATCATGAGCTTTGAATTTCATCATGAAGACTCCTACCTTATGAGGTTATTCCCAAGGAGCCTTAAAGGCCAAGCTATGGAGTGGTTTACTAACCTTACCCCTCCTATTAAAACATTCAAAGAACTTGTCCAAAGATTTGTGCAACATTTTGCATATAATTTATCAAGGTCAGTCACCATGCTTGATTTGTGTAAATTAAAATAGAATCAAGGAGAACCCTTTGTGACATTTTTAAAAAGATGGAGGCACTTATGTTCCAAATACTCTAGGACCATCCCTGAGGAAGAAAGGATTGATATAATTGTGAGCAATCTAGTGCTAGAATTAAGATATGAAGTTAGAAAATTGGTCTTTAATTCTTTTGACACTATGGTAGAAACTACATGTTGCATCAAGGATGTTCTAAAAGAACAAGGTATTTTGGCCAAACAAAGTAACAACAACAATAAGGATAAAAAGAACTCATATTGGAACAAAAATAAGCATGTAGTCAACAATGGAGTTGTTGACTCTCCACAACCTAAGGAACAAGGAGTTCTTAATTTATCTAACGCAGTTCAAGCTATGAAGCTGCAGACATCCTTAGATCAACAAGAGCACAAGCCCAAGTATCAAGATAAATCTAAGTCAGGAAAGAGACAATTCACTAAACTTGGGGACTCTTATGCAGATATTTTTAAGACCTTGATTGCTCATAATTTGGTACAACCTCATGATCCTTCAAAGTTTCACATACCAGATCCTAAACCTTATTGGTGGAATGAGAAGGCTTACTATGTGTACCACAATGGGATTGGACATGACATTGAAGGTTGTTTTAAACTCAAACATCTTGTTCAAGACCTTATTGAGAATGGGAAATTAAAAGTTGATGGATTGATCACAAACACAGACCACAAGGCCTTTAAGGATCCCTTGCCTAAGTATGAGAAGGGGGAGACTTCTCAAAACAAGAATGGCAAGGCCGCAATCAATTATACCTATACTACTATAGAGAATGTCATTAATATGCTTGAGGTTGTGGACAATGATGTCAACATGATGAGAGGGAGTGATCCCTATGATTATGATGTAAGCTCACCTCCAATATTTGATGAAGGACCTGTTGTTGTGCTTAGAGGTCCTCAATCTCAAAGGTCATCTCAACCTCTCAATGTTGTTACTAGGAGTCAGTCCCAAGGTCCTATTATCATTAGAGGTCCTAATTCTAGCAAATCTCAGCAACCAATGTCCAAAAATGTTCCTCCCAAATCTGCAATTGGTCCTGATATGAGTTACAACCTTATTGATTAGTTATAGTGAATGCCAGCATAGATTTCCATTTTTGAGCTCTTAGAATTATCTCCTAGACACAAGCGTGTCCTTGAGGATGCTTTATGTGTAGAAAATGTCCCTAATGATATAGATGTTAACCAATTCTAGAATATGGTCAACCACCTTGCTAGCCCACATTACCTTACATTTTTCGAAGAAGATGATAAAGCCTTGAGCCATCCGCACAATCTTGCCCTTCACATTGAGGTCATGATCCATAAAACCCATGTTAGGCATGTGTTGATAGATGGGGGTGCTGGGCTCAATATTTGTTCTTTAAGTCTTTTGAAAAACCTAGGTTACTCAGAGCATGCCATTGATACCAAGAAGAAAATTACTATCAAAGCCTATGATGAGGCTGAGAGAAGTTCTAAGGGGTTAGTTGTTCTTCCAGTCAGAATTGGTCTAGTTGAAAAGGACATTTTGTTTCAAATCATTGATGCTGGTCCTCTAGCATACAACATCCTACTAGGTAGACCATGGATTCATGACATGCAAGTAGTACCATCTACCTATCACCAATGTGTCAAGTTTCCATACAAAGGTGTAGAAGTCTGCATACCAGGTGATAGTACTTTATCTATTAATGTCATTTCAGTAGGGGCCCATGTTCCCTTAAATAGAGAAGCAGATAATTTTGGGGCAGGTTTTGAGCAATGTAAGGATAAATTCAAGTCCATAGACCTTGGTATGGGAGGATATAAAATTGACTCCTTTACAAAATTGCCAATTTCACCTAGGTCCTATGGTAAACCGTCACAAGAGATGCATCACTCATCTTCAGCCATGACTCTATTCGATACTTTTGTAGAGTCTTCAGTACCTATTTAGGATGAGAAAGAAGAGGTGGCTGTTAGAGATTGGATATACAGAGAAGAAAAGTACCTACATAATGAAAAATTTTCTCTATATCCTAAGACTTATGGGAGAGGATACACGTTAGTCACCAACATGGGCTACCTGGGTCATGGCCCTCTCAGTCATAGGTTAGATGCCAAGGTTGAACCACTCAACCATGCTCTTTTTGGTCATAGGACTAAGTCAATGGTTGGCTTGGGGTTTGATAATGGAAATAATAAAAGTGTTCCTATCCTAGCTATGATGGATAGTGATAGTGACTTAGATTATACACCTAATCTCCAAAACCAACAAGACATGATTGATGATTGGGTGCCTTCTACAAATCTCCTTTGGGGGGATTCAGATGACTTAACAATTGTAAGCACAAACAAAAATGCTAGAGAAGGTGATACCCTTCACAATCTCAAACCTTCTACATCAAGGCATCCTAAGCCTTCTTGGTGTAAACATCCTAGCAGAGATTCAGAAATAGATTCGCATGAGTTTGAGTGGGACTCTCTTTTAGATGGAACAATTGATTTGGACATGGATGTTGTCCACACCTATAGTACTCAACCTGATGTGACCAACGAGCCTAGTGTAGGACTAGAGGATTGGACTCCTCGAATTGCCTTAGTAGATGACGCTTCATTTGGTAGGATGAGTCCTAATTCAGGTATCTTAGAGGGAGACTTGACAGATCCTAACTGTGCGATCACCAGAGACAACACCTTTCATATCAATAATATTGAACCAATCATTGGCCTACCCCTTGTAAACCATCATTTGATTGATTGGTCACAACTTTGTCAAGAGCCTCAACTCCTCACTTTTCACAATGACTATGAAATAGCTTTCTACCTGAATGCTCTTGAACTCATAGTCTCTTCCACCAGTGAACCTACAAAAAGTATGATGGAGCCGGATATTAAGTACCTCAGTCTTAAAATAAAAAAAAATAAAAAAAAAGAAATGGTTCTGATGGCGAAAACCACTATGTGGCAGTGTCAAAACCCAAAAAAGTAAAAAGAAAGGACATATCTAAAGGTGAAAACCTCTTTGAGGCACCTAAGGATGGGGTACTTAATAACCTACTGAGTTATTTCCAAGACAGGTCATCAGTTCTTATTGAGCCTACACAACTAGTAAATTTGAATACAGAAGAGGCTCCACAGGTGATACATCTAGCTCAATCTCTATCAGTGAAAGAAAAAGAGGCATACACGAAGTTCTTACAAAAGAAGAAAATCAATTTTTCTTGGACATATTCAAACATACCAGGGCTTGACACTAATCTTATTATGTATCACTTATCTATAGCTTTGGGAATTAAACTAGTAAAACAAAAGTTGAGGAAAATGTATCCTCACATAGCTCTCCTTGTTAAAGCTGAATTAGAAAAGCTCTTAGGAGTCAGATTTATTAGAGCTATCGATTATGCCGAGTGGATCTCAAATATTGTTCTAGTTTCAAAGCATGATGGGTCCATTCGTGTATGCATATACTTCAAAGATCTTAACAAAGCTTGCCCAAAGGATGACTTTCCACTCCCTAACATGGACATGATAGTGGATATGACTACGGGCTATGAGATATACTCTTTAATGGATGGTTTTTCCAGTTATAACCAAATAAAAATAGCTCCTAAGGATCAAAAAAAGATAGCCTTCACATGTGCATGGGGAACCTATTGTTGGAATGTCATGCCATTTGGATTAAAAAATGTAGGAGCAACATACCAAAGAGCTATGACCATAATATTTCATGATATGATGCATAAAAACATGGAGGATTATGTGGATGATACCTTGGCTAAGTCTAAGTAAAGGGATACACACCTAGAAGATTTGGAAGTAATTCTAGATCGAATGGAGCAGTTTTAGTTAAGATTGAATCCGAAAAAGTGTGCCTTTGGGGTTACCTCAGGTAAACTTCTAGGATTTATAATTTCAGCCAAAGGAATAGAGGTGGATCCCATAAAGGTTCAAACTATATTAAATATGCCTCCTCCTAAGAACATTAGTCAGATGAGAATTCTTCAAGGATGACTCCAATCCATATAGAGGTTTATTTCATAGCTTGCAGATAGAGCACAACCATTCAACAAGACATTGCATAAAGGAAGCACATGTGCTTGGAATGAGGATTGCCAAAAGATCATAGATCAAATAAAGCAATACTTGGCTAATCCTCCAATTTTAATGCCTCCTATCCCAGGAAAACCATTACTTCTGTACATCTCAATAACAAAATATTCCTTGGGGGCATTGTTGGCTCAACTTGATGATACTAGGAAGGAAAGAGCCATCTACTACATTAGCTATACTCTAGTATCTTATGAGATCAATTATAATAGTATTGAAAAGTCTTGTCTTGTGATAGTGTTTGCTTCCCAAAAGTTGTGACACTACATGCTTGCCCATACTATACATCTCGTTGCAAAAATTGATCCTCTTAAATATTTGCTTGGTAAGGCTGCTCTCATGAGTAGACTTGCTAAGTGGATGATGGTTTTGTCAGAATTTGATATAGAGTACATTGAACGTAAGGCTATAAAGGGGCAAGCTATTGCAGATCAACTCATTGATTTCCCAGTCAAGGATAGCATGCCTATTCAAGTAGAATTCCCAGATGAGCACATAATGTACATGACCATACGTACTTGGAAAATGTTCTTTGATGGATCAAATATGCAACATGGATTAGGAGCTGGAGTATTGTTTATTTCTCCTCATGGGTGCAACATACCTAAGTCTTACAAACTTTTGTTCCCATGCACAAAAAATATTGTAGAATATGAGGCTCTAACCAATGGACTTAAGATGGCTATTGAGTGGAATATAACAGAGTTACATGTCTTTGGGTATTCGCAATTGATTATCAACCAAGTGAATGGAGAATACCAAACTAAGGATGATAAGATGATACCTTACAAAAAGATGGTTGATTCATTACAGTGTTACTTCACATTTGTGACATTTCAACAAATCCCTAGAGCAGAAAACAAGGCTGCAGATGCTATGGCTACATTAGCTTCACTCCTTCAGTTGGAACAACATGAATCAAGATTTGAATTCCTAGTGGAAGAGCTACACCATCCCATCTTTGACTCCTCCAAAAGCCATGTCATTTGTACCTTGGTCACTCATGAGTCTTCTTGTTATGGTGCTATCTATTCATATCTTCATGATGGAATCATTCCCAAATCCTTTAATCACTCTGAAAGAAGAAACCTTTTCCATAATGGCTCTCACCATACCCTTATCTCTGGTGATCTGTATAGGAGGGGTTTAGATGGGACACTTCTTAGGTGCTTGGAAAAGGATGAGTCTGACCGAGCATTAGTTGACATCCATGAGGGCACTTGTGGGGGACATTCTAATGGTCTTGCCATGGCCCAAAGGTTGCTTAGGGTGGGGTACTATTGGCCCACAATGTAGATAGATGCTATAGCTTTTGCCAAATCATGTGAAAAGTGTCAGAAACATGGAAACCTGATTCATGCTCTAGGTAGGGAGCTTATTCCTTCTATTTCTCATTGGCCATTTCAGTGCTGGGCCTTTGACCTTGTTGGGCAGATTCATCCCAACTCATCAAGTGGACATAAATTCATTATTACTGTTACTGACTACTTTACCAAATGGGTAGAAGTCGTTCCACTGTCTATTGCTTTAGGAAAGACAATCTCTTTGTTCATATTGAATCACATCATTTTTCATTTTGGGATACCTTCTGAGATAATCACTGACAATGGAGGTCTGTTCAAGAACAAGGACCTTACACACCTCTACAAGAAATTCAAAATAAAACAACATTGGTCCTCCATTTACTTCCCACAAGGAAATGGACAAGTAGAGGCCTCTAATAAAACCATTCTTAAGATTCTACATAGAATAGTTCACAAGAATGGTTGAAACTGGCACTTACAGATCAATCCAGCCTTATGGGCCTATAGAATGAGTATTCGTACTCCCATAGGGGCTACTCCTTTTTCCCTCACTTATGGTTCTGATGCAATATTACCTTTAGAAGTTGAGATTCCCTCACTTAGAGTCTCTCTCAAAGGTTTGATTACAGATGAAGATTATCATGCCATGAGATTGCAAGAATTGGAACTTCTTGATGAGAAATGTAGAACATCTTTTGATCACATGAGAGTCTACCAAAAGCGTATGTCCAAAGCATTCAAAAAGAAGGTTCACCCTAGAGAATTCCAAGTAGGAGATCTTGTCCTATGTGAGAATCCTAAGAACCAACAACATCAAGAACAAAAGGGAAAATTTGAACCTAATTGGCTTGGACCATACATTATTACTACTGCTTTTGGGACAGGTGCTTACTTGCTATCTAATGAATAGGGGGAACAGCTCCCTAATCTTATTAATGTTTTTCACCTCAAGAAGTTCTATTCATGATGCCTATTCTGTATGGGGGCATCCTTTGTACATATTTATTGATCCTGAGAAAATTCCAAAAAAATTCATATATGATTTGAAAAAAATTCTAAAAAGCATATAAAGTCCTGAGAAAATACAAACAAATCAAAAATACAAAAAATTCAAAAAAAATAGAAAAAGTGCCTTGGTGAAAACTTGGAAATAGGCGCCTTGGTAGCAAAAATACAAAAAAAATTTAAAAAATTTAAAAAATTAAAAAATTAAAAAAATCTCCAAGTGGTGAAAACTTGGAAACAGGCGCTACTTGAGGCCTTTGCACCCTTGTCTTTTAGCATGCGTCCTCAACACTTAGCCATTCTCCATCATGCCTTGACCTCATTTGACTTGGTCTGGAATTGGTCTTTATTTTTGTCTAGGGGGCATACCTGTTAGCATAGGTCCTTTAGGTGCGTTCATCTCTTGGGACATTTCACAAACAGGTGTTTTTCAACACCACCCCAAACTATGTTTTTCAACACTACCCTAGTGTTGAGTGTTTCTCAACACTTATCAGATGTCTTACCCACCAGTCTAAGTATGATGCAATATCGCTCATTAGCAAATTTGATACTCAAAGTTTGACTCTATGACCAACACACATGCACTTAAACAATCAACTCAATTGAGATATGTTGACTTTATTTTTCTTTGTGTGCTATCTATGAGAATTTCTTTGATGAGTGGTCTCTCCCTGAGAAGTTTTTGATGATGCATAGCTAGAAGACTGAGGGTATGAGAACATCTTTTATTTCTTTATCTGCTTGTGGGTATATTTCATTGATCCTAACTGTCATGAGCATTTATACTGATCCACTTGACACCTAGGATCTACAAGTATTATCCTTGACTATTTGCGAGTGCATGCTTATAGCCATCTTGACCTTCTTGTGTCCTGATGCAAGCATAATCTCGCTATATCAAACTTAGGTAATCTCACTGCACTAGTCATCTTGACCTATATGTATTTGATGCCTAGGTGGGATTCCCACATCCCCATCTGATATAGATCATATTCATATACCCATAGTCATACTAGTGTGTGTTGTATGATCTTATGATGCTACCAATAATTCTTGATGATGATAATTAGATGTCTATATGCGTTGTGACCTTGCAAGTCAACCACTTTTCATAGTAGCTTGCATTTTTAGGTTCATGATTAGATTAGTTTTGCATCTTGCATATGGAGAGAGCTCTCCTTTTCATCATTCATGGACTAGTCAATCAACTATGCTCACCTTCTATTTCTTCATGTCTTTCACTCCTTATCTTTTACATCACATCCTTTTCTATTCCTAGCATTTTGACTTTTTGACCTAATTTTCAAAACATCTCAGAATTGCGTGAAATTTGCACCTCTAGCTAATTTCGACATCCTGGATCCATTTTCAGACTCAAAATTGAAATCCAAGGTCATATTGATAGTCAAAATCATGTTTCAAAAATTTCTCTTTCTTCTGTGCAATTGACTAACCTTTTCAGGCATAATTCTTTGATCTTTGATGGAATTTCTTCCTTTTCATGTCTTTCAAACTTCTAGTCTTCCATTCACCCCATTTCTTTTCTTCTAATTCATCACTAGGGCATTTTTTCACTACCTAATGGTTCTCTTGTTATCATTTATCTTCGATTATGATTTCATTATGATTTGATCATCTTTTATCAATCTGCTACTCTCCTCTACCTGATTTCGATTTCGATTCCAAGGGGGTAGTACCTATTGGATTTAATCCTTGATTTTCTTGATTCAGCTATCTTTTTATGAGCTTTCACTTAGCTTGAGATTTTTATCTCTTATTTTTGATGTGATCCCAAAATGAACTCATGTCCAGAATCTTTTGTTTATTTTTGTCCGGGCGTGTTCCCAAAATGAACTCACATTTCAATTCTTCTTTGACTGCATGTGTTCCTAGAATGACCACACATTATTCAAAGAGGGGAAAATGTATGCACCCTAAAATGGTCACCTAGACTTTGGGCCCCCATTCAGCAATTTATCAAATCCCTGAATCAATATTTTCAAAAATCAACATTTTTCAATTATATCAATTTCCTTGATCAAATCTTGTTTTATCATTTTCAATTATTTGCCTTGGGCTAACCATTTTATCCTAAGTCTTTATTTATTTAAAAAGAATATTTCCTCCCCTTTTAATGAATAAAAAGCCCCCACTTTTCATCTTATCCTAAGTTGCACAAATAAAGCATTATTCTTATTTTATAAAAAGACGAAAAGAACTTTTTGTCTCATATGGACACAAAAGTCAACTCTTATTTTCTCATTGGAGGATATTTGTGCACATGGATTGCTCCTCTTTGATGCTCAACTATTGATTAAATATTTTGCCTCTTAATCTACATGGTCCATTCCTCCTCATCTCCTATAAAAGAAAAGCTCTCTTCCTCATTTGCATATCATCCACTTTTATGCTAACTTTATGTTGCAGGTTTTCTAGGTCATTTGGAGCTCTTTGAAGACTTTCTTGCATCAAAGCTTTGAAGACATTATTTTTGCATCTCATTTATCTTTCTTTCATATTTTCATAATCATGGCATTCTTAGTATAGACTTTCTTTATGCAATAGATTAATCTCACATAGTCTAAATAGGAAGGATTTGTAACACTTGTTCTTTCCTTTCATAGATTAGTTGCATTGTTCTTTCATTTCTATAGTCTAGCTTGCATCCTTCATTTTCATAGATTAGCTTGCATTTCATTTGATTCTTGAAGATATTGGCACTCTTGCCCTTGTCTTCACTTGAATCTCTCATTGTGTGGTTGACTAGCAAGGTCATTAGCTTAATAGCTCTAGCTGAGAGAAATTTTACAATCTTGCAACTCCATACATAGAGAGCTATGGATCAATTTTTGAGGCCTCATTCTTGAGTGTTCTTGATTGTAAGGATTCATAGAAGTGCACTACTTTTTTATGTACAATAGTAGCCTTGAATTGTTCTACAATTGTGTGGATCAAGCAGATGATAAAAAATTTTGGAATTCAAATTGATTATCCTATTTTTATTCACTGTGATAACACTAGCACTATCAATATGTCAAATAACCCTATGATGCATGCAAAGACAAAGCACATTGAAATCAACTATCACTTCCTAAGAGAGAAAGTGGCAGAAAAAGAAGTCAAGTTGGACTATGTGAATACTAAAGAATAGTTGGTAGACATATTCACAAATCCCTTACCTAAGGACACTTTTGAGTATCTTGGGGAGAAGTTGGGAGTAATTCCCTTCCCTGATTCTGGTTAGAAGAGAAAAGGAAAGGCATCAATCCTCTGGGACTAATGGAAGGCTGACTACTCTACCTCAGGAGTAGTATCGGTGCTTAAAATGTATGGCACCCTTTTCCATTGATGTCAAAGGGGGAGTAGTATACAGAGTCATGAAAAACATAAGGATTAATATACTTAGGGGGAGCGATATTCAGTTGTGACAGCAGTTCAGTTGAGGAAATGGAGAATGTTAGAATATATATATTGCAACAAATGAAGGATTCATCTTTGGGGGAGTTTTGAAGAGGAAATGGAGAATGTTATAAAAGAAATGTTCATTTGGGTTGGTGGTGGTTTTTCATTCCATATATTTCCATCAATGCCAAAGGGGGATATTGTTGGAGATTTGCCAGCAGGCCAGTACTAACTGTATGTTTGTCATTGATGACAACATATGGAAATTAGCATGCATGGAAGTCTTATATAGTAAGCCTTTTGTATATTTTGGATGGACATGATATCAGCATGATATCATAGGTGTAGAGGATAATTGTGAGTGTAGATAGTTATATAGCAGCTTGTGTCAGCAGTGTTCCTCACAGAGTTATAGGAAGTGTTCTGTGTATGGTTGTCTGTATAGTTGTCCTATGGTCATGCACCCTTGGATATATGTTGTAGACATGTTAGTGATTTTAAATTCATGGATGCATGATCTGATGATGAATGCAAGTAAAGTTATGCAGTTGCTATTCACCAATAGCAGTTTCATGTGTTTGTTCAGTAGAGCCAACAAAGATCTTATTGTTTTCAGAGTTGCATCTATCTTTAGGGTATGCACCCTTGGAGTTAATCTTACAGATAAGTTTTTGATGTTTGGTTAAGATCACATGAGTTAATTCAGCTTATAGAGAAAGATCTAGTTCTTTTGATAGAGCTGACAGTGTGTAGCATGCATCTACATTTATTTTATTAAGACAGGTCCCAGAATATGTTGCGTGCATAATAGAGCCGATAGAATGTTTGTTGGAGTTTATTATGGTTTCTCTATTATGATTTCAAGGTGGTTCTAATAGGTTGACTTGATTATATCATTTAGAGAAAAGATATTTATAGGTAGTCATTAGTGATTGCTGAAGTGTGGTTTATGGTTGATTAAGCAGAGTAGAGCGAGTGTGTGAAATATTGAACCATCAGAAAAAGGTTTATGTGACCAAGTAGAGTTTGCATGCTATATATTGGAACTAATCTAGACAGCAGGTCAAAGCATAGCTCACCAAGATCTAGATATAGTGTGTATCTATTAATCAGAAGGTTGTAGCCTTCACCCCTTTGAGCAATGAGCTCTCGGACAATGTGTCCTCTCCCCTAAGAGGGAAAATTGTAAAAGAATCCTAACAGAGTCTGCCCCTTAACTAGGTCTACTATACTTCATATATTGTAAAGCTACTCCTAACAGGGTAAAGGATCTTCTAGCAAGGATCATTATACAATAGTACAAAATATTAGTGGGTATCAAGTCCCACCAGGATTTTTACCTATTTGGGTTTCCCCATAACCAAAATATTGGTGTTATGTTCATGTTTTCTTTTATTGTGTTTATGCTTTATGTTTAAGTATACTTAATTGGATAAAGAATTGAAACTTGTAGATAACTGATTCACCCCCCCCCGCCCCCCTCAGTTACCTCTTGGGACTATTCCTAACAAAAGGTGTTACAAAAACTATATCTATACATACTTATTGAGGGAAAACATCTGGATATGCTATCTTTAGGTTTTGGATCTCTTTCTTCCAAAATGTGATCAAAGAGTTTACTATCTAGAGATGGGCACATAATGCATACTGAAGCTTCTCCATCTTCTTCAAGTATGTGGTAGGACCTTGATCATATGTCACCATAGTGGCAGCAATCTCCTTGATATTCTGATTTAGAATGTCTAGTGAGGGCGCAAGAGCATTCCTCAACTGAGTCTGTCTAGACCTTATCTTTGTCATCTCTTTCTCTTCCTTCTCAATTTTGTCTATCTGTCCTTGGTAGACATTATTGAACATGTTCACATCTGTGGATTTTTCTTTCATTGAACTCTTCACTTGCTCAATCATAGCTTCTACCTCTTTTATTTTCTTGAAATGAGCATCGATGAGCTTATCTTGATCCATGCATTCTGCAATGATTCTTCTTCCTTGATTTGCAAATTCTTTTAGGGGTGCTTGACCAGTCATTAGTGAGCTTAGGTCAAGTGCAAAGTTGTTCATTAATTCACTCAACCTCTTCTTTAGGTACTTTTCTTTTGCAACTAGGGATGCAGATTCTTCAAGGCTTGAGAAGTTTCTTTTGAAATGTGAGATGATTGTACTCACATCATCAACCGAGTGTATCTTCGACACTTTCTTGTCCTCTAGCAATAAATTGTTCAGAATTCTTACTGATTCTACCAAGAGGGGATTCCTTGTCACATTTTTTTCTTTGGCCTTCTCCATAGCTAAGACATTGAACTTAATCAGGTCTTCTTCTCTCCATGAGTCCAAACTAGATGTGTCAGGTGTCAAACTTGACAACAATGTTGTAGAGGGAGTGATGGGAGTGCTCTCCATCACTTCTTGTTTTACCTTAACTAGTTCAACTGATGATTCATTATTCTTTTCTTTTTTTATTTCTTTCTTTCCTTCTTCTTTTTCTATTTTTTCTTTTTCTTCCATCTTTTCTTCTTCTTTCTCATCTATTATATTTTCAATCAATACCTCTTCTTGATGAATGGGAGGTGTGTTGCTGCATAAAATTTTAGCTTCTTGTGTTCTCACAAAAGCTTCCTCAAATTTTTCCAACTCAATGTCAGTGGCTGCCATGGCTATCTCTACATTATCAATGATAATGGTACTATCCTTGAGTGATTTTGTCATGGGCGCAAACTTATCTAACTATGTTTGTGCTTCCACTATAGGTGCTAAATCCTAAGGACCTATTAATGATGTAGTAGTGGGTTCTACCACCTTGACTTCCTTTATGGATACTTGTGCTTTGGGTGCAGTAGGTGGATACATGTGCATGTTTATAAAGACCTTCTCAAAGGATTTCTCTATCTCTTTGGCAACTAATTCATAGTTTTTATCCATTATATTTAGTGTTCTTGTCTTGGTTCTGAGGTGAGGCTTCACCAGATCTAACAACAACTTCTTCTCTTCTAGCTCACATATAGGAAGAGTTTCATGTAAGATCTTTTCCCTTATCCACTGATCTTCTTCACTAGCATGTCTCTTTTGGAATTCTAGGATATTCCATACATTGTTAGGGATCATTGTTTTTAGTTCCAAGACTGTCCTTTTGAACTTGATCATGTGATTTATGATCATGCTATGAATCTTTGACTTGTCAATTTCATTGAATTTATCATAGAACTTCCCTACTTGATAAATTCTTCCTTCATCAATTATTCTTGCACTTAGTACATTTAAACCGGGTTTGAAATCTACCTTAGGAGGAGCTTGAGTTGTCTTTCTACTTCTTGTTGCTCGTGAGGATGGATGACTGGTGCCAACCTGTTTCTTCCTCTTTTCTATTGTCTTATACTCAAGAGTAGTGGTAGGGTCAATTGTTTCCTTGGGCCTAGAAGGAGTTTCATCAGTTATATCCTTATGTTGATCATATTTCTCTATCTTTACCTTCTTCAATTTTGGATCATGTGATTCTGCCTTTGTTGCATCTGTGCTCTTTAATTCCAAAGAAATATTTTGTTCTTTTGCTTTGTCAAGATCTTCTTGAGACACTCCATGTATTCTCAAGATCTCTGATGTGACTTTAGCAACCTTTCTTTTTGTTGCTATGATGCTTAGCTTGGCATCTATTTCTCTTGTCTTCTCCTCATAAGTTCCACATCTAGGTTCATTGGGGTCAGTAGGGGCTGAAAGAAATACTTGAGTGTATGCTTCTAAGACTTGTTCCTCTAGTTCATATCCAAGTGGATGAATCCACTTTGTTCTAGGGACTACTACCTACATGCATGTTGTATCTGTTTCAACCACAAAAAAAATTGTATCCTTGTACTTTTCAACAATGTTTTTCTAGAAATTTGTACCTCATTTGCATCTTGGCCCTAAAGGTCTTCAACTCCAATGTTATATAATCTCTCAATGTACTCTAAGTGGATGCTTTGTTAGATATCTGTGGCATGGTTGGAATGGACTTGTCCAAATACAAATCTGATACTCTCCTAACTATATGAAGGTACATGTAAATGATCAAAGACCCAAACCTGAATATCTTGGTCTTGTCATGCTTGATTGCCTTGATGTTATCAATCAACTATGTGTGCAAGATCTCACACAAGTTGAACTCTCCATCTTCCTTTACAAGTCTAAAGGCTGCTAGAATTGTGCCCATAAACACACTATTCACTCTGCTGGTGTGATGAAACCTGTATCCAAGTATCATAGACATCAATTTGATGTCAACTTGCTCAATAAGCTCAATTTTCATCCCGTGCCTATCACTCCTTAACTTACATGTTTTCTCAACAATTTTCCTGACATCCTTTCCCATAGGAAGGATGGCTCTAGTCTTAGATAGGCCTATCATTTCATATATCAAGTCACTAGTGATTCTTACAGGCACATCACCTATCCAAAATAGGTCATCATGAATTCTTCTCAGAAGTATTTTAATCCTTTTTGTCTCATAGAACTCATATGCCATAGCATACTCTACTATAGGGTGATCATTCCACTTCAGATATTCATCCAGGAATGTTTTTTCTAGTTTTAGAATGGTTTCCATGTGCACCCTTAGTCTATCCAATCAAACTAGTTCCTTCTTGCAGTAAATGTAAGCCCTCATGTCTTCCACATGCATAACTCCCATAGGCGTGCGGGAGAATGCTCCCTCTAAGTCATCTAGGGTAGACTTAAATGGATGCTTCTTAAAAACATATATTTTCTTTTCTGCAACATCAAATGCTATGGGAGTGGCCATGACTTGTTTTATCACTTTCAAAATGTTCTCTAAGATAATCTAAAGACTTTTGAATTGGCACGGTGAACTAGGGTTTCTACAACCGATCAATTGTGTTGTAATCATTGATAGATCAATCTCCAAGTTTTCACAATAACTTCTAAGGCTCTTTCTACTCTTCAATCACTCTGAATTTGAATGCAATCAGTAATCAAACAACTTCCTATGTACTTAATGTTAAAATTCCACTATTAATGCTTGCCATGTAAACTAGGCTGTCACTTAAACATTTCCAACTTTTGTTTTGTTAACAATTAGTATGTGTGATCTTGCATTAAGGTTCCTTTATACTTGAAAAGATTAAGTTCAAAGGTGCATACTCAGAGAGTGAGTATACCAGCCACGCAGGGGTCTAGATTTAAATTAGCTCCCCCTATGACCTTGAGGGAATTCATCTAGATGTAGAGGGTGCATCTATTGTGGATGCATCCAATACATACTCATCAGTCTTGTCCTTCTTTTTCTCTGACCAAATCAAGCTTGCATCCTCTGAGGCTTTCAAAAACTTGACTTCTCCTTCGGGATCCAATACTGGTTCTTCGGCCTTTTTAGGGCTTTCTTGACCTTGCATCCTTGATCTATAGAACTTTGAGATATGTCCAACCTTGTTACAAGAGTGATATATGACTGGAGGTCTTATATTCCTCGGTGCATTGAAATGAGTCACCATTTTACATGTTCTAGCTAAGTGACCATTATAGTCACATATCTGACATGTAACATTCTGAGAACTTCTTACATTTGTCTGATTCTAATTTCTCTAATCATGTTGAATCTTGTTCTTCTTACTAGTCTTGCAATTCATAGCTCTATGACCAAGTTTATTGCATGAATAACAGTAACCATTAAAAGGTGTTACCTTTGTACAGTTCCTCACAATGTGTCCATGCTTGTTACATACAAAACAAGTGTGGTCTACAGGATTGCACTCATTCTTAGGTGGTTCACCATTATCTTTGGTTTGATCTTCAATCTCCTTGGCATTAGTAGAGTCTTTTGTGTATCCTTTCTTGCTCGCATTTTGTCAATCTGATTTTGTGCTTCATTGTATCCAATACAGCTAGTGTCTCCTTTGGCTCTTCTTGCATACAACTAAGATTCTATCAAATCAAAACTGGTGTGTAATTTGTCAATGTGATTCTTTTCTTCTTTTAATTCAGATTCCAAGCTTTCTTTGTTGTTCCTTAACTCCAAGATTTCCAAGTTAGCTTGTCGTAATTCCTCATTGAGTTGAAGGTTCTCTTTGACTTGTTCATTATAGACTTCCTAATTTTTTATCAGCTTATCATCAAATTCTTCAAGTAGTTCTTTTAAAGATGCATTGTCTTCACTCAGCTTCTTGACCTTTGCTCCTAGATCACTATTAGAGCATTCTTTCAAATCCTTTCTTAGCCTTTTGATAACTAATTGAGCATCACTAACCTTTTCCTTTAGTTCTTCAATTTCTCTTTCTGATTTTTCCAGGTCTTCAAGAGCAGCTTCAAGATTTCTTTTTAGATGTTTCATTTCTACTTTTTCCATGATCTCCTCAAGTGGTTAAACTTCTTTGCTGAGGACCAGAGCTCTGATACCAATTGTTAGGAATGGGAACACTAAGAGGGGGGGGTGAATTAGTGTTCACTATATTTTATCTTTTAACTTTAATCTTTAACTGAACTTAAATGTTTAAGTACTGAAATAAACATTGATATAAACATGAAACATGAAATCAACACATGACACCAATATGGTTATGGGGAAACCAAAATAGGTAAAAACCCTAGTGGGAATTGACACCCACTAATATTCTATACTAGTGTTTTGTGATCCTTAACCCTGTTAGGAGTTGCTTTACAATACTTTAAGTACAATAGACCTTGTCAAGGGTCAGACCCTGTTAGGAGTCTTTTACAATAGTCCCTATTAGGGGAGTGGATGCACTATCCTAGAGCTCACTGCACAAGTGGTGAAGGCTACAACCTTTTGATCTCAGATACACACTATATCTATTGGATGAATTGACACTATGACACTGCTTGTCAGATTAGTTCCTTTGATGCACTGATGCTTTGACCTCTTGAAAAGCTCTAATACATCTTATAGACTCTTCACACACTTCTTTTTTACTTATCACAACTCTCTATCAACTTCCATACTAGTTAAAATGGGTGTATCTTATATTTATACGCACATACAAAATAAACAACTAGGTCAGCCCTTAGACCTATTACATACAATGCTTCCAAATGAATTGGCTTAAGTGTGTTTACAATCAAGCATATATACATGTCAGCAACCTAATTACAATAGGTGCATAGCCTTTACAACATTAGAATATAGACACAACTCAAAATGATAACTTTTGGCTACTTACTCTGTTCTTCACTAGCACACAATGGCTGTGCAACTTCGGATGACTATATATTTCTCATCGTTGCATATCTAATTATGCACTCATAGACTAAGCATGAGTATAGTCTAACCAAATTAACTTCCAGGGTGCATACCATAATTCTTCCATACGCATGTGCACTGATGCTCTGAGCTGCAGGAACTCTGTACACTATCCAGTCTTCAACACTTAACCGATTTCTGATCTTCTCATCAAGTGCGCTGACTCCAAACTGCTATATGACTTTGTTGCCATAATGACAACACTATATCAAGTCATATACATTAGTATAGCCAACTTGCCAACACTTTTATCTCCTCTGTGCCAAGTTTATGAGTTTTGAATTTTCTAGCTCATTACATAAGTTTTATGTATGTATCTTCATTCCTGAGTTCTGATCTAGGATTAGATTAAATTTTGCTCTGGGTGGGATATGAATTCATCCTAATTTTCACAAGGATTCTCTGTAAGTAGTAAGAATTGTTGTAGATGTATTAATGGCTATGAATGCTTGATATTTTCTAGTCTTTGCTTCCTCTTTGTTTTGGAGTTCTCGCCCAATGGATAAGGCACTAGCCTAAGTGAGTATATCTCTTGTTAGCATGTATATATTAAGGTTGTTACAATCTACCAAGTTGAATTAAAAGCTAGTTGTAATCCTTAATTTTGGTTGAGAAGTTGATTGTTTTTCCATAGCAATGGAGAGTCAATGAGTGTTTGGTTGACACTTAGTACTTTCTTTCTATTATCTACTTTGTTGAATCTAGTCTTGGTGTTATAAGAGTATTGTTTTCACTAGATTAGGTATACCTACCTTGGTTTTGTAGAGCCAAAAGTGCAGAGGGAAGTTTTGTCTCTATAGTTGGTCCAATTACCTTAAGCCCCTTATACATTTTGGAACTAACCACTCCTAAAATCTATTTGAAGGTATATTGGTAGCCTAAGAGCATAAGCCATTTTGAAACACCAACTGAGGGGTTTAAGCAAGATTTGACTGATTCGACAGATGAAAAGAGATGATTAAGATGAGAGATGATTTCAAATCAATAAGAGAAGATGATAATGAGGTTGAGAACAGATGGGATCTTGGTTTGAGCTGATTCAAGGTCTTGTTGACCATATTTGACTGAAGTTTGACCAAGGTTGACTAGAGTGAATTGTGTGGATGAGAAAGATTTGTATTATATTGAATCAGAGCGAGAAATGAAGGCCAAAGTGAGTGGATAGAAATAGCATCAATGATCAACTATCTTTGACCAAGGAGGGTTGACTTTGTGATTTGACTAGCTTAATGGACTTAGATTTCAATTTTGATGCTAAAAATGAATCCAAGATGTTCATGTATTCATGATCCATTACTTTGATATTAATGTGTTGATGAGGTGAAAACTTAGCACTCAAGGCCCTTTATGTTAAATGATGAATGCTATTAACCTTGATTTGCAAATACTAGTCTAAGTCAATAAGAGATGATTATAGTTGATCACCTCAGTAGAGAGAAAATGAAGAATACCTCAAAGGAGACCAGAAATGCACAACTATATGCATCCCTAGAATGAAATGCAACCTATGATACAAGTCAAGTCAATGATCCTTTAGCCGCTTGTTTATCATCATTTTAGTGTTTAGGGACATCGAGATCAATACAACCTTCACTGGTACAAGGGAAACCATGGAGATATGAATATGACCCTTATTGAATAAGATGTAGGAAACCAATGCAAGCAGCAATGCAGTAGAGCCCAGATGACCTGAGCATTGTTTACAGTTTGATATTGCAAGATAACACCTATACTGAGGGACAAGTTGCCAAGATAACCACAAGTGTTGTCCTACATAACACACAAAGTAATAGAGAAGGAGATAATACTGACCTCACCTAAGTATCCAAATAAAATGGGTCAAGGTATGTGTGACTTTCCAATCGTGATGGAGGATCTTACCACAAACACCCATTTTATTAGATTGTTTGGGATCATCAAAACCACACCAAAAAGAAGAAATCAAAGAAATTTTTTATGCCCCTAGTCATAAATCTCTAGTATTTTAGACATCCTTGAGTGACATGGGGAAAAAAAACAAGAAAAATTCAATGATAACAGACAACACACAATAAAAGATTTCAACATATCTTAGTCAGTTTCAATTTCCTAAGTTTATGTTTGTGTTGTGTGTTAAGGAACATCATTGTTCTTGTGTGTCAAAGTATGGATGTTGAATTTGAGAGTGCAATATCAAATATGTGTTGAGAAACACAGTGATGTCTAGATGAGTGGTGTTGAGAAAATACCATTGATCAGGATGTTGATAAACACCAATGTGCCAATGGAAAATTGTCCATCAAGAAGGATTGGTGTACTAACTCAAGTTAAACTTGGGTGATTGAATAGACTCAAATTGATAGCATAACCTCCCCCCTAAGTGATAGAAGATGAAAACTAAGATGAAATCCAATCCACGATGGTAAAGGAGACAAGGGGAAGATTGAGAAGGCTACTTGGATATAGTTGATGGAAGTGAGAGAGCTCAGCTCCATGTTGATAGATGGAGCACTGGTTACAAGTGAAGCATGTTTACCAAGTTTTCACCACTTGTAATTATTTCTATTTTTGCTACCAAGATGCCTCTTTCTAGGTTTTCACCAAGGCACTTTTTTTAAAAGGATTTTTCTAGGACATTATATGATTTTAAGGATTTTTTCAGGACATTATATGATTTTTAGGATTTTTTCAAGACATTATGTAATTTTTTTTCTTTTTGATGTTTTTGGAATTTTTTCAGGAACATTTTTCACTTTTTAAACTTTAGAGGTTACTCATTCTCAAGAAAGATAACATTGGTTTTCCTCCAATGTCTAGCAAGGTATAGGACACAATGGATGGATTAGAAAGATAATGATGGATGAAGCGAGTGAATGCAACCCTCATGGACAATACCCTAAAGATTAACCAAGCTATAGTAGGAAATATAGAAATGTAAACTCATGAAGAGGTGTTGGTTAGCATATAGGATAATGACCTGGTGTCATGAAAGAATGTGGACCAAAAGGGTGGACATGTCAAGAGACTCTTGTTAAAAAAAATTCTATTTTTTTTGTTCTTTATTTTGATCAATACCAAGGGTTCAATTGGATATGATAGTGATAGGATAGAACGATCAAGATAAAGGGTGATGGAGATTATAAGTGGATGGTTTGAGATAACGGCGAGGGTTCTTAAGATTAGTGATGGACAATTTTGGATAAGCAAGATCATGATAGGTTAGCATGGATGGAAGCAAGTGAGTAAGCTAAAGGAAAGGATATAAGATGGAAGGATATATAATTCTTATGGATAGTTCAACCTTCTCAACATCAAAGGTAAAAGGAGGAAGTATAGATGCGCATTAAATAACTAGTGTGGATGAATCTTTCCCCAAGTGTAAAGTGCATGAGGGATTAATTATACATGACACTTATTTTCCAGGTTTTCATCATGGTACTTTTCCAAGATTCGACAAGTAGTGGTTTTCACTATAGGAAAAATTTATTTCTCTTTACTTTTTCTACCAAGGCACCTATTTACCAGGTTTTCACCAAGGCACTTTTTTTAATTTTATTTTTTTTTATTCTTAGGAGTTGAAACCTATTTCATTTTGGATAATACTCCTTTGAGAGGATATTTTGTGATGGGCCAAGGGCATTGAAAGGTATGCTCAAATATGTTGATAATGGTGATGGTAGGGGAAAGATATGGATGATAAGGTACATGGTGACTAAATATTTATGTGTAGGATAGGATAAGGGGAATGGAAGGATATGGAATGGTTGAATAAGGAGTATATATAGGGGTTGGATAGTGGATAGAGTATTGAAAGAATTTTTTAGGGGTAGATGGAAATGGTGATAAGATCAAAATCAACACACAATTTAAAAGGTAGTGGATGGATGGAGGAAAAATGGATGGAATAGCCCGAGGCTTTGATGTATGAGGTGATGCAAGTTGTTTGGAATGATATGGACTGAAAACCTTTGGAAGTTTAGATGTCAATTCTGAATTTTCTTGTGTGTTCAAGTCTATTAAGAGAGACTTTGGAATCCACATAGATTTTATTTTTCTTTACTTTTAAGTGCTTTAGATCATAATTCTTCCATGATGGATTTAGGATCCCATATTTTCTTTACTTTTCTTCTTTTCTTAGTGGACCCTTGTGGTCTCTTGAATATCTCCTTTTTCTTTGTAGGCACATGTTGATTAGATAGGACATAGCGATCATCATATGTAATTGGATTCTTGTATTTCTAATTTTTATGTTGTACATCCAAATTGTTTCCAAAAGAGTTGGGAATTATGGATGAATGAGGCTGATATGACATGTTTAGATGGATGGATGGATATTTCTCATGGATGCATGTCTTTTTTGATCTTGAGTTATGATGGGGGAAGTGGATGGCAAGCTAGGAGTGAGAGGTATAGTGGGTGAGGGGATATAAGGTCCTAATATGGATGGAAGATATGAAGGTGTCAACTTTGGGATATAAGGACCAAGGATGGATTTGGATGATGAAAATGGATAATAGATAGGGATATCAACATCTATAGAGTGAGAAACATGGCCAAGGCTCTAATCTGTAAGGTCCATTTTTATACCAATATGCTCATGAGTAGTTTTGATAGGAGAAAGTTTGACATGTGCAATTGGACCTTGAGAGGATTTATTCTTATGCAAAGGAGTAGGAAAAATGAGATATTTTTTATATGGATATGGAGGGGTATGAAAAGGATTTGTTGGGGTATTCCAATCTTGACAAGGATCTTTGGATAATGTAGGAAGAGTACTTATCTCTTGATTTTCAATAAGCTCATTTGAGATGATGGAATGTATATCTTGATATTTCTTGGGAGATGGATAAGATATAAGAGGTGTAGGAATATGTTTCTCTTGACGTGGAGGGATATCTTCTTGGAAGAAGTGAATGGATATGAGGGGATCATGGGAATCTTGGGATATAGGATCCTGGTCAAATATTGGATAGGAATGGATAATGTCTTGATCTTGATCTTCATCAGTACTTGTTTCTTCACACTTTGGATTATCCTCTTGACATGGAGCCACTCCTAAGGACAAGGTAGCAGTTGGGATCTTCATAGGAGATTCTTGAAGGGATGATTTAGGATCATTTGGAGTAGATATTTGAAGCATGGAGATTAGCTTGGATTTCTTTTAGAGGTATCCATTGAATGAATAATATGTTAGGTTTATTGTTCAATGAAGTAATTTTGGATAAATTATCTACTTTAGGAGGTGAATGAATTTTGGAATAAATAGTCTACATGAGAACCATTACTAGACATAGTTTCATGATTTAGATCTTGCGTGAGAGTAGTATCTTCACTAGATGATTTGTTAATATTTTCAATTTATATTGTGTCCTCATCAATGAGATCTTGGATCTTGTGTTTTAACACCATACAATCTAAGTTTTTGTGCTTATTATGTCTATGGTATGCATAGTAGGTACTCAAGAATGAAAGTATGCATGAAGTGACTTGAGATAGCATGATACAATTATTTTTGAGGAGCTCTTCCAAAGCTGATTTAATGGATTATCCCAAAGGAGTAAATGATCTATCAAATGGATATTTAGATACACTTGTTCTCACCAAAAATATATGAGATTAAAGATCATGATGTTCTGATTTGTTGTTGTCATGTGATGATGATTGTTGAGATAGGACTGATTCCTCTTGATTTGTTTGATCATAGATCAGATTCTCTTGAGGTTGTGAGATAGAATCTTGATCAAATATTTGATGGTCATGAATATGTTCTTGATCAAAGATGGGATCGATGTGAATTTTTGAAGTAGCCATTTTGTTTGAAGAAGATGAAGATATAGATGAATTGTGATCATAGAGAAAAGGAAAGATTGATCTTAATGAGGATTTGTTGGATGATGTATCCTTTTCTTCATTTAAGTCTTCAATTTCAGATTTCAAAGATTGAATTTATTTTGATAGGGCTGCAATAAGAATATCTTATTCCTTGTTGTTAAGACCATAAGGCTTAGCCCATTTTTTTATAGCTATTGTAAGATTGTCTTGATGTAATTATTTTAGAAGATTGGAGAGAAGGTATGATGTGGGATTTTTTCTTGTGAATAGGATCAGATTATTGATGATAACTCATGGTCTAAAAAAACATGGATGATCAATGTGAGCAAGAGATAGAAGAAACTAGGTTGATTATCTTGATATCTTAATAAGGAAGTGATGACTTGTCTCAAAAGATTGATGAAAGATGACATTTTAAACATTGATTGGGTTTGATGTTGAGCTTGGTGCAAGGTGTCAAGATTAAGTCTTGAGTACCTAGTGGGTGACACTTGTGAACAAGTTGATAAAGTTTGATGTTGATAAGACATATTTGAGACAAAGCTAGAGCACTCCAAAGATCTAGGAAAAGAGCTAGACCAAAATCATGGATCAAGGGCCAATCAGATAAAAGAGCCAGTTTTAGAGTATGTAGATGTTGATCAAAATGGTGGAAATATCATAGGATAACCAAACTAAAGATGATATCAAGACTCGGGATCATATTTTGAAAGTTAGACAACACATGATCATAGGATGAAACCCAATAAATGATACAATAAAAATCTAGACAGTGTGCAATAATATGGTTAAGGTATGAAATGTCATATGATAATTCACACTGAAGAGTGCGATGAAAGGTAGGTTTTGTACAACCAATAACTTGTATCATATGATAAAGTGATAGGGAAAATTATAGAATGTAGTTATTGGACATTTTGCCACTAATTCTAGGAGTTTTGACCAATTTGGACAGTTTTAATTTAGATTTTCTAGTAGGATCAAGGGATAAAGAAAACTTGTGGATACAAAAACTTGTGAGGTCTGATTTTGTGTAGATGCAATGACGTCAAGTGTATGCTCAAGAGATTTCCACTGGTCTAGCACAATTGAAGACACTTCAAGAAAAATCTACCTAAGGAATTGGCTAGTATGAAAACCTTTTCTCACAACTTGATATTCCTTTGCCTCACACAAAGTGATATTGGATTTTTTTAAGGATTATGAACCTTGTGGATCAAAAGAAGAGTCATAATGCTCACATTGCATAGAATCCCAACTAATTCCACATTCATGATTTAAAACATCCAAGGGAATACATATGGTGAGTGTATTCTTCAGGTGATCCAATCCACTTGGATCTTTCCTTGCACAAAGATTATGATACTTTCAGATGTGAACTGGGTAGCTTCTATCCTAAGGTTCCTAGTAAGGGCATCCTCTTGCAACTATCCCTTGTAGTTATATAAGAAGAAGTGAGGCCTATATCCCTACAAGTGCTTTACATAAGGTAGTCTCACAAGAAATATTGAGGCCTCTCAGCTCTACATATTATCCTCATATTTGTTCTTATAGAAAATAAATGACTCAACACAAATAATAGCTACGTCTAGAGGCTTTAACCTCCAAGGACAAAAAATTATAGTGGGTTGGAAGAGATGGCTTTTCTTTCTCCCACTTGGATCATTCCCACAATATTTTTCCCTCAATGATAGGCCCTCTTAAAGGTAAAGTGAAAAGATGAAAGTGGATAAATAGTAGAGGTCTAGATTTATGGTTTTTCTCAAGGGAAAGCGAATACTCTCCTACTCCATAGCTTCTCCCAAGCACATCAAACACATATTCATTTACCCAAGATTCCTTTCCAAGTGATAAATCAAGTAGGTCAAGATTTATGATTCAACCTCAAGGAGCTAAAGAGCTTACTCTCCTACTACACAACTACTGACAAGAAAATAAACCTTCCTAGTTAAGCTAGGTGCCTAGAAAATCAAACTAAGGAAGACACATTGTTTTCTTGAATCTCCAAAGAAACCTGCAAAATAAATATCTTAGTAGTCTCAAAATATATCTTTGGCAAGCGTCCTACAACCAAAAATGTATTAGTAGTCACAAAATAAGTGAAAGATAAAGGCTTTGACAAGTAATTCTTCTTCAAATGTCCTACAAAAACTATGTTACTACTACAAAAAAAAAAAGATAGAAGAAAGCTAAAACCAAATTAGGGGTTAGAAACTAAAAATTCACACAAAATGACCCCAAAAATTGCTCACTATTTTTAATGCAATAAAACAAAGTAAACCAGAAAATAGCATATAATCGTACGATACAACTCATAAATCCTTGCGATAAAAGACCAAAGTTGATATATCATATGATAAAACTCAAAATTGGGTGTGATGAAAGACTTTATTCTTGGTTATCATGCAATGATTCTCGCAACTCCATGTGATAAAATTACTTTTCCATATTATCATATGATAATTTGTACTACTGTGCTACAATGATCATTGTAGTTTTAGAAAATAAACAAAAATAACCAGCAAGAAATGGGGAAAATATCGATTTGGACCCCACGGTGGGCACCAAAATGTGTGGTTTTAAATTAGTATGCAATTCTATGGTAACCAAAACTCAATAAACCATTAGCTTGGAGAATTCAACCACAAGTATTCAATCAAATGAATAAACTAAACCCCCAAAAATGGCGTATTACTTCCTAGTTGAATCGAGGTTAACCCTTTTCAAATGCTCATCAGATTGGCATGAAGGATTAGTGACTTGCATACTCAAAAATGGAAGATTCAAAAGTGAAAGAGATGCAACACTTTCATTCTCCATTCTATCATGATCAAGATGCAAATGAAAGCTAGATAACTAAAAATGAAACTAGATTAGTATGAGGCTATAATGTAAGATTAAGCTAGTAATAGCAATGCTATCATCAAAGTAAACTAGAATGCAAGTAAACTAATAATGCAAATTACTCTAGAAATAAAGATAGCATGAACTAACTAAGAGTGCAAGAGAGATGGAAATAACTCAAGATCACTCTAGTAGAATGAAAAAATGACAAGAGATGGAAATAACACAAGCTCGCTATAGTAGAATGCAAAAATGACAAAATATGGAACCCAAAAATTCCAAAAAGATAGAACCCCCTGAGCCAAGGGAGAATTTCATTTTATGGAAATTGCGTCAAGAATGGATGGTGGAGATTTAGAGGCAAAAGATGTTAGGTAGAGATGAGTGGTGAGGGAGATCAATCCATGTGAAAGGAGCCAAGAGAATTTGATTGGCCAAGCTCAATTGGAGAATAAGACAAAATAGTAAATCCCCTTTTAATTGTCATTTAATCAAGATTAAGTGGCACACCCATGTGACGAATGGGTTCTTTTAATAAAAGTGCTAGGAATTTGTATTACAAGTAAGGTTTTGACAATTAAATAATTTTCAAGCTTCTATTTTGGAAATGATTTATTCTTGATCTTAGAAATTAATTTAAGTATGCAAAGGATGATTATTCAGGTTGCTCACATAATTATGTCTAGTAATTTTATGCCTTTGATTTTAGAATTTTTCTTAAGGCAATTTGATCAAATTAGGGGCTCAGGTTTTACTAGACCAATTTTAGCTGATTATAGGAACCACATAGGAACAATCCCACTTTTGGTGGTATTATCACATTATCACTTTTCCATATTAAGTGGTACTTCCACCTTTGGTGGACTTATCACTTTATCATTTTTCCACCTTTGGAAGGTGATCCGCCTTGAGTGGACATGTTGCACTATCACTTTTCCACCTTTTGAGAACATGTTACACTATTATTTTTCCACTTCATACTATCACTTTTCCACCTTAGGTGGGTGATCCACTTTTAGTGGATGTGTCATACTATCACTTTTCTACCTTAAGTGGTTGATAAGTTATCCCTTTATGTATCATGTCATAAGATTAAGACACTTTTCATAATCTTAGGCATTCATATGTCTCAAATTGGCCTACTTAACCAAGAGGTCTCCTTTGTAATATTAAGTTCAGTTAAATTGGTCTAATTATATTCTATTACATTCCTGATGTGGATACAATTTAGTCTTGTCAAATGATTGTCTCTTGTTATTGTTCTTTCCATTAGGCCTCTAGATATCTACCTTTCATATGTGAGCTCTATAAATATTATGGTTCCCTAGTTATTTTTGAGAGACACTTTGTCGATATTCTGAAATGCCATTACATTTTTAGATTATTTCAAATTTCTACATTCATCACTCTTGTAAGTTTAGCATTGCAAGCATCATTCCACACTTATCTTCCTTTGAAACCATTATGCGCCATTGATCTCATATTTTTCATATCCATCTAATTTTTTAGCTAAAAATATACATGAATGGGATGTCATCCTCAGCTATATCATAACATCTTTAGATGTGACAATATGTTGTTGGTAAGAGTACTCACATATCAATATCATTCAACACAACCATAATGGCATGGTACATAAAGGGTTAATTTAGTGATATATTTTATGTTTTCATCTTGTTTTATAATCTTATGATCAATCATGAGTGTTTCTTATATTCTCGGTTGAATAGAAAAAAACATTTTATCTTGTTCTTGCATGCTCAAAATTTGATGTGCATAATAGTTTTTCTTTAGGTATTGTTTATTGCTTCTCTTGTGAAGCTAGACTATTAAAAATATGAATGCCTCAATTTCTTCTAATATCTAATATTGCACAAGTGGGAAAACCATTCATTTTATTTTTTAAATTTATTTTTCTTTGAATACATCTAGTAGGTAGATCCTCATCTAGCTCCATATTTTTAGTATTTTACTACAACTTTTAGATTTAACATAAAAGTTCAAATAGTTTATTTTATCTTTTTAATTAAATTAGTTTATTTTGTAAACTTTCATTTTGTTATAATAGAAAACTCCTTACATGGATAAACACCATAACAAGACTTTCACTTTTAGGTTAAATTCAATAAGTTGATATATCATTAATCAAGAATAAGCTCAATAACAAGTTCAAATATTACAACAAATTCAATAAGAAAATAAGATATAATGAGGTTTAGAGCTAGTACTCCTTGAAACATTATTAGAATTATACATCAATATTCTCCTTGAAAACACCCATCAATAACTTAATGCAATATGAACTAACAACACAAACATTCACATGAGAATCACCATACTACACCTCTCCAAATGTTTACAATAATACATCCCCACAATACCATCACTTCACCATGCTTTAATACCCATATTTGACATCAAATACTCCTTCCTTGTAAAGTAAGAAATCAATTAAACATCACAAAAACCCTATCTTGTCGCATTCAAAAACTTTGTCCATTAGGAGGAATAGAATTTCCCCCCATTCTACCTATTCTTCCCACATGAGTCTGTTGCAAGGCATAGATAAATAAATGATTTAAGCTAATAGATTTGATTGATTTAAGATAAATAGAAACAAGTAATAAAATTGATCAACCCTTACATTGTCAAGCTTGTTAAGTACACGTCCTTTTATAGTAATAATGACTCAAGACAACTAAAGCGAAATGATTACATTGCCCCTAGGCTTGACCAATAACGTCCCTCAATCACGAATCTTATGATTGATTTTTCACCATATCTATAAAGACAAAAGACAATCCCCTTCAACCTATAAATTCTTCAACTGTAAATCGACTACCACTATAATTCCTTCCAAAACAACACAACCTTTTATTTGTGCTATTAAAATTCAACTCGAAAATGAAAGATATCCATTTCAACAAATCTCTAATAAATGAAACACAAATATGAACTAAGCTCAAATTACCCTCTCAACCCATCAAAGTGTACTTTTATACAATCCAACTCCAATAATATCCCTAACATTCATTACTTTTAAATCAATTACCCCTTATAAAGAGAATTATTTAAAAAATAATCATCACAATAACAATAATATTTTTTAGTATTCATGTTGTTAAAAACTAAACTATAAAATATTATAATAATAAACATTATTCACCTAATACACAAATACTTTTGACATTAATTAATAAAAGGAGAAAAATAAGAATACATATAATGCATGAGTCCAAAACTTCAGTTGTCATGTATTAGTGGCCGTCAAATACCAATCTAACATGGGACCCACAATGCGATAATATCTCTTTTCCTCTATAAACCCATCTGCCACTTAGGCACCGTCATTTCCTTTATAAATGACGCATGACTGCGTCAAAGACGCAGCCGGCATACACTACGTGCAGCTTTATCAGACATCGACGGTCAATATGTCCCTCTAGGTCTAAATGTCGCAATAATGCGTGCCCTAGATTCTCTCGATTAGCCGGCGGCTTACGTAACTCGACATACGTCTTAATATGTCGTCAAGGTCAATTGGATAATGTTTTATAATTATCTTACGCGCAACTATAGGCTTTAGGAAGCTTCCTATTTTCGGCCAGTCCATATTTCAAACGCCACGTGTCGAATCAAACACGGTCGTTATCGCTTCCGTGATGGACGGCTGGGATTGAAAGCGAGTTCAGCTTCCCGGCGGCTGCTGCTGATATAGTTGCGCACTACTTAGGCACTATCACTAGATTTGAGCAAATCTTTTTTTTATTTAATTACTGGATTCGACAACAAAGTGGAGGGGTCTAATGCCTTCCATACTTTTCAACTAATTGTTTTGTTTTTGTTTTTCTTTTTGGGGTCCATCAAGACATTGGACAGTACAAATTTAAGATCACCTCGAATCCCAAATGGGGGATTTATTTAATGTTTTGGATGAGATTTAGTTGAAGTGGACATCCATGGGTTCCCTAGGAAGATTAGGATTAGGAGATTGGCTTTGGCATGAAAATAATCAACAATCAACAATCTTTGGCTTGCTCTACATCTATGCTTGGGAATTTTCAATGATTCTTGGTTATATGGCTAGGTTATCATGTAGGATGTTGGGAAAACATAGATTACAATATTCTCTAAATCTTTTGATTGTAAAATATCTTAACTTTTACTGAGAACAAATTGAATTTATATTCAATAACCTTTTGATAATGTTCTTGGTGTTCCCTTTAGAGTAATATAGGTATATATACAAATAAATTTATAGGAGGTTCTTGAAATTGGTAAAAGGCGGGGTTTAGATAAAGTCTTAATCAATTTGTCTATTAATGAATTATGGAAGTGGTAAGAGACAAAGAGGTTTAGATAAAGATTTATACAATATTTTATTTTTAGTTTATGTTTGAATTTAGACATGGTCTTAACAAGATTGGGTATATAAGTATTTTTTTTAAAGAAATTATGACAATGTTGTGCTCTTTCATTTTCAATGTATTAATACTTTCATTAAATTGACAACATACTTAATGTAGATTAAATTTATTGATTGTAAAAGTGTCTCTTTGATAATGTTTTTGGTGTTCCCTCTAAAATTATATTGGTTTAAATACAATGAATTTGATAGGGGAATGATGAAAGTGGTAAAAGACGAGAGGTTTAGGTAAGATCTAATCGATTTGTCTATGAGGAATAATGGAAGTGGTAAGACACAAAGAGGTTTAGGTACACATTTATACATATATTATTTTTTATTTTATTTTTAGATATAAAGATGGTATTAATAAGATTGGGTATTTTATATATATATATATATAAAATAAAGATTATAGTAATTTTGTTCTCTTTTGCTTTCAATCTATCAATACTTTCATCAAATCAATCTTAAACATAATAAAATTGACAGGATATTTCTTGTCTATCATAGCAATCTCACCCTTGCCACTTTATTGATATGACTAGGCCAATTTTAATTTTGGGTTCATTTATTTATTATTATGTTTCTCTTCTAACTTATTGTTTAATTTTTTAAAATTTATATGAAATAAATCTATTTATTGTAAAATGTTATTTTTTACAATGTTGTTTGTTGTTCCTCGAAAGTTATATAGGTCTAAATATAAATGAATTTATAAGGAAATCATGGAAGTAGTAAGGACAGAAAATGAGATTTTGGCTAAGATTTTTATATCCTTTTTTTCCTTTTTAGACTTAAAAATAGTTCTAACAAGATTTGACACAAATAAAATAATTTTTCTTCTTCTAAAATTATGATAATTTTGTTCCCTTTCATTTTGCAATCTATTAATACCTATCATCAAATCAATCCTAAATCTATGAAATTAATAAGACACTTCTCTTATTATAGTAATGTCACTCTTGTGACTTTATTGATCAATTTTAATTTTAGGTTTATTTATGTTATGTTTGACTTTTAAAAAAATGTATGACTTAATTTGTTATCATCTTTAGAAGAATAATCATTAGTTGGATTGAGAGATTGACTTTAGTGCTTATATACAACAAAACTATCAGCAATCCTTCTATATGGCTAGGTTATCATGTAGGATGTTTGAAAAATATTTTTATTAAAATATTCTACTTAACCTTTTTATTGTAAAGTATCTTAACTTTATTGGAAAAAAAATTAAATTTAGATTAAATATGTTGATGTGTAAATGTGTTTATTTGATAATGTTCTTGGAGTTCCCTCCAAAGTTATATAGTTCTAAATATAAAAGAACTCATAGGGGATTAATGGAAGTGGTAAAAGCCAAGAGGCTTAGGAAAAGACTTTACTAATTTGTCTATGAGGCAATTATAGAAGTGGTTGGAGACAAAGGTTTAGGTAAAGATTTACATAGATCTTTTGTTTTCAATTTTCCTTTTTTGGATTTACAAATAGTCTTAAAAAGATTGTATATAAAAACAATTAAAATTAAAATTATGACAATTTGTTCCCTTTCACTTTCAATCTATTCATATTTTTATCAAATTGATATAAAATATTATAAAATTGATGGGATATTTCTCATGTCTATTATAAAAATGTCACCCTATCACTTTATTGATATGACTAGGTCAATTTAAACTTTGGGGTTCATTCATTTAGCATTTCTTTTTTCTTCAAAATTATGATTTAAAAAAAATTAAAATTATGAATTAAATCTTTTTGTTTTTGAATTAGATAAAAGCAGGTTTTACAAGGACCCGAAACCTGAGTTAAAAGTATAACAATGAAAAGCCAAAAAAGGCTAAAAAAGGAACATCCTGCTAGAAAAAACACAACAGGAAACAACAACAGCTAGACAAGAAACCAACAAAAAGTAACCAGCAAGACAAAAAAGAAGGAAACAGACAGACTAGCTATTTTCTATCATTTTTTCCGCCTTCTTCTGAAGGGCCTCCATCTTCAGAATAGCCTCTTGCATATCCTTTAGCTCTCTTGGTTGCTCTGGGATTTTCCTCTGCATTCTCCCTCTTGTTCGGGTCCCAGGTCTGGCATCCCCAGCTTCATCATCAATGGTGATTGTAGTTTTCTCCAATAGGTTCTTCTCTAAATAATTGTACAACATTGTCATATTGCTTATGGTAGTCTTCATTCCTTCGTTGTTGTGATGCATTAGGATCTTTATCATTTCTTCCATATTACCGATTCTGATTTGCATACCTTTTATCTGATCATTCACAATTTCCTTCACAATCTTTTTTATCTCAGCATTCCCTTCAACTTTCTTTTTTTTCCCTTTTTCTTTAACAAAAATCATATTGTCCATTTTATTTTGTTTGAGCTTGAGGTCCTTCACAATTTTTTCCATAACCTACAGTTTCTCACTCATCACTTTGAGCTCAGTTTCTTTATTTTCATTGTTCTCCCAATCATGAGTGATCTTGATATCCTCCTGGAAAGCAATTTCTACTAGAGTAGATGGAATATTTTCCATCATCTCTTTCTCATCAGCAGTAGGCAGGTCCCCTGTTTTGTTATCCTTATTTTAAAAAATGGCCAAAATTTTGTCGGTCATCTTCTCCAGATCTAACCTATCATCAATAACATTCATTTCATCCCCCAAATCTGAAATGGCAACCTGAGTATTATCCTCCGCAGGAACCTCCTTTATCAAGCTCCCAGTCTCCAGTTCTGGGTTCTGACTAACTTCATTTGTTTCCTCCTCCTCTTGATGGACGGGGTGAACCTCAATCTCATAATCTTTCTCTTTGTTATTGTTTACTTGCTCTTCCTCTCCCACCTCCTTTTGCTCAATTTCCTCTCCTTGATTCCCCTGCTCACCAAAAGGAACCCCAGTTTCATCATCAGTATCCTCCATCTGTTCTTCAGGGTTCTCTCCCCATTCCTCTTTCATGCCCTCATCCTGTTCACCATCCTTCTCTTCTTCCTCATCCTATTCACAGTCCTTATCTTTATCTAGGATAATCTCCCCTATCTCAGAACCCTCCTCACGGTTTTCCTCAATATCTTTCCCCTTAATAGAGGACCCTTTTCATTTTTTATTCATTATAGGAAGGGTAAAGTCATCAGGCCTAGCAGAAATCCCTTTCTTAGAAGATTTCTTCTTTTTGCTAGTTTCCCCAACAAAATCCTTATCATTCTTCCCTTTTCTTTTCCCAGTGACCTGCATAGGAATGGGGTCCGGAACCATATCCCTAGCATACTCTGAAATCAAAAGAATAAGACCTTCATGGAGCACAGGATTGCTCATTTTCTTTCTATGCTCAGTTATACTACTATTTAATGAGCTTAGCAGATAGAAAGGGAAAGATATTCTTCTATTGTGTCTAA
This sequence comes from Chamaecyparis obtusa, assembly GCA_027943335.1. NCBI lineage: Eukaryota > Viridiplantae > Streptophyta > Pinopsida > Cupressales > Cupressaceae > Chamaecyparis > Chamaecyparis obtusa. The sequence goes on from BSBK01001771.1 coordinate 1,398,802, forward strand.
AGTGGTTAGCAAAGACAAAATGAAGATTGTAAATTTTAGAGTACCTCATGTCTAGTGTGAAGTATTCAATGATAACTCTCAGAATTTTAGCCCAAAATTCATCAATATTCACAATGTCAACATAACCTCCCTTGCCTCTAGTCATTAGGGCTTTTTCATCATCTATTTTAGGAAATTTAGCATAAGCTTCAGTGCCTAACCTATGATTACCCCTATGAAAATGGGTTCCTTCAACAGGTAACCCAGTAATCTCCGCAATGGTAGAAATGGTGAGAGGGAAAGACTTACCCCAGAGATTCACTTTTCCGTTAACCCACCCATCCAAAAACTAGGACGTAATCTGCTTGTTGTGCCCATGGAGCCTCTTCAGGTAGTCACCCCTCCTTTTTTCAACTTTTTCCAAACTGGTCTATCCAATCTCCAATTTTCACAGTCCGGTGGTTCTTCCCTCTTAAGACCTCCTCCCATTCTTTGAATTTTCCTATTCCTCAACTTCGACTCAACAACAGTGGTATCTGGTTTCTCTTTGGGATTGCCTTTTTGATTTTTTTGAGTGTGACTAACCCAGTTACCGTGCTTCCTTAAGTGCAAAATTATTTCCCCACACTTAGCCTGACATGCAGGACACCTCAAAAAATAATTCGGCTTAGTCATCATAAGGATGAGTGATTTTACCCACTTGGTGATTAATTCTATCATATCCAATAAGACTGATAATATCCACTTTGAGATTCACCTCGCCATGCCACTTTTGGATGATGTCACCCATCATTCCTTCATTTGCCAGCCTGTCTACCGGTTTATTACCTTCCCGGTAGACATGCGTGACATGGAAATCTTCAAACGTGTCCATGATTTCGTTAATTTTTTGAATTGTGTGATCTATGGTCCATGAACACTTCATTTTCCCTTTAATACAATTGAAAATATTAAGGGAGTCACCTTCCAGCCAAATTTTCAGACACCCCTTCTCTTTTGCCAGCATGACCAGGTACAAAGCTACCTCAGCTTTCACCACGTGATTGGTTTGAATTCCCAATGGGACTACCACCACCCCAAGACAATTACCAACTTCATCTCTGAGAAGACCTCCCCCTCCAGCTCTTCCAGGATTTCCCCTAGCAAACCCATCAAAATTACCTTTCATCCATCCAGCAGGAGGAGTAGTCCAAATGATATTCTCTCTAGGGTTCTGGATATCTTTTTTTCCAAGGGACTTCCAAGGAATAGAGCAGTCTTTAGAAGAGTGAGAATCCCAATTAATGTCATCTTTATTACCTTTCCTATTGTAGTTCTCCAGGATATTTCTAGAAACAATGTAGGCCACCACCGAAGGAATAGCTTTTTTATTTTTGAATATTCTATTATTTCTCTCTTTCCAAATTTGCCAAGAGAAATGGGGGAGCACCAGATTCCACATTTCCTTAGCATTTTTGTCATTAAACAGACTTTGCCACTGCTGGAAAAAGTGATGGCTAGACTTTGTCATTAAATCTATTTGTTGCAAAAGTAAATTTTTGATAATACTTCTTGGTGTTCCCTCCAAAGTTACATAGCTTTAAATACAAATGAATCTATTAAGGGGATCATGAAAGTAATAAGGACAAATGGTTTTGTTAAGTAGAATATATATATTCCTTTCTACTAAGTAGGATGTTTGAAATTTTTTTAAGTGAAATATTCTCTAAATTTTTTAATTGTAAAGTATCTTAACTTTTATTGATGATAAATTGGATTTGGATTAAATCAATTTATTTTTTAAAGTGTCTCTTGTTGGAATTTTTTTTGTTTGAGGTATTGGCATTCATCTTTTGTCATTGGTGTCAACATATGTTTCAGTTGGATGCATTAGTAGTTTTAGAAAGACTGTTATCACAGGTACAAGCAAGACTAACAGTTTTGTATGGATAGTGTACGGTGTTTCAATATATGTGAGAATGAAGTTGTGCAAAGGGAAGTATGTACACCTTATATCTAAGGTCATTGGATTGCATATTGATGTTTGCATGAGTTATAGTTGTTTTGGTGAAGAGTGGTTACAGAACAGTGGTACAGGATTATGACAGAGATGGTCTTTGAGTTTTTGGTTTAACTTGGATGCAAGCATGAGTAATGGTATGTGAGATTAATACATGACATAAGATGCATGGGAAAACATTCTATGATATCCTTGGGTCACTAGGATCATGGTCACATCAGTCATGGCGTGTTAACTTTCAAAGACCTATTCGGGGTTGACTAGAGGAGATATCATGTTCAGTAGATGGAAAACAATGGATTATGAATCTCGGTGTGTAAATGATGATTTGTAGTTGTTATTTACTTATTTATGGTACCGTTTGTATATTAGAAAGGGTCTATGTAATTGTTTTTGCATTGGGGAAGTCTTAACAGGATGACCTAATTTCTTATTAGAACTTGTATAAAGGAAAGTTATTCCTATTTGTAGCTGATGTATGTATGGAGACTATGAGCATGTGGATGCAAGTTTTGTAGGATGTAACACAATGATTATTCTTGAAATGCACTTCATTTGAACTATATAGGCAAAGCATATCAGACAGTTCATTGTTATAAGTACGCTTCCATACTTCTCTTTGGATAGTGGGTCTAGAAGGTGGGTTTAACCTTCACATTCAGGCAGTTTCATGGGGCAATGATATCTTTATTTCATTCAAATCCCAACAAGGTTGAAGGGAATCCTAATAGGGTATGTCCATTAATAGGGACTTTGTACTAAATGTAATAATCAACTCCTAACAGGGCTAGATCTCCTAACATGGATACTATATTTCTAGTGCATTATTCATGGACATCATTCCCATTGGGGGTTTTCCCTTAATAAGATTTTCCTTAACAACAAATACTTATGTTATGGTGTTGTTCTTGAAGTGTTCAAATTTTCATTAAGCAATTTGTTTATAAGTTTAAAGTTGATTCATCCCCCCCCGCCCCCCCTTCCTCTCAGTTGTGTTATTCCTAATAGTTGGTATTAGAGCCTATGGTCCTCTGAGAGAAATCTTAACAACTTGAGGTGATCCTGAAGATGGCTTACTATAGGAAGGGGAGTCCAAAGTTTGATGCAAAGAAATTTGACAATTGGAAGAACAAGATGAGAACTCATTTGCTATGTTTGGGAATTGACTATTAGATGATTACAAAGAAGGATGATAAGATCAAGACTGAAGATGAATTAGGAGGTTCATTTGAGGATGAAAATAAATTATTCTCATGTAATATAGTTGTAAGAGAAGCATTGATTAGCACATTATGTAAGGCTAAATTCATAGAAGTCAAGGAACTTGATTCAACACATAAGATTTGGACAAGGCTAGAGGCACTATATGAAGGATATCAACACACTAGGTAGAAAAAATTGCTGAATTAGAAGACTAGAATGGATCATTGATAGTGGTTTTTTAGATCATATAACTAGCGATAAAGATAAGTTTGTTCAGCTAACTAGATATGATGGTGGTGTAGTCAGATTTGGTGATAACACTCCTAAGTTGATCATTGGAGTAGCTTCAATTTCTCTTGATGGTAAACCTAGCATTGATGATGCCTTTCTCATTGATGGACTTAAGAACAACTTGTTGAGTGTTGGACCAACTTGTTGACAAGGGATATCACTTGTAGTTCAAGGATGGAAAGTGCACTATCAGAGATTAGTCTGGAAGCTTGATCACATCAGGTACAAAGTTAAGAGGTAGTGTGTTTGATTTAAATACTACAAAGGCTACTTATTTTGTTGCGAAGATAGATGAAATTTAGTTTTGGCATAGGAGGTTATGTCATATAAATTTTGATAACATTGTGAAGGCTAGTAACATCAACACAGTCAGAGATATTCCAAAATTTGTGAAGCCTTCTAACACCATGTGTAGAGAGTGTGTGATGGGAAAATAAACTAAGAGTAGTTATCAAAGAAAATATTATTTAGCAAGGGAGAAATTGGATCTAGTACATACAAATCTTTGTGGTCCTACAAGAACAAGATCTTACTATTGTGAAAGGTATTTTATACTCTTTGTTGATGACTAGTCTAGGATGATGTGGGTTTTATTTCTTAAAGAGAAGTATGAAGCATTTGACAAGTTCAATATTTACAAAGAAAAAGTTGAGAATGAATCTATTCTGAAGATAAAGTGTTTGAGGTTAGACAAAGAGGATAATTTACATTAGATGTGTTTAATTCTTATTGCGAAGAGAATCGGATATGCAAACACACATCTACTCCTAGGACACCGCAACATAATGGGATTGTAGAGTGAAGAAACATAACTATATTAGATGTTTTCATGACTATGCTACTTGAAGAAATTTTTTTGCATATGCATTGGAGAGAAGTTGTTAATACTGCAATCTACACTTTGAACATAGTTCAGATCAGAGAAGGTACTAATAAGACACCCTATGAACTTTGGTTTGGTTATGCTCCTACTATAAAATACTTTAGAATATTTGGTAGCAAGTGTTATATCAAAAGGGATGATGTGATAGGAAAGTTTGATGCTAGAAGTGATGAAGGAATTTCCCTTGGTTATTCTACTAAAAGTAAGGCTTACAAATGTTTTAATCTAAGATTGAGGAAGATGGTTGAAAGTGATGATGTAAAAGCTAATGAGAGGTTTTAGATTTAGGAAATAATGTATGACTGTGATCAGATTTTAGAAAATAGGGAGGTTACTGAAGGTCAAGATAAAAAGAAAACCTTTGAGATTGACCACGGAATTGAAGTATGTATGATTGAGCCTACTGAAACTCCAAAGACACCAAGGTATGTTCAGAGAAATCATCCTTCAAATTAGATTATTGGTGATGCAAATAAGGGCATGATGACAACATCAAGGAAGGAATGAGATTTGTTTGGTTTCACAAGTAGAACCAAAGACTATTGATGAGGCATGTAGAGATGAATCTTGGATTAAAGAAATGTAGGAAGAATTAGATCAGATAGAGAAAAATAACACTTGGAAATTGGTTCCTAGGCCTAAGGAAAAGAATAGGAACTAAATGGGTTTTTAGAAACAAAATGAATGAAGAAGACATGGTTGTAAGGAATAAGGCTAGACTGGTTTATAAAGGATACTCACAATACAAAGGTATAGACTTTAAAGAAATATTTTCCCTTGTTTCTAGATTAGAAGAAGTGATATTTTTCCTTGCATATGTTGCACACAAAGAATTTAAGGTATATCAAATGGATGTGAAGTCTACATTTATGAATGGTGATCTAGAGGAAGAATTCTGCATTGAGAATCCTAATGGTTTTCATTTGATAGATAAAGACATGGTTTGTAGGTTGAAAAAGGCATTGTATGGACTAAAACAAGCCCCTAGAGCATGGTATGCTCAGTTAGATAGGTATCTATTACATCTTGGTTTTAGAAAAGGTAGTGCAGATAGTAATTTGTACTTGAGATCTAGTAAAGATGGAATCTTTCTATTAAAGTGTTTGTGGATGACATTATTTTTGGAGGAAATGATGAAATAAGAAATAAATTTACTGAAGAAATGAAGAGTGAGTTTGACATGTCTATGATTGGTGAAATGACATTTTTCCTTGTTTTGCAAATTACTCAAAATGAACATGGCATGTTTATCTCTCAAACCAAGTATCTTTGAGAATTGTTGAAAAAGTTTGGAATGGAAGATTGTAAACCTGTTGGAACACCTATGGTAACTAGATGCAAGCTTACTACTATTGATGAATATAAAATTATTTTTTAGAAAAAGTACAGATCCATGATTGGATGATTACAATATATAACTCACACTATACCAGACATTGATAATGTAGTTGGAATTATTGTGAGATTCCAAGAAGATCTTAAAGAGACTCATTTTTCTACAGTTAAGAGGATATTTAGATATCTAAAAGGAACATTGGAATATGGTTTATGGTATGAAAATTTTGATAATTTTACATTGCATGCTTATATCGATGCCGATTGGGCAAGAAGTGTTGATGATAGAAAGAGAACGAGTGGTGGTGCATTTTTCCTTGGTAATAGGTTGGTTTCATGGTTAAGTAAGAAGCAGGACTGTATAGCTCAATCTACTACTGAATCAGAATATGTAGTTGCTACTATAAATTGTGCATAGATTGTTTGGATGAAACAAATGCTAAGGGACATTGGGATAACCTTTTAAGATCCACTAGTTATACATTGTGATAATACAAGCACAATGAACATGTCAAAGTATCCTGTTATGCATTCAAAGACTAAACATATTTCAATCAAGTATCACTTTTTGAGATACAAGATTACATAAAAGGAAGTTAGATTGGAGTACATCAGTAAAAAGGAGAAAATAAAAGATATATTCACCAAACCTTTTCCAAAAGATATCTTTGAATATCTCAGAGGTATGCTTGGGGTGAAAACCCCTCCCAGTGATAATTAAATGATGCAGGAATGCATCAGTCCAGTAGTTATCAGAGCTATATCATTCCCTAGATTTTATGCTTGGATGTAATCCTCAGGGGATTTATCACAAAACATAATAGAGCATACATATATGGGTGATCAAGCACCTAGTTTTTGGCAAGCATGAATATTTGAAAAAGCTACACCTTGTAGAGGTGGGATTTGAAGAGAAGAAAAAAATATATGGAACCCTTTTCCATTGATGTCAAAGGGGGAGAGATTTAGGTGAAAAATCCCTACTACCTTAGGGGGGATGTGAAGAGAATATTGAGAAAGTTGTATCAAGAAGGCTAATTTTGGGTTGATGGTTTTTCACATATGTTTCCATCAATGCCAAAGGGGGATATTGTTGGAATTGTTGTTGTTTGAGGTGTTGACATTTAAGTTTTGTCATTGATGTTATTATGTGTTTCAATTGGATGCATTAGAAGTTTTAGAAAGAATGGTTATCACAGGTAAAGGCAAGATTGACAGTTGTGTATGAACATTGTACGATGTTTCAGTATATGCAAGCACACATTTGTGTAGAGGGAAGTATGTAAAGCTTATATCTAAGGTTTCTATATTTCATATTATTGTTTTCATGAGTTATAGCTATTTTAGTGAAGACTAGTTACATAACAGTGACATAGGATTATGACAAAGATGGTCTTTGATTTTTTGGGATAACTTGGATGTGAGCATGAGTTATGATATGCAAGATTAAGGCATGAAAAAAGAAATATGGGAGAATATTTTGTGATATCCTTGGGTCGCTAGGATCATGGTGATGTCAATTGTGGTGTGTGAACTTGCGAAGAACTAATTGAGGCTGACTAGAGGAGATAATATGTTCAGTCGATGATGAGCGTGGATTATAGATCTTGGTGCATAAATGCTGATTTTTATTTGTTATTTACTTGTTTAAGGTACCATGTGTATCTTAGAAAGGGTCTATGTAATTGTTTGTAAATTGAAGAAGTCTTAACATGTTGAGCTAATTGCTTATTGTAACTTTTATAGAGGAAAGTCATTCCTTGTTGTAGTTGATGTATGTATGAAGACTATGAGCATGTGGATGCGAGTTTTGTAGGATGTAAAGTAGTGATTATGCTTGTAATAAAATTCATTGGAATTGTATTGGTAAAGCAAGTTGTTATCAGTTAGTTCATTGACATAAGTATGATTTCATACTTCTCTTTGGATAGTGGATCTAGAAGGTGGGTTTAACCTTCACATTTAGGTAGTGTGTTAGGGAAATGAGCTCTTCATTTCATTCAACTCCTAATAGGGTTGAAGGGAATCCTAATAGGGTCTATCCTTTAACAGGGACTTTGTACACTATCTAATAACTAGCTCCTAATAGGGCTAGATCTCCTAACAAGGATACTATATTTCTAGTGCATTATTCATGGGCATCATTCCCACTAGGATAAACCCCTTAATAGGGTTTTCCTCGACAACAAATACTTGTGTTATGGTGTTGTTATTGAAGTGTTCAAATTTGCATTAAGTAATTTTTTTATAAGTTTAAAGTTTAAATGTTTGGAACATAATTGATTCACCCTCCTCTCAGTTGTGTTATTCCTAACATCTATTTGATATCATTCTTGACTTTCCCTCCAAAGTTATATAGGTCTAAATATAAATAAAGAAATGAATTGATAGGGGATTAATGGAATTTGTAAAAGACAAGAGGTTTAAGTAAAACATTAACCAATTTTTCAACTAAGAGTAATGGAAGTCAAGTAAGATAAGAGGTTTGTGTAATGATTTATAATTTTTTTTCCCAATTGTTCTATTTTTGGATCTAGAGATAGTATTGACAAGATTGGGTATGAAAATAATTAATTTTTTAAAATTATGGTAATCTTGTTCCCTTTTACTTTTAATCTATCAATACTTTTATCAAATCAATCTTAAATATTATAAAATTTATAGGATAATTCTATTTTACTATTATATCAATTTTATACTTGCTACTTTATTGATATGACTAGGTTAATAAAAAAAGGGTTCATTTATTTAACATTTCATTTTTTTCATCAACAATCCTCCACCTATTGCTCTGATAGGGTTTGGCCTTCAAGTTCTTGATTCTAGTGTTTTTTGGTTTAGGTTCTCAATAGGAACAATGGATGGGAGCCCACAAAGGGTGTACCCATCTTCTCCCTCTCCCAAAAATGAAGGTCTTATTGCTGAACTTGATGTATCAGGTCTGAATGTAGCCACCTTTGTTGCTACCAGCTAGATATTTTTCATACTACCCTCTACCTCTCTGTCTTATCATTTGAAGTCCCTTTTTTAGAAGAGGAACTCACAAGTTTTGTTGGAAAGATCCCGGGTGACATATTTTCCAAAATTGAAAAAGAAGCCTTGTTGGTTGAGTTAGAAAGAACATGCAAAATTAATGGTTTAAAAATTGAATTTCTTGATGAACTGATGAATGATATTATTATTGAACGAAGACTATCTCTTGTAGGTAAGTTCCTTTCTTTCTAACCTAATATTGATCAAGTTGGGAAATGGGTAGATCTACTCTAGAAAATATAAAGGAAGAGTGAAAATAAGTGCTATGGCCAATGAAATTTTTATTTTTATCTTTTTAAATAAGGAAGATCTCACCAAGATTCTTATTGGAGGTCCTTGGATCTATGGAAGTAAATTTTTTTATTTATTTTTATCTCTATAGAAATGAAAAATGGGGCTTGATCCTATGGAGGACCTAGAGGAGTAGCTCCAACATTGTTTCACCTCACTAGCCTTACCATGGAATATTAGACTCATGGAGTCTCTAGAGGGATTGCTAAATCCTCTGGGAGTCTTTTGGTGGTGGATAAAATAGCCCAATACAATTCTAGGCTTATTTTTGCAAGGATATGTGTTAATGTAGTTGTAAAATATGTACTTCCCTCTTTTATTAGTATTCATTCTCAGTTTTGTTCATGGGATAAGCCCATTGAATATGAAAATACAAAATGTTATTGCTAAATCTACTAGAAATATGGCCATCTCAATAATGAATACAAAAACAACCTACAAAGAAACAATAGTTTCTTAAGAATATTGATAAAGACATCTCATCTTTGAGAGAGGAGATTTCTAAGAGCTCTGAGATTTCTATGAAAGAAGGGGTTGGATCTAGGATTCCCATGATTGAATAGGTTGAGAAGAATCACAAAATGAATAAAAATAAAAATATAGATGAGATGATCTAAGACCGTCCTCATCCAAAACCATGCATGAGAACTAGAAGATAGTAGATGTCCAGTTAAATGGAGATATGAGAAATTTTTTATCTTAGATAAACCAAAAAAGGAAGATGTTGTTGGAGCTCAAAAATTGAGTTTGTATTTTTGAGTCCATATTTCAAAAATTGTCTAAGTGTCCGAATTAGTCCTTTGAAAATTATTAAAGATGCTTAGTTTGAACTGCATGGAAAATAGGGCCTATTATTTTTCATGATGAACTGTTGGGTTAGGGTGTTCACTGTCTTTCATTTGACATGTGTAGTGGGTTTGAGCTTTCATTTTTCAGTTCTAGCATGTTTAGGAAATAGGCTTTTGGAGGTGTTCCCAGAATTCTGCATTTTGTTTATCCATAGTCCCAAATACAAAATATATATCCAAAAACAATTTAAACAAATTTTTGTAGCTCGGTAACATATAATTGTAAACTGCCTATGCTTTTACCGATTACCAGTTAATAACTTATAGTAACTACCAATCAAATCAAATATGCAACATGTAAAGTATGATATCCAACAATCATCACAATCAACACATAACACAAGAGATTTAATGTGGAAACCCTATAAAGGGAAAAACCACTTGGGAACAGCAACCCAAAAATTGTTCACTCTTTTGAAGTGAGGTCGGTGAAGATCCAACCCTGTTAAAGGTTATAAAACACACTGTAAGGTGTGACCTTGTTAGAGGATTTAACACTAACCGTTATCATCCAACTAGCATTCACTATGGGGTTGACAGGATAACAAATGTACATTTAATGAATGACATTACAAGACTTTCTAGTCTACTCGGTTAAGAGGTTTATCTGATTACAATGGCTAAAATGCAACAACAGGTGATTTGATTACAATACAACTTGATTTCCAAATGTATAGATCTATATTATGCTCATTAAAATCCTCTGATCAATATATCAATTCTATTCAATTCTATTCAGTAACTTACTGTCTCTCGGTTATAGCTTTCTAATGCTCAGTAATCTCTACAGTTTGGTTCTCCTTAACTAGTTTGATCAGGCATGCATGAAGCTTGTTCATGCGATATCTCTATAGTATTCTTTCCTTTGGCATAAGTTTCATAATGAAACCCTAGTCTCTTAAATAGACAAGTAAATCATTTTCTTTTCATGCATTAGATTTTGCCACTTAATCTCCTTTGTTGGTTTTGCCACTTAAACCTTCCTCGGCTGATGTGTCAGTAACATGTTTCAATTTTGTCCTTTAGATCTTCCTTGAATTTTTCTAGCCATAGATCTCATAACAAACTTTATCTTTCACCTCGTGATCATACACTTTACAACTCATCAACTTTTGTCAGCTAAACAAATCATTTAGTTCTTTTGTCCATACTTGGTTAACAAAGAAATACTTTGGTGAACACAAGCTCAGTTTATACTATGCTCGGTATACACTACACTACTCAGTGTATACTGAAATGCTTCATTAACCGACCACACTACTTTGTAACATTTTTCTCCCAACTTCATAATAGATTAATTCAACATAATCAAGTCAACAATATGAAGTCATAGACTCATCAATAAGTTACCAAAGGTATTCCTTATCCTCATTTGTCATATCCATCTTCCTCCATGTAGATATCTTAGTTCTTCAACTTTCTCTTCTCTTCTACAGATGTATTAGATGTTTGCAACTCCATGATAAGTACTGTCAAAACTAGTTGACATCAATGAAAACATAAAACTGATTCAATTATCTTACATAATAGTGCAGTGCTTGGTGATCTCTAATCACTTGAAGTTCTTCAATCAGGTTCTCAATCAGTCGTAGTTCATCAATCTCTCCCTTTGGCATTGATGGAAACTCAAGCAATATGAATTATATCGTACGCATACCAAATATGTATTCTATAACTCTGTAAACAAATGATGTAGCTCGATAAGCTATCCCTAGCTTAATATGTTTAATCACTATGTTACATAACAACATTGTAAGTGTAGACTATCTTCTATAGATATGATCTTTAGTAGCTCTCAGGTTCCTTATGTTTATCTCCCTTTATCTTCCTAGATTGTCTCTCCCTAAGATAGATGTTCCAGTATTCTCCTTGGTTATCATATTGTTTATCTCTCCCTTTGATAACAATGCCAAAGAAACAAATAAACATACAACTTTGTAGTAGCCAATTAACTCTCTGTTGTCTGGTGCATTTACTGTATCTCTATATACTAATTATGCCACTGGTTTCTCAAGTCTTTCACAACCTTAGATAGAAATCCAAAGTGTGAACTATGCTGCATCAACATGAATGATCTTCTAATAAGATTAGGCTGATGCAACTTCCAGATCACATTAGTGGCTGGTAGACAGGGGACGAACCCCAAGTCTAGTCCTCAAGTATTCAAATATATCTTTTGGTAGAGGCTTTGTAAATATGTCTGCAAATTTCTCTTTAGATGTAACAAAGTCTAGCTTCACTTGCTTCTCCTATACTTGTTCTCTTAAGTAGTGATACTTGATAGATATGTGCTTTTTTTTAGAGTACATCACTTGATTCTTTGAAATGTTTATAGCACTAGTGTTATCATAGTATATAATCACCGGCTTAGTGATTACCTCATTCATTCCTTCCAACACTTGCTTAATATATGCAATATTTGAATAGTTTATAGTAGCAACAACATACTCTACTTTGGCTGGAAATACAGGACTGCTTCTTACTTGTCTAGGTAACAAGTCTTTTACTAAAGAAAAATGCTCCTCCAGTTGTGCTTTTTCTGTCATCCACATTTCCAGCCCAATCAGCATTGGTGCATACTTTAAGTTCAAAATTTCCTTCCTTAGGATACCATAATCCATAATCCTCTATCTTCTTTAGGTATCTTAAGATCCTCTTTGTAGAAACCATGTGTGACTCCCTAGGATTTGCAAAAAATCTTGCAACAATCCCCACAACATGTACTATATCTGGTCTACTATGTACTGCATACATTAACTTACCAATCATAGATCGGTATAGTGTCTAGTTTACCTCTATAGTTTCATCCTCTTTAGTCAATTTGTAGCCTATGACCATTGATGTTCCAACTAGTTTAGCATCTTCCATGCCAAATGTTCTTAGTACTTCCTTTATATACTTGGATTGTGTGATGAATATCCCATCACTCTACTGAATAACCTGCAGTCTTAGAAAGAACTTAATCTCTCCAAACATAGACATTTCAAACTCTTTTCTCATCTGATTTATATATGTGATCTTGTCCTCCAAAGATAATATCATCCAAAAATATTTTAACAATTAGAATAGTATCATCAATATCTCCTTTCATATACAAATTGATGTTCTCACTAGTTCTAACAAATCTAATACTTAACAAATAAGTATGCAGCCTTTCATACCAGGCTCTCGATGCTTTTTTCAAACCATACAAACCTTTATGTAATCTACATACCATGTCTTTCTTGTCTAGATCAACGAACCCTTCTGGTTGTTCTATGTAGACTTCTTCTTCAAGTATCCCATTCAGAAATGCAGACTTAACGTCCATTTGATAAAATTTAAATTTCTTATGTGCTGCATAAGCTAGTAACATTCAAACTCCTTCTAGCCTAGCAATAGGTGCAAAGGTCTCACCATAATCAATTCCTTCCTCCTGTGCATACCCCTTGCAAACTAGTCTAGCTTTATTCCTTGTAACCTCTCCATTTTCATTGAACTTGTTTATGAAGATCCACTTAGTACTGATAACATTCTTATCCTTAGGTCTAGGTACTAAGGTCCATGTCTTGTTTTTCTCTATCTATTCATTCTCTTCATTCATTGCATTTATCCATTCTTCATTCTCCAATGCAACTTTAACATTCTTCAGTTCATATTCACAAACTAAGCATGTACCTTGTCATGACTTACTTCTCGTTTGTATGCTAGCTTTCTTTTCACCAATGATTTGGTTCTCAAAATGATCTCTTCTGACAAATCTTGCTAGTATCCGATCTCTTCTTTCTTGTTCATCCTGTTCAAGTTCATTTTCTTTCTCGGTAGGTCCTTCCTACTCATCGGTTTCTCTTTCCTATTCCTCAGTGTTGTTTTCCTACTGACCGGTTGTCACTGTCTGCAGCTTTAGTAAATACTCTGGATATTCAATGTATGTGAATCTACTGTAGTCTTTTGGTTCCTTTGTGCTTTCTTCTGCATTCTTGTCATCAAACTCATCAACCCTGACATTAGTACTTTCTATCATTTTATTAGTAACTTTATTTAGACACTTATATGCTTTTCTTTTAGTGGAATATCCAAGAAATATCCCTTCATCACCTTTTGAGTCAAACTTTCCATTTCTTTCATCTTTTAGAATAAAGCATTTACTTCCAAAAATTTTGAAATAACTTACAGTTGGTTTGTGTCCAAACCATAACTCATAGGGTGTTTTATTAGTGTCCTTCTTCAACTGTACTCGGTTCAAAACATAAACTATGCTAACTGCCTCTCTCTAGTATGTCTGAGAAACATTTTTCTCTATCATCAATGTTCTTGCATAGTCAACTATTGACCTATTCTTCCTTTCAACAATTCCATTCGGCTGAGGTGTTCTCGATGCAGAGACCTATCCTTTTATACCATGCTCATTATAGTAGTTAGTAAATTCATTAGAAATAAATTCACCTCCTCTATCAGATCTTAAGCATTTCAATTCTTTACTAGTCTCTTTCTCTACTTTTTCTTTATACTACTTGAACATCTTAAATGCCTCTAATTTTTTTTCAAGAACATGACAGTCATCAATCTAGTATAGTCATCAACAAAAAGAATGAAATATCTATCTCCATAATAACTCTAAGCTCTCATGAGACCACACATGTTGGTGTGAACTAACTCAAGTATTTTCTTTGTTGAATAATCTTTTCTTTTGAAACTAGATTTTGTCATTTTACCTTTCTAACATTCATGACACATAACATGATCAGGCTTAGATAAGTTAGCTATACCTCTAACCTTTTTCTTTTTACTAATCTTAATCATTTTATCAAAGTTTGCATGACATAAACTTTTATGCCATAACCAAGCATCTTCATTTTCCATTCGATTGTGCTCCTATTCCAACAAGTCTTCCTCCATCATCAAATATTTTTACTTTATTGCTCTCAAAAGCTACTCGGTGACCTAAATTGTTCAGTTGTGCTACACTTATAAAATTATAGTTTAGTCCTTCTACCCAATAAGCATTATCACATTGGATTCTATCATTTATCATCAAGGATCCCTTTCCTCTAACCATACAAGGTGTATCATTACCCATTTTTATAGATCCTCCATTATATTTCTCAAGATGATTAAATTTTTCTTCATCACCAGTCATGTGATGTGTACAACCACTATCTATGATCCATGTATCATTTTTATTAACCTTAGAAATCAGTGTTGTTTCTACATACTTTTCTTCTTCCTCATAATCATCCTTCATAGCAACAAATACTACCTCTACATCATCATCTGAATTAGATTTCAATTCATTTTCTTCTGCAATGTAACATACTTTTTTGCCTTTATCATTATTATCTTGGTTGTCTCTGTTGTAGTGTCGATAACTTATGTTGCCTCTTCTCCTATAGCTTCCTTCACCAGATTGGTCCTTGTTTATGTCATCTTCCTTCCTGTTCGGACATCTAGCAACAATATGACCAACCTCTTTGTAGTTAAAACATGCTAAAGGTAATTTTCCTCTATATCTACCTTTTCCTTTAGGTAATCTCCTGGCCATAAGAGCTTCAAGCTCATCAAGTTCATCATTAGTATTTCTATCACTATTATCCTTATTATTTCTATTAATAGACTTACCAATGTTCAGAGAAGTCATAAAAGTAGATTCAACAGTTGGTACAACACTATTATCATAGTTGTTCAGTTCAAAATTTGTTAGCTTTCCAATCAAATTATCAAGAGTGAGAGTATTGTTAGTGTATCATCTTAAAATGGAAGCACTTCCATGTTAAGAGCATTTATGCCTCTGAGTAAGTGGTTTGGGGTCATCCCAAATGCCTTGAATTGATCTTTTCTTAGATCTATCTTTTTCCCCCTATTCTACTTCTCTCTCCACCCATTTCCAACCTTTTTCTGGCACCTGGTCCTAAGAATTTGAAATCTATCACTTCAGGGTCAAAGTCGACCTCACCCCTGACCCAGGGAAAATTCAACCTCAACTTTGACCTAGGGTGGAGTCGACCTCACCCCTGACCCTGGGTCCAATTTTCAAATTCCAAAAGTTTCAGGTTATCAGGTTTCAGAAAGTTTCTTTTTCCTGCCTCTGGGTTGGCCATTTTGGGTTTCAAAATGGTAAATCCTTAATTGCATTTAATATGGGTCCATTTCTAGGGGTTAAGGTTAATTGAGATTTAATTCTCCAATGTCGGCCTTCTCTAGAGGTTTGTGTCCTAGATCACTATAAAAGGAGGCCTTCCTCTCTCATTTTCTCCATCAAGTTTTGTGAGATCATCCATCAATTTTTCATCTCATTTCCTTCATGCATCAAGTAATCTCAAGGATACATTGGTGATCAAGTTTTGGTAGTCAAGTTCTCAAGCAAGATCAAGCAAGCATCCATTCTCAAACAATCATCCATTCAAGCATTTAAGTTCTCCATTGAAGATCAAGGATTCAAGCATTCAAGCCTTTGAAGGGATTTGATTCAAGAACTCAAGATTCATCATTCAAACCCTAGATCTAGCCATCATGGTGGTGTGATCTTCCTTCAAGATTCTTTGTTCATCTTCAAGATCCATTCATTATTCCATCAAAATGGATTCAAAGCATACAAACATAGACGTTTAGATTTACATTTGTTAATGTTATGTCCAAGCTTTCATATTAACATATTTGATTACATTTCAAATATAATTGTATATTTATTGAATATCATAGCTTCATTGTTAGATCTACTTCTACTACTTGCTAGCATTCTCCATTTCAATTTCAATATTAAGGTTGATTCCAAACTGGGGTTTGACCAAGGCAAACCCCCCAAACAAACAAACATAACCATTTTTCTGGTAGGTAAAGGTGCAGAACTATGGATCTGAGCTTAGATTTAGATACCCTTTTTGGTGAACTTTCGAGATCTATGAATAAAATCAAATTCAACCTTTAGAATAAAAATGTATCCTTTGACCTTTTATCGGGGTCAAAGACTACCTGCTGTCAAAAAGATAAAAGTTCTCTGGGTTTTCTTCATCTTGGCATTGTTGAAAATTTGGCTGAGTTAGATACTTAGATGTTGTCATTATGGAAACATATGATCTATATGAAGATCGCATATGATAGAGAGCAAGTATGTCTGAGTGCAAAGCAAAATTGTCTAAGTATGAGACAGTGTTTTTCCAGTGTACCCGGAGAAAGTTTTGATTAGCGATGACAATTGGAGTAATTTCAGTGCTTGTACACATGAACATAGATACTATGATGACTATAGAAGACTCACCTAAGAGCGCAAGTCAGTACAGAATGTACGGAAGAAGTTATGATAGTTTTACCAGAGATAGTGTTAAGCTGATAGGACAGTTTATGAAGACATAATTGGTAAAGAGTTAAGGGATTATTTTTTTTATCAAAATAATGTCTTAACAAATACAAGGATGACATCCTAGATGTTAACCCTTGAGTAAATATGTATTTTTTATAATGCTTTTGTTAAGCCGACTATAAGAGTTATTAGCCTTAATAACTTGTATAAATATGAGGCATTTGTAAATGCGAAAAAGAGGACAAGCAATTGTAATGATATAGATGGTATAGCGAACATATAGAGAAGAGCTATTGATGCAAAAGAAAGAAAGTAGTATAAGGTTATGTACCTTGCCATATTTTTTAATCAGAAATCATTGTACATTACTTGTTTGGGCAGTGGGCTCATCTAGTAATCATATTTTGTACTACCAACTCTTAGTAGGGTTGAGGCTTCTAACAAGGCCTAAAGTCCCTTAATCAGGATTGAGACACTATATGCATGTAATAGGCTCCTAACAGGGTCAACATCCTTGACCGGATACTTTTGATTAGTGGATCTTTGTGGGTACCATCCCCACCGGGGTTTTCCCTTGGCCAGGGTTTCCTCGAGAACAAATAATGTGTTATGAGTTCATTTGCTTTACTGCTATGCATATTCTTTAGCTTACTATGTTATGCATGTAGCAAGTTAATCTGTTATATCCATAATTGGGAAAAGTAAAAGTTTGTAGAATATTGATTCACCCCCCCTCTGAGTATTCCCTATTTCTAACAATTGGTATTAGAGCCTAGTTAATTGGAAAAGAATCATTCAAGGAAAGCCTAGCAGCTTGAGTAAGATCTCTATAGATATGGATCAGCTATAGAAGAATCTTGACGAAGCTCTTGAACAGATTGATATGCTTACTAAAGAAAGAGACACTCTCAAAGGAAAATATGATGATGCAAAGAACCTCATTGAGAAATTGAAAAACAAGTTGGAAGATCTGAAATCAAAAAGGAATCTACAATTCAAATTGAAGATTGTGATGACAACCTGGAAAAAGAAAATGAGATCCTTAAACATGAACTGAAGTTAGTAAATTTGAAGTTGAACTTGAAAGATGGAAATATCAAGAACAAAGAAAATCTAAAATATGAGAATGAAAATCTAAAATCTGAGAAAGAAGATCTAAAATCTAAACTTTGTGTAGTGACATCTAAACTTGAGAAAACCAAATTACAGTATGCTAAACTTG
Organism: Chamaecyparis obtusa; assembly: GCA_027943335.1. Classification (NCBI taxonomy): domain Eukaryota; kingdom Viridiplantae; phylum Streptophyta; class Pinopsida; order Cupressales; family Cupressaceae; genus Chamaecyparis; species Chamaecyparis obtusa. The sequence goes on from BSBK01001771.1 coordinate 1,417,162, forward strand.
AGAAGTACAATACAATTGTGAAAGGTGAAGTGACTCAATCTAAGCAGCAACTTGAGAGACTATATTCAACAAGTGAGAAGATTGATGAACAATTGTCTTATCAAAAACCATTCTATGATAAAATTGGTCTTGGATTTAACTCATCTAAAGAGAGTAAAGAGAGCAAGGAACTATATCTGAAAGTTTTTGAAAGCATAGAAGAAAATAAGTCTAATGAAGTTGACAAATCTGAAGATACACCCAAAGAAGATGAACCACCTAAACAAGAAGAGTCACCTAAAGGTACACAAAGATAATTTAAAGGTAGATGCTTTTCTTGTAATACTTTTGGTCATATGAAGAAAGATTGTACTGGTAAGAAATTTAAACCTCTTAATGGTTATTGTTATAATTGTCATGGTTTTGGACATAGAGCTATTGAATGTAGAAAACCTAAATTTGTTGAGAATAATAATGGTAGTAGAATGTTTATAAATACTAACCATGCATATAAGAGACCTACTGAAGATATGAACATAAGAAATGGAGTAGTATGTTATAGATGCAACAAAGATGGACACATTGCTAGAAATTACAGATCACAAATCAACCAGTTAGGACCAAGATATGGAAACAATGGAATAGTTTTTCAGATATGTAACATGTTTGGACATACAACAAGGTTTTGTAGAATGAATAATAGGGTTTATCATCCTAACCCTAACCCTAGAAGTCATGCAAGGAGAAATGAAAATGCAAGTAATAGTCAAAGAGGATGTTGTAGTAATTCAGAAGTTTAGTTTTGCAAACCTTCAGCCTGTGAAATAGCATCTTATGGATTGTGTGCACTACTCACTATTGCAAACACTATTAAGAAGGCATGGGAGAAGGAGATAGAGAACATCAAGATAAATTTTGCAGATTGTGTTGCAAGCCTACCGGCTCTGCAATATTAAATCAAGGTATACACTTTTTGAGCATAGTTTTGGCACCCTTTTTGTCATTGTTGTCAAAGGGGGAGAGATATCTAGCAGAAAATTGTTATATATGATAAGAATGTATATTATTAGGGAGATTATAAGATATATCTAAGATATATCGAGTTATAAGGACATCGGATATATATATTTTTGTTATGGCCACAATTTTGAGTTTTTGAAGTATTATGACTTAGCCAATTTTTTCATATGTTGCCACCAATGACAAAGAGGGAGATTGTTGGAAATTTGGCCAAGTTAGATACTTAGATGTTGTCATTATGGAAACACATGATCTATATGAAGATCACATATGATAGAGAGCAAGTATATCTGAGCGCAAAGCAAAAATGTCTAAGTATGAGACAATGTTTTTCCAGTGTACTCGGAGACAATTTTGATCAGCGATAACGATTGGAGTAATTTCAGTTCTTTCACACTTGAAAATAGATAATATGATGACTATAGAAGACTCACCTAAGAGCGCAAGTCAGTATGACATGTACGAAAGAAGTTATGACAATTTCACCACAGATAGTGTTAAGCCGACATGACACTTTATGAAGATAGAATTGGTAAAGAGTTAAGGGATTATTTTGTTTATCAAAATAATGTCTTAACAATATAAAGGGATGACATCCTAGATGTTAACCCTTGAGTAAATATGTATTTTGTATAATGCTTTTGTTAAGCCGACTCTAAGAGTTATTAGCATTAATAACTTGTATAAATATGAGGCATTTGTAAATGTGAAAAAGAGGACAAGTAATTGTAATGATATATATGGTATAGCGAACATATAGCAAAGAGATATTGATGTGAAAGAAAGAAAGTAGTATGAGGTTATGTACCTTTCCATATTTTGTAATCAACAATCATTGTACATTACTTGTTTGGGTAGTGGGCTCATCTAGTAATCATATTTTGTACTACCAACTCTTAGTAGGGTTGAGGCTTCTAACAAGGCCTAAAGTCCCTTAATAAGGACTAAGACACTATATGCATGTAATAGGCTCCTAACAGGGTCAACATCCTTAACATGATGCTTTTGATCAGTGGATCTTTGTGGGTACCATCCCCACCAAGGTTTCCTCCAGAACAAATAATGTGTTATGAGTTCATTTGCTTTACTATTATGCATATTCTTTAGCTTGTACTATGTTATGCATGTATCAAGTTAATCTATTATATCTATAATTGAGAAAAAGTAAATGTTTGTAGAATACTAATTCACCCCTCCCTCTCAGTATTCCCTATTTCTAATAGGCATTTCTAGTCTGAAATAGGTTGCAAAATTGTGAGAAGCTGCACACAGAGATCAGAAAGTGGCATTTTCTAGATCTACCCTATTTTGAGGTTAGTACTTGCCTTTCAATTATTTCAGATTTCAAGCACAACTCCCCTATAGGGAAATATAAGGTTTTCTTCCTCTTTCATATTCTCCATAGATTGATTCGATTGTGCATTAACCTTTTGGTTGATCAATTTGGATCTCTCCTTTGGGAATTTGGATTTAGAAGTAGATCTCATATTCCCCCCATACATTTTAGGGTGGATACCATTTCATCCTATTCATTTTGGTGAACCCGACATACTTACTCTCTTTCTTTTTGGTGTTAGATCATTTGTTTTCTTGCCTTAAGATTAGATTTATTTTATGCTCTTGCATTTACATTTCAAAAATAAAAAAAATAAAAATTGCAAAATTTCTTTAAAAATACAAAAACATTTACATTTTCATGCTTTTAGTATTCAAAATGTATGATTCTTGTTTTGAGTACTTTGATGAGGCTTTTGTTGTTCAAGAGGATAGATCCCTTAATGAGGTACATGGAAGTGAGAATGAAAATTATTCAAATGAGATCTCCATTGATCCTATTCCTATTTCATCTTCCTCTATAGCCTCTTCAGTTGACCTTTATAAAGATGAGTTGGGGATTGATGTTCATTCTTCTCCTCATATATGTCTTTTCTATGAACCTAGTTTACAATACAATTTACCTTTTTTCCCCTTTAGGGATCAAGCTTCAATGACTTATGGCACTCCTACAATACACTTTATGGATAGGGATGATAATCCTCCTATTTGGGATAAACCTTTGGATTTTGATGTTGATTAATCTCTTCCTCATGAAACCATTTTGGATAATCCTCCTATTTGGGATGAACCTTTGGATTTGGATGTTGATTACTCTCTTCCTCATGAAACCATTATGGATAATCCTCCTATTTGGGATGAACCTTTGGATTTGGATGTTGATTACTCTCTTCCTCATGAAACCATTATGGATAATCCTCCTATTTGGGATGAACCTTTGAACTTGGATATTGATTACTCTCTTCCTCATGAAACCATTGTGGATAATCCTCCTATTTGAGATGAACCTTTGGATTTGGATGTTGATTACTCTCTTCCTCATGAAACCATTATGGATAATCCTCATATTTGGGATGAACATTTGAACTTGGATATTGATTACTCTCTTCCTCATGAAAACATTGTGGATAATCCTCCTATTTGGTACAAACCTTTGGATTTGGATGTTGATTACTCTCTTCCTCATGAAGCAATTGTGGATAATTCTACTTTTTGGGATGAACCTTTGGATAAATACATTGATTTATCCCCTCCTTGTGAAGAATTTTTGATACAAAAGGATGACATATTCTCTAAAACACACTCCCCTTATGCAAAATAAGATGACATTATAAATCCTTCACCTCAATTTAGGATTCCTTCTAGTGATGAGGCATTAGCAGAAAAAGATAAGAATTCCCTTAATGCTCTTCCTCTTAGTGGTGATCTTATGGGAAATCATGATCCTACCTCACAACATTCTTACCATAACATTACTTATATCTATTCAAACCCTTTTCCAACTATGGTTCCAAGTGTTCCTTTGGTTGTGTCTTCCATTCATATCACTTCCTACACTTTTCCCAGTGTTCCTAATCTGATTCCTAATTCTCCATCTGCTATTCCTAGTTCTTCCCACACTTATGTTGAGGTTTAAACTATGGTTCATGATGTAGATGTGTAAAGATTCTTCAAGTACCTTCTCCTTATCATCCAATCCATAAAGATAAAAGAAAAGAAATTTCTCCTTTGAGATTTATTCATAATTTTACCCCTCATTCTGATATAACATAGATCTTTTCTCCTCTAGACTGGGGGGGCAAGAGGTATATTTCTTCCCATCTTTTAGAATCCATTATGTTCCTGCTTTGAGCTTAATTGGTTATTCTTTCATTTATATTTATGGTTTGTATTATGATGGCTTTTCATCCATCTACTCAAGATATCTTTTCTAGGACATGTGTTTTGCAAAGATATCCCTTGCCTTTCATCCCTGGGGGGCAAGGTTCTTTCTTCTCTCTCTTTGTCTAGGGACCTGCTTTCCTTAGCTTAGTGGTATTTGTTTATATTGCAATATAATTTCATCATATTGACAGATGTTTTGACTATGGATAACCTTCTTATATGAGAAGTTGTTGTCCTAAGTCATCACTTCTTCTCTATGTTGAAAATTATGTTCTTTATAAACTCTTACCCTTTCTTTGGTGTTAGAGTTGTTTCCCTAATTCCAAAGATTCCTTTTCCTCTTTTTTTATAGGGGGCTTGATGATTGAATCTTTTTCCCGCTTGATTTATCTTTGAAAGTTGATATTTTATCTAAATCACTCCTCTATGGTGGGGGTCTTGTCGATAAGATCTCTTTCATTTGAGGATCCTTTTCCATTAGTGACATATCCTTTTCACGATTATCTATACTCTTCGATGAAGGGGTAAATATCCCTCACTAAGAATATGGTTTAAATTGTTTCTAAACAGGATATCTCCTTGAATTGTGAAGTAAGTATCCTCTTCCATCTTTTTTCCTACACTTGGGGGGCAAGGATGCCATCTCCTTCTTTTTTGACTTTCTAGGATTCACTTCTTTCCTTGTTTAAGAAGTATTTATCTATTATGTGATATCCAATCATACATGAAAATTTTGGTTTGCATTAAGGATCTATGTCCTTGATAACAACCTCTTTTGTTGTTTAACATTGGGTTTCCATGGTTGATATATCTCTCACCTTGGAAACTGAATAGTGTGCTATCCCTCACAAGGGTTACTTTTTTTTCACTTCTTGAATGATATCTCTTTGCATGCATCCCTTCCATGGCCTCATAGGAGTTGTGACCTTCTTAGCTTGGACTGGGTGTTGTTTGTGGATATTGTCTTGATGTTGAAGAAGGCTTTATCCTTGTTCTTTCCTTTCCTTAAGATGTCAAAATAGTATTTTTTTTCCATATTAAGGAGGGGGGCATATATAGGGTTCCCTTGTACTATAGTTTTTAATTTTTTTATATGCTAAATATGGAAGTTAACGCACATAAGTTGCTAAATCCTGAAGAGACATGCATTTTCAATTTCAAACATGCTAAATCTTGGAAGGTAGCACACATAAGTTGCTAAATCCTGAAAAGACACGCATTTATATGCTAAATCTTCCAAAGGTAAGGCACATAAGTTGCTAAATCCTGAGGAGACATGCATTTTTCAAATTTTTTAATATGCTAAATCTTGGAAGGTAACACACATAAGTTGCTAAATCCTAAAAAGACATGCATCTATATGCTAAATCTTCCGAAGGTAATGCACATAAGTTTCTAAATCCTGAGGAGACACGCATTTCATATTCATAGTGATACAAGAAGGTGGATCTATGGGTATTCCAGAAGCTATCAAAAGATGCATTACAATTGCAAGAATAGTTTATGGGTGAACCTGCTAGGCTCTCCCTCCAGGGTGATTCACAGTAAGGTGGACATCTTACTAGGTGAGGTAATCACTCTTTTCCCTTTCTCTCTTTTCACTTTCATGCTAGTAGGACATTATCATGAAGCTATGTTATTTATAGTTTTTCTCTTGTCTTTTTTATGTAATCATTTATGCTTTTATGATAGCTTTCCAAATATGATATTAGTATGAGAAATATTTCTTAGCGAGGTTTCTTATGCTAATTGATTTGGGTTGTTTAGTACTAACCCTTGTTCTTTTGGCACCCTCGTGGATGTATGTTAAGTTAGAATCCTCAGTCTAGGGGCTTGTGATCTTAGCTAAATGTTATTTTATCTCTTTGTGAATCCTCTTGGATCTCCTCTTTCTTCTCTTTTACCAAGAGTTTGCATTGAGTCCATACTCTTGCTAAAGTGGGGGCTTAATATATCATCTTAAAATGGAAGCACTTCCATGTTAAGAGTGTTTAGCCCTCCGAGTAAGTGGTTTGGGGTCATGTCAAACACCTTGAATTGATCTTTTCTTAGATCTAGCTTTTTCCCCTATTCTACTTCTCTCTTCACCCATTTCCAGCCTTTTTCTGGCACCTGGTCCTGAGAATTTAAAATCTGTCACTTCAGGATCAAAGTCGACCTCTTGGGTCAAAGTCAACCTCACCCCTGACCTAGGAAAGAGTTGACCTTGACTCTATCCTAGGGTGGAGTCCACCTCACCCCTGACCTTGGGTCCAATTTTTAATTTTTGGAGGTTTCGAGATGTCGGGTTTCAGAAAGTTTCTTTTTCCCACCTCCGAGTTAGCCATTTCAAGTTTCGGAATGGTAAATCCTTAATTGCATTTAATATGGGTCCATTTCTAGGGGTTAAGGTTAATTGGGATTTAATTCCCCAATGCTAGCCTTCTCTAGAGGTTTGTGCCCTAGATCACTATAAAAGGAGGCCTTCCTCTCTCATTTTCTCCATCAAGTTTTGAGAGATCATCCATCAAGTTTTCATCTCATTTTCTTCATGCATCAAGTAATCACAAGGATACATTGGTGATCAATTTTTTGCAATCAAGTTCTCTCTCAAGCAAGATCAAGCAATCATCCATTCAAGAATTTAAGTTCTCCATTGAAGATCAAGGATTCAAGCATTAAAGCCTTTGAAGGGATTTGGTTCAAGCACTCAAGATTCATCATTCAAATCCTAGATCTAGCCATCATGGTGGTGTGATCTTCCTTGAAGATTCTTTGTTCATCTTCAAGATCCATTCATTCTTCCCTCAAAGTGGATTCCAAGCATACTAACATGGAGGTTTAGATTTATATTTGTTAATTTTATGTCCAAGCTTTCATATTAACATATTTGATTACATTTCAAATATAATTACATATCTATTGAATGTCATAGCTTCATTGTTAGATCTACTTCTACTACTTGCTAGCATTCTCCATTTCAATTTCAATATTAAGGTTGATTCTAAACCGGGGTTTGATCAAGTCAAACCCCCCAAATAAAAAAACAAAACCATTTTTTTGGTAGGTATAGGTGTGGAACTGTGGATTTGAGCTTAGATTTGGATACCCTTTTTGGAAAACTTCCGAGATTTGTGAACAAAATCAAAGTCGACCTTCAAAATAAAAATGTAGCCTTTGACCTTTTATCGGGGTCAAAGACTACCTGTTGTCAGAAAGATAAAAGTTTTCTGGGTTTTCTTCATCTCAGCATTTCTAGTCTGGAATAGGTTGCAGAATTGCCCAAAGTTGCACACAGATATCAAAAATTGGCATTTTCCAGTTCTACCCTATTTTGAGGTTAGCACTTGCCTTTCAATTATTTCAGATTTCAAGCACAACTTCCCTATAGGGAAATATAAGGTTTTCTTCCTCTTTCATATTCTCCATAGATTGATTCAATTGTGCATTAACCTTTTGGTTGATCAATTTGGATCTCTCCTTTGGGAATTTGGATTTAGAAGTAGATCTCATATTTCCCCCATACATTTCAGGGTGGATACTATTTCATCCTATTCAGTTAGGTGCTGACCTATTTTCATGAATTGTAGATATTCTGATGGAATAAATAGGCAATAAAGTTCTTAGAATTTTTCTTACCATAGTGTCTTCATCAATAATACCATCAGATGCTCTGATAGGGTGAACTACCTCCTTTATTTGGTTTGTGTACTGCACAATGTTTTCTCCTTCTTTCATCTTCATATCATCGAATCTTCCTCTTAAACTTTCAGCTCTGGCTCTCTTGACATTTGTATCACCACTATAAACTTGAGCAAGTTTATCCCACATATCCTTAGCAATAGTGTAATCTTTAATATCTTCAAACTCAACATCTATCAGAGTAGCAACAATCTCCATCATAGTAATGTTATGCTCATGTCTATCTCTTAGTTGATGAAGTGTGTAGGGTCTAGTGGGCAGTGCAATGTAGCCATTCTCTAATAGTATGAGGGTAGAATTCCCAATTCCAATAAGCAGTTTCATTCCGCTTTGCCATATTGTAAAGTTGTCCTTGTTCAGCTTTGGCACATCCCTCTTATACATTTTGTGATATTTATGCTGAAGTTCATAAAACTCCATTCCAAGAAACCAATGTGCTCTGATACCAATTGTTACAATAACTACAAGGGGGGTGAATCAATTATCCACAATCCTAAATACAAAATGTATATCCAAAAACAATTTAAACAAATTTCTACAGCTCGATAACATATAATAGTAAACTGTCAGTGCTTTTACCGATTACCAGTTAATAACTTATAGTAACTACTGATCAAATCAAATATGCAACATGTAAAGTATTATATCCAATAATCAATACAATCAACACATAACACAAGACATTTAACATGGAAACCCTGTAAAGGGAAAAACCAGCTGGGATCGGCAACCCAAAAATTGTTCACTCTTCTAAAGTGAGGTTGGTAAAGATCCAACCCTATTAAAGGTTACAAAACACACTATAAGGTGTGACCTTGTTAGAGGATTTAACACTAACTATTATCATCCAACCAACATTCACTATGGGGTTGACAAGATAACAAATGTACATTCTATGAATGACATTACAAGACTTTCTAGTCTACTCGGTTAAGAGATTTATCTGATTACAATGGTTAAACTGTAACAATAGGTGATCTAATTATAATACAACTTGATTTGCAGATGTACAGATCTATATTATGCTTATTCAAATCCTCTGATCAATATATCAATTCTGTTCAACAATATTTAGTAACTTATTGTCTCTCAGTTATAGCTTTCTGATGCTCAGTAATATCTGCAGTTGGGTTCTCCTTAACTAGTTTGATCAGGCATGCATGGAGCTTGTTCACATGATATATCTGCAGTATTCTTTCCTTTGACATAAGTTTTATAATGAAACCCTAGTCTCTTAAATAGATAAGTAAACCATTTTCTTTTCATCCATTAGATTTTTTCGCTTAATCTCCTTCATTGGTTTTTCTGCTTAAACCTTCCTCAGCTGATGTGTCAGTAACACATTTCAATTCCATCCTTTAGGTCTTCCTTGAATTTCGCTAGCTGTAGATCTCGTAACAAACTTTATCTTTCACCTCATGATCATACACTTTACAGCTCATCAATTTCTGTCAGCTAAATAAATCATTTAGTTCTTTTATCCATACTCGGTTAACAAAGAAATGCATCAGTGAACATAAGGTCAGTTTATACTATGCTAGGTATACACTACACTATTTGGTGTATATTGAAATGCTTCATTAACCGACCAAACTACTTTGTAACATTTTACTCCCAACTTCATAATAGATTAATACAACATAATCAAGTCAATAATATGAAGTCATAGACTCATCAATAAGTTAGCAAAGATATTCCTTATCCTCATCTATCATATCCATCTTCCTCCATGTAGATATCCCAGTTCTTCAACTTTCTCTTCTCTTCTACAAATGTGTTAGATGTTTGCAACTCCATGATAAGTACTGTCAAAACTAGTTGACATCAATGACAACATAAAAATGATTCAATTATCTTACATAAAAGTTCAGTGCTCAGTGATCTCTAATCACTTGAATTTCTTCAATCAGGTTCTCAATTAGTTTTAGTTCATCAAGAGTATTCACAACCATTCTGTAGCAGTTGTTGTTGCATTCATGACTGTGATTGTCATTGATGTCAACATAGTGATCTACTAAAGATTAGCAGTGAAGTAGATAGTGTTTGAGTTAGCACACTTGGGATATTGAAGATGAAGCTATGTGTAGTTGAGGACTTAATCTATGATTTTCTATGAGATCATGGTTAGGAGTATAGATGAAAATTCATTTAGTCATGACAGTTATGAGGAAATCAGTGGAAGAAGTATTCAGGCAGTGTTCCTGAGTAGCTGTTTGTGAAAATTAGATGATATCTCCTAATCGGGATAGAATCTGATCATGTGTAGTTATAAGGTAGTTGAAGACATGATGTTAGTGATGTGGATGTGAGTGCAAGATCTGAGGTCACATGAGTGAAGAATTATCTTAATTGGAAGCTGACAGTTTTGTGTAATTTTGTGTAGCATGTGGAAATTTTTATTTTGTAATGTGCATTCCAATTCATTTGTAATTACTTGAGTGTGGTATAAAGGAAGGAATGTTTTCCTTGTTGTAATGATGAGAGATATGTGTGTGTGATATGAGAAAGTGAATGAAGGAATTGTGAAAGAGAATTTTTGGAAAGAGGATATGCAAAGTTCAGAGATCTGGTATTAAGATCTAAAGAAGCAGTTGGTGTGGTTTGGCACATTCAAAGAAGGAGTATTGAATTATTGAGATAAGTAATCTTTTGGTATTATTCTATTGAGTAATACATAGATCAGTTTGATAGTGAGTTTAGTGTTCTTACCCTGAAGCTGTTTGGGCAATGGGTCTTTCTGTCTTCCATAACTCCTAACAAAGTTAGAATCTTTTAGTAGAGATTCAAAGTATCCTAGCATGGACTCATATGTACTGAATGTATTTCATAAAACTCCTAACAGAGTCCTTCCTCTCACAAAGAACTTTCATATTAGTGCATCTTTTATGGGCATCACTCCCATGGGGGTTTACTCTTTGATCAAGAGGTTCCCTAGTCAACATATCTTGTGTCATTGTGTTATTGTGCATGTATATCTTTATATGGTTGTTGATTACATTGTTTACATGGTTAAAATCTATTAAGGTTGATAAAAGTTGTATTTATCTGATAAATGATTCACCCCCCCCTCTCACTTATCTTGGTGGACTTTACTTTCTAACAATTGGTATCAGAGTGGTAGGTCCTTGAAGGAAAAGTTTAACAACTTAAGGAGATCCATGGAAAATTTTAGGAAAGAAAGCCCTAAGTTTGATGGAGTAAATTTTGACAGCTGGAAAGAAAAGATGAAGACACACCTACTTTGTTTAGGACCAGGTTATTAGTTAATTACAAAGAATTAGAAGACTATCATTGATGAGGATAAGATTGAAGATTCTACTAATGAGGAGAGAGATCTATTTATGTGTAACATACTTGCCAGAGAAGCACTCTTGTCAGCCCTTCCAGAAAATGAATACAATCAGGTAAAATATCTAAAGACATCTTATGAAATTTGGTTAGCTTTACAGTCTACTTTTGAAGGTGATGAACATGCTAAGAAAGTCAGATTACATAATTGGATATGTGCATTTGAAGATATAAGAATGATGGAAGATGAATCTGTTAGAAGCTATATTGGTAGAATGTTAGAGATTGTTGTAGGTATAAAATCTTATGGAGGAACCAAGACAAAGAATGAAGTGACATGGAAAATTCTAAGGACATTGACTCCTGCATTTAAGCAGACAACACAGATGATTGAACAAGTTATTCCTTGTACTAAAAACTTTACCAGAGAGACTCTTCTTGAAAGATTGGAAGTAGCAGAGATGAACATGAGGCTATTAGGAGACTTACCTAGAATGGAGATAGCTTTCAATGCTCTTAGTGTTCACCCTACTTTGTTAAGAAGCATAAGTGTGAGTGGAGATTATGCTACCAGGAGTAGATCTAGAAATGAAGAAGACAAGAAGATTGAAGAAGGTATTGCCTTTCTTGTGAAAAAAGAACTAGATGGTAAGAAAATTTTTAAATGTTGGACTTGTCAAGAATATGGTCATTTTGCATCTAAATGTCCTAAGAGAGTTAAGAAGTATAGAAACAACTTTAATCCTAGAAGATCTAAAGAATGTTATTATGCAAATGATGAAGAAATTGAAGCTAGTTTGGAGAAATCTTTGAGTGAAAGTGATACTGAGCATGATGATATAGGATTTGTAGCAATATAAGAAGAAAATCCTGAAACTGAAATTAAAGAAGAAAAAGCTTTAGTTTCTCAAGTAGAAAAGAAAGCTGATTGGATTATAGATAGTGGTTGTTCACATCATATGACTAGTGACATGAAAAATTTCATAAAGTTTAACAATTATGATGGAGGAGTTGTTAGAGTTGGAAACAATGCACCTTGTTTGATTAAAGGTATAGGATCTACTACTCTTGATGGAAATACTAACACTGATGATGTTTACTTTTTGGATGGTTTGAAACATAATCTTTTGAGTGTTGGATAGCTAGTTGATAAGGGTTATCAAGTTTGGTTTATTGAGAAAACTTTTGTAATCAAAGATAGAGATAGTAATTTGATTGGCACTGGATCTAGAACCAAAGGTAATGTATTTCAGTTGAATCCTATTGAGATGACATGTTTGGTTACTAAGATTGATGATAGTTGGTTATGGCACACAATATTTTGTCATATAAACTTTGATAACATTGTGAAAGTGAGTATTACACTTGTAGTAAGTGATTTGCCTAAAATTATGAAGCCTACTAACATGATTTGCAAAGAATGTGTGATGGCTAAACAGAAGAGAAGTTCATTTCCTAGCAAGAAGTTTACAACATCAGAGAAGTTGGATATTGTTCATATAGATTTGAGCAGTCCTACAAGGACTAGAGGATTCTATGGAGAAAATCATTTTATGATTCTTGTTGATGATTTTACAATAATGATGTGGATTGCATTTCTTAAAGAAAAAACTAAAGCATTTGATAAGTTTAAGATCATTAAGAACAAAGTTGAGAATGAATCTGGAATGAAGATTAAATGTTTGAGATCAGATAGAGGTGGAGAATCTACATCAAAATAATTTAACATTTGTTGTGAAGTGAATGGTATTAAGAAACAATTTTTGGCCCATAGGAAACCTGAACAAAATGGTATTGTAGAAAGGAGGAACATATGAGTAACTGAAGCAACAAGAGCTATGTTATTTTAGAATGACTTGGTGAAGATATTATGGGGAGAAGCCATGAACACAATAGTTTATATAATGAACAGAGTAAAAATCAGAGTAGACATAGATAAGACACCCTATGAACTATGGTTTGGACATGCACCATCAGTTAAGTATTTTATAATTTTTGGAAGCAAATGTTATATTAAGAGAGATGATGACATTGGAAAGTTTGATCCTAGAAGTGATGAAGGTATATTTCTTGGATATTCATTGAAGAGAAAAGCTTATAGATGTTACAATAAGAGAACTAAGACTATTGTTGAGAGCACAAATGTTAAAGTTGATGAAAAGTTCAGAATTCAGGAAAGAATGCTTGATTATGAATCAGATGAAGGAACTCAACATAGACCTAATCTAGAGACTACTAAATTATTATATGAAACTAACAGTGATTTGTTGAATGAAAGCCACAGTGAAGAAACCATTGAAGAACCTAAAACAGAAACAAGTATTGAGATAGTGACACCTAATAGGAATCTATTAAGGAATCATCCTACTGAGAAGATTATTGGAAGCATAGACATAGGAGTTTTAACACGAAATAAGGTACAAGAATAGTTATGTTTGATTTCTCAAATTGAACTTAAATCTACTAGTCAAGCTTGTAAAGATGAACATTGGATTAAAGCCATGAAAGAAGAATTGGATCAAATTGAAAAGAACAAGACATGGGAATCAATCCCTAGACCTAAAGATAAGAATGTTATAGGAAAAAAATGGGTATTCAGAAACAAGATGAATGAACAAGGAGAAGTAGTAAGGAACAAAGAAAGATTGGTATGTAAAGGATACTCATGGAAAGAAGGAATTGACTATGAAGAAACTTTTGCACTAGTAGCAAGAATTGAAGTAGTAAGAATGTTTTTGGCCTATGCAGCTTACAAGAAATTCAAAGTTTATCAGATGGATGTGAAGTCAACATTTCTGAATGGGGAATTGGAAGAAGTCTACATTGAGTAGCCTGAAGGTTTTCATTTAACTCAAGAAGGAGATAGGGTATGTAAATTGAAGAAAGCTTTATATGGACTAAATCAAGCACCTAGAACTTGGTATGCAAGATTGGATAAGTATTTGTTAAAGCTAGGATTTACAAAAGGCACAGCTGATAGAAACCTATACATAAAGGAAATTGAAAATGGTTTGTTGGTTGTTATTTTTGTTGATAATATTATCTTTGGAGGAGAAGATGAAGCCAGTGATAAATTTGTAGATGAAATGAAGACTGAATTTGAAATGAGTATGATTGGTGAAATGAAATACTTTTTAGGATTGCAGATAACATAGAATAGTGATGGTATCTTTGTAAGTCAAATAAAGTACTTGAATGATTTATTGAAGAGATTTAGAATGGAGAACTATAAACTAGTTGGAACACCTATGGTAACTAGACACAAGTTATCTAGCACAGATGAGACTCCTCCAGTGGAATAGAAGAAATACAGATTTATGATTGGAGGATTACAATATTTGACTCATATAAGACTTGATATTTCACATTCAGTTGGAATTGTAGCAAGATTTCAAGCTGAACCCAAAGAATCACATTATGCAATAGTAAAGAGGATACTGAGATACTTAAGAGGCACAATTAAGTATGGATTGTGGTATGAAAAATCTGATGATTTTACCCTATGTGTATATATAGATATTGTTTGGGGAGGTAGTGTTGATGATAAAAAGAGCAGTAGTGGTGGAGCATTTTTCCTTGGAGGAAGATTAGTTTCTTGGCTAAGCAAGAAGTAGAATTGTATTTCATAGAGCACAGTAGAAGAAGAGTATGTGGGAGTAGAAAATAATTGTAATCAGATAATTTGGATGAAGCAAATGTTGAAGGATATTGGAATAAAATTTGTTGAGTCTGTTGTTATACATTGTGATAACACCAGCACAGTTAGTATGTCTAAGAATCCTATGTTACATTCTAAGACAAAGCATATAGAGATAAAGTATCATTTAGTGAGAGAGAAAGTTGTAGAGAAAGAAGTTAGACTTGAGTACATAAGCACAAAGGAGTAGATTGCAGACATATTTACAAAACATTTGCCTAAGGATACATTTGAGTATCTGAGAGGTATGCTTGGGGTTATGCCCCAACCTACTTTTGAGAAGTGATGTAGATTGTTGCATCCATCTAGTGGTATATGAGCATTATCTTTCTTCTGGACTGGATGTTGGTACTTCCTTTATGTGGGAGTATGTGTATCTGAGCTGAGTCATGAGGACTCTAGTGAATGTATTTTTTTAATAGTATCTTTTGACATTGAAGTTGTTGACATAATGATGAAACATCTATCATTGATGTCAATGGGGGATAAGTACACATGAAAAACCATCTGTTGGAGAGAACTGAATAGGAAAATGAAGCAAGATTTGATTGATGAAGAAGACTTGAAAGCATTTTCAGAGCAATAGTGTTGTAGTGCTAGATTTATAAAACTTGGATGTTTTTTCATCTATGTTGCCATCAATGCCAATGTGGGAGATTGTTAGGAATGAATGCTGAATATATCTTATGGGGGAGTATTCATAGCCATTCTGTAGTATTTGTTGTTGCATTCATGATTGTGATTGTCATTGATGTCAACACAGTGATCTACTAAAGATTAGCAGCAAAGCAGACAGTGTTTGGGTTAGCATACTGGGGATATTGAAGATGAAGCTATGCATAGTTGAGGACTTACTCTATGATTTTCTATGAGATTGTGGTTAAGAGCGTAGATGGAAATTCATTTGTTCATGGTAGTTACGAGGAAATAAGTGGAAGCAGTATTCGGGCAGTGTTCCTAAGTAGCGGTTTGTGGAAATTAGATGATATCTCCTAATTAGGATAGAATCTGATCATGCACAGTAATGAGGTAGTTGAAGACATTATGTTAGTGATGTGGACATGAGCACAAGATCTGAGGTCACACGAGTGAAGAATTATCTTAATTGGAAGCTGACAGTTTTGTGTAATTTTGATGTAGCGTGTGGAAAATTTTATTTTATAATTTGTATGTCGACTCATTTGTAATTACTTGAGTGTGGTATACAAGAAGGAATTTTTTTATTGTTGTAATGATGAGAGATATGTGTGTGTGTAATGAGAAAGTAAATGAAGGAATTGTGAAAGAGAATTTGTGGAGGATATGCAAAGTTCAGAGATCCGGTATTAAGATCTGAAGAAGCAGTTGGTGCGGTTTGGCACAGTCAGAGAAGGAGTATTGAATTATTGAGATAAGTAATCTTTTGGTATTATTCTATTGAGTAATACCTAGAATAGTTGGACAGTGAGTTTAGTGATCTTACCCTGAAGTTGTTTGGGCAATGGGTCCTTCTGTCTCCATAACTCCTAACAAAGTTAGAATCTTTTAGTAGAGATTCAAAGTCTCCTAACAAGGACTCATATGTACTGAATGTATTTCATAAGACTCCTAATAGAGTCCATCCTCTCACAAGGAACTTTCATATTAGTGCATCTTTTGTGGGCATCATTCCCATTGGGGTTTACTCTTTGATCAATAGGTTCCCTAGTCAACATATCTTGTGTCATTGTGTAATTGTGCATGTATATCTTTATATGGTTGTTGATTACATTGCTTACATGGTTAAAATCTATTAAGGTTGATAAAAGTTATATTTATCTGATAACTAATACAACCCCCCTCTTAGTTATCTTGGTGGACTTTACTTTCTAACAACTTGGTCGCAAGTTCTCCAGATTTGAGCGGTTAGTGAAGAGACATTCCTAGATTGGGAGAATGGGCTTAGTCACCCATTCTCTAGATTTGACCTAAGGTTAGAGTTTGATTTGAAGATTTAGAGATGGCTTGTTCACGGAATCACCAGATGTAACCATGATTACATAAAGTTTTCAAAGATTTGGAGAATGTATGTAGTCGCTTGTTCTCCAAATGGATGTGGTTAACCTGGGGTTAAGTCCGAGTATCTAATTGCAATGTGACAAGTGTCCAATTCTAGTGGCCTCTATGGTGAAAGTGTAGAAATGATTAAAAAAGTCAGATTTAAAAGGATTTAAAAGACAGATATAGTCCAAACATTTGAAATAATTCCAAAAATTTAAATGATGAACATGTTCATGGAAAAAAGGCCTGGAGATTCATTTTTTATCAAAACATAGGAGTGTTATACGTTTTTAGAAATGGGAGAAGACAAGGAATCTGATGGCAATCATTATTTTCAGTTTCAAAGTGATGGAAAAGAATAGTGTGAGCTGGAAATTTTGAGATCAAATTAGGCCTGCTTGGGAAATGATTGTAGAAGGTGGATCAGCTAAAGATGAATCAATTGCAGATCAGATGTAGAAGGATATTGGAGATATTTTGATGCTAAGTGGACAATTGTCAGCTCTGTGTAACTGACCTCCTTTTGCTATATCTTTGATTTTTCTCTCTATTGTAAAGGATGTTGAAATTTTTACTGTAAGGAGAAGTCTTGGACTCCATTGTTGAACTTCTTGGGATGTTTTTCAGATTTGGAAATGTATTGACACAGTGAAATTCTACTGGAATACAATAGAATTCTCTTGCATATTTTGGGTTGTCTTCTTGTTTGAATTCTATAGCTATTGTATACTGAGTCTGTAAGGCAGTTTTGGTGTACCATTTACAAGGTATTTGTGATTTTAATCTCTAGTTCCTTTCAAGGAAAGGGTAATGTCTTAAGGTTAATCTCTGAGAGCTCAAGACTCTAGCAAGAATTTGATGATTGGATGTGTTTAAGAGAGGATGAATTGTAAGACAATTCATCTGGATTCTGTTTGTGTTTCACTTAGAAGATTTCTGTAGATGCATGTTTCTCTTTCTGACTCTCTACCCTAGGATAAGGCACTGGTCTATCCTCAATTTGTAGAATTTCATCATCTCAAAACTTAAAAGATTATTTACTTTTCATGTGTGTTTGAAAGGACTAATAAGGATGGGTTTGTATCAAGGATATAAACCAGTGTTGTGATCCTTTGAAGAAGTAGATCTGAGATAGGTACACCCACTTGTAGCCAAGACCTCAAAGTGAAGAAGGAGTTTCTCTTTGTTAATTGGTCTTTTCTTATGTGAATGAGGAGTCTAGGAATCAGAGAGTTCTATCTAAGCACTCAGGGCTGTGTTTTAGGATTCAACAAGAAAATGTATTAACAAATTGGTGACTATACTGGGGGGAACATAACAAAGAAATACATCTGTTGAGAATCTCTGGTTATATTACATATGATAATTTTTTCACAACCCAGATTGATATAGCCCATCTGAGTCGCAACAAATTAGTGACTCTACTAGGGAAGAAATAAATGATAGCAAGTTTAAGATGCTCAATTCCTTGCTTGGTTGAATCATCCCAGAGTTTGGTTAAGTGATCATAGAGTCAGTTCTTTTCAAAAAATTGTTATATTATCTCACTGAATGTGAGTGGCAACTTTGAATCTCTATTTGATTAGTGTTTTGTAAAGAAATTGCAATATATTTTGTGATCCTGACAAACAGAAATCCTTTGAAGTTGTTTGGTGTTTGCTAATGAAGATGGTTCATATTTGAGAAAAGGTTCTCAACTAATTCAGTATATTTCCTCTGTAAAGAGGTGGTGACTCTATCAATTTTTGAAAGGTGATTTGGAGGAAAGCTTCAGATCAGTGTTTTAAAGCAGTCACAACATCTCCAAGTATTTGATTTTCATATCAAGTTGTTTCATGAAAATCATGTGAAAATTTTGTTTCCCTATTCAGTAAATATAAGCACTAAGTGGAAGGAAAGAGTTAATGTTCTATGCATACAAGATTTGGATAGTTTCAGTTGTTGTGTTTGGGTGTATGCAAATGATTTTTCAAAGGGATATGTTAGTTTCACCATGGACAAAATCTGCATAATATGTATGCTTGAGTTTACATATATGGGGTTGTGGTTGTTTGTAGAAAGTAGAAATGTACTCTGAATTTTCTCAGCCTTGTGTATCTCCTAATATAGTCATGTCTCAAAGAGTATCCCAACCAGGAGATCGAAAAGTTTTAAAATGTTATTCACCTCTAGACTTTGAGGGTATTCCTGGTTACCCAAATGTAATACCCCTAGAAATCAAAAAATTCTTGCCCAAATTTAATGGGGGAAAAGAAGAATCAGCTAAGAAACATTTAAGTGCATTCATGGACCTGATTGAGGATTTTGATGTCATCCATGAAGATGTAATTATGAGATTTTTTGTACAATCACTGGTAGGAAGTGCTAGAAAGTGGTTTTCATTTTTTTCCTACCATTCTATTTATTCTTGGAAGAGTTTTGAATCAACATTTATTGAAACATATGGAGAATTCATTTGTGAATACAACCTGTTAGTTGATCTTGTTGGTATTCACATAGGAAAGGATGAGCTAGTGAATGCTTTTAACTTCAGATTTGGGACAACACTAAAGAGGATTCTTGAGAAATGTAGGCCTCATGATGCATTGTGTCTAGTAATTTACTTGGCTACATTTGATAGTAAGATGGGTTACTTGTTGAGAGACAAGGAACCACAAAATCTTTATCATTCTTTTTAGCTGGCATCAAATATAGAAAGGATGAAAATGTTTGGATTGCCAAAGCTTCATGGTGCTGAAAATGTAAGATTGCATGAGATGGCTTTCCAAAATGTTGGTACTAATTTGGTGATTCAAGTAAGTAACGAAAATCATGACAAATTTTATGATCCGGTTGATGTTATGTCAATCAATGAAAATCAGATTGGGCCTTCAAAATTATTTCAAACTTCTGAGCCTAATATTGCTTATGATCCCTATAGTCAGCCCCAGGTTCAAAACAATGATAAGTCAGATGATTTGGGGGAAAATGAATTCTTAGCAATGACAGTTCAAGAGCAGAAGAATGATGATGTTTCTGCTGAAAATAATGATTACTTTAGAAGTCTTTCAAGTGATCTTTGTAATCACTTATTTGATAAATGTATTGATTCCTAGGAGCCTAAAATGATGCCTTCTCTCTCTGATTTGTAGTAGGAGGTTTGTTATTCAAATGGTTTTCATGTTTTAGAATTTGAGGTATTTTGTATTTGTGAAAGTGATGGTGTCAAGTCTGAGATACATTCAATTTGTGATGATGATTTAGTCTTAGCTTTTCCAAATTCTTCCATTGATTTTGTGAATTCTGAATATGAAACTGAAAGTTGTTTAAGTGAGGACTTGATTGGAAGTGTTGAAGTTGATTTTCTTTCAGATTTGTATGAAAATATTTATGAAATTTTTCAAGAAAGCATCTCTTATGGTTGTGACACTAATTATGATTCTTCACCAGAAAGGGAAATCAACTTGTTTGATGTTGACATTGATAGTTATGATATTGTTAATGGAATTGAGACAATGTCTTGTCAAATAGAGATTAGCAATGCTAACAGTGCTCCCCATGATAGTGATTTGTGCTCGAAAAACATGTTCCAAGATGAGGATATATGTAATGGGCTGTTGGTTGATTTATTTATGCTAAATTTTGAGATGTTTCATGATGAGCTGGAACATGTTTCAAGTTCTATTACTGATTTTTTGTTTTAGCTAGAGGTGAGTTCGTTTCTTCAGGATTTTGATGAAATGAATGATGATGTTTTGTTTGCAAAAGAGGCTAAAAAGAATTAGGAAGAATGTATAAATTATCAGGCAGATTTTGAGTCTTTTATTTTCCCAATTCAGCATGTCAATGTTTTTCAGAATGAGATAGATTTGAAGCCACAAGTTGTGGTTCATAGTGATTTGCTTGAAATTTCACATGGTATACAAGAGGTTATGTTTCATAAGTTCCATTTTGATGTTCAAGTCATCCTTGAAGAAAGACATCATATGTTCAGCTTAGTTTTTAAATCAAAATGTCCTCTTCCTCAGCTAGTTTTAATTTTTGAAGGGTGTGACATTTCTATGTTGCACAATGATTAGTATTTTCATAATTCTAGGGATTTTCAAATGCTAAATGATAGTGAAGATACTGGTTATTTTATTTATGATATGCTGAAGTTTTATGTCAGTATGATTGATCTTGTCAGCAAAAGAAGTGTTTTCAGGTTACCTTGGATTCGTGGAAATGAGAATTACATCTTTGATAGAGGTAAATGCTGACTCATGCTGACAGAGTTTGAAGTCCTTTGTAAAAGTTTGTAAATTTTGTAGAGTTTCTTTGTTTCAGTTGTTCGGTGGTTGGTTTTGGGGTTCCTTGTTCAGAGTTTTGAGAAAGTGAAAAGAAAATTAATTCTCTTTGGGTGGTCTATTGTACCAAAGATTCTAGATCCTCTGCATGCCCGCATGGGGCATGCATCCCCAGTTAGAGCCATTGCTGGAGCTCAAAATTTGAGTTTGTATTTTTTAGTCCATATTTCAAAAATTGTCTGTCGGAATTAGTCCTTTGAAAATCATTAAAGATGCTTAGTTTGAACTGCATGGAAAATAGGGCCTATTTTTTTTCATGATGAACTGCTGGGGTAGGGTGTTCATTGTCTTTCATTTGACATGTGTAGTGGGTTTGAGCTTTCATTTTTCAGTTCTGGCATGTTTAGGGAATAGGCTTTTGGAGGTGTTCCCAGAATTCTGCATTTTGTGTTTGTCCAGAATTGTATAAAGTAGCCCACTTTGGAGGTCTGCATCTTTTTCCCAATGATTTTTCATTGCATGCCAGTTGTTTCATCTTACTATAGGTATGAGAGTGAGTCATCATGCCAATTTTCAGCTTCCCATGTGCTTGTTTAGTCACTTTTCCAGAGCCATTTCATTTGTAATTTGTCAAAATTCTATGGGTGTATACTGTTCAAAATTCTAAGTGGCCTACTTTGAGGCCTTGTAATTTGTGCCCTGTGCAAGGTCTAGCATAATTGAGAGTTGTTTCATATTGTAAACCTAGAAGACTACTTACTTGGTGATTTTCAAGTCCCTGCCAATCCATTTGGCCACTTTCCCAGGCCATTTCCAAATCAAATTTCTATGATTTTTATTGTTTTAAATTTTGAATATGTTTGACAGGTTGACTTTGACATTTGGTTGTGATCGACATTTTGACTTTTTGAGGAAGCTGATTGTGGATTCATATTCCTTGTATGAGGGAGAATCAGTGCCTAAGTTGCAAGTCCCTGAAAGTTTCAATGAGTGAGTTTTTGAAGTGAGTTCTGAAAGAGATTTGTGCAGTTTGACAATGTGGATGAAATCAGTGTTGTGAGGGGCTGTGTTTGATCTTTATTATCTTTCAGCTCAAATCTTTCTATGCATTTTCCTTTGACCGGCATGTTGTGATGTTGGAAGTCAGTATGTGCACCTTATGGTGTGTTCCTACAAGGCCGTTTGGTTAGTTTTCAAAGCCGCTCCTGGATGCCAGTTGGTGTTATCTGGAAGTTGTACAAAGGTGTTAAGGAAAGCATGATGTGCTTAATTTTTGATTGACCATGGAACTGATTTTGTCTAAGTATTTTCATTGTGGTGTCCGAATGTTATTTGGAGTTAATGTGTTAGTCCTTTTCCTTATCTTCATGAATTGTCGCTCTTTTCAAATCCAAGGTGCATCCAGCATGGTCTGCTTTGAAACCGAACATGATGTAGTTTTTGAAATGTTATATGGCTTTTGGCTCCCTACTCTCCAATCGAGAGTGAAGGTACATTTGTACCAGTGACCACAAGTCTATCACACTAGTCTTTAAATGCCATTTTGAATTCAACAATTGGCGGTAGATGATTTTCTTAAGAGGAAGGAGTTGGAAATCATAGCTTCTCTATGAATTGAGAATAGTACATTGGCTTTCACTGATGAGGTGTATGATAAGCTAGCCTTTGAGGCAGATCATATTTCCATGACTTTTCTTTCAAGGGGATTGAAAGATGTGGGCTCCAAAGTCTACGATTCACCGGGCACTTGCTTTGTAATGGTTGACCATACTTCATCTGGCTTTGACAATGATATCAATTTTTGTAAGCATCTAATTGAAAAGGTAGGGCATTTTGTGTGAGGCAAGGGAGCCTTGCTCAAAAATAAAAAATAACAAAGAGGGCCAGTAGTAATTTGATGTGCCCGCTGAAAGCAAAGGAAATGCCATGTGCATAAACATGAAAAGGTGTGAGCTAGATATACATCTAACAAACAACACAAGATCACATTTTGCCTTGTCTTAGCATGAGAAATCAGGGCATGGGGTGTGTGCTGGTAGATTACCTCTGATGCGTGAGTCTTTTTCTTTGAGGCATAGTGCATGCCAATCATTAAAATGTTTGTGTGGGACCAAAAAAAAAAGATAGAAGCCTGTGTAAATTTGGAGGAGGCTTACTCACTAGTTTGCATGAGCAGCTATCAAACGTAAGAGGCTCATGGAACATGATATAGAGATAAATGACCAAAAGTTTAAAGAGATATGAATTATGTACATAAGTTTTAATAGGATTGTGTATAAATCTAAAGGCTACCAGTCATTTTAGGTGGTGTATGACAGCCTGGTTAGTGCTCGCGCACCACTATGTTATGTATATGGTATGTGGAGGGGCCAACCCGAATGTTGTTGGTTGCCTACATGTGCTGGACAAGGCACATCAAAGGAGTCTCACATAACACTCATGGGGGGCAGTGTATAAAGGGGCTTCCAGTTGGATGGGCAACCAAGTGCATTAAGGCTACTGTTGGCATAAAAAAAGGGGTATCCATTAGCAAAGAAGAAGGTTGTGCAAGCTATTTGCACAAAGGGAGTGAGCTTCCTGTGTGGAGAGCTCACACAAAATGAAGGGAGGTTCATGATAAATGGTGTGATCTACATATAAAACAAAAGGGAAATCAATGTAATGAAGAATGCATAAGTAAAACAAGGCCAATGATAGATTGAGTGGAGGAGTCCAACGTGAAAGCCCAAATACCTGCCAATGGGAACCTATGCAAAACAAAGAGAGTTCTAGGCCTACACAATATAAAGAGAAAATTGTGAATACTTTAAGTGAAATTTGCCAGCATAAGACTAAATACAAAGGGATACTAGCACAATGAAGGGAGGCCATCATTAACATGAGGAAAAGAAAGCTCACGCGAGTGGTAGGCCGGGAAAAGATTAAAATGTGTTGCGGATTTTTATCCCACATTCAAATGGATTAATGTGCCAGTGGTGTTTATATGCACTAGCACTCACATTGAAGGTAAATGAAGTAAGTGGAGGTTGTGGCTACTTCATGTTCCTGTGGGCCTGCCTAGAAGTACGCACCAGTTGGACATAAAGCTAAAATTTTGAATAAGTGTTTAAAAACCCTCAAAATGTTTATCCCACATTCATCCAGAATTGGGAGTTTGAAATGTTTAAAAGGAATACCACTTGCATACAAGGTAGAATGAAGAGTGGAGGCTCTCTGCACGTGCGTGCACGAAGGTGCCTTGGGATCCATGCCAGATGGCCCATAGGTAAGGTTATTTTGCAGATAGATGACAATGGTGACAAGGACAAGGTGGACACATGGCAAACATTCACAAAGTTGCTAGATCAAGTCGGCAGTTAACAAAACATTTAGCGACTCAAAGGTGGAGATCAAGTAACTGTGGTCGCCAGTTTGCTGAGTGTTGACAGTTAAGGTGATTTCATTTTGAGATCACGAGAAAAATGGTCGTTGGATCTCCAAATTCATGGCAGTTAGGACCTAGCATCATGAGAGTTAGAGAATACACTCGGTCGCCAACTCTCTAGATTTGAGCGATTAGTGAAGAGACATTCAAAGATTGGGAGAATGGGCTCAATCGCCCATTCTCCAGATTTGACCTGAGGTTAGAGTTTGATTCGGAGAATCAGAGATGGCTTGTTCCCTAAATTGTTGGATGTAACCATGGTTGGATAAAGTGTTTAGAGATTTGGAGAATGTATGCAGTTGCCGGTTCTCTAAATGGATGTGGTTAACATGGGGTTAAGTCTGAGCATCCAATCGCAATGTGATAAGTGTCCAATTTTGGTGGCCTCTATGGTGAAAGTGCAGAAATGATTAAAAAAGTCAAATTTAAAAGGATATAAAAGACAGATATAGTCCAAACATTTGAAATAATTCCAAAAATTTAAATGATGAACATGCTCATAGAAAAAAGGCTTGGAGATTCATTTTTTATCAAAACATAGGAGTTGTATATGTTTTTGGAAATGGGAGAAGACAAGGAATCTGACGGAAATCATTATTTTCAGTTTCAGAGTGATGGGAAAGAGAAGTGTGAGCTGGCAATTTCGAGATCAAATTAGGCCTATTTGGGAAATGATTGCAGAAGGTGGATTAGTTGAAGATGATTCAGTTTCATATCAGATGTATAGGGATATTGGAGATATTTTGATGCTAAGTGGACAATTGTTAGTTCTATGTAACTGACCTCCTTTTTCTATAGCTTTGATTTTTCTCTCTATTGTAAAGGATGTTGAAATTCTTACTGTAAGGAGAAGGCTTGGACTCCATTGTTGAACTTCTTAGGATGTTTGTCAAATTTGGAGACAATTTAAATGAAATGAATGATAAGCTAAGCTAATTAATTCAATTCTAAATTGAAATGAAAATCACTTGGTTGATGTTGATGTCAATTTAATAGAATAAGTTGATGGGTTGATATTTCGCTCTCAAGATCTAGAGAGACAAAACAATGATTTTTCTTCCTCAAGATCTAGAGTCAGGAGATTTGATGAGCTCAAGATGAGCAAATAGATGATAGGATAATTTGATTGACGTTAGATGATCACTTGGATGATTTGATTGATTTATATTTGATACATGATATGATTAGATGTTTTGATGATATGGAGTTGATTGGATGTTCTCATGATGCAGAATTAAGAATTGGTAGAAGAGAAGATAATGAACAGAATTAGGTTGCCCCTATTTGATTAGCATGATTGATTATTGATGATGTCCTTGATGTAGCATGAATCATTTGATGGATTAGAATTTGATAATGTATCTTAATGATGTTGATGTACTTTTGATTATCAAATTGAGCATGATTTTTTATGATGGATACTTCAAACATTGATGATGTTGATCAAGACTTTGATTATATATTGATAGAGATTTGATGTTATTGATCAAAACTTTGATTATATTGATGGACATTTGATGATGTAGATTTCCAAACATTTTATGATGTACCATTGATGATATCATTGATCATTCAATGTATCTTGATTTGGTATTTTGATGATGATAACTCTACCCCCTTTAGCTTTCCTTACATATTTTGAGAAAAAGGATCCACCCATGCAAACTAACATGCAATTAATCTATATGGATGCAACTAGTTGTCACTATTCATAATTTGGATGCTTATTTTCATCATCAAGCTTTTGGAACATGAAATTGGTACAACCCTCACTGGTTCAACCGTGATGATATGAATACCTCTTTCCTTAGATTTTAACATTTACAAGTAAATAGACAAAGAATTGATCCCTTTCATATAAAAATGTCCTCAATGATTCTTTGAGGATCATGTCATTAGATAGATTCACATACTGCTATGAATCAACCTGACAAGCACTCAAGAAGAAATCAAGAAAATATCACATCTTCATCATTTCTCATCTAGACAACCATCATTGATTTGCTAAAAAGACATGATTTCACCAATCAAGTAATCACTTTGAACATTTTTCCTTTTGTTTGTAGATCCATATTTCAAAAATGTCATCCACTTTGATCCTTATTTATGTTTAAACCTTTTAGATATTGATCTAATTTGTCAAATGTTTTTTATTAAATCAAGTGTTTGGATGTTTGAAACGTGATATTGGTTAATAAGTTCAAGTGTAGCCATTTTTTGATTTTGATGTGATGGTTTTGAGCCAACTTGTGTCTATTTTGATAAGTTCATTGAATTTGGATTGGTGCCTCTGGTTTGATTTAACAAAGATCATGCTTTGTTGGGCAATGCAACTTTTGATTGTTTACTTAAGATTTGCAATTTTTGGATTTTTTAAATTTTTTTTTGGTTTTTTAAAATATTTTTTATGTTTTTTTATTTTTAGAGATTTTTTATGTTTTTGAATTTTAGAGATTTTTTTTATAATTTTGGATTTTTTAGAGATTTTTTATGTTTTTGGATTTTTAGAGATCACTAGTTCTCAAACAAGATCACATTGAATTTCCCCCAATGTCTAGAAAGGTAAAGGACATGAAAGATGGATTTGCAATTTTTTTGGATGTTTGATGAATAGGCCATGATGGATGAAGCAAGTGAATGTAACCCGTAGGACCATCTCCTAAAGATTATCCAAGCTAGGGAAAAATAATATCTCAATATAGGCCCATGATATGGTGTTGGATAGCATATGGAATAATGACCTGGTGTCATGACAATGGTCCAAAGGAGTGGACATATCAAGAGACTTTTTCTATCATTATTTTCCATTTCTTTTATTTTTCAATTTGGATCAAGATCAAGGGATCAATGTGGATAGGATCACACAATCATGATAAAGGGGTGGTGAAGGCTATGAGTGAATGGTTTGGGATTATGTGAAGGCTTCTTAGAAATAATGAAGGTGGCTTTAGGATAAGCAAGATCATGATAAGGTAGCATGAATGCAACAAGTGAATAGGCTTATGGATAGGATAACTCATGTCAAGATACTTAATGCTCATGGATATGTTCAACCTTGTCAAGATCAATGGCAAAAGATGTAATACAGATGCAAGTGAGATCAATGGTAGAAAGATGGAGGATATGATGGATGAAACTTGCCCCCAAGTGTAGAGTGCAAGAGAGAGGAATTACGCATGACGCCTATTTGCTAGGTTTTCATCATGGTACTTGTCCAAGATGCCACAAGAAGTGGTTTTCACCATACGATAGATTTATTTATTTATTTATTTTTTTCAATTTTCTCTTTTTGGATGGACTCAAGCCTCATGCTTTTTGTATACTCCTTGATAGGGTATGATATGATGGGCCAAAACTGTTGAAAAGTATGCTCAAAGATGTTGATAGGGTGACAAAAATGTGAGATGGTGGATAAGATAGAGGGTGGCTAAAGCTTTATGAAATGGATTGGATAATAAAAATGGAAGGATAATGAATGAGAGGATAATAAGTCTTTCTATGCGTGAACATGAAAAAGGGAATGCAAAATAATGAATAGGAGGATAATAAGTATTATCAAGATCAACATCAATACACACCTTGAAGGGTAGTGGAATAATGGAGGAAAAATGGGTGAAATAGCTTGGGATTTTGATGTAAGAGAGGATATGGATCTTGGGACACAAGGACCCAAAATGGATGGATAAGATGGAATATGTTTGGGATAATGTGAAGTGGAATCCTTTGGAAGCTTGAATGTCAAATTTTATTTCTCTTTCGTGTGTAAGTCTTTCAAAATTAACTTGGGAATCCATACTTTCTTTGATTTTTCTTTCCTTTTGGATGCTTTAGAATACATTTCTTCAATGAGGAATTTAGGAACCCAAATTTTCTTTGATTTTTCTTTTTCCTTGATGGACCTTTGTGGTCTCTTGAATATTTATTTTTTTCTTTCATTTACATGTCGATTAGATGGGACATGGTGCTCTTCATACATAAGTGGATTCTTGAATTTTTGATTTTGATGTTGCACATTCAAATTTCTTCCAAAAGACTTGGGATTGGTGGATGAATAAGGTTGATATGGATGGTTCATATAGATGGGTTCATATGGAGGGTTCATACAGATGGGTGTTTAGTTTCTCAAGTATGTATATCTTTGTTGATCTTGATAAATGGTAAGGTAAGGGGATGGTGGGATAGGGATGATAGGAAAGGTTGATAGAGGAATGTAAGGGCCCAATATGGATGGAAGATTTGAAGGTTTCAACTTTGGGATAAAGGGACCAAGGATGGATTTGGAGGATGTATAAGGAATATGCTTATGTGAGAATGGAGGTAAATGAGATGTGGGAGGGATATCAAAATCTTTATTTTGAGCTACATCACCAAGGATTTTATCTTTCAAATTTATCTTTATACCAATAGGCTTATGAATAGCTTTCAGAGGAGTGAATTTGATAGGAGTAGTGGAAGCTTGAGGGGATTTATTCTTATGCAATGGATTAGGAATAATGGGAGAACTTTGAGGTAGATATGATGGCTTATGAAAAGTGGATGTTGGGGTAGTTTGATCTTGACAAGGATCTTTTGATAGCCTAGGAAGAATACTTTTCTTTTGATTTTCAATAAGTTCATTAGAAATGGAAGGAATACCTTGATCTTGCTTAGGATATGGGTAGGATATAAGAGGTGAATGAATATGAAGTGTTTGGGATGAAGGGGTATCTTCTTGAAAGAAATTGATGGGTACAAAGGATTCATCATGGGATTCTTGGGATATGGGACTTTGGTCAAATATAGGATAAGAAGGGATATTATCTTGATCTTGATCCTTCATAATGTAATACCCCAAAAATGGGCTATAGGTTCATTAACCTCCTACATCCTCAAATCAAATGAAATCGACATCAAAGTCCTAACCTAAGGCACATCTGCACATCATCGAATCCTAATTGATTTTATCCTAATTCTGCATCGGGGAATATTCTTAGAAATATTCCTAATTTATCCTAATTATTCTTAATTTAATAATTATTTGGTGATAAATCTTATTTATCCTAAAGTTTGATTAATTGAATATTCTGAATATTTAATTAATCAAATTTAATACTGCCACTTAATTATTTAATTAAATCTAATCCTATTTATTCATAAATTGTATTATTTAATTTTGACAATAAATCAAAAATCTTATGATGAATTGATTAAATTCTTATTTAATTAATTAATTTCAGTTGTCAATATTTAATAATATAGTTTTTGAATAAAAGTTTTATTTAATAATTGATTAACCCACAAATCAGTTATTTTAAATTTAAAATTAGTTAAGTGGAAAATAAATCACTTTATTTATTAAATTAATTCATATTAAATCATGCACAATCAGAAAAGCAGTTAACTTTAAATCAATTTTCAATTTCAATTTGTTAACTTTCTAAACTCAACATCTGATGATGAATTGAAAAAGTGAACTAAAGCTCTATTTTGAGATAAGAACTGCTTTTGCATGATTTTATGAGTTTATTTATTCTTAATTTCTTGTTAACTCAAAAATCAACCCGAGTTTATCAAGAGTGATTTATGGCTTTTCTCAATGCATCCTCAAGCCCTGGATTTCTATAAAAACAAGGTTCAGATCTTCATAATATATCCCTCAAGCTTTCAATCAATCTTACATCCCTCAAGCTTTCAATCAAAATATGTCTCGAATTTGCACAATTACTCTGGTGAAATTACATATGAAGAATCAAGCTTTTGCGATAGGTGACTTTGTGAGATCAATTCATAGTTTTTCATAGCTTTGCATAGATTTTCATATCAATTCATATCATTTTTAGATTAAATCTGCATATCATTTTCAATCAATTGTAGCTTAGATTCATACAGTTTTTCATCGTAATTGCATAGAAAATACAAAAATATAGATTAATCTGCATTCATATATCATTGCTTTCATCATTTTAAATCCTTCATTTAGGTGTTGCATTGTCACTGATCTTGGTCTAATCTGAGAATACCATACTAGCACCTACTAGAAGGCAATAAATCGCCTGGTTAGCTTAGTTTTATTTATTTGCAAATTTTGATTTTGCTAACCTCTAATGTTTTACTGAAGTGTTGTGTCCACAACTAGGTACAATTTTCACACACACACACATAAGAATTGTTTCTTTGCACTTTTTATTAATCTCTTGACATGGAGCCACTTCTAAGGACAATTTAGGAGTTTGGATCCACACGAGGGATTCTTGAATGGCTAATGAAGGTTCATTTGAAATAGGAATGATAGGCATTAATGTAGCACATGAAGGCTTGGGGTCTATAGCCTTTTAAGCATGGAAGAAGTTTGTAGCAAGATATAGGTTAGCTTGGATCTCTTTTAGAGGTAGCCCTTGAGGGTATACATAGTCATTATGAAAACTATTTGGATCTTTGTTTGATCGAGGAATATCAGATAGCTTTGCTTCTATATGAAATGGAGGAATGGTGGAATAGGTGAAAGCTATAAGAGGACCACTACTAGATTTGTGTTCATAAGTTTGATCTTGCTTGAGAGCAGTATCTTCATTAGATGAGTCATTAGGATTTTCAATTTAAATTATGTCATCATCAATAAGATTTTGGATTTTATGTTTCAATTCCATGCAATCATTTGTTTCATGTTCATTATGTTTATGATATGCACAATAGCTACTCAAAAAGATAAAACCACATGAAGTGATTTGAGGCAACGTGATGAGATCATTTTCAATGAGTTTTTCCAAAGCTGATTCGTGTGAAATTCCCAAAGGAGTAAATGATCTATCCCAAGGATATTTGGATGTATTTTTTTTCTCAAAGAGTTGTCATATGATGAATATTGTTGAGATGGGACTAATTCCTCTTGATTTCCTTGATCAAAGATGAGATTCTCTTGATATTTTGAAATAGGTTCTTCATCAAATATTGGTTTATCATTAGGATATTTTTTTATCAAATATAGGGTTTTTGTGATATTCTTTTTGATAAAATTTTGAATTATCAAAGATACAACATTCATGATATTTTACTTGATCATAGAGGTAAGGAAAAAATGTTCTTAATGAGAATTGGTTGGATAATGTTTCCATTTCTTGAATTCTTGTGAATAGAATATTCTTTTGAATCTTTATTGTTAATTGATTTTTGGATCTTAATGGATGTTTTCTTTTTGTAATCAAAGACCTTCAAGCACAACACAATAATTTTATCAATTATCACAAGAAATTATTCCAAGCAATCTACCTAAGGTCCAATTTGGATTTTAAAAAAAAGGCTCTAATGAGGTAGGCTTGCTAATTTATCAAGGTATTTAATCAAGATTCCGTTCAAAATGGATATTAAACTTTCATCCTCCAAGTATATTAAGAGGATTCCTACCACCAGTATGTCAGAGTTTTGCACAATCTCGAAGGACTGCCCGAGGAAGTTCAAAAATTTAACACCCTTTTGTCACACACCCCATTAAGGATGCATGCATTTCATTTTATAGTGGGTTGGATGATTGCGGCAAAGGCAATTGTATCCCACTTTGGGCTGTCCCTCTCATCAGTCTTATTAAGACAAATCTCAGGAGGCTATTTCTCAATTCCCAAACACAATTAACAAGGTTCAATTACCAACCCACTAACTAGAGAGAATCGAGTATTTCTACTCTTTTCTACAAACAAGGGTTTTTTTCAAATTATGTGCTTGATTTCCTTAACCTTTCTTTTAATCAATAAATTTTGACATTTTTGGCATTTTGATTCACTAAAATAAGTGAAGAGCATAGGCCTAGTATCAAAATTTATCAAACAATAATAGGCTCTTTTTACTTACTAGATTTTGAAAATAACAAAGCCATAATTTAAGTAAAAAAATGACCAAGTTTAGGCATACCTTCAAACAAAGCTAGCAAAGGCTAGGGGCATTTTTGATTGATATTGCAATTTTATGCTTACCTAGTGGTGATGGTTCCTTTCCAATGTGCTTTTCCTCCAACAAGTTAGTCAACACAACCAAAAAAAATGAAGAAAAGAAGATAAAATTGAATCTAAAGCCTTATTTGTCAAATTTAAGCAAAACTTGATTAAGGTGAATGAATCCAATTCAATGAAACAAATTTGTCCTTATATGCTTCTACAACTTTGAGATAATGTTCATATACCTTACTCTCTTGCTGTGAATCCTCAAGAACCAGCTTAATGTGAGCAATGTTCTCCTCTTTGATCTTCTTTGTTAAAGCTTTGCCTTCTTGATTGAATTTGCTCTTTGGTTTTTTTACTTTTCTATGATCAGTCATCCTACAGAGACATAAAAATCTTTTTTTGACAGTCAAATTATGAAAATTTTCAATTTAAGCAAAACCGCTATTTAAATGCTTGAAAGTGCTATTTAAATGATTGAACGCGCCATTTAAATGCTTGAAAGCACTATTTAAA
This sequence comes from Chamaecyparis obtusa, assembly GCA_027943335.1. NCBI lineage: Eukaryota > Viridiplantae > Streptophyta > Pinopsida > Cupressales > Cupressaceae > Chamaecyparis > Chamaecyparis obtusa. The sequence goes on from BSBK01001771.1 coordinate 1,450,177, forward strand.
TGCTTGAAAGCGCTATTTAAATGCTTAAAAGTGCTATTAAAATGATTGAAAGTGCTATTTAAAATGATTGAAATCTCGCTTAAACACGCTACTCAACAATGCAAAAGTGCAATATCAAGGAAAACATGCTAAAACTATTTGAAAGTGGAACTTAAAAATTCAAAAGTGCTAATCTAAATTGCAAAAGTGAAATTAAATTTAAACGCGCTATTTGACAAAGCAAAAGTAGTTTATGCCCTGGAACAGGCATGTAAACGTGCAATTCCAATTTGTGGAAGCGCTAATGAAAACCGCAGAAGCACAACTTGAAGGGTAAAAGTGCTATTTAAATTGGTAAAAGCACTATTTGAAATTTAAAAATAAAAAAAAGGAGGGTTTACTGTGAAAAATTCAATTTTTTTGAATTTAAATGCATAAATAAAAAAACCTAGAGGATCATGCACTTACCAGAGGACCGTAGGTGAGTGGCCACTGATATTGTCTACCACGCTTGAATCTATGCTCGCATATCAAGATCGACATTGTCAAGGAGTCAAAGAGGGTCAAAGCTCAAAAGTCAAAAGTAAGAGTGCAAATGAATAGTAAAAAAGGACTTTTTACCCCTTTATATAAACCTTTTGACCTAAAAAGGGTATCTTTGACCTAAAAATAGAATCTTTCATCAGAGGGGGCCCGGGGACCCAAAATTTTCACCAATTCGGCCAAATCAGGGGCATTTATCATCAAACAAACACAAAAACATTATCAGAAATGAAATCAAAATTCATTATAAATTGACCCAATCAACGCAAACTGACCTAAACTATTAAATTTTTCAAATGTCTATCAAATTTCATTTCATTTACGAGGGGGCATACACTTGGATAAACAACAACGACATCAATATCATCAAATCAAGAGAACGACCATCAAATCGAAGCATAATCTTTTATCAAGAGATTTTTTTCTAATCAATCAAAAGGGGCATCAAGCATCAAACCACATCAAATCAGGTATCACATTAGCAATCTAACATCAGATTGACCATCAGGACACTAAAATCAATCAGAACTACATCAATCCTATCATCAATATCTACATTTTGTATCAAACATCAAGATCGACCATTGACAGATTAAGGACCTTTTATTAGTTGGATCAGAAACGAAGAGTAAAAGTGTTGAAATCCTTCGTAAAGGCATCAGAAAATGATCAAAAGCACTAGCTAGTCAAGGAATAAGTGATGTTAGAAATTAGACAGAAGCCAAAAAGAATCGAAAGCACTATTTATTTATGCAAAAGCACACAAATTTGTCGTGGAAGTGCTATTACAGTGCTCAGAAGCACTGTTTATCTACTCAATCACATTGCTTAACGTCTTAGAAACCTTGTTTCACCTACAAAACATAGAGGTTAACATGCAAAAATTTGAACAAACATGAAATTTATGGATTTTTAGAGTATGTAGACCACAAATCTATCAAAGGGAAAGTCATTACTGACCAATTAGCAGAATCACCACTACAAGATGATCATCCAATTCAAGTAGAATTCCTAGATTCTAAGATTGTGAATGTTGAGACAAAAACTTGGCAACTATATTTTGATGGTTCATACACCCAACATGGATCAGGAGCAGGCATACTCTTAATCACTCCTCAAGGATCTACAATTCTAAAGCCATATAAATTTCTATTTCCATGTACCAATAACATAGCAAAATATGAAGCCTTAGTCATCAACATAAAGTTAGCACTAGAATGGAAGGTGATAGAACTGAAGGTTTATGGAGACTCTCAATTAGTCATTAATCAAATTAATGATGAATATCAAATGAAAGATGACAAGATGGTACCTTATAAAAACATGGTGGAAAATCTTAAGAAGTACTTCACTCTTATTACATTTGAGCAAGTGCCAAGAGAAGAGAACAAAGTAGCCGATGCAATGGAAACTTTAGCATCACTTTTACAAATACCATATCAAAGCACCAGATATGAATTCCTGGTATAAGAAGTGGAACAACCCGCATTTGACCCTACCCATCCTAATACCATTTGTTTGCTAACTACACATGAATCACCTTGGTATGGACCTATTTACACTTACCTAAAAGATAAAATCCTACCCATGGACCAAACCAGGAACCAAAAGAAAAGCTTCATCCACCAAGCTGCTTGATATACCTTAATATCCAACACATTGTATCATAAGAGTCTAGATGGAATGCTCCTTAGATGTCTAGAAAAAGAGGAATCAGATGTAGCCTTGCGAGAAATTCATGAAGGAATCTGTGGATCACATTCAAATGGATTAAGCCCAGCTAAGAAACTTCTTAGGATAGGATATTTTTGGCCTACAACGAAGAAAAATGCTTGTCACTTTGCCAAAACTTGTAAAAAGGGTCAATTCCGTGGAAACTTGATACATGTACCCACACAAGAGCTTCATTAGATGACAACACCTTGGCCATTTTATCAATGGGGTCTAGATTTAATAGGAATGATTATCCACCATCTTCAAATGGTCATAAATTCATTATCACGACAACAAAGTACTTTACCAAATGAGTGGAAGCTATACCCTTATCAACTGCAACATGAAAATAGATATCCTTGTTTATCCTAAACCACATAATATGTAGATATGGCATTCCTCATGCCATCATAATAGATAATGCAAAGCACTTCAAAAACAAGGACCTAAAGGAGTTATGCACAAAGTTTCATATGATTCATCACTCATCTTCAATCTATTACCCCCAAGGTAATGGACAAGCCGAAGCAACAAATAAAAACATCTTGAAGATATTAAAGAGAATGGTGGACAATTCAGGTAGAGATTGCCACAGAAAAATAAACCTGACCTTATGGGCTTATAGAAAAATCGTTATAATGCCAACATGAGCTACACCCTTTTCCTTAGTTTTCAGAATAGAAGCAATTTTACCTTTGGAGGTAGAAATTCCATCCTTAAGGGTATCTATACATGGTTTGATAAGTGAAGAGGACTATAGAGTTTCTAGGTTGCATGAACTAGAACTGCTAGATGAGAAACAACAACAAGCATTTGATCATTTAAAAGTATATCAAAATAGAATGTCAAGGACTTATAACAAGCACATCAAGTCAAGAACATTTCAAATAGGTGACCTAGTTTTGTGAGAGAATCCAAAGAACCAAGAAGAAAGGGAAAAGAAAGAAAAATGGGAAGAAAACTGGTTAGGACCTTTCGTGATCACCTCATCTTTTGGGACCGACACCTATAAGTTAGTTGATTGTGATGGAGAAGAGCTACAAGAACCTATCAATAGTATTCATCTAAAGAGGTTCTATACATGAGACAGATGAAAGAGTATAAAGATAAAGAGTATCATAAAATCAAATGGAAAGCATCCTATTTATTGTATATAGTCAAAAGAGATCTTGAAAATACCAAAAACATTTAAAAATAGAAAAGAGCAAAAAAATTGGAAAAGCCGAAAGGATACAAAATAGTGGAAAATGGAGCATTAAGAAAGCCAAAAACATTCATATATGATCCTCAAAAACATGTTGTCTTGGTGAAAACCTAGCAAATAGGTGCCTTGATGATATGAAAAAAGAAAAAAAATTGAAAAAAGAGAAAATACAAAAAAAAAAAAAAATAGAGAAAAGTATCCTGGTGAAAACCTAGCAAATAGGTGCTTGTTAGGAATGAATGTTGAATATATCCTATGGGATTATTATCATCCATTATGTAGCAGTTGTTGTTGCATTCATGACTATGATTGTCATTGATGTCAACATAGTGTTCTACTAAAGGATAGCAGAGGAGCAATCAATGTTTGTGTTAGCACACGTGGGATATTAGAGATCAAGCTATGTGATGTTAAGGAATTATTCTATGTTGTGTTATATGTTTATGGTTAAGAGTGCAGATAGTGATTCATTTATTCAGGGAAGTTATGAGCATTTTGGTGGAAGCAGTATTCAAGTAGTGTTCCTGAGTAGCGGTTTGTGGTAATCGGATGATATCTCCTAATTGGGATGGAATCTAGTTATGCGCAGTTGGAAAGAAGTTGAAGACATGTTGATAGTGATGTGGATGACATCACAAAATTCAAGGTTGCATGAGTAAAGAATTATATTGATTGGAAGCTAACAATTTTGTGTAATTTTGATGTAGTGCGTGGAAACCTTTATTTTGTAATTTGTATGCTGACTCATTTGTAATTACTTGAGTGTGGTATAAAGGAAGGAATGCATTCATTTTTGGAATATGGATATATGGAATGTGATGAATTTAAGAATATTGTGAAAGCAAAATTGTTGAAAGAGGATATGAGAAGTACTGAGAGCTGGTATTGAGATTTGAAGAATGAGTTGGTGCAGTTTGGCACAGTTAGAGAAGGAGTATTGAATTATTGAGGTCAGTAATCTTCTGGTATTATTCTTTTGAGTAATACAAGATTAGTTGGACAGTGAGTTCGGTGATCTTACTCTGAAGCTATTTGGGTAGTGGGTCCTTTTGTCTTCCATAATCTTAACAGAGTTAGAATCTTTTAGCAAGGATTCATATGTATTGAATGTATTTCATAAGAATCCTAACAGAGTCCATAATTTCACAAGGAATATTCATATTAGTGCATCTTTTTTGGGCATCATTCCCATAACTTGTGTCATTGTGTTATTGTGCATGAATATCTTTCTATGGTTGTTGGTTACATTTCTTATATGGTTAAAATCTATTAAAGTTGATAAAGGTTATAATTATCTGATAACTGATTCACCCCCCCCCCTCTCAGTTATCTTGGTGGACTTTACTTTCTAACAATTGGTATCAGAGTGGCAGGTCCTTGAAAGAGAAGTTTAACATCTTAAGGAGATCCATGGTGAATTTCAGGAAAGAAAGACCTAAGTTTGATGGAGTGAATTATGACAGTTGGAAAGAAAAGATGGAGACACATCTACTATGTTTAGGACCAAGTTATGGGTTGATTACTAAGAATGAGAAGACTTTCATTGATGAGGATAATATTGAAACATGTACTAATGATGAAAGAGATATATTCATGTGTAATATTCTTGCTAGGGAAGCAATTTTTTCAGCCCTTATGGAGAATGAGTATAGTCAGGTAAAATATTTGAAAACATCCCATGAAATTTGGTTAGCTTTACACTCTACTTTTGAAGGTGTTGAACATGTAAAGAAAGTTAGATTACATAATTGGATATGTGCATTTGAAGATAAAAGAATGATGGAAGATGAATCTATTAGAAGCTATTTTGGTAGAATGTCAAAGATTGTTGCAGGTATAAAATCTTGTGGAGGTAAAAAGACAGAGAATGAAGTGATATGGAAAATTATGAGGACATTGAATCCTGTATTTAAGTAGACAACATAGATCATTAAACAAGTTATACCTTGTACTGTGAACTTTACAAGAGAGACTCTTCTTGGAAGATTGGAAGTAGCAGAAATGAACCTGAGGTTATTAGGAGACTTACCTAGAATGGAGATAGCTTTCAATGCTCTTAGTGTTCACCCTACTTTATCAAGAAGCATCAGTGTGAGTGGAGATTATGCTGGCAACAATAGATCTAGAAATGAAGAAGATAGGAAGATTGAAGAAGGTATTGCCTTGCTTGTGAAGAGAGAACCAGACAGTAAGAAATTTTTTAAATATTGGACATGTCAAGAATATGGTCATTTTGCATCTAAATGTCCTAAGAGAGTTAAGAAGTACATAAATAATTTTAAGCCTAGAAGATCTAAGGAATGTTATTATGCTAATGATGAAGAACTTGAAGCTAGTATAGAGAGAACCTTAAGTGAAAGTGATACTAAGAATAATGATGATATAGGATTTATAGAAATTAAAGAAGAAAATCCTAAAACAGAGGTTAAGGAAGAAAAAGCTCCAGTTTCTCAAGTTGAAAAGAAAGTTGATTGGATTATAGATAGTGGTTGTTCACATCATATGATTGGAGACATGAAAAAATTCATAAAGTTTAACAATTATGATGGAGGAGTCGTTAGAGTTGGAAACAATGCACCTTGTTTGATAAAAGGTATAGGATCAATTACTCTTGATGGAAAGACTAATACTAATGATGTTTACTTTGTGGATGGTTTGAAACATAATCTTTTGAGTGTTGGAAAACTACTTGATAAGGGATATCAAGTTTGGTTTACAGAGAAAACTTGTGTGATAAAAGACAAAGATGGAAATTTGATTGGTACTGGATATAGAACCAGAGGTAATGTATTTCAGTTGAATCCTAATGAAATGACATGCTTGATTACTAAAATTGATGATAGTTGGTTATGGCACATAAGATTCCATCATATAAATTTTGATAACATTGTGAAAGTGAGTACTACACTTGCAGTAAGAGATTTTCCTAGAATTATGAAGCCTACTAACATGATGTGCAAGGAATGTGTGATGGCTAAACAAAAGAGAAGCTCATTTCCCAGTAAGAAGTTTACATCAGTAGAGAAGTTGGAGATTGTTCATACATACTTGAGTGGTCCTACAATGACTAGAGGATTCTATGGAGAAAGGTATTTTATGATTCTTGTTGATGATTTTACAAGAATGATGTGGATTGCATTTCTTAAAGAAAAATATGAAGCATTTGATAAGTTTAAGGCCATTAAGAATAAAGTTGAGAATGAATCTGGAATGAATATTAAATGTTTGAGATCAGATAGAGGTGGAAAATTTACTTCTAGAGAGTTTAACACCTTTTGTGAAGTGAATGGTATTAAGAGATAATTTTCAGCCCCTAGGACACTTGAACAAAATGGTATTGTAGAAAGAAGAAATAGATCAATGACTAAAGAAACAAGAGCTATGTTATTTGAAAATGACTTAGAGAAGATATTTTGGAGAGAAGCAGTGAACACAACACTGTATACCATGAATAGAGTACAAATCAAAGTAGACATAGACAAGACACCCTATGAACTATGGTTTGGACATGCACCCCTAGTTAAGTATTTTAGAATTTTTGGAAGAAAATGTTATATAAAGAGAGATGGTGACATTGGAAAGTTTGATCCTAGAAGTGATGAAGGTATATTTCTTGGATATTCTTTGAAAAGAAAAGCTTATAGATGTTACAATAAGAGAACTAAGACTATGGTTGAGAGCGCAAATGTTAAAGTTGATGAAAAGTTCAAAATTCAGGAAAGAATGCTTGATTATGAATCAGATGAAGGAACTCATCCTAGATCTAACATTGAGACTACTGATTTATTCTATGAAATTGACAGTGGTTTGTTGAATGAAAGCCACAGTGAGGTAACTGAAGAACCAACACCTGAAGTGAGATCTGAGACAATGACACCTAACAAGAATCTATCAATGAATCATCTTGTTGAGTAGATTATTGGAACCATAGACATAGGAGTTTAGACTTGAAATAAGGTACAAGAACAATTATGTTTCATTTCTCAAATTGAACCTAAATCTACTAGTCAAGCTTGTGAAGATGAACATTGTATTAAAGCTATGAAAGAAGAACTAGATTAGATTGAAAAGAACAAGACATGGGAATTGGTCCCTAGACCTAAAGATAAGAATGTTATAGGAACAAAATGGGTATTCAAAAACAAGATGAATGAACAAGGAGAAGTAGTAAGGAAAAAAGAAAGATTGGTATGTAAAGGATACTTGTAGCAAGAAGGAATTGACTATGAAGAAATTTTTGCACCAGTAGCAATAATTGAAGCAGCAAGAATGTTTTTGGCTTATGCAGCTTTTAAGAAGTTCAAAGTGCATCAAATAGATGTGAAGTCAGCATTTCTAAATGGAGAGTTGGAAGAAGAAGTCTACATTGAGAAACCTAAAGGTTTTCCTTTAACTCAAGAAGGAGATATGGTATGTAAACTGAAGAAAGCTTTATATGGACTAAAGCAAGCACCTAGAACTTGGTATGCAAGATTGGACAAGTATTGGATAAAATTAGGATTTATAAAAGGAATAGCTGATAGCAACCTGTACACACAAGAACATGAAAATAGTTTGTTGGTTGTAGTTATTTTTGTAGATGAAATGAAGACTGAATTTTAAATGAGTATGATTGGTGAAATGAAATATTTTTTGGGATTACAGATAACATAGAATAGTGATGGTATCTTTGTAAGTCAGAACAAGTACTTGAATGATTTGTTAAAGAGATTCAAAATGGAGAACTGTAAACTAGTTGGAACACCTATGGTAACTAGACACAAGCTATCTAGCACAGATGAGACTCCTGCAATAGAATAGAAGAAGTATAGATCTATGATTGGAGGATTGTCGTACTTGACCCATACAAGACCTGATATAGCACATTCAATTGGAATTGTAGCAAGATTTCAAGATGAACCTAGAGAATCACATTATGTAATAGTAAAGAGGATGCTAAGATATTTAAGAGGCACAATTGAGTATGGATTGTGGTATGAAAAATTTGATGATTTTGCCCTATGTGCATATACAGATGCTGATTAGGGAGGTAGTGTTGATGATAAAAAGAGCACCAGTGGTGGAGCATTTTTCCTTGGAGGAAGATTGGTTTCTTGGCTAAGAAAGAAGAAGAATTATATTTCACAAAGCACAACATAAGTAGAGTATGTAGTAGTAGCAAACAATTGTAACTAGATAATTTGGATGAAGCAGATGCTGAAGTATATTGGAATAAAATTTGTTGAGCCTATTTTTATACATTGTGACAACATCAGTACAGTTAGTATGTCTAAGAATCTTGTATTAAATTCTAAGACATAGCATATAGAGATAAAGTATCATTTAGTAAGAGAGAAAGTTTTTGAGAAAGAAGTTAGACTTGAATACATAAGCACAAAGGAGCATATTGCAGACATATTTACAAAACCTTTGCCTAAGGATACATTTGAGTATCTAAGAGGTATGCTCGGGGTTATGCCCCAGCCTACTTTTGAGAAGTGATGCAGATTGGTGCATTCATCTAGTGGTATATGAGCCCTATCTTTCTTCTGGACTAGATGTTGGTACTTCCTCTATGGGGGAGTATTTGTATTTGAGTTGAGTCATGAGGACTCTAGTGAATGTATTTTCTGAACAGTGTCTTTTGACATTAGAGTTGTTGTTGACATAATGATGAAATTTTTGTCATTGATGTCAATGGGGGAGAAGTGTACATGAAAAACCATTTGTACCATCTGTTGAGAGAACTGAATAGGAAAGCAAAGCAAGATTTTATTGATGAAGAGACTTGAAGTATTTTTCAGAGTAGGAGTGTTGCAGTAATGGATTTATGAAACATTGGATGTTTTTCATCTATTTTTCCATCAATGCCAATGGGGGAGATTGTTAGGAATGAATGCTGAATATATCCTATGGGATTATTAGCAACCATTCTATAGAAGTATTTGTTGCATTCATGACTATGATTGTCATTGATGTCAACATAGTGTTCTACTAAAAGATAGTAGAGGAGCAATCATTTTTTGGGTTAGCACACGTGGGATACTAGAGATCAAGCTATGCGATGTTAAGGAATTATTCTATGTTGTGTTATATGTTTATGGTTAAGAGCACAGACAATAATTTATTTATTCATGGAAGTTATGAGCATTTTGGTGGAAGTAGTATGTTGGAAATTTGGCTGAGTTAGATACATAGATGTTGTCATTATGGCAACATATGACCTACATGAAGATTGCATAGGACAAAGAGCAAGTATGACAGAGCACATTGCAAAATTATCTAAGTATGAGACAGTGTTTTTGCTAGTGTACCCGATGATAGTTTTGATAAGCGATGTTGATTGGAGTAAGTTCAGTACTTGCACACTTGAACATAGATACTATGGTGACTATAAAAGACTCACATGAGAGTGAAAGCTAGTACAACATGTATGGAAGAAGTTATGATAGTTTTACTAAAGACAATGTTAAGTTGACGTACATGACAGAATATGAAGAGATAATTGGTAAAGAGTTAAAGGGATTATTTTGTTTATCAAAATAATGTCTTAACAATATAAAGGGATGACATCCTAGATGTTAACCCTTGGGTAAAGATATATTTGTATAATTCTTATGAAAAGCCGACTGTAAGAGTTATTAATCTTAATAACTTGTATAAAGAGATGTAATGATGTAATTGTAAAAAGAAGATGTTGTAATAGCGATAGTGAAAAAGAAAGCAAAGAGACATTGATGCGAAGTTACAAGTAGTATAAGGTTATGTACCTTGACCTATTTTGTAATCAATAAATATTGTATATTACTTGTTTGGGCAGTGGGCTCATCTGGTAATCATATTTTGTACTACCAACTCCTAGTAGGGTTGAGGCTTCTAACAAGGCCTATAGTCCCTTAATCAAGACTAAGAAACTATATGCATGTAATAGGCTCCTAAAAGGGTCAACATCCTTAACATGATACTTTTGATTAGTGGATTTTTGTGGGTAACATGCCCATCAAGGTTTTCCCTTGGCCAGGGTTTCCTCTAGAACAAATAATATGTTATGAGTTCATTTATTTTATTGCTATGCATGTTTTTTAGTTTTCTATGTTATGCATCCATTAAGATAATCTATTATATCCATAATTGGGAAAAAGTAAAATTTTGTAGAATAATGATTCACCCCCCTCTCAGCATTCCCTATTTCTAACAATTGGTATCAGAGCTTAGTTACTCATAAAAGAATCATTCAAGGAAAGCCTAGAAGCTTGAGTAAGATCTCTATGGATATGGATCAGCTCCAAAAGAATCTTGAAGAAGCTCTTGAATAGATTGATATGCTTACTAAAGAAAGAGACACTTTGAAAGGAAAATATGATGATGCAAAGAACCTCATTGAGAAACTAAAAAACAAGTTGGAAGATCTAAAATCAGAAAAGGAATCCAAAATTCAAATTGAAGATTGCGATGATAACCTAGAAAAATAAAATGAGATCCTTAAGCATGAATTGAAGATAGCAAATCTGAAGCTAAGTCTGAAAGATGGAAATGGCAAGAATGAAGCAAATCTAAAATTTGAGAATGAAAATCTGAAGCTTGAAAATGAAGGGCTAAAATCTAAACTTGGTAAAGTAACATTTGAACTTGAGAAAGTCAATTTGCATTATGCCGAACTTGAGAAATACAATATAATTGTGAAAGGTGAACTGAATCAATCTAAGCGGCAACTTGAAAGAATATATTCAACTACTGAGAAGATTGATAAAAAAATATCTTATCAAAAACCATTCTATGATAAAATTGGTCTTGGATTCAACACATCTAAAGCAAATGAAGAAAGCAAGGAACCAGATCTGAAAATGTCTGAAAGCATAGATGAAAAGAAATATGATGAAATTGACAAATCTAAAGATACACCTAAAGAAGAAGAACCACCTAAGAAAGAGGAGTCACCTAAAGGTAGGCAAAGATAATTTAAGGGTAGATGCTTTACTTGTAATACTTTTGGTCATATGAAGAAAGATTGCATAGGTAAGCAATTTAAACCTCTTAATGGTTATTGTTATAATTGTCATGGCTTTGGACATAGAGCTATTTAATGTAGAAAACCTAAATTTGTTGAGAATAATAATAGTAGTAGAATGTTTAGGAATACTAACCATGCAGATAAGAGACCTACTGAAGATATGAACAGGAGAAATGGAGTAGTATGTTATAGATGCAACAAAGTCAGACACATTGCTAGAAATTGTAGATCACAGATCAATCAGCCTGGACCAAGATATGGAAACAATGGAATAGTTTGTCAGATATGTAACAAGATTGGACATACAACAAGGTTTTGCAGAATGAACAATCAATTTTTTCATCCTAATCCTAACCCTAGAAGTCATGCAAAGAGAAATGAAGATGCAAGTAACAGTCAGAAAGGATGTTGTAGTAATTCAAAAGAAGTGAAGTTTGTTAAAAGCACAGATCAATGAGACATATTTAGCACTAAAGTTAACCAAAAGGGTGAAGTATCAAGTGGTAATAATGAATCTCTACCTAACCCATCTCAAAGTACTTAATTCATGAAAATTATAGTAAAATAGGAACTTAGATTAGTGTAGAAGTTGATATATGATGAATTGAGTCTTGCACAGTTAATGCAAGGTAGTATATGATGTATTGATGCTATGGTTAAGAGTGCATAGAAAAATATTATGTTTTGCAAGATCGCAAGAAGTTTTAAGTTTTGCGGGTAAGTAGAAACAACTTTTTGGAAAGAAGCAGCAAAGAAATTGAATGCGATGTCAGATCTATGTGAGATTGAAATAATAAAAGGTTATGATCAGTAATATTTGATCATCAAAGTGAATGCAAGTGCTAAGGAGATCAAAGAGAACTGATTGAAAGCATTTTGTAAGGATTTGGTGAAGGATTTTCATGGCGAATCTACACAATCTCTAAATCATAGAATTGATGTATTTTACTTGGCAGATCTCTAAATCGGTTAAGGAATTTGCATAAGTCATGGATGTTTCATTGATTCATAATGTAAGGGATAAGAATAGACCTAAAATAAAAAGGGAACCAGTAGAACCCTTGGAGAAAGACCTGAAGTTAGCTTTATCATCTGTACCAGACAGAGTTTTACACCTAGAAAACATTAGAAGCTATTTGGGATGCAAGCTTGAGACTGTCAGTGATAGTGATTTTACTAAAGAATATGAGAAGATTTAAAATCATGACATGTCATTGAAAGTAGGGTTTGAACATTTGAAAGATAATGAGATGATTAAGTATTCTCTACAATATGAGTTTGACAATGAAGAATGTACCAAGATAATTTTAAGTAGAATTCACAATGGAAAGTTTTGGTTAGATGACAGAGTGATAGATATCATAGTTGACCTAATTTATGAGGTAACTGGTCTATCTAAAACTAGAGCCATTCCTTTGAATGAGAATAACATGAGGAAAATAGTTATAGACAACACAAATTCATCTTACAATGGCAGGGGAATAGTAATTAGCAAGATACAACAAGATGATGTTAGATATTTGTGCAAGATCCTTACAACTAAGTTTTGTGCTAACTCAAGAGAAGATGACATGGAAACATGAATGATACATGTAGCCTATTTGATGTGTGTTGATAAAGTACAAGTTGACATGTGTGCAATTTTGAGAATTCAATTGTTTGAGAATTTGGAAAAGATAAAGAAGACTAAGTACTCTTAGTTTAGATTCTCATCATTGATCACTTATATGTTTTTCCATTTGTTAAGAAGATTTACTTACACCATTGGTAATGATTGGAATGATGGTCAAAATACAATGGAAAGGATTAACAAAGTATATAGGAGACATCTTATTGACAAGGTCAATAAGAGTGCAGTGTTGGTGATTAAAACATTTTAGAATTTGATGTCAAGTAGATCAAGGATCCCTCAGTCTTTAGTAGAAAAGTATAATAATGAGATATGCTTTATGGTTGATACTAACTTTACATACATTGAAGTAGTAGAACCTAGAGTAGAATTCATAGACCCTCTTGGCTATGAAATCTTTGAGATTGAAATATAAGAATATGTGAGAAGATTGCTTAAATGCAAGATGGACATTAACAACAATAGGTTTGGAACCTTTGAGGAGAACTTCATCTCTACAAAGACTATCCTAGAAGAGAAATAATCAAAGAAAAGAGTTGAAATTACAATCAAGAAGATATTAAAGGACATGTGAATGCCTGAACAATAATTTTTGATAGCTAAATAGACAGTAGTAGCAATTAGAGACATAGGACAAAAGGAAGTTTTGTCTGTTCCACCTTTATCATCAGTTGCAGTACAACAAGAAGACATACAAGTGAAAGTGGAAGAAATAGAGAAAGATCAAGAAGTTAGAAAGTCCACTAGATCATCCTCTTCTACACCTAGTAAAATGATGAAGGTTTCTCCCCTTAATACCACAAACACATAATAGAAACAGAGAAATAACAACAATTTGCAAGAACAGAAAATGGGCTTCTTATTATCTCCACAAGTGTGGAATTATAAATTTCAGAATTACAATATGCAAAGCCACATGGGAATTCCCTTTACAATGTTCTATAGGACAAAGCCTTGAATTTATTACCCAGATCTACCCAGAACTATCCTAGACAACACTACGGGCCTTCTTTATATAGGCATTTTACACCACCTAAGAAGGTTCCAGAAATTTAGCCCTTAGGGCCAACCAAACTTGGAATTATTTTATTTTTCAATTTATTACATCAAAGTCAGCTCAAAATAACTTTTGAAACCCGAATAAAAATTTTGAAGGAAAAATTATTTTTCACCATTTCAGGTGACCCGACTTCTGGAGACCATAAGTCATCACTAGTTGACCTGATGGACTATTATAACCCCATTTTGGAAAGGCCATGAAGCGCTCTATAGGCTTGACTTGCGCAAGCACCTATCACCCAAATTTTTGACCTCATCTGGGGCCTCTAAAGCCTTCAAAACTGAGTTCAAAGTTTTTGTACCCTGTTGCCAATATCAAAAATCTTCAATATCTTCAAAACTAGACCTGATCTAGGCATGAAACTTTACAGGCAGGTTGATATGACTAAGATGAACCTCCACATGTAAAATTAGATCATTTCAAGATCGTATGACCAAATTACTAAAAATAGCAAGTTTCCATAAATAGAAGCTCTACACAAGATAGCCCTTATTGAATATAAAAATAGAAATATTTTTGGGTGATGCAAGATTGCTCTTACACCCTAGATGCTCTTGCATCAGACACTCAGGGTAATTTGAGAAGTGACCCTATCATGAATCAGGTGTGAAGAGGGACACCAAGATGGTTAACCTCCTGCTTTGTTAGCCATGATGAATCTTCAATAGGTCATCCTTTCCACTTGACCAGATATTCTTCATATGTCTTGTTCCTTGTGCTTCTGCCAACATGAATGTCCAGTATGTCTTCGATCTCCTTGATATCTGAACTAGTTGTTGGAATACTCCGCTATGCTACTGTAACCTCATCTTCAAAACCTCCTTTATGATACTCTGTCAAATCTAAAATGTTAAACACTGGTGAAATATTCAACTCAGTAGGCAATTCTACCTCATATGCATTTCTTGAATCATGCTTCTTCAGTATCTTACATGGCCCAAACTTCTTCATTTTCAACTTGTTATATGTACCAGCCGGAAATCACTCCTTCTGCAAATGAACCATGACTTCATCTTCAACCTGAAATTCCTTATGCCTCCTTTTCTCATCTACCTTAGCCTTATACTATGCATTCATCTTGGTAATATGATTCCTCACCTCCTCACGGATGTTCTTCAAATGTTCAACAAAATCCTCAGCTTTAGCACAACTTATTTCTCCTTTATCTATCTTTCTCAACTTGGATGTATTTCTTGGACTACTTCCATATACAATCTATGGATGATGGGATGGACTAAACTTCAAATCTATCTTTAACTCTTCACTTTCTGCTAGTGTCATTATGTGCGCTACCTTATTTGGAAAACTAGCTCCTGGAATCAAGTCCATCTGATGCCTAATCTTTCTTACTGGTGGTAATCCATCAGGTACATTATCAAATACAATATCCTAAAACTCATTCAATAATTCTACAACTTCTATAGGTACATCTTCTACTTCCTCTTTTCCATCCTTTGGAATTAAGGTAAAACACATATGTTCATGTCACATACCATCTAAGAAATTTTCTCTATCAACAAAAGTTATTCTTCCATTACCACATACCTTTTCTTTTGTTTCCTTCAATGGTTTTAGCTTATGTCGCACTCCATCCTTTATCAAGGAATAGGTATTCGCACAACCATCATGTACAACACATCTGTCAAATTGCCATGGCCTACCCAACAACATATGACATGCATCCATAGATATGATATCACATAGTACCTCATCTTGGTACCAACCGATCTTGAACTTCACTAGGCACTGTTCACTGACCATGACCCTGTGGTCATTTTGCACCCAGGTAACTCAATATGGATGTGGATGTTTCTACCTCTTGAGCTTCAAATTTTTCACCATCTCTTCTGACACCAAATTGTTAGTGCTTCCACTATCAATAATCACATCACAACATTTACCCTCACACTTGCATCTAGTGTGAAATAGGCTCCTCCTTTGTTCAAGTTCATTCTCACCACCTAGTAGGACTCTTCTTTTAATTATTGTTTCTCCTCTTTCAACATCTTTGGAATGTGATGATTTGGCATTTTCATCTACATATGCAACTCTAGCCTAGCCTTCATTCCTCCTATCTGTCCTTCCTTAGCATTGAAGACATTCAAATGCCCTATGACCTTCTTCTCCACAGTGAAAACATGTTCCATGAAAGCCTCCTCTTCTCGAACCTCATCCTCTTCCTCTTCCTCTTTGATCTCTACTGTTCTAATCTTGGAAATGATTGAAATTATCTCCTCACTGATTCTGACTATTACTAGCCTCCTCCTACTTTTTTAGATCTTCATTTCAATCTTCATATGACCATCCACCAGATCTTCCATCACAACCTCTTCCACTTTGTCTGCTCTCAAACTTCTTGTTCAACTTTTTCTCTACTTTTAGGGAAAACTAGTATGCCTCTTCAATACTATTCATTCGAACTAGATTCAACTCCTCCTGAATGCTCGGCCTCAACCCATTAAAGTAACGGGAAACTTTCTCCTTATCAGCTTCTGCATGGCCTGTTCTAATGAGGATTCGATAGAACTCCTCTGTATACTCCTAAATAGATCTTCCCACTTGCTTCAAACTTTTCATTTTCTTCAGTAGGTCAAGCTCATAATCAACAGGGATACACTATCACTTCAATTTATCCACCATCCACTCCCATCTTGTGATTTTATCCTTTCCTCTTCAATTTTTCTCCAATTGAATCTCTTGCCACCAGATCTTCGCATTTCCCTTTAGTTTGGCCTTCACAAACTTGACCCGATCAGGATCCTCAATATCTTCATACTCAAAATATTCTTCACATTCATTGATCTAGTTGATCAATTCCTCTGGGTTAAGATTTCTTAAAAATGCAGGAACCTCAATCTTAGGTCTTTTCCCAATCTTGGAAATGGTTGGAAAAATTCTTTCTTCCACCTGGTTCAAAAATTCACGTTCTTTTTCTTGATCTTCTTCTTTGGCTTCATCCTCACTTTTATCTCTAACATTAAGATTCATTCCTCTACGAATATCCTTCTGCAATGCTCACACTTATCTCTGCAGTGCCCTAACCTTAGGTGTTACAACACCAGCTCTTCCACCATGTTCCCTTCGTGGAGGCATTTTTGTGCTTCTTGCTGAAACCCTAACCATGGTCTTGGTGAAAATTGCCTTATAGTCAGTGATCTATTTACACAAAAACCTTTAACCACGGTCCTGGTGCAAACTGCCTCACAATCAGTGATCTATTTATGTAGAAACCCTAACCCACGGTCCTAGTGAAAACTGCCTCACAATCGGTGATCTATTTACACACTTAGGAACTCTTTCTCTGATACCAATTGATGAAGGGTACTCCCCTTAATACCACAAACACATAACATAAATAGAGAAATAACAACAATTTGCAAGAATAGAAAATGGGCTTCTTATTATCTCCACAAGTGTGGAATTCCAAATTTCAGAATTACAATATGTAAAGCTACATGGGCATTCCCTTTACAATGTTCTATAGGACAAAGCCTCAAATTTATTACCTAGATCTACCCAAAACTATCCTAGACAACACTATGGGCCTTCTTTATATAGGCATTTTCCACCACCCGAGAAGGTTCCAAAAATTTAGCCCTTAGGGCCAACCAAACTTAGAATTATTTTATTTTCTGATTTATTACATCAAAGTTAGCTCAAAAGAACTTTTGAAACCCGAACAAAAATTTTGAAGGAAAAATTATTTTCTACCATTTCAGGTGACCTGACTTTCGGAGACCATAAGTCATCACCAGTTGACCCGATGGACTATTATAACCCCATTTCAGAAAGGCCACAAAGTGCTCTACAAGCTTGACTCATGCAAGCACCTGTCACTCAAATTTTTTACCTCATCCGTTGCCTTTAAAGCCTTCAAAACTGAGTTCAAAGTTTTTGTACCCTGCTGCCAATACCGAAAATCTTCAATATCTTCAAAACTAGACCTAATCTAGCCATGAAACTTTACTGGCAGGCTGATATGACTGAGATGAACCTCCACATGTAAAATCAGAACATTCCAAGATCATATGACCAAATTACTTAAAATAGAAAGTTTCCATAAATAGAAGCTCTACACAAGATAGCCCTTATTGAATATAAAAACAAAAATATTTTTGGGTGATGCAAGATTACTCTTACACCCTGGATGCTCCTGCATCATAAAAGAGTGAAAGAGATTGCTACTAGACAGGGTAAGAGGTAGAAGACTTTAGTACCACCAGTTCAAAGAGAGATTGCAAAAATTAAAGATGATGAAGAGACCCCTGTTAAGAAGAAAACTTGGAAACCTAGAATTGAAAAAGTTAATAAACAAATCATACAAGATGGAGACTTTTCAAAGATGAAAAAATACTAAGACCTCTATGATTATGCAAAAAGATTGAACCTTGAAAATGCAGTGGTAAAGCACATGATATTGACTGACAAAAAGTTTGATATAACTCAGGGTAAGATACCTGATGATTCGTATGAAAAGTTAGTAAAAAGGAAGAAAAGAGCATTAGATGAAGATATCAAAATTAAGAAAATCTTGTTAGGAAGCTATGTGATGTGAGAGATGAAGAAAACTTCAAATAGATCATGAAGGATCTGAACACCCATTTGAGAACCAAGAAACAAATAATTCAGATTATGGGAGGTAATAATGAAGAAATCAACAAGGAAACATAACTAGCAATAGTTAAAGTGATGATAGAAAGTGTTGAGAAACAATCAAATGCAATAGAACCAATAGAGCAAGTAAAGGAAGTAGAACAATAGTATATTCCCTCTCCACCAGCCATCAACATTGAAGATGAAACTATGAATGTGGAAGGAACCAAGATCACTCTGGATAGTGATAATCTTTTTAAGAACATTGAGAACATTATTGACGATTCAGCTTTTGAAGAGCAAGAAGAGCTCAAAGAAACATAAAAGCTTAGAGGAGAAGAATAGAGAGACACAAGGATTCGAGAGCCTAAAGAGATAGAAAAGCTAGAAGGATCCCCTAGTCAAGAAGAAATCAGTCTTATTGGTGAGAAAACTCAAATTGGATCTATATTTGAAAGTTTGGGTAAAGAAGTAGATGACGATGATAAGATGGAATTGATCACATCTTTGAATAAGATTATTGGGAAGAAAAAGAAAGTGAAAAGCTTTGAAGGATGCCTAAAAGAATTAACTGAGAAGTTACAAAGTATTGTGACCACACAAATTGCAGAGGCAGACCCACTTGAAAGAGCAAAGAAAGTGATGAACATATTTAATGATGATTTTACCAACTTATTTGATATAGCTAAGGTGAAGGCACAAGTAGCCTATGAGGCCAAACTACTTTTGGACATAAGCCAGAATATCAGGAATGATATCAATAGTCTTGATATCTGTATAAAAGATTTTAGAAGGAATCTAGATAGAGGTAAAACTTTGTGCATTTAGTGTACAAAATTTGAGATCCTTATAGCAGAAGAAATGCATAAGATTAAGATCAAAGAAGTAGAAATTCAAGTAGAGGAAAATCTCCTTTCAAGCCCCAATGTGAAGATACTTGATATTGAAAAGAAAATTTGCAAGATTTATGATGAGATAAGGATTTTACAAGATGACAAGGATAGGAAGCTGAAAAGATTTGCTCTTCTAAGAGAGCATATTTCTATAAAATTGAACATTATTGAAGGACAACTGGAAGAATGTCTTTCATCCAAGACATCTTTTCAGAAGTTCAGTTTTGCGAATCTCCAAGCCCGTGAAATTGCATCTTATGGATTATGCACACTACTTAGTGTTGCAAATTCAATTAAGAAGGCATGGGAGAAAGAGTTAGAGGCCATAAAGATTAACTTTGCAGATTGTGTTGCAAGCTGACCGACTTTGCAATATTGAATCAAGGTATAACTTTTGTCTGAACACAGTTTTGTCACCCTCCTTACCTTTTTTTGTCATTGTTGTCAAAGGGGGAGAGATATATAGCAGAAAATTGTTATGAGTAATTGCTAATTATGATAAGGATGTATAATCTAAGGGGGAGTATAGTATATAGATAAGATTTATGGAGTTATAAGGATGGTATATACATATTTTTGTTATGGCCACAATTTTGAGATTTTTGAAATTTTTGACTTAGCCAATTTTCTCATATGTTGCCACCAATGACAAAGTGGGAGATTGTTGGCAATTTGGCTGAGTTAGATACATAGATGTTGTCATTATGGAAACACATGACCTACATGAAGATCTCATAGGAAAGAGAGCAAGTATGATAGAGCACAATGCAAAATTGTCTAAGTATGAGATAATGTTTTTGCCAGTGTACCTAATGATAGTTTTGATTAGTGATGTTGATTGGAGTAAGTTCAGTGCTTGTACACTTGAAAATAGATACTATGGTGACTATAGAAGACTCACCTAAGAGCACAAGTCAGTATGACATGTACAGAAGAATTTATGATAGTTTTATTGAAGACAGTGTTAAGCTGACATGACAAAATATGAAGATAGAATTGGTAAAGAGTTAAGGGATTATTTTGTTTATCAAAATAATGTCTTAACAATATAAAGGTATGAAATCCAAGATGTTAACCCTTGGGTAAAGATATATTTTGTATAATGCTTATGACAAGCCAACTGTAAGAGTTATTAATCTTAATAACTTGTATAAAGAGATGTAATGATGTAATTATAAAAAGAAGATGAAGTTGTAATAGCGATAGTGAAAAAGAAAGCAAAGAGACATTGATACAAAGTTACAAGAAGTATAAGGTTATGTACCTTGACCTATTTTGTAATCAGTAAATATTGTATATTACTTGTTTCGGTAGTGGGCTCATCTGGTAATCATATTTTTTACTACCAACTCCTAGCAGGGTTGAGGCTTCTAACAAGGCCTATAATCCCTTAATCAGGACTGAGACACTTTATGCATGTAATAGGATCCTAAAAGGGTCAACATCCTTAACATGATACTTTTGATTAGTGGATCTTTTTGGGTACCATCCCCATCGGGGTTTTCCCTTGGCTAGGGTTTCCTCAAGAACAAATAATGTGTTATGAGTTCATTTATTTTATTGCTATGCATGTTGTTTAGTTTTCTATGTTATGCATGCATTAAGATAATCTGTTATATCCATAATTAGGAAAAAGACAAAGTTTGTAGAATACTGATTCACCCCCCCTCTCAGTATTTCCTATTTCTAACACAGTATTTAGGCAGTGTTCCTAAGTAGTAGTTTGTGGTAATTAGATGATATCTCCTAATCAGGATGGAATATGGTTATGTGCAATTGGAAAGTAGTTGAAGACATGTTAATAGTGATGTGGATGAAAAAACAAACTTTGAGGTCATACAAGTGAAGAATTATATTGATTGGAAGCTGACAGTTTTGTGTAATTTTGATGTAGCAAGTTGAAAATTTTATTTTGTAATTTTTATGCCGACTCATTTGTAATTAATTGAGTGTGGTATAAAGGAAGGAATTTATTCCTTGTTGGAATATGGATATATGGAATGTGATGAATGTAAGAATATTGTGAAAGTGAAATTGTTGAAAGAGGATATGTGAAGTATTGAGATCTAGTATTGAGATCTAAAGAAGGAGTTGGTACGGTTTGGCACAGTTAGAGGAGTATTGAATTATTGAGGTTAGTAATATTCTAGTATTATTCTATTGAGTAATACAAGATCAGTTGGACAGGGAGTTTGGTGATCTTACCCTGAAGCTATTTGGGCAGTGGGTCCTTCTGTCTTCCATAACTCCTAACAGAGTTAGAATCCTTTAGCAGGGATTCAAAATCTCCTAACATGGATTCATATGTACTGAATGAATTTCATAAGACTCCTAACAGAGTCCATCCTTTCACAAGGAATATTCATATTATTGCATCTTTTGTGGGCATCATTCCCACCGGGGTTTACTCTTTGATCAAGAGGTTCCCTAGTCAACATATCTTGTGTCATTGTGTTATTGTGCATGAATATCTTTCTATGGTTGTTGGTTACATTTCTTATATAGTTAAAATCTATTAAAGTTGATAAAGGCTATAATTATCTAATAATTGATTCACCGCCCCCGCCCCCCCCCCCCCCCTCTCAGTTATCTTGGTGGACTTTACTTTCTAACAATGCCTTGGTAGAAAAAAAAGGAAAAAGCTTTAAAAATAGAAAAGGAAAGCAAGATTCATTCAATCAGTGAAAACCTGGTAAATAGGCACCATTGAAGGTCCAAGTCAGTTTCATACCTAGAATTCATCCTTGTAAATATTGCATTCACCAACATTTGTATATATGGCATAATAAAACCCCATAGTTGCATTTGCAAGTACCTCAAGATTTTGGTCACCTAATCTGCAAATTGTCCTTAGTCCAACTTTGAAATCATATCAAACTGGGGGAAATCTACTTAAAAAGAGGAAGGATTCATCAAAAGAAAATTTCAATCAATCATCAAATCAATTCATAAAAAATGTAAGTGAAACACTTCATCAAATCCTAAATCTCAATCCAATTTGAACCAAATGTAAAATTTGATCTGAGATCTTACATGACCCTATCTTTATTAGGTTTAAAAGTATGAAATGGATGGATATTACTTGAAATATGGATTTGAACAACATTTCAAAGTTTTTTTTAAGTGTTGACTTGATTAATGAAATCATGTCTTTCAACCGAATCGATGAACGTGTTTTTTTAAACTAGACAAGCTATGATGAAAGTATGATATTTTAGTTGATTTCTAAATGACTGTCTTAAGATGAAAGTTCTAAATCATGTATTATTTGTCTAAGGATGTGATCATCAAAGAATCATTGAGAACTTGTACATAGGATAAAACTGAGATCTCTATTTTTTTACACAAAAGGATACCTTGGATATTTTGATTTTCAATATCATAATACCAAAATCCACTTGCAACATAGAATTTGACAAAATTGGTATTCAAACTCTCATGATTGGCTTCAATCACTGATAGTCATACTAGAGAAAGGATGGGAAAGAAAAAAAAAAGAGGTGCAAAAAGTATTCATATCATCATGGTTGAACTAGTAATGGTTGTACTAAATTGAGATTCCAAAAATTGCTCAATGATGTTTATAAGCTCCAAAATTTTGAATAATGATAGTTAGTTGCATACATCTAAGATTAAGTGCATTTAATGTATTTTTCCTTTCTTAATTTAAATTTCAAGAGGGAAAATTGACAAAAACAAAAGGGGGTGTGGTCAAATCAGGAAGCAAAGGATCATCAAAAATTATATGTGATCGAGTGTGTTGGAAATCCAAAAACAAAAACAAAAGTGCATTTCATTAGCTCACTTACATTTATTAGGTTCATTTTTAATGATTACTTTAAGTTGCATTAAAACATCTCCATTAAATCTTGTATTCACTTAAGTGTGGCCATCATTTGAATCATTAAGTTCATTGCATTAGGGTTCATTTTAAATAATCAAGTTAAGTACCATATATTCATTTACATTAATTGCATTAGATTACATGCATCATTTAAATCCAAATTCACTTACATTAATTGCATTAGATTACATACATCATTTAAATCCAAATTTATTTACATTAATTGCATTAGATTACATATATCATTTAAATCCAAATTTATTTACATTAATACTATTACATTGCAAATAAATCAGAAACTAAGTTACCACAAATAGAAAATCTATTTAGGGAATAAATGAGTAATTAAGCACTCTATGGCTCTCTAACTAAGAGTGTTAATGGTGAAGCTCTCAGCAAGCCTCCATTAATGATAGTCCTAGAATGAGAAATGAATGCTAAGCTAAGCTAATTAATTCAATTCCAAATTGAAATGCTCAATTAACTTCTAAATTGTCTTTCTAGCTATAATTCTCAAGAGGTTAGATGCAATTCTCATATTTGTGGATGATTTATGAGTGAATTATGCCTTGCTTTTATAGGATTTGGCAAGGGTAGGGGGTGTAGTTGGATTTGATCAAGGTTTAGTTGGGGTTAAGTCCTTGGTTCCACCCTTTGGAGACAACTTAAATGGATTGTCCTCAAAGCTTGAGACAAGAAGACAAGATGAGTGGACAAGATGTTCTTTTCAATTGAGTGATTGAGATTCATTTTGGTTTGATCCATGTGATTTTGGTTCTTAAATCCTATTGGTTGAGACTTTTTCCTCCCATGTGGTGTTTAGAGAAAATAGGACTTAATTAATTGAATTTAATTAATTTATTTAGCCATGTGTACCCCTTGAGTGGGCTGATTTGATTTAATTCGAACTCTAATATTAATTAGTATTGTCAAATGAATCAAATAGAAACTAAATTACCACAATATAGAAAATCTATTTAGAAAATAAATGAGCAATTAAGCATTCTATGGCTCTCTAACTAATAGTGTTAATGGTGAAGCTCTCAGCAAGCCTCCATTCATGGTAGTCCTAGAATGAGAAATGAATGATAAGCTAAGATAATTAATTCAATTCAAAATTTAAATGCTTAATTAACTTCTAAATTTCCTTTCTAGCTATAATTCTCAAGAGGTTAGATGAAATTCTTAGTTTTGTAGATGATTTGGCAAGGGTAGGGGGTGTATTAGAGTTGATCATGATTAGGCTTGAGTTGAGTCTTTGGTTCCACCCTTTGAAGATAATTTAAATATTGTGTCCTCAAAGCTTGGGACAAGAAGACAAGAAGAGTGGACAAGATGCTCTTTCAATTTGAGTGATTGAGATTCATTTTGGCTTGATCCATGTGAGCTCTTTCCTTAAATCCTATTGGTTGAGACTTTTTCCTCCCATGTGGTGTTGAGAGAAAATAGGATTTAATCAATTAATTTTAATTAATTTGTTTAGCCATGTGCACCCCTTGAATGGGTTGATTTGATTTAATTAAAACTATACAATTAATTGGATTAATTTTACGTTGATTTAATTTATCATGATTTGATAAGTTTTAATTGATCTTTTGGCTCTTGATTTTTAATTAAATTGAATTGAAGCTTGATTTTAATTTTGATTGGCTAAATACTTGTTTGGATTCAATTTCTTTGATTTTACCTTGATTTTCCTTGATTAATCACATGAATGATCTTGTCCACTTTTAGATGATTACAGAATCAAAGTAGAACTAGCTAAAGTAAAATCAATACTCGAGATGCCATCTCCTAAGAATATCAGCTAGATGAGAACATTACAAGGAAATTTGCAATATATCAGAAGGTTCATTTTATAGCTAGGAAACAAAGCACAACCTTTTATAAAGACTCTACATAAGAGGGCGACTTTTAAATAGAATGAGGATTGTGAGAAACATTTTCATAAAATAAATGAACATCTAGCTAATCCTCTAGTCCTTATGGCTCCTATTCTAGGAAAATATTTGTTTCTCTATATTTATGCCACTGCTACATCTTTGGGAGCTCTATTAGCACAACATGATTAAAATGAAAGATAAATAGCTATATATTACATCAATAGAACCTTGGTCTCATATGAGCTTAACTATACTTATATTGAGAAAGCTTGTCTTGGAGTGATATTTGCTTCTCATAAATTTAGACACTACATGCTAGCCTATTCTATCTAGCTAATCACAAAAATTGATCCATTAAAGTATCTACTAAGAAACAAAACTCTTACAAGAAGGTTAGAAAAATGGGTCATGATTCTCAATGAATTATATATAACATACATTGATCAAACAAAAATCAGAGGATAAGTGTTTGTTCATCAATTGGCTGAGGCACCTTTATAGGATACAAGACCTTTGATCATAGAATTCCTAGATGAATCTATTTTTCACTTGACTCTTCATGCATATATAATGTACTTTGGAAATTATTTCACTCAACAAGGTGCATGTGTCTAAGTCTTGTTCATTAAACCACAAGGATACAATATTCCTAAGGCCTACAAGATGATTTTCCCTTGCACAAACAACACAACTGAATATGAAGCCCTAGAAAATGGATTAAAGTTGGGAATTAATGGAAAATTGAAGAGTTGGATATTTATGGAGATTCTCAAATTTTCATCAATCAAACCAATAATGAATATCAAACTAAAGATGAAAATTTGATACCATACAAAAGAATGATTGATGATCTCAAGAAATAGTTTTTTCATAACATTGCAAAAAATTCTAAGAATAGAAAACAAAATTATTGATGCTATGGATACTTTGGCATCTATGTTGCAACTGAAAGAACATCAATTATGTTGTAACTTCCTAGTGGAATAACTCCCTTCCCTTCCTATGACTCACCTGAATCCCAAATTATTTTCACTATTATAAGTCATGATACTTCTTGATATAGCCAAATTTATGCTTAACTAAAAGATCAAACCATCCTAGATGGCTTGTCCCAAAATGAGAAGAGAAATTTTACCTTCTATGCATCATATTAAATAATTATTTCTAATGACTTGTTTAGGTGAATTCTAGATGGTACCCACCATAGGTGTCTAATACATGAAAAATACATATGAGCATTGAAAGAAGTCCATGAAGGTATCTGTCCATCTCACTCAAATGACATTTCATTAGCTAAGAAACTTATAAGGGATAGATGCTATCATCCCACTATGGAGAAGGATGCTATTCAACAATATTCCAAATTTTTAACAAAGTATTAGTTACATGGGAATTTGATCCATGCTCCTACTAGAGAACTATTGTCATTTATCACCTACTATCCATTTCAACAATGGGCCTTTGATCTTGTGGGTCAGATCCATCATGCATCTTCTAATGGGCATAAGTTCATCATCACAGCTATAGAGTACTTTACTAAGTGGGTTGAGGTTGTATCACTTATTAAGGAAATAGTAAAACAAGTGGCCATGTTCATACTCAACTATATTAATTACAAATATGGCATTCCCTCTTCAATCGTAACTAATAATGGGGGACAATTAAATAACAAAGACATCAAAAAACTCTACACAAGGTTTCATATAACTCACCATTCTTCCACTATCTACTATCCTCAGGGGAACAACCAAGATGAAGCATCAAATGAAAAAATCCTTAAAATATTGCATCACAAAGTGAATAAATCTGGTAAGGATTGGGATTTGCAACTAAATCCATCTCTATGGGCTTACTGGACTAGTATCAAAACACCTATAGAAGCAACCCCATTTTTATTGTTATATGGGTCTGAAGTTGTGATAACTATTAAAATAAAAAAAACCCATATCTCAAAGTCTCTCTATAGGGACTTGTCACTGATGAAGACTATAGACTCTCCCAGCTTAAATAACTTGAGTTACTAGATGAAAGAATAAAGGGATCATTTGACCATCTAAGGGACTATTAGAAACAAATGTCTAGAGGTTATAACAAGAAAGTAAAACATCCAAAATTTGAGGTTGGAGACCTTGTCCTTAGGGAGAATCCTAAGAATAAAAAACATCAAGAACAAAAAGGAAAGATTTAAACTAATTAGCTAGGTCCCTTCATGATCATTACAACATTTGGATCTGGAGCTTATTAGTTGTCCACTCCACATTGTGACACTCTCTTAGAGACAATCATTGTTCTTCATCTAAAAATGTTTTATAGTTAGACATTGTTGATGAGACTTTTGTGATGGTCTAACCAATAGGGGAAAGGTTGTCACCGGGTACCATAGTACTGGCGAACTTTTCCTAAAGAGGTTTTCCAAAGGGTGAACCCTCCTTGCCTCCAAGGACCTAATTTTAAGGTCACAATGGTTTATAATAGCTTTCCAAACATGATATTAGTATAGGAAGCATTTCTTAGCAAGGTTTCCTTTTCTAGTTGATTTGGGTTTGTTTTTGTACTAACCCTTCTTTTTTGTGTCTTTTTAGATTTGTCTTTATTTTCTTTTTGTTTTCGCACCCTTGTGCATGTATGTTGAGTTATAATCCTTGGTTTGGGGGCTCATTTCCTTAACTAAGTGATGTTCTACCTCATTATGATCCATTGAAATCTTTCTTCTAACTTTACCATGAGTATGTTCAATTTCCAGACTCCTACTAAAGTGGGGGCTTAATGTATCATCTTAAAATGGAAGCACTTTCATGTTAAGAACATTTAGCCCTCCTTAGGGGGTTTTTTTGGCCATCATCATGTTTTCCTCTATTTTTTGCCCCTTTTCCATCTTCTATGCCTATTTAGGGCTTTGATTGGGCCTTTCCGAGCACTGTTTTCTCCACCTAGCATATTTTCCAGTGGTCTTAAACCCCTAGGTCAAGGTCGACCTTGACCTAGGTCCCCCTTTTCATCAAAAAGTTTGTCAAATGTAGGGGAAAATCAAAAGTTTATTTTTCTGCTTTCGGGTTGGCTATTTTGGGTTTCAAAGTGGCGAGTCTTAAAATATATTTGTAGGCACCTAAAAAGCCTTTACCAAAATAAAAATATTGTATTTTGTAAAACCCCTGATGATATCATCATTTGTTAATTAATTAATTTATTTTTATGTCATTAATTCCTCCTATTTTAATTAGACACATTTAGACACCTAAAAAGCCTTTACCAAAATAAAAATATTATATTTTGTAAAACCCTTGATGACATCATCATTTGTTAATTAATTAATTTATTTACTTTTGTGCCATTAATTCCTTCTATTTTAATTAGACACATTTAATTAAAGAATCGCTCCCCAAACCACTTAAATCAAATTTGAGTAATTTCCCCCATTTATTGAATCATTATTTAATAAATGATGTCACATTCCTTAAATAAATTTTATATTTATTTAATCCCTCAAAACCCTAGAATCTTCTAGACTTTCCTCGACTTTCCTAAACTTTTCTAAACCCTTCCTAAACCAACTTAGAAGGTGATTCCTACATTTCTTAGCCTAAACCAATCTTCTTTGACTTTTGGTCAAACCCCCTCATTAATGAGCCTTAAAGACTCTTTAATGGCCTCTCACACACTCTTTAAGGCTCTTACAAGCTCATAAATTAGGACCATAACTCTTCTTTCCACTTGGTTCCCTATGCACACTTCCCTAGTGTTTCTCACACATGTGTTAGCAACCTTAACCCTTATCCATCTAACCTTACCCCTAACTATACCCCAAACTTTGACTCTGACCCTAACTCCACTACCTAACACAAGCCCTTCCTCAAACCCTATAAATACCCTCACTTCTTAGAGAAATTCACCAATTCACATAATCATTCCATAGTAGTGTTATAATGCTAGTTTACTCCTAGATCTTAGCTTTAAGCATATTTTTTACATTAACTTTATTTTGTGCTTTCATAGATCATCCTAGAATAGCTTAATGGATTGAATCTAGTTCTTTGTTAAGCTTTTCTAATCATTTCAACATCATATCATGTTTCATTTGGATTAAAATAGACTCTAGATTAATCTTTTGTATTCTATTTTTCATTTCATCTACATTAGGGAATTTCTCCAAGTGTTTTAAGAGCACACCCACATCCCTAAATCAAGAACGAATTAAACAGTGATATGGTGCTCCTATTTAGGTTCTATCTAAATGTCTTTGCAAATAGTTTTCTCTATATATTTAGGAATATTATGTTATAATTTGATTAACTAATTTTTTAATGTCTAATCCTATTTTAAATAGGTTAGGTTCACTCTGCATAAATTTTGGCATGCCCGGTGGGACCCACTTCACGGGTTCTTTATTAACATTCTAATGTGGTTTGGAGTATTTTTTTGATTTTTGAAGCTTGTAGGTTGAGGGAGAATTTTGAATTATCCTTCTTCTTCTTCTTCTTATTCTTTTTCTATTCTTTCTACTTCTTCTTCTTCTTCTTGCGGGATCTTGGCTTATTTTCCAGAAAAATCCATAAAGAGGTACTTTCAAGAAAACCTTTGTAACTTTTGCATACAAGATTCATTTTTTATGATTCAAGAAGCACTGGAAAGATAGTTCAGAGGTCTATCCAAATATGTAGGAAAATTTACCATATTCTATCCCCAAAATTAGGAAGAGTTGGTGGGATTGTGAATTAATGATTAAAAATAGAATTAACACACTTAATCCTAAGGTCTTCAAATGAACATTGTATGAACTCACAACACCTCATCATTTCAATTTGGGATTAAAATTGACAAAGGATAAAATTGAACAAGGAAAATCTTACACACTTTGTTTGGTGCTTAAAATGAACAACAACCAAGTCTTGAATGCCTAAGGGATAAAAGAAAATCAATGCAATAAAATATTTTGTTTTAGTGCTTGAACTCAATTAAACAAATCTTGAATGACTCTAAAGGATGAACCAAATCAAAATCAATTATTTAATTTAATTTTTAAATCACATTCAATCTTTAGTGAACAAAAAGAAATCAAAAAATCAAATAAACTTCATTCTTTTAGTCCTAGAAAGCAAAAAATCGTGAATGCTAAAAGGAAAAAAACTCTCGCAAATC
Source organism: Chamaecyparis obtusa (assembly GCA_027943335.1). Taxonomy (NCBI): domain Eukaryota; kingdom Viridiplantae; phylum Streptophyta; class Pinopsida; order Cupressales; family Cupressaceae; genus Chamaecyparis; species Chamaecyparis obtusa. The sequence goes on from BSBK01001771.1 coordinate 1,480,645, forward strand.
TTTTTAAAAGGCTTTCTTGTTTTCAAGGAATGAAATTTTCATCCTAAATCATATGTGCTTGAAGGTCATAGCATAAAAGCACACTTAATCAAATTGGAAAATGAACTCTTCATGATGTGTTTTTAGGAGTTTTTCATATTTTTGTGAATCTCATTTAAATCTAAGTGATGTAAAAAAAGGTTGAACTTGGACGAGTTCACTTGTTTTACTTCTAGAGAAGCCTGTCTAGAGAGAAAATCACTTCCTCTTTGGATAATGGCTTCAAAATGGTACTTCCCCATCTGGTATAGAAATAAAGCATTAAGAAAACTCTCACTTCATCCCCTCAAGCTTAGAGGATGCGTGTTGATGGTAGCCTGAGGTAGGTGGATATCCCTACTATTTCGGCATGTTCAAATAGGCTCTTAAGTGAGGCACACATGTAAAAACCAATTGGGAGGACACCACAAACCTAATTAGACACTTTTTAAATTAGAGGCTTCCCAATCTACTCCTAAAGGTATCAGAATATTTGTGCAAGCATCGATCCCTGTGGTTTCCTGGATCACCTTAAGACACTCACCATATGTATCCCTTTTAGGGGTATCAAGTTGTCAGCAAAGATTTTGATACTAGCCTTCCCTTAGGTAGTTCTTCTTGAAGGGTTTTTGAAGTTACAAACTCAGTTCAAACATCTGTTAAAATATACACCTCTTTTAGAAGCATTATCAGATTTAGTGGTAAATCATTTACTTCTATCCCACATAGTTTCTTTATCCTTTGTCGATATTTTTTTCATAGTGTCTTTGTTAATTTTATCCTTTGCCATTGGAGACATCAAAATTGAGCCAAAACTTGATCAAAGTCTTTCAAACATCCTCGCAGAAAAGGTCCTTCAAAATCAAATACCCAAGAACTTTGATTCAATCCAATTTCCAAAAGCTATGTCCAATTTGACCAAACACACGAATGCTAAGCTTCCCAATTCTAGAGTTTATCAAGAGAAGAATATTGAAGAAAGAGACCTAAAAGATCACCAACCCAACCTAGAGGCAATCCAGGAAGAAGAGAAGTATCAGGAGAAGCTAGATAACATGGGTTATAATGCCAGAGTGAAATAGTTTGCATACCCGTTCTAGGTTAATCATCGCTATATCAACCTAGAGAGAGAAGACTACCTCAACCCCACCATATACCTACCATTCCTTTAGAATCTCACTAGCCTATCTCAACATCCATTATATTCTAGATCATCATTAGACTCATCATTGCATCACCATTCATCCTTAGGTGCATTTTTTGACATCTTCTTAGTTGCATCATAAGTCATCCCCTTTTTAGATGCATATAGCTCATCCTCTTAGAAATAGCATCATTCAACCATCATTTCATCATCTTTCCATCAACAATCTACAAATCAAAATCCTTGTCATTATCCTTCATCCTAATCCAAATCCCAAAATCCAACATCCAAGTAAGAAACCCACCATCCTTGAACCAAATCTAGTAAACCCAATCCAAAACACTTAGTGTCTTATCCTTTGAGTTCCTTCAAATCCTTATCCTAAATCAGAAATCTCCACCCTTTTACATAGTATTGTCTAGGGAATCTATACTTTTCCTTTTAGGCCTCATCATATCAAGCAAGAGATTGGCATGCATTGATAAGAATCTTTTCAGCTGAAGATCATTAGTCTATCCTAGGTTGACAATCCAATCCTATTTGATCCTACATCAGGAAGCAAGAAACTCATTTGAATGACACTTAGTAATCTTCCACCATCTTCCACCAATCATTCATCATCTCCTTGATCCAAATCCAACATCCCACCATCTTTAAGCATCTCTCCATCCTTATGTTGATCCAAGTCCGTACATCACATCCTAGAAATCCACAATCTTTAGAGATTCTTTAGATCTTCATCCATCATCCTTAGAGTTCTTGCAACCACCCAACATCTGCATTTTCATCCTTAGATTTGCATTCCATTCCTATCAAGATGCGATCTAAGAGGAGAAGGAATGTGAATCCCAACTTGGCCACTAGTTCATCTGATCCTAACAATCCTACTAGTGTGATGGTAACCTACAATCCACAAATCCCACAAATTGAGAATGTATGGGATGAGCCCAATAGACCCCCCACTTCATTTTCCATGGAAACATTCATGAGCCATCCAGGGCATGCACAAATAGTAAGTGCACTTATTGATCAAAATCAACAAGCCATATTGTCTAACTTTGCACAAGAAGGTACTTCCATTCCACCACATCTCCAACCTCGCATCCCACCATCCAAATACTAGCAGAAGCCTATACTCCCATGATCCAACACATCCCTGATCCCAACTTGCACATATCTTAGGAAGCCTCACACATTCCCCATCTTCTACAAAGTAGCTTTGCAAGTCCTACAACACAAGTAGTGACATAATCCACTCCATTTTCCATTATGGGAACACCATCATCTATTGGAAAGTTGTCTATACTGATGTATATGACTTGATATAGTGTTGTCATCATGGCAACAAAGTCATATAGTAGTTTGGAGTTAGCACACTTGAAGAGAAGATCAGAAACCAGTTAAGTGTATAGAGTTCCTACAGCTCAGAGCACCAATGCACATGTGTACAGATGAATTATGGTATGCACCCTAGAAGTTAAATTGGTTATGCTATATTCATGCTTAGTATATGAGCGCATGATCAGATGTGCAAGTATGAGAAAATTATAGTCAGTTGAAGTTGCACAGCCAGTGTGTGCTAGAGAAGAATAGAGCATGAAGCCAACAATTAGTATTTTGGATTGTGGATATAATTTAATGTTGTAAAGGCTATGCACCTATTATATTTAGGTTTTTGACATGTATACTTGTTTTTTTATAAGCACGCTTAAGCCAATTCATTTGCAAGCATTGTATGTAATAGGTCAAAGGGCCGACCTAGTTGTTTATTTTCTATGAGCATATAAATATAAGTTGTGCCCATTGTATTCAGGATGGAAGTGGATAGAGAGTTGTAATAAGAAGAGCAGAAGTGTGTGAAGACACTAGAAGATGTATTAGAGCTTTGCTAGAGGTCAAAGCATAAGCGCATCAAAGGAACTGATCTGATAGGAAGTGTCATAGTGACAGTTCATCCTAAAAATATAGTGTGTATCTGAGACCAGAAGGTTATAGCCTTCACGACTTGAGTAGTGAGCTCTAGGATAGTGCGTCCACTCCCCTAACAGGGACTATTGTAAAAGACTCCTAACAAAGTCCGAACCTTGACAAGGTCTACTATACTAAAAGCATTGTAAAGAAACTCCTAATAGGGTTAAGGATCTTCTAACAAGGATCACAAAACACTAGTGTAGAATATTAGTGGGTGTCAATTCCCACTGGGGTTTTTACCTATTTGGGTTTCCCTATAACCATATTGATGTCATGTGTTGATTTCATGCTTCATGTTTATGGAATGTTTATTTTAGTGCTTAAGCATTTAAGTTCAGGACAAAGATTAAAGAGAAAAGTTAAATTATAGTGAACACTGATTCACCCCCCCCCCCCCCCTCAGTGTTCCCATTCCTAAAAATTGGTATCAGAGCTCTAGTCCTCAGAAAAGAAGTTTAACCACTTGAGGAGATCATGGAAAAAGTAGAAATGAAACATTTGAAAAGAAATCTTGAAGCTTCTCTTGAAGACTTGGACAAGTCAGAAAGAGAATATGAAGAACTAAGGGATAAACTTTGTGATTCTCAATTAGTCATAAAAAGGCTAAGGAAAGATTTGAAAAAATGCTCTACTAGTGATCTAGGGACAATGGTCAAGAAGTTGAATGAAGAAAATAAATCAATAAAGGAACAACTTTAAGAGTTTTATGATAAACTGACTAATAATCTGGAAGTCTACGATGAATAGATTAAAGAGAACCTTCAAGTCAATGAAGAACTAAGGCAAGCCAACATGGAAATATTGGAGCTAAGGAATAGCAAAGAAAGCTTGGAATCTGAATTGAAAGAAGAAAAGAATCACATTGAAAAATTACACACCAGTTCTGATTTGATAGAATCTCAGTTGTATGCAAGAAGAGCTAAAGGAGACACCAGCTGTGTTGGATACAATGAAGCACAAAATCGGATTGACAACATGTGAGAAAGAAAGGATTCACAAAAGGACTTTATTGATGCTAAGGGGACTGAAGATCAAACCAAAGTTAATGGTGAACCACCTAAGAATGACTACAAGCCTATAGACCACACTTTTTTTGCTTGTAACAAGCATGGACACATTGCAAGGAACTATATAGAGGTAAGACCTTTTAATGGTTACAATTATTCATGCAATAAATTTGGTCATAGACCTATGAATTGCAAGACTAGTAAGAAGAACAAGATTCAGCAAGATCAGAGAAATTAGAATCAGACAAATGTAAGAATTTCTCAGAATGTTACATGCCAGATATGTAACTATAATGGTCACTCAGCTAGATAGTGTAAAATGGTGACTCATGTCAATGTACCAAGTAATATAAGACCTCTAGTCATTTTTCACTCTTGTAAAAAAGCTAGACATATCTCAAGGTTCTGTAGATCAAGGACACAAGGTCAGGGAAGCCCTAAAAAGGCCGAATAATGAGTATTGGATCTCGAAGGAGAAGTTAAGTTTGTCAAAGACTCAGATGATGTGAGCATGATTTGGTCAGAGAAAAAGAATGAAAAAACTAAAGAGAATGTATTGGATGCATCCACAGTGGATGCACCCTCTACATCTGGATGAATGGCCCTCATGGTCATAGGGGGAGCTAATTTAGCTCTAGACCCTTGTGTGGCTGGTATACTCATTGTCAGAGTATGCACCTTTGGACTTAATATTTTGCAGTATAAAGGTACCTTTGTGTAAGAGCGCACATGCTGATTGTGAACAGAACTCAAGTTGGAAATTTAGAAGTGACAACTTGGTTTACGCGACTTTCATTAAAGGAAGAATTTTTACTTTAAGTACACAAAAAGTTACTTGATTGCTTATTGCATTCAAATTTAGAGCGATAGGAATGCTTAAAGAGCCTTAGAAGTTTTTTTGAAGACTTGGAGATTGATCTATCAGTGATTTATAGTAATTATCAGTGCATTTGGTGAGTTGCAGAAACCCTAGATCTACGCGCTGATTCAGAAGTCTTCGGATCATCTTAGAGTACAGTTGGAAAGTGATTAAACAAGTAAGTCATGGCCACTCCCATGGTTTTTGATGTTTCTGAGAAGAAGAGATATGTTTTCAAGAAGCATCCATTTAAGTCAACCTTAGATGACTTAGAGGGAGCATTCTCCTATGTGCCTATGGGCATTATGCATGTGGAAGACATTAGGGCTTACATCTACTGCAAGAAAGAACCAGTTGGGTTAGATAGGTTAAGGGCGCACATGGATACCATGTTGAAACTAGATAAAATATTCATGGATGAATATGGTAAGTGGAATGATCACCCAATAGTTGAGTATGCTATGGCATATGAATTTTATGAGACTGAATGGATTAAGATACTATTGAGCAGAATTCATGATGACCTATTTTGGATAGGTGATGTACCGGTCAGAATCACTAGTGACCTTATACATGAGATGATAGGCCTTTCTAGGATAGGCGTCATCCTTCCTGTGGGAAAGGATGTCATGAAAATGGTTGAGAAAAATTGTAAGTCAAGGAGTGATTGGCACAAGATGAAAATTGAGCCTATTGAACAAGCAAACATCAAATTGATGTCAATGATACTAGGATACAGGTTTCATCACACCAGCAGAGTGAATAGTGTGTTTGTGGGCACAATTCTAGCTGCCATTAGACTTGTGAAGGAAGATGCAAAGTTCAACTTGTATGAGATCTTGCATGCACAATTGATTGATAACATCAAGGCCATCAAGCATGATAAGACCAAAATATTCAGGTTTGGGTCTTTAATCATTTACATGTACCTTCATATAGTTGGGAGAGTATGAGATATGTATTTGGACAAGTCCATTCCAACCATGCCACAGATATCTAACAAAGCATCCACCAAGAGTACATTGAGAGATTATGTAACATTGGAATTGAAGACCTTTAGGGATAAGATGAAAATGAAGTATAGGATTCTAGAGAGCATTGTGGAAAAGTACAAGGATACAATTTGTTCTATGGTGGAGACAAAGACAACTTGTATGGAAGTTTTTGAGATAAGAACTAAGTGGATTCATCCACTTCATTATGAGGTAGAGGAATAGGTCCTTGAAGCATATGTGCAGGTACTACTATCTGACTCCAAAGATCCCAATGAACCTAGGTGAGGAACATATGAGGAGAAAACCAGAGAAGTAGATGCTAAACTTAATAGTGCAGCAACAAAAAGAAAGGTTGCTAAAGTCACATCAGAGATCTTGAGGATTCATGGTGTATCTCAAGCAGACCTTGATAAAGAAAGGGATAAAAAGATTTCTTTGGAAATTAAGAGCACATCCATAGTGGAAGCTAAGTCTGATGATGCCAAGATGAAGAAGGTGAAAATTGAAAAAGATGATAGTCAGAAGGGTAAAGAAGATGATACTCCTTTTGTGCCCAAGGTAACCATTGACCTTACTGCTCCTCCCAAGTATAAGGAAATGTCTAAGAGGAAGAAAGAGGTTGGCACCAGTCATCCATCCTTGTGAGTCATAAGAAATAGAAGGAACACTCAAGCACCTCCTGAAGTAAGCTTCAAACCCAGTCTCAGTGTGCTAAGTGCCATAATAGTTGACGAAGGAAGAATTGATCAAGTAGGGAAGTTTTATGATAAGTATAGTGAAATTGACAAGTCTGAGATTCATAGCATGATCATAAAGCACATGATCAAGTTCAAAAGGATAGTCTTGGAACTAAAAAAATGATTCCTGACAATGTATGGAATATCCTGGAATTCCAAAAGGGACAGGCTATTGAGGAAGATCTGCAGATAAGGGAAAAGATTCTTGATGATACCCTTCCTGTGTGTGAACTCAAAGAAAAGAAATTGCTATTAGATATGGTGAAACCTCACCTCAGAACTAAGATAAGAACTCTAAACATAATGGATAAAAATTATGAGCTAATTGCAAAAGAGACAGAGAAAGCCTTTGAGAAGGTATTTATGAATAGAAACATGTATCCACCTACTGCACCCATAGCTAATGTACCCATAATGGTTACAAAAGGGTCATAGACCATCAAAGTACATTCTATAGGTCCTTAGGATTCAACACCTATAGTGGAAGTACAATCAGAGGTAGACAAGTCTACGTCCATGTCAGAATCACTCAAGGATAGCACCATTATCATTGATAATGTGGAGATAGCCATGGTGGCCATTGACATAGATTTGGACAAGTTTGAGAAAGCTTTTGTGAGAACACAAGAAGCTGAGATTTATGCAGCAACACACCTCCCACTCAGAAAGAAGAGGTATTGATTGAAAATATAATAGGTGAGAAAGAAGAAGATAAAATGGAAGAGGACAAAAAGAAAGAAGAAGAAGATGAAAAAACACAAGAGAAAGGTGAAACTTCTGTTGAACTAGACAAGGTAAAACTAGAAGTGATGGATAGCACTCCCATCACTCCCTCCTCAGCATTGTTGTCAAGTTTGACACCTGACACATCTAGTTTGGACTCATGGAGAGAAGAAGACCCAATTAAAATCAGCGTCCTAGCTATGGAGAAGGAAAAGGAGAAACAAGTAATGAGAAATCCTCTCCTTATGGAATTAGTGAACATACTGAACAGTTTCTTGCCTGTAGACAAGAAAGTGTCTAAGGTACACTCTGTTGATGATGTAAGTACAATCATTTCCCTGTTAAAAATTAATTTCTCAAGCCTTGAAGAATATACATCCCAAGTTGTAGAAGAAAAGTATTTGAAGAAGAGATTGAATGGGTTGATGAGAAACTTTGCACTAGATTTGAATTCACTCAAGACTGGTCAAGCATCTTTACAAGAATTCGCTAATCAAGAAAGGAAATTCATTACAGACTACATGGATCAAGATAAGCTTACTGATGCCCATCTTAAGAAAATAAAAGAGGTAGAAGATATGATTGAGTAGATGAAGAGTTCAGTGAAAGACACATCCACTAATGTGAACATGTGCAACAATGTCTACCAAGGTCAGTTGGAAAAAATTGAGAAGGTAGAGAAAGAGCTGGCAAAGATAAGGTCTAGATAGACTCAGTTGAGGAATGCTCTTGCACCCTCATTAGACATCCTCAATTAGAACATCAATGAGATTGATGCTACAATGGTAACATATGATCAAGGTCCTTCCTCAGACTTGAAGAAAATGGAGAAGCTTTAGTATGCATTATGCGCCCATCTCCAGATCGTAAACTCTTTGATCACTTTTTGGAAGAAGGAGATCCAGAACATAAAGATTGCATATCCAGATGTTTTCCCTTAGTGAGTATGTATAGATATAGTTTTTGTAATACCTTTGTCATTAATTTCAAAGGGGGAGTTGTGTATAGAATATAGATCATAATATGTATAGGGAGATATAAGTATATGTATAGATGACAAAAAAAATTTTGTATTAAGGAAAGTTAGAAACTTGGCCATATTCCTTTGTTGCCATCAATGAAAAAGGGGGAGATTGTTGGAAAGTTGTCTATACTAATGTATATGACTTGATATAGTGTTTTCATTATGGCAATAAAGTCATATAGCAGTTTGGAGTCAGTGCACTTGAAGAGAAGATCATAAATCAGTTAAGTGTTGAAGACTGGTCAGTGTACAGAGTTCCTATAGCTCAGAGCATCAGCGCACATGCATACTGATGAATTATTATATGCACCCTAGAAGTTAATTTGGTTAGACTGTATTCATGATTAGTCTATGAGCGCATGATCAGATGTGCAAGTATGAGAAAGTTACAGTCAGCTAAAGTTGCATAGCCAATGTGTGCCAGAGAAGAACAGAGCATGAAGCTGATAGTTAGTATTTTGGTGTGGATATAATGTAATGTTGTAAAGGCTATGCACCTATTATATTTAGGTTTCTGACATGTATAATTGTTTTTTTGTAAGCACACTTAAGCCAATTCATTTGGAAGCATTGTATGTAATAGGTCTAAGGGCCAACCTAGTTGTTTATTTTGTATGAGCGTATAAATATAAGTTGTACCCAATGTATTCAGGATGGAAGTGGATAGAGAGTTGTAATAAGAAGAGAAGAAGTGTGAGAAGACACTAGAAGATGTATTAGAGCTTTTCTAGAGGTCAAAACATAAGAACATCAAAGGAACTAATCTGACAAGCAGTGTCACAGTGACAATTCATCCTACAGATATAGTGTGTATATGAGACTAGAAGGTTGTAGCCTTCACCACTTGAGTAGTGAGCTCTAGGATAGTGCATCCACTCCCCTAACAGGGACTACTGTAAAAGACTCCTAATGGGGTCTGACCCTTGACAAGGTCTACTGCACTAAAAGCATTGTAAAGAAACTTCTAACAGGGTTAAAGATCTTCTAGCAAGGATCACAAAACACTAGTGTAGAATATTAGTGGGTGTCAATTCCCACTGGGGTTTTTACCTATTTTAGTTTCCCCATAACCATATTGATGTCATGTGTTGATTTCATGCTCCGTGTTTATGTGAATGTTTATTTCAGTACTTAAGCATTTAAGTTCAGGATAAAGATTAAAGAGAAAAGTTAAATTATAGTGAACACTGATTCACCCCCCCTCTCAGTGTTCTCATTCCTAATAGAATCTTCTATGGAATCTCAAGCCATCACCCAAGCCCAAAGCTTTGCACAAATCCAACTACCACCTCTTATGCAATCCACTACACAAGAAATTCCTCCACCATCCATGAGCCAAGAAACATCACCATTTCCAGGGACAACGCAAATGTTTCCATCTTCTACCCAACAAAATTTCTCATCAACACCACCCTTTACAGGGGAAACATAATCATTTCCTTCCTTCTCTCAGAAAGCCTCCACATCAACATCACCCTTTTCATGAGCCACTCAAGCATTTCCTTCTACTTCCCACTCATACGTTCCACTTCCACCTTTCATTTCCAATACACAAGCCCAAAAAGCTGCCTTCACAATGGGGACACCCTCCATGGGGTCTCAAAATCCACCGACTACATCACAAATCCCCACATCTGCACTCCCAACATTCTTTGCATCGCAACTCCCACCACGAGCTGTTCTCATTGGGGCATCACTCAAGAAGAAATGCAAGCCTTTGGCATACCTATCCAATCTCACATATCCATGCCTACAAACCAACAAGCCACTTTTCATCAAGCAACATACCAAAAATAATCATAACCTCTACCAGCTTCATCCTTTCTTTTGTACACCAACTATTTTTATGTGCCACCCACTGCATCTCAAGTAGTACCACCACCACAATAGCAGAGTTCATCTCACCTTGCTAGCTACCTTGCACAACCACCTCATATCACCAGCTTCCCAACATCCATTCTACCCCTAAGTAATGCAGGAATGCATCCTACCTACATCAGCCAAGAAAAAAGCCAAGTGCACCAAGGAGCATCCTATCAGCAAGCTGCACCATTCCATCAGCCACCTCCACTATAGCAACACTTCCCAGTGCAATAGTATCAACATCCTCTTATTCCACAACAACAACAAGCATCACCCTACCTATCACAATTGCAACATGCCATCATCCCCTAGTAGCAAAAATCCACTTCATATCGTCCACAACAATATGCTCTTGAACCTTAGCAACAATATCCTCCCTAGAAACCATCACCCCAACATCCATTCCAATCCACCTATAATGCTGGGTAATCTCCATATCTCACTCCATAATATCCACCTCAAAATCATCCCTTTTCTCTAGTACTATTAGATCCTTTTCCAATGGGAGTACCCGCTCCAATGTCCATCAATGCCAAGTGGGAAGAGATGAAGAATGCTCTTAAAGAGCTTAAAGCTAGAACAGAGAGAAAGACCTTAAAATTTGAGGAGGTTCATCCTTATCCCTTTGATAGATCAATCATAGCTATCCCTTTTCCTAAATATTTTGAGACACCCAAATTTGATAAATATCAAGGGAAAGGAGATGCAATAAACCATGTCAAAGAGTTCTATATGGCATTCCAAGGAGTGTCATATAGTGATAATTACCTTATACGCCCATTCCCCAAAATCTTGGGAGGAACTACTATTGAGTGGTTCCATAGAATACCCTATAGGACAATCTCAACCTTTGTCGAGCTCTCTAAAAGTTTCATCACCCAGTATGCCCATAATGTTGAGAATGAGTTGTCTTCATTGGACCTTTGCAACTCAAAATAGAAAGGAGGAGAAAGCCTAGCTAACTATTTTCAATGATGGAAAAAAATTGCTACCAGGTTATCATATGAACCACCTGAGAAGCATCTAACCAAGATCTTTATCGATAACCTGCATCCCAAACTATCCCACTTCATGAGGATGAACTACATCTAAACTTACCAAGATATCAAAAGAAAGGGGATAGACATTGAAAAAGGTCTCCTAGATGAATGCACAATATGACATTACAAGGATGATTGCTAAAAAAATCCTAGTAATGACAAGCCCTATTAGTGGAATCGAAACAAGAATGTTGTTACCGACAGAGCCACTAACACCAAGCATGTCCAAATTGTTGTGGTCGGTCCTACACCAACTCTTGCATACCAAAAGCAATAAGCACATAAAAATTAGAAACCTCCACAACCGTATCAAGTGCCAATCAATCTGCAACCCATGCAACATTCTCAAAACCAGCATCTGAATCTAACCTATCAGACTAATGCCATATCAACAACTCCCAATTGTAAGCAATAGTCCCAAGAGATAACTAAGAGGGGGGGGGGGGGTGAATAAGTTATCTAATAGTTTCAATTCTTTTTCCAATTAAGTATATAAGAATATTAAGCATAAACAAAATGAAAATACACTTAACACAACACCATAATTTTGGTTATGGGGAAAACCAAATAGGTAAAAACCCCAGTGGGAATTGACACCCACAAATAATCTGCACTAGTGTATTATGATCCTTTTTAGAAGACCTTACAACCCTAATAGGAGTTGATATTTATAATTCATTAAGTATAGTGACCTAGTCAAGGGTTAGACCCTATTAGGAGTTTTTTATAATTAACCCTATTAGGGGTGAGGATGCACTGTCAAGGAGCACATTGCTCAAAGGGGTGAAGGCTACAACCTTCGATTTAACAGATACATACTATATCTAGATCTTGGTGAACTACACATAGACCTATCATCTTGATTAGTTCCAATGAATAGCATACACATTCTTCTAAGTCACATAGAACTTTTGCTGATGGCACAATACTTTGCACTCTCTACTCTTCTCTTGTCTTTCAATTATCTGCCATGCCTAGCAATCACAAATGACTTCCTATAAGTATCTTTCCTCTAAATGATATAATCAAGTTTTCCTATTAGAACCACCTTGAAATCATATTAGAGGAAAAATAAAACTCTCCAATAACATCTTTTTCAGCTCTACTAAGCACGCAACATGAAATGGGACATGTCCAACTCAATATGAGTGAACACTTTACTTCACATTGTCAGCTCCACAAAATTAACTGGTACTTTCTCCTCATGTTGAATCATGTCATGTGCTCTTAACCAAACATTATTAACTCTCCAATCAACACTGATCCAAGAGCGCATACTAAAATGATAGGTGCAACTACTTTACCAATATAGTCTATGTCAGCTCCTCTAGATAAACTCAGGAAACTGTGACTGCCAATTGTGAACATCATAACTTAACTTCTACTACATACTAGACTTTGTGTCCATGAAAAAAGCTTCATACATGTATATACATCATACATATAAATGCGTAAGGCTCCATGATAACTATACTATGAATATCATACCGACCTCTACCTATAATTCTATTAGGAATACTGCTGACACAACTACTACATAACTCTCTACACTCATAATCAACCTCCGCATCCATGATATAATGTTGATAACATATCCATGCAATATATTCTCAAGACTCAATGCTTAAGACTTCCACACATACTGCTTACCATATGTTGTCATCAATGACAAACATATAGTCATTACTGACTTGCTGGCAAATCTCCAACAATCTCCCCCTTTGGCATTTATGGAAACATATAGAATAAAAAACACCACCAATCTAAACGTCCAATTATTTTAGAACATTCTCCATTTCTTCAACAAAACTCCCTCAAGGAAGTATCCTCCAATAGCTACAATATTATTCAATATTCTCCATTTCCTCAATTGTACTGCTTCCCATGACTATATTTTTACTCCCCCTTTCTACTTATTTTTGATTACTAGATATTCCTTATTTTTTATGTTTTTCATGACTATATACTACTCCCTCTTTGACATCAATGGAAAAGGGCACCAAAAACATTAAGCACTGGTACTACTCTTGAGGTAGAGTAGTCAACTTTTTATCAGTCACTAAGGACTGATGCACTCCTGCTATCTCTAGTTAGATTTAGGGAAGGGAATTAATCCCATCTTCCCCCTGAGATACTCAAAAGTATTCTTAGGTAAAGGCTTTGTGAATATGTCTACTAGCTAATCTTTTGTACTCACATAGTCCATCCTTACTTCTTTCTCTACTACTTTCTCTCTTAGGAAGTGATATTTTATCTCAATATGTTTTGTATTTGCATGCATCACAGGGTTCTTTGACATATTGATAGTGCTAGTGTTATCACAATGAATAACAATAGGGTAGTTAATATGAATACCAAAATATTTTATCATCTGCTTGATCCACACAATTGTAGAACAATTTAATGCTGCTGATACATACTCTACTTCTCCTATTGACTAAGAGATACAATTCTACTTTTTACTTGTGCAAGTATCAAGTCTATCTCCAAGGAATAAAACTCCTCTAGACGTACTCTTTATATCATCCACACATCTTGCCCAATCTGCATTTGTATATACATGAAGCTTTACATTCTCTGAATTAGGATACCATAAGCCATAGTCTAAGGTTCCATTCAAGTATCTAAATATTCTTTTTACTACCATGAGATGACTTTTCTTAGGTTCTGCTACAAATCTTCCAATAATACCAACTGCATTAGAAATGTCTGGTTTGGTTTGAGTAAGATATATAAGTTTACCAATCATAGACTTATACAAAGTTATGTCTACTGTTGGTGAATTATCTTCTTTTGAAAGCTTGCATCCTATAATCATAGGGGTACTTACTAGCTTGCAATCATCCATCTTAAATATCTTCAAGATCTCTTTCACATACTTAGTCTGATTTATAAATATACCTTTGTCTGTCTACTGTGCATTCAATCCCAAAAAGTACTTAATAGGACCAATCATGCTCATTTCAAATTTTCTCTGCATCTCCTTAGCAAATTCTACACTAAGCTTATCATTACCACCAAATATAATGTCATCAATAAATATAGCAACTAAAAATAGTCCATTAGATGTCTCTCTTATGAATAAGTTACAATTTTCTACTCCTTTCTTGAATCCAATCTTAGTCAAGTAACCATCAAGTCTTTCATACCATGCTCTAGGGGCTTGCTTAAGTCCATAGAGGGCTTTCTTCAATTTGCATACCATATCAGGTTTGTCTGATAAAGTAAATCCTTCTGGCTTCTCAATGTATACTTCTTCCTTCAACTCTCCATTCAGGAATGCTGACTTAACATCCATCTGGTATACCTTAAAGTTCTTGAATGTAGCATAATCTAGAAACAAATTTATGGATTCCAATCTTCTTACAGGGGAAAATGTATCTGAATAATCAATTCCTTCTCTTTGTGCATACCCTTTACATACTAATCTATCTTTTTTTCTTACTAATGTTCCATCTTCATTCATCTTATTTTTGAATATCCACTTGGTTCCAATCACATTCTTATGACTAGGACTAGGGACCAATTCCCATGCATCATTCTTAATTATCTGATCTTCTATCATTGCTTCATGCCAATTTAAATCATTACATGCATCTTCAACACTTAAGGGTTCAATCTATGATAGTAAACATAGCTCTTCATTTGTTGTGGAACTTTTTGCTTTTGATCTTGTCATGACTTTACTTATCTGATCTCCAATGATGTCTTTCTTTGAATGATATCTAGATATGAATTTAGGAATATTAGGAGTGACTTTCTCATCAGACTTCTGAGATTCTTCTTCACTTATTTCAGGGTCATCGAATAAAACATCAATGCTATCAAACATTTCATCAACAACTGTTTCTCTAGTGGTAGGTCTAGGTTCTTCTTCAATCATAGGTGCATAATCATGATATCTTTCTTGAATCATAAAATTTTCATCAATATTAACATGAACACTTTCAATGATGTTCTTTATTCTCAAGTTAAAACATCTATAAGCTTTTCTTTTGGTAGATTAACCAAGAAAAATACCTTCATCAGTTCTTGCATCAAACTTGCCAATTGCTTCGTCTCTCTTGATGTAGCACTTGCTTCCAAAGATTCTTAAGTATTTGAATGTAGGTACATGTTAGAAATTGGGAATACTGAGAGGGGGGGTGAATCAGTATTCTAAAAACTTTTAATTTTGCCCAATTATGGATATAAAAAATTATCTTAATGCATGCATAACATAGTAAACTAAAAGAACATGCATAGCAATAAAACAAATGAACTCATAACACATTATTTGTTCTCAAGGAAACCCTGGCCAAGGGAAAACCCTAGTGGGGATGGTACCCACAAAGATCCACTAATCAAAAGTATCTTGTTAAGTATGTTGACCCTATTAGGAGCCTATTACATGCATATAGTGTCTCAGTCTTGATTAAGGGACTTTAGGCTTGGTTAGAAGCTTCAACCCTGCTAAGAGTTGGTAGTACAAAATGAGATTACTAGATGAGCCCACTACTGAAACAAGTAATGTACAATAGTTATAGATTAAAAAATCAGTCAAGGTACATAGCCTTATACTTCTTACAACTTCACATCAATATCTCTTCACTTGCTTTTTCACTATCGCTATTGCTCTTACTTCTATGTGCATGTGTAATTACATTTACATCATTACATCTCTTTATCCAAGTTATTAACACTAATAAATCTTATGGTCAGCTTGTCATAAGAATTATACAAAACATATCTTTACTCAAGAGTTAACATCTAGGATGTCATCCCTTTATATTGTTAAGACATTATTTTGGTAAACAAAATAATCCCTTAACTCTTTACCAATTTTGTCTTCATACTCTCTCATGTTGGCTAGACACTGTCTTCAGTAAAAATGTCATAACTTCTTCCGTATATGTTGTACTAACTTGTGCTCTTAGGTGAGTCTTCTATAGTCACCATAGTATCTATGTTCAAGTGTGCAAGCACTGAACTTACTCCAATCATCATCGCTAATCAAAATTGCCTCTGGGTATAATGGAAAAAATACTATCTCATACTTAGATAATTTTGCTTTGCACTCTATCATACTTGCTCTCTCTCTTGTGCGATCTTCATGTAGATCATATGTTTCCATAATGAAAACATCTAAGTATCTAAATCAACCAAATTTACAACAATCTCCCCCTTTTTCATTGGTGGCAACATATGAGAAAATTGGCTAAGTCATAAGACTTCAAAAATCTCAAAATTGTGGCCATAACAAAAAATATGTATGTACTATCCTTATAACTCCATATATCTTATCTATATACTATACTCACCCTAAGATTATACATCCTTATCATATTTATCAATTTTTTTCTATATATCTCTTCCCCTCTGACAACAATGACAAAAAAGGTAAGGAGGGTGTGAAAACTGTGTTCAGACAAAAAATTTATACCTTGATTCAATATTGCAAAGATGGTAGGCTTGCAACACAATCTACAAAGTTTATCTTCATGGTATCTATCTCTTTCTCCCATGCCTTCCTAATGGAATCTTCAACACTAAGTAGTGCACACAATCCATAAGATGCAATTTCACAAGCTTGGAGGTTTTCAAAACTAAACTTTTGAAAATATGTCTTTGATGAAAGACATTCTTCTAGTTGTCCTTCAACAATGCTTAAATTAATAGAAATATACTCTCTTAGAAGAGCAAATCTTTTTAGCTTCTTGTCCTTGTCATCATGTAGAGTCCTTATTTCATCATAAAGCTTGCAAATTTTCTTCTCAATGTCAAGTATCTTCACATTGGGGTTGGAAAGAAGATTCACCTCTTTTTGAATTTCTACTTCTTTGATCTTAATCTTTTGAATTTATTCTAATATAAGGTTCTCAAATTTTGTATGCTGAATGTACAAAAGTTTACTTCTATCCAAGTTCCTTCTCAAGTCTTTTATATAGATGTCAAGAATGTTGATATCATTCCTGATATTCTGACTTATTTCCTTAAGTAGTTTGGCCTCATAGGCTACTTGTGCCTTCACTTTAGCTATATCAGATAAGTTGGTAAACTCATCATCAAATGTATTCATTACTTTCTTTTCTCTTTCAAGTGGGTCTGCCTCTGCAATCTATGTAGTCACAATACTTTGTAACTTCTTAGTTAACTCCTTTAGGGATCCTTCAAGACTTTTTACCTTCTTATTATTCCCAGTAATCTTATTCAGAGATGTGATCAATTCGATCTGATCATCATCATCTACTTCTTTTCCCAATCTTTCAAATATAGATCCAATTTGAGTCTTCTTACCAGTCTCAGGTGTTAGATTGATTTCTTCTTGACTGGGGGCTGCTACTTACTTCTCTATCTCCTTAGTCTCTTCAATTCTTGTGTCTCTTTTTTCTTCTCCTCTAGCACTATCCTGCTCTTCAAAAGTAGAATTGTCAACAATGTTCTCAAGGTTCTTAAAAAGATTATCATCACTATCTAAAGTTATTTTGGTTCCTTCCACATTCATTGTCTCATCTTCAATGTTAATAGCTGGTGGAGAGGGAATTTTCAACTATTCTACTTCCTTTACTTGATCTTTTGGTTCTACTACATGTGATTGATTTCCAACACTTTTTGTCATCACTTTAAGTATTGCTTGTTCTGTTTCCTTGTTAATTTCCTCATAGTTACCTCCCATAATCTGAATTGTTCTTTTCTTTGTTCTCAAATGGGTGTTCAAATCTTTCATGATCTTCTTGAAGTGTTCTTCATCCTTAACATCACATAGCTTCCTAACAATATTTTCTTTGATTTTGATGTCTTCTTTTGTTTCCCTTTTCTTTCTATTTACTAACTTTTCATATAAATCATCAGGTATTTTTCCCTGAATTCTATCCAACTTCTTGTCAGTCAAATATCGTATGTCTTACAACTGCATTTTCAAGATTCAATCTCTCTGAATAGTTGTAGAGATCATAATACTTTTTCATCTTTGAAAATTCTTCATCATGTATGATCTATTCATTCAATTTTTATATCTTTGGTTTCCAAGTTTTCTTCTTTACTGGTGTCTCTTCATCATCTTTTATTTCTACAATATTCCTTTGTACTGGTGGCACCAAAGTTTTCTATCTTTTTCCCAGTCTAGTAGCAATTTATTTCACTCTTTTACCAGGTGTAGAAGAGGATGATCTAGTGGAATTTCTAGCTTCTTGATCTTTCTCATCTTCTTCCACTTTTACTTTGATTTTTATGTCTGCTTGCTATACTACAACTAATGATAGAGGTGGAACAAACAAAACTTCCTTTTGTCTTATGTCTCTAATTGTTGCTGATGTCTGCTTAGCTATCAAAAATTCTTGTTTAGTCATCCCTATGTCCTTCAATATTTTCTTGATTGTACTTTCTACTCTCTTCTTAGACTATTTTTCTTCTAAGATACTCTTTGTGGAGATAAATTTTTCCTCAAAGGTTCCAAATCTATTGTTGTGAATGTCCAACTTACTTTTAAGCAATTTGCTCACATACTCTTCCATCTCTATTTTAGAAATTTCATAAGCAAGAGGGCATATGAATTCTACTCTAGGTTCTACTGCTTCAATGATTGTAAAGTTAGTATCAACCATAAAGCATATCTCATTCTTATGCTTCTCTACTAAAGACTATGGAATACTTGTTCTACTTGTCATCAAATTTTGAAATGTTTTGATTACCAATGTTGCACACTCATTGACTTTGTCAATAAGATGTCTCATGTATACTTTGTTAATCCTTTCCATTGTAGTTTTACCATCATTCCAATCATCACTAATAGTGTAAGGGAATCTTCTTAACAAATGGAAAAACATATAAGTGATCAATGATGAGAATCTAAACTGAGAGTTCTTAGTCTTCTTAATCTTCTCCAAGTTTTCAAACAACTGAATTCTCAAAATTTCACACATGTCAACTTGAACTTTGTCAAAACACATTAAGTAGGATACATGTATCATTCCAGCTACCATGTCATCTTCTCTTGAGTTTGCACAAAACTTAGCTGTAAGGATCTTGCACAAATACCTAACATCATCTTCTTGTATCTTGCTAATTACTATTTCTCTACCTTTGTAAGATAATTTTGTGTTGACTATAACTATTTTTCTCATGTTTTTCTCATTCAAAGGTATGGCTCCAATTTTAGATAGACTAGTTACCTCATGAATTAGGTTAGCTCTGATTTCTATCACTCTATCATCTAACCAAAACTTCCCATTATGAATTCTGCTTAAGATTATCATGGTGTATTCTTCATCATCAAACTCATATTGTAAAGAATACTTAATGATCTCATTATCTTTCAAATGTTCAAACCCTACTTTCAATGGCATATCTTGATTGTAAATCTTTTGATATTCTTTTGTAAAATCACTATCACTGAGAGTCTCAAGTCTGCATTCCAAATAGCTTCTAACATTTTCTAAGTGTAAAACTCTATTTGGTATGGATGATAAAGCTAACTTAGGGTCTTCCTCCAAGGGTTCTACTAGTTCCCTTTTGATTTTAGGTCTATACTTATCTCTGACATTATGAATCAATGAAACATCCATGACTTCTGCAAATTCTTTAACCAATTTATAGATTTGCTAAGTAAAATACCTCGATTCTACAATTTATGGCTTGCGTAGATTCGACACGAAAATCCTTCACCAAATCCTTGCAAAAATTCTTTCAATCACTGGTCTTTGATCTCCTTAGCACTTGTATTCACCTTAAAGATCAAATAATACCAATCAAAACCTTTTATTCTTTCAATCTCACATAAATTTGACATCGCATTCAATTCCTTTGGCACATCTTTCTAAAAAGTTTTTTTTGCTTACCTGCAAAACTTAAAAATTCTTGCGATCTTGCATAACACAATATTTTTCTATGCACTCTTAACCATAGCATCAATACATCATATACTCCCTTGCATTAACTGTGCAAGACTCAATTCATCATATATTAACTTCTACACTATTCTAAGTTTCTATTCTACTGTATTTTTCATGAATTAAGTACTTTGAGAAGGGTTAGGTAGAGATTCACTCTTACCACTTGATACTTCACCTTTCTGATTATATTTAGTGCTGAATGTGTCTCCTTGATTAGTGGCTTTAACAAACTTCACTTCTTCTGAATTACTACTGCATCCTTTCTGACTATTACTTGTACTTTCATTTCTCCTTGTATGACTTCTAGGGTTAGGATTAGGATGAGAAACCCTATTGTTCATTCTGAAAACCTTTTTGTATGTCCAATCTTGTTACATATCTGACAAACTATTCCATTGTTTCCATATCTTCATCTAGACTGATTGATTTGTGATCTGTAGTTTCTGGCAATGTGTCCAACTTTGTTGCATCTATAACATACTGCTCCATTTCTTCTATTCATATCTTCGGTAGGTCTTTTATCTACATGGTTAGTATTTATAAACATTATAATACTATTATTATTCTCAATAAATTTAGGTTTTCTACATTCCATAGCTCTATGTCCAAAACCATGACAATTATAACAATAACCATGAAGGGGTTTAAATTTCTTACCTGTGCAATCTTTCTTCATATGACCAAAAGTATTAAAAAAAAAGCATCTACCTTTAAATTCTCTTTGTGTACCTTTAGGTGACTCCTCTTTCTTAGATGGTTCTTCTTCTTTAGGTGCATCTTCAAATTTATCAACTTTATCAAACTTCTTTTCATCTATACTTTCAAATATTTTCAGATCTGGTTCCTTCCTTTCTACATTTACTTTGGATGAGTTGAATCCAAGACCAGTTTTATCATAGAATGGTTTTTGATAAGACATTTGTTCATCAATCTTCTCACTAGTTGAATATAATCTTTCAAGTTGTTGCTTAGATTGAGTCAGTTCACCTTTCACAATTGTATTGTATTTCTCAAGTTCAACATACTAAAAATTGACTTTCTCAAGTTCCGATGTCAGTTTACCAAGTTTAGATTTTAGCCCTTCATTATCAAGCTTTAGATTTTCATTCTTAGATTTTAGATTTCCTTCATTCTTTCTATTTCCATCTTTCAGACTTAACTTCAAATTTTCTATCTTCAATTCATGTTTAAGGATCTCATTCTCTTTTTCTAGGTTGTCATCACAATCTTCAATTTGAATTTTGGATTCCTTTTCTGATTTTAGATCTTCCAACTTGTTTTTCAATTTCTCAATGAAGTTCTTTGCATCTTCATATTTTCCTTTCAGAGTGTCTCTTTCTTCAATAAGCATATCAATCTATTCAAGATCTTCTTCAAGATTCTTCTGTAGCTGATCCATATCCATATAGATCTTACTCAAGCTGCTAGGCTTTCCTTGAATAATTATTTTCTGAGTAACTAAGCTTTGATACCAATTGTTAGAAATAGGGAATACTAAGAGGGTTGGGGGGGGTCAATCAGTATTCTAAAAACTTTTAATTTTTCCAAATTATGGATATAACAGATTATATTAATGCACGCATAACATAGTAAACTAAAGAACACACATAGCAATAAAACAAATGAACTCATAACACATTATTTGTTCTTGAGGAAACCCTGGCCAAGGGAAAACCCCAGTGGTGATGGTACCCACAAAGATGCACTAATCAAAAGTATCATGTTAAGGATGTTGACCCTATTAGGAGACTATTACATGCATATAGTGTCTCAGTCTTGATTAGGGGACTTTAGGCTTGGTTAGAAGCCTCAACCCTGCTAAGAATTGGTAGTACAAAATGAGATTACTAGATGAGCCCATTGCCCAAACAAGTAATGTACAATAGTTACATATTAAAAAATAAGTCAAGGTACATAACCTTATACTGCTTACAACTTTCCATCAATATCTCTTCACTTTCTTTTTCACTATTGCTATTGTTCTTACTTCTATGTGCATGTGTAATTACAATTACATCATTACATCTCTTTATACAAGTTATTAACACTAATAAATCTTGCACTTGGCTTGTCATAAGCATTATACAAAATATATCTTTACTCAAGGGTTAACATCTAGGATGTTGTCCCTTTATATTGTTAAGACATTATTTTGGTAAAAAAAATAATCCCTTAACTCTTTACCAATTCTGTCTTCATACTCTTTCCTGTCGGCTAGACACTATCTTCAGTAAAAATATCATAACTTCTTCTGTACATGTCATACTGACTTGCACTCTTACATGAGTCTTCTATAGTCACCATAGCATCTATGTTCAAGTGCACAAGAACTGAACTTACTCCAAACGTCATTGCTAATCAAAACTATCTATGGGCATACTGGCAAAAATATTATCTCATACTTAGACAATTTTTCTTTGCGCTTTGTCATACTTGCTCTTTAGACAACATCTAAGTATCTGACTTAGCCAAATTTCCAACAACATCTAAGAATCTAAATCATAAACTTTTCATTAATCTTAACATGAACACTTTCAATGATCTTCTTTAATCTCAAGTTAAAACATCTATAAGCTTTTCTTTTGGTAGAGTAACCAAGAAAAATACCTTCATCACTTCTTGCATCAAACTTGCCAATTGCTTCATCTCTCTTGATGTAGCACTTGCTTCCAAAGATTCTGAAGTATTTGAATGTAGGTACATTCCCAAACCATAGCTCATAGGGTGTCTTGTCTACATCTAGCCTTAATTGAATTCTATTAATAGTGTAGACTACAGTATTTGCCACATCTCTCCAATAGGTGTGTGTGACCTTTTCTTCAATCATGATGGTGCATGATGTGTCAAGGATGATCCTATTCCTTCTCTCTACAATTCCATTCTACTGAGGGGTTCTAGGAGAACTTAGTTGTCTCTTTATCCCATGTTCTTTGCAGTACTCATAAAATCTATCAGAGGTGAAGTCTCCTCCTCTATCTGATCTAAGACACTTTATCTTTAATCTAGACTCATTTTCAACCTTAGCTTTGAATACTTTGAATTTTTCAAATGCTTCTGATTTATCCTTTAAGAATGCAACCCACATCATTCTAGAATAATCATCAACAAACAAGCCGAAATACCTTTCACCATAGTATGATCTTGTTTGAGTTGGTCCACATAGGTCTGTATGAATCAGATCCAACTTGTTCTCTACTGAATTATTCTTACTTCTGAATGAATTCCTTATATGTTTTCCCATCACACATTCCCTGCATATTGTGTCTACTAGTTTTTCAATGGTAGGAAGATCTCTTACTACCTTTACATTACTTATCTTTACTATGTTATCAAAATTGATATGACATAGTATTTTGTGCCATAACCAACTATCATCTACTTTAGAAAAAAAAAACTTGCTTCTGGATTAAGCTGAAAAGAGTTACCTTTAGTCTTTGATCTTCATACAATCATTTCTCCTTCCTTGTTGTTAATGATGCACTTGTTGTCTTTGAACTCCAACCTATAACCTTTGTCAAGAAACTATCCAATACTTAATAGGTTATGCTGCAAATCATCAATATAAAGAACATCATTAGTGTTTTTCTTTCCATCCAAGGTGATGGATCCTCTACCTATGATAGGTTTAGGATTATTGTCACCAAATCTAACCATGCTGCATTTGTACCTATCTAGATGTACAAATCTATCTTTGTCTCCTGTCATGTGATGTGAGCAACCACTGTCAATGATCCAATCTGTCCTGATGTCAGTTTGTGAAATCAGTGCTAACTCTTGTGCATTCTTTTCATCTTCAAGATAAATGAATCCAATTTCATCCTGTCCTGATTCTTCATCTGATACTCCATTTCTAGCATAGTAACATTGTTTTGTATACTTGGGATTGTAGTTATTTTTGAACTTCTTAACTCTTGTAGGACACTTAGATGCAAAGTGACCAATCTTGTTACATGAAAAGCACTTGAATGGTAATTGACCTTCATATTTTCCATTTCTTTTCTTTTATCTCTTATAAATCATAGAAATGAAATCATCTAGTGTTTTTTCTTCATCATCATCATCAAAATTACCAGAGGTTTTCAAGGATTTCTTACCATGGACTGAAGCTTTGAAGGTTGTCTCACTTTTAGGCTCTGTCTTCAAACTTGATATCTCAAAGGCTGGAATCTTGATGATTAAGGTCTCTCTCCTGAATTCTTTAGAGAATTGGTATAGTCTCTTCCAAGATGCTTATCATGTTCTCATATTCTAGTTTCAAAGTAGTCATTAGCTTATCCATAATGTCTTCTTTGGAAATCTCTCCACCATTGTTTCTAATTCATGATACTGCTTCATTAATCCATTGCTTGTAGTCTCTAATACTTTCTTCAGGTAGCATTTCCAATGTATTGTACTTTTTCTTCCATGTCTTTTTGTGGGCATTCTTGGCTTGGATGTCTCCTTCAAACATGTCTTCTAGATACTTCCAAATCTTATAGGCTTTATCTAGTTTCTTGATCTTTGAAAATTCACTATCAGACAAGGCACAAATGAGGGATTCTTTAGCAAGTGCATTTGAAGTAAACAACTCCTTTTTCTTAAGAGTTTCATCTTCCTTAGCAAGATCTGATAAATAAGGAATCTTAGTTTCTTTAGTAGCTAACTCAAAAATTTCAAAGGTAATGCATTGCAAATGTGTCATCATCTTGTTCTTCTAGTCAAGATAATTTTCTCCATCAAACTTAGAACTTTCTTTTCTAAAGAATGCCATCTGATCAACCTCAAGCTATTAAACTTTCTCTCTAAGGTACTTGTCTCTGATACCAATTATTAGGAATAGTCCCAAGAGATAACTGAGAGGGGGGGGGGGTGAATTAGTTATCTACTAGTTTCAATTCTTTGTCCAATTAAGTATATAAGAATATTAATCATAAACACAATGAAATAACACTTAACACAACACCATAATTTTGGTTACAGAGAAACCCAAATAGGTAAAAACCTTATTGGGATTTGACACCCACAAATAATCTACACTAGTTTATTATGATTCTTGTTATAAGACCTTACAACCCTATTAGGAGTTGATCTTTACAATGCATTAATTATAGTGACCTGGTCAAGGGTCAGACCCTATTAGGAGTCTTTTATAATTAACCATGTTAGGGGTGAGGATGTACTATCTAGGAGTACACTTCTCAAAGGGGTGAAGGCTACAACCTTTGGTTTAACAGATACACACTATATCTGGATCTCGGTGAACTACGCTTAGACCTATTGTCTTGAATAGTTACAATGAATAGCATAAACTTTCTTCTAAGTCACATAGACCTTCTGCTGATGGCACAATACTTCACACTCTTTGCTCTGCTCTTGTCTTTCAATTATTTACCATGCCTAGCAATCATAAATGATTGCCTATAAGTATCTTTCCTCTAAATGATATAATCAAGTTGGCCTTGTTAGTACGTGCAAAACTTTTCATGGCTTCATCATCTTTCCTTTGGTCTCTGCAGTATTTTTCCTTGTCTCTGGCCTTAAACCCTTGTCAAAAATTCAAAAAATCTAGTCGTTGTGTGCAAAAACCCTTTGTTTTACCCTAACCCTATTCTATTTTAATGTTACCTTTTTGGGTCACTTAAGTTCCCTAAAACCCATGTGTGCAAATTGTTCCCTAAGTCCTCAGCGCTTAATATTTCCTTAGACCTAAAGTCTGGCAGGTTTAATTTTTCCTAAGTCCTACGCTTTTATTTTTTTTCTATAGTTTCAGCTTAAATCTTTCCTGGGCCCAGCTTTGACACCATTTCAATCCAATGGTGGGCATAAGTTCTCATAAGATTTTTCAGAGGCTTGCAAACTTACGCTAGCCATTGATTCTACTTCATGACATAGCGCTTCAAAACAACGGGTCCACTACCATGTTGGCACAGTTGGCAATTTCTTATTGGTTAGTGAAATGCTGAGTGGGATGCTATCAGTGGGGCCTATAGTGAAGGCTTTTCAATCTATGGTCGGCACATGATCTCAAGGAATATTCCTACCCCATGAGATCATGTGCCATCCGTTGATTTCAAATCTTATTTGGATGAGTCAGTGGGACCTGATTACTGGTGTGTTTGTTAGTGGGACCTGACATCTGTAGAAGATCTATGGTTAGCATAAGTTCTCATGAAAGTTGTCAGAGCCATGAGATCTTACACCAGCCATCGATTCTACTTTTATCAAATAGCTGACTAGGTGGGTCCTCTGACAGGTGGTGTTGACTTGCGACATTTTGATTGGTCAAGTGGGAAGGTGATTAGGATTTGTCAGTGGGCCCAAATCTTTCAAAAGGGGGGCCGAAAAATGTAGGATCTCCAGGTGTCAAGTGATCACATGGAATCTTTTTAGGCCATGTGATCATGTGATGACCATTTGATTTAAGGTTTATACTTTTTGGGTCCTGTCTACTATGTGGAGTTGACGTGCTAGACTTCTATTGGCTATGCTGTGCTGACTAGACCGATGACTTTTCAAAAGGGTTCATGACTATTATGAGATTAAATGTAAGCCACCTGATCTACTAGGAAAAGGAAAAGATCTACAGTTACATTTTAAAATTTTCAACATGACCATTGCAATTCAAATTTGAATTTTCTGAGGGTTTCCAGCGACAGAAAGGACTGGTTTTTATGGTTTCTTCAGCTGGATTTGATTTGGTTGGTGGTGCCAATGGATGCAGTGTGGTCCAGGGTGCTATCATGGATTGCTGGGGGTTCTATTGTACTGTGAAGTGTGGTTTTGTGCTTGAAAGTTGTTTGCAGGTGGCCGATTTGACTGCTTTTCATGGCAATTCCTTGGTTTACTATGTTGATCTTGTAGATTTTCATGATTATAAATCTGTTTGAGATTTATTTTCTCCGAGTTGCATGTGTCTCTTCCCCTACAATAAATTTTGATGTAATTTTAGGGTTGGTGTAGTTGTTGGAACCCTAACCTTAGTCATCTGAAGCTTGATGCATCCTTTTAGGATTCCAAGATGACTAGGGATTATAAATGGAGTTGTGTTAGTTTTTTTGTGGGGTTCCGATTTCTACCTTTTCAAGAGAATTGGTTCCAAGAAAGGTTTTGTCCTACAAATTTTCTCTTTCTCTCTGCATATAGGGTGTTCTTTCTTCCTTTGTTGGTTCAGAGAATATAATACATATTGTAATTGATTTGTCTTATGTATGAGGACTCAATTTATTCTTACTATTACCAAGCTATCTCCATTTGAATTCTAAATTCATTAATCATACATCAAGGGTGTTTGATTTTTCTATTTGCATTTCCTATGTGTTTGCAAGTGGAGTTGTCTTCGCAGAGATAATTGATTTAGGACTGTGTGTGTGAAAATTGTACCTAATCTGTAGACACAACACTCAGTAAAACATTAGAGGTTAGCAAAAATCAAAATCGTGCAAAATTGAAATCTAATCTAACCAAGCAATTTACTGCCTTCTAGTAGGTGCGAGATTAATGTTCTCAGATTGTAATCGAGATCAGTGACCTAGACGACACCTAAATGAAGGATTTGAATGCAATTCTAGATATGGAATAAATGCAATTAATCTATATTTTTGATATTTTATGATGCAATAAGAATGATAAATTGATATGATATGAATGCTAATATGAAATTGATATGCTATGAATGCTATTGAAAACTGATATGCTATGCTAATCTAATAATGATATGAAATATGAACGCAAAAATAAGATTGATCTCACAAAAATGCTGATTCGCAAGAGCTTTGATTCTTCAATTCCAATTCTCCAGCGTGATTGTGCAAAATATGAGATGATTTGTGAAGAGCTAAAGCCTTAATTTATAGAAATCCAGGGCTTTGGAGGTGCATGGGAAAAAGCCATAAATCACTCAAATAACTCAACTTGATTTTTGAGTTATTTTTAAATAAAAGATAATTAAGTCACAAAAACATGCAAAAGCTAAGCTTTAACTCAAAATAGAGTTTAGCTTTAATTGATAATTGATAGTTGTCTGCTTTTATGATTGTGCATGTTTTATTTATGAATTAATTTAATAATAAAGTGATTTATTTCCAACTTAACTGCTTTTAAAAATAAAACAATTGATTTATGGGTTAATCAATTATTTAATCAAACTTTTATTAAAAACTATATTATTAAATAATGACAACTTGCTTTAATTAATTAAATAAAAATTTAATCAATTATTCATAGGATATTTAGATTTATTGTCAAAATTAAATAATACAATTAATAATAGATAGAATTAAATTTAATTACACAATTAAGTGGCAAATATTAAATCTAATTAATTAAATATGAAAATATTCAATTAATCAAACTTTAGGATAAATGTGATTTATTGCCAAATAATTATAAAATTAAAGATAATTATGATGATTAGGAATATTACTAAGAATATTCCCCGATGTAGAATTTAAGATAATCAATTATGATTCGATGATGTTTAGATGTGCCTTAGGTTAGGACTTTGATGTCGATTTCATTCGAATTGAAGATGTAGGAGATTAATGAACTTATAGCCCATTTTTGGGGTATTACATTTTGCCCCTCTTTGAATTACTGTGTGAGGCGCAGTGGTTCAAAGATAGTCTGTGTTTGATAAAGATATGAAACTGATTCAAAAGATAAATCGATCTCAAGATAGAAACTGATTGAGAGATATTGAGATAGAAGGTCCTGAATGACCAGAGATAATGTTTACTATAGCAACAATGAACCGATGATTGCGAAAAAGTGTCAAAATACCTGATTCTGAACCTTAGGATTGATAAGAAGTGAGTGACCCATTCTAGACTCGATTGTCTTAGCAGAACTAGCAGGTATCACATCCGAATCCTTCATTTGCCGAAGAACCAAGGAAAGAACACTATGATCTGATGGTTACAAAAACTGATACAATCTACAAGATTAAGAGAATACCAGATTGATATGGATCGATGAATCTGATATGCCCCAAGTGATGATAGATTTTGCCCCAAGCGATGAGGACTTTTGATGAATCAACAACTAGATGTGATTGTTTGTCTTGATCACTGATGAAAGATATTGATAGATTTGATCGATAGAATTTGATTTCCAGACTTTGAATGATGTCCAATACCATGCCCCCTTCGGGATTAAAATTGAAATCTGACAAGAAAAGTCAGTGTTGAGAGTTCAGAAGCATGTTAATTGATTTGAGAAGTGGTTAAACATGTTGAAGAACACATTCTGCATCGTTGGAAGGTCCAAAAAGACCAAGTTTGACTAGGTTTGACCATGAGTTGACCATGGTTGACCAAGTTGAAATTTCAATAGTTTGATGTAAGATAATCAGTTAAGTTGAATACTAGATTTTTGTGATGATCAAAGGTCGAATATGCAAGCAGTTAATAATATGAATGATCTCAGATTTTGATTTTGATCCCGAAAAAGGATTCTACTTGCTATTTCATTGGAGGAACCTTCGTGTGAGATGCAGTTCTTGTTAGACTTGAAGATGCGATTTGAAGAATCATTTAAGCATTGCAGTTCGTTTAATCATTGTGAGATCATGCAAACATGCAAAATGCAATGAGACATGCAAAATGAAATACAACCTAAGACCTAGGACCTAGTCACTGATCATATGTCGATTTGTTATCATCATTGAACTTTTAGGTAACCAGATAAATCAATACAATGCCCACTAGCCATGAAACCATAGACATATGAATATCGATTTGTATGCGCAAGAATCAATAGAACACCCACTGGTCAACAACCATGGATATATGAATATTGATTTTGTTTTCAAAATGTTGGATTAGATGTAAGCACCAAGGCACAAGCGCCAGGATGACCTGAATATCATTTCCATTTTGATATAGCAATTTGTACAAGCATCAACACATAAACATTGTGATGACCTGAGTACGCCTTGCGGTTAACATACACATTAAACAATCAAAAGATCATTCTAAATCCAATGTGAATTACCCGTAGTGACCCTTTATCGTTCACATCCTTAGGCAAGATTGCGTTCCACAGTAGGAGAAAGAACTTACTCAAAAAGATAATAGTTAGATCAAACTTCCTTGAATTGTCTGGGTATCAATGGTCGAGGTACGCATGGCCATCCAATTCAAGATAGAGGCTCTTATAGTCGGACACCATTTCAATCCAGAATTTCCAAAGTTATAAGATTTCACATACAAGCAGAAAACCAAGAAAAGATTATGCCCCTAGTCATCACTCTCTAAATCCTATAAAGGACATCATCGAAGAGCTCGAAGGGACACAATATGTAAAAACTCAATGCGAATCAGTAAGCATACAAGGAGATAAAAGCATGAAAAGAACAAATTGTTTTCAGTTGAGTTTTGATGTTTGATTGTTGTTGATGCAAAATCCTTTCTAGAGACGAGACAGACTGACTGACTCAACTTGAAGCTTCAAAGGACTCTGAGTGGATATGACACATCTAAGATACATGGGAGACCATAGGATATGACATTGATTGCCCCCAAATTTGAACATTCATAGGATACAGACGCTTGAGTTGATTGGTGTACAGACCGACTTATTGAAACCAGGATATGTAGAAACAAACTGGGAGATATGTACAAACTAAAGCAAGACTAAAAGCTGGGAAAGACTAAGATTGTGCTGATAGATGGAGCATTTGGAACAAGTGGCACCCGTTTGTCGGGTTTTCACCATCTTGGTAGAGATTCTATTTTTCCTACCGAGGTGCCTGTTTCCAGGTTTTCACCAAGGCACTTTTTTTGCTTTTTCATTTTTTTTTTTGTATTTTTTCATTTTTTCAATTTTTTTGAATTTTTGATATTTTTTGATTTTTTTGTGAATCATCAAGGCGCCTATTGCTAGGTTTTCACCAAGATGTTCATTTTTTCAGGACTTTTTCTAATTTTAAAGATTTTTTTCAGGACATTTACCAAGCACTGAATGCCTTAGGCATAGAATTTCTTCAGATGGAGAACGTTGATTGGTTCTCAAAGCTGTTCTCCTTCAGTCGTTGAGAGTTGATAAGCACCAGAGCCAAAAGTAGCAGTGATAACAAAGGGACCCAAACAATTGGGTTTGAACTTCCCCCTACGTTCTCGATGTGATTGATTTTTAGGATTTTCTCTCAACACTAGATCGCCAACCTAAAATTCTCTATGTCTAACTTTCTTGTTGTAGCCTCTAGACATTCTTTTCTGATATACTTTGAGATGATCATACGTTGCTTGCCTGCGTTCATCTAGTAATTCAAGTTCTTGTAACCTAGACACTCTGTAGTCTTCATCAGTGACAAGTCCATGCATTTTGATTCTGAGTGATGGGATTTCAACCTCAATAGGTAGTACCGCTTCAGACCCATAAACTAAAGCGAAAGGTGTAGCCCTAGTAGGTGTTCTGATACTTGTTTTGTAGGCCCATTCTGATACTTGTTCTGATACTGGTTTTGATACTGGTTCTGATACTGATTCTAATACTAATTCTGATAATTGTTCTGATACTGGTTCTGATACTGATTCTGATACTGATTCTGATAATTGTTCTGATACTTGGTATACTTGATAGCATCTTTTTCCATTTTCAAACTCCCAAGCAAGATCATATCGTGCAGTCCCAATGTCTAGCAAGGTGGAGAACAAGAGGGATTAACAAGCTGGTGGAAGAGATGGAAGATAAGAGAATGAAGGAAAATGAAGGGAAGAAATCCTCAAGGGGAAACTCCTCAAGAATACCCAAGCTAGGGAAAAATTGTCATGTAAAGTGCATTTGGACAAGCAATGAAAGGCTAGCATAGGATAAGCACAAAATCATAATGCAAGAGCAGGAAAGAATGCAATCCAAAGGAGTAGACATGTCAAGAGGCTTCATAGCACTGTGTTTTACTCTTTCTTTGTTTTTTTATTAGATCAAGACCAAAGGGGAAAAGGATAGCGATAGGTGAAAATGAATGGAGGAAGATGGATATGAAGGCTAAACATGGAAGGAATGAAAGCAAGATCACCGTAAGATAGCTCACAAAATAGCCAAATATTCATGTATAGATCAACATTATCAAGATCAAAGAGAGAAGATGGAATGGATGAAATATGTAGAAGAACTACGGATGATGCCTGATTGCCAGGTTTTCATCATGGTACTTATCCAAGGTGCCACAAGGAAGTGGTTTTCACCATAGGACAAATTTATTTCTCTTTACTTTTGCTACCAAGGCACCTGTTTCCAGGTTTTCACCAGGGCACATTTTCAATTTTTTTTTTTTAAAATTTCATTTCTCTTTTTTTTTTTTTTTTTGGAAGAAGGCAAGCTTTTTAGATAATGCTCCTTGAAAGGATAAACTATGATATACCAAGGATTCAAAATGACACGCTCAAAGATGCTGATAGGGAAAGGGAGATGGAAGCGAAAAATGGAGGATAAGGTTTTATGTAAAGCGAGTGAGGTTGGAAGATAGGAGGAATAGGCAAATGAGGAAAAAGGATAGAAGGTAGAAGGTTAATGAATGGAAGGATTGTGACAGGGCAGATGGAAAGGAAGACAAGATCAATGTAAACACACACCCTGAAGGGTGGTGAGAGGGTGGAGGAAACATGAATGAAGGAATACGTGAAGGAATATGGCGAATGGATAGCAGAGGTTGAGGTTTGGGCGCATGAAATGGAAGAATATTTTTGGAAGGAGATGTAGTGGAAGCCTTTGGAAGCTTGAATGTCAATTTCACTTTTTGTTCAACACCAGACTCTTTCAAGAGAGACTTTGGAATCCATATAGTCATAGGCTTTTTATTTCCTTTTGATGATTTAGAGATAATATCTTCAATGATGGATTTGGGAACCCATACTTGTCTTGTAATTTTTTTCTTAGATATCTCTTTTGACTTTATGTTTCCATGTCTATTAGAGGAGACATGGTGATCTTTTTTTGATGGATTCTTGTATTGCTTCTTTTTCTTGTATTGAACATTCAAGTTACTTCCAAAAGACTTGGGACTTGTGGAAGAAGGAGGATATGACTGGTTTAGATGGGTGGGTGGATGAAAAGGATTCAAGGGTATGCATCTATGTTGATCTTGAGGAAAGATGGGAGATGGAGGTATGTAAGGACCTAAGATGGATGACAAATCAGGAGAGCTAGGAGGGGAAAGTGAAGGGACATAAGGACCCAAGATGGAAGGCAGACGTGAAGATCTTTGTAGTGGTGGAAGAGGTCCAAGGATGGAAGTGGAAGATGCAAAAGGATAATCAATAAGTTCATCAGCATCTATATGACAACCAAGGATATCAACATCTTTAGAGTGAGCATTAGAATTTTCAATAGAATCATGGACATCTTGAATATGAGCACCTTCTTTGATAGGATTGTTCAAAGCTTGCAAAGACTTAGGAAGAGTAGAAAGTGGAAGTGAACATGGAGTGGTAGAACAAGAAGATGAAAGACTTTGATCTTGACAAGGATCTTCGGATAGCATAAGTGCATAATTTTTCTTTTGATTTTCAATAGGCTTAACATTGGAAGTATCAACACCATTTTTAACAACCTTAATGGAAGTATCATCTTTAGAAATTGGAAGTGGGGTAAGGTTATTTTGATTTTCAATAAGCTCAACAGTGTAAGTAGTAGCTAGATCTTGCTTAGGAGAAGACTTAAGACATGGTGGAATGCATGAAAAATGGTGTGCAGGATCAAAAGAACCCTGAGGTAGATAAGAGACATCGGAAAAAGGAGTGGATGACATGGAGAGTTCTTGATCTTGATCTTTCTTTATGTTCTTTTCTTCATCATTTTTAGAGTCCTCTTGACATGGAGCCACTTCTAAGGACAAGGAAGCATGTTGGGATTGTATGGATGACTTTGGAAGAGATGGTGGAGGACTAGCTGAAGTAGGGATTATAGCATATGAAGGCTTAGGCTCTTTAGGTTTATCATTATTGAAAGTCTTTGTAGCCAAGTGAAGGTTAGCTTGAGTATCTTTAAGAGGTAGCCCTTGAGGATAACTATAGGGAACTGTATGAAAATTATTAGGGCTTGTGTCGGATGAAGATTCTGTGAAAGATTTGAAAGACTCAGAAGCTTGAGGAAATGTTTGGGTATTGGAGGAAGTAGGGGATGGAAGGGAACCATCACAAGACAAAGGTTTAGCATTAACATGATCTTGCTTGAGAGTGTAATCTTTATTTTCAGCTAGAGAGTTCTTAGAGGAGAGATCCTTATAGTATTTACTTTTGTAATCAGCATGAAAAGCTTTCTCTTCCTCAAGTGAAATAGATGGATCATCTAGGTATTGTGCATAGAAATCATCAAAGTCTCTTTCATAATCAGAATCATATGGATCACCCTCACGATCTATCCAATGTGATGACCCATTTGTAGTAAGCAGGAATGAATGATGAGGAGGACTCTTAGGAACAGAGGTGTCATAGGTATCATTACATTGTCTGTCATCATAGTCATCATAGTCTCCAAAGCTAGATGTGTCACTCTCCGTGGAAGAGGTATCATATTGCTCAAATTTTGTTCGGGGGCATGGTGACATGTACAAGTCTTTATCAAATGGAAAAGAGTATAGAGATTCCATGGAGAACTCTTTAGATTCCTTCTCTTTCTTAAGATTGTTAAGTTCAACTTGCATAGCTTGCAGCTGCTTCATCATAGTAGCGATTAGAATTTCTTCCTCATGTGTACTGATTCTTTTAGACATGTGTACGGATTCTCAATAGCTACTGCTCTATTCTTGACACAATGATATTTTTGACAGATTCTGGAACTAGGCTAGAAACATTGGAATCTTGCAATTTGACAATTTCTGACAACTCTCTCAAATTTTTCTAAACGACACTTTGCAGACTCGTACGACACTGGGTAGTCTATGAAATGACAGTTGGTAAACTTATACGATAGTTTGGTAGCAATGAAATGATAGTTGACAAAACTCGTACGACAGTTGCTAACAAGTTTTTGACTTCCTGAAATGACTTTTGACTCCAGAAAGATTTTACGTCAATTTTTGCAAAATTTAAGGTCTTTAGTTTTGGATTGTTTGCAAATTGTACTGTCCAGATTTTGAAGGTTATACCAGATTTGATCATTTTTAATAGCCAAGTAGATAAACAAACATGCAGAATAGCAAGCAAGTGATTCCAAGCACGTCTAAAGACAATGAACAAGGGCAAAAGCAACCTTGCGCATGAACAATCAAGTGACCAAATTGTGCTAATCCCTGAGAGTACTAATTGTGTATGTTCTGAAAAGTTTTGCAATAACACACATATATCTGAAAGTGAAAAATTGGCCTCTCTAGGGTTTTTAGTAATGGTTTGACTCTGCAACTTTTATGATTCAAAGGGGTGAACTCCAATCCTGGCACACCAGGGTTTTGACACAGTCCGAGAACTTAATCTTCAAGAGCTGCTAGGGAGATCTGACAACCCAACAATGAACCATACCCGTGGAGATTTCTTCCACAAGGACATTTATATAGCGGCTGTCACTACCACAGTGAAAATGGCTATTACCACTTGAGGTTCCATCAACGTAGTTTGCCTTGTGAAGGGATTGTCTGCTACAGTTAACCCTCTCTAAAGATGACTCACAATAGTATACCACAAGGGGACTTGGCTCCAGATTTAAGGTTTTGACACCTCTTCACTTTTAACCCAAACAAAGCAAGCAGATTAATCTGACACGCTAAGACAAAATTTTGTTCCACCAAGGTCTGTGATATCAACTCCACGTGATCTATCAACCTCTTCGAGGAGAGAATGTATCAATCAATAAGAGAAGACACACTAACCAATTTTGATTCACCAAAGCTTGTGATATCAACCCCACGTGATCTATCAACCTCTCCAGAGAGAGAATGTGTCGATCAATAAGAGAAGATGCACTAACCAAGATGAATGTGAAACACACTAAGTATCCTCCCTACCTACAAGGATTCCATCATCAAGGAAAGATTTTTCTAGGAATCCAATCTCTCAAGAATCATGAATAGTGTTCATAGGGCCTAATTACTATGTGAGCACAGATGTATGTTCCAAAAGCAAATCTACCAAAAGCATCCAAAAAGTAGAAAGAGGAACACTTAATGTTTAAAGTGAATATGAGATGAGTCCACAAGGTGGAACACTTAACACCTCACACAAGCTGAAAACAAGTCCCCAACTTAGAAAACAAGTGAGTTCCTAAAAGTACAAAAGGGTTGCCAAGTGGAACACTTAACGCTTATGTCCTGTTGACCCCTCCCCTTTATGGCGCTGAGATTGCAACCACGGGGCGAAAATGAGGGGCCGGCGGATTAGCGAGTCCAATAACCCAAGATAGCAATCAAGATCAATCACAAGTATTCTAAGACTACTTAATGAATCCTTAAGGGTTCACAACCTAGTATCAATTATGCAAGTGTGTAGAAATAGATCAAAAGCATGAAAAGATGCACACAAGCTTGACACATAAGAGATTTATTTTAAGTTCCAAATTAAAATATTATTAGATGAAGAAGAATACCTGGGATCCTCACAATGTGCTTAGTAGATTTTACTTGATTTTTAGCAATTTTTGTTGAGCTTTTCCATGCAAGCAAGTGACGAACTCTCCAACAAGCAAACAAGCAAACAAGATATGCAAAATATATTGAACTTATGAAAACCTTAGGGTTAGCTCTAAAAATCAATTATTATCAGTAATAATAATCAGCAATCAACCCAAATGACAACTCATATCATTCATTGAACCATGTAAAAAAATAAGTGCATACCCATCACAAAACTTTATTTTTTTTTGCTGCATTTGACCTAGTCAACAAGATCTAATTTTTTTGATATGATTTTGGCCACAAAAATAGAAATTCAGAATAGAGACCCCTACTAAAAAACATAGAGCTTTCCAAAAATGCAAAAATTTTAGAAAAATATCTTCATTTGTGCCCTAGAGACCCATTTTATCAAAATAGACCAATTTTTATAAATTGACTATTTGAGCTATGATATCATGTCCAAATTTAAAACACAAAGAATGGACCCCCTATAGAATTTAAAGAGCTTTCCAAAAATATAAATTTTTTTGAAAAATATGCTGATTTGCGTCAGATATTAGTTTTTTTTAGAATTTCAAGAAAAAATTATTAAAAATTCAAAAAATCTCAAAAAATTTTAAATTTTTTACTATAGCTTCCATGACATGTCAACAACTTGAAAAAAAATTTCAGACCAAAATTATAAGCCGTTTGGGAGATAAAATTAAATCTTTGAAACTTTGGGGTTTTAGCTCCCAAAAAAATCAAAACGAGCATGCAAAGGTGGGTTGCCCCACGGTGGGCGCCAGAAATGGGTGTGTGAAAATTGTACCTAATCTGTAGACACAACACTCAGTAAAACATTAGAGGTTAGCAAAAATCAAAATCGTGCAAAATTGAAATCTAATCTAACCAAGCGATTTACTGCCTTCTAGTAGGTGCGAGATTAATGTTCTCAGATTGTAATCGAGATCAGTGACCTAGACGACACCTAAATGAAGGATTTGAATGCAATTCTAGATATGGAATAAATGTAATTAATCTATATTTTTGATATTTTATGATGCAATAAGAATGATAAATTGATATGATATGAATGCTAATATGAAATTGATATGCTATGAATGCTATTGAAAACTGATATGCTATGCTAATCTAATAATGATATGAAATATGAACGCAAAAATAAGATTGATCTCACAAAAATGCCGATTCGCAAGAGCTTTGATTCTTCAATTCCAATTCTCCAACGTGATTGTGCAAAATATGAGATGATTTGTGAAGAGCTAAAGCCTTAATTTATAGAAATCCAGGGCTTTGGAGGTGCATGGGAAAAAGCCATAAATCACTCAAATAACTCAACTTGATTTTTGAGTTATTTTTAAATAAAAGATAATTAAGTCACAAAAAC
The DNA here is from genome assembly GCA_027943335.1 of Chamaecyparis obtusa. Lineage (NCBI taxonomy): Eukaryota > Viridiplantae > Streptophyta > Pinopsida > Cupressales > Cupressaceae > Chamaecyparis > Chamaecyparis obtusa. The sequence goes on from BSBK01001771.1 coordinate 1,518,808, forward strand.
ATGCAAAAGCTAAGCTTTAACTCAAAATAGAGTTTAGCTTTAATTGATAATTGATAGTTGTCTGCTTTTATGATTGTGCCTGTTTTATTTATGAATTAATTTAATAATAAAGTGATTTATTTCCAACTTAACTGCTTTTAAAAATAAAACAATTGATTTATGGGTTAATCAATTATTTAATCAAACTTTTATTAAAAACTATATTATTAAATAATGACAACTTGCTTTAATTAATTAAATAAAAATTTAATCAATTATTCATAGGATATTTAGATTTATTGTCAAAATTAAATAATACAATTAATAATAGATAGAATTAAATTTAATTACACAATTAAGTGGCAAATATTAAATCTAATTAATTAAATATGAAAATATTCAATTAATCAAACTTTAGGATAAATGTGATTTATTGCCAAATAATTATAAAATTAAAGATAATTATGATGATTAGGAATATTACTAAGAATATTCCCCGATGTAGAATTTAAGATAATCAATTATGATTCGATGATGTTTAGATGTGCCTTAGGTTAGGACTTTGATGTCGATTTCATTCGAATTGAAGATGTAAGAGATTAATGAACTTATAGCCCATTTTTGGGGTATTACAAGGACTAGTTTTCATGTATGTTTAAGCTGAGGTGTCAAAGATATGTCATGCTTGTCTTCCAGTGGATGCTGGTTAATGTATTATCTATTTATAGGTCTCTTCTAAGGGGAGGGTTAAAAGCCTTTGGATGGGTAATAACATACTTGGATACACATGTGGGTTGTTGAAGTGAGGTTTGGTCATGGTGTGTGATTGATGTTAGGCATCAACACATTGAATTTATTGCTTTCTTGTTTCATAGATGTCTATTGCAATAGGGTATTTGACTCTGTGGCCCATTGGACAAGGCACTAGTCTATGAGGGACTTAGGGTATCTCAGGGGTAATTTCAAACCCATCATTAAATCATTTACATTAAGTTCCACCCTTCCCCTTTCATGTTGTTAGTATAGGTCTCTATTTTTCATACCCATTCTATGCAAGTAGGGCTATTGCATGAGATATTGGTTTCATTGAGGTATAGGATACCTATAGGGGTTTGAAGATCATTCCACAGTCAGTTACCTATAGGCCTATAGTGTGACTCAAGTTGTATGTGTGTGTAGATGAGGTATACCCACCTAAGTGATGTGGAGGTCAAAGTGTAGAAGGGTCTCTCTTTGATCCTTGTCAGTTGGCCCTTTTTCTTGTCAGATTTGAAATGTTGAGTGAATGTGACACTAGCCTTGTCAATCTTAATGCCAATCTGACTTCTGGGGAAAAGGAAAACCAACAAGATGGAAACTTTTCTAGGGAAGAAGTAAGTGACATCAAGCTTCCTTGCTTGGCTGGATCATCCCAGAGTCATGGTTTAAAGAATAGAGTTAGATAAACAAACAAGCATTTGCTAAATCTTCTCACTACATGTTGAGTGGCGGCTCTGATTTCTCTGTTTGATCAGTGCATCTTCTAATAAATAGTGCATGCTTTCTTGGTGGAGTTTTGTGTTGATTGGAAGAAGAAACAAGAACAAGTGCATTACTTTCCTCTCCAAGGAGGTGGTGACTCTACATAGTAAATAATCTAATCGAGCTTTAGGGTGAGCTCTAGATCTGCCCTACCTTCTAGTCAACAAAGTCTTCTGCTACAAAACTCTCAGGTACTTTTCAAGGTCTAGATGTTTCCTTATTAAGTGATCAAGCACTAAGGAAATGATAAGGTGTGAGTAGAGGTTTGCATACTTCAATTTTTCAGTTGCATCTTTGCAAAATTGTATGGAAGTATTGCATTAAGTTTGATGGGTAAGCTTGATGAGGAGCTTGCATTCCTTGAGTAGGGAATCCTTAGGGATTGCATGTCATTGATGAGATTGAAAGTAGGATGTAGAAAGGATCTATCCATATATATTTTCTATGATAGAGGGATGTATATAATGAGCTTCCTGATGATGTTGAGTTTTTAGAATCTGAGTTCATTGGTTTATTCTTGGATCTTTGTTTTCATGAGTCAACCAGTTGCTCAAATGCATTGTGGGAAGAGTATTATATATGTGTCAAAGATTGGATACTTAGTGATGATATCCTTGGGCTTGAGGATGCACTTAGGTTTATGTCCTTAAAAGCTGAGAACTAGTAGTTAATGGGGGACAGGGGGTTGAGGGCATTGGCTTCCCTTTATGTTGATCATGAGGAAACTAGTAGTTCTGATGTTGATTCTCATTATGTGGAAAGTGTTGACTATGAGGCTGATTTTGAGGTCAGTGCATATGAGAGTGTTGAAGATGGATCTAAGGTTGATAATATTTCCATTTTATCTGCAGATTTTTCTTCTTTCCAATATCAGGATTATTGCTTCTTGTCCTAGTTTGATGATGTTTTGTGTGAAGGGCAGAGTACTAGATATGATGCAGATGATGATTCCTCCAGTTATTGTTTCACACAAGATGATATAAGGCCAAAAATGCTCATCCTTGTCTCAGGTAGGGATGATGTTTGCAGCACCAGGAGTGATGTTGAAGAAGATGAAAACAAAGCCCAAAGTCCATTGAGCAGTGAAAGGGTTTCAGCACTCTTGGCTGATGAATTCCAAAGGTATGCATCTGGTATGGATTTTGATTTGTGGCTCCCCTATGATATATCCTTTGACACTAATAATGAGGCTAGTGTTCAAAGTGATCAGAATGACTCATGTATACCAGAGTTCCCCTCATGTAGTGACTTTGCAAAAGAAGAGGTAGAAGGACATGACAATGTGTTTCCCTATCATAGAGATTGTAGTGATGAACAAGCCTCTTGTTCAAGATCCTTTCCTTCTTTTTCTAAATATGCTAGTGATGGTGGTTAGCATATTTTATTTTTTGATGCACCACTTGATCAGTTTTACCTTTCCAACCCTCAGGAGGAATATGCTAATAGTTTTTGCCTTAGGTTGTTGGAAAATGGATATAATTGTGATCTGTCACATGGAAGAAAAAATTTATGTTTGTCTCTGATTTGTGAAGATGAAAACCAGATGTATGATAGAGGCAAAGACTAGTCATAATTTTGGGGGCCTTGAGCCTAGATGTAAATACTATAAATTATGTAAATATTTTCCCTTCCTATTTCCCTAGTGTGTTCCTTGTGTTTTTTGAGGTCTCTATGCCCTTTTCTAGTGGGTGGTCTACTTTTCCCAGAGATCTAAATCCTTGCTATGCCTATAAGAGGCATAGCTCCCCAATTAGAGCCACTGTTAGTACCTACAAAAATTTTCATGTCTTCATCATCTTTCCTTTGGTCTCTATAGTATTTTTCCTTGTCTCTGGCCTTAAACCTTTGTCAAAAATTCAAAAAATCTAGCCGTTGTGTGCAAAAACCCTTTGTTTTACCCTAGCCCTATTCTATTTTAATGTTATCTTTTTGGGTCACTTAAGTTCCCTAAAGCCCATGTGCGCAAATTGTTCCCTAAGTCCTCAGCGCTTAATATTTCCTTAGGCCTAAAGTCTGACGGGTTTAATTTTTCCTAAGTCCTATGCCTTTATTTTTTTTCTATAGTTTCGACTTAAATCTTTCCTGGGCCTAGCTCTAACACCATTTCAATCCAATACCAAGCATAAGTTCTCATAAGATTTGTCAGAGGCTTGCAAACTTACGTCAGCCATTGATTCTACTTCATGACATAGCACTTCAAAAGGACGGGTCCACTGCCATGTTGGCACAGTTGGCAATTTCTTATCGGTCAATGAAATGTTGAGTGGGATCCTGTCAGTGGGGCCTGCAGTGAAGGCTTTTCAATCTATGGTCAGTGCATGATCTCAAGGAATATTCCTACCCCATGAGATCATGCGCCATCCGTTGATTTTGAATTTTATTTTGACAAGTCAGTGGGACTTGATTGCTGGTGTGTCTGTTAGTGGGACTTGACATCTGTAGAAGATCTATGGTTAGCATAAGTTCTCATGGAAGTTTTCAAAGCCATGAGATCTTACGCCAACTGTTGATTCTAATTTTCTCATATAGCTGACGAGGGTGGGTCCTCTGACAGGTGGCGCTGACTTGTGGTGTTTTGATTGGTCAAGCGGGAAGGTGATTAGGATTTGTCAGTGGGCCTGAATCTTTCAAAAGGGGAGCTAAAAGATGTAGGATCTATGGGTGTCATGTGATCACATGGAATCTGTTTAGGCTATGCGATCATGCGATGACTGTTTGATTTAAAGTTTATACTTTGTGGGTCCTGTCTGCTACATGGAGCTGACATGCTAGATTTTTATTGGCTGTGGTGTGCTGACTGGACCGATGAATTTTCAAAAGGGTTCACAAGTGTTGTGAGATTAAATGTAAGCTGCTTGATCTACTGGGAAAAGGAAAAGATCTATGGTTTTGTTTTAAAATTTTTGACGTGACCGTTGCAATTCAAATTTGAATTTTTTGAGGCTTTCCAGCGATACAAAGGACTAGTTTTTATGGTTTCTTCAACCGGATTTGATTTGGTTGTGGTGCCAATGGATATAGTGTGGTCCAGGGTGCCATGATTGATTACTGGGGGTTCTATTGTACCATGAAGTGTGGTTTTGTGCTCGAAAGGTGTTTGCAGGTGGCTGATTTGACTAGTTTTCATGGCAATTCCTTGGTTTTTCATGTTGATCTCATAGATTTTCATGATTGCAAATCTGTTTGAGATTTATTTTCTTTGAGTTTCCTATGTCTCTTCCCCTGTAATAAATTTTGATGTAATTTTAGGGTTGGTGTAGTTGTTGGAACCCTAACCCTAGTCATTCAAAGCTTGATGCATCCTTTTAGGATTCCAAGATGACTAGGGATTATAAATAGAGTTGTGTTAGTTTTTTGAGGGGTTCTGGTTTCTACCTTTTCAAGAGAATTGGTTCCAAGAAAGGCTATGTCCTACAGATTTTCTCTTTCTCTCTGCATATAGGGTGTTCTTTCTTCCTTTGTTGGTTCAGAGAATATAATACATATTGTAATTGATTTGTCTTATGTATGAGGACTCAATTTATTCTTATTGTTACCAAGCTATCTCCATTTGAATTTTGAATTCATTAATCATACATCAAGGGTGTTTGATTTTTCTGTTTGCATTTCCTATGTGTTTTCAAGTGGAGTTGTCTTCATAGAGATAACTTGTTTAGGACTAGTTTTCATGTATGTATGAGCTGAGGTGTCAAAGATATGTCATGCTTGTCTTCTAGTGGATGCTGGTTAATGTATTATCTATTTATAGGTCTCTTCTAAGGGGAGGGTTAAAAGCCTTTGGATGGGTAATAACATACTTGGATACACATGTGGGTTATTGAAGTGAGGTTTGGTCATGGTGTGTGATTGATGTTAGGCATCAACACATTGAATTTATTGCTTTATTGTTTCATAGCTATCTATTGCAATAGGGTATTTGACTCTGTGGCCCATTGGACAACGCACTGGTCTATGAGGGACTTAGGGTATCTCAGGGGTCATTTCAAACCCATCATTAAATCATTTACATTAAGTTCCACCCTTTCCCTTTCATTTTGTTAGTATAGGTCTCGAGTTTTCATACCTATTCTATGCAAGTAGGGCTATTGCATGAGATATTGGTTTTATTGAGGTATAGGATACCTATAGGGGTTTGAAGATCATTCCACAGTCAGTTACCTATAGGCCTGTAGTGTGACTCAAGTTGTATGTGTGTGTAGATGAGGTATACCCACCTAAGTGATGTGGAGGTCAAAGTGTAGAAGGGTCTCTCTTTGATCCTTGTCAGTTGGCCCTTTTTCTTGTCAGATTTGGAATGTTGAGTTAATGTGACACTAGCCCTATCAATCCTAATGCCAATCTGACTTCTGGGGAAAAGGAAAACCAATAGGCCTATTAGAACCACCTTGAAATCATATTAGAGAAACAATAAAACTCTCCAATAACATCTTTGTCAGCTCTAAGGACGCAACATGAATTGGGACCCATCTAGCTCAATATGAGTGAACACGTTGCTTCACACTATTGTCTCGACCAAATTAATTGATATTTTCTCCTCATGCTAAATCATGTCATGCACTCTTAACCAAACACTCTTAACTCTCCAAGAAACACTGATCTAAGTGTGCATACCAAAATGATAGGTGCAACTACTTTACCAATATAATCTCTGTCGGCTCCTCTAGATAAACTCAGGAACCCGTGACTGTTAATTGTGAACATCATAACTTAACTTCTATTGCATATCAGACTCTAAGTCCATAATAATATCTTCATACATATTTCTACATCATACATATAAATATTCAAGGCTCCATAATAACTATACTATGAATCTCATACTGATCTCTTCCTATAATTCTATCAGGAATACTAGTTACACAACTGCTACATAACTATCTGCACTCATAATCAACCTCTGCATCCATGATATAATGATGCTAACATATCCATGCAATATATGTTGAAGGATCAATGCTTAAGACTTTGATGCATGCTACTTACCATATGTTATCATCAATAAAAAACATATAGTCAGTGTTGACTTGCTGGGAAATCCCCAACACCAATCAGAACAGGCCTCGAGCCTAGACTGACAAAAAGAGAATCTTCACACCTCTTGGTGAACCTCTAGACATAATCTTTCATCGAATGTCCAAGGCCAATCTAATCACTTAGCCACCAACTTAGCAATTTGATGATGCCACTCCCAAACCTAATTGGTATAAATATCATGAGTACTATTATTATCATCATGTTAAAGGACACACTACCCTAAGGTGCATGAAGCTAAAGCATTACATTCAAGATCTGATTCACAAGAAAGAGATCAAAGTGGACACACCAGCCCAAGATTTGCCTAATGAAAATCTACTAATTTATCAGAACATGTTTCCACAACACAATTTTGGGAAGAATTAGGCTAATGCCAATCCTCCACCCTAGAAGCAAGGAAAATGAAAGCAAGGAGACCATGCTAACCATATAGACTATACTACTACTCATATCAAATATGAAATTTTTTTTGGATGTATAACCCAAGTTGAGCCCACAATCAATGTTATCCATGTCAAAGGAGTAGATAGTTAGTGTGCTATTACTACCCATAGAGGCTAGATATCTATCTCCGAGGACAATCCAAGGCCAACACACAATACACAATACAACCTTATAGAATATATTGGGAATACACCTACCCAAATCTCCATCCTTGACCTTCTCCTTAGTTCACCCATCCATCAAGATATCCTCAACCAAGCCCTCCAAGAAGGACATGTCTCCATAGAGATAAATACCATCCAGTTTTAGAATCTTGTGGGACATTTATCAGCATCCTATGATCTTTCCTTCAAACCATCAAATATACTAGCTATTGAGCTAGACCACAATCTCCCCCTCCTCATCCCCATCATGATCTGAGACTTTTCCATAAAAATGGTCATGATAGATAATGGCTCAGCCCTAAACTTGTGCACTTTGAAGTTCATTTAGAAAATAGGGTTCATAGAGGCTGACATATCACATGAGATCATTGCCATTAAGGCATACGATAACTTGGAGTGTACCTCTAAAGGTACCATTCTTTTTCCTATCAAGCTAGGCCCTACAACTCAAGACACCATTTTCTATGTTGATCTTGATTTACCATTTAACATCCTCCTCAACCAACCATGGATCCATTCCATCAAAGCCATACAATCTATGTATCATTAGTGCATAAAATTCCCACATCAAGGCACTGAGGTCACCATTCATGTAGACCCCCAACCCTTCATATATTGTCATGTGTTGGAATCATCATTCCACCCATTGTCCTGGAACTAAAATTGGCACTTCTATTGCCAGCTCTTCCTAATCCCATAGTGATCTAGAAACAATCCTTGCCTCCACTTTCTCTTCTATCAAGATCAATAACCAGGGCTATGGTGAGTAAAGCTTAACTGATGCATTTTTAGTAGGGCCCTACCTCTTGTTCCACATACACAAGGGCATCTGAGTCACCAAAACAAGCGTACTCAAGCTGAGCATGAGATCAAGAAATTGGGACCAATGAATTTTGTTTCCCATGGAAATATAGATAGCCTTAAGATGGACCTTGACATCAATCTATGGTTGTAGAGAGATCCCCCACCCCCTGACACTAAATCTCTTGGCTACTTCAAAGACAAATATCCACAATCACACAAGTATACCATAGAATAATGGAAATACCAAGGTGGTGGTATAGACCACAAGAAGGTGGAAGAAAAGATCTAATCAAAGCCTTGAAGAATCCAAAGAATCAAGGTCTTGGCTTTAATACCCCTCACCTATGTACACAAGAACCTAATACTATGATTGGGGACACTAACTTGACCCACATTCCCTTCTTCAATAGCTAGGATGACCTTGTAGATATCAAAGACATCCCTGAAGAGGAAGAAAAGAAATCATATGATGACATCTTTGACAATGATACCCACTTGGATGCTTATGTCCTCCATCAACTTGCCATTAATGTCATATAACTTCCCCTCATCCACCCTGAACTCATAGACTGGGACCAACCAAGCATTACACATATCGATGAGTTCCAAAGCACACAAGAACTCCTATGGTTCATGGGAACATTAGGCCAACAAGATGATCACCATTAAGAATCAGTTCATGTTTGCAAGTTTGACCCTAAAAGATATTTTGAAGAAGAGGAAAGCTCTAGCCAAAAAATTGAAAAGAAATAGAAAATAATGAGTCCTTATGTGAAAACCCCTTTGGGGCACATTCTGATTCTAAAAAAGAGAAAATAAAGGGCGTATCTTCTAGTGAAAACCTCTCTATGGTGCTAGAAGATGGAGACTTGCCTCTTCCTCCCATCTAGGATTACAAACTCAAGCAGTCTCCTATCATCATTGAGGAAACCAAGCTAGTTAACTTGGGCATAGAGGAATGCCTAAGAATCACCTACATTGTAGCACCTTTAACTAAGGGTGAAGAAATGGCTCTCACTACACTTCTCCATGAAGCCACCACCAAATTTTCATGGTCATATGCACATATGCCTAAGATTGATCCAAATATTATTGTGCATAATCATGCAGTGGATCCCAATGTCAAGATAGTAAAGAAAAATCTACGCAAGATGCATCCTAAGGTAGCCATATTGGTAAAAATAGAACTAGAAAATCTCCTCAATGCCAAGATCATCAGAGTTATAGATTATTCAAAGTGGATCTCCAACATGGTTCCTATCACTAATCCTTGTAGAGATATAAGAATATGTACCAAATTCATGGACCTAAATAAAGCATGTCCTAAGGATGATTTCCCACTACCTAACATAGACATGATGTTAGATCTTACAACAAGCCATGAGATGTTGTCACACATGGATGGATTCTCAGGATACAATTAGATCTAGATAGCAGAAGAAGATCAACACAAAACAACACTCACCACACCATGGGGTACCTTCTACTACAACATGATGCCATTTAGACTAAAAAATGTAGGAGCCACTTATCAATGAGAAATGACAATCATCTTTCATGACATGATACACAAGATCCTAGAATACTATGTGGATGATATTCTTGAAAAATCAAGACAAGATGTGAACACCTAGACATCCTTGAAAGTGTGTTCAATTGTCTCTAGTATTATGGCTTAAAGATGAATCCAAAGAAGTGTGTCTTTGGTGTAACATCTAGAAGGCTTCTACGCTTCATAGTATCATGACACAACATAGAGATTGATCCCCAAAATGTCAAATCCATTATGGAAATGCCTCCTCCTAGAACACTCAAGAAGCTTAGGAGCCTACAAGGAAAGCTTCAATCAGTGCATCAATTTATATCACAAATAGTAGAGAAATGCCAAACTTTCAGTCATCTTCTCTACAAGGACACAAGCTTAAAATGGGATCATATCTATCAAAGAAGCTTTGAAAGGATAAAAGAGTATCTAGCCAACTCTCCCATCCTTGTATAACTAGTTTCAGGAAGCCCTCTCATACTCTACATCTCAATGATCACTATAGAACTAGGGGCACTCTTAGCACAACATGATGATGACAACAAAGAGAGAGCCATTTATTATATAAGTCAAACTCTAGTTGGCTATGAGCTGAATTATTCACCAATGGAGAAAGTATGCCTTGTAGTGGTTTTCACCACTCAAAATCTTAGACATAACATGCTCAACCACACAATCAAGCTCATCTCAAAGGTGGACCCACTCAAGTATCTACTATATAGGACAAATCTCACAGGCCATATAGGAAAATGGGTCATGCTACTCAGTGAGTTTGACATCGAATACATAGACCGGAAAGAAATCAAAGGGAAAGTAATTATCGATCAACTAGAAGAAGCACCTAGTGGATGTATATCCACTAATCATCGAATTCCCTGATGAGCATCTATGTATGATCAAAGAACAACCCATATGGAAGCTATAATTTTATGGCTCCTATATATCACATGGATTAGGGGAAGGAATCCTATTCATCACACCTCAAGGTGATGATATTATAAAATCATTCAAATTAGGATTCTCATGTACTAATAAGATTGTAGAAGATGAGGCACTCATCTCAGGCCTCAAAATTACCATCCAATGGAATATAATAGAACTGCAAGTGTTTGAAGATTCACAGCTAATTATCAAGAAGGTCCTCGATAAATTTTAGACAAAGGAAAACAAGCTTCTACCCTACAAAGAACTAGTGGACAGACTGAAAGAGCATTCACTAAATCTACAGTTCACGTAGATACCAAGGCTTTAGAACAAAGTGGCCGATGCAATGGTGACCATCGGATCCTTATTGGAAATCCTTTGTGATGCATCCTAATACAAATTCTTACTCGAGAAGCTACACATGCTTTCTTATGAGAATGTCGATTCAAAAATGGTGTGTGTCTTGGTTGGTCCTCAATTCCCATGGTACCATGATATCCTGTAATGTGGAAAAATGTGTTTGATAGGTAGGGTTTTTAACAATGCACCTTTATATAATTCCTAAACCAATATTTACCACAAAACATATAAATTGAAATGATAATTAATGTAAATCTGGAAATAAAGTTGATATGGAAATAACTATTTTTTGGTGTCTATACTCAGTTTCAAGAAATTCAACAATCGAATTTGACCTAGAAACATAGATATAGAGAAAACCTATAAACCTTCTATCTTTCTGAGAAAGGTCAACCTTGACCCAAATACAGGGGTACAATCTTGCCCCAGGGCACAATCTTACCCCTTTATGTCGACCTTGACTTGCACTACTCTGATGAAAACTCTGTTCATGGATCCCAAAATTTTCTAAAAATGGTACTCAGATCTACTCCGCAACTCCATAAAAAATGACTATAGATATCTAAAAATGGTGTTTTGGGGTGGCTATATAGGGTTTTGCCTTAGTCAAACCCTCATTTTGGTGATCTCCACCTCCAGGAATAGCCAAATGTAATAGAATATGTGTTGATATTGAATGTGCAATGCCAAGATCTAATCCTCTAGATTAAAAACCCTAGCATGAATTGAAATGAGAGAAAAATGTATAGATTTGAATATGATAAATAAAGCATACCAAGCCCCCAAGACTAAACTACTCCTACCAAACTGATGCAGAGGGTTTGGGTTCTAGTCTTTCCTCCAAGCTTCTAGCCTCTTCTAACCATCCAATGGTTACTCGTTGTGATATCTTCCTACATGTGGATCTCCAAGATCCTTTCAATCAACTTCTACTCCATGGTATAGTTGACTTCTAGAAGATACACCACTCCTAGGACCAATTTAGGCCCTCAAATCACTAGGCTTCTTCACTAGAAATCCTCTCTAGAACCCCAAACCCTACCTTAGGATCTTCCCACACATCACTTCCACTCTTGAATAAGTTCTTGACACTTCAAAAGTTGTTTATAATACTTCCACACACTTTTGGATATGACACCAAGTCCATAAGCATCAAATTCACTAGTAGGCCTAATTGGCTCAATTCCTAGTAGGTCTATTTTGACTATTTTTGGCTTAGTGTTCCAAAAATATCCAAACACACTCATAGAAGACCTTTAAAATATTTAAGGTATCCACTAACCCTTTCCAAATCCAAAATTTAGACTCCTGGTTACACCCACAACCCCATTTTCTAGAGAGCCCTAGTTTTAAGCCTATTAATTAGGCCTCTAGACCAGTCTTGACTAATTGCTTCTAAATTGATCACCTAACTTCTTTTCACCTTCTCTCACATTTTTATTCTTCAAGGGAACACATTAGGGAATCCACACATGTCACTGAGTGTATTCACTAAGATCATGGGTGCTTGAACCAGTGCCTTCTCTACCCTATCCTGGCTCACCTGCTCTTAATAGTCATACATAGAGATTTCCATCTGGCCTAGAAATATTAGTTCCATGAAAAATATGAATGCATTGGGACTATGTAAAGACTCTAACCTTTCTTCTCCTATGGTTTCAGCAATTTCCACTAGTAGATGCTTAGGTTAGAGCCATCCCAAGCACGAAGGCTCAGTAAATGGCTTTTATAAACAAGTGCCTTGAAATGTCCCTCAAATTTGATTACTCTAATCTATAAAAAAAAAATCAATGTAGAATGGAGTTAAAACACTACTCTAAACTATCATCAGTCTTGATCACCCTTATCTATCTGTACAGGTCATACAAGGCACAAAGAAACCTTGCAAATAATAACAACTAGAACCTCACGTCCGTACAAAAAGTTATAAATTATGAAATTCAAACCAAAAATTCATTAGCCTTTGAAATCCATCATTCTCAAGCTCATATATTGAGTTTGAGTGGTTACAACCACCTCAACTTCCATTTGAGCAAATTTTCAAAAATTTGCAAAAGTTGCTCGAGCAACTTTTTTCCAAGAGTGTCATTTGACCTTTTAGAGCCACCTAAAGACTAGGAATGACTCCTAAGTCCTAAATAAGGATAGTTAAGGTTCTAAGACCTTATTTAGACCATTTATACCCAAATCTATCACCTTGAGACTCTTGAGGCCATTTAGACCAAATGGACCACTAAATCTTCCTGAGCTCATTGGGCTCTTACAATCACATTAATGGATCCATCCAATGGACCTTATTATAACCCACAAAAAACTCCTAACACAACCCTAAACACTCACTAACTTAACCAAAATGGGAGCTTAATAGGAGGTTCCCTACACCATACTCCCCCAACATAAATAAATCAAGTCCCTTGAGTTACGAGGTCTACAATGGTCTGTCCATACTTCAAGATATCCAACTCTATCATCTATATAGCTTCAGCATCAGGTAACCCCTTCCATGTAACCAGGTACTCCTTATAGGTGCCTTTCCTTGTCTTCAAGATCACCTTAGTATCCAAGATACTCTCCAACTTCAGTGGGATTGGTCTTGGAAAATCCTTAACCCAATCATCATCTCCCAAGTTTGGAAGAATAGTGGGACCTGGGTCTAGAGCTGGTCCCTTATAGGGATACGAATCACACACATTGAAAATGGGTGAAATGCCCAAATCAAGGGGCAATTCCACTTCATAAGCATTATTTCCATATTTATGCAAGATCTTCAAGGGTTCTATCTTCTTCATGAGCAACTTGGTAGGTTGACCCTTGGGTAATCTATCCTTCCTAAGATAGGAAAGGACTAGATCCCCTACTTTGAATTGCAAATCCTTTCTAAACTAATCTTCCTTAGCCTTGTACTTCTCTCCCTATTTTTGTAAGGTCCTTTTGACATGCTCGTGTAGCTCTTTCATCTGCTATGAAAATGTCTCTACTTTAGAACTCCTCTTCTCTTGCAACATGAGGTCTCTCAACTCTAGGATCCCTCTAGGATGAGTCCCATAAACTATTTCAAAGGGACTTTTTACCAGTTTTCCTATTAATGGAGTCATTATAGGAAAATTCTTCCTGCCCTATGATATGATCCCATGACTGTCCATGCTTCTTAGTCAAGCATCTTAGTAGATTGCCTAGTGACCTATTCACTACCTCTATTTGTCCATCTGATTATGGATGGTAGATTGAAGATGATGATAAATTTGTACCTAACATCTTCCATAGGGTCCTCCCAAAGTAGCCAACAAAATTTCTATCTTAGTCACTTACTATGTTTAGAGGAAATCCATGGATTCTAACAATATCTCTAAAAAATAGTCCTACAATTTGTGAAACATCATTGGTTTGCTTGCATGGTATGAAGTGTGCCATCTTGAAAAAATGGTCCACCAAAAAAAATACACTGTCATGTCCTCTAGGTGTCTTTGGCAACCCCAAAACAAAGTCCATACTCAAGCACTCCTAAGGCCTTTGAGGTATGGATATAGGCTCATAATGTCCACTATTACTTCTCTATCCTTTAGCCCTCTGACAGATCTGACATTGTTCCACAAAATTCCTAACATCTACTTGCAATTTAGGCCAATAATAATGCCTATTCACCTACTCCAGTGTCTTGTCCACTCCAAAGTGGTCTCCCAAACTTCCTTGGTGATTCTCCTTCACTATGTTTTCCCTCATTGAGCATTGAGTTATACACATGAGGTGTCCTTTGAACAATAGTCTTTCCTGCAGTATATATGTACTCAGTAAATTCCACCTTGAATCCCTGAGTAAACCTTTCACATGCCTCATATGAATCCTTGAAATCTTTATCCTCTTTATAGAGACCTTTCAGATCTTCCATACTCACACTTTGTAACTGAATTTCCTAAATGGTTAGGACTCTTCTACTAAGAGCATCAACAACCTTATTACTAACCCCCTTCTTATGCTTGATCATAAAGGTGTAGGGTTGTAAAGACTCAACCCATTTAAGATGTCTTTGGTTCAACTTATCTTGCCCATTCAAGAAGCTAAGGGCATGATTGTCTATATAGACCACAAATTCCCTTGGTAGGAGATAATGTCTCCACTTTTTAAGAGCTTGCACCATTGGATATAACTCCAAATAATAGGTGGAGTACTTTTTTTTAGCCTCATTCAAATTCTTAGAGAAGAATGCCATAAGATTTCCCTCTTGGCTTAGCACTGCTCCAATGGCTACCTTGCTAGCATCACATTCCACCACAAATAACTAATTGAAATCAAGGAACCTTAAGGTAGTTATTTCTACAATCCTCTTCTTCAACATCTCAAACCCCTTATCAGCTGCCTCTATCCATTTGAATTGACATTTGATTCCACCTTTAATGGTGTTGAGGGTAGGTGCACACACATAACTAAAATTACTCACAAAATTCCTATAGTATGATGCTAAACCATGGAAACTCCTAACATCCCCTATGGATTTAGGTGTAGGCCAATCCAAGATTGACTTGACTTTATTAGGATCCATCTTCATGCAACCATTAGCAACCACAAAACCAAGGTAAACTAGTTCATTTTTTAAGAACTCACACTTATCCTAATTGATCATCAACTTCTCTTTATGCAGCTTCTCAAGACCTACTCCAAATGCTCCATGTGCTCCTCCTTAGACCTGCTAAAAATCAGATGTCATCAAGATAAAATATTAAAAACTTACCTATGAAGTCTTCCAATACTTCATTCATGAGCCTCATGAATGTGCTAGGGGCATTGGTGAGGCCAAAGGGCATCACAAGGCACTCATATAGCCCTTCATTTTTTTTGAAGGTTTTCTTCCATTCATCACCAGGTCTAACTCTAATGTGATGATAGCTTGAATTTAAATCAACCTTGGAGAAATAGCATGAACCTCCCAAATTATCCAACAAGTCCTTAATTCTTGGCATTGGAAATCTTTACCTAATTGTAATCTTGTTGATGGACCTAGAATTAGTGCACATCCTCCATTTACCTCCCTTCTTTGGTGCAAGGATATTAGGTACAACACAAGGGCTCAAACTCTTCCTTATCAATCCTTATCCAATAAATCTTGAATCTTCTTGGCTATCTTTGCATTTTGGCTTGGTGTCATCTTTTATGCTACTTTGTTTGGCAAGTTTTCTCCAGGAATGAGGTCTATTTGATAGCTTATTTCCCTCATGGGTGGAAATTCACTGGGCAACCCATTGTCCACTATCTCATGGTACTTATCCAATAAGGTTTGTACCTCTAGTGTTATGCTAACTTTCTCCTTAGCCTCCTTATTTGGATTCACTACCACTACACAACAGACCTCTTTCTCCTTCCTCATAACCTTAAGAAACTCTTTCCCACTCAAGAGCATAGCACTAGCCCCTACATGCTTCTCCTCATTAGGTTCTTGCAATGGATCTAGTTGAAACTTCTTGCCTAGCTTGGTGATGACATAGCTATTCCTTTCACCATCATGGATGGCCTTCACATCATACTACCATGGGCATCCTAGAAGAAGGTGACATGCATCCATGGGTAATATGTCACATAGGACCTTGTCCTTGTAGTCTCCTATCTCAAACTCAACCATAGTTTGTTCATTAATAACTATTTGTTGTCCCTTATTGAGCCATGATACCTTGTAGGGAGTGGTATGAGGTATTGTCCTAAGCTTTAGATTATCAACCATCTATGTGGATACTATGTTCTCAGTGGATCTAGAGTCCACTATCACCTTGCATATCTTACCATGTGACCTACAAGAAGTTTTGAAGAGGCTCTTCCTTTGAGGTGGCTCCATGGTGCTAGGAACCTTCAATAAAGTTCTTCTCAACATGAGATTATCTCCATCCAATACTGGCCCTACCTTGGAGATAGGTGAAGTGACACTTTGAGTGTCCTCTTCTTGCACTAGTTGATTCCTCCTTTCACCCATTGATGATGAAGAACCCTTTTCAGGATATCTACCCATTGTATGCACCACTTGATTGAAATTGTAACATCTGCCAGTGAAGACTAAATTGGTTCTACCTTGGGACTAAAATCTACCTCTTGGTAGCCCTCTTCCTCTATATCATCCTCTTTGGAATGAACTCCTATACTGATTACCTCCATTTCCATCAGTAGGTGGTGTCTCTTCCACCCTATTGGATCTTTTACCTCTACCAAAAGTACCTCTACCTCTAAATCCTCTATTATTGTTGTTACCCATGCATCTTTGTTGGAAGTCACTACCACTCTTCCTCCTAGCTTTCTCCTATGCTCTTAGGCCAACTGAAAGCACTTTTGCATGTTATCAAGAGCCATCATGCTGATTTCATCTTGGATCCCTTGCGTCAATCCATTAAGGTACCTTGCTACCTTTTCTACCTCTTCTTCCTGTCTTCTTGCTCTTAGACTTAGCTTATTGAACTCCTCGGTGTAGTTTCTGACTGATAACTCCCTTTGTCTTAGATTCTGCAGCCTTTGATACATTTGTATCTCATAATCAATGGGCAAGAATTGTGCCCTCAACCTGATTTTCATCCTTTCCCATGAAACTATCATCTTCTACCCATTAGCTATCCTATCATCCTTCATAATGTTCCACCACACCAATGTAGATCCCTTGAGCCTAGCTTTGGCATAGCTAACTCTCTTCTCCTCTGCCACTTCCTTGTAATCAAATTGATTATTTATGGCCTTTAGCCAATCCAAAAACTCCTCACCATTAAAACTTCCACTATACTAAGGTATGTGTTACATGCTATCCTTTTTGATGGATTTGAATGCATCAAAGAACACCTTGTCTTTATCATCAACTCTTTCTTTTCCTTTTCTAGATGTCTCCCCTGTTTGACTTTTAGTTTCATCTTCACTCTGATCACCCCATTCAATGATTCTATTTCCTTTTGATTCTGACAGGTTGGCCTTTTCCAATAGCTCTTGGACCAAGTCCACTATGGAACTCCTACTCATTTCCTTTAGAGGCATGTTGTAAACCTCTTGACTCTCCTCCCCTTTAGACATACATAACCTTCAATTAATTCCATCTCTGATACCACTCAGATGCAGAGGGTTTGGGTTCTAGTCTTTCCTCCAAGCTTCTAGCCTCTTCTAACCATCCAATGGTTAGTCCTTGTGCTATATTCCCCCAATGTGGATCTTTAAGATCCTTTCAATCAACTTCTCCTCCAAGGTATAGTTGACTTCTAGAAGATACACCACTCCTAAGACCAATTTAGGCCCTCAAATCACCAGGTTTCTTCACTAGAACTCCTCTCTAGAACCCCAAACCCTACCTTAGGATCTTCCCACACATCACTTCCACTCTTGAATAATTTCTTGACACTTCAAAAGTCATTTATAATCCTTCCACACAATTTTGGATACTCCACGAAGTCCATAAGCATCAAATTCACTAGGAGGCCTAATTGGCTCAATTCCTAGTACGTCTATTTTGACTTTTTTTGGCTTAGTGTTCCAAAAATATCCAAAAACCCTTACATAAGACCTTTAAAATCTTCAATTTATCCACTAACCCTTTCCAAATCCAAATTTTATACTCTTGGTTACACCCAAAACCCCATTTGCTAGCAAGCCCTAGTTTTAAGCCTATTAATTAGGCCTTTGGACTAGTCTTGACCAATTGCTTCTAAATTGATCACCAAAATTATTTTAACCTTCTATCACCTTATGATTCGTCAAGGTAACACATTAGGGCATCCACACATGCCTCTGAGTGTCTTCACTAATATCATGGGTGCTTGATCTAGTGCCTTCTCTACCCCATCCTAGCTCACCTGCTCTTAATAGTCAACCATAGGGCTTTCTATCTAGCTTATAAATCTTAGTGCCATGAAAAATATGAATGGATTGGGACTATGTAAAAACTCTAAAATTTCATCCCCTATGGTTTCAGCCATTTCCATTAGTGGATGCTCAGGTTAGAGCCATCCCAAGCACTGAGGCTCTGTAAATGGCTTTTACAGACCAGTGCCTTGAAATGTCCCTAAAATTTGATTACTCTAATATATAAACAAAAAAATCAATGTAGAATGGAGTTAAAACACTACGCTAAACTATCATGGGTCTTGATCACCCTTATCTATCCATACAGGGTGTACAAGGCATAGAGAAACCATACAAATAATAAGAACTAGAACCTCACGTCGGTACAAAAAGTTCTAAATTATGAAGTTCAAACAAAAAATTCATTATCCTTTGAAATCCATCATTCTCATTCTCATATATCGAGCATGAGTGGTTACAACCACCTTAACTTCCATTTGAGAAACTTTTCAAAAAGTTGCAAAAGTTGCTGGAGCAACTTTTTTCCAAGAGTGTCATTTGGCATTTTAGACCCACCTAAAGACTAGGAATGACTCCTAAGTCCTAAATAAGGAAATTTAAGGTTCTAAGACCTTATTTAGACCATTTCTACCCAAATCTATCACCTTGTGATTCTTGAGGCCATTTAGACCAAATGGACCACTAACTCTTCCTGAGCTCATTAGGCTCTTACAATCACATTAATGGATCCATCCAATGGACCTTATTCTAACCCCAAAAAAAATCCTAACACAACCCTAAACCCTCACTAAATTACCCAAAATGGTGAGCTTAATAGAAGGAATCTTTCTTGTTCTAAAGGAATGTCCACAATGGTTTATCCACAAAAATGCTTGATATCAACATTGTCTTGATCTTCTATATAATTCTCTTCCAATATTGCATCATCACTTCACCATCAGTTTCTTACTTAAATCGATTGTGTGTCCAAATGAAGGCAAAATAGAGTGATTAGATAGAGATTTCAAGGCAAGGCTCCTCATGCGATGTAAGGGCCCATAATTAAAATTTTACCTTGAATTATGGTCCAATCACAATAACCAACTAAGGAAATAAAAAAATTAAATGAATTTTAAATTAAAACCCTTCCGCATTCGTATCCAAAGGCCCAAAATTATTTTTGGTGGCCGCTATCACCATAATTTGAAAAGGGGGACCAAAACTTGACAGGGGTCAAGGTCAACTTGGACCTTGACCTAGGTCAAGGTTGACCTCAACCCTAACCCAAAGGTTTAGGCCTAGTCAAATTTGAAATCAAGAAAGTCCTGGGGTCAGCCAAAGACTTGGAATGATGAGAAAATAGGGCAGAGTGCTAGAAAAGGGCATAGAGACCTAGAATGAATGTGATGAGGACTAGGAGGACCAATACCTATAATGAGTAAGTATGAGTTATCTTTCCTTATTTTGTTGATTCAAGATGTTAGGTATCTAAATCACAATTCCAACGCCACTAATGACACTGAAAATGGAGTTACCGAACTCAAGTTATAATGAAAAGAGTAAATGTCTATCTAAATGAATATGAAGGGAAATTCAAATTTAACATAAATAAACCCTAAAAAACCCTAATTTTGACTATAAATATGGAAAGAGAACTCATACTTACTCATTCTTACCATTTTTAAATTCGAAGAGAGAAAGAAGAATGTCAAGCAGAGAAGAACTTTGAGTGACACACATGGATCTCCTAAGATAGTGTCTAGCTATCAGATGACCACTTCCTGAGGTGAGTTTGTTGTTATTGATTTATGTACTTCTCAAATTTTCATTTTTGTAGGAAAGATTGACCTTGACCCTTAGAGGTAAACCCTAACCTAGTTATGTCAATCTTGATCCAAAAAGGTCAACATGAACTCGAAGGTCTTCACCTTTTCTGGAATGACATCGACCTTGACCCACAAAGGTTGACCCTAACACAAGAAGGTTGACCTTGACCCATTAAGGTCAAACTTGACCTAATTGAGGTTGATCTTGACCTATTCAAGTTGGATTTATAGATTTGTTGTTCTAGGATGTTGATATGATGTTTGTGTGTGCTTACAGGACTTGGTTCATCTTCAAGAGCATCCCTTTGGAGAGTTACTACTGGTTATCAGAGAGAGACTATCTGATATAAGTGAGGATGATATATAGTTATTGACAGATGTAGGACTGTACTAAGTAATAGTCCTACCATAGATTAGACTTTACTGAGCCATGTTATTAGCTATCATAAAGAGGTGGGATGAGGATACATGCTCCTTTCATCTTCCCTCAAGTGAGATCAATGTGACACTGGAGGATGTATATAGGATCTTATGACTTCTAGTTTGAGGTGAGTGTGTTAGACCAAGAGTACATCAGGGTCTTGAGGATATCCACATTGATGAAGATTATTTCTTGGGATGGTTTCCATAGATGTGAACCCAAGAAGATCAGATCACTCTATCAACCATACTAGTAGGCTCGCCACCCTTGATACAGAGAGTGATGCTATGTATACTGTCCTTGGTTGTAGTACCCAACACAAAGGGTGTAGTATTTTTAGTACCTTTTACCCATCTTCTACACAAGATGGAGAGTGATAGGAATATTTTTGTGTGGGGCCGCAACATGCTAGCCCACTTATACCACAAGTTATGTCATTTGGTGAGATATTAGTGAGAGAGTCTCACCGTATGCAAAATTTTTCAAATTTTTTTGTTTGAGCACTTTTCATGTACATGACCATAGGGTGTTATTATGATGGTAGATTCTATCACACTAAGAGGCTTTTCTTATCCACTAAGATATGTCTGACAATACAAAGATATCCTTTATTGGAGGGTATGTCTAGATCATATTCCAGGCATAGATGTGATATAGAGACCCTACTACCACATGATAGAGTGTCCAAATACGTGACACCAGATGAGGCACTCCTAGAAGCATAAGCTACTAGAGGGTCATCTAAGTCACATAGTGATGCCATACTACTATGACTGGGTGATGAGATAGTTCAGACTGATACAGGGGGTCCCTAGAGTAATACCTCAGTATGCACATCCAATGAGGTATTATCAAAGACCTAATGCCATACATTGGCCATTAGTAGTTGACATTGTAGATATTGATATAGATGAGATAGAGGATATAGAGGTATCACTAGATGTGGCCTATTCAGGCATCAACCAAGACTACATCAGATACTAGAGTCTAAAGAAAACCCACCGCATCTTCCCTGATGACTATCCCATAGGTGATCTAGGATTTTCGGAGAGGACACACCAAGATGGTGGCATAGCAAAGGAGGATGAGGATAAAAGAGATTAGGAGGAGCTCATCTTTGAGGAAGACCCTATGGAGGAGGAGAGAGTAGAGGATAGAGTATATGAGAGAGTAGAGGAGATTCCCCTAGGTGATAGTACAGGTGTGGATGTGCATATTTTTCATGCATCACCACTTAGATCATGACAACCTCCACGCACCCATACAGAGACACCACCTCTGAGACCTAGACACTATGAGCATGGAGAGAGAAACCACTCCATGCCCCCACCATTGAGATCCTTCAATGACACCCAGGAGGGAGATCCATGTACAACACATGCATTTGATTTAAAAATTTAACTTAATTTATGAAGAAAAGGTACTAAAAGATAAATATGTTTCCATTCTATAGCTAGCATGGTAGAGTGGAGGAGTTTTGTATCTGAGTTTCTAAAGGATACATGTATATCCTATTGACTACCAACCAACAAGTGAGAATCTCCCATTGGTCACAAAAATCCTGGTAGTTATGCCAATATATTTGTGTGTGTCTAGGGAGAGCTGAGATTGTGTAGGGAAAGAGAAGAGAAACTGATGGTAGACTTATGGAGAGACCAGGAGAACATGTGTGATATGAGCATATCGAGGAGCCACTCATGGACTACCAGATAAAGATCTACATCCTCTCATCATAGATCAGAGAGATCTGGAGTCATCGACCATCAGAGCATAGAGATAGACAAAGTGATAGATAGGGCCTTGTGGCACATATGTATCAAAACTCAAAAGATTTAATAAATGAAAAAATTTCTCTACTAGTTAGTTCTATGTTTGATTACTATATTTTCATCAATAACATAAAACTTAACAGAAAGAAAGAACGTGTATAAATGTATTCAAATGTAATTTTCTAAAACCACATAACCTATAAAACAAGCATAATTATTTTATAAGGAATACATAAATACACAAGGAAAAAAAAGATAAATTAGGGATAATAATGTTTAAGATGCATAATATTGATAGGTTCTTTAAAATAAACACCATCCATGTCAGCAATTTTATAAGCACCTGAACCAAAGTCCTCAATTACAACAAAAGGTCCAAGCCAAGTAGGGCTAAACTTTCCTTTTTCACCAAGTAAAGCATTCACATTTGTTTGATTCTCATATAATACTAAATCACGTACTAAAAATGATTGTTCAATCACTTTATAATTATACTACTTCTAAAGTGATTTATGATAAGCCTTTATATTTTCCAAAGAATTTATTTGTTGTTCATCCAACATTTCCAATTCTTGTAATCGCTGTTCTCGAAATGTATCCTTATCGATTATCCAATGAATTGAAACATGTAAAGAAGATATTTCTGATTCTAGAGGCATAATAAAATCAGTACCATAGACAAGATTGTAAGGAGAAGTACCCATGGCAGTATGAACACTAGTCCTATAAGCCCATAAAGCATAGGTAAGTTGGCTATGCCAATCTTTTGCATGCTTATCAACTATTTTCCTCAGAATTTGTTCAATGATTCTATTCGATGCTTCAGCTTGATGATTAGATTGAGGATAGTAAGGAATTGAAAATCTATGTTGAACTCAATATTTCTCCAAGAATTTTATGACTTCTTTATTCTTAAAAGAGGTACCATTATCCAAAACTATCATCGAAGGATTACCAAATTGTGTTATAATATTGTTAAGGATGAAATCACAAATAACATCTGTAGTTGTTGAATGAAGAGGGATAGCTTCCACCCACTTTGTAAAGTAATCTATAGTGGTCAGGGTATACATATGTCCTTGTGAAGAAGCTGGTGATATTTTTCCAATCAGGTCAAAACCCCAAATACTAAAAGGCCATGGGGAAACTTGATTAGGAAGCTCACAAGAAGGAGCATGAATCAAATTACTATATTACTGACATTGAGGACATTTCTTAACAAACATAAAAGAATATTATTCTATTTTTTACCAATAATATGTCATTCTAAGAAGTTTATTGACTAGAGATTTTCCACAAAAATATCCCCCACAAGAACTAGAATGAGCTTCTGCCAAAACTACCGAGACATCTTAATAGTAAACCCTCATAAGAGAATTTGTAAATTGTGTCTCCTAAAATGATATAACATGTTTCAAGCTTCCTAATATGATTATGCATGTTCCTTGTTTCTGATTTATGAAAAGTACCATCTTTAAAGAAATCAAAGATATGAGAATACCATTCATCCAAATGCAAATTGAAACAATCAGAGGTAACCTTATTAGAAATTGCAAGGTTTTTAAGAGTTTGTATAGTAAATTGAATGTTTTCAACATTATTCTCAAGAAAAACCAAAGAATTTTTGCTTTGCATGGCATCTGCATGTCGATTATCTTTCCTAGGTAAAGTTTGAATCGTATAAGAAGAGAATTGTGAAAGCACCTCGAGAGCCAAATCTCTATATTGTGTCATTTTATCATTCTTAGTATGATAAACTCATTTAATATATTCTAGAATCAATTGTGAATCTCCATATATTTCCAAGTTTTGATGTTAAGGGATGAAGCTACTTGTAGGCCATCTATAAGAGCTTCATACTCCACAATATTGTTAGTACAAGGAAAGGTTAATTTATACGATAGAGGGATTAGTTTTTTCATAGGATGGATCAAGATAATACCAACACCAGAACCTATCTTATATCTAGATCTATCAAAATATAAATCCCAAACATCATCCTGTTTATTAGCTAGAATGTTTTCATTGAGGAATTCTATCACAGTAACACATGTATCAGAATGAGGACAAGGAACTTTAGCCAAATAATCTGTTAAAGCTTGTCCTTGAATTGACTTTTGAGGAATGAAATTAAGATCAAATTCTATAAGTAACAACACCCATTTTTCCAAACAACCAGAGAGATTAGTCTTTGAGAAAAGATGTTTCAAAGGATCAAATTTAACAATCACATTGACTTCAACATTTAAGAGATAATGCCTAACTTTCTGACAAGCATAAACTACAACTAATCATTGTCTTTCACAATCTGTATATCTTGTTTTGTAATCAAGTAAATTTTGACTAATGTAATACATAGATCTTTCATTACCTTCACTATCATACTAAGGCAAAAATGCACTCAACACTTTCAAAGTGGCTGAAGTATACAGATTAAAGGGTTTATCAAATTAAGTAGGTTGCAAAATAGGAGGATTGGGGAGATAGTCATTAAATTTCTCAATGGATTGTTTAAATTCCTCATTCTGAGAGAAAGTGGTATCCTTTATAATCAAGGAAGTAAAAGGAACAGTTCTATCAGCTAAGTCAGAAACAAAGCGATGAAAAGCTTGGATTTTTCCTTGTAATCTTCATAACTAAGAAATATTCTTAGGAGGAGGCATATTAAGAATAGCTTCAATCTTTTCAGTATGCACCTATATGCCTCACTTAGAGATTATAAATCCTAATAATTTACCAGAATCAACTCCAAAGACACATTTCTTAGGATTCAACCTCATGTTGTAGCTTCTAATCCTTTCAAATATCTATCATAAAATACTAACATGATCTTCTCTTTGTATAGATTTCACCAAGTTATCATCCACAAAACCCTCAAGAATCTTATGAATGTAATCATCAAAAATCAAGGTCATAGCTCATTGATAAGTTTCTCCTACATTTTTTAATCCAAAAGGCATCATGACCCAACAAAATTTTCCCCAAGGTGTTATAAATGTGGTCTTAAATTTATCTTCAGGAGGGATTAAAATTTGATTATAGACAGAAAATCCATCAATAAAAGATAATAAAGCATGACCCGCTATCGAATCCACAATCATATCAATATTAGGTAATAGAAAATAATATTTTAAGGATGGTTTATTTAAATCTCTTAGATTAGTACACATCCTTATTTTATCCTTTTGAAACAAGCACAATATTTGAAATCCAGTCTAACTAATCAAAAGAGTGGATGAATCCAACATCCAATAATATTTCAATTTTAGTCTTAACGAAGAAAGCAATTTGTGGATTCAACTTTCAAATTTTTTGCTTCACAGGTTTAACATCTGGTTTAAGAACAATATTGTTAGTAACAATCTTAGAATCTACCCGACATATCAGAATATGTTAAAGAAAAAATGTCCTTAAATTCAAGTAAAAGGGAAACAAATTGATCACATTCATCCTGATTCAAACATTTACCAATTTTTTTAGAATCATTTTCATCCATTTGAACCTGAACAATCTCAGTTATTAGAAAATCACTTTCTATCAAAGAATCCATCGATAAAGAAGAAATATTATGTTCATCATGTTCTCCAAAATAAGCTTATGTACTTAAACAATAAGGCTTTTATCATTTATGATGAAACATAGGTAAATCTTCATAAACCCCTAAAAAATATTCTAAGGCTTCATCTTCAAGAAAAACATCCAAGGTAGGTCTTTGATTAATGTCAAGGAGGAGCAGGGTAACCAACTTCAAATGTACACCATAGATATGATTAACATTGAGAGGAAAAGCCTATGGTTGTTTGTAAGGATTGAACCCCAATCCATATGCATAATCATAAATAATGTTGTCCAAAGCTACTTGTTTACCTTGCTCGTATTTACCACATCCTTCCCCATTAAATTCTAATTTCTTGAGCAGATGATAACCATAACCATATTTATCAACCATAGTAGATGGAATTCAAGGAATGGTGTATGTCACAATATTATAGCAATTAGGTTTTATTGTTTCTATTATTTCTTCAATCGAGGTGACTACAAAGTTACTTTTTAATTCCTTAGAAAGCAAGGAAGGAGTAAAAATTTTCTTTTCAAATTCACTTTGTTGTTTCATGAATTCCAAATCAAAGACTTTATATTCTCCAATGAAAGAAGGATTAAAGTCCAATGTTCCCCAATCATCCTCAGTCAAAGAAGAAGATGGAGCTTCAATTTGTTAAATCTCGGGTTGTTTTTCAATCTCTTTACTTGGTTGGAGAGGCTCAAAAACTTTAACATATTCTGCATTTAAGAAAGGGTTCAGTGCATCATCCGCATGTAAGGTATACATTAAATTATTATCAATGAACCTAACCTTGAGATGAAGAGTAGAAGGAATTGCATGCATAGTATGTAACCAAGGTCTACCTAGAAGAAGGTTATAATTGAGAGGTCTAGGCATAACATGAATAGGTGTATTAAGAATAACCAGACCAACTTTAACAAGTAAGGTAATAATGCCCAAAGTTCTCTTTGCAATACTATCAAATCCAAAAATAGGGACATTATCAAGTTGAATACTTGTAAGATCAGCCTTAATTGCCTTAAGCATATCCATGCTACAAACATTAAGCCCAGATCCATTGTCAATTAACATTCTTCAAATGATACTCTGATTAATAGAAATAATAACCATACGAGCATCATATTGATTTTGCACCTCAACGAAAGGTAAATCATCATCATTAAACACAATAGGAGGTATAGAAGGCATATTATGCATGCACTCCAAAAAGGAATTAATGTTCTCTTGAATAGGAGGTGAAGTAGGAAGAGTAGATAAAGCCTTTTTCAATGCCTCATGATATGTCGAGGAAGTTTGAAGTAATTCCCATAAAGATATCTTAGCAGGAGTAGCATGTAACTATTCTACTAGGTCATACTCCTTAAAGTTAGATGGAAACCTAGGAGCTTGAGGAAGCACAAGTTGAGAAGGTAGCAAGGTAAGCAAAATAGTAGGCTGAGGGTTATTCCATGTGCCATAAGCATGTGAAATAGAATCTATGTTATCCAATAAATCCAAAGGATCTCTAGATTTACCCTTAATTATTATTCGAGGACATCCTTTTACCATTAAAAAAGGTTTAGGATATATCACTCTAGGTGTATCAATGTTGCAAATAGTGGAACATGAAGGTAACCATGCACACACCCTATGGTAAAGGTCAATTGAAGAGGTTGTGGAGGAGAGTGAAATAGGAATAGGATCAATGGAGATCTCATTCAAACAATTTTCATCCTCACTTCCATGTACCTCATTAAGGGATCTATCCTTTTGTGTAATAAAAGCCTCATCAAAGTATTCAAAACAAAAATCATACATGTTAAACACAAAGTAACACTACAAGTATGAAAAATGTAAATATTTTTATATTTTTAAAGAAATTTTGTAATTTTTATTTTTATTTTTGAAATATAAATGCAAGAGCATAAAAGAAATCTACTTTTATAAGCATGTAAGATCTAACACAAAATGCAAATCTAACACCAAAAAGAAAGAGTTGTCATACACGGGTTCACCAAAATGTAATGTGGAAAAATGTGTTGGATAGGTAGGGTTTTTAACAATGCACCTAATAGAAGTCATAAACCAATATTTACCACAAAAAAATATAAATTGAAATGATAATTAATGTAAATATGGTAATTCTTGTAAAGAATACTAAAATTAGATAAGATGAAATACATACCTCATAATAGAGTTGATCTGCAAATACCTATTTTCTAGTGTCTGTACTCAGTTTCAAGAAATTTTGCAACCGGATCTAACCTAGAAACATAGAGAAAGAGAAAACCTAGAAACCTTCTATCTTTCTAAGAAAGGTCAACTTTGACCCAAATACAGGGGCACAATCTTACCCCTTTATGTCGACCTTCACCTGCACTATTCTGATGAAAAATCTATTCGCAGATCCTAGAAGTTTTTCGAAAAGGGTACTCAGATTTGCTCTGCAAATTTTGAAATAGCCACTATAGATATCTTAAAATGGTGTTTTAGAGTGGCTATATAGGGTTTTTCCTTAGTCAAACCCCTATTTTTGTGATCTCCACCTCCATGAATAGCTGAATGTAATAGGATATGTGTGTATATTAAATGTGCAATGCCAAGATCTAATCATCTAGATTAAAAAACCTAGCATAAATTGAAATGAGAGAGAAATGCATAGATTTGAATATGATAAAGAAAGAATACCAAGCCCCCAAGCCTAAAGTACTCCTACTAAACTCACAATTTGTAATTGCTACCCCATGATTATATCTTTGAATGCTTGAATGTTAAAAATAGTGGATCAAGGAAGCATGAATCTTCCTTTCTCTAAAGGAATGTCTGCAATGGTTTGTCCAAAAAAATTATTGATATCAATAATGTCTTGATCTTCTATATCATCCTCTTGAAATCTTGCATCATCACTTCACCATTGCTTTCTTGCTTCAATATATTGTGTGTCCAAATGAAGGCAAAAGAGAGTGCTTATATAGAGATTTCAAGGCAAGGCTCCTCGGGAAATGTAAGGGCCCATAATTAAAATTTCATTTCAAATTATGCTCCAATCACAATAACCAACTAAGGAAGGAAAATAATTAAATTAATTTTAAATTAAAACCCTTTCACATTTGGATCTGGAGGCCCAACATTAATTTTGGGGCCTATTGTGACCATAATTTGAAAAGGGGGACCAAAACCTGATAGGGGTCAAGGTTGACCTTGACCTTGACCTAGGTCAGGGTCAACCTAGACCCTGACCTAAAGGTTCAGGCCTAGTCAACATTGAAAATAGGGAAGTCTCAAGGTCAGTCAAAGACTTGGAATGATGAGAAAATAGGATAGAGTACTGGAAAAGGGCACAAAAACCTAGAATGAATGTGATGAGGACTAGGAGAACCAATACATAGATCCTACCTAGAAAATAGAGCCATAAAGAAGGGAAATCAAGGAGAATCCTTAGGATCCTAACCCTAATTTTACCTAGAAATAAAGAATCAAGTGCAAATGCATCCTAAATGCAAATCTATCATGAAAAATGCACTAAATGAGGGTGCTAAGCCTACCAAAATGGAAGTGCTTCCATTTTAAGATGATACACATCCATGCATATCTAAAAAATGGTATCATATCTCCCCATCTCACCAACACCCAATACCAAAACCTAATTCAAAGAGCTTCCCATTACACTCTTGTAGCTAACACCCTTTATCGTCAAGGATATCATAACATCCTCTCTAGGTGTTCAAATTCAAATGAAGCCCTCCTGGCTTTACAAGAGGTCCACACTGAAATTTGAAATACCCACATGAGTGGCATGGTTCTAGAAAAGTATTTTCTTTCATTCAGGTACTATTGGCCTATAATGGAACATGACAGTTGTGAATTTGTCAGGAAATGCCTACCATGTCAGCAGCATTAAAATCTGATTCATGCACCAGCACAAGACTTGTAGCCCATTGTGCCACCTTGGCCATTTTCATGTTGGGGATTCAACCTCATTGGGTCAATCACTCCCCTTTCCTCAGATGGACATAAGTATATCATAACATCCACAGAGTACTTCACAAAGTGGGTTGAAGTAATTCCACTCGCCCTCACTACTGACATCTAAATATCCAAGTTCATCTTATACCACATCATTTGTCACTTTGGTATACCATCTACCATCTTCAAAGACCACAAAACACCTTTTGAAAACTAGCATGTGGATGATCTATGTGCCAGAATCCACATCCACCATCATTTCTCCAGTCCACACTTCCCCCAAGGAAATGGCCAAGCTAAGGCAACCAATTAAACTATCTTGAAAATCCTCAAGAAGGTTGTCAATAATTCTCGCCATGACTGGTACCTCCAAATAAATCCCACCTTCTGGGCCTACCATACTTCTTATCACACTCCCATAGGTACCATACCATATTCCCTTGTATATGGTGCCAAAGCTATTCTACCCATCAGGGTCAAGCTCCCATCATTGCATGTCTACATAAAGAACTATACCACTAATGAAGACTACCGCATGGCACATCTCACATAGCTAGACCCATTAGATGAAAAGAGACAAAACACATATGATCACCTGGCTGCATACCAAAATTGACTCAAAAGGAGTTATAACAAGAAGGTCCATCCAGGACATTTCCAAGTGGGCGACATGGTCCTAAAGGAAAATTAGAAACTACAAGCACACTGAGAGAAAAAGGGAAAGATTGAACCTATTTGGTTGGGCCCCTATGTTGTCACAACATGCTTTGGCTTTGGAGCCTATCAGTTATCAACACCAGAAGGTGAGCCCTTGAATGATCCTATCAACATCATACATCTGAAGAGGTTCTATGCATGAACCAGATCCTCCATATTTATAAAATCCATAAAATTGGAGAATCCAAAAAAATACAAAAAAATCAATAAAGAAAAAAAAAAAGCAAAGAAAAATAATCATCCAATGGTGAAAACCTGGCAATTCAAGCGCCTTGGACAAGTATGTTGGTGAAAACTTGGAAATAGGTGCCATACATAGTGGACTAAGTCATTATCTATCAAAATCCCATCCCCCCCATCTCAAATCCCATTCCTCTTTATCCAATCCCCATCCCCACCACCAACCCTTCATCCCAAGATGTTCTATCCTCAAGCCTATCTAATGCATCACTAAGATCCTATCTAAAATCGTGAGCTTCATGTATATATCTTGTATACCATAATCCTTTTTGTATATATCCTATATAGCAAGATCTTCCTGCTCCAAATCCCTGAGCTTTTATACATATCCATTGTAAATCTCTTCTTGAATATTGTACATATGATCAAATTTTGTTGTACATATCCTTGTCTATCCTACAATAGCATTTGATTAGATAACTTGTCCCATTCATCCTTGTACTTCTGCAACATCTTTTTTCAACTATCCTTGATCACAATGATTATTCTTTAATTCATCACTTGCTAGGGAATAACACACATTCTGTTTGACCTAATCTTCCTCCTATTTGACCTAATCTTCCACCAATCAACCCAAGTCCATGTCAATGTATCCTTCCACATGTTCAGACCAAATCTTCTTATCATCAATCACACCAATCTCTCTCCTTGGCAAGGGATGTCTTTTGGAGTTATCATTTTGGTCTTGGATTTTGTCCTTTGGATCTTGTTTATCTTTTATGGCTTCTCATTGTTCCTCTCCTCAAATTCACCATGATCCTTTATATCATGGTGCGCTACAAATGAGGCCAATCTGCGGCAAGGTCTTTTTGATCTTTTGCTTCTTCTTGTGAGTTAGTGGGATCTGACCCTTGCATGGTTCCCATGTGATCCTCTGGGTTACATGGTGCACTTGGGAAATGTCATTTATTTATGGTTTCTCTAGCATCATTTCTACCATGCTTCCTCTTGGGTTCATGTGTGATGCTGGGGAAACGTTGTGTGTCTTTTTTTGCGTCAGTCCTATGCAACATTCGTAACAAGGCCTTGTGTTCCTAGTAACCTTGGCAGGTCTCTAATTTTTCTATATTAAACTAGGTTGTGCTCTCCACATTTACACTTGGAGCTCACCAAATCCCCCATCCTGCATCATATAGATTAATCTTGCATCTTGCATCTTTCATATAGCTGAATCCTGCATCTTGCATTTCACCTCATATTGCATTTATCCTTCTTTGCTCTTGGAAGTTTCGTTGTTTATTTTCTCTTCTTCCTTCATCATTTTCCCTTCTTCTCTTCCTTTCTATGTTATTTTCAAGAAAATTCCACAATGTTTCCTCTTTTCATTATTCTCTCGAGGGGGCACAACCCCTTATCCTCTATTCTAGCCTAGGGAATCTTATTTTCTTGTCTTTGACGCCACGCCACTTGCAACATTGCATCAAAGAGGGGAAAAATGTAGACATCTAAAAAGCCTTTACCAAAATAAAAATATTTTATTTTGTAAAACCCCTGATGACATCATCATTTGTTAATTAATTATTTATTTAATTAATTTATTTATTTTTATGCCATTAATTCCTCCTATTTTAATTAGACACATTTAGACACCTAAAAAGACTTTACCAAAATAAAAATATTTTATTTTGGAAAACCCCTGATGACATCATCATTTGTTAATTAATTAATTATTTAACTTATTTATTTATTTTGATGTCATTAATTCCTCCTATTTTAATTAGATGTATTTAATTAAAGAATCCCTCCCCAAACCACTTAAATCAAATTTGAGTAATTTTCCTACATTTATTGAATCATTATTTAATAAATGATGTCACATTCCTTAAATAAATTTTATATTTATTTAATCCCTCAAAACCCTAGAATCTTCTAGACTTTCCTAAAATTTCCTAAACCCTTCCTAAACCAACTTAGGAGGTGATTCCTACATTTCTTAGCCTAAACCAATCTTCTTTGACTTTTGGTCAAACCCCCTCATCAATGAGCCTTAAAGACTCATTAATGGCCTCTTACACACTCTTTAAGCTCATAAATGAGGACCATGACTCTTCTTTCCACTTGGTTCCCTATGCACACTTCCCTAGTGTTTCTCACACATGTGTGAGCAACCTTAACCCTTATCCATCTAACCTTACCCCTAATTGTACCCCAAACTCTACCCCCAACCCCGACTCTAACCCTAACTCCACTACCTAACCCAAGCCCTTCCTCAAATCCTATAAATACCCTCACTTCTTAGAGAAATTCACCAATTCACATAATCATTCCATAGTAGTGTTATAATGCTAGTTTACTCCTAGATCTTAGCATTTACCATATTTGTTAGATTAAATCTATTTTGTGCTTTCATAGATCATCCTATAATAGCTTAATTGATTGAATCTAGTTCTTTGTTAAGCTTTGCTAATCATTTCAACATCATACCATGTTTCATTTGGATTAAAATCAACTCTAGATTAATCATTTGTAGTCTAGTTTTCCTTTCATCTACATTAGGGAATTGCTCCAAGTGTTTTGAGAGCACACCCACATCCCTAAATCGAGAATGAATTAAATGGTGACAGGGTGCTCCCGTTTAGGTTCTATCTGAATGTCTTTGTGAATATTTTTCTCTATATGTTTAGGAATATGCTATTAGACTTTGATTAACTAATGTTTGAATGTATACACCTGTTCTGAATAGGTTAGGTTCACTTTGTACACAATATTTAATATAGGTCCACTTCTAAGGGTATAGGCCTAATGGGAATTTATTTCTCATATGTCGTCCTCTCTAGAAGTTTGTGCCCTAGACTAGTATATAAGGAAGCCTTCTCCTCTCATTTTGACATGAAGGAAAAAAGGATCAAGGAAGGAAAATAAGAGAAAGAAGGTGTAGAAAGAAAGCATTCAAGAAATCATCTATATTCAAGCATTCAAGCATCCAAGTTCTACATTAAAGATCAAGGATTCAACCATTAAAACCTTTGAATGGATTTGGTTCAAGAATTCAAGATTCATCATTCAAACCCTAGATATATCCATCATGGTGGTGTGATCTTCCTTCAAGATCCTTTGTTCATCTTCAAGATCTATTCATTCTTCCTTCAAGGTGGATTCCAAGCATACAGTCATGGAGGTTTTGATTTACATTTATGGTTTTTAATGATTGATTCTAAGCTTTCATAGTCACATACTTGTTTACATTTGAAATACAATTGAATATCTATTGAATATCATAGCTTCATTGTTAGATCTACTTCTACTACCTGAAAGCATTCTCCATTTCATTTTGATTTCAAGGTTAATTCCTAAATTAGGGTTTGACTAAGGAAAACCCCTCCCCCAACAAAAAAAATCATTTTTCTTGCAGGTATAGGTATGGAATAATGAATTACAACATAGATTTAGATACCCTTTTCAACAACCTTTTGGGATCGGCGAACATAATTTCCATTGGAGCAGTGCAAGTTAGGGTCGACATAAAGGGGTCAAGGTCGACCTACATTTGGGTCAAGGTTGACCTGGCTTAGAAAAGAAAAAGATTTATGGGTTTTCTACGTCTCTATGTTTCTACTCCAGATCCAGTTATAGAATTTCAAGAAACTCAGTACAGACACCAGAAAACAAGTATTTCCATATTTGTTATGTTATGAGGTATGCATTTCATTTTATCTAAGTTTAGCATCTCTTTTATGTGCATTGTTCTAAACCCCATCCATATATTTTTCCACTAACCAGTGAATCTGGACTTTTCTACCTCCTGCAGTTTTATGGATCTTTCTACTTGTTTGCCCAACTACCACATCACAATTTCAAAGGCTGGTATAGAGGGTTGAGATGACTCACCCATTTTTTGTTTCTCTTGGGTCTAAGTACTCCCCCTTGTTTGGGGTCCCAAAGAACCTACCACCCTCAAATCTTTATCTAGACGGACACTCTTCACACAAACTTTATCAAAATGCACATGGTTTCCTTCACTCACTGCCCTAGTTATGGTGTTGATGCTTAAAACCTCTGGAGTGTCCCAATCTACCAGAGGAAGATATGCCTTGTCAACCCCTATTTATTTAAACTTAGGGTCCTCAAATGGCCCCTTATCTAAAAATTTTGGAGGAAACACCTGGAGACCCAATTGTTCCGTCATCTTTAGACATCCTCACATATTTTCTATTTCAAATGTTGAAGTCATCTTGGAAATCTTCCCAGAAGTCCTCCATGTGTGGTTCGTGGGGTTGGGCTCCCTAGGGCATTACTTTCTCAAAGTGACCCCTTGGGTCATAATTCTGGCACTAGAGAGGGAATTTACTGAGGTTGAGGCATCTTAATTCATTTTTTGCCTCCTTGGTGGCAATGATGGAGTGGGTGTACTTTATGCACTTGATGGGGAAGGAGATCAAGGTGAGCTTCGTGGATGATAGAAAAGTGTGAAAGTACAAGATATATCAATGAAACTCCAACAAGACTATTTTATCACCCCAATGCATCGACAATACCAGTGGTTACCCTGAGAAACCTATGACATGGATGTAAGTAAACTATGAAAATTGGATGAAATAAAACCTCGACAGTGCAATCATCCCCATTGCTTCTTGAGACTATCTGAAGCCTACATCACTACTCAATGCTTTAATTCTATTATATACAAAAGTATCATTGACCCTACAAAAATTTTAGAAGCACTCATCCCATTGGATCTAAGGGTTTTTACTCCATGGCAAGGACTGCCCCACGTGTGTCCTAAGGATGCCAACTATAGTCAAACCTTAGACTCCTCCATATTGTCGCACCAAGGACTACAACATGAAGGAGGTCATGAAAAATTTATTGTCTCCTTCCACCTTCCTCATCTCTATATCTAGGTGTTTGGAGACAATGGTTGCCCAATCAAAATGCATCTTATTATTGGTACATCAATGGAGAGAATTCTCAAGTGTGGGGTTCCTCAAAAATCCTTTAGAAGTATATTATTCCCCCCTGTATTGGCTATTTGAATTCAATGTGGGGAATATCCATCTTCATCTTTTTGAAGTCCTACTATGGTTTTTGCAACCATGAACTACTCAGATGATGTTGGTAGCTTCTAGTGCATATCTGTATTGTTGTAGTTAAGAGACTCTGGTCATGAAAATATTTTCCTTGAAGTGCGAATCCTCTAGACTACAAAAATGGTGTCCTGATCCAAGGAGGAAATGGGAACCCCATTGGATAGCATGGAAACTCTAATGGCCAAATTGTAATTTCTGGCCATGAGAAGGATCAACTCTGGGGCTTGCACTAAGGGAAGAAACCCACTTGTACAATTCTAAAAGTAGATAGATTGACTGGGAATGGGTCGTTGGTCCTTTTTAGTAGGTACACTATCTACTACAGCCCTTTTAGTTCAGCCCAAGTGCCAAAATTCATGTCTGATATCTCTCTAAGGGGCATTTCTACTTAGGACCCATGAATGACCCCATCTTTCTTATACTTCATGACAACGGTATTCTTTTCCAAAGCCTTCTCATCTTTGGTATTTTCCACTATGCCGGTAGATGAACTTGGGAGCTTTGGGCTTGGGAGAGGGGATCCTCATGTTTCCATCTTCTGAAGTTATTTCCAGTGAGACCACATAACCATTAGAACATAATATAAGTACATTAAAGATATCTTCAAGGTCTAGAATTTTGAACATTGTTTATTTTTTTGGAATACCAAAATTACAACAGTTAGTTTATGTGGGGCCCATTTTAAATGACATGACATATCCAAGGTAGGTAATCATTACTTTATACGTGCGGAGTCATTTCATTTTTGTTTCCAGCTGGCATGAAAGACAGGACATGAATTAATCTATTAAAAGCACATTAAATGTGAATTCATGGGAATTACTAGTATAATAAAGGTGCATGTGGTGGGAAGCATAGTGGCAACCATACTAGGTGTTAGGGATGGGAACATTGAGAGGGGGAGTAAATTAGTGTTCTATATATTATTACTTTTTCTAATGTCTTAAACTTTAACTTAATTGCCTAAGTACTGAAATGAATATCAATGCAAGGAAGATAAACAACACATAACACCAAAGATGATTACAAGGAAATCAAAATAGGTAAAAACCCCGGTGGGAATTGACACCCACTAAGAACTTCACTAGTATTTTATGAGACCTGTTAGAAGATCTTGCAACCCTATTAGGAGTTGATCTTTACAATTCTTTTAGTACAGTGACCTTGTCAAGTGTCGGACCCTGTTAGGAGTCTTTTACAATTAACCATGTTAGGGGTGGGGACACACTATCCTAGAGCTCACTTCTCGAGTGGGTGAAGGTTGCAACCTTATGGATCTTAGATACACACTATATCCATAAGGTGAACTATTGCTACAACTTTTCCTGTCAGATCAGTTTCTTTTTGCGCTTATGCTTTAGCCTCTTGTAAAGTACTACAACATTCTAACTGCTCTTCACATACCTCTACTATGCTCTAATTGACTTTCTATCCTTCTCCCATACTTAATTACAAAGGCACATGTCTTATTTATATGCACAAACAAAACTATTAACTAGGTTGGCCTTCAACCTATTACATATAATGCTTCCAAGTGAATTGGCACAAGTGTGTTTACATACAATAATATTAACATGTCTATGATCTAAATACAATAGGTGCATAGCCTTTACAAAGTAATATTACAAGTGCTAACCAAAATACCAACAATCAGCTCCATGCTCTATTCTATTCTACCACTCACTGTATGTGACTCCTCAATTGGCTGTATCTTCATCATAAGGACTTATCTGTATTGGAAAGTTGACTATACTGTTGTATATGACTAGATATAGTGTTTTCATTATGGAAAAAAATTCATATAGACTTTTGGAGTTAGCACACATTATCATAAGGTCAAAATATGGCTAAGTATAGAAGATTGTACAATTAGCAGAGTACCAAAAGATCAAAGCATCAATGCACATGTGTATGACCGAGTTATGGTATTGTAATACCTAAAAATGTAGTGTTAAGGAAATGAAGAGCAAGCTAAACATTCAAAAAAACAAAGATAGATAACACTTATGCTAAGACCTACAAACATGGAAGCAAACAACTCAAAAGCAATATAAACCTTCAAGAAAACCTCCAAGATGTAGAAGATTTGTCCAAAGATTGGATGTGTGCTCAAATTCTATGCTCAAGCTTCAAGAGAGAAATGGGCATAATAACTTTTCTTCAATGGTGGATGAAAATCAAGGAGGAGAGCTTCTCTTTTATAGAAATAAAGGTTAAATGGATGGTCAAGATTAAGATGCAAAAGGGGAGTGAGCAATGGTGGAGATGCATCCAAGGGAGAGCACATGGATTGTGCTTTCTCAAATGCATAGCATTGTGATAAGTGTCACAATGAGGGAGGATGAGAGGATAGGTCAAATGCTTGAGGGATGTGTCAACTTTGGAAGGTGTGAGAGGGGACAAGTTTGTAAGAGGTGTAAGAGGCTTTTGATTTCTCATTGGAGGATGTGGAGGTGTTGTCATGAGGGTTGACTTTGAGTTGGATTAGCATTTCTTAATCTTGGATTATGATTGTGCACATGCTTAAGGGGTGATTTAGGCTTGGATTAGAGGGTAAGTGGAGGATTAGGGAGATGTGATGGGAGGAGAGAGAATGAGTGGGGGATTAAATTAGCTAAGGATGGATTATTAGCTAATGGAGGAGAATTAGGATTTTTAGAATTAAATATTTTATTTAATTCCAAGTGGGAGGAAAAGGGGGTTTATGAATTAATTTATTTAGATAAATGTATCCATTTAAATTAATAGAGGAATAAGGATTTAATTAATTATCAGACTATAGGTTTGTCATTTTGATAATTAATTGGGCTATCGTTAATTAATTAGATTAATTAACTAGGGGGATGACATTAACTAATTAAATAATGCATGATTATTTAATCAATAATGCGAGTAAGATGAATAAATTTAATTAAAATTGTTAATCAAATTTAGGTGTCTACATTTTGCCCCTCTTCGAGATGGTGTTACATAGTAGCATCATATAAAAGAATATTAAAACATAGTGTTAGAAAGAAAATGGTTGAATTGGAAAAGGTGCCGCAATAATTCAAAAGAGTAACTAGGAGAAAGGATTGATAGGAGATGAGGATGAGGATGCCCCCTCAAGAGGATGGGCGGGTTAAAGGGAACATGGGTGTATTCTCGAAATAGACGAGGTTAAGAATGTGAGGCAAAGGAGGTGGATAGTTTTTCATCATGACGAGATGCTTATGGGGGAAAGATGGGTGAAAAAGGGGTGTGAGGAAGGTGATTTTGGGGGATTTTGCTTAGGAGGATTACTAGGATTGGATAGGGGGATATGAGTATTAATTTGGATGATTGTTGGGAAGGGGGGATATTTAGTGAAGCTTGAGCACATGTTATCCTGAAGAGGAATAACACCATGTAGTTTGAGCACTTAGTTTGATATAGCAACAGAAGAGACTAACCAAAGTTACTTGGAACTTGAGGTCATGTCGCTAACATTGCATAGGACTAACATGAAAAGGACATGCAAGGATTGATCTAGCATCACACATGCACCTGGAAGGAAGCATGGTGGAAATGATGTGAGGGAACCCACAAACAAATGATATTTCCCAAATGCACCATGAAACCATAGATGATTACATGTTGGAAATGCAAGGGTCATATTTGACTGACTCTTAGACAGAAAAGATCAAGACCTTGCCCCAAGTTCCACCATTCATAGCACACCATGATATAAAGGATTGTGGTGGCCATGAGGAGGTGGACCAAGGAAGGTCAAGATAAAAAGATAAACAAAGATCCAAAAGTACCAAAGAAATAAAAAGTATCTCACAAATCCTTTTTCCATAGGGAGGATGATGGAATGATGACTGATTTGATTGGTTTGGTATGAGGAAGGATAAATCCTACGAAGACCGATGATGGTTGGATTAATAGACTAGGATTCTGATGGCAAGAGACATGGAAGACACTTGAACCTCAAAGGGGCCTAGAGATGATTGCTGAAGCACTAGCTAGATAGCGACACATGTCATGATGACAGAAGGACAAACTGGCACAAAGGATGGGACCTAAAGACACATATGTACAAATGGGCCTAGGTGGGGACACAACTGACGCTATGGTACAAGACACCAAAATAGAATGTACAAGGGATCTGGGGATGAAGTTGATGTTGGAAAGATATGCAAGAAGATGCCCTAGATGGGTTGGAAAGCCAAGATAGACTGACGGTGGGTAGGGTGACAATGGATTGGGAAGGATGCATCCCAATGATGATGATTGGATTAAGATCAAGGCTTGCAATAAGAAATAAGGATGTGATTGGATGGGTTGATTGGATGTTTGATTTTCGATAGCTTAGAGGATATGGATAAGATTTGCATATGGTGGTAGATTTCTACTAGCATTAGGATATGAATGGATGACTTTGGATTACATGGGGGTATCCTAGAGCTAGATACCAATGACAAGGGAAGTACCAGGTGATGGAAAGATGGAGGAAAAGTTGAGAGATGGGGATGGAGGAAGTGTTGAGGGTTTTATAGAGAGTAATTCTTGGGGATTGGATGGAGGCATCATGTGGGGATGTGGATAGAAGAATTGTTGAGGAATTTGATTGGAAGAAATGCTTAAGATTTGGATGGAGGAAGATATGGATGGGGCGATGGGAAGATATGGATGAAAGGTGGTTTCCAAGGAATAAGATGCCATTACTTAGAATAGTTCATGTATTTAGAGGCACTAGGAGGGGGTATGATAGGATGAAAGATAAGGCGATAATAGGATGAGGAAGGTAGATGGAAGATTATGAATAGTAGGTGGATAAGGGGAATGGATGGAATGGAAAGGATGGAAGATAAGCTGATAGGAAGGATGGATAGATAGAGGATAGGTGTGCTAGAAGCATGTATACCTGGTGGTATTTCTTTTTGTATCAAGATCTGAAGGCGTATGGAGGAGGTGAGAGATAAATGGGATGGAGTAGATGTTGGATAGGATGTGCTAGAAGGAAAAATTGCCCCCAATCATGGAGTGGATTTGGATGGAGGGATTACACATGATGCCTATTTTCTAGGTTTTCATCATGGTACTTGTCCAAGGTGCTTGAATTGCCAAGTTTTCACCATTGGATGAATGCTTTTCTCTTTCTTTTCTTCTTTTTTTTTATATTTTTCTTGATTTTTCCAAATTTTATAGATTTTCTTGATTTTGTTGCTATCTTTTGTTGATCTTTCTGAATTTTTTTTATTTTTCTAGATGGTGGTACAACCTTATTGGGATTGGTGGATTATGAAAAGGCATGGATGAGATTGGTGAAATGGGGGATATGCATGGGATGAGACATATGGTGATAGAAAGAGTTTGGATGGAATGATGGAAAGTGATTAGGATAGGAGGATGTTGTTAGGACCAATATTGGTACATGTTGTGAGATCGGTGGATGAAGTGCATAGAGTGTGGATGGTATATGTAGATATGAAGGAGGAGTTATGATAGGAGATTTTGGGACATAAGGACCCAAAATAGATTTAGGAGATATAGAAGAGGAATGAGTGGTTGATGGATTTTTGGATGCCATTGTGGATATCTATTTTATTGCATCTTTTTTCTTTGGGATCCACATAGTATTTTCTTTTGCTTTGGTGGGCCTTTGTGGCCATTGGGATATATTAGATTCTGATTTTTCTTTGATGGGCCTTTGTGGCCATAGGGATGCTTTAGATTGCTTGATTGGATTATGATTTTCTTGAGCATGTCTTTTAGAGTGGACATGGCCATCTTTAGACATTTTTGGATAGTTGCGTTTATGCATTTTTGAGTTGGCATCCAAATTGCAAGGAGCATTGGAATGAATATGTGGAGATGTGCGAGATGGAGGGAATATGGATGGAGAGATGGAAGGATATTGGTAGATAGGAGATGTCAGACTATGCCTTTGTTGATCTTGACTAGGAATAATTGGATTTTGGATGAAGGGTTGAGTAGGATAAGATGGGGGATGATATTTTGGGACATAAGGCCCCAAAATGGATTTGGTATGTGAAGGACATGTAATGGTGGATTTTGGGATATAGGGACCCAAAATGGATTTGGAAGATGAAGGAGGAATGTGATAGGTTGTTTTGGGTTGTAAAGATGGATGAGTAATGGCATTGTAGGCTTTGGAGGGATGATGGGAAGATGCAGTGGTGCATTTGGAAGGATGTTTGAATTTGAATTTAGCTGTACCAACATTTCTAGAGGAA
Source organism: Chamaecyparis obtusa (assembly GCA_027943335.1). Classification (NCBI taxonomy): domain Eukaryota; kingdom Viridiplantae; phylum Streptophyta; class Pinopsida; order Cupressales; family Cupressaceae; genus Chamaecyparis; species Chamaecyparis obtusa. The sequence goes on from BSBK01001771.1 coordinate 1,561,103, forward strand.
GTGCCTTCTTCAGATGTACGACCAATACCACATGATTTTGGATGTTTCTTGTCCTATATGGGCTCTAGATTTCCTTGTTCATGAACACCTAGGCCTTTACCTTGATAATTCCATTTCTTAAGCATTTTATCCAAGAAAGGATATTTCTAACTTGGGGAATAAGATAAACTTCTAGTATTAGGTGTCATGGTGGAAGATATGAAACTTATTTCTTCTACTTCAAGTGGGCCACCATTGACAAATGTAAGTGGACCAAGGGGATAGAGTGATGGTGGTGGGATAGTTTTTAGAGGATCATGAAGTGGAAGGTATGGGATGATATGATCTTGACTGGGATTGGGGGATGGTAATGGATCTTGAGATGGAGGAGTGGATGGGAGAAATGGATCATGTAATGGAGGAAGTGGGATGGTAGGATCTTGAGTTGGAGGAGATTGGATTATAAGTTCTTGGATTGGAAGAATTGAGATGATGGGATCTTGGATTGGGGGTGATGGAAGCAATAGAACAAGCAATAGAGGGAGTGAAGGGATTGGATCTTGGCTTAGTTCAATGGATGATTCAACATTATTTTGGAGAATATCTTTATTGGATTGGATGGGTGTAGGTGGAGTGATGGGGGATGTATGGATGGACTCTTTAGATTGGATGGATGAAAGGATGGGAGATTCTCCAATTGTGATGGTAGGAAGAAAGGGGAACTCTTTGGATGGTATGGATGAAAGGGTGGGAGATTTTGCAATTGTGATGGTAGGAAGAGGGGTGAAATCATGAGGCTCATTGGACATGGCTTGGATAATACTAGGAGGAGGAGAAGTGGATGGGGATTGGGTGGAATCAATGCATGGGAATTACTCAACGATGTCAAGAGACGGAAGAGGATCAATAAGTGGGGTATATGGAAGAAGGATATTTGATGGAAGAGGTGGATGGGCCTCATCAATGATGGATTCACATGAAGGATTGAGATGACATGACTCTTCAACTTTAGGAGATGGATTTATTGTTGGCTTCCTTGTGAAACACCTTGGAGACTTTTGTGATGGAGGTTGAGGTGAAGGATTGAAGTGTGTAGAAGATGAACATCTAGGGTAGTCCACACATGCAGGTGGGGTAGTGGATTGTGAGCTTGGTTGAGGGGATGATTGTGCAGAAAAGGAGGTGGAGGATGACATGACTAGATAGTTCACATAAGTGGGCATGGACAAAGCTTGTGAACTAGATTGACTAACTAGTGTGGTGGGGGTGATGGATCGAGGTGTGGGATATGAAGTGGATTGAGGGATGTATATTTATTGTAGAAGGGGATTTTTGGTAATGTAGGTAGGAATAGAAGATGGTAGATTGAGATAGGATGGAGGAGAAAGGTAGGATAGATAGGATGGTGGATTAGCAATAGTATGGGGATTATGATGTTGGATTGAAAGACTAGGATCTTGATTTTGCAAATGGGTTGGAGGATAAGGAGATGGAGGATTTGGATTGGGATGTGGGGGATAAGTGGGTATAATATAGGAAGAAGGTGTGGATAATGGATTTCCCTTGTCAAAGGTATGATAAGGAGTACTAGTGTATATGTATGAAGAACTGGTGGGGTAGTTTGGAGGGATGATTGGATTCTGGGGGATTTTTGGAGCAAGCTTGCTAAGGTTTTCAAGGTATTCATCATGATCAAGAAGGCTATCATCATCAATGGAATAGGTGGGAGAAAAGGTGGGATGACCAAACTCATCATAAAGGAATTGGGACATGATGATTTGTAGATGAGTTGGATGGGGATGAAGGATGAGGATGGAAGGAAAGCTAAAGCTCAGATTAAGATGGTCAATAAGCTCAGATTGAGATTTGAATCAAGCTTAGGATAGGAGGAAAGACTGACTCTAAAGATGATGTAAAGGGGATGAGGGATGACCAAGATGACTCTGCTAGCCTAAGATATGGGGAGGAAAGGGGGACAACACTAGATGGAAAGGATGTGAGATGACGGGAAGACCATGATTAGGAGACTAGGATGACAATATTTTAGAGGCTTGGGTGACTTCTAGACTGGAGGATTAGACTGACATGGAAAATGATTTGTTTGTAGAACTTTTCAATTGTGTATGTTCAACAGATGTTTTCACTATTTTTGTAACTTCGAGAACACACACAAGCAATTTCTACCTACAAGACAGGCTAGTATTACAACCTTTTCCTACAACTTGGTATCCCAAAAGAGGGATACAGATGGTGACTAATCTTCAAGTGACTCAAGAAACCACTTGGGTCAGTCCTTGCACAAAGATTATGATACTTTCAGGAGTAGATTGGGTGGGCCTCTAATTAATGGCTTCTAATAAGATCTGTGGCATCCCCCCAATCAATTTTTACACATGTGACTCACTTAAGAGCCTAGTTGACCATGCCAAAATCATAGGGATATTCACCTACCTCAGGCTACCATCAACATGCCTCACCTGAGCTTGAGGGGATAAGGAGAGATTTTTCTCAACACCTTATTTATATACCAATTGGGGAATTACTGGTTTGAGGTCATTCTCTAAAGAGGAAGTGCTTCTCTCTAGATAGGCCTCACTAGAAGAGTTTTCAATCAGACTCGATCTTTCTCTTCACCCAAGATCCATGAAGGCAAGGGGAGAGGATATGGATACAAGTGGATTGCTTCCATGTCACTTACTTTAACAAGGTTTTGCAAAGAATTTAAAAGCTCTAAGGAAGTGTTGAAAAACACTCCTTCAAACACACCAAGAGGTATTCATTTCCAAATTGAACCTAGTTTTAGACTAAGTGTTCACTATCCTATAACATCAAACACTCATTTTCTTAACATGCAAGGTTCTTTGTTTAACATGTAAATGACAATGCTTGAAAAATAGAGATTTGATTTGTAAAAAACAAAGAAAGTGGTACTCCTCTTAGCATTCAAGATTGTGTTTGATCAATTTTCAAGCACCAAGAGAAGTGTTCATCACAATGATTCTTTTTCCCTTAGCCATTCAAGATTGAGTACATTGATTTTAAGCACCAAAAAGAAGTGTGATGTTTTCCTTGTTCAATTTTAGCCTTTGTTCATTTTTAAACCCAAATTGAAAAGATGAGGTGTTGTTTGGCATACACTATTCTTTTTAATGCATCAAAACTAAAGTGAGTTAATTCTATTTTAAAATATTAACCTGCATTCCCGCAAACACCTACAATCCTACAGTAGAAAAAAAATATTCCCATAGAGTCGTACATGTGTTCCAACAAGACTGTTAGAAAAACTAAAATGATAGAAAGAAAATAAAAACACAGTCTCGATACCTACGGCTGCATTCCCATAAGTCAAACTATGTTCTCACAAGTCAACTATCAATCCCATGTTGTGGGAATGAAGGTAGAAAAATTGAGGAAAATATAGGGTTGTACGGCTTAAAATACTAACTGTCAATCTCACTAGGTCAAAAACAACATTCCCGCAAGGTCAAATAGTGATCTCGTGATGTGGGAATGAGTGCAAAAAATAAAAATTGTAGAGAATGTCATATGGCTTATAGATGGTACACAGGCAAACCCTCTTGACCAACACACATTCCTGTGTTACGGGAATGCGATCCCGCGAAAAGGGTACACTTAGGCTACTATCAGAATCTGGATAGAGAGTAGAAAAAGATAGAAGACAGAGGTGTTTTCTACATGAATGGGTTCTTGTGAGGCCGTACAAGCATTTCCATGGAGAAATCAGTGTTCCCACATCTGTACTAGCATTCTCACAAAATTGAGGATTTTTCAGAAGTTGTTGCTGTGTAAAATATGACAATGGGAAGGTGTGAGAGGGGACAAGTGTGTAAGAAGTGTAAGAGGTTTTTGATTTCTCATTGGAGGATGTGGAGGTGTTGTCATGAGGGTTGACTTTGAGTTGGATTAGCATTTCTTAATCTTGGATTATGATTGTGCACATGATTAAGGGGTGATTTAGGCTTGGATTAGAGGGTTAGTGGAGGATTAGGGAGATGTGATGGGAGGAGAGAGAATGAGTGGGGGATTAAATTAGCTAAGGATGGATTATTAGCTAATGGAGGAGAATTAGGATTTTTAGAATTAAATATTTTACTTAATTCCAAGTGGGAGGAAAAGGGGGTTTATGAATTAATTTATTTAGATAAATGTATCCATTTAAATTAATAGAGGAATAAGGATTTAATTAATTTTTAGACTATAGGCTTGTCATTTTGATAATTAATTGGGCTATCGTTAATTAATTAGATTAATTAACTACGTGGATGACATTAACTAATTAAATAATGCATGATTATTTAATCAATAATGTGAGTACGATGAATAAATTTAATTAAAATTGTTAGTCAAATTTAGGTGTCTACAAGTATGTGCCCTTGGAGTTAAACTAGTTAGTGTGTATTCATACTAATTCTAAGAGTGCATGATCAGACAAGATAGTATGATGAAGATAAAATTAGTTGATGTGGTACAGACGGTGAACATTAGAACAAAATAGAGTATGCAGCCGACTTTTAGTATTTTGATTAGCGGTTATAATAATTTTTTGTAAAGGCTATGCACCTATTGTAATTAGGTTGTATACATGTAAACATCTTTGTTTGTAAACACACTTGAGCCAATTCACTTGGAAGCATTGTATGTAATCAGTTCTAGGCCGACCTAGTTAATTGTTTTGTTAGCACATATAAAATAAGATGGACCTTTGTAATAAAGCATGTAAGTGGACATAGAGATAAGATAAGTAGAGAAGAGACATGAAAAGTGAAGATAGAATATGTTAGAGATTTAGAAGGGGCTAAAGTATTAGCACATAAAAGGAACTGATCAGACAAGTAGTATCACAACACCATTTCATCCTACAGATATAGTGTGTATCTGAGATTAGAAGGTTGTAGCCTTCACCACTTGAGCAGTGAGCTCTAGGACAGTGCGTCCCCACCCCTAATAGGGTTATTGTAAAAGACACCTAATAGGGTCCAACCTTTGACTAGTTCACTGTACTAAAAGCATTGTAAAGAACAACTCTTAATAGCTTTGCAGTTCTTCTAAGAAGGATCATAAAACACTAGTGCAGTTCTTAGTGGGTGTCAATTCCCACGGGGGTTTTTACCTATCTGGGTTTCCCTGTAACCATATTGGTGTTAGGTGTTGGGATTTTTTATCTTGTTTACATTGATGTTCATATGAGTACTTAATTAATCAAGTTAAGATTCAAGAGCTAAAAAATTGTAAAGATATAGTGAACACTGATTCACCCCCCCTCAGTGTTCCCATTCCTAATAATTAGTATCATAGATCTGGTCCTCTAAAGAAAAGTTTAAACACTTAAGGAGATCAATGGGTTCAGAAGAAGAAAAGAATCTAAAGAAGAATCTTATGATAGCTCTTGAAGACCTTGACAAATCTAAGAAAGAAGTTGAAGAACTAAAATTGAAAGTTAGTGGCACACAAGTATTCATCAAGAAACTAAGACAAGATTTGAAAAATTGTACAAACAATGATTGGGAAAAATGGTTAAGAAGATGAAGGAGGAGAACACATCTCTAAAAGATTAGATTGAAGAGTTGGATGAAAAGCTAACTAACAATCAAGAAGTATATGATGAATAGATCAAAGAGAACCTTCAATTGAATGAAGAATTAAGGCAAGCAAACATGGAAAACTTGGAGCTAAGAAACAACAAAGAAAAGTTGGAATCTGAGTTGAAAGAAGCAAAGAATCACATCAAGAAATTACACACCAGTTCTTATTTGATAGAGTCATAGATATATGCATGAAAGCTAAAAGGAGATACTAGTGATATTGGATTCAATGAAGCACAAAATCAGATTGATGACATGTGAGCAAAGATGAACGCACCTAAAGACACTATAGATGCTAAGGAAACTGGAAATCAAACTAAAGACAATGTTGAACCATCTAAGGATGAGCACAAGCCAATAAAAGAAAATTTTTATGCATGTATCAAGAATGGAAATATAGTAAGGGATTTTAAATAGGTAAGACCTTTCAATGGTTACTATTATTCATGCAATAAATTTGGTTGTAGAGCTATGAATTTTAGAACAAGTCAAAAGAACAAGACTCAGCATAATCAGAGAAATCAGAATCAACCAAATATAATTTCTCAGTGTATTACATGTCAGATATGTAATTATAATGGTCACTTAGCTAGAAAGTGTAAAATGGTAACCGATATTGATGCACCAAGGAATTTAAGGCCTCCAGTTGTAAAAAGTGTAAAGTCATAGGGATTTAAAATGGGATTCCCTCTACATCTGGATGAATGACCCTCAAGGTCATAGGGGGAGCTAATTTAGCTCAAGACCCCTATGCGGCCAATATACTCACCCTTAGAGTATGCACCTTTGGATTTAAAATTTTGGAGACTATTTGATGCTATGTGCAAGAGCGCACTACCTGATCGATTATAGGATGGAAGTTAGAAATTCTCAGTCAAATTCTAGTTTATGTGAAAAGCATTAATGGTGGAAATTTTACTTTATAGTGTACAAAGATTTACAAATCACTCATTGCATTTGAGATAGTGTGATTGGAGACCACAAAAGCCCTAGTAGTTGGATTGTGAAGTGTTTGAGCTTGATTTACCAGTAAAGAAGTGTGATTGATCAGTTACGAAGCCCTAGTCTGACATGATGATTCAGGAGTCTTTGAAAACCTATTTGAAAGATTTAACCAAGTAAGTCATGGATACACCTATTGTATTTGATGTCATGAAAATGAAGAGATATGTTTTTAAAAGGAACCCTTTTAAGTCCACCTTAGATGACCTAGAAGGTGCATTTTCAAGAACCCCTATGGGCATCATGCATGTTGAAGACATTCGTGTATATATACTGTAAGAAGGAACCAGTTGGACTTGATAGGATAAGGTCACACCTTGAGTCCATGATGAAACTAGACAAAATATTCCTAGATGAGTTCACAAATTTGGAAAACCATCCCATTGTTGCATATGCTATGGCATATGAGTTTTATGAATTTGAGTGGATCAAGATATTACTAAGTAGGATTCATGATGACTTATTCTAGTTAGGTGAAGTGCCAGTTAGAATCATAGGACAACTCATTCATGAAATGATAGGCCTCTCTAAGAAAGGTGCCATTCTTCCAGTAGGAAAGGATGTGAGGAAATTAGTTGAACAAGCATGTAAGTCCAAAAGTGATAGGTGTGGTATGACAATTGAGCGTATTGAAGAGAAAGACATCAAATTGATGTTTATGATACTAGGTTACAGGTTTCAGCACACCAATAGGGTGAATAGTGTGTCTGCAACCACTCTTCTTACAACAATCAGACTTGTTAGAGAAGATGGAGAGTTCAATTTGTGTGAGATCTTGCGCACATAATTGATTGATAACATTAGAGCCATCAAGCATGATAAGACCAAAATATTCAAGTTTGGGTCTCTAATCATTTACATGTACTTCCATATAATTGGAAAGGTCTTAGATTTGTACTTAGATAAAAGTATGCCTACAATGCCTCAAATATCTCTTAAGGCATCTACTAAGAGCACATTGAAGGATTACATGGAGCTAGAATTTAAGACATTTAGGATCAAAATGTAGATGAGGTATAGGATACCAGAAAGTATTATTGAGAAATACAAAGACAACATTTATTTTATGGTAGAAGTTGACATAACATGTATGGAAGTAGTTGACCCTAGAACAAAGTGGATCCATCCACTTGGTTATGAGGTAGAAGAACCAATCTTGGAATCTTATGCACAAGTACTACTTTCAGCACCTAAGGACCCTAATGAACCTAGATGGGGAACTTATGAAGAAAAGACAAGGGAAGTTGATGCAATTCTAAATAGTGCAACAACTAAGATGAAAGCCTCTAAGATTACATCTGAGATACTCAAAATTCATGGTGTAAGATAGGAAGATCTTGACAAAGCAAGAGAAGAAAACATAGTCTTGGAGATTGAGAGCACATCCATAGTGGAAACTAAAACTGATGATCCTAAAATGAAGAAAGTCAAGATTGAGAAGACTAATGATCCAAAGGATAAATAGGGTAAAACACAAGTTATCCCTCATGCGCCCAAAGATACAATTGATCTAACATCACCTCTTGAGTATAAGATAATGACCAAAAGGAAGAAGGAGACCAGTGCAAGCCACCCATCCTCATAGAACACTAGAAGTTATAAAAAGAACACTCAAGCACATCCACAAGTAGGTTTTAGATGTAGTCTTCAAGTGTTGAAAACAAGGATTATTGAGGTGATGCAGGAGCATCTTGGGTCTTTGGCAATCTTGCATCAACCAAAAACATTTTTTGATTTCTGTACCTATTTGCTGTAGTTTTCTTTATAATGTTTTCATTTGATAGTTTCATGGTGTATGAATCTTACATCATGTTGGGGACCTATTTGGGAACCTTCTCCTATGAACACATCAAGTTTGGATGGACTGTTTCAAAGTTACAATGATTTTCCTTGTCATCGAAATAGTGTTTTCCTAAAGTTTTGGTGTTGATTGTTCATGTTGGTAATACCTAAAGTAATACCATTTTCCAAGAGCATAGCTTCCAATTCATTATGAGTCAAAATTTATGACCTTTTTGGCACAGGACCTATTTTCTGCCAGTTTCACGTCTGAGCGGTTCCTACAATTTTGGTGCTGATTGTTCATGTTGGAGATCTTGATCCATAAAGAATTTTCTTTTATGCACTTAAGGAATTTAAAAGGACCTAAAGTACTACCATTTTCCAAGAGCACAGCTTCCAATTCTTTATGAGTCAAAAGTTATGCCTATTTTTCCTCAGGACCTATTTCCTGCCAGTTTTTGGGTGAAACGTGTGGTGTTTCTTCTTGCGATGTTCCGTGTGCTCATATGGGACCTTGCACACTTAAACGAATGTTCTTGGGTCAAGTTAGGACCTAAATCCAAAGGTGCATCAATTTATATTCATTCTAGCATTAGTTTTGGTTTAAATATTGAGACTGGACGTATATTGTAATTAAATGCCTGACTAGCCAACCTGTGGCTTAGCTGGCTATATAAGGGGTCTAGATTGATGTCGTAGAGCATCATGGGTGAGATATAGGAAGGATTATCAAGATACATCATTGGAGAAAAAGATAGGATGCAAGTTGTAATTCTAAATTCATAATTCTCATTGTATAAGGCAAAAACCCAGAAGGCCTCACAACCAGGCATGTTCAAAGAAATAATATAATTCTTTGTTGTTGCTACTAGTTGATTGTCTCATATCCATTGTGTTTCCATTGTGTTCATGTGATATTTATATTGCTTCCATTGTGTAACTTTGAGCAAGGGCTTGTTGTGGATTCAAGTGGACTCAATTCTGCTTGATTTTGCTTGTATCTACCCTTCCCCTGTGTCAAGTGGTATCAGAGCGAGTTCTTTCTTATGGATTGGATCATGGAGAACCTTATTGGATTTGGTTGTAGGGTGGCAGATCTAAGATCTAACCTATAACTTGTAGAAGGTTACGATCTTGCTGGAACCTAATTGTCAAGATGGTTCATGGTAGAGGAAATGATAATGCTAACATGGATATGTTGAGGCAAATTGCAACTAGGCTTGAAGTTGTAGAGACAGCCCAGAGAAGAGGAGCACATCTTGAAGATGTTAGTTATGAAGAAGAAGAAGTAGCACCTAATGCTGAACTTGAAGTTGAACAAGATGAGGAAAGACTTTTGAGAGTTTTGTCTAAGGCTGACTCCAGACCTACAGTTCAAGTTGCTTGCTATGATGGAAGACTTGAGACCAATACACTTTTGGATTGGATCTCTAAGATGGATAAATACTTTGAGTATAAAGGTACTCCTGATAATAAGAAGGTTAAGATAGTAGTCACAAAGTTGAAAGGGCATGCATCTCTTTGGTGGGATCATTTGCAAACTGAGAGATAGAAGAGAGGAAAAGAAAAGATCAAAACATGGATGAAGATGCTTGGAAAGATGTAGAAGAAGTTCCTTCCAGCTGACTACCAAGTTATTCTGATGAGAAAGATGCAAAATCTAAGACAAAAGGACATGAGTGTGAAAGAATATACTGAGGAATTTTACAAATTGGATATCAGATCTGGACATGTGGATGATGAAGTTGAGAAGGTGGCTAGATATCTGAATGGCCTAAGGACATCTATTCAAGATGAGATTAGTTATGTGAAGATTGATAGTGTGGAAGAAGCATACCAATTTGCTTTGAAGGCTGAAGAAAGATTGACAAAAAGACATTATCAAAGACAAAGAGGAAGAGGTGGCAGATTTCAGAGAAGTAGAGGTAGATCTAATGGAGAAAGTAGTAGATCTAAAAATTTAGTGCAAGATAAAGGATGGAAAGATGAGCCTACTAAAAGAGGTAATTACTCTAGAAGTAGCTATACTGGTTACTCTAGGAATAAAAATAATGGTAGAAGAGAAGAGAAATCTTGGTTTAAAGGTACTTGTTAAAAATGTGGTGAAGAAGGACATAGAGCTTTTGAATGTACTAACTCTAGAAAAAAGACTGGAGGTAATGGTAGAAATAATTTGGCTTGTGAAGAAGTTGAGGAAATGTCTAATGAACCTGAACATGGTGAGAACTTGATGCTAAGAAGGATCTTGTGTAATGAAGAAGCTAGTGAGGAACCTATTCTGAGGAAAAGTTTGTTCAGAACCAAATGTAAGATTGCTAACAAATGTTGCAAGGTAATCATTGATAGTGGAAGTTCTGATAATTTGGCATCTGAAGAGCTAGTCAACAAGTTGCAGTTGTAGAGATTGAAACATCCTAAGCCTTACCATATTGCTTGGATCCAGAAGGAGCATAAACTACTTGTAAGTGAAAAATGCCTTGTTAAATTCAAAATTGGGAATTATCATGATGAAGTCTTGTGTGATATTATGTCTATGGATTGTTGTCATATTATTTTGGGTAGACCTTGGTAGTATGATAGGAAAGCTTTGCATGATGGTAGATTGAATCAATATACTATTTGGATGGATGGAAAGAAACAAGTGTTGTTGCCTTTGATAGAGAAGTTTGATGAAAGTCACCGTACTATAGTCAGAGTATGCTTGTTTGATGATAAAACATTTACAAGAGAAATGGAAGAACATAATATTTTCTTTTCATTGAAGCATAAAAGTGGACAGTCAAATAAGGTTGCTGATGCCTTGAGCAGAAGAAGAAATTTTCTAATAGAAATGAGAGTTGAAGTACTTGGTTTTGATGATTTGAAGTATTTGTATGAGGCTGACATTGATTTTTTAGAGCCTTGGAAAGCTTGTAAAGAACACACAGTGAGTGATAAGTGGTCTGATTATTTCATTCAAGAAGACATGTTGTTTAAAGGAGTTCAATTGTACATACCTAGAGGATCTATGAGAGAGAACATAATGAAGGAGAAACATAGCGGTGGACTTGTTGGACATTTTGGGATTGATAAGATAGTGAATTTGATTTTAGAAAGATACTTTTGGCCATAGATTTATAGAGATGCACAGAGAATGGTTAGAGATTGTAGGATTTGCCAAACAATGAAAGGAACTAGTCAGAATTCAGGATTGTATACACCTTTGCTTGTACTTGATAGACCTTGGGAAGATGTGAGTATGGACTTTGTTCTTGGATTGCCTAGAACTCAGAGAGGTAATGATTCTATTTTGGTAGTGGTTGATATATTTTCTAAGATGGCTCATTTCATACCTTGTAAGAAGACATCTGATGCATTGCATGTAGCTGAATTATTCTTCAAGGAAGTGGTAAGATTGCATGGTTTTCCTAAATCTATTGTTTCAGACAGAGATACTAAGTTTACTAGTTATTTTTGGAGGACACTTTGGAAGAAGATGAATACTGATTTGAAGTTTAGTTCTACATTTCACCCTTAGACAGATGGACAAATTAAAGTTGTGAACAAAAGTTTGGGAAACTTGTTGAGATGTTTAGTTGGAGAGAAACTTGCTAATTGGGATTTGATTTTGGCACAAGTAGAGTTTGCATATAATAATTCAGTGAATAGAAGCACTAAGAAGACACCATTTGAGATTGTTAATGGATTTCATCCTAAGGGAACCATAGAGCTAAGAGATTTACCTACTGAGACTAGAAGAAGTGTTGAAGCTGATCATTTTGCATAATACATGAGAACTTTACATGATGAAGTTAAAAAGAATTTGGAGGACAGTAATCTGAAATATAAACAAAGAGTAGATAAGAGAAGGAGACATAAATCATTTGAAGTTGGACATGAGGTTATGATTCATTTGAAGAAGAATAGATTTCTAGTTGGTACCTACAACAAGCTGAAAATGAAGAAGTTTGGACCTTGTAAGATTCTGAAGAAGTTTGACAGTGGAAATGCTTATGAAGTAGAATTGCCAGAGGACATGGATATATCACCTGTATTTAACATTGCTGATATATTTGAGTACTTTGAATCAAATGAAGAGATAGAAGATAATCCAAATCATCCTATGAAAAATAAGGATAGCATTGAAAAGATCTTGAATAGCAGAGTTGGCAAGAGTACAAGAGGAAAAGACTACATGGAATATCTAGTTCAGTGGAAAGATAAGCCAGTTGAGGACAGTTCATGGATTACACAAGCTAAGTTGGATATTTATGATTTAGGTTAGAGTATGAGTAGTACCTGATATGGACATCAATTCTTTATTTACCCTAGGTGTCTAATGCAGGAGCATCTTGGGTCTTTGGTAATCTTGCATCAACCAAAAACATTTTCTGATTTCTGTACCTGTTTGTTGTAGTTTTCTTTATAATGTTTGCATTTGATAGTTTCATGGTGTTTTAATCTTACATAATGTTGGGGACCTATTTGGGAACCTTCTCCTATGATCACATCAAGTTTGGATGGACTGTTTCAAAGTTACAACTATTTTCCTTGCCGTCAGAATAGTGTTTTCCTGTAGTTTTGGTGCTGATTGTTCATGTTGGTTCTCTTGATCTATAAGGAATTTTATTTTTCTCACATAATTAAATGAAGAGGACCTAAATTAATACCATTTTCAAAGAGAACAACTTCCAATTCATATGAGTCAAAAGTTATGGCCTTTTTGGCACAAGACCTATTTTCTGCCAGTTTCACGTCCGAGCAGTTCCTGCAGTTTTGGTGCTGATTGTTCATGTTGGAGATCTTGATCCATAAGTAATTTTATTTTTCAAACATAATGACTTGAAGAGGACCTAAATTTCTACCATTTTCCAAGAGTTCAACTTCCAATTATTTATGAGTCAAAAGTTATTCCTATTTTGCCTCGGGACCTATTTCCTGCCAATTTTTGGGTGAAACGTGTGGTGTTTCTTCTTGTGATGTTCAGTGTGCTCATATGGGACCTTTCAAACTTAGAGGCATGTTCCTAGGTCAATTTAGGACCTAAATCCAAAGGTGCATCAATTTATATTCATTCTAGCATTAGTTTTGGTTTAAATCTTGAGACTGGACCTATATTGTAATTAAATGCTTGACTGGCCAACCTGTGGCTTAGCTGGCTATATAAGGGGTCTAGATTGATGTAGTAGAGCATCATGGGTGAGATATAGGAAGGATTATCAAGATACATCATTGGAGAAAAAGATAGGATGCAAGCTATAATTCTAAATTCATAATTCTCATTGTATAAGGCAAAAACCCGGAAGGCCTCATAGTCGGGCATGTTGAAAGAAATAATATAATTCTCTATTGTTGCTACCAGTTGATTGTATCATATCCATTGTGTTTCCATTATGTTCATGTGATATTTATATTGCTTCTGTTGTGTAACTTTTAGCTAGCACTTGTTGTGGATTCAAGTGGACTCAATTTTGCTTGATTCTGCTTGTATCTACCCTTCCCCTACGTCATGAGGAAGGTAGAATTGTTCAAATAGGGAAATTCTATGAGAAATATAGTGAGATTGATAAATCAAAAATACATGGAATGATAATAAAACACATGCTCAAGTTCAAGAAGACAGTCCCATTGGAAAGTTATCTATACTAAAGTATATGACTAGATATAGTGTTGTCATTATGGCAACAAAGTCATATAGTAGTTTGGAGTCAGTGCACTAAGTGTAAAGATCAAAAATTAGTTAAGTGTTGAAGATTGGACAGCATACAATGCACCAGAGACTCAAAGCATCAGCGCACATTTGTACAGATGAATTAAGGTATATGCCCTAGAAGTTAAGGTTGTTAGACTATACTTATGCTTAGTCTAAGAGCGCATAAGTATATATACAAAGATGTGAAAATTATAATTAGTTGAAGTTGCATAGCCAGTGTGTGCTAGTAGAGAATAGAGCATAGAGCCAACAGTGACTATTTTGGTTTGTGATTGTAAAATAATAGTGTAGAGGCTATGCACCCATTGTATTTAGGTTTCCAACATATGTATATGTATAATTTTAAGCACGCTTAAGCCAATTCATTTGGAAGCATTATTTTTAATTAGTTATAGGGCTGACCTAATTGTATAATTGGTATGAGCATATAAATATAAGGTGCACCCATTGTATTTGACATGAAAGTGGAAATAGAGTTGTGAGAAGCAGTGCAAAGGTATGCAAAGAGAGCATATGATGTATTAGAGCTTTTCAAGAGGTCAAAGCATCAGTGCACCAAAGGAACTGATTTGACAAGCAATGTCACAATGATAGTTTACCTACAGATATAGTGTGTATCTAATTCAAAAGGTTGTAGCCTTCATCATTTGAGCAATGAGCTCTAGGACAGTGAGTCCACTCCCCTAACAGGGATCATTGTAAAAGACTCCTAATAGGGTTTGACCCTTAACAAGGTCTACTATACTAAAAGCATTATAAAGCTACTCCTAATAGGGTAAAGGATCTTCTAACAAGGATCGCAAAATACTAGTGTAGATTATTAGTGGGTATCAAGTCCCACCGGGGTTTTTACCTATTTGGGTTTCCCTATAACCATATTGGTGTCATGTGTTGATTTCATGTTTCATGTTTAATTCAGTATTTAAGCATTTATAATTCATTATTTAGATTAAATTAAAATGTTAAAATATAGTGAACACTGAGTCACCCCCCCCTCTTAGTGTTCCCATTCCTAATAATTGGTATCAGAGCTCTGGTCCTTAGCAAAGAAGTTTAACCACTTGAGGAGATCATGGACAAAGTAGAAATGAAACATCTAGAGAAGAATCTTGAAGCAGCTCTTGAAGACCTGGGCAATTCAGAAAAATAAATTGAAGAACTAAAAGAAAAAGTCAGTGATGCTTAATTAGTTATCAAAAGACTAAGAAAGGATTTGAAAGGACACTCTAGCAATGATCTTGAAGAAAAAATCAAGAAGTTGAATGGAGAAAATAAGTCCTTGAAAGAACAACTTGAAGAGTTTGATGATAAGCTGACTAATAATCAAGAAGTCTATGATGAATAGATCAAAGAAAACCTTCAGTTGAATGAAGAACTAAGGAAAGAAAACATGGAAATCTTGGAGCTAAGAAACAAAAAAGAAAGCTTGAAATCTGAATTGAAAAAGTCAAAGGATCATATAGCCAAATTACACACCAGTGTTGAATTGGTAGAATCACTATTGTATGCAAAAATAATCAAAGGAGACACTAGCTATATCAGCTACAATGAAGCACAAAATCAAATTAATAGTATGTGAGCAAGAAAGGATTCACAAAAGAACTCTACAGATGATGAGAAGACTAAAGATCAAACCAAAGACAATGGTGGTCCTCCTAGGAATGAGCACAAGCTAGTAGAACACACCTATTTTTCATGTAACAAGCATGGACACATTGCAAGGAACTATATAGAGGTAAAACCTTTTAATGGTTACTGTTATACATGTAATAGATTTGGTCATAGAGCAATAAATTGCAAGACCAGTAAGAAGAGTAGGATTCAGCATGATCAAAGAAATCAGAATCAGACAAATGTTAGAAGTTTTCAGAATGTTACATGTCAAATATGTAACTATAAAGGTCACTCAGCTAGAACATGCAAAATGGTGACTCATGTCAATGCACCGATGAATAATAGACCTCCAGTGATTTTTCACACTTGTAACAAGGTTGGACATATCTCAAAGTTTTGGAGATCAAGGACATAATGTCAAGAAAGCCCTAAAAAGACCGAAGAACCAGTGTTGGATCCTGAAGGAGAAGTCAAGTTTTTGAAGGCCTCAGAAGATGCAAGCTTGATTTGGCCATAAGAAAAGAAGGACAATGTTGTTGAGAATGTATTGGATGCATCCCAAGTGGATGCACCCTCTACATCTACTTAAATGGCGTGCAGGGTCATAGGGGGAGCTAATTTAGCTCTAGACCCCTACGTGGCTGGTATACTAATCCTTAGAGTATGTGCCTTTGGACTTAAGCTTTTGGAGTGTATAGACACCTTTGTGAAAGATCGTACATGTTGATTGTTAGTAGAGCTTGAGTTTGAAATTTTGAAGTGACAGCCTGGTTTACATGAGTTGCATTAATGGTGAATTTCTTACTTTAAGTACACAAAAAGTTATTTGTTCTCTCATTGCATTCATATTTAGAGTGATTGGAGAGCAGATTGAGCCTTGGAAGTTGTTGTGAAGATTTGAGATTGAGCTATCAGTAATTGCAGTGCATTTGATTAGTTGCAAGAAACCCTAGCTCATTGGGCCAATTCAGAAGCTATCAGAACATCTCAAAGATCATTTAGAAAGTGAATATCAAGTAAGTCATGGCCACTCCTATTGTTAATGATGTTGCTAAGAAGAAGAGGTATTTTTTCAAGAGGCACCCATTTAAATCAACCCTAGATGATTTAGAGGGAACATTCTCCTGCACGCTGATGGGTGTCATGCATGTAGAAGACATAAGGGCTTACATCTATTGTAACAAGGAACCTGTTGGACTGGATAGGTTAAGGGCACACATGGACACAATGTTGAAATTAGACAAAATGTTCATGGATGAATACACCAAATGGAATGATCACCCCATTATTGAATATGCCATGGCATATGAATTCTATGAAACTGAATGGATTAAGATATTGTTGAGCAGAATCCATGATGACTTGTTTTGGATTGGAGATGTACCAATAATAATAATAGGAGACCTAATTCATGAGATGATAGGCCTTTCTAAGATAGGCGCCATCCTTCCTATGGGTAAGGATGTCAAGAAAATGGTGGAGCAAGTGTGTAAATGCAGAAGTGATAAGCGCAACATGACCATTGAGCCTATAGCATAACTAGACATCAAGTGGATATCAATGATATTGGGTTATAGATTTCATCACACCAGTAGGGTGAATAGTGTGTCTACATGCACTATTCTAGTAGCCATCCATCTTGTGCAAGAAGATGGAGAGTTCAACTTGTTTGAGATCTTGCACGCATAGTTGATAGACAATATCAAAGCTATAAAACATGACAAGACTAAGGTATTTAGGTTTGGGTCCCTAATCATCTATATGTACCTTCATATAGTTGGTAAAGTGTCAAACTTCTATCTAGACAAGTCCATTCCTACCATGCCTCATATATCAAACAAGGAAACCACAGAAAGAACACTTAGAGATTATATTACTTTGGAATTGAAGACCTTCAAAGCAAAGATGCAGATGAGGTACAAGATTCCTAAGAGTATTGTAGAGAAGTATAAAGATACAATATGCTTCATGGTGGAGATTGATACATGTATGGAAGCTATGGAACCTAGAACTAAGTGGATTCATCCACTTGGGTATGAGGTTGAAGAACAAGTTCTTGAAGCTTATGCATAGGTACTACTATCAGCCCCAAAGGATCTCAATGAACCTAGGTGGGGAACCTATGAAGAGAAGACTAGAGAAGTTGATGCTAAGCTGAACAGTGCTGCAAAAAAGAGAAAGGTTGCAAAGGTCACATCAAAGATCCTAATAATACATGGTGTATCACAAGAAGACCTTGATAAAGAAAGAGATGAGAAGATTTCCCTAGAATTGAAGAGCACAATAGAAGAATAAGAAGATCCCAAGGTGAAAAAGATAAAAATTGAGAAAGATGACAGTCAAAAGGATAAAGAGGACAATACTCCTTCTACGCCCAAAGATACTCCTCCAAAGTATAAGTCTTTATTCAAGAGAAAGAAAGAAGCTAGCACCAGTCATCCATCCTCGCAAGCATTAAGGAGAAGGAAAAACATTCAAGCACCTCCTAAGGTAGGATTTACGCCTAGCCTTAAATTTTTGAGCTCTAGAATTATTGATGAGGGAAGAATTGATCAAGTAGGGAAACATTATGAATCATTTAGTGAGATTGATAAGACATAAATTCATGATATGATCATCAAACATATGATAAAGTTTAGAAAGATAGTTCTTGAGTTGAAAATAGAAATTCTAGATAATGTATGGGACATTTTAGAACATCTAAAGAGATAAGCTAATGAGGAAGATCAAAGAATAAGAGAAAAAGTATTAGAAGATAATCTACCTATATGTTCTAAAGAAGAAGAGAAACTAATATAGAATTTGGTGAATCCACACCTAAGAACTAAAATGAGGACTCTTCACATCATGAATAAAGATTATGAGTTGATTACAAATAAAATAGAGAAGGCCTTTGAAAAGGTGTTATTGGAGCAATAGATCAAACCACCCACTACGCCCATCACTCATGCACCCATTAAGGAAGATAAAGTGGCAGAGCCCACTAATGTACCAAAGATAGGTCCTCAGGACTCAGCGCCCATAGCAGAAACTCAAAAAGTAGGTCAGTCTACACCTATGATAGAATCACCCAAATATAGCACAATTATCATAGATAATGTGGAAATAGCCATGGCGGCTACTGATAAGGAGTTGGACAAGTTTGAGGAAGCATTTGTCAGCACTGAGGAAGCATAAATCTTATGTAGCAATAACCCCCCAACTCAGAAAGAAGTAATCATACAAAATATATCTGATGAGAAAGAAGAAGAAAAGAAAGGAGTAAAGGTAGAAAAGAAAGATGAATCTTCTATTGATTTGGTCAAGGTGAAGCAAGAGCTGATGGATAGCACTCCCATCACTCCCTCCTTGGCATTGTTGTCCAGTTTCACACCTGACACTAGTAGTTTGGACTCCTGGAAGGAAGAGACCTGATTACATTCAACATCCTAGCTATGGAGAAGGTGAAGGAGAAGAAAGTAATGAGGAATCCTCTCCTGGTGGAATCAGTAAATATTTTGAACAATTTTCTACTAGATAGTAAGAAAATGGTAAATGTACATTCAGTTGATGATGTGAGCATAGTCATCTCTCAGTTCAAAGTAAAATTTTCAAGCCTAGAAGAATCTGCAGCCATAGTGGCAGAGGAGAAATACTTAAAGAAGAGACTCAATGAGCTAATGAGCAATTTTTCACTAGACTTAAACTCTCTTAAGTCTGGTTAGTCATCATTGAAGGAGTTTGTAGATCAAGGAAGGAAAGTCATTGCAGGATCCATGGATCAAGATAAGTTCATTGATTCCCATCTTAAGAAGATCAAAGATGCAGAGGCAATGATTGAGAAGGTGAAGATTTCAGTGCTAGACATAGCCACTAATGTAAACATGTGTAAAAATGTCTATCAAGGTTAGTTGGACATAATTGAGAAGGCAGAGAAAGAAATGGAGAAGATAAGTTCCAAACAGACTCAATTGAGGAATGCTCTTGCGCCCTCACTAAACATTCTCAATCAAAACATAAAGGAGATTGATGCAACCATGATAACCTATGATCAAGGTTTGAGAACATAATTGGAGAAGATGGAGAAGCTTCAATATGCATTATGCACCCATCTATAGATAGTCAATTCTCTGATAACCTTTTGGAAGAAGGAGATCTAGAAACTCAAGATTGCATATCTAGATGTTTTCCCTTAGTAAGTGTATGTAGATAAATTTTTTGGATGCACCTTTGTCATTAATCTCAAAGGAAGATTTGTATAGAATATGGAATACGTATATGTATAGGGATATATAAGAGTTTGTATAAAATGTATAGAAGACAAAAGAAATTTGTGTAAAGGAACAGTTAGAGACTTGGCCATATTCCTTTGTTGCCATCAATGATAAAGGAGGAGATTGTTGGCAAGTTTTCTATACTGAAGTATATGACTAGATATAGTGTTTGCATTATGGCAACAAAGTCATATAGTAGTTTGGAGTTAGTGCACTGATGGGGAGGCTAGGATAGACTAGCTTAGTCTATGCCCCTGATCCTCTCTAGGATCCAAGTGTTCTTCTGACACCCCTGATGGTCTATAGGCTTCCTTGTTTCTCCAAGGATCCTTTGACTTGCCTAACCTACCCACCAAGTTAAACTATCTCATCTAACAACATGACAAGCTTTGCTTTCAAGCTACTATCCCTTACATAGGCTCATAAGGGTCTTTTTGGCTTCCAACTCTTTCCCAAACTCCAACAGTGAATTTTATGAGTTCCAAGGTGTTCTTGGGTCATTTGACACCCCTTTAATGTAGTAGCAAGTTTGGGTCATCACCCAATTGCATAGTTCCTTTGTAAAACAGGGCTACTAGAATTGTTATGTATGTGGAGCCTAATCAGACTTATCCATGGGGTCAAGGGGCAGAGCCCCTTGCTGGGTCCTGGGGTAGTGCCCTAGGTGGGGTCAAGGGGCTAAGAATGAATTAATAATATTGTAAAGTGTCGGCCATCTATTTTCTATTACTCTGAGTATTTTTTCCCTAATTTCGTTATGTCAAAAATACTTGTAAAAAGGGCTTAGGGTTTGAGATTGAATGTATGAGGGATCATTGTAGCTTCCTACGGTGGTATTGAGTTGCAGGTTTCAGATTGTAATTGCTAGATAATAATAAAGATATTTGACTTGCTGTTGGTGGATGTAGCCCAAGGATTGGGTGAACCATGTTAAATTCTGTGTTATTGTGTTCTCGCTTGTTTGTTAATATTTGCATTTTCTGCTTATTATCCTAACAAGTGGTATCAAAGCTAAGTTATTTTATTCATTCTTTCATCTATTCTCTGAAGCAGGTCTCATGAGTTAGTGGGAGAGTCTCTCGATTAAGTGGGAGAAATGGCAGAGGAGGGTAGGCTGAAGGTTGATAATTTTAATGGGAAAAACTTCCAGTTATGGAAGATGCAAATGGAGGACTATCTCTATCAGAAGGATCTATGGCGGCCATTAGAGGGAATAGCCAAGAAAGAGGTAGCAATGTCTTAGGAAGATTGGGATATTTTGGATAGGAAGGCATTGGAGAGTATTCATTTATGCCTAGCACAATTAGTGGCATTCAATATTACTAGAGAATGAAAGCTAAAGATCTGATGGACACCCTAGCGAAGTTGTATGAAAAGCCTTCAGCTTCAAACAAGGTATTTCTTATGAAGCATTTATTTAATATGAAAATGGTAGAAGGTGGGTTAGTCATTGATCATTCGAATGATTTTAATACAGTTACAAGTTAGTTAACCTCAGTTAAAATTACTTTCAATGATGAGGTTAGGGCTCTCTTGATTTTGTGTTCTTTGCCAAAAAGTTGGAATGGCTTGGTAATGGCTATTAGTAATTCTATTTTTGGTTCAAATGCCCTAAATTTTGATGATGTTGTTGGTGTTATATTGAGTGAGGAAATTCATAGGAAAAGCTCAAGGGTATCCACATTGGGTAGTGTATTGAATGCAGAAAGAAGAGGTAAAACAAGAGATAGAGGAAACAACTCTGGAAATCATGGGAAATCAAGAGGAAAATCAAAGGGAAAGAGGTCTGAATCCAAAGGGCCAAATGATTGTTGGTACTGTGGAAAACTAGGTCATAAGAAGAGAGATTTTTGGTCTTGGAAGAAAGATCAAGGAGACAAAAATGATGGAAACAAGGAGGAAAATGTGGTAAGTAACAAATTCGAAGAGGATGCTTTGCTTTTGTCTTTAGAAAATGTTGATGATTCATGGGTGTTAGATTCGGGGGCTTCATTTCATGCTACAACCCGTAGAAGTTATTTTGTTGATTATGTCCAAGGGGGTTTTGGGCTAGTTTATTTGGGAGATAATGAACGCTATCAAATTGTTGGAAAAGGGAAAATCAAGATTAAGTTGCACAATGGGAATCATTGGCTACTACAAGAGGTAAGACATGTTCCAAGGCTGAGTAGAAATTTAATTTCAGTAGGGCAACTCACTGATGAGGGTTGCACAATTACTTTTAATGATAAAAATTGGAAGGTTTCAAAAGGTTCCTTAGTAGTAGCAAAAGGTGTGAAAGTAGGCACCTTATATCTTTGTACAAGTCATACTGTTCCCTCTACTTTAATTGTTTCAGAGAAAAATGAATGTTCAGGAATAGTTGCTACAGTCGAGTAGGTAGAACAAGAGATAGTAGCTGGAGATTCTGAAATAGTGTTGTGGCACAATAGACTCGGGCACATGAGTGAGAAAGGTATAAAATTACTTCATTCAAAGAAAGCTCTACCAAGTCTAAAATGTGTTAATAAGGATTTTTGTGAAAGTTGTGTGTATGGAAAGCAAAAGAGAGTCAGTTTTGTAAAGAGTGGCAAGGAAAAGAAAGATGAAAAATTAGAGCTTGTGCATATAGATGGATGGGGTCCAGCTCAGGTATCTTCCCTTGGTGGCTCTCAGTATTATGTTACATTCATTGATGATGCAACTAGGAAACTATGGATATATTTCATTAGACAAAAATCTGATGTATTTGAAACTTTTAAGAAATGGAAAAGCTTGGTTGAAAATGAGACTGGAAAAAGATTAAAATGTCTTAGATTTGATAATGGTGGTGAGTATTGCAGCAAATAATTTGAAGATTATTGCACCTCTACTGGTATTCATAGATAGAAAACTATACCAAGGACTCCACAAGAAAATGGAGTGGTTGAATGCATGAATAGGACAATAATGGAGTGTGCAAGGAGTATGAGGTTGCATGCTAGGCTGCCCAAAAATATGTGGGTAGATGCTGTGAACACTATTGTTTATTTAATCAATAGAGGCCTCTCCACTCCTTTGGACTCTGGTATTCTAGAGGAAGCATGGAGTGGTAAGAAGGTGAGTTATTTTTTCTCAAAACCTTCAGTTGTGAAGGTTTTGCACTTATAGATTTTGAAAATAGAAACAAGTTGGAAGCTAAGTCAAAGAAATGTGTATTTGTTGGATATGGCATTGTTGAATTTGGTTATAAGCTTTGGGATTTTGAAAATCATAAAATTGTAAGAAGCCAAGATGTCATATTCAATGAGAAAGTGTTGTACAAAGATCTGTTGCAGTAGCATGAGAAGAAAGAAAATGATTATGTAGTGCTAGATGACATTCCAAATGCTAATGTTCCAAAAATTCCTTATGCTCCTTAACAACAGCAACAACAAATACCACACACCCCAGTGAATGTTAGATGGTTAACAAGGCTAAGTAGACCTCCACATAGATTTTCACCTTCTTTGTATTCTATATTATTAACTGATGCTGGTGGACCTAAATGTTATAATGAAGCTATGTAGGTGGATACAAAACTTCAATGGGAGTCTGCAATGATAGATGAAATGGACTCTTTGCTGAAAAATCAAACATGGGATTTATGTCAGTTACCTGTAGGAAAATAGGCTTTGTAGAATAAATGGGTTTACAGGTTGAAAGAAGAAGGTGGAGGTAAGAAAAGATTTAAAGCCAGATTAGTTGTAAAAGGATTTGCACAGGAACATGGTATTGATTTTGATGAGATTTTTTCTCCAGTTGTTAAAATGACTTCTATTCGTATTGTTTTAAGTATTGTGGCTACTAAGGATTTGCATTTAGAGTAGCTTGATGTTAAAACAACCTTTCTTCATGGTGATTTGAATGAAGAAATTTATATGGTACAACCACAGGGATATGAGGTCAAGGGTAAGGAGAGTTTAGTGTGCAAATTGTAGAAAAGTTTATATGGCCTGAAGCAAGCACCTCGACAATGGTATATTAAATTTGATACTTTTCTACATGATAATGGATACACTCATTGTAATTATGACCATTGTGTTTATTTCAAGAGGTTAAATAATGATAGCTACATTATTCTATGTTTATATGTTGATGATATGCTTGTAGCTGGTTCTAACATGGATCATAGTAAGGGGTTGAAATAATCGTTAGCAAAATATTTTGCTATAAAGGATTTGGGGGCAGCAAAACAAATCCTTGGCATGAAAATTTGCAGAGATAGGAAGAACAAAAAATTAACTCTATCTCAAGCTGATTATGTTGAGAAGGTGTTGCATAGATTCTACATGAAGGATGCCAAAGCTGTCACTACACCTTTGCTTGGTCATTTGAAATTGACTAAAGAAATGTGTCCAAAGACACCAAAAGAAGAGGCAAGAATGTCCAAGATACCTTATGCTTCAGCTGTAGGGCACTTAACGTATGCTATGGTATGTACTAGGCTAGATATTGCACTTGCAGTGGGAGTTGTTAGCCGGTATATAAGTCACCATGGGATTGAGCATTGGAATGCAGTCAAATGGATTCTCATATATTTGAGAGGTACATTGAATAAGTGTTTACACTTTGGGGGCTCTTCTACTATTGTTCATGGCTATGTTGACTTAGATTTGGCAGGAGATATTGATACTAGATGGAGTACTACAGGTTATGTATTTACTATTGGTGGGACAATAGTGAGTTGGATTTCTCGGTTACAAAAGGTGAATGCTTTATCTACTACAAAGGTAGAGTATGTTGCTACTACAGAGGCAGCCAAGGAGATGATATGGCTTCAATTCTTCATGGAAGAATTGGGACATCCACAGGTAGATAATTATTTGTATTTAGATAGTCAGAGTGTCATTCATCTTGCAAAGAATTCTGCTTTGCACTCAAAAAAAAAGCACATATAGTTGTGATATCATTTCATTCAGTCAGTATTGGATGATGGACAATTAAGGTTGGAGAAGATACATACAGATGATAATCTAGCAGATATGTTTACAAAGGTAGTCATAAGGGAGAAGTTGAATTCCTATTTAGCTTCGGTTGGTCTTCTAGATTGAACAGAATAAAAGAACAGATGAGTCCAGGGTGGTTTCATTATTCCAGTGTGACCTACAGGTTTTGGTCAATTAGTCTCCAAGTGGGAGGATATTGTTGTGGAGTTTGATCAATCTCCAAGTGGGAGATTGTTATGTATGTGGAGCCTAATCAGACTTATCCATGGGGTCAAGGGACAGAGCCCCTAGCAGGGTCCTGGGGCAGCACCCCAAGCAAGGTCAAGGGGTAGAACCCCTGATGGGGTCAAGGGGTAGTGCCTCTTGTGAGGCCCCTTGAGGGGCAGTGCCCTAGGGTAGGGTCAAGGGGTAGCACCTCTTGATGCTAAGAATGACTTAATAATATTGTAAAGTGTCGGCCATCTATTTTCTATTAGTCAGAGTATTTTTGCCCTATTTTTGTTATGTCAAAAATACTTGTAAAAAGGGCTTAGAGTTTGAGATTGAATGTATGAGGGATTATTGTAGCTTCCTGAGGTAGTGTTCAGTTGAAAGTTTTAGATTGTAATCACTAGATAATAATAAAGATATTGGACTTGATGTTGGTGGACATAGCCTAGGGATTGGGTGAACCACATTAAATTCTATGTTATTGTGTTCTCTCTTATTTGTTAATATTTGCATTTTCTTCTTATTAGCCTAACAAGAATAAGCCCAATTAGGCCTCCTCTAGTTTTCTAGGGCTTTTGGCACCTTTCCCTCACAATACCAAGGATAGGGTTCTTAAGTAACCCTCATTCATTTACCCAATCCTCAAGGATTTTTGGGGTCTCAGGTCTCCAAGAATTCATACAGTGCTTGTACCAAAATTGAGGGTTTTAAGGGTTTGGAGGACTCCACAGAGTCACTAGTCTATTTTCTTTTGTTCAAGACCTTTCTTGGACTCCTCAAGGTCTCTCCTTCACTACACATTGCCTTATTCCATGTCCCTTGACTCCCTCCAAAGGGCATGCTATGAAACTCTTTCTACTATTTGCTGGAGTTCTTTATTTGCTCACTGCTCCTAACCAGGCATAGTCTTAGCTCACCTAGGGCAAGGTCAAAGAATTCAATGCATAGTCTTCCCAGGGCCCTGCAAGCATAATCATACAATATAAGGTCTACACTCTTATAATCCTAAGTCCCATGGTGTGACCACAATGGAAACTAGAGTTGCAGCCCTAAACATTCATGTCTCTCCAAAACTGGCAAAGCACTAGTGAATGGAAGAAAAACACAAACTAAAACACAAAACTTGAAAATAATCTACTCTAACACACACAAATGATATCCTCACATGTAACCAGTCAATTAACAGTGACTATTCCACAAAAGCTAGGTTCAAATTGTCTTTTTCCATACAAAATTGTACCAAATGATTTCCAACCACATTTTAGGGTTTTTCAGGTCCTTTATAGTCTTTTTCCATCAGTGAGTGTTTGGTTAGGGCTTGATTGACTACTTCGCAAAGTTAAAGCCTTCAAAAGAAAAATTGCTAGCAACTTTTGAGCAACTTTTATTATTGCTTGAGCAATTTTTCTCTTACATCACAAAGACCTTCCTATATCTATCCAAGGCACTCTTGTGCTCTTAACTCTACCAAACACACAACCTAAGACCTCCAATCACCTAACTACTATAGTGATCTCAAGATAAAAACTTCCCCTAAGTCACTGTAACATTAAGAAACAACCAATTGAACCACTAGGACCTTCCCTAGGCCTAGACACTCAAAAAAAATGAGCTTCAATCTCTTACTTTAATTACATACTTCATGGAAGAATTTCACACAACAAAAAATAGAAGGTGGGAGCCCTTAGAAGGGTGCTCCTACACCATACTCCCCCTCAGTACAACTAAGGCACTTTAGGGTCAAGAAGATCCAAATCAATACCAAACTTCTTGAACTATCCTTCCTTAATCTAGGTGGCTTTAGATTCAAGCTGATCCTTCCATTTGATCAAGTACTCCATGTAAACTTGATGCCTTGTGGTCTTCTTCACTCTAGATTCCAAAACCTTCTATGCTTTGGCTAGCTTCTTCTTGGGCATTGCATTGGTGTCAATGTCTTGTAGTACCTTTGGTGGAGTTGTACCCTGCTGACTAATATCCCCTTTGAATCTAATCAGGTCTACAACATTAAACACCAGTGAGATGGCTAAGTCTGATGGCAAGTCCACTTTGTAGGCATTCTCTCCATATTTGGCTAGAATCTTGCATGGGCCTACTCTCCTCATCTGTAGCTTAGTGGGCATGCCTTTTTGCATCCTTTCTTTGTTAAGATGGACCATGACATAATCCCCAATCTAAAACTCTACTTCCTTCCTCTTTTCATCCACTTTAGCTTTGAGTTTATGAGTGGATTCCAAAATGGTCTTCTTCACCTGCTCTTGCACCTCCTTGATAGTTTGAGTGAAATCTTCAGCTTTTCCACTCTTCAACTCCATGGAACCTAAGTCTCTCAACTCACACACTCCTCTAGGGTGTCTTCCATACACTATCTCAAAAGGACTTCTTCCTGTGGTCCTATTTACACTATCATTGTAAGCATATTCAGCCTGAGATATCACAAGATCTAAAGTCTATCCATATTCCTTTGTCAAACACCTTAGCAAGTTGCCAAGCACCCTATTGATGACCTCAATTTGAGGATGGTATGTTGAACTAAAAGAGAGATTAGTTCCCAACCTTTTCCATAAGGTTTGCCAAAAATGACCCATGAACTTACTATCTCTATCAGACACAATACTTAGAGGAAGTCCATGAATCATAACTATCTCTTTGAAGAAGAGATGTGCTACATAGCTTGCATCATGAGTAGTTTTACATGGAATGAAATGAATCATTTTAGAAAACATATCTACTACAACATAGATGCTATCCATACCTAATTTGGTTTTAGGGAGTCCAACCACAAAGTCCATACTTACACACTCCCAAGGCCTATTTGGAATTGGCAAAGGTTGGTAGAGTCCTGCATTGCTTGAACCTCCTTTAGCTCTTTGGCATATTCCACATTGCTCTACATACCTTCTCACATCCCTTGCTAGCTTAGGCAAAAAGTAGTATCTTTGTACTAACTTCAATGTTTTTTTTATGCTAGAATGTCCACTTAGGCTACCATTATGCTTCTCTTGGATCAGATTTTCCCTCATGGATCCTCTAGGTACACAAAGTTGATTACCTTTAAACAATAATCCATTTTGAAGGGTGTAATTTTAAAACTCACCATGAAAATGGTTCTCAAACTCTAGGCACACCTTTTAGGCTTGTGAGAAGTCTTCATCCTCCTTAGATAAGTCTTTAAAACCTACTATTCCAATGCTTTGTAGTTGTACCTCTTGGACAGTCAATAGCTTCCTACTCAAGGCATTTGCTACCTTGTTGAGCTGCCCTTTCTTGTGCTTGATTGTGAAGGTAAAGGATTGGAGATACTCCATCCACTTCAAGTGAATTTTACTAAGCTTCTCCTGAGTGTTTATGTAGCTTAAAGCTTGATTATTAGTAAACACCACAAATTCTTTTGGAAAAAGGTAATGCCTCCACTTCTTGAGAGATTGTACCAATGCATACAACTCCAAGTCATAAGTTGAATACTTCTTCTTTGCCTCATTGAGTTTTTCACTAAAGAATGCCACAGGCCTTCCTTCTTGACTCAACACACCCTATACTACTATACCACTTGTATTACATTCAATTGTGAACAACTTATCAAAAGTGGGTAAGAGTAGAATTGGTTTGGTAGCTACCTCTTGCTTCAATGTTTGGAATGCTTTCTCAGCTACCTCAGTCAATTTGAAATTTATTTTTAGTCCTCCTTTGATGGTGTCAAGAACTAGTGTACATATCCCATTGAATTTCCTCACAAACTTTCTATAAAATTGTGCCAAGCCATGAAAACTTCTAACTTTAGTCCCTGTTTTAGGGGCAGGCCAATTCAAGATTGCCTCCACCTTGCTTGGGTCCATTTTCAGAGTACCCTTGGACACTAGAAAGCCCAAATAAACCAGCTCTTGCTGCATGAACTCACACTTTTCTAGGTTGATGGATAATTTCTCTTCATGTAGCTTCTTCATAACCAACCTTAAGTGCTCAAGATGCGCTGCTTTTGTTTTTTTATAGATGAGTATGTTATCTAGATACACCACTACAAATCTTCCTATGAAGTCCTTCAAAACCTCATTCATTAACCTCATGAAGGTGCTTTGGGCATTGGTAAGCCCAAATGGCATTACAAGCCATTCATACAAACCATCTATGGTATTAAAAGTTGTCTTCCACTCATCACCCTCCTTGATTCTAATTTGGTGATAACCACTCTTTAAATCTAGCTTGGTGAAGTACATAAAACCTCCTAAACAATCTATCTGATCTTCTATTCTTGGAATTGGGAACCTATACCTGATAGTGATCTTGTTGATAGCCCTTGAGTCTGTGCAAAGTCTCCATTTTCTTCCTTTCTTGGATGCTAAGACCACTGGGACTACACATGGACTAATACTCTTCTTGATCAGCCCTTGATCCAATAACTCTTGCACTTGTCTTGCTCTTCTTTGTTCTGATCCAGGGTAAGCTTGTATGCTACTTTGTTAGGTAGAGATGCACTGAGTAAAAAGTCTATTTGATGACTTATAGCTCTTCTTGGAGGTAAGGTGGTAGGGGTTCCATCAGTTACTATATCTTTGAATTCTTCCAACATTTGTTGCACTTCCAATGGTAGTTATACTTGCAACTTCTTGTCTTCCTCCTTTGGCTTCACCATGATAGCACATCCTATGGTCTCCTCATCTTGTAGTGCATGTAAGAAATCTTTACCACTGCTAAGAAATGCACTAGGTATTCTAGAAGTACCTTCTTCATTCTTAGTTATGGATTGAATTTTAAATGTTCTTCCATCTTTCTTGAAAGAAATGGAGTTCTCTTCTCCATCATAGATCACCTTCCTATCAAATTTACATGGTCTTCCTAATAGAAGATGGCATGCATCCATGGGAAAGACATCACAAAGCACTTTGTCTTTATAGCATCCAATGGAAAACTCTACCCATGTCTGCTCATTAACTAGCACACTTTTCTCCTGGTTCAACAAAGTCACCTTGTAAGGATTTGCATGTGGAACCTTTGTGAGTTTAAGCTTCTTTGCTGCTTCCTCTACTATAATGTTATCAGTAGACCCTGAATCTACTCTAACCTTGCATACATTTCCTTGTATCTTGTACCTAAATCTAAAAAGAGCCCTCCTTTGCTTATGTTCACCTTGATTAGGCTGCCTTATAAGTACCCTCCTGAACATTAGGTTCTCCCCCATTTCTGATTCTAATTTTCTAACTTCATCAGTGCATGATTTGTTGCTGTCCTCTTGGGTATAGGCTACCCTCTTCTCATTATTTGAGGCTGATGGTTTATCAGGACACCTGTAGATAGGGTGTCCAAGCTATCCACACTGATAGCACTTCCTGGTGGCAAAGTAGGAGCTACTTCTTCCTACTCCTCTTCCTTTGTTTCCTTGAGAATCTCTTCCTCTACCAAAAGATCCTCTTGTACTAATTTCTAAACTTTGTTCCAAGAGTTTTCTCTCTCCTTGGCTTCTTGAGTCACCCCCTCTAGAGTCTCTACCTCTTCCCCTATTCTTAGAGTTAGGTTCTTGTTTTCTTCTTTGTTTCTCTTCAAGCTTTTGTGCGATATGCTGACATCCAAGTATTGTGGTTGGAGTAAACAAACTCATTTCCTCTACTATGCTCCATTTCAAACCACTTAGATACCTTGCCACTTTAATGCTTTATTCTTCTTTGATCTTGGATCTCAAGCTCAACTTGTGGAACTCTTCAATGTAGGTGGCTACATCCATCTCCTTCTATCTAAGATTCAATCTCCTTCTATGCTTCTGGATTTCATAATTTGTTGGTAGGTATGCTTCCTTCACTTTATTCACCATTTCTTTCCAATTAGAGATTGGGTTCTTTCCCTCTTTCTCTCTTTCACATTGCAAGTAGTTCCACCAGTTTAGAGCTTGTCCTCTCAACCTAGACTTGGCCACTTTGACCTTATGTGCCTCTGAGATCTCTTCACATTTCAAGTGATTCTCCATGCCTTCAATCCATTGCATCACAAGCTCTGTATCCATCCTGCCAGTTAGTAATGGGACACCTTCAAAGCTTTAAGAAATTGCTCATCTTGGGTTGGAGGATCAAGTGTAGGTACATCATCATCAATGGTCTTCTCTTTTTCTTTGGCATCCTACTCCTCCATCCTATCTTTCATGTTATCTTCCTTTTCTTGGACATCATCCAAGAGTTGCTCCATTTGCATCAATCTTTCCTGTAGGAGTCTATTAGCTTCCTCCTGATCTTCCACCTTCTTGTAAATCTCTACATTAGTCACCATTTTCTTCTTGTCTGATGATCCAATTGATTCTTCTAATGGTTGAAACATCCACTATTCACTTCCCAAGCCTTAAGAGCCTCTGATACCAATCTGATGGGGAGGCTAGGATGGACTAGCTTAGTCTATACCCCTGATCCTCTCGAGGATCCAAGTGTTCTTCTGACACCCCTAATGGTCTATAGGCTTCCTTATTTCTCCAAGGATCCCCTGACCTTCCTAACCTACCCACCAAGTTAAACTATCTCATCTACCAACATGACAAGCTTTGCTTTCAAGCTACTATCCCTTACATAGGCTCATAAGGGTCTTTTTGGCTTCCAACTCTTTCCCAAACTCCAACAGTGAATTTTATGAGATCCAAGGTGTTCTTGGGTCATTTGACACCCCTTTAATGTAGTAGCAAGTTTGGGTCATCACCCAATTGCATAGTTCCTTTGTAAAACAAGGCTACTAGAATAAGCCCAATTAGGCCTCCTCTGATTTTCTAGGGCTTTTGGCACCTTTCCCTAACAATACCAAGGCTAGGGTTCTTAAGTAACCCTCATTCATTTACCCAATCCTTAAGGATTTTTGGGGTCTCAGATCTCCAAGAAGCCGTACAATGCCTGTACCAAAACTGAGGGTTTTAAGGGTTTGGAGGACTTCACAGAGTCACTGGTATATTTTATTTTGTTCAAGAACTTTCCTAGACTCCTCAAGGTCTCTCCTTCACTACACATTTCCTTCTTCCATGTCCCTTGACTCCCTCCAAAGGGCATGCTATGAAACTCTTTCTACTGTCTGCTGGAGTGCTTTATTTGTTGACCACTCCTAACCGGGCATAGTCTTAGCTCACCTAGGGAAAGGTTAAATAATTCAATGCATAGTCTTCCCAGTGCCTTGTAAGCATAATCATACAATATAAGGTCTGCACTCTTAGAATCCCAAGTCCCATGGTGTGACCATGGTGGAAACTAGATTTGCAGTCCTAAACATTCATGTCTCTCCAAAACTTGCAGAGCACTGGTGAATGGAAGAAAAACACAAAATGAAACACAAAACTTGAAAAGAATCTACTCTAACACACACAAATGATATCCTCTACAAAGATTCACACAAATCTCCTTCTATTCACATGTAACTAGTCAATTAACAGTGACTATTCCACAAAAGCTAGGTTCAGATTGTCTTTTCCTGTACAGAATTGTACCAAATGATTTCCAACCACATTTTAGGGTTTTTCAGGTCCTTTATAGTCTTTTTCCATTGGTGAGTGTTTGGTTAGGGCTTGTTTGACCACTTAACAAAGTTAAAGCCTTCAAAAGAAAAGTTGCTAGCAGCTTTTGAGCAACTTTTATTGTTGCTTGAGCAAGTTTTCTCTTACATCACAAAGACCTTCCTAGATCTATCCAAGGCACTCTTGTTCTCTTAACTCTACCAAACACACAACCTAAGACCTCCAATCACCTAACTACTACAATGATCTCAGGATAACAACTTCCCTTGAGTCACTGTAACATTAAGAAACAACCAACTGAACCACTAGGACCTTCCCTAGGCCTAGACACTCAAACAAAATGAGCTTCAAGCTCGTATTTTAATTACATAATTCATGCAAGAAGTTCACACAACAAAAACTAGAATGTGGGAGCCCATAGAAGGGTGCTCCTACACCATGCACTAAGTGTAAAGATCAAAAATTGGTTAAGTGTTGAAGACTGGACAACATATAGAGCACCAGAGACTCAAAGCATCAGCGCACGTGTATGGATGAATTAAGGTATGCACCCTAGAAGTTAAGGTTTTTAGACTATACTTATTCTTATTCTAAGAGCACATAAGTAGATATGAAAATATGTGAAATTTATAGTCAGTTGAAGTTGCACAGCTAGTGTGTGCTAGCAAGGAACAGAGCATAGAGCTAACAATGACTATTTTGGTTTGTGATTGTAAAATAATGTTGTAGAGGCTATGCACCCATTGTATTTAGGTTTTTCTAACATATGTATATGTATAATTGTAAGCATGCTTAAGCCAATTCATTTGGAAACATTATTTGTAATTAGTTATAGGGCCAACCTAATTGTATAATTGGTATGAGCGCATAATATAAGGTGTGCCCATTGTATTCGGCATGAAAGTGCAAATAGAGTTGTGAGAAGTAGAGCATAGGTATGTGAAGAGAGCATATGATGTATTATAGCTTTGTAAGAGGTCAAAGAATCAATGCATCAAAGGAACTGATCTAACAAGCAGTGTCACAGTGACAATTCACCTGCAAATATAGTGTGTATCTACTGTACTAAAATCATTGTAAAGCTACTCCTAATAGGGTCCGACCCTTAACAAAGTCTACTATACTAAAATAATTGTAAAGCTACTCCTAAAATGGTAAAGGATCTTCTAACAAGGATCACAAAACACTAGTGTAGATTATTAGTGGGTATCAAGTCCCACCGGGGTTTTTACCTATTTGGGTTTCCCCGTAACCATATTGATGTCATGTGTTGATTTCATGTTTCATGTTTATGTGAATGTTTAATTTAGTATTTAGATTAAAGTGAACTATTAAAATACAATGAACACTGATTCATCCCCCCCCCCTCTCAGTGTTCCCATTCCTAACAAGTCCTAGAACTTAAAATAGTAATTCCAGACAATGTGTGGAATATCTTCAAATTCTTGAAAAAATAGGCCATTGAGGAGGATCTAAGAATAATAGAAAAGATTCGAGATGAAAACCTCCCTATATGTTCTTTAGAAGAGAAAATATTATTGTTAGATCTAGTGAAGTTTCACCTTAGAAGAAAGTTGAGAACATTGCACATAATGGATAAGAACTATGAGTTGGTAGCTAAAGAGATAGAGAAAGATTTTGAGAAAGTTTTTTTGGATAGGCACATGTACCCACCTACTACGCCCACAACTCAAGTGCCCTATAAGGAAGCCAAGGAGTTAGAGACCACCAATGTACTAGTAATAGGTCCTTAGGATTCAGTGCCTATAGTGGTAACACCTATAGAGGCAGTGACGTTTGTGCCCATGACTGAGACACAAAAAGATGACACAATATTTATTGATAATGTAGAGATAGAAATAGTGGCCACAAACAATGACTTGGATAAATTTGAGGAAGCCTTTGTAAGAACACAAGAGGTTGAAATTATATGTGATGATAATTCACCTAAGATACAAGAAGAAGTGTTAATAGAGGATCTAATAGGTGAAGAAAAGGAGAAAGGAGAAGAAGAGGTGAAAAGAAGTGAACCAATAGATGAGCCATCTATTGAAATACCAATCAAAATAAAGCAAGAAGTGATGGATAATGCTCCTATCACTCCCATACCCTTAGCATCATTTTTGTCAAGTTTGACACCAGACAACACAAGCTTGGACTCTTGGGGAGAAGAAGACCTGATTAAGATCAGTGTCCTTGCTATGGAAAAATAAAAAGAGAAGTAGGTGATGAGGAACCCTCTATTTATTGAATCAATCAACATTATGAATAGCTTGTTACCTTAAAACAAGAAAGTGTCTAAGGTTAATTCAGTTGATGATGTTAGCACCATTCTTACAAACTTCAAGACAAAATTTTCTTGCTTGGAAGAAACTGCATCCCAAGTTGCAGAAGATAAATATATGAAGAAGAGATTGAGTGAACTAGTTGGAAACTTTGCACTTGACCTTAGTTCATTGAAGGTAGGTCAAGCATCCTTGAAGGAGTTCATAGCTAAGGGAAGGAAGATCATTGTAGACTACATGAACCAAGATAAACTAACTATAGATCTATATAAGAAAATCCAAGAGGCAGAAGCAATGATTGATAATGTAAGAAACTCCACGAAAGATCCCTCCATCGATGTGAACATGTGCAACAATGTGTACCAAGGGAAAATAGACAAAATAGAAAAGGCTAAGAAAGAGATGTCTAAGATAAGGGCAAGGCAAACATAGCTCAAGAATGCTCTTGTGCCCTCTCTAGATGTACTTAATCAGAACATCAAGGAGATCAATGCCACTATGGTGACATATGATCAAGGTCTGAGTATAGACTTGGAAAAGATGGATAAGTTGACATATGCCTTCTGCGCACATCTACAGATTGTCAATGCATTGATAACATTTTGGAAACAAGAGATCCAGAACTTGTAGATTGCTTATTTGGATGTACTTTCTTTGTAAGTACTTGTAGATACACTTTTTTTAGCATCTTTGTCATTAATGTCAAAGGGGGAGTATTGTATGTCAAATATGGATTATTATATATGATGTAAAGAAGAAGTATAGTACAGAGTATAAGGGAGATATAAGTTAGAGTATATATTAAAGAATTTTGTATAAGGGTACAATTAGTAACTTTTCCATATTCCTTTGTTGTGATTAATGACAAAGGGGGAGATTGCTGGCAAGTTGAATATACTATTGTATATGACTAGATATAGTGTTTTCATTATGGAAACAAAGTCATATAGATTTTTGGAGTTAGCGCACATTATCATAAGGTTAGAATATGGATAAGTATAGAAGGTTGGCAGTTAGCAGAGCACCAAAAGATTAGAGCATCAACACACATGTGTATGACTGAGTTATGGTATACACCCTTGAAGTTAAACTAGTAAGTGTGTATTCATGCTAATTCTAAGAGTGCATGATCAGATGAGATAGTATGATGAAGATACAGTCAGTTGAAGTGGTACAGACAGTGAATGCTAGAATAGAATAGAGTATGCAACCGATTGTTAGTATTTTGATTAGCAGTTATAATAATGTTTTGTAAATGCTATGTGCCTATTGTAATTAGGTTGTGGGAAAACCCACAATAGTGGGTTACACTTTTTTGCCTAAATGGACACTGAACTCTACATTTTGAAAAAAACTTTCAAATTCGAATGCATATTGTTGTTAAACTATTTGAAATCAAAAGATGAAGTAAATTAGAGTCTTTTATGATTTTCTATCTAGATTCTAAATATATATATTTTTTTTAATTTTTGAATTTATTTGAATGGTTTTTTCTTTCTCCCACAAAAATTGGTATGTTGCTGAAAATGTGATTTTCAAAGAGTTACATTGTTTTCATAAAGCATAACTTTTTCTCTAAAATAGATATCAAAGTGATTCTTTTGAATTTAGTTTTTTAACATCCATATGGAGGGCATGCAATTGGTTTGATGATATTATCATGATTATTTCATATTTTAGTTATGTTTGAAGTTGACTAAACTATAATTTTGACATACATTGACTACATAGCTTATAACTTGTCGTGTATTTGTCCAATTTCAATTTTTTTTTTATAGAAAGATAACTTCAATATATAGGGCATAGATATTTTTTAGAATTTTTTCTCTCTCATTTACTATTTTTCCATAAGCATCAAACATAGAGGTAGACATACAGTGAAATATCTATGTTTAGTAAAACTCAAAATACAAAGTCATAGTAAACTCAATATATATTAACATTATAATCATTGGAAATATTTTTCTTAGTACTACCTTACTACATAGATAGGTTTCTAAAATGGATTCATTTGATATACCAAAAGATAAAGTTGAACTAATTTTTTGTTAGCATTTTAATAGGTGCGAAGGAGACTCCATTGTAGGTATGAATGATGAGTATAGATGTTATTTTTGGAATTGGAGAGATAGGGTACTGAGAGGGGAGGGGTGAATCAGTGCCCACAAATTTTTTTAACTCATAAACCTTTCTAACCTTAAACAACAAATAGTAGTATCCTTCAAATATAACTTGAATCCATTGCATGCATCATTCATTTAGTTAATTTATCAAAGTAAATAGCATGAAATCAACAAGATAATCATCACAAAACACAGGTATTTTGGTAACACAGAAACCCTTGTTAGAAGGTAAAAACTGTGGTGGGGATGACACCCACAAATTCTTTACTACTACAAATAGAAAAGGTTTTCCTATTAGGGATACAAGTGGTGATCACTTCTGGTGATCTTACCCTATTAGGATTAACATTTCAGATCAATTAAATCTACCTAGTGATAGGATTTCAACAACACTACTTGAGTGTGCAATCGGTTAAGAGATTTACAAAAAGACTATTAGGTCTACTTTGTTAAGAGATTTTACCAAACTCTATTACAGTCATTAGAAAGTAATAGGTAAATATCTGCTAATGAAAAATTAACTTTTCTGATACAAATCTATTAAATTATTAATAGATATCATCTTTCTGTGTGAAGATCTCTTCTCTGAACTGCTCAATAGCCTTTTCTGATTCTACTTAATCTAAATAACTCTGAATACTATTCTACTCTATCTGATGTCTAATATTCATGAAGTTGGCTAATGCTTCAAGAACTTCTTTTCATGATCTCAACCTCCTTATCAAGCTTCTCTCTCATGCATACAAAAATAATATGAAATTACATTTATATAGCATACTGCTTTTTCCACTTAAAAAAATTTAGGTTACAATATCTTAGAGAAAACCCTAAGATCAATGATGTATATAAATAACCTAGATCTAGCAAATACATAAAGATCATCATCATAATTAATGATGGAATCTTACAGTAAATGATCCTTGATCTTGGTAAAATGTTTTGTGATTCTGTTGTAACTATTTGCCTAGATAAGTGTGCCATTCCTGATTACTATGTCATTTACTATCTTCCTCGATAAACATTGTATATTCTACTGGGTAATTACACTAGTGCTCGGTGTCTAGTCTGCTTGGTTTTTACTACCACTTAGTATTTGTGTACACTAATGTTCGATAGAACTACTCTTTTGCTCGGTGTGAAGACTTAACCGATTGGATTGAAGTGCTTGCAGTTACTGACTAGATTAGCATAGGTAACCAACTGATGTCTTTGATACTAATCACAACCTTTAATGCTCAAATAGAGAAAAATCTCCCCCTTTGGCATTAGTGTCAAAACCTTAAATGTATATAGACATACAATCTCAAATACTTTCTATCTCTGCCATATACATAGATACTTATCAAAACAAAATTTCTATTACTCCCCCTCAGTGCATGCTCCCGGTAATGTGTAGTATACTTAGCATTTGATATACATATTTTGCATATACATGTTATCCCCTTCTATTATATACATGTTTTCCCCCTTTTTGATATTAATGCCA
Source organism: Chamaecyparis obtusa (assembly GCA_027943335.1). Lineage (NCBI taxonomy): Eukaryota > Viridiplantae > Streptophyta > Pinopsida > Cupressales > Cupressaceae > Chamaecyparis > Chamaecyparis obtusa. Next base: position 1,599,546 of record BSBK01001771.1, read on the forward strand.
AATAAGAAAATGTATACTTACAACTTATCAAAAATGTTCTTGTGGGTTTTCTTCAATGACTGCAAGAGGTTTTCCCATTCCTCTTTCAAGTTGGTGAGAGCAATGTGCTCAACGTTAGAAAGTAAAGTCCACCAAGATAACTAAGAGGGGGGGGGGGGGGGCAGGTGAATCAGTTATCAGATAATTATAACTTTTAACATCTTCAACAACATTTAACCATATAAGAAATGAAATTACTAACCACACAAAGATATTCATACATAATGATACAATAACACAAGATATGTTGACTAGGGAACCTCTTGATCAAATAGTAAACCCCGGTGGGAATGATGCCCACAAAAGATGCACTAATATGAATATTCCTTATGAGAGGATAGACTCTGTTAGGAGTCTTATGAAATACATTCAGTACATATAAATCCCTATTAAAAGATTCTAACCCTATTAAGAGTTATGGAAGACAGAAGAACCCACTGCCCAAATAGCTTTAGGGTAAGATCATTGAACACACTATCCAAATAACCTTAATATTATTTAGTAGAATAATATGAGATATTTTACCTCCTTACTGTGCCAAACCGCACTCACTACTACACCAGATCTCAATTCCAGATCTTTGTACTTCGCATGTCTTCCTTCACAATTTCTCTTTCACAATCTCTTAGGCTCTTTTCTTCACTCCATGCTTACATTCACATGCTACCAAACCATGCTCACACTTCTTTCAAATTTTAAATCCATACAATAAGGAAAAAAATTCCTTTCTTTATACCACACTCAAATAATTACAAATGAGTTGGCACATAATTACAAAATAAAAGTTTCCATACGCTACATCAAAATTACACAAAAACTGTCGGCTTCCAAATACAATATCTCTTCACTCATGTGACCTCAAAGTTTTCACTGTGAACCACATCACCATCAATGTGTCTCAAACTTCCCTTTAACTGTGCAAAACTAGATTCCATCCTGATTAGGAGATATCATCCGATTTCCACAAACCGCTACTCAGGAACACTGCTTGAATACTGCTTTTACCAAAATGCTCATAACTTTCATGAATCAATGAATTACTATCTACGCTCTTAACCATAGACATATAACATATCAAAGAGTATAACCTCAACATTGCATAGCTCCAACTACAATATCCCATGTGCACTAATCAAAACATTGTCTGCTTCTCTGCTAGTCTCCAGAAGATCACTGTGTTGACATCAATGACAATCATAGTCACGAATGCAAAAAAAACTACTACAGAATGACTGCCAACATTCAACATTCATTCCTAACAATATCCCCCATTGGCATTGAAGGAAACATAAATGAAAAACATCCAATGTTCCAAAAATCCAATAGTGCAACACTACTACACTGATGCTCTAAAAATTCTTCAAATCTTCTTCATCAATCAAATCTTGCTTCATTATCCTATACAGTTCTCTCCAACAGATGGTACATAGGGTTTTTCATGTACACTTCTCCCCCATTGACATCAATGATAGAAATTTCATCACTATGTCAACAACAACTCAATGTCAAAAGACACTGTTTTAGAAAATACATTCACAAGAGTCCTCATGACTCAGCTTAGATACACATACTCCCCCATAGAGGAAGTACCAACATCCAATCCAAAAAAAGATAGGGCTCATATACCACTGGACGGATGCAATCAACTGCATCATTACTCAAAAGTAGGCTGGGGCATAACCCCAAGCATACCTCTCAGATAATCAAATGTATCCTTAGGCAAAGGCTTTGTAAATATGTCTGTTATCTATTCCTTTGAACTTATGTACTCTAGTCTGACTTCTTTCTCAGCAACTTTCTCTCTTACAACATGATACTTGATCTCTATATGCTTAGTTTTAGAATGCAATACAAGATTCTTAGACATACTTACTATGCTGGTGTTGTCACAATGTATAACAACAGGTTCAAAAAATTTAATTCCAATATCCTTTAGCATCTTCTTCATCCAAATTATCTGGTTATAATTGTTTTCTATTGCTACATATTTTGCTTCTATTGTACTCTATGAAATACAATTCTACATCTTGCTCAACCAGGAAACCAATCTTCCTCCAAGAAAAAAGGCTACTCCACTGGTGCTTTTCTTATCATCAACACTACCTCCCCAATTATCATCTATATATGCATATAAGGTGAAATCATTAGATTTTTCATACCACAATCCATAGTCCATTGTGCCTCTTAAATATCTCAATATCCTCTTTACTACTGCATAATGTGACTCTCTAGGTTCAGCTTGAAATCTTGCTACCATTCCAACTAAATGTTGTATATCCAGTCTAGTGTGTTAAGTACTGCAATCCTCCAATCATGGATCTATATTTCTTCTGCTCAACTGCTGGTGTTTCATCTTTGCTTGATAGTTTGTGTCCTGTAACCATAGGTGTTCCAACTAGTTTACAGTTCTCCATTCCAAATCTTTTTAGAAAATCATTCAAGTACTTTGTCTAGCTAACAAAGATACCATCATTGTTCTGTGATATCTGTAATCCCAAAAAGTATTTCATCTCACCAATCATGCTCATTTCAAATTCAGTCTTCATTTCATCAGCAAATTTGTCACTAGCTTCATCTTCTCCTCCAAAGATAATATCATCAACAAAAATAACTATAACTAACAATCCATTTTCAATTTCTTTTGTGTATAGATTACTATTTGATGTTCCTTTAGTAAATCCCTATTTCAATAAATACTTATCCAATCTAGCATACCAAGTTCTAGGTGCTTGCTTTAGTCCATATAATGCTTTCTTTAGTTTACATACCATATCTCCTTCTTGAGTCAAAGGAAAACCTTTAGGCTGCTCAATGTAGACTTCTTCTTCCAATTCACCGTTTAGAAATGTAGACTTCACATCCATCTGATACACTAAATTTCTTAAAAGCTGCATAAGCCAAAAACATTCTTACTACTTCAAGTCTTGCTACTGGTGCAAAGGTTTCTTCATAGTCAATTCCTTCTTGCTATGAGTATCCCTTACATACTAATCTTGCTTTTTTTCTTACTACTCCTTGTTCATTCATCTTGTTTCTAAATACCCATTTAGTTCCAATCACATTCCTGTCTTTAGGTCTAGGAACCAATTCCCATGTCTTGTTCTTTTCAATTTGATCCAATGTTCATCTTCACAAGCTTCATTAGTAGATTTAGGTTCAATTTGAGAAATCAAACATAAATGTACCTTATTTCTAGTCATAATTCCTCTGTCCAAACTTCCAATAAATTGTTCAATAGGATGATGTCTAGATAGATACATATTCGATGTCATAGTCACAGATCTTGCTTCAACTGTAGATTATTCTTTAGATTCTTGTCTGGTTTCTTCTCTGGTTTCTTTTACAATAAGATTCTCATTCAACAATTCACTGTCAGTCTCATAGAATAATTCAGTAGTTTCAATGTTAGGCTAAGGATTAGCTTCTTCATCAGATTCATAATCAAGCATTCTTTCCTAAATTTTAAACTTCTCATCAACTTTGACATTTGCACTCTCAACAATAGTTTTAGTTCTCTTATTGTAACATCTATATGCTTTTCTCTTGAAAGAATATCCAAGAAAAATACCTTCATCACTTCTAGGATCAAACTTTCCAATATCATCATCTCTCTTTATATAACATTTGCTTCCAAAAATTTTAAAATACTTAACTGAGGGTGTATGTCCAAACCATAATTCATAAGGTGTCTTATCTGTGTCTGCTCTGATTTTTACTTTATTTATTGTATATACTATTGTATTCACTGCTTCTCTCCAAAATGTCTTCACCAAGTCATTCTCAAATAACATAGCTCTTGTTGGTTCAGTTACTGACCTATTTCTTCTTTCTACACTACCATTTTGTTCAAGTGTTCTAGGGGCTGAAAACTATCTCTTAATACCATTCACTTCACAAAAAGTGTTAAACTCTCTAAAAGTAAATTCTCCAACATTTAATCATTTAATCTTCATTCTTCATTCCAAATTCGAATCTCAAACATTTAATCTTTATTCCAAATTCATTCTCAACTTTATTCTTAATGATCTTAAACTTATCAAATGCTTCATATCTTTCTTTCAGAAATGCAATCCACATCATTCTAGTAAAATCATCAACAAGAATCATAAAATACCTTTCTCCATAGAATCCTCTAGTCCTAGTAGGACCGCTCAAGTCTGTATGAACATTCTCCAACTTCTCTGCCAATGTGAACTTCTCTTCTGCTTAGCCATCACACATTCTTTGCAAATCATGTTAGTAGGCTTCATAATTTTAGGCAAATCTTTTACTGCAAGTGTAGTACTCACTTTCATAATGTTATCAAAGTTTATATGACAAAACCTTCTATGCCATAACCAATGATCATCAATTTTAGTAATCAAGCATGTCAACTTAGTAGGATTCAACTGAAATACATTACCTCTGGTTCTAGATCCAGTTCCAATTAGATTTCCATATTTATCCTTTATCACACAAGTTTTCTCAGTAAACCAAACTTGATATCCCTTATCCACTAACTTTCCAACACTCAAAAGATTATGTTTCAATCCATCAACAAAGTAAACATCATCATTATTAGTCTTTCCATCAAGAGTAATAGATCCCATACCTTTAATCAAACAAGGTGCATTGTTACCAACTCTAACAACTCCTCCATCATAATTGCTAAACTTTATGAACTTCTTCATATCTCCAGTCATATGATGTGAACAACCACTATCTATAATCCAATTAGATTTCTTTTCAACTTGGGGAACTAATGATTTTTCTTCTTTAATTTCTACAAATCCTATTTCATCATTATTCTCAGTATCACTTTCACTCAAAGTTCTTTCTATACTAGCTTCAAGATCTTCATCATTAGCATAATAACATTCCTTAGATCTTCTAGGCTTGAAATTATTTTTTTACTTCTTAACTCTCTTAGGACATTTAGATGCAAAATGACCATATTCTTGACAAGTCCAACATTTAAAATTTTTCTTACTATCTGGTTCTCTTTTTACAAGCAAGGCAATACCTTCTTCAATCTTCTTATCTTCTTCATTTCTAGATCTACTACTGCTAGCATAATCTCCACTCACATTGGTACTTCTTGACAAAGTAGGATGAATACTAAGAGCACTGAATGCTATCTCCATTCTAGGTAAGTCTCTTGATAACCTCAGGTTCATCTCTGCTACTTCCAATCTCCCAAGAAGAGTCTCTCTTGTAAATTTTGTAGTACAAGGTATAATTTGTTCAATCATCTATGTTGTCTACTTAAATACAGGAGTCAATGTCCTTAGAATTTTCCATATCACTTCATTCTCTATCTTTGATCCTCCACAAGATTTTATCCCTGACTATATTTATTCTCTAGAAGTGCTATCAAGAGTGCTTCTCTTGCAAGTATGTTACACATGAATAGATCTACCTCATCTTTAGAACTTGTTTCAAGACTATCTTCTTCAATTATAGTCCTTTCATTCTTTGTAGTCTACCAATAGCCTAGTCATAAACACAATAGATGTGTCTTCATCTTTTCCTTTCAGCTGTCAAAATTTACTCCATCAAACTTAGGGCTTTCTTTCCTGAAATTCACCATGGATCTCCTTAAGTTGTTAAACTTTCCTTTCAAGGACCTCCTACTCTGATACCAATTGTTAGTAAGTAAAGTCCACCAAGATAACTGAGGGGGGAGGGGTGAATCAGTTATCAGATAATTATAACTTTTAACATCTTCAACAACATTTAACCATGTAAGGAATGCAATTACTAACCATACAAAGATATTCATACACAATGACACAATAACACAAGATATGTTGACTAGGGAACCTCTTGATCAAAGAGTAAACCCCGGTGGGAATTATGCCCACAAAAGATGCACTAATATGAATATTCCTTGTGAGAGGATGGAATCTGTTAGGAGTCTTATGAAATACATTCAGTACATATAAATCCTTGTTAGGAGATTTTGAATCCCTGTTAAAAAATTCTAACCCTGTTAAGAGTTATGGAAGACAGAAGGACCCACTACCCAAATAGCTTCAGGGTAAGATCATCAAACACACTGTCCAAATAACCTTAATATTATTTAGTAGAATAATATGAGATATGTTACCTCCTTACTATGCCAAACTACACTCACTGCTACACCAGATCTCAATTCCAAATCTATGTACTTCACATGTCTTCCTTCACAATTTCACTTTCACAATCTCTTAGGCTCTCTTCTTCACTTCATGCTTACATTCACATGAAACCAACCCATGCTCACACTTCTATCACATTTAAAATCCATATAATAAGGAAAAAAATTCCTTTCTTTATACCACACTCAAATAATTACAAATGAGTTGGCACATAATTACAAAATAAAAGTTTCCATACGCTACATCAAAATTACATAAAAACTATCAGCTTCCAAATGCAATTTCTCTTCACTCATGTGACCTCGAAGTTTGTGCTATGAACCACATCCCCATCAATGTGTCTCAAACTTCTCTTTAACTACATAAAACTATATTCCATCCCATTTAGGAGATATCATCTAATTTCCACAAACCGCTACTCAGGAACACTGCCTAAATACTGCTTTTACCAAAATACTCATAACTTTCATGAATCAATGAATTACTTTCTACGCTCTTAACCATAGACATATAACATATCAAAGAGTATAACCTCAACATTACATAGCTCCAACTACAATATCCCACTTGCACTAATCAAAACACTATCTGCTTCTCTACTAGTCTCCAGAAGATCACTGTGTTGACATCAATGACAATCATAGTCATGAATGCAACAACAACTGCTACAGAATGACTGCCAACATTTAGTATTCATTCCTAACACTCAAGACCAACTTTTGCATGCATGTCAAAAATGTTGTCCAACACAAAGACTTTTGGTGTTGCAACAAGTGTTTGTGTCTTGACAATGTGCTTCTCAAATATTTTCACGTATGGAAGAAACTCGGTTTGCAATTCTATGACTTGTTCATTGATTATTTCTTCATGTTTCCAGAGATTTTCTCTTGACTGCCTAAGTTCTTGAACTTTCAAGATATTTTTGGCAAATGGTTGAGGCTTAGTTAAGGCTGCTTGTGCACTGGCTTTGAATTCATTATCAAGCTATTTAATCTTCTCACTGATCTCGGTAGTGAAGGTTTCCATAGTGCATAGTTTGAACAAAATTTGACAAATTAATTGAGTAATACCCTGAATTTCAGTTATTACCTCGGATAGCTTAACCTTGTTAATTGCCACTTCTTCGCTAATCCTTCTACAAGTTTATCTTGTATCTTAGATTCTTCCCGTTCTTCTATTATCTTGTCTATCTCGACATTTGGGGCATTTATCTCTTTAGAAAGTGGTGCAAGAGCACCTCCAACATGTGTTCCATGGTCAAAGATAAAGAAGGCTTCAAAGGACATCATGACATCAAGGATCTTAGCCTCTATTGTGGGCTTCAATTAATGCAAATTTTGTTATGATTGTAATGTCTCATGTTTGTAATGTCTTAAAAGGACTAAGAATTCATTTGTAATGGTCCTTAAAAGAATTAAGAATTTGTTTGTAATGGACTCCAAGTCCCAATTTATGTTCATGAAGTCTAGGTGGGCTAGGGGATAAGTCTAGGACTTTAGGAAGCAATTAGAAAGGAGTGGCATCTTTAAATAAAGCCTTTTGGTTATTTAATAGTTCAACTTTTTTAAATGATAGCGGCTAGTTTAGCATTCAACGGGAAGTTTTAGTTTGTTATTTGTTTTTAGAACAAAGTCTTCAATCCAATCGATGCAAGTTGGTTGAAGTAGTTTTCTAGGAAGTTATAGGTAGTTTCATATATCGTAGGGAGTCTCTGTTATGGTACAGAGAATAAGCTTTTTTGGTGGATGCGGGATTGGAACAAGTAATAACAGTTCAAAACTTTTGCACTTTCTTGTTTTATCAACTCTTGAGTTGTTTGGTTTCAAAACTTTATGTGGTGTTAAGGTTTCATTTACCCATTCAACTATTCATTGATGAACTCTATTTTAGTTTGAATCTACTATTACACTAGTATTCACAGTCGGGTGTATGGGTGAATGTTAAGCAACCCAAGTCTTGTTAATTTCCTGCAATTCGACTACTAGTTCAAACTCCATTTGTTTGGATTGAATTGCAAATGCATTGATAGGGTTTCTCAACCAATCTAATTGTCATGTTGATGAATTTTAGATTGTGTTAATTCTCTGTCACACCAGTTGTAAGTCAAGTGACTTTCTTTTAATTGTTTCTATTATTACAGTAACAGTTTAGGATAATGGAAGTCACTCCATGAGTATGAAGGCCTAGTATTCATGGAGTGAGTTAATCTAACTTGTATATTATGCTTCTAACCAAACACATGCAGAACCACACGGGATTGAGGTGAGTACAGTGTAGAATGGTGTGATCACAGTGTGGAACAGTGAGGAAAACACTGAATTCGGGTACCAAGTATTGCAGTGGCTAACCTAGCCAAATAGTGGATGCAGTTTGTGTTTGAGAACATTATGTGATATGCATTAAATGGTGAATCCATCATTACTTTGACCCAGAAGTATGCGGAGGCTGGGGATTGAAGAAGCCCTAAATGATATGGGTTTAAAGACAAATTTTGGGAGTTCTATAGTTGCAGAGCATTAGAATTAAATTCCTCTTGGATTTGGGGGTTTGAGGAGATAACAAGACACTTTCTAAGAGTAGGATGTGTTAGATGAAATCTGTCATATAGTTCCTTTGTAAATTTGTTCATTTTTATGCATTAAAATAGGGCATCTGTTGTAGACAGTGGGGTTGATCCACAAAAGTCATACAAAGGTCTTTGATAGGTTAAAGAACTCTAAAAAGGGTATGTGTAAAACCCATTGTCTTGTCAAGTATTTTGAAAAGTTCAAAGTTATTCTTGTTTTAAGACTGCTGCAGGGTTAGTAGGCTGCCAGTTTGGTCTCTAGGACAAATTATAGAAGATTGTGAAGTGTGGGAATTGAATTGGAGTCTTAAAATCTCTAGAAGCTAAGTCCTTGAAAGTCTATAAAACCAAACACATCATTGTGTAGTGTTGTGGAGTCCTTGAGAAGTTAGATCTTGAAGCATTTAAGGTTGTTGTTAGGTCCAAGAGTCTATAAAACCCTCTGAAATTATAAACTTTCTTTGTGTTGTGAAGACCACCACCCTTCCCTCTACATCAAGTGGTATCAGAGCCTAGGGAAAGGTCTTGTGGTAGAGTATCTTGGTCTTGTGAAGTTGGTTCTTGAGTCCTATAGTGAGCCCTTGCAGTCAAACTATCCTGGAAGGAGTAGCCCTATAGTAGATTCTTGTACCAAGTTCATCAAGTAGCCATGTCTGAGGGAGAAGAAGAGATTCCTACAAGGTTGAAAAATATGGAGTTGGCCAGATTGATAAAGTCCATGATGGAGAGGCTGTCAGCACTAGAGAAAAAGGATAAGAGCATCAGATTGGATGAAGAAATCAGAGATGAAGAAGAGGAAGAAGAACCTGAAGAAGAAGAAGTGGACCTTGAGGAAGTAAAGATGGCTAAGTTGGCAAAAGCCATAAGGAATGGAGATGTGAGGGTAAGGACAAACTTACCTATGTATGGAGGAAAGATGGATGATGAAGAACTAATAGATTGGTTTAGTGCAATTGAAAATTGCTTTGAGTGTGAAGGAATAGAAGAAAAAGACAAAGTGAAGATAGCAAAGTCTAGGTTGAAGGGACATGCTTTGTTGTGGTGGGATTGTGTTCAGGTAGATAGATGGAAGAATGGAAGACCCAAGATCACATCTTGGTATACTATGATGGACAAGATGAAGGTAAAATTTTTGCCAAGGGATTATAGAGTACAGTTGTACAAGAAGATGAGGGATTTCAGAAAAAAGGAGATGGATGTACAGAAGTACACCGAGGAATTCCACAAGCTTGATATTAGAGTGGATCATGATGAAGAGATGGAAGAAAAGATTGCAAGGTACATGGGGGAGCTGAGGTTCAACATTCAAGATGAACTTAGTCTTTCTACCCTAAGGATGGTTGATGAGTGTTATTAGTTGGCCTTAAGGGCTAAAGAGAAGATAAGAAGAAGACAAGAGAAGCAAAGCAGCAATAGAGGTGGATCTTCCATGAGAGGAAGAGGAGGAAGAGGTACTACTGATTTTTAGAACAACAATGACAAGGACAAGGATAAAACATTTCCATAATCAAGAGGAGGTTATAGAGGTGGAAGAAGTGGAGGAAGAGGAAGTGGAGTATTCACAGGAAGATGCTTCACTTGTAATGAAGTGGGCCATCAATCCTTTAGGTGTCCTAAATGGAAGGAAGACAAAGGGAGAGACAGAAGAGTACACTTGGTTGATGAAGAACCAAGGAAGGATGAGCAGAAAGAACCCATTGAAATTCATCCCGAAGAAGGTGAATACTTGTTGGTAGGACGAGGCCAGCCAGTGCAAGGAACCAGCATTTTCAAAACCAAATGTCTGATCCAAGGTAAGGTTTGTAGTTTTCTTATTGATTCAGGGGCTTCACACAATCTAGTTTCAAGGGAGGTCATCAATAAGTTACATCTACAAACTTCTCCACACCCCCGTCCATATTATGCAACTTGGGTGAGTAAGGACAATCATCTACTTGTGAATGAGCAAGTTATCCTAAATTTTTCAATTAGGCAATATTCTGATAGTATTTTATGTGATGTAATGGAGATGAGTTGTGGGCATGTTATCCTGGGTAGACCTTGGCAATGGTCTAGGAGGACTGTACATGATGGTTTTACAAACACTTATATAGTGCATAAGGGCAGAGTTAGATATAAATTGACTCCACTTATTGATAGTAGAATGAAAAATGTGGTTATGTGCTTTGGTGGAGATGTTCCAGTGTAGGGTCAACATATTCCACATTATGATACTGGTTGGAAACAAGATGAAGTTGAGGTAGGGTGGGACAATGGACTGGTTGACCCTCTGTTTGTGATGATTGGGATAGTCAAGTGTCCTATTGGAGGACAGGAAGATGAAGATGAACTAGTGCCAGGACAGAGACTCATGCGGTCTTTTCCACCATCTAGACTATAGTAGCAGCAATATTGGAAAGCATCTGGATAGTCAAATGCAACCATGTCTTTCTCTAAAACTTTGTCTATGATTGCAGGGAGTTTTGAGTAGCAGCAGGTCACTCTTGGGGAGAGAACTCATTATCAACCTCCGATTGTTATGAGCACAAGCAGCGGACACATGACAGATAACTCTTGGGGCAAGAGTTCTTTTCATTATGGGGAGTTTGGTGCAGGAGCACCTCCAACATGTGTTCCATGGTCAAAGATAAAGAAGGCTTCAAAGGACATCATGACATCATGACATCAAGGATCTTAGCCTCTGTTGTGGGCTTCAATTAATGCAAATTTTGTTATGATTGTAATGTCTTATGTTTGTAATGTCTTAAAAGGACTAAGAATTCATTTGTAATGGTCCTTAAAAGGATTAAGAATTTGTTTGTAATGGACTCCAAGTCCCAATTTATGTTCATGAAGTCTAGGTGGGCCAGGGGATAAGTCTAGGACTTTAGGAAGCAATTAGAAAGGAGTGGCATCTTTAAATAAAGCCTTTTGGTTATTTAATAGTTCAACTTTTTAAAATGATAGCGGCTGGTTTAGCATTCAACGGGAAGTTTTAGTTTGTTATTTGTTTTTAGAACAAAGTCTTCAATCCAATCAATGCAAGTTGGTTGAAGTAGTTTTCTAGGAAGTTATAGGAAGTTTCATATATTGTAGGGAGTCTCTATTATGGTACAGAGAAGAAGCTTTTTTGGTGGATGCGGGATTGGAACAACAAGTAATAACAGCTCAAAACTTTTGCACTTTCTTGTTTTATCAACTCTCGAGTTGTTTGGTTTCAAACCTTTATGCGGTGTTAAGGTTTCATTTACCCATTCAACTATTCATTGATGAACTCTATTTCAGTTTGAATCTACTATTACACTAGTATTCACAGTCGGGTGTATGGGTGAATGTTAAGCAACCCAAGTCTTGTTAATTTCCTACAATTCGACTACTAGTTCAAACTCCATTTGTTTGGATTGAATTGCAAATGCATTGATAGGGTTTCTCAACCAATATAATTGTAATGTTGATGAATTTTAGATTGTGTTAATTCTCTGTCACACCAGTTGTAAGTCAAGTGACTTTCTTTTAATTGTTTCTATTATTACAGTAACAGTTTAGGATAATGGAAGTCACTCCATGAGTATGAAGGCCTAGTATTCATGGAGTGAGTTAATCTAACTTGTATATTATGCTTCTAACCAAACACATGTAGAACCACACGGGATTGAGGTGAGTACAGTGTAGAACGGTGTGATCACAGTGTGGAACAGTGAGGAAAGCACTAAATTCAGGTACCAAGTATTGCAGTGGCTAACCTAGCCAAACAGTGGATGTAGTTTGTGTTTGAGAACATTATGTGATATGCATTAAATGGTGAATCCATCATTACTTTGACCCAGAAGTATGTGGAGGCTGGGGATTGAAGAAGCCCTAAATGATATGGGTTTAAAGACAAATTTTGGGAGTTCTATAGTTGCAGAGCATTAGAATTAAATTCCTCTTGGATTTGGGGGTTTGAGGAGATAACAAGATAGTGTCTAAGAGTAGGACATGTCAGATGAAATCTGTCATATAGTTCCTTTGTAAATTTGTTCATTTTTATGCATTAAAATAGGGCATCTGTTGTAGACAGTGGGGTTGATCCACAAAAGTCATACAAAGGTCTTTGATAGGTTAAAGAACTCTAAAAAGGGTATGTGTAAAATCCATTGTCTTGTCAAGTATTTTGAAAAGTTCAAAGTTATTCCTATTTTAAGACTGCTGCAGGGTTACTAGGTTGCCAGTTTGGTCTCTAGGACAAATTATAGAAGATTGTGAAGTGTGGGAATTGAATTGGAGTCTTAAAATCTCTAGAATCTAAGTCCTTGAAAGTCTATAAAACCAAACACATCATTGTGTAGTGTTGTGGAGTCCTTGAGAAGTTAGATCTTGAAGCATTTAAGGTTGTTGTTAGGTCCAAGAGTCTATAAAACCCTCTGTAATTATAAACTTTCTTTGTGTTGTGAAGACCACCACCCTTCCCTCTACATCAAAAAGTGTAGCAAGTTGGTCCATGATCAAATTTTCCTCATCTATATGTACCTTTGGTACAACCTATTGTAAGATATCTCTTACATTCTAAAGTATTTATTTGCTCTTTCTTTCTTATTTCAATTTTTGTTGTGTTGCTTTCCTTGTACACAAATCCCCATATTTTCTTAGTTCCTCAAGGCTTAGGGTCCTTGGGTCACAATCTGGTATAACTATGACTTCATCTAATGTGACTAGCCCTTTTCCTTTCTTTTTCTTCTTCTTCTTCTTTGGTTCTTGAGGTGAACTTTTTATAATCAGGACAATGTCCTTTACCTCAGAACTTTGTTTAACCTTCCCAGGTGACACTGTATTTTCCTTCTATTGCTCCTCGGTGAGCTTTGTGTCCATAGACTATGTCAGAGCCTTTGATGTAGTGTCCAATGGAGTGGCCTCAGTTACATTAGGATTCTCTTGATCCTTTTTTTCTATCTCGGGTGCCTCTTTCTCTTTAGGCTAGTTTTCTTCAGCATGTGTCTCTGCTCCTTGTTCCCCTATTGTATCCTTTGGTTGTTAGGCATCTAAACCTTTGGGTTTCTCTTGTGATAAAATCTTAACTACTTCGACAAGGATAGGAAGCTCTCACGGTAATGATGTGTATCCACACTCAGTAACTTGTCCTTTATCTTGTCCATTGTCTAGTGTAATGTTCACATCTTCATCATCATCTCTATCATCAAGATCACCATTAGTGATGTCCTCAATGAGTACATATTCATCATTTGTCTCCTTTATCTGAATTACTACTAGATTCGATGTATCTTGTGAATTGATTTTGACTTTTGTGTCAAGTGTTGTATCAATCACCTCAGTAAATGATACACCTGAATCTTTTGTCTTTTTTTCTACATTATCATCATCTATATAAATACCTTTTCCTTTTGACATTTGTCTCTTCTTAGATAGATTAAGAAATGCTTCTTTCTCAGCTTTCTCTTTTGCTGCAAAAATGGATGTCCACATGAGTTGGCCAGTCTCATCAACATCTACTAGATTTTTATCTAAAATTTGCATAGCTCGACCTTTTACTTTGAATCTTTTATAATAACTGTCCATATAATCCTTAATTTCATCAAGAGTTAAATTTGGTGTTGCCTCAACTAGGGATTGTTCCCTCAATTTCTTCTTGGTGTCCAAGGCATAGGACCATTTCTGATTTATTCTTTCTTCTAATGCCTTGGGTAGTGGTTGTCCAAACTCTAATGGAACTCATTTAAATCTTATCATAATCTGGATGAAAGCCTCCTCAATTTTATTCTGATCCTCAATAGACATATTGTGAAATCAACTAAGTTTCGAATCTGTGAGATCGCCATTCTCAATTATGTCTGTAACAACCTCATCAATTGACCTATTCTTATTACTGACAACCTTGAACTAATTTTTGTCATCTTCTTCAACATCAAGGTCTTCTCTTCCTCTAATTAATGTTCTCCTTTTCTTTGGTTCTATAGCTACAACCTTGTTTCCTCTTTTTGCATAAGTTTTGGTCAATGTAGCTACCTTAGGTTTTATTACTTTCTCTACTCCCTTTTTCTATGGTGGTGAAGCTCCAGTTGCTGACCTTGTTCATGCACTTGACTGCACTAGCAACTACTTCTTCTTTGGAGTTGGGATGGGAGAAACTGGTATCGAATCTTTTTCCTTGTTAGACCCAGTTTCCTCACTATCATGTGCCTTGTTAGTTAACAAAAATTGAACTTCAATTACAGGTTCAACCGGTGACTCATCAAATGAGTCAAATACTTCTCAAAACTTCTTAGTTAAAACTTTCTTCATTTTCTTTTCTTTTCTTGTTATTTTGCCAATGACAAGATCTATTTGTATTCTAGATTTTGCCTCTTCATAGGTTCCAAACCTCTTAGCCTTCTTGTCCTTTTGTAAAGCCAATATTTCCTTGATTGATTTCAAACCCAAATCATGATCCATTTCATATCCCATGGGGGCTAGCCATTTAGACCTTGGCTCTACAACTTTAATCAATGTATGGTCAGTGTCAACTAGAAAACATATGTCCATCTCATATTTCTTAACTAGTGAGCTTGGAATCCCGCTCCTTAGATTCATCTTGATCTTAAAATCTTCAAAATATTCATCTACAACATTATTTGCATTATCTCCTAGACTTTTCATTATATCATAAATTTGTGAAGTGACTGGTGTGTCGATAGACCAATCTATGTGACTGACACAAGGAAAGAATTTCTAGAGATAGAAAAATAAACATACTAGTAGTGAGCCAAACTTATAGGTATTAGAATTTTGTGACCTAATTATTTTCATATTCTCTTTAAGATATTTCAAGAGTAGCTTGACAAGGTCTATCTGATGACCCTCCTATATCATTTTGTAAGCCATATCTATAGCACTACATGGTACACTATTCAGTCTACTCGACTAATAGAACTTATAACCTATTACATGTACTACAAACTTAACTCCCAAATCTAAAATTGATGCAATTTTCAGTGCTCTGCCATCCCATGCTGCACCTATATTTTTCTCAACATCAGCTTGAGATGAACATCAGAATGCTTTCACCTTGTCAGTTGTGGGATACCCTATGACCTTATGAATAATTCTCTTTGTCACTTTGATAGGACTATCTAGCCAAAATGTGCCCTCATGATATCAAATTAGCACAACCTTTATCTATTATATTTTAAAATTCTTTAGAAAATTTAGGGCACTAGTGATTCCAATCATTTCTACCTATTTATGTTCTGGTTTCAACTTTGCATCATCACCACATAGTTCCTGGTATGCAACATACATTTCAAAATATCCTATTTATCCTATTTTTTAGTGAATGTATGATTAGATGTCTTCGACCAATAAAACCCTAGGTGGGATACTTGAAATAGCGCCCACTAAATCCATTTTTGATGCAACTTCTAGGTGTGACTTTCATGCAGGAGCATCTCGAGTCCTTGGCAATCTTGCATCACCAAAAATATTTTGAAGTTTGTCTATGTTTCTCAATTCCTACTTTGACTGAGTTGGTTAGTAGTTGGTCAGTTTCCTTTGGTTACCAAGTATGGTTGGTTATCTCCTGGGTGGTCATTTGTTTCAGTGGTGCTTGGTGATGTTTCTTTGTTACTTTGTTATCCTTGCTCTCCGAGTAGTTTATTTTGAGTTTCTGTTGAGGCTGACGTGTGCATTTATTTTGGGTCACAAATTTAATGTTGGAATCCATCATTGGGAAGCATGTGGTCCCAGATCTAACCATTCCTTCCATTGATTATGGATCTGAAGGCTAACTCAATTCAGTAGTCTCTTGTATAAGTATAGTTGTTTGGTTAGAGTTTAGGAGTTAGTTTTGATAGAAGATAGGAGATAGTAGAAAGAAGATTGCTAGAAGATCCTCACATGTTGGAGGAATTTTGTAATTTATTGTAATATCTAGTCTTAACCAAGAAGGCCTTATAGCCTAGCATGTATGAATCAATTTGAATGAAAGTTAATATATAAATGATCCTACTTTCTCTCTCTCACTGTGTTGTTGTTTCTTCCATGAGTTGTTGAGCAGGGCTGGATCTGTAGGGTGTGCCACCATTTGTCCCCTCAACTCCCTCCCCTTGTGTCAGGTGGTATCAAAGAGAGGTGAGATCTAGGTCTAGGTCTATGGATCTAGGTTTGTAGGTTCCTTCTTGCGAAGCCCTAGTTGAATTGTTGTGGGGTGGTAGATTGTGATCTGACCTACAATTGCAGAGGGTTCTCAAGATGGTTTGTGGGAGGTGAGAAGAAGATCCAAGATTGGTATGCATATTGAGACAACTTGCTACTAGATTAGAAGTTGTTGAAATAGCCCAGAGAAGAGGCAACCATCTTGAAAATGTTACTGATGATGAAGTTGAAGTGGAACAAGGAAAAGTAGAACCTACACTTGTGATGGATCAAGGTGAGGAAAGATTCTTGAAGGCATTGACAAGTTTGAAGTCAACACCACATTTCAATCCTCTTGAATATAGTGGAAAATTAGATTCTAATGAATTGATAGATTGGATCACCGACATGGAAAAATATTTTGAGTATGAAAATGTATTTGAAGAGAAGAAGGTGAAGACTGCAAGCACAAAATTGAAAGGTCATGCATCCTTGTGGTGGGAGCATCTGCAATTAGATCCTAAGAATAAAGGAAAAGGAAAAATCAAGGTATGGAATAAAATGGTGAATAAATTGAAAGGAAAGTTCTTACCTTGTGATTATCAGATTAACCTAGTTAGGTGAATGCAAAGTCTAAAATAGAAAGATAGCTCAATCAAGGATTATACTGAGGAATTCTATAGATTAGATATTAGATCTGGACATGATGAGGATGATGTGGAAAGAATTTTTAGATACCTGAATGGTTTGAGAGTTTCCATCCAAGAGGAAATCAGTTTGGTCAAGTTAGAAAACATTGAAGAGGCTTATCAATTTGCATTGAAGGCCAAGGAGAAATTGAACAAGAGACATGAACAAAGACAAAGAGTTTGAGGTGGTAGATTCCCTAGAGGAAGAGGTAGCTCCTATGGTGAAAATAGTAGATCTGAACTAGAAAAGACAAATCTCGACAAAGGAAAGACTGAGTGGAAAGTTGAAAGTTCATCTGGAGGTAGAGGTAGTAACTACCGAGGTGGTTATAGCAAAGGTAATTTTTGAGGAACTTGTTACAATTATGGAGAAGGACATAGATCTTTTGAATGTACACATGCTAGTAAGAAGGATGGTAGAAGTAGAAATGCTTTGGTGCAAGAAGAGTCACCGAATGAACCTAAAAATGAAAATAACTTGATGGTAAGGAGAGCACTGTGGAATGAAAGTAAAAGGAAGATCCGGTAAGGAAAAGTTTGTTTAAGACTAGATGTAGAGTTTTTGAGAAATTTTGGAAGGTAGTCATTGATAGTGGTAGGTCAGAGAATCTGGCATCTAAAAAGATGGTCACAAAATTGTAGTTGGAAAGGTTGGAACATCTGAAGCCCTGTCTGATTTCATGGATCAAAGATGAGCATACACTCTTCATAAGTGAACAATGTTATGTGAATTTGAAGATTGGAAAATACTATGATAAAGTGTTGTGTGATATCATGCCTATGGATTGTTGTCATATTTTGTTGGGTAGACCTTGGCAATATGATAGAGATGCTATATATGATGGAAGATTGCATAAGTATACTATTCTAGCTGATGGAAGAAAACAAATCTTGTTACATTTGATGGAAGAACCTATTAGTAATGTTTGCACATCTATGAAAGTTTTTTTGATGGAAGGAATAATGTTTTTTAAGGATTTGAAGAATAATGATGTATGTTTTGTTGTGATTCCTAACAAACTGAGTAAGAAAACAAAGGATAATGTCCCTGAGGAGATTGATAAGTTACTCACCGAGTATAGTGATATCATTTCTGATAATGTACCTGATGGTTTTCCACCAAATAGAAGTATTCATCAGTTATGTTTAAGGATCATATTTTCCTTTTCTAAGTTGTTATCACAATCTTCAATAAGAATTTTAGATTCCTTTTCAGATTTCAGATCTTCTACCTTGTTTTTGAGTTTCTCAATAAGGTTCTTTGCATCATCATATTTCCTTTTCAGAGTGTTTCTTTCATTATTAAGCATATCAATCTGTTCAAGAGCTTCTTCAAGATTTTTTTGTAGTTGATCCATATCCATAGAGATCTTACTCAAGCTACTAGGCTTTCCTTGAATGATTCTTCTCCGAGTAACTAAGCTCTGATACAAATTGTTAGAAATAGGGAATACTAAGAGGGGGAGTGAATTAGTGTTCTACAAACTTTCTCTTTTGCCCAATTATGGATATAACAGATTATCTTTATACATGCATAACATAAGAAGCTAAACAATATGCATAGCAATGGAAATAAAGAACTCATAACACATGATATGTTCTCGAGGAAACCCTGGCCAAGGGAAAACCCCGGTGGGGATGATACCCCCAAAGATCCACTAATAAAAAGTATCATGTTAAGGATGTTGACCTTGTTAGGAGTCTATTACAAGCATATAGTATATCAGTCCTGATTAAGGGACTATAGGCCTTGTTAGAAGCCTCAACCTTGTTAGGAGTTGTCAATACAAAATTTGATTACTAGATGAGCCCACTACCCAAACAAGTAATGTACAATGTATACTTATTACAAAATGGATTAAGGTATATAACCTTATGTTTCTTGCATCAATATCTTTTCACTGCTCTTACATTCACATCATATCATTACAATATTACATCATCTTCTCTTCTTGCAATTATAATTACCTATATACAAGTTATTAAAGATAATAAATTTACATGGTCAGCTACCATATATCTTTATCCAAGATTTAACATCTAGGATGTCATCCCTTTATATTATTAAGTCATTATTTTGATAAACAAAATAATCCCTTAACTCTTTACCTATTCTACCTTCATATTCTATCCTATCGGCTTAACACTGTCTTTAGTAAAACTATTATAACTAATTTTGTACATGCCATAATGACTTGCACTCTGAGATGGGTCATCATTAGTCATAATAGAGTCTATGTTCAAGTGCACAAGCACTAAACTTACTCCAGTCAACATCACAAACACAAACTGTATCCTGGTGCACTGGTGAAAACACTATCTGACACTTAGACAAATTTGCAATGCGCTCTGCTATACTTGCTCTCAGTCCTATATGATCTTCATGTGGATCATATGTTTCCATAATGACAACATCTATGTACTCACTTCAGCTAAATTGCCAACAATCTCCCCCTTTGTCATTGGTGGCAACATATGAGAAAATTGGCTAAGTGTACAAGTCAAAATCTCAAAATTGTATCAAAATTCTGGCCATAGTATAAAATATGTATACTATCCTTATAACTCCTCAAAATATAAAATCTAATACAATGCTCCCCCTAAGAGTATTAATCCTTATCAAACATATCAATTTTCTGCTTTAATATCTCTCCCCCTTTGACAACAATGACAAAATAAGGTAGGGAGGATTACAAAATTGTATCCCAAAAACAAATATTATACCTTCATTTTCTTATTGCAAAGCAATCTACAAAATCAGCTTTCATACCTTGTATCTCCTTTTCCCATGAATTCTTGATGGAATCTTCCATATTGAGTAATGTGCTCAGTCCATAAGCTGCTATTTGACAAGCTTGGAGGTTGTCAAATTTGAATTTTTGAAAGGATGTCTTAGCTATAAGACATTCTTCTAACTACTCTTCAATGATACTCAACTTCATAGAGGTGTGTTCTCTCAAAAGAGTGAGTCTCCTCATTTTTCTATTCCTCTCATCTTGAAATATTCTTATTTCATCATAAAGCTTCTGAATTTTCTTTTTAGCATCACATACCTTCACATTAGGTCTAGAAAGAAGGTTACATTCATTCTCAATCTCAGCTTCCTTCACCTTGATCTTCTGTTCCTCTTTTGTTTTCAAAATCTTTGGTTTTGTACACTGTATGTACAATGATTTTCCTATCTCCAAATGTTTCCTCAAGTTCTTGATACAAATATCAAGACTGCTAATATCATTCTTGATATTCTGACTGATGTTCAAAAGCATTTCATCTTCATAAGCTGCTTGAGCTCTCACTTTTGCAATATTAGATAGGTTAGTGAATTCATTGTCAAAAGTGCTCATTACCTTCTTAGCTTTCTCCAAAGGTTATGCCTCTATGATTTGTGTAGTTACAATGCTTTGTAACTTCTCAGTAAGGTCCTTTAGACTCCCTTCAAGATTTTTCACTTTCTTTTTCTTGCCAATGATTTTATTCAAAGAAGTGATCAGTTCCAACTGATCATCATCATCAACTTCCCTTCCTAAATCTTCAAACAAAGATCCAATTTATTTCTTCTTTCCTATCTTAGGAGTAAGACTGATGTCTTTTGTGGAAGAAATGGGTGCTTGAATCTCAGTCTCCTTAGGTTCTTCACTGATAGATTTAGTCTGCTCTACTTCTTCAGTTCTATCTGGTTCATCAAGAGCCGAATTGTCAACAATGTTTGCTAAGTTCTTGAATACATTGTCATTAGTATCCAAGGTGACCTTAGTACTTTAAATATTCATGGTTTCATCTTCAATGTTAATAGATGAAGGAGAGGGAATATCCTCTTGTTCTGCTTTAATTGCTTGCTCTGCTGCAACCGATGGCTCTCCAATGTTTTTTTCCATGACCTTGATTATTGCCTGCTCTGTATCTAAATTAACATCTTCATATCTACCTCCCATAATCAAAATGGTTCTCCTTTTGGTTCTCAAATGGATGCTTAGGGCCTTCAATAACTTCTCCAAGTGTTCATCATCTCTCACATCACAAAGCTTCTTCACAAGATTCTTTCTGATATTGGTGTCTTCTTCAGTTGCTCTCTGCTTTTTATTTAGCAATTTGGTGTACAACTCATCAGGTATTTGACCTTTAATAGAATCAAATTTCTTGTTTGCCAACATCATATGCTTCACAATAGTATTCTCCAAATTAAATCTATCTGAATAATCATAAAGACTGTAGTACTTGTTCATTCTGGTAAAGTCTCCATTTTCAATAATCTGCTCATTAAGCTTTTCAACTTTAGGTTTCCAAGCTTTCTTCTTAATTGTAGTGTCATCACTTTTTACTTCTACAATTACTCTTGGTACTGGTTGAACTATAGTCTTCTGTCTCTTTCCTGGTCCAGTAACAATTTCTTTCATTCTCTTGCCAGCTTTGGAGGAAGTGGATCTAGTTGTTACATGTTCCTTTTCTGGTCCCTCTACTTTCACCTTGACTTGTGTAGGTTCTTTCTATGCTGCACTAGATGACAAGGGTGGTAAAATCAAAACTTCTTTCTATCTAATATCCCTGATTGCTACTACTATCTATTTTGCTATTAAGAATTCTTGTTCTGACATCCCTGTATCTTTTAGTATTCTCCTGATAGGGCTGTCAACTCTCTTCTTAGATTGCTTCTCTTCAATTATAGCTTTTTCTGAGTTGAATTTCTCTTCAAAAGTTCCAAATTTGTTGCACTAAGTGTCCAATTTACTTTTAAGTAATCTGCCAACATATTCTTCTATTTTAGCCTCAGATATCTCATAGCCAAGACAGTCTATGAACTCAATTCTAGGTTCCACTACTTCAATATAGGTAAAGTCAGTGTCAACCATAAAACATATATCATTCTTATAGTTCTTCACAAGTGGCTATGGAATTCTTGATCTTCTAGTTACCATGATCTGAAATGTCTTCACTACTAACATAGCACTCTCATTTACTTTGTCAATAACATGTCTCAAATATACTATATTTATCCTTTCCATTGCAGTTTGTCCATCATTCCAATCATGTGCAATAGTGTATGGAAATCTTCTCAATGAGTGGAAAAACATGTATGCAATTAAGGATGAAAATCTAAATTGTGCATACTTATATTTCTTTATCTTCTCCAAGTTTTCAAATAATTGAATACTCAGAATTTCACACATATCAACTGGCACTTTGTCAACACACATTAAATAGGCAATATGCACCATTCCAGCCACCATATCATCTTCTCAAGAATTTGCACAAAACTTAGTTGTTAGGTACTTGCATAAATATCTAACATCATGTTGTTTGATCTTGCTAATCACAATTCCTCTACCATTGTAGGATGAACCTATGTTGTCTATGACTATTTTTCTCATTTAAAGGAATAGCACCAACTTTAGATAAACCTGTGACTTCATGAATCAAGTCAGTTGTAATGTCTATCACTCTATCCTCTAGCCAAAACTTCCCATTGTGAATTCTTCTCATAATGATCTTAGTGCATTCTTCATTGTCAAACTCATACTTCAAAGCATACTGAACAATCTCATTATCTTTCAAATGTTCATATCCTTGTTTTAATGACATGTCCTAATTGTAAATGTTCATATGTTCATTGGTAAAATCACTATCACTGACAGTTTCTAACTTGCATCCAAGATAACTTCTCACATTTTCTAAGTGCAAAACTCCGTCTAGTATGGATGATAATGCTAACCTAGGATCATCTTCTTCCAAGGGTTCTACTGGTTCCCTCTTCATTCTAGGTTTGTTCTTATCTCTGATATTGTGAATTAAGGATACATCCATGACTACTTTAACTTCCTTATACCGATTCAAAGATTTGTCAAGATAAATACCTCAAGTTCATTATTTTAGGGCTTTCGTAGATTTAGTGCTCAAATCTTTCACCAAATCACTGCAAAATGCTTCCAGTCTCTATTCTTTGCTCTCCTAAACACTTCAATTTGATTAGATAATCAAATAACATCAATCATAACCTTTTATTACTTCAATCTCACTTAGATTTGACATCACATTCAATTCTTTTGCCGCTTCTTTCCAAAAAGTTGTTTCTGCTATCCTACAAAACTTAAAACTTCTTGTGATCTCGCAAAACATAATATTTTCTTTTGTGCTCTTAACCATAGTATTAGTACATCATAATCTACCTTAAATTAACTGCGCAAGACTTAATTCATCAGAAATCTACTTCTACACTAATTCTAAGTTCCTAATCTACTGCAATTATCATAAATTAAGTGCATTGAGTTAGGTCAAGTAAGGATTCATTCTTACCACTTGATACTTCACCTTTTTTATTACCTTCAATGTTGAATATGTCTTCCTAATCTGTGCCTTTAAAAAACTTCACTTCATTTGCATTACTACAACAACCTTTATGTCTGTTACCTGCATCTTCATTACTTCTTGCATGATTTCTAGGGTTAGGGTTAGGATGAAAAAATCCATTGTTCATTCTATAAAACCTTGATGTATGTCCAATCTTGTTACATATCTGACAAAAAATTCCATTGTTCCCATATCTTGGTCCTTGCTGATTGATTTGTGATCTGCAGTTTCTAGCAATGTGTCCAATCTTGTTGCATCTATAACATACTACTTCATTTCTTCTATTCATGTCTTTAGTAGGTCTCTTACCTGTATTGTTAGTATTCCTAAACATTCTACTAGCATAATTAATCTCAATAACTTTAGGTCTTCTACATTTAATAGCTCTATGTCCAAAACCATTAAAATTATAACAATAACCATTAAGAGTTTTAAATTGTTTACCTATGCAATCTATCTTCATGTGACCAATAGTATTACAACCAAAACATCTACCTTTGAATTCTCTTTGCATACCATTTGGTGATTCTTCTTGGTTCGGTGGTTCTTCTCTTTTAGGTGGTTCTTCAACTTTAGGTGTGTCCTCAGATTTGTTGATCTCATCTGACTTTTTCTTATCTATGTTTTTAGATTCTTTCAAATCTGGTTCCTTGCTTTCATCATTTGTTCTGAATTAATTAAATCCAAGTCCAATCTTATCATAGATGGTTTTCCATAAGATACTTGTTCATCAATCTTCTCACTATTTGAATATAGCCTTTCAAGTTGTTGTTTGGATTGAGTCAATTCACCTTTCACAATCTTGTTGTATTTCTCAAGTTCTGCATGCTGCAAGTTTACTTTCTCAAATTCAGATGTTACTTTGCCAAGTTTAGATTTTAATTCTTCATTCTCAATCTTCAACCTTTCATTCTTAGATCTCAGATTTGCTTCATTTTTGTCATTTCCATCTTTCAAACTAAGCTTCAGATTTTCTATATTCAGTTCATGTTTAAGGATCATATTTTCTTTTTCTAAGTTGTCATCATAATCTTCAATAAGAATTTCAGATTCCTTTTCAGATTTCAGATCTTCTACCTTGTTTTTTAGTTTCTCAATAAGGTTCTTTGCATCATCATATTTCATTTTCAAAGTGTTTCTTTCATCAGTAAGCATATCAATTTGTTCAAGAGCTTCTTGAAGATTTTTTTGTAGTTGATCCATATCCATAGAGATCTTACTCAAGCTACTAGGCTTTCCTTGAATGATTCTTCTCTGAGTAACTAAGCTCTGATACCAATTGTTAGAAATAGGGAATACTGAGAGGGGGGGTGAATCAGTATTCTAAAAACTTTCTCTTTTGCCCAATTATGGATATAATAGATTATCTTTATACATGCATAACATAAGAAGCTAAACAATATGCATAGCAATGGAAATAAAGAACTCATAACACATGATATGTTCTCGAGGAAACCTTGGCCAAGGGAAAACCCTGGTGGGGATTATACCCACAAAGATCCACTAATCAAAAGTATCCTATTAAGGATGTTGACCCTGTTAGGAGTCTATTACAAGCATATAGTGTATCAGTCCTGATTAAGGTACTATAGGCCTTGTTAGAAGCCTCAACCCTGTTAGGAGTTGTCAATACAAAATCTGATTACCAGATGAGCCCACTGCCCAAAAAAGTAATGTACAATGTATACTTATTACAAAATGGATTAAGGTATATAACCTTATGCTGCTTGCATCAATATCTTTTCACTGCTCTTACATTCGCATCGTATCATTACAATATTACATCATCTTCTCTTCTTGCAATTATAATTACATATATACAAGTTATTAAAGATAATAACTTTACATGGTCGGCTTCCATATATATTTATCCAAGAGTTAACATCTAGGATGTCATCCCTTTATATTGTTAAGTCATTATTTTGATAAACAAAATAATCCCTTAATTGTTTACCAATTCTGCCTTCATATTCTATCCTGTCGGCTTAACAGTATCTTCGGTAAAACTATCATAACTAATTCCGTACATGTTGTACTGACTTGTACTTTGAGATGGTTCATCATTAGTCATCATAGAGTCTATGTTCAAGTGTGCAAGTACTGAAATTACTCCAGTCAACATCAAAAACACAAACTGTATCCTGGTGCACTGGTGAAAACATTGTCTGACACTTAGACAAATTTGCAATGCGCTCTGCTATACTTGCTCTCAATCCTGTATGATCTTCATGTGGATCATATGTTTCCATAATGACAACATCTATGTACTCACTTCAGCCAAATTTCCAACAAAAAGAAGGTTTATATGAGTGGTAGGTTATGCCCTTTGGTTTAACTAATGCACTGAGTACTTTTATGAGGTTGATGAATGAAGATCTTAAGAAATTCTTGGGTAAGTTTGTGATTGTATATCTTGATTATATTTTGATATTCAGTAAGACCAGAGAAGAAAATTTGTTACATGTTATACAAGTTTTGCAGAGATTGAAAGAAGAAAAGTTGCTCATAAATTTGAAAAAGTATTCATTCATGAAAGAGGAGATTGTGTATTTGGGATTTGTAATTTCAGCTGATGGTTTGAAGATGGATCCTAAAAAGATCGAAGCTATTCTAAATTTTCCTACTCCTGTGAATTCTAGTGAGGTAAGATCATTTCATGGTTTGACAAGTTTTTTCCAAAAGTTCATAAGGAAATTCAGTTCAATTTGTAATGCTATGATTAAGACTATGAGAGGAGATAAAAGAGAATTCAAGTGGACACATGGAGCTGATAAAATTTTTGAGAGTCTAAAGTAGAAGGTTGTTGAATTACCTATTTTGGCATTGCCTGATTTCAATAAGGTATTTCAAGTGGAATGTGATGCAAGTGGAAGTGCAATTGGAGCTGTGTTGAGTCAAGAAGGTAAACCTATTGCTTTATTTAGTGAAAATTTGAATGGTGCTAGAAGGAAATATTCTATGTATGATCAAGAATTCTATGCTATTGTTCAAGCACTGAAGAAATGGAGACATTATTTGATACTTAGTGAATTTTTGTTGTATACTTATCATAAGGCTTTACAATACTTGGGTAGTTAGAATAAGTTTAATTAGAGCCATCTGAAATGGGTTGAGTACTTGCAGAGTTATACATTTGTGATAAAGCATAAAATTGGAGTCACTAACTGAGTTGGTGATGGATTGAGTAGAAGAAGATCTTAGATGATCGAGATGAAAATTGAAGTTCTTGGTTTTGATGAGATGAGAGATTTGTATGAAACTAATCCTGATTTTTCTGAGCCGTGGAGAAAGTGCAGAGCACCTATTCAAGATCAATCGAGTACAAAATAGGAAGAATATTTCATTCAAGAAGGTATGTTGTTTAAAGGTATTCAATTGTGTATACCGAGAGGGAAAATGAGAACTAATTTGATGAAGGAGAAACATAGTAGTGGTTTGGCTGGACATTTTGGTATTAATTAAAATTTGAATTTTCTTAAGGAGAAATAATTTTGGCTACAGTTGTTTAAAGATGTTTAGAAATTTGTGAAAAGTTGTGGAATTTGTCAAGTTGCAAAAGGAGTAAGTCAGAATACTAGATTATATACATTGATTTTTGTACCTGAGAAACCTTGGACTGACATCAGTATCAATTTTGTTCTTGGCTTACCAAAGATAGTAAGATGTAACAATATTATATTTGTTGTGGTAGATAGATTTTCAAAGATGGCACATTTTATACCTTGTAGAAAGACATCAGATGCAGTACATGTAGCAGATCTTTTCTTTGAGGAAATTGTCAGATTGCATGGATTACCGAGGAGTATTATCTCTGACCAAGATAGTAAATTTGTTGGATACTTTTGAAGACTCTTTGGAGAAAGTTTGCCACTGAGTTGAAATATAGTTCTACATTTCACCCACAAATCGATGGACAAACAAAGGTTGTAAAAAAAAGTTTGGGAAATTTTTTGAGATGTTTAGTTGGAGACACACCTAGTAATTGGGATTCTATGTTGGCACAAGTAGAGTTTGCATACAATAATTCAGTGAATATGAGTGCTGGAAAGACACGCTTTGAGATTGTGAATGGCATACAACCGAGAGGTATATCTTATTTGAGATACATTGCCGATGAAAGTAAGAAAGTCTTGAAGGAGTGAAATTTGTTGAGTATATGAAGACATTTCATGAATATGTGAAAATCAAGCTGGAAGAGAGTAATCAAAAATACAAAGATAGAGTTGATAGATCAAGGAGACATAAAAATTTTGATGTTGGTGATGAAGTGACGGTTCATTTGAAGAAAGGTCAATTTCCTGTTGGAACATATGGGAAGTTGAAGTTGAAGAAGTTTAGACCTTGCAATATTTTGAAGAAATTTGATAGTTGAAATGCATATAAGATTGAGTTACCTGATGACATGGACATATCACTGATTTTCAACATTGCTGATTTGTTTGAGTATCATGAACCTGATGAAGACATCTAGAATGAATTGAAATGATATGCAAATTAATCTAACAATGATATGCTATGAATGAATGCTATGAAACCTCAAAAACAATAACAAAAATCTCACAATCACCTTGTTCACAAAATCTTGATTCTTCATATGCGAATTTGCCAGAGTAAGGATGCAAATTCGAGGGATGGTCCTTTTGTGAGGAGCTGAGCCTTGATTTTATAGAAATATGGTGCTTGAGGATGCATTGAGAAAAGCCATAAATCACTCTTGATAAACTTAGGTTGATTTTTGAGTTAACAAGAAATCACGAAGAGATTAACTCATAAAATCATGCAAAAGCACTTTTTATCTCAAAATAGAGTTTAGTTCACTTTTTCAACTCATCATCAGATGTTGAGTTTAGAAAGTTAACAAATTGATAATTGATAATTGATTTAAAGTTGAATGCTTTTCTGATTGTGCATGATTTAATATGAATTAATTTTAAAAATAAAGTGATTTATTCTCAACTTAACTAATTTTGAGTTAAAATAATTGATTTATGGGTTAATCAATTATTAAATCAAACTTTATTCCAAAAACTATATTATTAAATATTGACAACTAGATTTAATTAATTAAATGAGAATTTAATCAATTATTCTTAAGATTTTTTATTTATTTTCAAAATTAAATAATATAAATAAGGAATAAATATAACTAAATCTAATTAAATAATTAAGTGGCAGTATTAAATTAATTAATTAAATATTTATGATATTCAATTAATCAACTTTAGGATAAATAATGACATTTATTGCCAAATAATATTCAATTAAAGATAATTAGGATAATTAGGAATATTCAAGGAATATTCCCCGATGCATAATTAAGATAATCAATTAGGGTTTTAATGAACTGATGTGTAGATGTGCCTTAGGTTAGGACTTTGATGTCGATTTCATTCAATTTGATGATGTAGGAGGTTAATGAACCTATAGCCCATTTTTGGGGTATTACATTTTTCCCCTCTTTGAATTACTATGCGAAGCGTAGTGGTTAAGAGATTAATCTATTTTTGATAAAGATGTGGACTCAGTTATATGATGAAGAAATTGATCTTTGAGAGATTAACCGATTATGAGACAAAAATTGATTTACAGATTTGAAGATGTGGTGATTCAAGTCTTGGTTGACCAAAGAATCAAGATGATGCTAACTATATCAATAATGAACTGGTGATTATGAAGAAGTGTCAAAATGCTTGATTCTGAAACTGTGATTATGAAGAAGTGATTGTCCTAAATCTAGACCTGATTGTCCAAACGAATTGAAAGGTTGCCAAATCTAAACACTTCAGTTATGAAGAACCAAGGAAATAACACAACTGAACCAATGGTTATGAAGAGCTAATACAATTTGCAAGTTGTGAGAGAATACCAGATTGATATACATCTTGATGAACCTGATATTCCCCAAGAAATGTGCCCCAAGCGATGAGGTCTTTTGATGAATCGGCAACTAGACGTGGTTGTTGTCTTGATCACTGAAAGAAAGATTGATTTACAGATTTGATTGATGTGCAATACCATGCCCCCTTTGGGATGAAAATAGAAATCTGACAAGAACAATCAGCATTGAAAGGTTTAGAAGCATGTTAATTGATTTAGGAAATGGTTGTGTACGTCTAGGAATGTGTTCTGCATCATTTAGAGGTCCTAGAGACCAAGTTTGACTAGGTTTGACCATGAGTTGACCATGGTTGACCAAGTTGAAATTTTGATAGTTTGATGTAAGATAATCAATTAAGTTGAATTCTAGATTTCAATAATGTGTGAAGGTCGATCATGCAAGTAGTTTCCCATCCCGGGTCTGAAAATTTTAAATCATGATTTTGATAATATAAATGATCTCAAATTTTTATTTTGATCCTGAAAATGGATTCAGAATGTCAAAATTAGCTAGGGGTGCCTTCTTGGTGATCTATTAAGAAGACCTTCGTGCAATACTTAGTCCTTATGATATGTTTAGCATAGTTTTGGAGAATTATCAAGCATCGAGCCAAATTGAAATCATGAGATAAATGTAATCATGTAAAGTGCAAAGTGACATGCAAAATGAAATGCAAACCTAGGACCTAGAACCTAGTCACTGATCATGTGTTGGTCATTTTCATCACTGAATCTTTTATTAGGTAACTAGATAAATCAATGCAACATCCACTAGTTAGAAAATTATGAACATATGAATATTGATTTTTGTGTCAAAGTCAATACAATACCCACTAGCTAGACAACCATGGACATATGAATATTGAATTTTTTTTTCAGAATGTCAGATTAGATATAAGCACCAAGGCACAAATGCTAGGATGACCTGAATATCATGTCCATTTTGATATAGCAATTTGTATAAGCATCAAAACATAAACATTTTGATGACCTGAATATGCCTTGCGTGCAAACACATCAAGCAAGCCAAGAGATCATTCTGAATCCATTGTGAATTACCCATAGTGACCCTTTATCATTCACATCCTTTGGTAAGATCGCATTTCAAAGTAGGAGTAAGAGCTCACTCAAAAAGAATATAGTTAGATCGAACTTCCTTGAATTTTCTGGGTATCAATGGTCAAGGTACTCATGGCCATCCAATACATGATAGATGCTCTTACAGATGGACACCATTTCAATCTAGAATTGCCAAAGTTGTTATATTTTCACTTGAAGTAGAAAATAAAGAAAAGAGTATTCCCCTAGTCATCACTCTCTAAATCCTGTAAAGGACATCATCGAAGAGCTCGAAAGGACACAATATGCAAAAATCTCAATGTGAATTAGTAAGCATACAAGGAGATAAAAGAAATGAAGAAAAGATTGTTTTCAGTTTGTGTTGATGTTTGTTTGTGTTTGATTGTAAAATCCTTTCTGGTGAGGAGATAGACAGACCGACTCGAATGTAGCTTCAAAGGACTTCTAACTAGATATGACACGTTTGAGGTATACTAAAGACTATAAGATATGACATTGATTGCCCCCAAGTTTGAAACATTGATAGGATATAGACGCTTTGGTTGATTGGTCTACAGACCGAGTTTATTGAAAATAGGAATGCAGAAACAAACCAAGAGATATGTATAAACTAAAGCAAGACTGAAAGTTGGGAAAGATCAAGATTGTGCTAATAGATGGAGTGTTTTGAACAAGTGGCACCCATTTGCTAGGTTTTCACCATCTTGGCAGAGATTCTATTTTTGCTACCAAGGCGCCTGTTTCCAAGTTTTCACCAAGGCAATTTTTCTTTATCTCATTTTTTTTGTATTTTTCATTTTTTCAATTTTTTTTCATTTTTCATTTTCTTTTTTTTTTTTGTGAATTATCAAGGTGCCTATTGCAAGGTTTTCACCAGGATGATCATTTTTCATGACTTTTTCCAATTTTTATAATTTTTTTAAAGACATTTTTTAATACTGAATGTCTTAGGCATAGAATTTCTTCAGATGGAGAATGTTGATTGGGTCTCAGAGTTGTTCTCCTTCATTCTTTGAGAGTTGATAGGCTCTAGAGCCAAAAGTAGTAGTGACAACAAAGGGACCCAACCAGTTGGGTTCAAACTTCCCCTTGCATTCTCTATGTGATTGATTTTTAGGATTTTCTCTCAAGACTAGATCACCAACCTAAAATTCTCGGTGTCTAACTTTCTTGTTGTACCCTCTAGACATTATTTTATGATCTACTTTGAGATGATCATACGTTTCTTGTCTGCACTCATCTAGTAGTTCAAGTTCTTGCAACCTAGACACTTTGTAGTCATCATCAGTTACTAAACCATGCATTTTGATTCTTAGTGATGGGATTTCAACATCAATAGGTAGTACCGCTTTAGACCCATAAACTAAAGTGAATGGTGTGGCCCTAGTGGGCATTTTGATACTTGTTCTATAGGCCTAGAGAGCTGGATTGATCATGAGATGCCAGTCTCTTCTTGTTTTATTAACTGTTCGATGCAAGATTTTCAACAGATTCTTATTTGATGCCTCTTCTTGTCCATTCCCTTGAGGATAATAAATAGATGACCAATGTTGTGTAATCTTGAATTTTGAGCATAAGGAATCTAGGTCCTTGTTCTTGAATTGGCCACCATTATCTGTGACTATTGAATGTGGAACCCCATACTGACAAATGATTGTAGTTCAGAATGAATATAGAGATTTTCTTGTCAGTTGCTTGAGTCAAAGGGATTGCTTCTACCCATTTTGTGAAATAGTTTATAGCTCTAATGATATGGGTATGTCCACTGGAAGAATGTGGATATATAGCACCTATTAAATCAAATGCACATTGTTGGAAAGGCCATTGTGTAGTAAAGGGAATAAGATCTCTCCCTGGTGCATGAATCAAGTTTCCATGTACTTGATATTTTTTATAGTTCTTAGCATACTTGATAGCCTTGTTTTCCATTTCAAGCCAATCGTACCCAGCCCTAATAAGTTTTTGAGCTAGTATTAAACTGTTGGAATGTGATCCATGTATACGATCATGGTCTTCCTCTAATGCACATTGAGACTCTTCTCATTCTAAACACCTAACAAGCGTACCATCTAGACTCCATTTGTATAGATCATTACAAATGATGAAATACCATTATGCATTTTGGATAAGGTATCATTTCTCATGGTGGTTGAAGGAATCCGGGATGATTTGGTCTTTAAGGTAGGAGTATAGGTTTTTGTATCTAGAAGAATCGTGACCAACAATAGTGCAAATCATGTGGGTTTTGGGGGAATCATATGCAGGGAATGACAATGCTTCCACTAGGAACTCATAATGTAGCTCATGTTTAGGTTGTTGTAATAGAGATGATAGTGTTGCAATAACATCAACAGCCTTGTTCTACATTCTAGGAATTTTCTCAAACATGATAGATATGAAATATTTCTTTAAGTTACCATAGATTTGTCTCTGTTAAAAGACATTTGAGCAGTTGAAACAATACCTAGCTAACCCACCAGTGATGGTCCCACCTATTCTAGGTCAACCTCTAATTCTTTACATATCTGCTACATCAGTTGCACTTGGAGCCCCTCTTACATAGCTAGATGATAATGGAAAAGAGCGTGCTATTTATTACCTTAGCAGAACACTTGTTCATTATGAATTGAACTATACTACTCTTGAGTGAGCATGTTTGGCTGTGGTATTTTGCATGCAAAAACTATGTCATTACATGCTCAATAATAAGACACAACTTATTGCTAAGATTGATCCTCTTAAGTACCTCTTGTCAAAACCTGCTCTTACTAGACACACAACAAAATGGGTTATGATCTTGAGCGAGTTTGACATTATTTATGTAGATCGCAAAGCTATCAAAGGCCAAGTAATCATAGATCAATTAGTAGAAGCTCCTATTCAAGGTGATCATCATATTGTTATAGATTTCCTAGATGAATCATTCATGACTGTCACCTCAAGCATACAATGGAAACTTTATTTTGATGGATCTTATACACAAAAAGGCTCAAGAGCAAGATTCTTGTTTGTGACACCACAAGAAGATCTCATTCCTAAGTCTTATAAGCTTACATTTCCTTTCATAAAAAACATTACAAAATATGAAGCTTTGGTAGATGGACTTCGTCAAGCTATCCGCTGGAAGATCTCTAACTTTCTTGTATTCGGTGATTCTTAATTGGTTGTCAAACAAGTTAATGATGAGTTTCAAACAAAGGATGGAAAGCTCCTTCCTTATCACCACATGGTTGAGGATCTAAAGGAAAAATTCACAAAAATAACTTTTCAACATATCCCAAGATCTAATAACAAAGAAGATGATGCAATGGCTACCATTGCCTCTTTCATAGATATGCCAAAAAATAGTCAAAGGTGTGAGTTTCTTGTTGAGAATCTTATGGTCCCTGCCTATGACCAACCAGAGTCTGAGATGGTATGTGAAATTGTTGGTCCTAATCCCCCTTGGTACCAAGAAATTTATTCCTACCTTCATGATGAGATCATCCCACTTACCCTTTCCACTAATCAACGCAAAACCTTTATCCATCGAACTTCCCATTACACAATCCTAGCTGACCCCATTTTCTCGAAACACTTCGACGAAACTCTTCTTAGATGTCTAAATTTAGAGGAAGCACAAATGGCCTTAGAAGAAGTTCATCAAGGAGTCTATGGGGTTCATTCCAATGGACTCACTTTAGCTAAAAAGTTGTTGCATACTAGATATTATTGGCCAACTATGGAACAAGATGCATACCACTTTGTGAAAAAATGTGTTCCTTGTCAATAGCATGGTGATTTGATACATGCTCCCTGATGTAGGAGAATCCTAAGATTCTTGGCAATCCTGTATCAACCAAAAATATGTTTGTCTTTGAAGGTCAATTGTTAGTTTTGATCTTGGTTTGGTGGATTTATTGCTCAGTTTGGGAGACTGGTTGCTCAGTTTCTATGGTTATCGGGGTGCTCGATCTCTGAAGAATGCTCAGTGAATGAAGGCATCAGTTCACTGGCACTCGGTGATAACTATGTTCCTTGGTCATGCCTGGCATGGTCGGTCGACTAGTGCTCAGTTATTTCTTTTGTTGCTCGGTGTTCTTTATTATCGATTGGATTGTTTAGATGAATCAGATTGGATGACTGGTGCATTTAATTTGGATCACACTCCTCATGTTATGGTTGACTATTGGACATGTGGGGATCTAGATTTGGCATGTTGCATTCTTCTATGTGGATCTAATGACTATTTGGGGCCATCTTTGAGAGTTTATTTATTTTGTAAGGCTATGTGAGAGCCAACTGATGTTTTAGCATTTAATATTTATTTATAAGGATTTATTGTTTCTTCAACCAACTTGTGGCTGGGAATCAATATTTATAGGATTCTTGGGTAGTTTTCAAGGGGCATCAGGTTGTTGGAAGGAAGGTTAGTAGCCTACAAGCTTAGGAGCAAGAAGATTTCTTGGAAGTTTGAGTACAAGTTTAGATCTTTCCTCGGTGCCTACCAGGGTGTTGTGTGTTACAGACCTGGGCTAGCTGAATGGTGATGTTGGGGAAAAGATTTGCATCCAGAGAGATCTTGTAGATTGTTACTTTTTGCGTATTTGGTTGTAACTAGGAAGGCCTTATAGTGTGGCACATTGCATGTAATCGGTGTTTTCATGAATAAAGACTTCTATTTCATTTCATATTTGTTGTTCTTATTGCATATTTTTGCTGCATATTGGTTTGGCTACAAGGTTAGTCAGTCCTTAATTGGGTCCACTGAGCTTGACTACATTAGGTGGTATCAGAGCTAATTTTGTTCCTACTGGAGCTGAGTGGATCTTGTGTATCTAGATCTTGATTTGAAGATGCCTCTGATGAGAAACCATGAGATCTTTGAAGAAGAAGAAACAATTGGAGAATTTTGCCTTGATGATTTTAGGACTTTGCAGAAACAAGTGCAAGACCTACAAGAGGAGTTGAGAAAGAAGAAGCCTACCTTGAAAGAGGATAGTAATGATGAATCTGAGGAAGATCATTTTGAAGAAGTTGTCAAAGAAGCTAAAGATTCTAAGGAGAATCAAATTTTGAAAGCTATGTCTAAGATTGGGAAAAGACCTAAGATTGAAGTTTTTGCATTTGCTGGAAGCCTTAGGCTAGAAGAATTGATTGATTAGATTAATGATATTGGTGAATACTTTGAGTATGAAGAAATAGAAGATCCTGATAGGGTTAGATTTGCAAAGACTAAGTTGAAAGGTCATGCAAATATCTGGTGGAGAGAAGTTCAGCTAGAAAGAGGTAGAAGAGGAAAAGAGAAGATCACTAAGTGGAACCGAATGGTGGATAAGTTGAAGAAATAATTCATTCTACTGGATTATGAATTGGACATGTTCAAGAAGATGCAAGCTTTAAAGCAGACTAACAAACTGGTACAGGAGTATACCAAGGAGTTTTATAGAATACTGATTAGGACTGGTCATTCTAAAGCTAATAAAGAGAAGGTTGATAGGTATGTCTATGGTTTGAGACCTAGTATTCAGGAAGAGTTACTTACTATACAGATGAAAACAATCAGTGATACTTATTATAAGGCATTAAAGATTGAAGAGAAGCTGAATAGGAAGTATGAAGGAAAATAGAACAATAGGAACCGAGGTGGTAAAACTAGTGAGACAATTTTTGAGAGTAATGTGATAGAGAATCCTAAGTTTGGTGTAGGATCTGGCAGTGGTCAAGTTACTAAGAATGCTAGACCAAGAGCAAGGTGGAAGAATGAGTTCACCGGCACTTGTTATAACTGTGGTGAAGCTAGTCATAGAAGTTGGCAGTGTCCTAAGAAAAGAGTTGCATTAGTTGTTGAAGAAGACATTGAGAATGTTCTAGAGAAAGGTGAATGTCTTGTCAGTAGGAGATTAGTTGCATGTGTTCATAAACCAATGCAAGGAAGTAATTTGTTTAGAACCAGATGTAAGTGCATGGATAAGGTATGTAATGTCATAGTTGATGGTGGCAGTTCTAAAAATTTTGTTTCAGATGAAATGGTTAGTAAGTTGAATTTGGAAAGAGGGAAACATCCTAATCCTTATCAGATTAGTTGGATACAAGATGTTTCTAAGGTTAGATTTGAAGAACAATTCTTGGTTAAGTTTCAGATTGGATCTTACCATGATGAGATATTGTGTGATGTATTTCCTATGGATGCTTGTCATCTGTTGCTCAGTAGACCCTGACAGTTTGCCAGGAATGTTTTGTTTGATGGTTGTGATAATACCTATGTGGTTAGGCATGAAAGAGATTGACATAAACTGATACCTTTACTGGAGACATGGGTTAAAGGATGTGGAGTTATCAAGTGTTGTCCTTATGAAAAACCTCAGGAATAGAAGATTGATAAACCTATTCCTGTTAAGTCTAGTTTGAACGAGAAGGAGAATGATATCTCTAAAGAGTTTTTTGAAATTAAAGAATAGATAGTTTTACTAGTAGAGATGGTTCAATAGATGGTGACATTTGTGACATAGAGAGATGCAGATGATACTGAGTTGGTTGAGGAGTCTGGAGAGGATGAACCTTACCAAGGCACTGAGGTGATCGGTAGTGGTTAGATCGGTTGTAATCAGTTACCAACTAGAGGGATAAGAAAAGTGGAAGATAGAATGACTTTCTTCATCAAATAGTGAATGGAGTGAAGACTAGTTGGGATAAAGGACAAGAAAAGATGTGGGTGAAGAACAAATTCGGCATACCTGTTCTAATTTCCTTGAGGCGTTCCTAATTTCCTTATGAGAAAATATTTCTTACTTGGCGTGTCTAATGCAGGAGCATCCTAGGATTCTTGGAAATCCTGTATCAACCAAAAATATGTTTGTTTTTGAAGGTAGATCATTAGTTTTGATCTTGGTTTGGTGGAGTTCTTGCTCGGTTTGGGAGAATGGTTGCTCAGTTTCTATGGTTACCAGGGTGCTCAGTCTGTGAAGAACACTTGGTCACTAAAGGCATCGATTCACTGGTGCTCGATGATAACTGTGTTATTTGATCATGCCTAGCATGGTTGGTTGGCTGGTGGTCAGTTATTTCTTCTGCTCGTCAGTGTTCTTGCTTACTGACTAGATTATTTGGATAAATCAGCTTGGCCGACTAGTGCATTTAGTTTGGGTCATGCTCCTCATGTTATGGTTGACCATTGGATGTGTGGGGACCTAGATTTAGCATGTTGCATTCTTCTATGTGGATCTGATGACCATTTGGGGCCATCTTTGAGAGTTTATTTATTTTGTAAGGCTATGTGAGAGCCAACTGATGTTTTAGCATTTAATATTTGTTTCTAAGGATTTATTATTTCTTCAGCTGACTTGTGGCTAGGAATTAGTATTTATAGGATTCTTGGGTAGTTTTTTAGGGGCATCAGATTGTTGGAAGGAAGGTTAGTAGCCTACGAGCTTAGGAGCATGAAGATTGCTTGGAAGTTTGAGTACAAGTTTAAATATTTCCTGGGTGCCTACTGGAGTGTTGTGTGTTACAGGCCTAGGCTAGCTGAATGCTGATGTTAGGGAAAAGATTTGGATCTAGTGAGATCTTGTAGATTGTTACTTACTTTGAAATTGATCGTAACTGGGAAGGCCTTACAGCTTGGCACATTGTATGTAATCAATGTTTTCATGACTAAAGACTTTATTTCATTTCAGATCTATTGTTCTTATTGTGTATTTCTACTGCATATTGGTTTGGCTACAAGGTTGGTCAGTCCTTAATTGGATCCACTGAGCTTGACTATATCACTCCCACTCAAAACCTCCATCCCACCATCACACCTAGCCCTTTTCACAATGGGGTTTTGACCTTGTAGGAAAAATATACCCTAATTCTTCCAATGGCCACAAATATATCCTTGCTGCTACTGAATAATTCACTAAATGGGTTGAAGTCATACCCCTCACTTATACTACAGGCAAGCAGATTTCCAAGTTTATCTTGAACTGTATCATCTACCGCTATGGCATTATGCAAGATATCCATACTGATAATGGAACCCCTTTCAAAAATTAGGATGTCACTGAGCTGTGCAAAAAATTTAGCATAACCCAACATTGTTCCAGCAAGTATTTCCCACAAGGTAACGGTCAACCAGAGGCTACTAACAAAACTATCCTAAACATCCTCAAAAAGATAGTCGACGATGCTGGTCATGATTGGAACATTTACCTAAATCCTTCTCTTTGGGCTTACCATACCTCCATATGTACCCCCACTAGAGCCACCCCATTTTCCCATGTTTTTGGTTTTGAGGCTGTACTTCCCATATAAATTAAGCTCCCCTCTCTTAGAATCTCGCTAAAGAATTTGATAACTAATGAGGAGTATTGAGTTGCTCGCTTACAAAAATTGCAACTCCTGGATGAATGATGCCTTTGTTAGGAATGAATGTTGAAGCCTTTGGTAGTCATTCTGTAGCAGTTGTTGTTGCATTCATGGCTATGATTGTCATTGATGTCAACATAGTGATATTCTGGAGTTTAGCAGAGAAGCATTCATAGTTTTGTTTTGCACACATGTTATATTGTAGATTGAGTTATGTGAAATTGATGTTATTTTATTTGGTGTGTTATTAGCCTATGGTTAAGAGCACAAAAATAAATTCATTTATTCATGGAAGTTATAAGCATTTTGGTGGAAGTAGTATTCTGGCAGTGTTCCTAAGTAGCAGTTTTTGGTAATCGGAGGATATCTCCTAACCAGGATGTAATCTGATTCTATGTAGTTAAAGAGAAGTTTGAGACTCATTGGTAGTGATGTTCTTCATAGCATAAACTTTGAGGTCACATGATTGGAAAGTTATTGTATCTAGAAGCTGACAGTTTTATGTAATTTTGATGTAGCGTGTTGAAATTATTATTTTGTATTTGGATGCCGACTCATTTGTAATTATTTGAGTGTGGTATAAAGGAAGGAATTTTTTCCTTGTTATGATGGGATTGTAATAATTGTGATATGAAATTGTGAAAGTTGTGATGTGAATATATGCATGAAGTGAAGAAAAGAGCTAATTCAGTGATGAAGGAAGACTTATGAAGTATAGAGATCTAGATTTGTGATCTTGTGTAGTAGAGAGTGTGGTTTTGGCATAGTGTGAAGGAGGCAACATATTTCATATTATTCTATTGAATAATCCTAAGATCTATTTTACAGTGAGTTCAAAGATCTTGCCTTGAAGTTGTTTGGGCAGTGGGTCCTTATGTCTTCCATAACTCCTAACAAGGTTAGAATCTTTTAACAAGGATTCAAAATCTCCTAACAAAGATTCATATGTACTGGATGGATTTCATAAGACTCCTAACAGGGTCCATCCTTTCACAAGGAACTTTCATGTTAGTGCATCATTTTTTGGGAATCATTCCCATTGGGGTTTACTCTTTGATCAAGAGGTTCCCTAGTTAACATATCTTGTGGTATTGTGTCATTCTGTATGATTATCTTTCTATGGTTGGTTACTACATTGATTATATGGTTTAACACTGTTGAAGTTGATATTGAAGTTTATAAATAGTTTAATTATCAAATAATTGATTCACCACCCCCCCCCTCTTAGTTATCTTGGTGGTCTTTACTTTCTAACAATTGGTATTAGAGTGGTAGGTCCTTGCAAGAGAAGTTTAACAACTTAAGGAGATCCATGGTGAATTTCAAGAAAGAAAGCCCTAAGTTTGATGGAGTAAATTTTGACAGCTAGAAAGAAAACATGAAGACACATCTCTTGTGTTTAGGACCAAGTTATTGGTTGATTACAAAGAATGAAAGGACTATAATTGAAGAAGACAATCTTGAAACAAGTACTAAAGATGAGGTAGATCTATTCATGTGTAACATACTTGCAAGAGAAGCACTTTTATTAGAACTTTTAGAGAATGAATACAGTCAGGTAAAAGGTTTAACTAGATCTTATGATATTTGGAAAGCTTTACATTCTACTTTTGAAGGTGATGAACATGCAAAGAAAGCTAGGTTACATAATTGGATTTGTGCATTTGAAGACATAAGAATTATGGAAGATGAATTTGTTAGAAGATATAATGGTAGGATGTCAGAAATTGTTGTAGGAATAAAGTCTTGTGGAGGTGAAAAGATAGAGAATGAAGTAATATGGAAGATTTTGAGAACATTGACACCGGTATT
This sequence comes from Chamaecyparis obtusa, assembly GCA_027943335.1. Classification (NCBI taxonomy): domain Eukaryota; kingdom Viridiplantae; phylum Streptophyta; class Pinopsida; order Cupressales; family Cupressaceae; genus Chamaecyparis; species Chamaecyparis obtusa. The sequence goes on from BSBK01001771.1 coordinate 1,640,480, forward strand.
CAGGCTGACTACACAAATGATTGAACAAGTGATACCTTGTACACTAAACTTTTCAAAAGAGACTCTTCTTGAAAGATTGGAAGCAGCAGAGATGAATTTCAGATTATCAAGAGAACTACTTAGAGTGGAGACAACATTCATTGCTCTTAGCATCAGACCTACTTTGTCTAGAAGTACAAGTGTGAATGGAGATTATGCCAGTAGTAGCAGATCCAAATCTGATGAAGATAAGAAGATTGAAGAAGGTATTTCCTTGCTTGTGAAAAGAGAACTAGATGGTAAGAAAATCTTTAAATGTTGGACATTTCAAGAATATGGTCATTTTGCATCTAAGTGTCCTAAGAGAGTTAAGAAGTATAGGAACAATTATAAACCTAGAAGATCTAAAGAATGTTATTATGAAAATGATGAAGAAATTGAAATAGGAATTGAAAGACATTTGAGTGATAGTGATAATGATAATTTTGATGACATAGGATTTGTAGCAATTAAGGAAGAAAATTTTGAATTTGATATTAAAGAAGAAAAAGCCTTAGTTTCCCAAGTTGAAAAGAAAGCTGATTGGATTATAGATAGTGGTTGTTCACATCATATGACTGGTGATAAAGGAAAGTTCATAAAGTTTAACAATTATGATGGAGGAGTTGTTAGAGTTGGTAACAATGCACCTTGTTTGATTAAAGGTATAGGATCTATTACTCTTGATGGAAATACTAATACTGATGATGTTTACTTTGTTGATGGATTGAAACATAATCTTTTGAGTGTTGGACAGTTAGTGGATAAGGGATATCAAGTTTGGTTTACTGAGAAAACTTGTGTGATTAAGGATAAAGATGGAAATTTGATTGGAATAGGATCTAGAATCAGAGGTAATGTATTTCAGTTGAGCCCTACTAAAATGACATGTTTGATGACTAAGATTGATGACAGTTGGTTATGGCATAGAATTTATTGTTATATAAACTTTGATAATATTGTGAAAGTAAGTTATACACTTGCAGTAAGAGATTTACCTAAGATTATGAAGCCTACTAACATGATTTGCAAGGAATGTGTGATGGCTAAGCAGAAAAGGAGTTCATTTCCTAGCAAGAAGTTCACATCTACAAAAAAGTTGGAGATTGTTCATATAGACTTGAGCGGTCCTAATAGGACTAGAGGATTCTATGGAGAAAGCTATTTTATGATTCTTGTTGATGATTTTACAAGAATGATGTGAATTACATTTTTGGAAGAAAAATCTGAAGCATTTGATAAGTTTAAGGTCATGAAGAATAAAGTTGAGAATGAATCAGGAATGAGGATTAAATGTTTGAGATCTGATAGAGGTGGAGAATTTACATCTAAAGAGTTTAACATCTTTTGTGAAGTAAATGGTATTAAGAGATAGTTTTCATCCCCTAGAAAACACCTAAACAAAATGGTATTGCAAAAACAAGGAATAGATCAATCACTGAAGCAGCTAGAGCTATGTTGTTTGAAGGTGATTTGACAAAGACATTTTGGAGAGAAGCAATGAATATAGCAGTATATACAATAAATAGAGTACAAATCTAAGCAGACACAGACAAGACACCTTATGAATTGTGGTTTGGACATGCACCCTCAGTTAAGTATTTTAGAATTTTTGGAAGCAAATGTTATATTAAGAGAGATGATGCTATAGGAAAGTTTGATCCTAGAAGTGATGAAGGAATTTTTCTTGGATATTCTTTGAAAAGAAAAGCATATAGATGTTACAATAAGAGAACTAAGACTATTGTTGAAAGTGCAAATGTAAAAGTTGATGAGAAGTTTAAAATTTAGGAAAGAATGCTTGATTATGAATCTGATGAAAGAACTAACCCTCAGCCTAACATTGAAACTACTGAACAATTTTTTGAGACTGACAGTGAATTATTGAGTGAAATTCATGTTGAAGAAAATAGAGAAGAATCTACAGTTGAAGAAAGATCAGTGACTGTGACACCTAACAGGTATATATCAAGAAATCATCTTGTTGAACAAGTGATTGGAAGTTTGGATAGAGGAGTTATGACTAGAAAGAAGGTGCATTTATGTTTGATTTATCAAATTGAACCTAAGTCTACTAATGAAGCTTTTGAAGATGAACATTGGATTAAAGCTATGAAAGAACAATTGGATCAGATTGAAAAGAATAAGACATGGGAATTGGTCCCTAGACCTAAAGACAAAAATGTGATTGGAACTAAATGGGTATTCAGGAACAAGATGAATGAATAAGGAGAAGTAATTAGAAACAAAGCAAGATTGGTATGTAAGGGATACTCACAGCAAGAAGGAATTGACAATGAAGAGACTTTTTCCCCTATGGCAAGACTTGAAGCTGTAAGAATATTTTTGGCTTATGCAAAATTTAGGAAATTCAAAGTGTATCAGATGGATGTGAAGTTAGCATTTCTGAATGGTGAATTAGAAGAAGTCTACATTGAGCAGCTTGAAGGTTTTCCTTTGACTCAAGAAGGAGACATGGTATGTAAACTAAAGAAAGCATTATATGGACTAAAGCAAGCACCTAGAACTTGGTATGCTAGATTGGATAAGTATTTGTTAAAGTTGGGATTTACAAAAGGAACAACTAATAGTAACTTATATACAAAAGAAATTGAGAATCGATTGTTAGTTTTGGTTATTTTTGTTGATGACATTATTTTTGGAGGAGAAGATGAAGCTAGTGACAAATTTGATGATGAAATGAAGACATAATTTGAAATGAGTATGATTGGAGAAATGAAATACTTTTTGGAATTACAGATAACACAAAATAAAGATGGTATCTTTGTAAGTCAGACAAAGTACTTGAATGATTTGGTGAAAAGATTTGGTATGGAGAATTGTAAACCAGTTGGAACACCTATGGTTACAAGACATAAACTATCTAGTAAAGATGAGACACTAGTAGTTGAGAAAAAGAAATATAGATCTATGATTGGTGGATTATAGTACTTGACACACACTAGACCAGATATACAACATTCAGTTGGAATGGTAGCAAGATTTCAAGCTAAACCTAGAGAGTCACACTACGCAGCAGTAAAGAGGATATTGAGATATCTTAGAGGCACAATGGATTGTGGATTGTGGTATGAAAATTTTGATGATTTTATCCTATGTGCATATACTGATGCTGATTGGGGAGGCAACATTGATGATAAGAAAAACACCAATGGTGGAGCCTTTTTTCTTGGAGGAAGATTAGTTTCTTGGTTGAGCAAAAAGTAGAATTGTATCTCACAGAGTATAGTAGAAGCAGAATATGTAGTAGTAGCAAACAATTGTAATTAGATAATTTGGATGAAGTAGATGTTGATGGACATTGGAATCAAGTTTGATGAGCCTATTGTCATACATTGTGATAACACTAGTACAATTAGTATGTCTAAGAATCCTATTTTACATTCTAAGACAAAGCATATAGAAATCAAGTATCATGTTATAAGAGAGAAAGTTGCTGAGAAAGAAGTCAGACTGGAGTACATAAGCACAAAGGAATAAATAGTAGATATATTTATAAAGCCTTTGCCTAAGGATACATTTGAGTATCTGAGAGGTATGCTTGGGGTTATGCCCCAAGCTAATTTTGAGTAATGATGCATTTGGTTGCTTCCATCCAGTGGTTTATGGACCTATCTATTTTCTAGATTGGATGTTGGTACTTCCTCTATGGGGGAGTATGTGTATTTGAGCTGAGTCATTGAGGACTCTAGTGAATATTTTTTTCTGAACAGTGTCTTTTGACATTGAGCTATTGTTTGACATAGTGATGGAATTTCTATCATTAATGTCAATGGGGGAGAGAATCATGAAAAACATTGAGGAACTACATTTGTTGGAGAGATTGAATAGGAAAATGAAGCAAGATTTGATTGATGAAGAGCAGTAGAGCGGTTGAGCAGCAGTGATTGGATTTTTGGAACATTCAATGTTTTTTCATCTATCTTGCCATCAATGCCAATGGGGGAGATTGTTAGGAATGAATTTTGAAGCCTTTGGTAGTCATTCTACAGCAGTGGTTGTTGCATTCATGGCTATGATTGTCATTGATGTCAACATAGTGATATTCTGGAGTTTAGCAGAAAAGCAGGCACAGTTTTGTTTTACACACATGTTATATTGTAGATTGAGTTATGTGTATTTGATGGTATGTTCTTTGGTGTTTTATTAGCCTATGGTTAAGAGCACAAAAAGAAATTCATTTATTCATGGAAGTTATAAGCATTTTGGTGGAAGTAGTATTCCGGCAGTGTTCCTGAGTAGCAGTTTTTGGTAATCGGAGGATATCTCCTAACCGGGATGGAATCTGATTCTGCGTAGTTAAAGGGAAGTTTGAGACTCATTGGTGGTGATGTGGTTCACAGTGAAAACTTTGAGGTCACACGATTGGAAAGTTATTGTATCTGGAAGCTGACAGTTTTATGTAATTTTGATATAGCGTGTTGAAATTATTATTTTGTATTTGGATGCCGACTCATTTGTAATTATTTGAGTGTGGTATAAAGGAAGGAATGTTTTCCTTGTTATGATGGGATTTTAATAATTGTGATATGAAATTGTGAAAGTTGTGATGCGAATATATGCATGAAGTGAAGAAAAGAGCTAATTCAGTGATGAAGGAAGACTTGTGAAGTACAGAGATCTGGATTTGTGATCTTTTGTAGAAGAGAGTGTGGTTTTGGAATAGTGTGAAGGAGGTAACATATTTCATATTATTCTACTGAATAATCCTAAGATCTATTGGACAGTGAGTTTAGAGATCCTGCCTTGAAGTTGTTTGGGCAGTGGGTCCTTCTGTCTTCCATAACTCCTAACAGGGTTAGAATCTTTTAACAGGGATTCAAAATCTCCTAATAGAGATTCATATGTACTAAATGTATTTCATAAGAATCCTAACAGGGTCCATCCTTTCACAAGGAACTTTCATATTAGTGCATCATTTTGTGGTCATCATTCCCACCAGGGTTTACTCTTTGTTCAAGAGGTTCTCTAGTTAACATATCTTGTGTCATTGTGTCATTGTGTATGATTATCTTTCTATGGTTGGTTACTGCATTGATTATATGATTTAAAGCTGTTGAAGTTGATATTGAAGTTGATAAATGGTTTAATTATTAGATAATTAATTCACCCCCCCTCTTAGTTATCTTGGTGGTCTTTACTTTCTAATAGCCTTAATGCCCTGAACCACCTTCATGTGTATCAAAATATTCTTTTCTTTTAGTTCAATAAGAAGATCAAGCCCCTAGAATTTGAAGTTGGTGACCTAGTCCTACAACATAATATGAGAAATCTCAAGAACCGTGAGAAGAAAGGAAAATTTGAGCCAAACTAGTTAGGGCCTTTAGTGGTTACAAAAAATTTTGGCTCAGAAGCATATTAGATAGATACACCAGAGGGAGATCCACTCCCTGATCCTATGAATATTATGCATATAAAGAGGTTCTACACATGAGAATCAGCAGTACCTATGTCCAGCAATTTACGATCCTGAAAAAATCCTAAAAATTATAAAAAGTCCTTAAAAAATCCTAAAATTTATAAAAATTCTTGAAAAAATCCTAAAAATTATAAAATGTCCTAAAAAAATCATCATCCTGGTGAAAACCTAGCAAACAGGCACCTTGATGACCCCCCCCCCAAAAAAAGCAATAAAAATTTGTCCAATGGTGAAAAGTTGGCAATAGGCGCTTGTCAGCGCCATGTGTAGTTTGTTGGAAAGTTGGCTACACTAATGTATATGACTTAATATAATGTTGTCATTATGGCAACAAAGTCACATAGCAGTTTGGAGTCAACGCACTTGATGAGAAGATTAGAAATCTTTAAGTGTTAAAGACTGGATAGTGTACAGAGTTCCTATAGCTCAAAGCATCAGCGCACGTGCATACAATTGATTTATGGTATGCACCTTGGAATTTAAGTTAGTTATACTATATTCATGCTTAGTCTATGAGCGCATGATCATATATGAAAGTATGAGATAGATACAAGCACTTGAAGTTGCACAGCTAGTGTGTGCCAGTGAAGAACAGAGTAAGCAGCTGACTGTTACCATTTTGAGTTGCAATAATAATCTAATGATGTAAAGGCTATGTGCCTATTGTAATTAGGTTTCCAACATATGTATATATTTTTTTGTAAACATGCTTGAGCCAATTCATTTGGAAGCATTGAATGTAATAGGTCTAAGGGAAGACCTAGTTGTTTCTTTTTTATGCACATATAAATATGAGATGCGCCCATTGTATTTGGCATGGAAGTTGATATAGAATTGTAATAAGTAGAGAAGAAGTATGAAAAGAGTCTGTAAGATGTATTAGATCTTTGCAAGAGGTCAAATCATCAGTGCATCAAAGGAAATAATTTGACAAGCAGTGTCACAGGGACAGTTCATCCAGCAGATATAGTGTGTATCTGAGATCAGGAGGTTGTAGCCTTCAACACTTGAGCACTAAGCTCTAGGACAGTGCATCCACTCCCCTAACAGGGACTATTGTAAAAGACTCCTAACAGGGTCTAACCCTTAACAAGGTCTACTGTACTTAATACATTGTAAAGAAACTCCTAACAGGGTTAAGGATCTTCTAACAAGGATCACTAAACACTAGTATAGAATATTAGTGGGTGTCAATTCCCACCGGGGTTTTTACCTATTTGGGTTTTGCCATAACCATATTGGTGTTATGTGTTGATTTCATGTTTCATGTTTATGTGGATGTTCATTTTAGTACTTAAGCATTTAAGTTCAGTTTAAAGGTTAAAGGTTAAAGCAAAAAGTTAAAATACAGTGAACACTGATTCACCCCCCCCCCCTCTCAATGTCCCCATTCCTAACAATTGGTATCAGAGCTCTGGTCCTCAACAAAGAATTTTAACCACTTGAGGAGATCATGGAAAAAGTATAAATGAAACATCTAAAAATAAATTTGGAAGCTTCTCTTGAAGACCTGGACAAATCTGAAAGAGAAACTGAAGAACTAAGGGAAAAACTCAGTGATGCTTAATTAGTCATCAAAAGGCTAAGAAAAGATTTGAAAGAATGCTCTACTAGTGATCTAGGGACAATGGTCAAGAAGCTGAATGAAGAAAATAAATCCTTAAAAGAACAACTTGAAGAGTTTGATGATAAGCTGACTAACAATCAGGAAGTCTATGATGAACATATCAAAGAGACTCTTCAACTGAATGAAGAATTGAGGCAAGCAAACATGGAAATCTTAGAACTAAGAAACAACAAGGAAAGCTTGGAATATGAATTGAAAAATGTGTAGCCACCTCTGGAAGTAGTATTCATACCTAGTCTTCAATTGTTAAGGACTAGAGTAGTAGAAGAAGGAAGGCTAGATCAGATAGCCAAGTTCTATGACAAATATCATGAAATTGATAAGTTAGAGATTCATGAGATGCTGATCAAACACATGATAAAATTCAAAAAGATAGTTCTTGAATTGAAGATAGCTATTCTAGATAAGGTATGGGAGATTATAGATACTTTGAAGAGACAAGCCACTAAAGAAGACTTTAGAATTAGGGAACAAACACTTGATTCTAATCATCTAGTATGTTCTGTTGAAGAAAAGACACTGTTATTGAATTTGGTGAAGCCGCACTTAAGGACAAAGATGAGAACACTTCACATTATGAACAAAGACTATGATCTGATATCTAAGGAAATAGAGAAGGCCTTTGAGAAGGTATTCTTAGAGAAGCACATGAAACCTAAATCTACACCCATCACTCAAGCACCTAGTGAGCAAGACAAAGCAGCAAAGACCTCCAATATACCATTTACAGGTCCTCAAGATTCAGCGCCTACAATGGTAACACCTACAAAGGTAGTAAAGTATGTGACCATAATAGATACACAAAAAGATGATACAATCTTCATTGACAATGTAGAGATTGCAATGGCAGCCATAGACAATGACTTGGATAAGTTTGAAGAAGCTTTTGTGAGCACACAAGAAGCTAAAATGTTATGCAGCAACACACCACCCACTCATCAAGAAGAAGCTCTTGCGCCCTCATTACATATACTCAATCAGAACATTAAGGACATAGAAACCACAATGGTAACATATGATCATGGTCCTAATACTGACTTGAAGAAGATGGAGAAGCTACAGTATGCACTATGCACCCATCTATAGATAGTAAAATATTTTATCACAATTTGGAAGAAGGAGATCCAGAACCTAAAGATAGCTTATCTGGATGTTTTCCCTCAGTAAGTATGTATAGATACATTTTTTGGAACACCTTTGTCATTAATGTCAAAGGGGTATTTGTGTATAGAATATGGATCATAATATGTATAGGGAGATATAAGTGTATGTATTGATGACAAAAAGTTTTTTGTATTAAGGACAGTTAGTAACTTGGCCATATTCCTTTGTTGCCATCAATGACAAAGGGGGAGATTGTTGGAAAGTTGGCTGCACTAATGTATATGACTTAATCTAGTGTTTTCATTATGGAAACAAATTCATATAACATTTTGGAGTTAGCGCACTTGATGAGAAGATCAGAAATCAATTAAGTGTTGAAGACTGGATAGTGTACAGAGTTCCTACAACTCAGAGCATCAATGCACATGCATACAATAGAGTTATAGTATGCACCCTATAAGTTAAGTTAGTTAGAATATATTCATGCTTATTCTCTGAGCGCATGATCAGATATGCAAGTATGAGATAGATACAAGAAGTTGAAGTTGCACAGCCAGTGTGTGCCAATAAAGAATAGAGTAAGCAGCCAACTATTAGCATTTTGTGTTGCAGTTATAATCTAATGATATAAAGGATATGTGCCTATTTTAATTAGGTTTCCAACATATGTATATGTTTTTTTTGTAAACACGCTTGATACAATTCATTTGGAAGCATTGTATGTAATAGGTCTAAGGGCCGACCTAGTTGTTTATTTTGTATGTGCATATAAATATGAGATGCACCCATTGTATTTGGCATGGAAGTTGATATAGAGTTGTAGTAAGTAGAGCAGAAGTATGCAAAGATTATGTAAGATGTATTAGATCTTTGCAAGAGGTCAAAGCATTAGCGTATCAAAGGAATTGATATGACAAGCAGTGTCACAGTGACAGTTCATCTAGCAAATATAGTGTGTATCTGAGATCAGAAGGTTGTAGCCTTCAACACTTGAGCAGTGAGCTCCAAGAAAGTGTGTCCACTCCTAACAAGTTCCAACCCTTAACAAGGTCTACTGTACTTAATACATTGTAAAGTAACTCCTAACAGGGTTAAGGATCTTCTAACAAGGATCACTAAACACTAGTATAGAATATTAGTGGGTGTCAATTCCCACTGGGCTATTTAACTATTTGGGTTTCCCCGTAACCATATTGGTGTTATGTGTTGATTTCATGTTTCATGTTTATGTTGATGTTCATTTCATTACTTAATCATTTAAGTTTAGTTTAAAGGTTAAAGAAAAAAGTTAAAATATAGTGAACACTAATTCACCTCCCCTCTCAGTGTTCCCATTTCTAACATAGTTCAGCTAGATCTATTGTCTATCAGGATAAATTCTCTTGTCTATCCTTTCATTCCCCTCCTATGTCTATGCAAGAGGCTAACCAAGTTCACCTTCCAGCTCACCCACTTTGTACACACTCACCTATGAAGTTGACCCAATTCTATTGAGCTCCATTGCGATCGGTAACACTCTTTCAAACTCACTGACCACATGTGCCCTATCACAAACATTTGAAGACTAATTACCCTTGTTTTCATTTGATCTATTGGTTTTTCCTTGGCACTTATAAAAAACCTTGAATCAATCATCATTGGCCCTTTAGGATACATCTTTCCTAAGAAGACTCATCCAATCCTAAATCTAAGTATCAACTTTTTTCTGGGCAAGAACTATGGACTGAATGGCCGCTTGGTCATGAGGCCTTCCATTTTTTCTTATCTTTTTGTGTTCAATCACACCTACTCTAAATGACCTAGATCTTCATATCTTGGTTTGTTTAGATAGGTTTTGGGGTTGATTCACAACTTTTTGTGGTATGATGTGTCTTTTTGTTTGAGTATCTGGTCTACACATCTGAATCATGTTATCCTTGTTTATCTAGCATGTGGTACATGATTCCTATACAACATCAAAATAGGATATGCTCTCCCATGTTGAAACAATGATAGTCTTCATTTAGGTTCATTTTGCATTCGAGACCTTTTATTCACTTCCTCTACCCTCATCCTTCCTTTCGAGAAAATTGTTAAAATTTATTTTTTACTCAATTTTCTCGAGGGGACACATCCTCTTCCCATCATCGCTTAGGCACAACTCTTGGGGCATCTTATTTTCTTCTTCTTTGACGCAATGCCGATTTCAACACCACATCAAAGAGGGGCAAAATGTAGACACCTCAAATTGTCCATTCACATTCTAATATTAATATTTATTAATATTTTCCCTTAACATTATAGTTGATTTTTATTAATTAAGTATATTGTTATATTCCTCTATTTATTTAATTAAATTAAATTTAATCAAATAAATTCATTTTCCTTTTGCACTCTAATATTAATTTTTATTAATATTCACCCTTAACATTATAGTTAATTTTAATTAATAACTATATTGTTATATTCCTCTATTTATTTAATTAAATTAATTTTAATTAAATAAATTCATTTTCCCTTTGTATTTAAATTTTATTTAAATAATATAATATATTAAATTCAATTTAATATTTTATCTCTCCATTTCTCTTTATAAAATAAATTTTATTTATTTTATTCCTCCACTAGCCTAAATTTCTTCCAAACCATGATTAAATTAAATTTATTTTAATTTAATCCATTTTCCCTTTTTCCTATGCTTACCTTTTCTTAATATTCTTCTAATCTTGATTAAAAGGTGGATTATCTCTAAACATGTGCACAATCACCTTTTCCAAGGTGGCCACCTCTCCATCTTTTTTCTCCACCAATCATTTTCAAATTCTCTTTTTCCCTCTCAAATAAAGTTTGACTTTTGCCACTTCACCATTTTCAAACCCTACCTAACATCTTAATCCTATCCACTCATTTCATTTTGCCTCTTCATCTTTTCCAAACCCTACCTAACCTTTAATCCTAGCCACTCATTCTTTTGCCTCTTAATCTTCACTGTCCATTTATTTTCATTTTCTATAAAAGAAGGCCTCTCTCTCATTTGTAGACTACTAATAATTTTGCAAGCACAATCATTCTAAGCATTTTTTAGCATTATAGTAATCTAGCATTGTAGCATTTCAATTTCTTAACATAGTTTATTTGCATTTTCATTCTTAGTTTAGATTTCAATTCTTCCATCATAGATTAATTTTGATTTCATATCATAGTTTTAATCTTGCATTCTCATTCATAGTTAGTTTTCATTTCATTTCTTATTCAAAAAATAAAAATATATTGCATCATTTTTCTTGTACACTATCTTCTTCATAGATCTTGCACTTGCACATCATTGTGAGATTTGGGGCAAGTTTCTCGTACTTGTCTCCAAAACCCTCATCTTGCATTTTATAGTTTTGCATTTAGATTGCATTTCATTTGTGTTGGGAGAGCATACCCACAAATAATCTTAAAGAGAAAATCAAACAAGGTTATTTGGTGCCCTTGTTTTAGCTCATTGAGGTTGTAGTGAGATTTACTTATTTTGTTGCATTTACTAACATCTAATGTGATTGTTTGGTGTTTTGATGTTTTGTATTTGCAAAAAATAGGTGTACATTTTCATTGCATACACAATCTTCTCATTTTTTGTCTAGTACACATCATTGACTTGGTGTATGACTAGTAGTCTCCATGAATGTGAAACTCCGTTACTCACCACTCTATTGTTATCTTCATTCCATTAAGTAGAGCTTCATATTCAACAATATTGTTTGTATAAGGAAACTTTATTTTGAATGCTTTAGGTATTGAGTAACCTTGTGGTGTTATGAATAGTATGCTTGCTCTAGATCCATTCTGTGTATAAGATCCATTAAAGAGAAGATGCCAAGTCCTAGAAGATATTTGCATGATGGAAGAATCAAGAAATTCAATCTGTAATGGTGTATCATCAAACATTGGTGCTTCAGCTAACTAATCTACAATGACTTGTCCTTTGATAGGTTTCCTTTCAACATATTTGATGTTAAATTTGCTCAATAGCATCAGCCATTTTTCTAGTCTACCTGTGAGGGCAGCTTTGCTCAATAATTATTTCAATGGATCTATCTTAGCTACCAATTGTGTTGTATGAGCCAACATGTAATGTCTCAGTTTCTATGATGAAAATATCATAGCTAGACATGATTTTTCTATCATTGAATAGTTCTTCTCATATGCTACCAATGTTCTACTAATGTAGTAGATAACTCTTTCTTTCTTATTTTCATCATGTTGTGCTAGTAATGCCCCCAGTGATGTTTTTGTGGTGGAGACATACATGATCAATGGCTTCCCTTGAATAGGAGGCATCGAAATAGGAGGATTTGATAGATATTGCTTGATGTGATTAAAGTTCTTTTCACACTCCTCATTCCATGAAAAATTTACACCTTTATGTATTGTTTTTGTAAAAGGTTGTGATATGTCTACTAACTGAGATATGAAATGTCTGATGGATTGAACCCTTCCTTGTAAATTTCTCATTTGACTAATATTTTTAGGAGGTTTCATCTCCATGATAGCTTTGACTTTAGTAGGATCTACTTTAATGCCCTTCTTTGAAAAAATGTAGCCTAGAAGCTTTCCAAAAGTGACACCAAAAGCACACTTTTTAGGGTTCAGTCTAAGACTAAACTTCTCCATTCTATGTAATATTTTTCTCAAATCATTCAAATGTTCTGATCATATCATTGATTTAGCTAAGGTGTCATCAACATAGTCTTCCATAGTTCAATGCATCATGTCATGAAAGATAGATGTCATAGCTCATTGATAAGTAGCTCTGGCATTCTTAAGACCAAATGGCATGACATTCCAACAAAAATTATCCCATGCACATGTATAAGTTGTTTTCTCTTGATCTTCTGGAGTAATTTTGATTTGGTTGTATCCAAAGAAACCATCCATGAGAGAGTACATTTCAAAGCCCACATTCATATCCACTATCATGTCAATGTTAGGCAGTGGAAAGTCATCCTTAGTGTGTGTGTCAAAATTATACCTAATCTGTAGACACAACACTTCAGTAAAACATTAGAGGTTAGCTATAATCAAAATCATGTAAAATTGAAAACTATCTAACCAAGTGATTTACTGCCTTCTAGTAGGTGTGAGATTAATGTTCTCAGATTGTTATCGAGATCAGTGACCTAGATGACACCTAAATGAAGGATTTGAATGCAATTGATCTAGATATGAAATATGAATGCAATTAATCTATATTTTTTTGGATTTTCTATGGCGATAAGAATGAAAACTTGATATGAATCTATGCTAGATGAAATTGATATGCTATGAATGCTATTGAAAATTGATATGCTATGAATCTAACAATGATATGCAATATGAATGCAAAAATAAGATTGATCTCACAAAGATGTCTATTCGCAAGAGCTTTGATTCTTCAATTCCAATTCTCTAGCGTGATTGTGCAAAATATGAGATGAATTATGAAGAGCTGAGCCTTGTTTTTATAGAAATCCAAGGCTTTGGAGGTGCATGAGAAAAAGCCATAAATCACTCAAATAACTCAAGTTGATTTTTGAGTTATTTTTAAATAACAGATAATTAAGTCACAAAAACATGCAAAAGCTAAGTTTTAACTCAAAATAGAGTTTAGCTTTTATTGATAATTGATAGTTGTCTACTTTTATGATTGTGCATGTTTTATTTATGAATTAATTTAATAATAAAGTGATTTATTTCCAACTTAGCTACTTTTAAAAATAAAACAATTGATTTATGGGTTAATCAATTATTTAATCAAACTTTTATTAAAAACTATATTATTAAATAATGACATCTTGCTTTAATTAATTAAATAAGAATTTAATCAATTATTCATAAGATTTTGGATTTATTGTCAAAATTTAAATAATATAATTAATAATAGATAAAATTTAATTTAATTAAACAATTAAGTGGCAAGATATTAAATCTTATTAATTAAATATGAAAAATATTCAATTAATCAAATTTTAGGATAAATGTGATTTATTGCCAAATAATTATAAAATTAAAGATAATTAAGATAATTAGGAATATTGCTAAGAATATTCCCCGATGCAGAATTTAAGATAATCAATTATGATTCGATGATGTTTAGATGTGCCTTAGATTAGGACTTTGATGTCGATTTCATTCAATTTGATGATGTAGGAGATTAATGAACTTATAGCCCATTTTTAGGGTATTACATTTTTCCCCTCTTTGAATTACTGTGCGAAGCGCAGTGGTTCGAAGAAAGTCTATGTTTGATAGAGATATGAAACTGATGCGAAATTGATAATTGATATGAGACAGAAGATGATTGATATTAATTTGATATGAAGATAATAGGTCCTGAATGACCAAAGATAATGTTCACTATAACAGAAAATGAACCTATGATTGCGAAAAAGTGTCAAAATGCTTGATTCCAAACCTTAAGATTGCAAAGAAGTGAGTGACCCGTTCTAGACTCGATTGTCTTAGCAGAACTAGCAGGTATCACATGCAAACCCTTCAATTGTTGAAGAACCAAGGAAAGAACACTATGATTTGATGGTTGCAAAAATTGATATAGTTTACAAGATTAGGAGAATACCAGATTGATATGGATCTTGATGAATCTGATATGCCCCAAGTGATGATAGATTTGCCCCGAGTGATGAGGACTTTTGATGACTCAGTAACTAGACGTGATTGTTTGTCTTGATTACTGATGAAAGATATTGATAGATAAAAAAAAAATATGATTTCAAATTTGATTACAGACTTTGAATGATATGCAATACCATGCCCCCTTCGGGATGAAAATTGAAATCTGACAAGAAAAGTCAGCGTTGATAGTTTAGAAGCATGTTAATTGATTTGAGAAGTGGTTAAACACATCCAGGAATGCATTCTACATCGTTAGAAGGTCCCAAAAGACCAAGTTTGACTAGGTGAAACCATGAGTTGACCATAGTTCACCAAGTTGAAATTTTGATAGTTTGATGTTAGATAATCAGTTAAGTTGAATACTGGATTTCTGTGATAATGGAAGGTTGATTATGCAAGCAATGAATAAGATAAATGATCTCAGCTTTCAATTTTGATCTCGAAAAAGGATTCTACTTGTTGTTGCATTGGAGGAACCTTCGTGTGAGATTCAGCTCTTGTTAGATTTGAAGATGTGAGTGGAGAATTGTTTAAGCATTGAAGTTCATTTCAAACATTTGTGAGATCATGCAAACATGCAAAATGAAATGCAACCTAAGACCTAGGACCTAGTCACTAATCATATGTCGATTTGTTATCATCATTGAACTTTTAGGTAACCGGATGAATCAATACAATGCCCACTAGCTAAAAAAAAACCATAGACATATGAATATTGATTTGTATGCGCAAGAATCAATACAACACCCACTGGTCAACAACCATGGATATATGAATATTGATTTTATTTTTGGAATGTCGGATTAGATATAAGTACCAAGGCATAAGCGCCAGGATGACCTGAATATCATGTCCATTTTGATATAGCAATTTGTATAAGCATCAAAACATAAACGTCATGATGACCTGAATACGCCTTGCATTACAAAAACATCAAACAATCAAAAGATCATTCTAAATCTAGTGTGAATTACCCATAGTGACCCTTTATCGTTCACATCCTTAGGCAAGATCCCATTTCACAGTAGGAGAAAGAATTCACTTCAAAAAGATAATAGCTAGATCAAACCTTCTTTGAATTTTTTGGGTATCAATGGTCGAGGTATGCATGGCCATCCAATTCAAGATAGAGGCTCTTACAGTCAGACACCATTTCAATCCAGAATTTCCAAAGATGTTAGATTTTCACATACAAGTAGAAAACCAAGAAAAGATTATGCCCCCAGTCATCACTCTCTAAATCCTATAAAGGACATCATTAAGGATCTCAAAGGGACACAATATGCAAAAATCTCAATACGAATCAGTAAGCATACAAGGAGATAAAAGCAGGAAGCACATATTATTTTCAGTTTGTTTTGATGTTTGATTGTTGTAGATGCAAAATCCTTTCTGGAGACAAGACTGACTGACTGACTCACATGAAGCTTCAAAGGACTCTGACTAGATATGATCCATCTAAGATACATGAGAGACCATAGGATATGACATTGATTTCCCCCAAGTGTTAAGCATTGATAGGATATAGACACTTGAGCTGATTGGTGTACAGACTGACCTATTGAAAACTGGAAATGCAAAAACAAACCGGGAGATATGTACAAACTAAAGCAAGACTAAAAGCTGGGAAAGACCAAGATTGTGCTAATAGATGGAGCATTTTGAAACAAGTGGCACCCATTTGCCAGGTTTTCACCATCTTGGTAGAGATTCTATTTTTGCTACCAAGGCACTTTTTTTTCTTTTTCTCATTTTTTTTGTATTTTTCATTTTTTCAATTTTTTTGAATTTTTGGATATTTTTTGATTTTTTTTGTGAAGCATCAAGGTGCCTATTGCTAGGTTTTCACCAAGATGTTCATTTTTAGGACTTTTTCTGATTTTTAGGATTTTTTTTTAGGACATTTTACCAAGCACTGAATGCCTTAGGCATAGAATTTCTTCAGATGGAGAACATTGATTGGTTCTCAAAGCTATTCTCCTTCAGTCATTGAGAGTTGATAGGCACCAGAGCCAAAAGTAGCAATGATTACAAAGGGACCCAGCCAGTTGGGTTCGAACTTCCCCTTGCGTTCTCGATGGGATTGATTTTTAGGATTTTCTCTCAAGACTAGATCACCAACCTGAAATTCTCTATGTCTGACTTTCTTGTTGTAACCTCTAGACATTCTCTTCTAATATACTCTAAGATGATCATATGCTGCTTGTCTACGCTCATCTAGTAATTCAAGTTCTTGTAACCTAGACACTCTGTAGTCTTCATCAGTGACAAGTCCATGCATTCTGATCCTAAGTGATGGGATTTCAACCTCAATAGGCAGTACTACTTCAGACCCATAAACTAAAGTGAAAGGTGTAGCCCCTGTAGGTGTTCTAATACTAGTCATGTAGGCCCAGAGAGTTGGATTGATCATCAGATGCCAGTCTCTTCCTATTTTATTAACTGTTCTATGCAAGATTTCCAAGAGATTTTTGTTTGAAGCTTCAGCTTGTCCATTCCCTTGAGGATAGTAGATAGATGACCAATGTTGAGTAATCTTGAATTTGGCACATAGAGATCTATTTCCCCATTGCTTGTGTTAGAGGAACTGCTTCTACCCATTTTGTAAAATAATCTGTAGCTGTGATTATATGGGTATGTCCATTAGAAGAGTGTGGATGGATAGTGCCTATGAGATCAAATGCCCATTGTTGAAAAGGCCATTGTGTAGTAAAGTGAATTAGATCTCTCCCTAGAGCATGAATCAAGTTTCCATGTACTTGACACTATTGACAGTTTTTAGCAAATTTAATAGCTTCTTTCTCCATTGCAGGCCAATAGTACCTAGCCCTAATAAGTTTTCAAGCTAACGTTAAACCATTCAAGTGTGACCCACATATACCCTCGTGGACTTCCTCTAATGCATGTTGAGACTCTTCCCATTCTAAACATCTAAGTAGTGTACCATCTAGACCTCGTTTGTACAGGTCATTACCAATGATGACATATCAGGATGCAGATCGGATGAGGTTTCATTTCTCAAAATGGTTAAAGGACTCAAGGATGATTTGGTCGTGGAGATAGGAGAATAGATTTTTGTAGCAGGATGAATCATAACCTACAATGATGCAAATCATGTGGGTTTCAGGGGAGTCATATGCAGGATAGGATAGGGCTTCCACCAGGAACTCGTAGCGTAGCTCATGTTCAAGCTTTTGTAAGAGAGTAGATAGTGTTGCCATTGCATCGGTAGCCTTATTCTCCATTCTGGGTATTTGCTCAAATGTGATAGAGATGAAGTATTTCTTTAAATCATCTACCATTTTCTTGTAAGGAATGAGCTTTTCATCTTTGGTTTGGTACACATCATTGACTTGGTGGATAACTAGTTGTGAGTCTCCATGAATGTGTATCTCAGTAACTCTCCACTGTATTGCCATTTTCATACCATTGAGAAGTGTCTCATATTCTGCAATATTGTTTGTGCAAGGAAACTTTAATCTGAATGCTTTTAGTATCGAGTATCCTTGAGGAGTGATGAACAATATGCCAGCTCTAGATCCATTCTGTGTGTAGGAGCCATCAAAGAATAACTGCCATGCTCTAGAAGAGATTTGCATGATAGAGGAATCAAGAAATTCCATTTGCATGGGTGTATCATCAAATAGTGGTGCTTCAGCTAATTGATCAGCAATGACCTGTCCTTTGATAGCTTTTCTTTCAACATATTCAATGTCAAATTTGCTCAAGAGCATGACCCATTTAGCTAGTCTACCTATGAGGGCAGCTTTGCTTAGGAGATATTTCAGTGGATCAATTTTAGCTACCAAATGAGTAGTATGAGCTAACATGTAGTGTCTTAGTTTCTATGATGCAAAGATCACAGCTAGACATGCCTTCTCTATCATTGAGTAGTTCTTCTCATAGGCCACTAAAGTTCTGCTGATATAGTAGATGGCTCTTTCTTTCTTGTTCTCATCATGCTATGCTAGCAATGCCCCTAGTGATGTATCTGTTGCGAAGACATATAATATTAATGGCTTCCCATGAATAGGAGGCATCAATATAGGTGGATTTGATAGATACTTCTTGATATGGTTAAATTTTTTCTCGCATTCTTCATTCCATGCAAAGGTCACACCTTTATGTAATGTTTTTGTAAAAGGCTGTGATATGTCCGCTAGCTGTGATATGAATCTTCTGATAGATTGAACTCTGCCTTGCAACCTCCTCATTTGACTAATATTTGTGGGAGGTTGCATCTCTATGATAGCTTTCACCTTAGCTGGATCGACCTCAATACCTTTCTTGGAGATGATGTATCCTAGGAGCTTTCCCGAAGTGACTCCAAAAGCACACTTTTTAGGATTTAGTCGAAGACTAAATTTTTCCATCCTGTCGAGGATCATGCTCAAGTCTGTTAGATGTTCAGTTCTAATCATGGATTTTTCCAAGGTATCATCCACGTAATCCTCCATTGTTCTATGCATCATATCATGAAAAATAGATGTCATTGCTCTTTGATATGTAGCTCCAGCATTTTTGAGTCCGAATGGCATAACATTCCAACAAAAGGTTCCCCACGCACATGTGAAAGCTATTTTCTCTTGATCTTCTAGAGAAATTTTGATTTGGTTGTACCTGGAAAAGCCATCCATTAAGGAATACATTTCATAGCCCGTAGTCATGTCCACTATAATATCAATGTTAGGAAGTGGAAAATCATCCTTAGGGCATGCTCTGTTCACATCTCTAAAGTCTGTGCACACTTTGATTAAACCATCTCATTTAGAAATAGGTACAGTGTTGGAGATCCACTTAGCATAATCTATGACACAAATGAATCTAGCTTTTAGGAGTTTTTCTAGTTCTACTTTGACTAAGATTGCCACATGGGGATGCATCTTCCTCAATTTCTATTTGACTGGTTTTACCCCAGGAGCAATGGATAGATGGTGCATGATGAGATTGGGATCCAATCCTAGCATATCTGAATATTTCCATGCAAAGTTAATCTTTTTTTCTAATAAGAATGTAGTGAATTTCTATTTCTCTTCTTCTGATAGAAATTGTGCTACATGTACCAATTTTGGTTCCTCTGTTGTACCCAAATTGATGGATTGAGTGGGCTCAATTAGAACTGGAGATCTATCCTGTAAATGACTCAGAAGGACATCAAATATCTCATCCTTAGGCACCTCAGAGAGGTTTTCACCTTTAGATACATCTTTTCTTTTTAATTTTATAGGATCTGAGACAGCCACAAAGTGGTTTTCACCCTCAGAACTCTTTTTTTTTTTCTTTTTTTTTTTTTGACTAAGATATTTGATGTTCGACTCGGTCATGCTGCCGCTTGGTTCACTGACGGAAGTACTCATAGGCTCAATTGCATTGAGGTAGCAGGCAAGGGCATAGTCATTCAAGAAGGTATAAATACCATGGTTTGGGTTTGTGGAAGTTTGGTCGATAAGATCAGGGCGTTGGATAGTCAAAGTGGGAAAGGCTTGGGATATGGTGTTCACGGATGTGGATATGTCATCATTGGTCCTAACCTAATGCTCAAGTTCAAAGGTGATATTACAGCTCAAAATGTTCAATTTGTGAAAAGGCTCAACATCATCATGGGAGTCCTCTTCAACCATAGGTGGATCAGACACATTAAGTTCATTGTTTCGCTCTAGACCTACGTTGGGTTGAGATACATATTGGTGAATAACATCAATATATTTCTCTGTTATAAGCTCATCTTCTTCTGGAATGGCACCCCATTCATAGTCATTTGACTCAGCTTCTGATTCAGGATCTCTAGGAAATCTAAGAAAATGTGTGAAGTCAAGATGAATACCCCAAGAAGGATTACCCTCAGTCTCTGACTTGAATTCACATTCATGGTAATCAGTGTCAGAATAACTACTCTCTACTTCTGGATCAGTTTGATCACCTTCAAGATTGGCTGGTTCTTGTGGTGCAACCATCTCTTGCACTATAGTAGGTTCTTGTGTTTCTACTACATTAATTCTTCTGATAGGATCATCTTTATCATCAAGAAGATCTTTGATCTCTTTAGGCAATTTTTCATAGGGGATGAGTTCTGAACTATCTAAATCATTATCAGAGGGTTCTATTTCTTCTTTCTTAAGAAGGGGTTCTCCTAGTGCAATTTGTTCTATGACATGAGAACAACCACCTTTGAGATGATAGGGTTTCTTCTTAAAGCCTAAGCCACTAGTATCTTTGTTGGCTCTACCAGTATGTGGAATGGGTGTCACAAGATCCTTTCCTCTGATTCCTAGAGGTCCTTGACTGGAATATCCCATCTTGGCTATCAATTTGTTCCCTAGACCATATGAATTAGAAGGGATTGTAGGTGCTATAGATTCACTAGGTTGAACAATTTTAGATTTAGAATCCTCTTTGTATAGCCATGCAAGCACAGCTTCATCCTCTTCAAATTCTTGTTTGGATACTTTCTCCACCACAAAATTTCTTTTGTATGCTTCCATAGGTTCCTTAGATTCTGATTTAGACTACTTCAAGGATTGTTCATATGACTTAGGTGAGATTGGGAGAGATGTTAGAGACAAGACTAGCTCTGTAGTGTATTCTCCCATCCCATTTTCTTTGATATTGATCCCTTTAGCAATGTCTTCCATCTTGGATGTGGAAGCCACATTTTGTTGCTTGATGGAAGATTCTCTATTATTGGGAACAAGCTTATCGGCACTTTCCTTCAATGTATTGCAAGTTGTACTCAGATCTGTTGGGATAGTAACTTCTACCCCTTCATAGGGAAATTTCAAGCATTGATGGTACGTAGAAGGAATAGCTTGCATTTCATGTATCCAGGGTCTCCCTAGAAGGATATTGTAAGCCAATGGCAGATAAAGCACTTGACATGTGATATCTTTGATGACCAGACCCACTCGGATGGGTAAGACAATGGTGACTTTAGAAGATCTTTCCTATTCATCATAGGCCTTTATGGTGATCTTCTTTTGAGGATCAATAGCCATCTCTAAGAATCCCAACTGTGTGATTAAGTTGTAAGAACAAATGTTGTGGCCTGCGCCCCCATCTATCAACACACGTTTGACTCGAAGGTTCTGGATCAAGACTTCTATGTGTAAGGGCTGATTATGTGGGTGACTCAAAGAGTTGTCATCTTCCTCTAAAAAGGAGATATATTGTGGATACGTTAGATGACCAACCATAGTCTGGAACCTATGTAGATCTAGATCATCAGGAACATTAGAGTCGAGCAAAGCTTTGTCTAGGATATCTCTATGAGCTGGAGATATTTGAAGTAACTCAAACATAGGGATTTTGGCATTGGTATGCTGGAGTTGTTGGACGATGCTGTAAGATGTAGGTCTTGTATCCTTTGGATTGGAAGATTTCAAGGCAGACTTCTATTTAGAAGCAGATGTGAGATTGAAAGGTATCTTAGGGACATTAGATGAACTTGGTGTTGTCCTTTCAGATGAGCCTGAGCTTGTGATTTGGTAACCGCATTAGCTGAGGAATGATTTTTGTCTCTTCATACAATCGTGATGACATTGTAGCTCTCAGAGAGACATGGTTCAACCATATTGATGACAACATTGTTTCTAGGGTAGGCATAGTTGACTTTTGCCCCCATGTTAGGCTGAGAAGTGGAAACTCCCTTGCCATGTTGTGGAAATGGTTCTGTAAATGTTGTGTGATCATTATTACTGGTAGGATTATTTATCATGATGTCCCCTTGATCTATCAAGTCTTGAATAGTATGCTTCAAGTGGAAGCATCCATTAGTTTTGTGGCCTTTAGTCTGATGGAAAGCATAGAATTCATTATCTTTCCACCAATATGGTTTTGGATCTGGATCAGGGTTTTAGATTGGTGGTAAAGAGATCATGTTATCAGCTATTAGGGTTCTCAGGGCAGATTCCAAAGATTCTCCGAGGGGAGTAAACTTTCATTTATTATCCCATCATTTGAATGGCTTCTTTGGAGATGGTTCAGTAGATTTTTGCTCTGAAGCTTCAATGGCTTTGGTGGCAAGGGTGAGATTGTAGGCCAGTGCCTTTGATGGGGTGCAGATAGTGTCAACAACACCATCAAAGATGATACCTTTGTTTCTATTCTAGCTCTTATTTTTATCTTTTGAGCTAGATCCAGATTCAGACTTGTCCTTTTGAATTGTGATTTCTCCTTTCTTGACAAGTACTTTCTCAATCTTGATTGCATTATCCACCATTTTATCAAAAGATACATGATCTTGCATTTGTAATGGATAGTTGAGCTCTAGAACAAGGTTATTGATAAAGATTTCAAGTTTCTCCATTTTGGGATTTTGTCTAGCATATAGAGAGAACTTCTTTCTCCACCTCTTGAGGAAAGTTAGGAATGATTCCCCTAGATATTGCTTGAGGTTACAGATATCGATCATGGTGACTGGATGTTGAATGTTGTAGGAATATTATTGATAAAACAATTTTATCAATTCCTCAAAAGTTTTGATCATAGAAGGTAATCTTGAAAACCACTGAATGGATGCTCCTCCCAAGGATCTAGGAAAAAGATGCATTAGATAAGTCAGTTCATGCATGAATTCCATGGATTGCATACAGAACTCTTTGACATGATCTTGAGGATCAGAGTGTCCATCATATTTGTTGTACTTTGGCATCTCCACTCTTTTTGGGAATGGAGGCATATACAAGTCTTTGTCAAAAGGGAAAGGACAAAGGGCCTCCATGGAGAATTCCTTGGGTTCCTTCTCTTTCTCAATTTTATTCATTTTGACCTACATAGCGTGCAGCTAGTTTATTATGGCCATCATCAGAGTTTCTTCCTCATGCATGATGATATCTTCAACATTGAAGTGAGGAGGAAGTTTAGCTCCTTCCTAGGCTAATTGCAAAAAGTATGCTTCTCTATCCACTTTCAAGAAATGCCTCATCATTCTCTTGAATGCATCATCATTCTGACATTGATGGATTTTAGAGGGTGTAGGTTCTTGGTCGGCATTATGTTGAGAATGGTGTCCCTGGGATCCTCCTCCTAGAGAACCATGGATTGTCCCTACTTGAGACATGGTAGGAGTTTTTGGGCTCCCTGGAACAGATTGAGGAGGAGTTTGTTGATTACCTCTATGAGTTGATAAAGGAGGTATGTAACCAGTTTTCAATTGAAAGTTACCGAGACCCTCATCTTCGTAGATACCTGACTTGATGAGTTGGTCAAGAGTTGGACCTAGGGTATTGGTCAAAAGCAAATTCTGAGATGTTTCTTCTGATTTCTTATGTGAAGAAGCTCTGGTCTCCACCATTAACTTTGAATGAAATAGAAGAAAAGGACGAAGACAACTAAAGAACAATCTGATTCGAGAAAATTAGATGACGCAACCTTGTCAAGACTATGATAGTTTTGAAGATTTGATGAGATGTGGGTGAAGGAAACTATGCCCTAGATGTATGGAATAGATCACCCAAAAGATAGCGGACACGAGTTCTCAACACTTAGTCTTTTTTTGAAGATTGATTGATTGAAGATTGATAGTTATGACAAGGTTTTGACATGAGATAAAAAAGGACTCAAATTGATCAAACAAAAGGCTAGATCAGATTCAAAAGATCAATCTCAGAAAATGGTAGAATGCTCAATAGCTACTGCTCTGTTCCTGACACAATGATATTTTTGACAAATTCTGGAACTAGGCTAGAAACATTGGATATCTTGCAATTTGACAATTTCTGACAACTCTCTCAAATTTTTCCAAATGACACTCTGCAGACTCGTATGATACTGGGTATTCTATGAAATGACAGTTGCTAAACTTGTATGACAGTTGGGTAGAAATGAAATGACAGTTGAAAAAAACTCATACGACTTTTGACTTTCTTGAATTTGCTGGTTTGAAAACTCGTACGACACGGGGTTCTCAATCATACGACAGATGGGCAATACTGAAATGACACTTGACAAAACTTGTATGACTTTTGACTCCAGAAAAGATTTTACGTCAATTTTTGCAAAATTTAAGGTCTTCAGTTTTGGATTGTTTGCAAATTGTACTGTCCAGATTTTGAAGGTTATACCAGATTTGATCATTTTTAATAGCCAAGTAGATAAACAAGCACGCAGAATAGCAAGCAAGTGATTCCAAGCACGTCTAAAAATAATGAACAAGGGCAAAAGAAACCTTGCACATGAACAATCAAGTGACCAAATTGTGCTAATCCCTGAGAGTACTAATTGTGTATGTTCTAAAAAGTTTTGCAATAACACACATATACCTGAGAATGAAAAATTGGCCTCTCTAGGGTTTTTAGTAATGGTTTGACTCTGCAACTTTTATGATTCAAAGGGGTGAACTCCAATCCCGGCGCACCAGGGTTTTGACATAGTCTGAGAACTTAATCTTCAAGAGCTGCTAGGGAGATCTGACAACCCAACAATGAACCATACCCATGGAGATTTCTTCCACAAGGACATTTATATAGCGGCTATCACTACCATGGTGAAAATGGCTATTACTGCTTGAGGTTCTGTCAACGCAGTTTTCCCTGTGAAGGGATTGTCCGCTATAGTTAACCCTCTCTAAAGGTGACTCACAAATTTTATACCACAAGGGGACTTGGCTCTAGATCCAAGGTTTTTGACACCTTTTCACTTTTAACCCAAACAAAGCAAGCATATTAATCTGACACGCTAAGAAAAAGTTTTGTTCCACCAAGGTCTGTGATATCAACTCCACGTGATCTATCAACCTCTCCGGGGAGAGAATGTATCAATCAATAAGAGAAGATGCACTAACCAATTTTGATTCACGAAAGCTCATGATATCAACCCTGCGTGATCTATCAACCTCTCTGGAGAGAGAATGTATCGATCAATAAGAGAAGATGCACTAACCAAGTTGAATTTGAAATGCACTAAGTATCCTCCCTACCTACAAGGATTCCGTCGTCAAGGAAGGATTTCACTAGGAATCCAATCTCTCAAGAATCATGAATAGTGTTCATAGGGCCTAATTACTATGTGAGCACAGATATATTCCCGAAAGCAAATCTACCAAAAGTACCCAAAAAGAAGAAAGAGGAACACTTAACGCTTAAAGTGAATATGAGATGAGTCCACAAGGTGGAACACTTAACACCTCACGCAAGCTAAAAACAAGTCCCCAACTTAGAAAACAAGTGAGTTCCTAAAAGCACAAAAGGGTTGCCAAGTGGAACAATTAACGCTTCTGTCCTGTGGGCGCCAGAAATGTGTCTGTGAAAATTATACCTGATCTGTAGACACAACACTTCAGTAAAACATTAGAGGTTAGCTATAATCGAAATCATGCAAAATTGAAAACTATCTAACCACGTGATTTACTGCCTTCTAGTAGGTTCGAGATTAATGTTCTCAGATTGTTATCGAGATCAGTGACCTAGATGACACCTAAATGAAGGATTTGAATGCAATTGATCTAGATATGAAATATGAATGCAATTAATCTATATTTTTTTGGACTTTCTATGGCGATAAGAATGAAAACTTGATATGAATCTATGCTAGATGAAATTGATATGCTATGAATCTAACAATGATATGCAATATGAATGCAAAAATAAGATTGATCTCACAAAGATGTCGATTCGCAAGAGCTTTGATTCTTCAATTCCAATTCTCCAGCGTGATTGTGCAAAATATGAGATGAATTATGAAGAGTTGAGCCTTGTTTTTATAGAAATCCAAGGCTTTGGAGGTGCATGAGAAAAAGCCATAAATCACTCAAATAACTCAAGTTGATTTTTGAGTTATTTTTAAATAACAGATAATTAAGTCACAAAAACATGCAAAAGATAAGTTTTAACTCAAAATAGAGTTTAGCTTTTATTAATAATTGATAGTTGTCTGCTTTTATGATTGTGCATGTTTTATTTATGAATTAATTTAATAATAAAGTGATTTATTTCCAACTTAACTGCTTTTAAAAATAAAACAATTGATTTATGGGTTAATCAATTATTTAATCAAACTTTTATTAAAAACTATATTATTAAATAATGACATCTTGCTTTAATTAATTAAATAAGAATTTAATCAATTATTCATAAGATTTTGGATTTATTGTCAAAATTTAAATAATATAATTAATAATAGATAAAATTAAATTTAATTAAACAATTAAGTGGCAAGATATTAAATCTAATTAATTAAATATGAAAAATATTCAATTAATTAAATTTTAGGATAAATGTGATTTATTGCCAAATACTTATAAAATTAAAGATAATTAAGATAATTAGGAATATTGCTAAGAATATTCCCTGATGCAGAATTTAAGATAATCAATTATGATTCGATGATGTTTAAATGTGCCTTAGATTAGGACTTTGATGTCGATTTCGTTCAATTTGATGATGTAGGAGATTAATGAACTTATAGCCCATTTTTGGGGTATTACACTTAGGGCATTCTTTTTTTACATCTCTAAAGTCTATGCACACTCTGATAGATTTATCTAGTTTTGAAATAGGAACTATGTTTGAGATCCACTCTTTGTAATCTATAACTCGGATGAAGATGGCTTTCAGTAACTTTTATAGATCATCTTTGACTAGGAGTGCAACATGTGGATGCATCTTTGACAACTTCAGTTTGACATGTTTAACTCCTGGAGCTATAGAAAGATGATGCATTATCAGATTTGGATCTAACCCTACCATAGCTGAAAAATTCCATGTGAAGTTATTTTCTTTTCTATCAAGAAAGTAGTGAATGATTTTTTCTCTTCCTCTTATAGGGATTG
This sequence comes from Chamaecyparis obtusa, assembly GCA_027943335.1. NCBI lineage: Eukaryota > Viridiplantae > Streptophyta > Pinopsida > Cupressales > Cupressaceae > Chamaecyparis > Chamaecyparis obtusa. The sequence goes on from BSBK01001771.1 coordinate 1,668,068, forward strand.
TGCTACATGAATCAGTTATGGTTCTTCTATTGTACCCAAGTTGATAGATTGAGTTGGTTCTATCAATACTAGAGATTTGTCTTGTAAAATACTCAGAAGGACATTAAATATCTCATCCTTAGGCACCTAAGAGATGTTTTCACCTTCAGATATGTCTTTTATTTTTACTAGTTTCAGTTCTGAGAGTGCCACATAGTGGTTTTCATCCTTAGAACTCCTTTTCTTTTTTCTTTTATTCTTTTGACTAAGATAATTGATATCTGACTATGTCATGCTAACACTAGGTTTTCTGATGAAAGTTGTCATAGGTTCCACTGCATTGAGGTAGTAGGAAAGAGCATAGTCAGTTCGAAAGGTATGGATATCTCAGCTCAGATTGGTAGATGTTTGGTCAATAAGCTCTAGATGTTGGATAGTCAATGTAGGGAAGGATTGGTAAATGGTGTTCACGCATATGGTGTTGTTGTCATCATTGGTCCTAACCTGACTCTTGAACTCAAAGGTGATATTACTCCTCAAAATGTTTAATTCATGAATAGTCTCAATGTCATTATTGGATTCCACTTCAGCAGCAGGTGGATCAAACTCATTAAGCTCATCATTTTGCTCTAGACTTACATTAGATTTAGGTGAATATTGGTGAATGAAATCAATGTGTTTCTCAGTGATGAGTTCATCTTCTTCTAGAATAACTCCCCATTCATAGTCATTTGATTCATCTTCTGATTCTTCATTTAGACCTTTGGGAAATTCAAGATGAATCCCCCAAGCAGGATTACCTTCAAATTCTGAGCAGAATTCATATTCATGGGAGTCTGTTTTAGAATCATTATTATATCCCAAATTTTCAGCTATTGTGATAGGTTTACCTTCTTCTTGTTTGGTAGTAGGTTCTTGTGTATCTACTATATTGATATTCTCCTTAGTTTTTTCTTCATCTTTAAGAAGATCTATTATTTCTTGAGGTGAACATTCATAAGGAATAAGATCAGTGTCATCTGGATCATCACTATCCGATTGTGGTGTTTCTTCCTTTAGCTGAGTTTTTTTTTATGGTTCAATTTATTCTAAGACATGTGGATAATTTTTGATGATATGAAAAGGATGCTTTTGATATCCCAAGCTTGTAGTATCTTTAGTCATCCTTCCATAGTGTTCAACTGGTTTTATAATGCATTTTCCTCTTGTACCTAGAGGTCCTTTTCCAGTGTATCCCATTTTAGACATGAGTTTATGACTTGGTCCATAAGATTTTAGAGTCACATCTCTAAACTGTCTAGGATTAAGACTCATCTTTGTATAACCATGCTAATATAGCTTCTTCCTCATCAGATTCTTGCTTGGACACTTTTTCTATGATAAAAATTCCATTAAATATTACCTGAGGTTCTTTAGTAGTAGGTTTCACTTTGTCTGATGGTTGTCCATAAGATTTTGGGGACAAAGGGAGAGATGTGAGAGATAGAACTAGTTCCATTGTGTATTCTCCCATACCTGTGTCCTTAATTTTGACTTCTTTGGCAATGTCTTCCATCTTGGATGTAGATACAATGTCTATTTTCTTGGTGAAATATTATCTATTATGTGGAACAAGTTTGTCAACACTTTCTTTCAAGGCATTGCAAGATGTGGATATGTCAGCTGGAATTGCTACCTCTACTCCATCATAAGGAAACTTCACACATTGATGGTATTTTGATAGAATAGCTTGTATTTCATGTCTTTAGGATTTTATGATTTTGAGTCAGCCCTCTGTTTGGAAGCAAATGAAAGATTAAAAGGCACCTTAGGGGCATTTGATGAACCTAGGTTTTGTCCTTGTAGGTGTACCTGAGCTTGTGATTGAGTTACTACATTTTTTGATTGATTATCTCTATCCTTTCTTACAATTGTGATGACATTGCAACATTTAGATAGGCATGGTTCCACCATATTTATGATAGTTTTGTTTCCAGAGTAGGTATAATTGACTTTAGCACCCATGTTAAGCTGAGAGGATGACTCTCCTTGACCATGTTTCAGAAATGGTTCTATGAATGCCATATTATCATTGTTGGTTTTGTGATTGTCAATTACAATTTCTCCATTATCAATTTTTTCTTGTATAAGTTGTTTCAAGCATATGCAGCTATTGGTTTTATGACCCTTGTTGTTAGGGATAATCCCAAGAGATAACTGAGAGGGGGGGGGGGGTGAATCAGTTATCTACAAGATTAAATTCTTTCTCCAATTAAGTATACTTAAACATAAAGAATAAACACAATGAAAGAATACAAGAACACAACATCAATCTTTTGGTTACGGGGAAACCCAAATAGGTAAAAACCCTGGTGGGAATTGACACCCACTAATATTCTACACTAGAGTATTATGATCCTTGTTAGAAGATCCTTAACCCTATTAGGAGTTTCTTTAAAATATATTTAGTATAGTAGACCTGGTCAAGGGTTGGACCCTATTAGGAGTCTTTTACAATTGTCCATGTTCAAGGAGAGGACACAACATCTGAGAGCTCACTACTCAAATGGGCGAAGGCTACAACCTTTTGAATAATGGATACATACTATATCTGGATCTTGGTGAACTATGCTTTGACCTACTATTTGGATCAGTTCCAATGAATAGAACAAGTACTTTACTTGGTCACATAGACCTTCTTCTGATGGCTCAACACTTCGCATACTCTACTCTACTCTGCTTAATCAACCATGAACCACTCTCTAGCAACCACAAATGACTGCCTATAAATATCTTTCCTCTAAATGATATAATCAAGTCAGCCTATTAGAACCACCTTGAAATCATATTAGAGAAACCATAAAAAACTCCAACAAACATTCTGTCAGCTCTACTATGCACGCAACACAATCTGGGACCTGTCTAATAAGATAATTGTAGACGCACACTACACACTATCGGCTCTACCAAAACAACTAGAACTTTCTCTGAAAGATGAATTAACTCATGCACTCTTAACCAAACATCAATAACTCTCCTCTAAGCTTAAATCAAAGGGTGCATACCCATAGGATAGGAAAAACTACGTAACCAATAAAATCTCTTTCGGCTCTTCTAAATAAACACAGGAAACTATTGTTGGTTAATAGCGACTACATAACTACACTTCTACTCATCAACAGACTATGCACCCATAACTAAAACATCAATAACATGTCTTCAACATAAATCTAAGTGCACAAGGCTCCATGATAACTATATGGACAACCATACATAGAACACTATCTGTTACTCTGTCAGGAACACTAGTGTCACCAACTACAATATGACTATCTATACTAATAGTTAACCTCTGCACCCATGATATCATGTTGATATCATGTTCATACAATATATACTAAAATCTTACTACATAAGACTTCCACGCATGCTACTTTCCATATGTTGTCATCAATGACAAACATAGAGTCAGTACTGGCCTACTGACAAATCTCCAACAATCTCCCCCTTTGGCATTGATGGCAACATGTGGAATGAAAAACCACCACCAACCCAAATGAACATTTCTCTTATAACATTCTCCATTTCCTCTTTAAAAATCCCCCAAAGATGAATCCTCCATCTACTACAATATTTTCTAATATTCTCCATTTCCTTAACTGAACTACTGTCATATCTGAATGTTGCTCCCCCTTAGTATATTACTCCTCTTTTTCTTCTATTTTTCATGACTCTGTATATACTTCCCCTTTGACATCAATGGCAAAGGGTGCCATTCATTTTAAGCACTGGTACTACTCTTGAGGTAGAGTAGTCAACCTTCCACCAGTCCTTGAGGATTGATGCCTTTCCTTCTTTCTTCTAAGTAGAATTAGGGAAGGGAATTACTCCCAACTTCTCCTTGAGATACTCGAAAGTATCCTTAGGTAAGTGCTTTATGAATACATTTGCCAACTGATCTTTTGTACTCACATAGTCCAACTTGACTTCTTTCTCTACCACTTTCTCTCTTAGGAAGTGATACTTGATCTCATTATGCTTTGTCTTTGCATGCATCATAGGGTTCTTTGACATATTGATAGTGCTAGTGTTATCATGGTGAATAACAATAGGATAATCAATCTGAATTCCAAAATCCTTTATCATCTGCTTGATCAAAACATTTGTAGAACAATTCAGGGCTGCTAAAACATACTCTACTTCTGCTATTAACTAAGAAATACAATTTTGTTTCTTGCTTGTCCAAGTGACAAGTCTATCACCAAGAAACACTACTCCACCTAAAGTACTCTTTTTGTCATCAACACGTCCTGCCCAATTTGCATCAGTGTACACATGAAGCTCAACATTTTCTAAATTAGGATACCATAGACCATAATCTATAGTGCCCTGCAAGTATCTAAATATTCTCTTTACTGCCATGAGGTGACTTTATTTAGGTTATGCTGCAAATCTTCCAACTATGCCAACTGCATTTGAAATATTAGGTCTAGTCTGAGTAAGATATATAAGTTTACCAATCATAGACTTATACAATGCTATATCTACTGCTGGTGAGTCATCTTCTTTTTTAAGCTTGCATCTAGTGATCATAGGGGTTCCTACTAGCTTGCAATCATCCATCTTGAATTTCCTTAGTATCTCTTTCAGATATTTTGACTGATTAATAAAAATTTCTTTTTCTGTATGTTGCACATTTAGTCCTAAAAAGTATTTGATAGGACCGATCATACTCATCTCGAACTCATTTTGAATTTCTTTGGCAAATTCAGCACTTATTTTTTGATTACCTCCAAAGATAATGTCATCAACAAATATAGCTACAAGAAGTAAACCTTTAGATATCTCTCTAATGAATAGATTACAATCCACTACTCCTTTCTTGAATCCAATCTTAGTTAGATATCCATCTAGTCTCTCATACCATGCTCTAGGGGCTTGCTTAAGTCCATAGAGGACCTTCTTCAATCTACATACCATATCAGGTCTATCTGATAAGGTGAATCCTTACAACTGCTCAATGTATACTTCTTCTTTCAAGTCTCCATTTGGGAATGATGATTTGACATCCATCTGATAAACTTTGAAGTTTTTTACTGTAGCATAAGCTAGAAACAAATTGATAGCTTCTAATCTACTCATAGGTGCAAATGTGTCTGAATAATCAATGCCTTCTCTTTGTGCATAACCTTTACATACTAGTCTTTCTTTGTTTCTTACTACTATGCCATTTTCATTCATCTTGTTTTTGAATATCCACTTTGTTCCAATCACATTCTTATCACTAGGTCTTGGGACCAGTTCCCAAGTGTCATTTTTAACAATCTGATCAAGTTCATCTTTCATAGCATCATGCCAATCTGAATCATTACATGCATCTTCAACACTTAAGGGTTCAATCTGAGATAGTAAACATATCACTTCATTGCTAGCTGAGTTCTTTCCTTGGGACCGTGTTAGGACTTTGGCACTCTGATCTCCAATGATGTCTTTCTTGGAATGATTTCTTGATGTAAACTTTGGACCTTTAGGTGATGCTAACTTATCAACCTTAGGAGTTTCTTCTTCACTTGTCTCAGGGTCATTAAATAACACATCAATACTATCAAATATTTCTTCAATAACTATCTCACTAGTGGAGTGTCTAGGTTCTTCTTCAATCATGGATGAGTAATCATGATATATATCTTGAATTATAAAATTTTCATCAATCTTAACATGAGCACTTTCAATGATCTTTTTCAATCTTAAATTGAAACATCTCTTAGCTTTACTTTTAGTAGAGTAACCAAGAAAAATACCTTCATCAGTTCTTGCATCAAGCTTGCCTACTGCTTCATCCCTCTTGATGTAGCACTTGCTTCCAAAGATTCTAAAGTATTTTACTATGGGAACATTACCAAACCATAGCTCATATGGTGTTTTTTCAGTGCCTAGCCTATATTGAATTCTATTGATGGTATAGATTGTTGTATTAACCGCATCTCTCCAATAGGTGTGTACAACTTTTCCTTCTATCATAATGGTGCACGTTGTATCAAAGATGATCCTGTTCCTTCTCTTTGTAATTCAATTTTGCTGAGGGGATCTATGTGCACTTAACTTTCTCTTTATGCCATGTTCTTCACAGTACTCATAGAATCTGTCAGAGGTAAATTCTCCTCCGCTATCTGATCTCAAACATTTTAACTTTAGTCCAGATCCATTCTCAACCTTAGCTTTGAATATTTTCAACTTCTCAAATGCTTCAAACTTTTCTTTCAAGAACACAAACCACATCATTCTAGTATAATCATCAATAAAAAAAATGAAATACCTTTCACCATAGTATGATCTTGTTTGAGTTGGACCACATAGTTCTATATAAATTAGATCCAACTTGTTCTATGTTGAATTCTTCTTGCTCCTGAATGAATTTCTCACATGCTTTCCCATCGCACATTCTATGCATTTAGTATCAATTGGATTTTCTATGCTAGGTAGATCTCTTACCGCCTTTACATTTCTTATCTTCACTATGTTATCAAAATTGATATGACATAGTCTTTTATGCCACAACCAACTGTCATCAACTTTAGCACCAAAACAACTTGCTTCTGAATTGAGTTAAAAAAAATTACCTGTTGTCTTTGAGCCTGATGCAATCATAACACCATCTTTTTTGCTAATGATGCATTTGTCATCTTTGAACTCCAACTGATATCCTTTTCCAAGTAATTGTCCAACACTAAGAACGTTATGTTTCAAACCATCAACATAAAGAACATCATCAGTACTATTCTTTCCATCCAAAGTGATGGCTCCTCTACCAACTATTGGTTTAGGAGTGTTGTCTCCAAATCTGACCACACCTCCATTGTATTTGTCTAAATGAACAAACCTGCCTTTATCACCTATCATGTGATGTGAACAACCACTGTCTATAATCCAGTCTGTCCTTATGTTAGCTTCTGAAATCAATGCAAGCTCTTGATTTACTTTCTTATCTTCATGAGCTATCTTATTTTTCATTTTTTCTATAATAGAAATGAATCCAATTTCTTCTTCACCAGATTCATCATCTGATACTTCATCTCTAGCATAGTAGCATTCCTTAGAATACTCAGTCTTGGAATCCTTTTTGAACTTTCTATCTCTAGTAGGACACTTAGATGCAAAGTGACCGATCTTATTACATAAAAATCACTTAAAAGGTAATTGACCTTCATATTTTCCTTTTCCTTTCTTTTCTCTTTTAGCAATCATAGTAATGAAATCCTCTAGAGTTTTCTCTTCATCATCATTATCAAAATTACCAGAAGTGTTTGCATATTTCTTACCATGAACTATTGCATTGAAGGTTGTTTCACTCTTTGGTTCTGTCTTCAATCTTGAAATCTCAAAATTTGAGAGTTTGTTGATCAAAGTCTCTTTCTTGAAATTTGATGTAAGCTGCATGGTCTCATCAAGGATGTTGATCTTGCTTTCATATTCTGGAGTAAGAGTAGTCATCAACTTGTCCATAATGTCCTCCTCTGAAATCTCTCCACCATTGTTTCTGATTCCAGCAACTGCTTCATTTATCCTCTAATTATAAGCTCTGATGTTTTCTTTAGGTAGCATCTCTAATGCATTGTACCTTTTCTTCCATGTCTTTTTGGGTGCATCCTTTGCTTGTTTTTCTCCTTCAAATATGTCTTCTAGGTGCTTCCATATTTTGTGGGTTGTATCCACCTTTTTTATTTAAGAAAATTCACCATCAGATACGACACTGATAAGGGCTTCTTTAGCAATAGCATTCTGATGAAACAATTCCTTTTGCCTATCAGTGGCATCTTCTTGTGCAAGGTCTTCTAGGGTAGGTATCTTGGCTACTTTGATAGTCACATCAAAAACTTCAAAACCAATGCACTGTAAATGGGTCACCATATTGTTCTTCTAATCAAGATAATTCTCTCCATCAAACTTAGGAATTTCTTTCCTAAGGTACGCCATCTGATCAACCTCAAGCTATTAAAATTTTTCTCTAAGGCACTTGGCTTTGATACCAATTGTTAGGAATAGTCCCAAGAGATAACTGAGAGGGGGGCGTGAATAGATTCTCTACAAGATTCAATTTTTTCTCTAATTAAGTATACTTAAACATAAAGCATAAACACAATGAAAGAACACAAGAACACAACACTAATATTTTGGTTACGGGGAAACCCAAATAGGTAAAAACCCTAGTGGGAATTGACACCCACTAATATTCTACACTAGAGTATTATGATCCTTGTTAGAAGATCCTTAACCCTGATAGGAATTACTTTACAATATATTTAGTACAGTAGACTTGGTCAAGGGTCAGACCCTGTTAGGAGTCTTTTACAATTGTCCTTGTTAGGGGAGAGGATGCACTGTCTATGAGCTCACCTCTCAAATGGGCGAAGGCTACAACCTTCTAAATAATAGATACACACTATATTTAGATCTTGGTGAAATGCACTTTGACCTGCTATTTGGATCAGTTCCAATGAATAAAAAGGTACTTTACTTGGTCACATAGACCTTCTTCTGATGGCTCAACACTTCACACACTCTGCTCTACTCTACTTAATCAACCATGAACCACTCTCTAGCAATCACAAATGAGTGTTAGAAATAGGGAATACTGAGAGGCGGGGTGAATCAGTATTCTACAAACTTTATCTTTTTCCCAATTATGGATATAACAAATTATCTTTATACATGCATAATATAAGAAGCTAAACAACATGCATAGTAATAAAACTAAAGAACTCATAACACATTATTTGTTCTCAAGGAAACCCTAGCCAAGGGAAAACCCTGGTGGGGATGGTACCCACAAAGATCCACTAATCAAAAGTATCATGTTAAGGATTTTGACCCTATTAGGATTCTATTACAAGCATATAGTGTATCAGTCCTGATTAAGGGACTATAGGCCTTGTTAGAAGCCTCAACCCTGTTAGGAGTTGGTAGTACAAAATGTGATTACCAAATGAGCCCACTACCCAAAAAAGTAATGTACAATATGCACTGATTACAAAAATAGGTTAAGGTACATAACCTTATACTGCTTGCATCGATATCTCTTCACTTCTCTTTCATTGTCGCTATTACATATGCATCATATATTTCACATCATATCACTTCACTATACATCAATTGTCCACATTCTTGTTTCATCTTTACAATTACAATTACATTTACATTTATACCAATAACTTTATCCAAGCGTTAACACTAGGATGTAATCCCTTTATATTGCTAAGTCATTATTTTGATAAACAAAATAATCCCTTAACTCTTTACTAGTTCTATTTTCATATTCTATCCTGTTGGCTTGACACTATCTTCGGTAAAACTTGTAAGGAAACTCAGGTGCGAAAATAGCTTCCTACGCTAATCTCTATAGGAGAGTATTGTGCAAATTCTTATAAATCCTTTACAATTTCAGATTCATTAACTACTTTAACAAAGATATTGTAACCACATACAATGCATATAGAAAAATAGAGAATGACACAATGATATACCCTGGGGAAAACCTTTTGGTAAAAAACCCCAGCACTCCAAAACCTGCACAATGTATTATCTTCAACACAAAGATTACAATACACTTGCAATGCAAGTTCTTTCAGGAAATGAGAGTCAAAGCCAACAAGACTTAAATTTCTATTAAATCTCTCCCATAGGAGTAGCATCATATATGTAGATTCCTCTAGACCCAAAAATAGGCACAACCACCAAGACCCATGCACAAAGCCACATGTACACAGTTGTTACATGTGATCCCAAGAATAGGCATCCATCCCTAGAATAGACTATGATAGCTTGTCATAGAATCCACCAAAAATAATGGTCACAAGAGAAGTGTAAGAGAATCTGTCATACCAACCTATTTTTGGCATATTCTCTTACACACACCAACCACCTCTTCTTGGGTGCCCAAATAGGCCCAATTCATAAGATGCTCTTACACCTGTCATAGCACATTCCTTAAATAGTTCTTACGCGTCATAGGAATCTATCATGACTGTTTCAGTCATGATCTACCTAGGCACAAGATGCTGACACATCAAGTGGAGTGACACATCAACATGCCAACTAGACATGTACACTCACACTTAATTACATTATTTGCAAAAAATACATTTACAAAACAAATAATAAGAATAGGAATTATCCAAGGTTGAGACACCTTATTCCTAACATTCTCCCACTTGTCAAACACTTTGTAAGAGCAACAGGAACATAACAGGAACTTTAACCACTATAGGTCAAAAGGCCCATAGACTCTAAACACCATCTGAACTTCTCAGTGCCCACTAGTTTCATTAATGCATCTGCAACATTCTTCACAGTATCTACCTTCTCCAAATTTATCTTTCCATCTTCCACCATATCTCTCACAAAGTGAAACTGCACATCAATGTGCTTCATTTTGGCATGGAAAGTTAGATTCTTTGCAAGGCAAATAGCGCTCTGACTGTCACACCAAATAGTAATCTATTCTACATCAACACCAACATTAGAACACAATCTTCTAATCCAAATGGATTCTTTAAAAGCATGAGTAGCAGCCATGTACTCAGCTTCTGTAGTGGACAAAGCAACCACAGGTTATCGCTTACTCATCCAACTAATGGCACCACCAAACATAGTGAACACATAAGCACTGGTGGATCTCCTGCTGTCAATATCACCTGCCCAATCTGAATCCACAAACCCATGAATACAAACTAAATGCAGAGATCTAGAAGAGTTACCATGATAACATATGGAGTAATCTGATGTACCCCTCAAATATCTGAATACTCACTTAACTGCATCCCAATGTACCCATCCAGGATTAGCCATAAACTGACTCAGGACTCCCACTACTTGGGCAATGTCTGGTCTAGTACAGACCATAGTATATATAAGACTGCCAACTGCACTAGCATAAGGTACTCTACTCATGTCCTCCACTTCACTAGGAGATTTTGGACAATCATCTACAGATAACTTTGTTCCTGCAGAAATAGGAACACATAGTGGTCTACAATCTGCCATGCTGAACCTATCCAACACAGACTTCACATACTTACTCTGACTCAACCAAAGTTTTCTGTTAGACCTGTCTCTACTGATTTCCATACCCAAGATGTACCTAGCTGCCCCAAGATCTTTCATCTCAAACTATGCTGACAACTGAGATTTAAAATCAGAAATCATACCCTTACCCTTCCCAAACAACAACATATCATCAACATATAATGCAACAATAAGAAGGTGATCATTTTCAACTCTGAAATAAACACAATGATCTAATTTTGATCTTAAAAATCCAATTGACAACACAAAGGCATCAAACCTAAGGTACCACATCCTAAGAGATTGCTTCAAACCATATAGAGATTTCTTTAATCTGCAAACTAAGGATTCTTTACCTTTAACAATGTAGTGCTCAGGCTGTGACATATAAATCTCTTCCTCCAAATCACCATGAAGGAAAGTTGTCTTCACATCCATCTATTCTATCTCTAAATCATATGATGCAGCAAGAGATAAAAGAAATCTAAAGGATGTCAACTTTTCAATAGGAGAGAATATTTCACCATAATCTATTCCCTCTACCTATGAATACCCCTTTGCAACCAATCTAGCTTTATACCTTTCAACACTGCCATCTGCATAGAATTTCTTCTTGAACACCTATTTACATCCAACAGATTTTCTCCCTTTAGGCAAAGGTACAAGGTCCCAAGTTTTCTTTTTCTCCAATGAAGCCATCTCATCATTCATAGCCTCAATCTAGGAACCTGCATCTTCCATGCCCAAAGCCTGTTTCATAGATCTAGGCTCATCAGTGTTAGTAATCAAAGCAAAGGCACAACTGGAATCTAACATAGAATAACCAAACCTTTCTGGTTGCTTTCTTTCTCTCATGGATCTCCTCAAGGGTTGTGGTTGAGGTTTTTCTTCCTCTTCTTCTGAACTATCAGAGCTGCTAGAGCTCTCCTCATCATTAGACCCAACATGGTCTCTCTGTTCAGTCTTCTTAGGGGTAGGAGGCAACTAAACAACATCTTTTTCCTTTTCTTTTTCATCTGGTTGTAGAACAATAGGAGAAGATGTTAGCACTCTGAAAATAACATTTCTACTATACAACACCTTACTAGTCACAGGATCCCAAAGCTTGTATCCTTTCACACCAGCACTGTATCCAATGAAAATACATTTAACAGCTTTGTTTTCCAACTTAGATCTTTTCTCCTTTGGAACATGTGCATAAGCTTCACAACCAAAAACACGAAGATGTCTAATTGAAGGCTTCTGACCAGACCACACCTCCATGGGTGTCTTACCAACAAGGGTTGATGTAGGAGATCTGTTAACCAGATAGCAAGCAGTGGCCATAGCTTTGGCCCAAAACCTTTGTTCTAAACTAGCTCCACTAAGCATACTCCTAGCCTTCTCCATCAGTGTCCTATTCATTCTCTCTACAAATCCATTTTTCTGTGGGGTATAAGTTGTCTTATGCCTCTCGATACCTTGTTCTTTACAGAATTGTTCAAACTATGATGAGTAAAACTCACCACCATTGTCAATTCTCACACACTTAATCTTCTTACTAGTCTGATTCTCTACAAGAGCTTTAAATTTCTTGAGCTGACTAAAGACTTGTGTCTTACTTTTAAGGAAATAAATCCATGTCCTTCTACTATAATCATCTATGAAAGATACTAAAAATATAGACTTGGAGATTGAAGGAACTTTTACAAGACCAAATACATCAGAATGAATAAGATCCAAAACATCAGAAGATTTGTGAGAACTAGAGTAAAACTGAACATGATTTTGTTTACCATAGACACAGTGTTCGTAGAAGTCAAACTTGAGATTGCAATCATTTAACCCCTCAACGAGATTTTTATTTTTCAGGGTTCTGAGACCCTTTTCACCAATGTGGCCAAATCTCATATGCCACAACATTATCTTTTATGCAAGAAGCTTACCTTCCAAAGTATTTGCACTACCATCGAAACTAATAGCCATAGACTTCTTCACTACTTGTTCAGATGGTGAGGATGAAGAACTATTACATAGAAGAATACATGCATCTAGCTGAAATAAGGTACCTCTCCTAGTACCCCTTGCAAGCACTATCGATCCTCTTATCATCTTGCATTCTTCTTTTGAAAAAACAACTTGCACACCTACATCATTTAGCATACTTACAGATAATAGGTTTCATGCCAAACCTGGAATGTGCATAACTCTATTGATTCCCTTTACTCATCCATCAGGAAATTTGATAGTGACCCTTCTGTGTCCAACTACCTTTAGGTGAGAATCATCACCCAAGTACACCTTTCCACCATCGAACTCTTCATATTTTGAGAACCAATTTCGATGAGAGGTCATGTGAAAAGATGCACCCGAGTCAACCAACCACACATCATTAGATGCATGGGCTACCAAAAATATGATGAATGCATCACCATCTTCTTGAGATCTTTTTGAAGCTGAATCTGAACCTTTCTTCTTCTTCTTCGGCTCTTTGCAGTCTTTACGAAAGTGCCCAGATTTATCACAGTTCCAACATTTTTCCTTGGACTTATTGGAAGTCTTTGACTTCCCACGGGATTTGGATCTACCCTTATCATCAGACTTATTGTCATTTTTCTTCCCTATTTTAGTGGATCTCCCATTAATGGCAAGGGCTTCTTTTTCCAAAATGGAAGCCTTTCTCCGCATCTCCTCTGATAACAGCGAAGACACCACATCATCCATTTTGAAGGTGACTAAAGTGCTTCTAAGAGCCATCACAAGATGGTCCCATGAATCTGGTAAAGAACACAAAAGTGTGTAGCAATGATCCTCCTCCTCTAACTTGACACCAGTTGATGTCAATTGTGCAGCCAGCAGATTAAATGCATTTAAATGATCCGTTAAGGATCCACCTTCCTCCATTCACAGAGAGTACAACTTCTTCCTTAGGAACAACTTGTTCACTAGAGATTTGGCCTGATACACGACCGCAAGTCTTTCCCACAAACTATTTGTGGTTTTCTCATCTAGAACATTTAGAAGGATTGCATCGGTTAAACAGAGTCTTATGAGACCCTTAGCTTTATGGTCTTTGATATCCCAATCTACTTGAGCTATAGTTTCTGGTCTTGTAGCACTTGAAGTCACTTCCCATAGGTCACGATCTTCCAACATGTCTTCCATCTTGAGTTTCCACAACTCAAAATTAGTGCCATTAAATTTCTCCACCTCCATTCTTCCATATGATGAACTTGCCATCTCAATCTGCAAATAAGATTCAGAATGCTCTGCAAAAAAATCCCACTCAAACTTGAGATTAGCTCAAAAATCCCTACCCAACAACTAGGATCAAAATTTGATCAAGCTCTGATACCACTTGTAAGGAAACTTAGGTGCAAAAATATCTTCCTACGCTAATCTCTATAGGAGAGTATTGTTCAAATTCTTATAAATCCTTTACAATTTTAGATTCGTTAACTACTTTAATAAAGATATTGCAACCACATACAATGCATATAGAAAAATAGAGAATGACACAATGATATACCCTGGGGAAAACCTTTTGGTAAAAAACCCCAGCACTCCAAAACCTGCACAATGTATTATCTTCAACACAAAGATTACAATACACTTGCAATGCAAGTTCTTTCAAGAAATGAGAGACAAAGCCAACAAGACTTAAATTTCTATTATATCTCTCCCATAGGAGTAGCATCATATATGTAGACTCCTCTGGACCCAAAAATAGGCACAACCACTAAGACCCATGCACAAAGCCACATGTACACAGTTGTTACATGCAATCCCAAGAATAGGCATCCATCCCTAGAATAGACTATGATAGCTTGTCATAGAATCCACCAAAAATAATGGTCACAAGAGAAGTGTAAGAGAATCTATCATACCAACCTATTTTTGGCATATTCTCTTACACACACCAACCACTTCTTCTTGGGCACCCAAATAGGCCCAAGTCATAAGATGCTCTTACACCTGTCATAGCACATTCCTTAAATAGTTATTACGCATCATAGGAATCTATCATGACCGTTTCAGTCATGATCTCCTTATGCACAAGATGCTAACACATCAAGTGGAGTGACACATCAACATGCCAACTAGACATGTACACTCACACTTAATTACATTATTTGCAAAAAATACATTTACAAAACAAATAATAAGAATAGCAATTATCCAAGGTTGAGACACCTTATTCCTAACAAAACTATCATAACTTCTTCCGTACATGCTGTACTAACTTGCACTCTGAGATGGGTGTTCAATAGTCATCATAGATTATATGTTCAAGTGTGCAAGCACTAAACTTACTCCAATCAACATCACAAACAAAAAACTGTGTACAAGTTCACTGGTAAAAATACTATCTCACACTTAGACAAATTTGCAATGTGCTCTGTCATACTTACTCTCTAACTTTTGCCATCTTCATGTGGATCATATGTTGCCATAATGAAAACATCTATGTAATCAACTCAGCAAAATTTCCAACAATCTCCCCCTTTGTCATTGGTGGCAACATATGAGAAAATTGGCTAAGTGTATAACTCAAAATCTCAAAATTGTGGCCATAGTATAAAATATATACTATCCTTATAACTCCTCAAAAAATATTGTCTTTAATATAGTACTACCCCTAGGAGTAACAATCCTTATCATACACTATCAATTTTCTGCAAATTATCTCTCCCGCTTTGACAACAATGACAAAATAAAGGTAAGGAGGGTTACAAAATTGTATCACAAAAATATTATACCTCAATTCAATTATTGCAAAGTTGGTAGGCTTGCAACACAATCTGCAAAATCTATCTTCATAGCTTCTATCTCCTTCTCCCATGATTTCTTGATGGAATGTGCCACATTAAGTAGTGTGCTCATTCCATAAGATGTTATTTCACATGCTTGGAGGTTTTCAAAGTTAAACTTCTGAAAAGATGTCTTAGCTAAAAGACATTCTTCCAACTATTCTTCAATAATGCTTAACCTCATAGAAGTATGCTCTCTCAAAAGAGTGAATCTTTTCAATTTTATGTCTCTCTCATCTTGCACAACTTTGATTTCATCATATAGCTTCTGAAATTTCTTTTCAACATCACATACCTTCACATTGGGGCTAGAAAGAAGGTTAGTTTCATTCAAAAATTTTGGTTCCTTCAACTTTATCTTCTTATCTTCTTCTATTGTCAAGGTCTTTGTTTTTGTACACTATATGTACAAAGCTTTTCCTATTTCCAAATGCTTCCTCAAATCCTTGATACAAATATCAAGAGTGTTGATATCATTCCTGATATTCTAACTGATGTTCAAAAGCATTCTAGCCTCATAGGCTACTTGTGCTTTCACTTTTGCAATATTAGACAAGTTTGTGAATTCATTGTCAAAAGTGCTCATTACCTTCTTTTCTTTCTCCATAGGGTCTACTTCTACAATTTGTGTAGTTACAATGCTTTGTAACTTCTCAGTTAGTTCCTTAGGACACCCTTCAAGATTTTCACTTTCTTGTTCTTGCCAATGATTTTATTCAAGGATGTGATCAATTCCAACTGATCATCATCATCTACTTCCTTTCTGAAATGCTCAATCATAGATCCAATTTGATTTTTCTTTCCAGTCTCAGGAGTAAGAATGATATCTTCTTTGGTGGGAATGGGTACTTGTTTCTCTATCACTAGTGGTTCTACAACTATTGTCTCTATCATCTCTTCTTCTTTTGTAGTTTCCTATTCTTCAAAGGCCGAATTGTCAACAATGTTCTCCAAATTCTTGAATACATTTTCATCAGTATCCAAAGTGATCTTTGTTCCTTCTACATTCATTGTTTCATCTTCAATATTAATGGCTGGAGGAGAGAGAATGTCCTCTTGTTCTGTCTCACCTACTTTCTCTACTACAACTAATAGTTCTCCAACATTTTATGTCATAACCTTGATAATAGCTTGTTCTGTCTCAGAATTGATTTCTTCATATCTACCTCCCATGATCTTAATAGTTCTCCTTTTGGTTCTTAGATGGGTGCTTAAGGCTTTCATAATCTGACCAAAATGTGTTTCATCTCTTACTTCACAAAGCTTCCTTACAATCTTTTCTCTGATAGTTGTGTCCTCCTCTATTGCTCTCTTTTTCCTATTCACAAATTTATTATATAAATCATCAAGTATCTATCCCTGAATTGTATCAAACTTCTTGTTAGCTAAAATCATATGCTTTATAACTACATTTTCCAAATTAAGTCTATATGTATAATCATAAAGATCATAGTACTAGTTCATTCTTGTAAAGTCACCATCCTCAATGATATGCTCATTAAGCTTTTCAACTTTGGGTTTCCAAGCTTTCTTCTTAACAATACTGACATCATCTTTTATTTCTACAATTTTTATTGGAACTTGTTGCACTAAAGTTTTATGTCTCTTTCCTGGTCCAGTAGCACTTTCCTTTACTCTTTTGCTAGGTGTGGAGGAAGTGGATCTAGTAGACATATTTTCTCCTTTATCCTTCTTAGTTTCTTCCACTTTCACCTTCACTTGTGGTTCTTCCTATTGTACTGCAATTGATGATAAAGGAGGAATAGACAAAACTTCTTTTTGTCCACTCTCTCTAATTTTTGCTACTATTTTCTTTGCTACTAAAAACACATGTTCTATCATCCCTATATCTTTTAGGATTTTCTTTATAGTGCTCTCAACTCTCTTCTTAGACTGATTCTCTTCTATTAAGGTCTTTGCGGAGTTGAAGTTCTCCTCAAAGGTTCCAAACCTATTACACCGAGTGTCCAACTTACACTTAAGTAACCTGCTAACATACTCTTCTATGTCTACCTCAGATATCTCATAGCCAAGAGGGTCTATGAACTTTGTTCTAGGCTCTACTGCTTCAATATAGGTAAAGCTAGCACCCACCATAAAACATATATCATCTTTATATTTTTCAATGAGAGACTTAGGGATCCTTGATCTGCTAGACACAATATTCTGAAATGTCTTGATTAACAGTACTACACTCTCATTTACATTGTCAATAACATGTCTTCTGTACACTAGGTTAATCCTTTCCATTGTATTTTGTCCATCATTCTAGTCATTTCCAATGGTGTAAGGAAATCTCCTTAATAGATGAAAAAACATATATGTGATTAAGGATGAGAACCTAAACTATGTATACTTAGTTTTCTTAATCTTCTCCAAGTTCTCAAACAATTGAATTCTTAGAATTTCACACATATCAACTTGTACCCTATCAACACACATTAGATAAGCTTCATGTATCATTCCAACTGCCATGTCATCCTCTCTTGAATTTGCACAAAACTTAGTAGTTAGGATCTTGCATAAGTATCTCACATCATCTTGTTTGATCTTACTAATCACAATTCCTCTACCATTATAGGATGAATTTGTGTTATCAATGACTATTTTCCTCATGTTTTTACCATTTAAAGGAATAGCTCCATTTTTAGATAATCCAATGACTTCATGAATCAAATCTGATATAATATCTATCACTCTATCTTCTAACCAAAACTTTCCATTATGAATTCTACTCAAGATAATCTTAGTGCATTCTTCATTATCAAATTCATACTGTAATCCATACTTAACAATTTAATTATGTTCCAAATATTCAAAACCTTGTTTCAGTGTCATATCCTAATTGTAAATCTTCTTATATTCATTTGTGAAATCACTATCACTGGTTGTCTCTAGCTTGCATCCAAGATAACTTTTGACATTTTCTAGGTGGAAAACTCTGTCTGGTATGGATGATAAAGAAAACCTAGGGTCATCTTCCGAGGGTTCTACGGGTTCCCTTTTCAATTTAGGTCTATTCTTATCTCTGACATTATGTATTAAAGAAACATCCATGATTTCTTCAAATTCCTTTACTGATTTAAAGATCTGTAAAGTAAAATATCTTGATTTTGTGATTTTAGGGCTTGCATAGATTCGGCACAAAATTCTTCTCCAAATCCTTGCAAAATGCTTCCAATCACTACTCTTTGATCTCCTTGACACTAAAAATTTTCTTTGATGATCAGATATTATTGATCATACCCTTTTATTAATTCAATCTCACTTAGATCTGACATCACATTCAATTCTTTTGCTGCTTCTTTCCAAAAAGTTGTTTATGCTAACCTGCAAAACTTAAAACTTCTTGCGATCTCGCAAAACACAATATTTTTCTTTGCGCTCTTAACCATAGTATTAGAACATCATAAACTACCTTGCATTAACTATGCAAGACTCAGTTCATCATATATCTACTTCTACACTAATCTAAGTTCCTATTCTATTGTAATTTTCATAAATTAAGTACTTTGAGATGGGTCAGGTAAAGATTCATTCTTACATTTCAATACTTCACCTTCCTAATTACCTTCAATGTTGAATATGTCTCCTTGATCTATGCTTTTGATAAACTTCACTTCATCTAAATTACTACAACATCCTTTCTGACTGTTACTTGCATATTCATTTCTTCTTGCATGATTTCTGGGTTTAGGATTAGGATGAAAAACTCTCTTGTTCATTCTGCAAAACCTTGTTGTATGTCCAATCTTGTTGCATATCTGACAAAAAATTCCATTGTTTCCATATCTTGGTCCAAACTGATTGATTTATGATTTTCAATTTCTAGCAATGTGTCCAACCTTGTTGCATCTATAACATATTACTCCATTTCTTCTATTCATATCTTCAATAGATTTCGTATCTACATTGTTAGTATTCCTAAACATTCTACTACCATAATTATTTTGAATAAATTTAGGTTTCCTACATTCAATAGCTCTATGTCCAAAACCATAAAAATTATAACAATAACCATTAAGAGGTTTAAATTGCTTACCTGTGCAATCTCTCTTCATATGACCAATAGTATTACAAGAAAAACATCTACCTTTGAATTCTCTTTGCATACCTTTGGGTGATTCCTCTTGATTTGGTGATCTTCTTCTTTAGGTGTATCTTTAGATTTGCTGATCTCATCAGACTTCTTCTCATCTATGCTTTCAGATATCTTCAAATCTGGTTCCTTGCTTTCATCATTTGCTTTAAAAGTGTTGAATCCAAGACCAGTCTTATCATAGAATGGTTTTTGATAAGATATTTGTTCATCAATCTTCTCACAGTTGAATATAACCTTTCAAGTTGTTGTTTGGATTGATTCAATTGACTTTCCATAATGTTATTGTATTTCTCAAGTTCATCATACCACAAATTGACTTTCTGAAGTTTAGATGTTACTTTACAAAGTTTAGATTTTAGTCCTTCATTTTTAGTCTTTAGACTTTCATTCTCAGATTTCAGATTTGCTTCATTCTTTCCATTTCCATCTTTCAAACTAAGCTTCAAATTTTCTATCTTCAATTCATGCTTAAGGATCTCATTTTTTTTTTCTAAATTTTCATCACAATCTTCAATAAAAACTTCGGATTCCTTTTCAGATGTCAAGATCTTCCAATTTTTTTTTAGTTTCTCAATGAGGTTCTTTGCATCATCATAATTTCTTTTCAAAGTATCTTTTTCAATAATAAGAAAGTCAATATGTTCAAGAGCTTCTTCAAGATTCTTCTGAAGTTGATCCATATCCGTAGAGATTTTACTCAAGCTGCTAGGCTTTCCTTGAATGATTCTTTTCTGAGTAACTAAGCTCTAATACCAATTGTTAGAAATAGGGAATACAAAGAGCGGGGGGTGAATCAACATTGTACAAACTTTATCTTTTGCCCAATTATGGATATAACAAATTATCTTTATACATGCATAACATAAGAAGCTAAACAACATGCATAGCAATAAAACTAAAGAACTAATAACACATTATTTGTTTTTGAGGAAACCTTGGCCAAGGAAAAACCCTAGTGGGGATGGTACCCACAAAGATTGACTAATCAAAAGTATCCTATTAAGGATGTTGACCCTATTAGGAGTCTATTACAAGCATATAGTGTATCAGTCCTGATTAAGGGACTATAGGCCTTGTTAGAAGCCTCAACCCTGTTAGATTGTTGGCATTAAGTAGAATTGCCACTAGTGACAACACTTATTTGTATTCTGAGTGCAAACCGAGCATAACAGTGCAAACCGAGTAGAACAGTGCAAATCAAGCAGAACAATGCAAACCGAGTAGAACAGTGAAAACCGAGCAAACCGAGCAGAACAGTGCAAACCAAGCAAGACAGTGCAAACCGAGCAGGACAGTATAAACTGAGTAACATTGTGTCTACCGAGTCACCAGTATTTACCGAGTTCAAAACCTACCAAGTGGTTAGTATTAATCGTGCCTTCACTTCTACCGAGTGCATGATGATGCTGAGTAATGCAGTGGACGTTGAGTATCAGAAAGTCACCGAGTTAGTTTGCAGAAACCATGTAACCATACTTGGGCCGACTTAGTGGCACTTATGTTTATTTGTCAAGCTGACTTTGTAATTGTAATTAATTGTTTAGACTTGTATATAAACAATGTTGTAAAGATGTCAAGATGTAATTATATGAGTATGAATGTGAATAAAAAGAAAAGGCAGAGATAAGTGAATTACAAAGGGCTACAACAGTATAGGGAACAGCAAAGACAAATTCATCACAGAAGGTGATCAGTACATTCAGCGAATCTCAATCAGCAATCCAGTTGCAAAGCAAGAGATCTACTGTTTCATCCTAACAGGTGAATCAGTACTAAAATCCTTTAACCAGGTAGACTTAACAGTCTATTGTAAAATCTCTTTACCGAGTGTATACTTCATTGTATGTTTGTAAATCCTTTAACAAGGTGGATCTAGTAATCCTTTTTGCTCCTAACAGGGCAAATTGTAAGCCTTAACTGGCCAACTTTATTCTGCAGTACTAAAGCTTTGTGGGTTTCATCCCCACCCCAGTTTTACTTTCTTTTTGGAAGGTTTCTGGGTAACCAAATCTATGTGTCACTGTTGTGAATGTTTTTAAGTTTCATGCTTTCTATATGCATAATGAAAAAGTGAACTATATGCTAATACATCTGTAATTGTAAGAAAATTCAAAGTTACTGATTCACCACTCCCCTCTCAGTAACTCGGTTAATCCCTAAATATTTCCAACAATTGGTATCAGAGCATTGTTGGTTCTCAAGATAAAGCTTAACTAGCTTGAGCAAAGATCCAGGACAATGGAGGTATTCAAACTGAACAAGGTGATTGAAAATGAAAAGCTAGATCTGGAAATGGCCATAGCTAAACTCAAGGAAGCAAAAGAACATCTTTCCCAATCCCTAAGAAGAAGGAAGGAACTTGCAAATCAGATGAATGATCAGAATTACATTGAAGAAAAGGTTGAAGATCTTTTTCCCTCAAATAGCTCAAATGAAGCAAACAATGCTGTCAAAGAACTCCTAGAAAAGAATGGGTCTCTGCAGGAAGAAGTGAGAAAATTAAAAAGAGAACAAGAGCTACACTCAACAAGATTTTGTGAGATCTTAGAACAAAGAAACAAGTTGAAAGATGAATTAGATGGAAGGAACAATGAAGTTCAAAATAAAACCCTTCAGCTAGAAAACCTAAATGATCAGATCTCCCATACAAATGAGGAAATTTTGAATCTAAGATCAGAGATAGAAAACACAAGAGAAGAACTAAGATCTGAAAAGGAAATCAATCTAAGATTGGTGGATGACCTAAACGCCGAAAAACAAATCAATGAAGGAATGCTAAAAAGCCAAGAAGACTTGAATCAGCTGTATGAGCAAAATCTGCATAGGCAGAAAGGAAAAGCAGGACTTGGATACAAAGGAGAAGGTGAATCCTCTAAGCAAGGTACTCAAAGAAATCAAAAACCTACTTGTAATCATTGTGGTAAAATAGGACATACTTCAAATAAATTTTGGAACAATGAAAAAGTAGAATTCAATGGAAAATGTTACAACTGCAATCAACATGGTCACAAAGTAAATGAATGCAGGGAAAAACCTAGATTCAGAGGTAATTGTCACAAGTGCAACAAACAAGGTCACAAAGCATCCGAGTGCAGATCCAAGACATTCAATCTAGTAGAACAAATTATGAAAGCAATGTTTGGATGGGACTACAACACCTGGTGTAGATGTCATTACTGTGGAGAATATGGACACATTGGCATGAGCTGCATAAAACATCATCTAAGGAAAAGAGATACTACCGTAAGATGCTTCAAATGCACTAAACTCGGTCACATAGCCAGAAACTGCATGAATGCTAGTGAAGTTGAAGATGGAAAGAAGAATGAAGCAACTAAGGTTAGGAAACAGGTAAGACAAAAGTGGATTCCTAAATCTACCGAGCAAACCAGTCCAAGTAATGGAATGGGTGGCTCTACCGACTCAAACTAAATTTCCAAGAAAGCACTGGAACTGTATTCTCCTAGACAAACTTCAAGCAGTTCCAGAACCGAATTAAAAAGATCTAAATCAGCATACAAGATGCAGTAAGATCACAGGACGGTTGGTATTAGTCTTTACCGAACAAGGTCGGTATTAGTCTTAACCGAACAAGGTCAGTATTAGTCTTTATCGAGCGAGGTCGGAGCAATATGAATTCTTGAGTTTACCGAGTTGCGAAGTCTTCACCGAGAAATTAATTCTTAGTGGGTGATAGTCTGTCAAAATTCACACCCTAATTTGTACTGAGCATTAATGATAGAGTTGTAAACAAAAGGCAAGAAATTGAACTCATTTCTCACCGTGAATTTTAGCACTTTGAGAGTAGAAAACTTCAAGAGCAATCCAGCGACTCAAATACCTTTTGTGAAAAGAATTTTCTGTGAGCTACCATGGCATCATCTAGCACCTCAGTGAAGAAAGGATCTGATATGTTAGTCCAAGGGGAATGGAAAGCACTAGATTTCAAGATCGTGCCCGCAATTGCAGCAGCCCTAGACCCGAACGGAGCTCAATCTCAGATTCCTCCTAAGGTACTACTTATTAACGATATTTGCAATCATTTCAACTGTACAATTCATGAAATGGGAAACCTAGAACTAGATACTGTGCGTAAAGAACTATGTGTGGATGGTATTCTGAAACCCGAGCACAAACATCTGGAAGATAAGGGATTAGTTCACATTGCACATTTGCCTCGAAACTTTCAGGATAAATGGGTTAGATACATTCTCAGCTGTATACATGATGGCAAGATTTGGCTTGAGCAACCCATAGAGATCACCAAGAAGATGATTCATCAAATCACCGGTCTTCCCATGTTGAACAAAGCAAAAACTACCAAAACCCTAGGTCAGTCGGAACTGGAAAAGAAAACCCTAGCCGAATGAGATGGTAGAGGCATGAAAGTTAGCAGCATTACCGATGCTGAACTAAAGTTTGGTACACACATTATTGCCCATAAAATATATAGTTCAAGTCGACAAAATAGTGTCTCCTGTGAAGCTATTGACCTAGCATACAAAGTGGTCAAGAACAATCTATCATTTGACCTTGCAGATTTATTGTTAAAACAGTTTAACAAGAACATGGAAAGCATTCAAACTTCCAAAAACAATCCATGTAAGTTTGGATCCCTACTAGTCTGTTTATTCTTCTATGTTCAAAATTTCTTCCCTTCCAAAGGAAAAGTTGTATGGAGAAAAGATGTGCCAGCACTTTATGAAATAAATGAATACATCTCAGAAATGGGTGAAAATTTTGAAAGTATAATGGACAGTTATTTTGAGTCTTTCAAAGAGAAGATGAATGACAGATTCTGGATTCCACAGAAGTTGGTGGAGGATTACAAGGATGACATTTGTTTCATGGTAGACTGTGACAATGTATATATTCAAGCAGCTAAACTGAGGATTGTATATGTAAAACCTCTTCCTTATGAGGTAAATATTGATGAAACCAAGAATATCATTGAAGCCCTTCTTAATCAGCCTGTTAATCCCAAAGCTCCATATTTTGGAACATATGATGAAGAAAAGGTAAGAATCGAATTAAGCATAAAACTTCCATAGGCGGTAAACAAAGGAAAGAAGAGGATAGCCAAAATGCAAATGCTAACCGAGGAGAAAGAAGATATCGATGAAGAAGAAAAGGAAAAGGATGAGAAAATAGAGGAACCAGAACCTGCAAATAAGAAAGGAAAGGTTTTTATCACTAAGGCACCTAAGCCTCCCACTGCTATATTTACAAGGAGAAGTGCAAGAGGTAAGGCAGATAAAGATAAGGCAGACAAAGATATAGTATTCAAAAGGCCTCCTCTAAACTTTCAAGAGAGGATCAAACTTTTTAGAGACGGATCAGGAACTGGAGTAAGTAACATAAAATCTTTTAAATATGAAACCAGATCAGAAATAGAACAGAAGGAAATGGAAGATGCTGTTATTGAAAAGATGGGACAGTGGAAATACTCTCCTGATGAAATAGCCCCACAGGTTCCAGCAGTCTTATTAAATCCAATAAAAATGAGGTGGAGCAATGCAAAGCAAACTGTGATAGACATATTTGATCAAACCCTGAGACAGTTAATGCCGAGCTTTAAAAATGATGAAGTAAAGAAGGCATTAAAAGAAAATGAAAATAAGATGACACTAAGGTTCAATACTTGTTTGATTCTGATCAACAATATCGAATCGGTTGTGAAGGCTGCAAATGCTACATGGAAGAACATATACCATCTTCACCAACTGAGTATTGAAAGAGTAATAATAAAAGATATTGAAGATGACAGTGATGAACAAGAAGAAGCCACTGAGGTAGATGATACTATGAGGATAGCAACAGAAGTCATTGCATCCCTTCCTACCTCTCCAGTAAAAGTTTCTACATCTAGCCCGGAGACACCTTCAAGCATGGTTGTGACAACTTCAACTTTTGTCCAATCACCTATAGCAACAACAGAAGCAACCACCATTTCTTCTACCGAGTTGCAGTCTCCCATTTCATCAAGTTTTCTAGCAGTAAGTATTCCAATTTTTGATTCTACAAGTGTAAATATTTTAAGTTCTCCAGTAGACAGTGTGCCAGTCTCTATAGCCAGTCCAACTATGTCTATTGTCACTACTACTAAGGCATTAAGTACAGATAAGCCTAAGGCTCTACCGAGTATAAAATTTTTGGGTAAGAATATAGTAGAGGATATAGACCTAGATGAAGAAATAGAGATTCCAACATTAGATTTTGCAAATCTTTCAGCGGACCAAATGCAAAATATAGGTAAAATCCTCCAAAGGAAAGCAAAGAAAAAGAAGCTTAAAGAGGAAAGAGACAAGGAATATCAAATCATTAAAGATGCTAAAGACATTTTGTCTGATGCATTAGGCATTAAAGTAGACTCCTCTCAGCATGTTTTGCTACAATTAGCTGAAGCAGTAAATAAATACAATGAGGACTCATCTGGGACAGAAAAGTTAGTTGAAAGAGCTGAGAAGAGATTCAACAATAAAGTGCTTGAGCACATTGCTCAGCACATAGCTATTAATCAAGTGGAATTGTTTTCAGATTTGTCAAATATTGAATCTACCTATTCAAATATCACCTCTCTTTTGGCCAGACTGTGCAATATTGCCTAGTTCACAAAGGATGTTAAGGATAAAATGAATAAAATGGATGAGGATATGAAGATTAGCATATAGAAGCTGCAACTTGAACCAAGTTCAAGCTCTGCTCATCACATGAAAGTCTCATATCTATCAAATATGCAATCAGATCTACTAAAAGAAGACACAAGGATCCGGTCCACACTGCTAGACATCCAGAATATGATCCTTCCCATCATGAATACAATGTATAAGCACATTGAACATTCCAAAACATTGATCCATGACAATCAGTTCTCTATAGCAGATCACATGATTGAACTCTCTACAGAAGTCCAAATTTCAATCCAAACATGCAAGATTCTGCAAGAAAATTGGGACAGAACCCTGGCACTAATCATGAAGGTACAGTCTGACTTTCTATCAAATTTTGGATTCTCTCTGTAAATCACTTGTATATACACCTTTGGCATTATCGTCAAAAAGGGGGAGATATGTATAGAAGGAGATATGTATAGAAGGAGATTTGTATATAGAAAAAGCTAGCACATTGAAAGGGGGAGATAATGTATAATGCTCTATGACAAAGACAAATTTAAAAAAAAAATCAATAAGTGTATATAAGTTTTGAGCAATAAGTGTTTTTGTCACTAATGCCAAAGGGGGAGATTGTTGGCATTAAGCATAATTGCCACTAGTGACAACACTTATTTGCATTCTGAGTGCAAACCGAGCAGAATAGTGCAAACTGAGTAGAACAGTGCAAACTGAGCAGAACAGTGCAAACGAAGCAGAACAATGCAAACCGAGCAGAACAGTGCAAACCAAGCAAACTAAGCAGAACAGTGCAAACCGAGTAGAACAGTGCAAAATGAGCAAGACAGTGCAAACCGAGCAGGACAGTATAAACTGAGTAACATTGTGTCTACCGAGTCACCAGTATTTACCGAGTTCAAAACCTACCGAGTGGTTAGTATGAACCGTGCCTTCACTTCTACCGAGTGCATGACGATGCCGAGTAATGCAGTGGACGCCGAGTATCAGAAAGTCACCAAGTTAGTTTGCAGAAACCGTGTAACCATACTTGGGCCGACTTAGTGGCACTTATGTTTATTTGTCAAGCCGACTTTGTAATTGTAATTAATTGTTTAGACTTGTATATAAACAATGTTGTAAAGATGTCAAGATGTAATTATATGAGTATGAATGTGAATAAAAAGAAAAGGCAGAGATAAGAGAATTACAAAGGGCTACAGCAATATAGGGAACAACAAAGACAAATTCATCACAGAAGGTGATCAGTACATTCAGCGAATCTCAATCAGCAATCCAGTTGCAAGGCAAGAAATCTACTGTTTCATCCTAACAGGTGAATCAGTACTAAAATCCTTTAACCAGGTAGACTTAACAGTCTGTTGTAAAATCTCTTTACCGAGTGCATACTTCATTGTATGTTTGTAAATCCTTTAACAAGGTGGATCTAGCAATCCTTTTTGCTCCTAACAGGGCAGATCATCAGAAGTGATCAAATTGTAAGCCTTAACCGGCCAACTTTATTCTGCAGTACTAAAGCTTTGTGGGTTTCATCCCCACCCTAGTTTTACTTTCTTTTTGGAAGGTTTATGGGTAACCAAATCTATGTGTCACTGTTGTGAATGTTTTTAAGTTTCATGCTTTCTATATGCATAATGAAAAAGTGAACTATATGCTAATACATCTATAATTGTAAGAAAATTCGAAGTTACTGATTCACCCCTCCCCTCTCAGTAACTCGGTTAATCCCTGAATATTTCCAACAAGGAGTTGGTAGTACAAAATGTGATTACTAGATGAGCCCACTACCCAAACAAGTAATGTACAATATACACTAATTACAAAAATAGGTTAAGGTACATAACCTTATACTTCTTGCATCAATATCTCTTCACTGCTCTTTCACTATCACTATTACATATGCATCATATATTTCGCATCATATCACTTCACTATACATCAATTATCCACACTCTTTTTTCATCTTTACAATTACAATTAAATTTAGATTTATACCAATAACTTTATCCAAGGGTTAACATCTAGGATGTCATCCCTTTATATTGTTAAGTCATTATTTTGATAAACAAAATAATCCCTTAACTCTTTACTAGTTTTGTCTTCATATTCTGTCCTGTCGGCTTGACACTGTCTTCTATAAAACTATCATAACTTCTTCTGTACATGTTGTACTGATTTGCACTCTGAGATGGGTGTTCAATAGTAATCATAGCATCTATATTCAAGTGTGCAAGCACTGAACTTACTCGAATAAACATCACAAACTAAAATTGTGTCCAAGTTCACTGGTAAAAATACTGTCTCACACTTAGAAAAATTTGCAATGCACTCTGTCATACTTGCTCTTTGACCTGTGTGATCTTAATGTGGATCATATGTTTCCATAATGACAACATCTATGTAATCAACTCAGCCAAATTGCCAACAATGACTGCCTATAAATATCTTTACTCTAAATGATATAATCAAGTCAGCCTGTTAGAACCACCTTGAAATCATATTAGAGAAACCATAACAAACTCCAACAAACATTATGTCAGCTCTACTATGCACGGAACACAATCTAGGACCTGTCTAATAAGATAATTATACACACACACTATACATTGTCAGCTCTACCAAAACAACTGGAACTTTCTCTGAAAGATGAATTAACTCATGTGTTATTAACCAAACATCAATAACTTTCCTCTAAGCTTAAATCCAAGGGCGCATACCCATAGGATAGGTGCAACTACATAACCAATAAAATCTCTGTCGGCTCTTCTAAATAAACATAGGAAACTGCTGTTGGTGAATAGAAACTACATAACTACACTTCTACTCATTAACAGACTATGCATCCATAACTAAAACATCACTAACATGTCTTCAACATAAATCCAAGTGCACAAGGATCCATGATAATTGTATGGACAACCATACATAGAACACTATCTATTACTTTGTGAGGAACACTGCTATCACCAACTACAATATAATTGTTTGTACTAATAGTTAACCTCTATGCCCATGATATCATGCTGATATCATGTTCATGCAGCATATACTAAAATCTTATTGCATAAGACTTCCACGCATGCTACTTTCCATATGTTGTCATCAATAACAAACATACAGTTAGTACTGGCCTGCTGGCAAATCTCCAACTTTGATGGAAATCACAGAAATCGGTCTCTTTCCACCATTTTGGTTTAGGTTCAGGATCAAATGGTTTTATCTTAGGCAATGTGATGATTTTTTTTGCCAACAGAGTTTTCATGGTAGATTCCAAGGACTCACCCAAAGGAGTGAATTCACATTTTGGTGTTGTAACCCAGGGTTTATAGTCTTTCAACTTTTGAGATGGTTCAGATGCCTTTTTTTCAAAAGCTTTTATGGCTTGAGTGCCGATGGTGAGATTGAATGCCGGTGCCTTTGATGGGACACTAACATGATCAACAACACCATTTTTTATGACATTCTTGTTCTTGTTCTAGAATTTACCTTTGTCTTTATTGTTGGAACTAGAACCAGATTCATACTTGTTTTCCTTATGAAGTGATATGTCTCCTTTTTTTACAAGAACATTCTCAATCTTGATGGAATTCTCTACCATTTTATCAAAGGATGTATGATTTTGCATTTGCAAGGGATAATTGAGTTCTGGAACTAGATTGTTGATGAAGGTTTTGAGCTTTTTAGTTTCTGGAATAGGTCAAGCATAGAGTGAAAACTTTTTCCTCCATCATTTGAGGAAAGTCAGGAAGGGTTCTCTTGAGTTTTTCTTCAAATTGTAGATATTGATCATGGTGATCGAATGTTGAATTTTGTAGGAGTATTTTTTATAAAATAGTTTGATCAACTCCTCAAAGGTTTTGATTTTTGGATGAATTTTAGAGAACCAATGAATGGATAACCCTCCCAGAGATCAAGAAAAAAGATGCATTAGGTAGGTAGGTTTGTGCATGAACTCTATAGATTGAGTATAGAATTCTCTAACATGATCTTGGGGTTCAGAGTTTCCATCATACTTATCATATTTCCATATCTCCACTCTTTTTGGGAATGGTGGCATGTACAAGTTTTTATCAAATGGAAAGGGGCATAGAGCCTTCATAGAAAATTCTTTAGGTTCTTTATCTTTTTCCATCTTGTTTAACTTAACTTGCATAGCATGCATCTATTTCATCATGGCTATAATAGGATTTTATTCCTCTTGAGTGATGATATCTTCAACATTAAATTTTGGAGGAAGTTTGGCTCCTTGTCAAGATAGATCTAGGAAGTATTCCTCTTTCTCTTCACATAAGAAGTGTCTCATCATTCTTTTGAAGTTATCATCATTTTGATATTGGGCATTTTTAGAAGGTGTGCGTTCTTGATCAACACCATGTTGAGATTGTTGTCCCTGGGAGCCTTGGTTTTCTCCTCCTTGAGATATGGTGTTTTTATGAGGACTACAAGGGATTGATTGATGTGGAGTTTGTTGACCACCCCCATGAACTAATGCAGGTAGGGTAACGTAACCACCTTTCAAGTAAAGATTGCCAATAGTGTCTTCTACAAATTTAGTTGTGTCGTAAGGTTGATGAAATATTTGAGCAATCACAAAAGATGTAGTTGAAGAGAATTTGGGTTGTTCTCCTTGTTTTCTTTGTGAGGAATCTCTAGTTTCCACCATTAACCTTGGGTGAAGCAAAAGAGCAAGATTAAGATAGCTGAAGAATGACTTGATTCAAGAGGATCAAATGATGCAACCTTGTCAAGATTGGATTGGTTGAATATTTATTTGGATGTAAATGAAGGATATTACACCCAAGATGTATGCGTAGATGCCCAAAATATGGTGGACACAAGCTCACAACACTTAGCCATTTTGAGCATTGATTCTGAAGATGATGTTGACAAGGTTTTGACACAAGATCAAACAAGATTCAAATCGATAGATTAGATAGCTGGATCAAACTCAAGAGACCAATTTGGGAAAATAGATTGGATTTTTTTGATTCTATGCTCTGTTCCTGACATGGTGAATTTTCTGACAGAATTTGGAAATTGGCTGTAAAAACTAGATTTCTGACAAATTTTGGAGGTTTCTGACAACTTTGTAAAATTTTGATATGAGTTTCTCTAGGCTCGTACAAGTCTGGGTTAGCTCTGGCACGATAGTTGACAAGGCTCATATGATAGTTGACACCAGGATAAAATTTTGCTTGATTTTTATGACAACACTCATACGACAGTATACAGTCTCCCGTACAAAAATTTGGGGGTTTTGGTATGACACTCAGGAAAAAATCGTATGCATTTTTGACACTATGGGATGACTTTGGATTCCAGAAAGGAATTTTGCTTCAAATTTGCAATTTTTTAGTTTTTCAGTATCAAATTGTTTGCAAAAAAGTTTGTCTTGGTTTGAATATTTATGTAATAGTTCATCTTGGGTTCATTCATGGTAAGTAACCAAGTAAATATCAAGCACATAGAATAGCAAGCAAGGGAACAAGAAATCATCTTCAAACAATGAGCAAGGGGCAAAGCAACCTTGCACACGAGAAAAAATGGTGACTTATTGTTCTAATCCCTAAGAGTGCTCTTTGTGTATGTTCTCAAAATTTTTGCAATCATGCACATAATCCTAGAAAATGAAAAATTTGGCCTCACTAGGGTTTTTAGTAATGGTATGATTCTCCAACTTTTGTAATCTCAAGAGGGTGAAATCCAATCTAGGCACACCGGGGTTTTGAGACAATTTGAGAATTTAATCAATCAAGAGCTACTGAGGAGATCTGACAGCCCAACAAGAGACTACACCTTTGGAGATTTCTTCCACAAGGACATTTATATAGTGGTTATTGCTACCTGTGTGTGAATTTTGTACCTAGTTGTAGACATAACACTTCAATAAAACCTTAGAGGTTAGCAAAAACTGAAATTTGATAAATAATTGAAACTATGCTAACCAGGTGATTTACTGCCTTCTAGTAATTGCGAGTATGACGTTCTCAGATTGGAATCGAGATTACTGACAATGCAACAGCTAAATGAAGGATTTGAATGCAAAATATGAAAGAGTATATGAATGCAGATTATTCTATATTTTTGTATTTTCTATGCAATAATATGAGAAACTGTATGAATCTAAGCTATATGAATGAAATTGAGATTGAATGCAGATTTAATCTAAGAATTCTATGAATGAGTATGAAAACTATGGTATGAAATTATGCAAAAGCTAAATGATCAACTACGAAAGATCTCACAAATCACCTATCACAAGTCCTTAATCCTTCAATCACCAATTCGCTAGGGTAATTGTGAAAATTTGAGTGTTGATGATTATGAAGAGCTGAGCCTTGGTTTTATAGAAATCCAGGGCTTTGAGGATGCATAAGAAATGCCATAAATCACTCTTGATAAACTTAGTTTGATTTTTGAGTTATCAGGAAATCAGAAATAATTAACTCATTAAAATCATGCAAAAGCAGTTTTAAACTCAAAATAGAGTTTTAGATAAAATTTCAACTCATCATCAGATGTTGAGTTTAATTTTAAAATTGATTGTTGATTTCTAGTTGACTGCTTTTCTGATTGTGCATGATTTAATTATAAATTAATTTAAAAATAAAGTGATTTATTCTCAACTTAACTGATTTTTGAATTAAAAACAATTGATTTATGGGTTAATCAATTATTAAATCAAACTTTATCCAAAAACTATATTATCAAAAATTGACAACTGACATTGATTAATTAAATAATAATTTAATCAATTAGTCATAAGGTTTTAGATTTTATTGTCAAAATAATAATATAATTTAAGAATAATTTAATTAAATCCAATTAAATAATTAAGTGACAGTATTAAATCTGATTAATTAAATATTCAAAATATTCAATTAATCAAAAATTAGGATAAATAGAATTTGTCGCCAAATAATCATTAAATCAAAAGATAAATAGGATAAATAGGAATATTGCTAGGAATATTCCCTGATGCAAAATTTAGGATAAAATCAATTAAAATTCGATAATGTGCAGATGTGCCTTAGGTTAGGACTTTGATGTCGATTTCATTCGAATTGAAGAAGTAGGAGGTTAATGAACCTATAGCCCATTTTTGGGGTATTACATTTTGCCCCTCTTTGAATCACTGTGCAAAGCGTAATGGTTCAAAGAATAGTTTGTGCTTTGATATAGATGTTTGAGATTGAAACTAATTTGAAAGATTTACTGATTCCAAAATAGAAACCGATTGAAAGATTTAAAGATTCAAGATTTAAGATTTAGGTCCTAACTGACCAAAGATAATGTTAGCTATAGCAACAATGAACTTATGATTATGAAAAAGTGTCAAAATGCCTAAATCTAAACCTTATGATTGTGAAGAAGTGAGTGACTGATTCCAGACCTCAATGTCCTTGTATGAATCATATTGGTATCACATCCTAAACCCATCAGTTACGAAGAAACAAGGAAATAATGCTAATGAACCAATAGTTATGAAAATTTGATATAGTTTACAAGATAGATTTAGGATACTAGACTGATATGGATCTTGATGAATCTGATATGCTCTAAGAATCAATAGATTTTCCCCAAGTGACGAGGACTTTAGATGAATCAGCAACTAGACGTGGTTCTTGTCTTGATTATTGAGAGAAAGATTTGATTGATAGAATTGAGTTACAGACTTGAGTGATGTGCTATACCATGCCCCCTTTGGGATAAAAATTGAAGTCTGATAAGAAAAGTTAGCATTGAATGGTTTAGAAGCATGTTAATTATTTGAAAAGTGGTTATTCACGTCTGAGAACATGTTTTACATCGTTTAGAGGTCCTAAAGACCAAGTTTGACTAGGTTTGACCATGAGTTGACCATGGTTGACCAAGTTGAAATTTTGATAGTTTGATGTGAGATAATTAGTTAAGTTGAATTCTAGATTTTTGTGATGATTGAAGGTTGATTATGCAAGCAGTTAGACATCCTAGGTCCAAAAATTTTAAATCACAATTTTGACATAGTAAATGATCTCAAATTTTGATTTTGATCCCAAAAATGGGTTCAAAACATCGAAATTAGCCAATGGTGAAATTTTTTTTAAAATGGAGCACTTTTGAAAATTAAGTCAAAAGCTATATAAAGGCCAGAAGGGTCATTTTCAATTCATTATTCACATTTGACTTTTGAAACCTTATGGAGCCCTCTGAGTGAGAAAATGGTTGAGTCGAAGGTACCTGTCAGTTTACATCAATTTGAGCACAACCGCAGACATCAGAGACCTTGACAGTATGGACATCCGATAGGTGGACCTCTGTGCCTCTCTGAAAATTCAATTTTTGTATGTTTGTAGCATGTTTACGTATTTTTTGTACATTTTTAATTTTGAAATTTTGCATGCATGAAAGCTCATATGACTGTCCTCTGTCACTCATATGAATTTCTAATTTCATTTCCTTTATCATATGAGAACCCCCCAAGACTCGTATGAGAGGGACCCAAGAGTCATATGACATTTCATCGGGTCCCTCTTCTGTCATATGGGAAACCTTAGAAACTTGTAGCACTATGATTTGTCATATGATAGCCTACAAAAACTCGTATGAGTTTTAGTGCCAGTTTGAATTGTCGTATGGGAAATAGTGGGCCAAAAACTCCGTCTTAGGTCAAAATTTTCAATTTTCTAATTTCTTAGGCTAATTGCTGAGCTGTGAATGTACCTTTTGAGATAGTGAACTGTTTAATTTCTGTATTGTTAGCCTATTTTTCAACCAAATTACTGATAGGATTCCCTATTTCTATGTTTTGTAGGTTATATATCCCGATGTTCATGTACACATTTCTCATCCTGCTACTCAAAGACTTTTTGTATCACTGTCTGACCCTATGAGGGTTCATCTTGCTTCTTGTGGGTTTGAGTATTTGATCCAATTACCTAAGATTAGGGTAAACCATGGACTATTGACTGACCTAATAGAGAGGTTTCATTCTGAGACC
Source organism: Chamaecyparis obtusa (assembly GCA_027943335.1). Taxonomy (NCBI): domain Eukaryota; kingdom Viridiplantae; phylum Streptophyta; class Pinopsida; order Cupressales; family Cupressaceae; genus Chamaecyparis; species Chamaecyparis obtusa. The sequence goes on from BSBK01001771.1 coordinate 1,703,588, forward strand.
CAAACTTTCCACTTTTCGACTAGAGAGATTACTGTCACACTCGAGGATGTGTATAGGATTTTGCGTATACCATTCCATGGTCAACCTCCTAATTACATGAGTTCAGGGAACTCAGGTCTACTAGTATTCAGACATCTTTTCAGAGATGATACATAGCTAACTACTTCTATTTCTTGGGAGACCTTGGTATAGTACTATGGGTAGACCCATAAACTAGAGTGCATTATTGGCAAGATGATAGGAGGCATCATTATGTCTGACCATTAGCAAAATGGTCTATTGATGGGTTGGGTCCTGATGGTGGCACAGTTGATGGCTTCTCTGTCTAAGCTGGCCTAGGGTCAGTGTATGTTAGCACATATATTCTCTGAGATGCATGAGATCATGTATTAGGAGGGTAAGTCTTTCACTTCAAGGCCTTTAGTTCTTCAGATATGGGCCTGCGAACACATCCCAATTTGTAGACCAGTGTATCAAGATCAACGCCAGCCATAGGAGCCGGTGATTTATATATACTCTGGTTATATTACACAGGTCTGCATGGGCCACATAAAGTACTTCAAGTGGTGCTTAGATGACATGAATTTCATAGTATGGAGACCATATCTGCTTATAGAGGCTTGGCCTACTACCAGAGAGTAGTTTAGTTACTTTTATCAGAGCTATGTATTGATTGGGTGATCCACATCTATGATAGAGTGATTTCTTATTACCAAGGTATGGAGGTAGTATGGCATCATCTAGGATGCACCAGAGGATCATGCTACCTATGCACGGATTCTGAGAGAGCTTGGATTAGGATGGGGCCCTTGACTATCATATGTGTTATGTACATAGGAGTATAGTAGTATAGTTAGCAAAGACTAGGATTATAGAGCTGATGTGGCAGATGTCAGTGTTACAGATGATTTCATTAGAAGGCTTGCAGAGCATCCCATATATAGGTTTCTTGATCTGACAGATTTGATTCCTTCCATGGAGGATGCCATGGATGTTACATGTGCACCAGTTCTAGCTGGTCGAGGATAGAGACGTGCCCTAGTATAGATGCCCCAACCTACACCTCCTAGGCTAAGAGAAATGATGACACCTCAGAGACTAGTTGGACATGCTAGACCACCTCCTCATCTGACTAGTGCTTCAGCAAGTAGATCAGTAGGTACTTCTAGGAGATACACTAGAGGTGAGAGTGGTACTTTACGTAGTGTGGGTATAGAAAATGAGGTACTTGCAACTAAGAAGGTTGTAGGTGGTGATTCTGATCCTTTACAGGAGGATACCAGTTTTGATCTTGGTGCAGAGGTTAGACATCATAAGGTGCAGAGAGTAGAGACGATAGAGCAACTTGTTGTAGATATTGATATGTTGGTGGTAGATGTCGATCCTAGTGTACCACTTACTCCAAAGGAGATCATTAGGAGACTCAAATTACAGGTCAAGGACCTGAAGGTATGGCATGCTCATTGGGAGGAGAGATTCCTTGAGGCAGATAGACAGCAGTCCTAGCTTCATGAGGAGGTTTGTAGATTATAGACAAAGGTGACACATCAGACCTCATGATCTACCTATTATGTTTCTACATACTATGTTGTCATACCACTTTCTCAAAGAGTTCCTACATACTCTCAATATATGATAGCATCAGAGGGAGCTAGAGTACCTAGACCTGAGGCAGTGCCTAATGCACCACCACCATCTCCACCAGATGGAGAGGATCAGGTAGACAACTGATCTTTCATGATATGTTCTGATATTTTTTCTCTTTTGATTGTTCATGCATACTATTCTGACATCTGATAGCTCACATGAGCTCATTTCTTTGTACTCTATGCCAGTAGTGCACCCTTGACTAGTTTGAGTTTATATGATATGAGATCAAAAAAAATTTGGTTATGACTTCATGTGTACTTGTCATGTTTTTTATTTATGATGATATCATGTGATGTAAATACCATGAGTAGAGTAGAATGTATGTATGGATTTATGCAATGTAATGGTTTCTTTTTGAATGTATGAATGTTATGCAAATATGATTGATTATGGAAAATGTATGTATGGAAATGTATGTAATGCAATAGATGGAATGAATGATTATGAATATGTAATGTAAATGCAAAGATACACATGATATGTTTTGCAGGTATTGATGAAGACAAGTACTCAATCTCATGTCAAAAGGATGTTTAACCTAGGATGGTGACTGCTTGTGGTTCTGTGAGGAAGCCTTCATGTGAGATTCAGCTCTGGGTGAACCCACAATAGTGGGTTACACTTTTTAGCCTAAACGGACACTGAACTCTACATTTTGAGAAAAACTTTCAGATTCGGATGCATATTGTCGTTGAACTGCTCGAAATCAAAGGATGAAGTAAATTAGAGTCTTTTAGGATTTTTTGTCCAGATTCTAAATTTTTATTTTTTTTTGAATTTATTTGAATACTTTTTTCTTTCTCCCACGAAAACTTGTATGTTGCTGAAAACGTCATTTTCAAATAGTAACACTATTTTCATCAAGCATAACTTTTTTTGTAAAATAGATATGGATGCGATTATTTCGAATTTAGTTTTGTAACATCCATACGGAGGGCATGCAATTGGTTTGATGACATTATCACTATTATTGCATATTTTATTAACGTTTGAAGTTGACTAAACCAAAATTTTGACCTACCTTGACTACATAGCTTATAATTTATTATGTATTTATCAAATTTCAATTATTATTTTTTTAATAGAAAGTAGACTCGAATATGGAGGGCACTATTATTTTTCAAAAAAATATTTCCTTGTTTTACTATTTTTCATTGAACATCAAACTCAGAGGTTTATATTTGATAAAAAACCTACATTCATTTAACGTCAAAAACCATACACATAATAAATTTAAAAATAGTCAAATATATAATTGTTATAAAGCTAGTTCTGAGTACTTGTTGTATACAAAAGGACATCTTCTGATTCATCCATTTGATCAGTGTGCTTGAGGCCCGAAGCCATGAAATTCTCAAAATTTCTTGAAAACTTGAAACCATGTCCCATTTTAGGCACTTTTGATAGAAAGTACTTTCGATCAAAAGTATTGACTTTCGATTCAAAGTACTTTTCCCAAAAATGCAAAATTTAGTCATTACTAAGATACTTTTGATCGAAAGTCATTACTAAGATACTTTGCCCAATAACCCTAATTAATGACTTTTGATCGAAAGTCATTAATTAGAAACTTTTGATCGAAAGTTCATAAGTAACTTTCGATTGAAAGTTACTTAGAACTTTCAATCGAAAGTTACTTACAATCAAAAGTCCTATGTCTAAGGACTTTTGATCATAAGTTTAGTACTTATGATCGAAAGTGTAAGCAAGTTTCTATCAAAAATTGGTAAAGAATATTTTGCCAAAAATGCTTTTCGGGATGAATTTCTTCCTCCAAAAAATTGTAACCCACTATTGTGGGTTCACCCCTCTTCATGTTCAATTTTTAGTTTTAAAAGAATTGTTAAAGTGTTCAAGCAATTTGTGAGATCATGCAATCATGCAAAATGCAAAATGTCATGCAAAATGAGATGCAAACCTAAGACCTAGGACCTAGTCACTGATCATGTGTTGATTTGTTACCATCATTGAACTTTTTAGGTAACCAGATAAATCAATACAATACCTACTAGTTAGGAAACTATGAACATATGAATATTGATTTGTATGCTCAAGAATCAATACAACACCCACTGGTCATACAACCATGGACATATGAATATTGATTTTATTTTCAGAATGTCGGATTAGATGCAAGCACCAAGGCATAGATGCCAGGATGACCTCAATATTATGTCTATTTTGACATAGAAATTTGTATAAGCATCAAAACATAAATGTCATGATGACCAGAATATGCCTTACAAAACAAATACATCAAGTAGTCAAGAGATCATTCTAAATCCAATGTGAATTACCCGTAGTGACCCTTTATCATTCACATCCTTAGGTAAGATTGTGTTTCACGGTAGGAGAAAGAACTCACTCAAAAAGACAATAGTTAGATCAAACTTCTTTGAATTTTCTAGGTATCAATGGTCGAGGTACACATGGCCATCCAATTCGAGATAGAGGCTCTTACAGACGGACACCATTTCAATCTAGAATTTCCAAAGTTGTTAGATTTTCACATATAAGAAGAAAACAAATAAAAGATTATGCCCCAAGTCATCACTCTCTAAATCCTATAAAGGACATCATCGAAGAGCTCAAAAGGACACAGTATGCAAAAATCTCAATGTGAATCAGTAAGCATACAAGGAGATAAAAGCATGTAAAAGCATAGATTGTTTTCAGTTTGATGTTTGATTGCATTTTTGTAGATGCAAAATCCTTTCTGGAGAGGAGACTGACTGACTGACTCAAATGAAGCTTCAAAGGACTCTGACTGGATATGACACGTCTAAGATACATTGGAGGCCATAAGATATGACATTCATTGCCCCCAAGTTTGAACATTGATAAGATACAGATGCTTTTAGCTGATTGGTGTACAGACTGACTTATTGAAAATAGAAATGCGTAAACAAACTAGGAGATATGTACAAACTAAAGCAAGATTGAAAGGTGGGAAAGACCAAGATTGCACTGATAGATGGAGCATTTTGAAACAAGTGGTGTGTTAGAAATAGGGAATACTGAGAGGGGGGATGAATTAGTATTCTACAATCTTTATCTTTTTCCCAATTATGGATATAACAGATTATCTTTACACATGCATAACATAAGAAGCTAAACAACATGCATAGCAATAAAACTAAAGAACTCATAACGCATGATATGTTCTCGAGGAAATCCTAGCCAAGGGAAAACCCTAATGGGGATGGTACCCACAAAGATCCACTAATCAAAAGTATCCCGTTAGGGATATTGAACCTATTAGGAGTCTATTACAAGCATATAGTGTATCAGTCCTGATTAAGGGACTATAGGCCTTGTTAGAAGCCTCAACCCTGTTAGGAGTTGTCAATACAAAATCTAATTACCAAATGAGCCCACTGCCCAAACAAGTAATGTACAATGTTTACTGATTACAAAATGGATTAAGGTACATAACCTTGTGCTACTTGCATCAATATCTTTTCACTGCTCTTACATTCACATCATTATAATATTACCACATCTCTCTTCTTCTTCTTACAATTTACAATTACATATATACAAGTTATTAAGGCTAATAACTTTACATGGTCGACTTCCATATATCTTTATCTAAGGGTTAACATCTAGGATGTCATCCCTTTATATTTTTAAGACATTATTTTGATAAACAAAATAATCCCTTAACTCTTTACCAATTTTGTCTTCAAAACTGTCCTGTCGGCTTAACACTATCTTTGGTAAACTCTCATAACTAACTCCGTACATGCCATATTGACTTGCACTCTGAGATGGGTCATCATTAGACATCATAGAGTCTATGTTCAAGTTCACAAGCACTGAACTTACTCTACTCAACATCACAAATAAAAACTATCCTCGGTTACATTGGTGAAAATGTTGTCTCACACTTAGACAAATTTGCAATGTGCTCTGCTATACTTTCTATCTGACCTTTGTGCTATTCATGTGGATCATATGTTTCCATAATGACAACATCTATGTACTCAGCTTAGCCAAATTCCCAACAATCTCCCCCTTTGTCATTGGTGGCAACATATGAGAAAATTAGCTAAATGTACAACTCAAAATCTCAAAATTGTCTCAAAATTGTGGCCATAATATAACATATACATATAATATCCTTATAACTCCTCAAAATATAATTTCTAATACAATACTCCCCCTAAGAGTATCAATTTTTATCATATACAACAATTTTCTTCTCTATATCTCTCCCCCTTTGACAACAATGACAAAATAAAGTAGGGAGGGCTACAAAATTATGTCACAAAAATATTATACCTTAGTTCCTTATTGCAAAGTCGGTAGGCTTGCAACACAATCTACAAAATCAACTTTCATTGCTTCTATCTCCTTCTCCCATGATTTCTTAATGGAATCTGCCACACTGAGTAAAGTTCTCAGTCCATAAGCTGCTATTTGACATGCTTGAAGGTTTTCAAAGTTAAACTTCTGAAAAGATGCCTTTGCTAAAAGACATTCTTCCAACTATTCTTCAATTACACATAACTTCATAGAAGTGTGCTCTCTCAAAAGAGTAAATATTCTCATTTTTCTATTCCTTTCATCTTTCAAAACTCTAATTTCATCATAAAGCTTCCTAACTTTCTTCTCAATATCTAATACCTTCACATTGGGGCTAGAAAGAAGGTTACATTCATTCTGAATTTCTCCTTCTTTCAACTTTATCTTCTGATCTTCTTCTACTGTTAAGGTCTCTAATTTTGTACACTATATGTACAAAGATTTTCCTATTCCCAAATGCTTTCTAAAGTCCTTGATACAAATATCAAGACTATTAATATCATTCCTAATATTCTAACTAATATTCAAAATCATTTCAGCTTCATAAGCTGCTTGAGCTCTCACTTTTGCAATATCAAATAGATTAGTGAATTCATCATCAAAGGTTCTCATTACCTTCTTAGCTTTCTCCAAAGGGTCTACCTCTATAATTTGTGTATTTACAATGCTTTTTAACTTCTCAGTTAGTTCTTTCAGACTTCCTTCAAGATTCTTTACTTTCTTGTTCTTGCCAATAATCTTATTCAAAGAAGTGATCAGTTCCAACTGATCATCATCATCAACTTATTTTCCTAAATCCTCAAATAAAGATCCAATTTCCTTCTTCTTTCCAGTCTTAGGAGTAAGATTGATGTCTTCTTTGATAGGAATAGGTGCTTGAATCTCTGTTGCTTTGGGTTCTTCAACAGTGGTTTGTGTCTACTCTGCTTCTGTATCAGGTTCATCAAGAGCTGAATTGTCAACAATGTTTCCTAAATTCTTGAATACATTATCATCAGTATCCAAGGTGACCTTTGTACCTTCTACATTCATTGATTCATCTTCAATTCTAATAGCTAGAGGAAAAGATATATCCTCTTGTTCTGCTTCACTTGCTTGATCTGCTGCAGCTGATGGTTCTCCAACAATTTCTACCATAACCTTGATTATTGCCTGCTCTGTCTCAGAATTAACTTCTTCATATCTACCTCCCATAATTAGAATGGTTCTCCTTTTGGTTCTTAGGTGGTTTCTTAATGCCTTCAATATTTTCTTTAGGTGTGCATCATCTCTCACATCACAAAGCTTTCTTACTAGATTCTCTCTAATAGAAGTGTCTTCTTCTTGTGCTCTCTTCTTTCTATTTACAAGTTTTTTATACAAGTCATCAGGTACCTAACCCTGAATAGTGTCAAACTTCTTATTTGCAAAAACCATGTGCTTTACAATTGCATTATCCAAGTTAAGTCTATCTAAATAATCATAAAGACTATAGTACTTATTCATTCTGGTAAAGTCTCCATTTTCAATAATTTGCTCATTAAGCTTTTCAACTTTAGGTTTCCAAGCTTTCTTCTTAACCAAATTAGTGTCATCATCTTTAATTATTGCAACTTTCCTAGGAACTAGTGGCACCAAAACTTTCTGCCTCTTACCAAGTCTAGTAGCAATTTCTTTCATTCTCTTGCTAGGAGTGGAGGAGGTAGACCTAGTAGGTCTACTTTTTTCTTGTTCCATCTCTAGTTCCTCTACTTTCACCTTGACTTGAGGTTCTTTTAGTTGTACTACAATTGGTGGGGTAGACAAAACTTCTTTCTATTACTCATTCTGATTGTTGTTGCTATGTTCTTTGCTATCTCAAACTCATGTTGTGTCAATCCTAAATCTTTCAATATTTTCTTTATGGTGCTGTCAACTCTCTTCTTAGACTATTTCTCCTTAATTATAGCTTTTGCAGAGTTGAAATTCTCTTCAAAAGTTCCAAACCTTTTTCACTGAGTGTCCAACTTACACTTAAGTAACCCACCAACATATTCTTCTATTTCTATCTCAGATATCTCATAGCCAAGAGGGTCTATGAACTCAATTCTAGGCTCCACTACTTCAATATAGGTAAAGTCAGTGTCAACCATAAAACATATATCATCTTTATATTTCTCCACAATAGATTGTGGAATCCTTGATCTGCTGATTACCAATTTCTAAAATGTCTTCATCACTAACATAGCACTCTCATTCACTGCTATTTTCTCTCCTAAACACTTCAACTCACTCTGATGATCAAATAACATCAATCATAACCTTTTATTACTTCAATCTCACTTAGGTCTGACATCACATTCAATTCCTTCGCCACTTCTTTCCAAAAAAATGTTTCTGTTAACCTGCAAAAACTTAAAACTTCTTGCGATCTTGCAAAACATAATATTTTCTTTTGCGCTCTTAACCATAGCATCAGTACATCATAAAATACCTTACATTAACTATGCAAGACTTAATTCATCATAAATCTACTTCTACACTAATTCTAAGTTCCTAATCTACTGTAATTTTCATAAATCAAGTGCTTCTAGATAGGTCAGGTAAGGATTCATTCTTACCACTTGATACTTCACCTTTCTGATTACCTTCAATGTTAAATATGTCTCCTTGATCTATTCCTTTAACAAAATTCACTTCATCTGCATTACTACAACCTTTCTGACTATTTCTTGCATCTTCATTTCTTCTTTCATGATTTCTAGGGTTAGGGTTAGGATAAAAAACTCCATTGTTCATTTTGCAAAATCTTGTTGTATGTCCAATCTTGTTGCATATCTGACAAATAGTTCCATTGTTTCCATATCTTGGTCCTTGCTGATTGATTTGTGATCTATAGTTTCTAGCAATGTGTCCAACCTTGTTGCATCTATAACATACTACTCCATTTCTTTTGTTCATATCTTCAGTAGGTCTCTTATCTACATTGTTAGTATTCCTAAACATTCTACTACCATAATTGTTTTCAATAACTTTAGGTTTTCTACATTCAATAGCTCTATGTCCAAAACCATGACAATTATAACAATAACCATTAAGAGGTTTAAATTGCTTACCTGTGCAATCTCTCTTCATATCACCAATAGTGTTACAACCAAAACATCTACCTTTGAATTCTCTTTGCATACCTTTGGGTGATTCTTCTTGCTTAGGTGGTTCTTCTCCTTTAGGTGACTCTTCTGATTTGTTGATCTCATCAAACTTCTTCTCATCTAGACTTTCAGATATTTTCAGATCTGGTTCCTTGTTCTCAACATTTGTTCTGAATATGTTAAATCCAAGTCCAGTCTTATCATAGGATGGTTTCTCAAAAGATACTTGTTCATTGATCTTCTCACTATTTGAATATAGCCTTTCAAGTTGTTGTTTGGATTGAGTCAGTTCGCCTTTCACAATCTTGTTCTATTTCTCAAGTTTAGCATACTACAAATCGACTTTCTCAACTTTAGATGTTACATTGCCAAGTTTAGATTTCAGTTCTTCATTTTCAATCTTCAACTTTTCATTCTCAGATCTTAGATTTTCTTCATTCTTTCTGTTTCCATCTTTCAAACTTAATTTTAGTTTTGCTATCTTTAGTTCATGCTTAAGGATCATATTTTCTTTTTCTAAATTGTCATCACAATCTTCAATAAGAATTTTGGATTCCTTTTCAGATTTCAGATCTTCCAACTTCTTTTTCAGTTTCTCAATGAGGCTCTTTGCATCATCATATTTCCCTTTCAGAGTGTCTCTTTCATTAGTAAGCATATCAATCTGTTCAAGAGTTTCTTCAAGATTCTTTTGTAGTTGATCCATATCCATAGAGATCTTACTCAAGCTACTAGGCTTTCCTTGAATGATTTTTTTCTGAGTAACTAATCTCTAATACCAATTGTTAGAAATAGGGAATAATAAGAGGGGGGGGTGAATTAGTATTCTACAATCTTTATCTTTTGCCCAATTATGGATATAACATATTATATTTACACATGCATAACATAAGAAGCTAAACAACATGCATAGCAATAAAACTAAAGAACTCATAACACATGATATGTTCTCGAGGAAACTCGGGCCAAGGGAAACCCCAGTTGGGATGGTACCCACAAAGATCCACTAATCAAAAGTATCTTGTTAGGGATATTGATCCTGTTAGGAGCTTATTACAAGCATATAGTGTATCAGTCCTGATTAAGGGACTATAGGCCTTGTTAGAAGCCTCAACCCTGTTAGGAGTTTTCAATACAAAATCTAATTACCAGATGAGCCCACTGCCCAAAAAAGTAATGTAAAATGTATACAAATTACAAAATGAATTAAGGTACATAACCTTATGCTACTTGCATCAATATCTTTTTGCTGCTCTTACATTCGCATCATTATAATATTACCACATCTCTCTTCTTCTTCTTACAATTTACAATTACATATATACAAGTTATTAAGGCTAATAACTTTACATGGTCGGCTTCCATATATCTTTATCTAAGGGTTAACATCTAGGATGTTGTCCCTTTATATTGTTAAGACATTATTTTGATAAACAAAATAATCCCTTAACTCTTTACCAATTCTGTCTTCAAAACTGTCCTGTCGGCTTAACACTGTCTTCGGTAAAACTATCATAACTAATTCCGTACATGTTTTACTGACTTGCACTCTGAGATGGGTCATCATTAGACATCATAGAGTCTATGTTCAAGTGTGCAAGCACTAAACTTACTCTAGTCAACATCACAGCCAAAAACTATCCTCAGGTACACTGGTGAAAATGTTGTCTCACACTTAGACAAATTTGCAATGCGCTCTGCTATACTTGCTCTCTGACCTTTGTGCTCTTCATGTGTATCATATGTTGCCATAATGACAACATCTATGTACTCAGGTCAGCCAAATTGCCGACATGGCACTTGTTTGCCTAGTTTTCACCATCTTGGTAGAGATTCTATTTTTGCTACCAAGGCACCTATTTCCAAGTTTTCACCAATGCACTTTTTCTTTTTCTCATTTTTTGTATTTTTCATTTTTTTAATTTTTTTGTACTTTTCCATTTTTTGATTTTTTTGTATTTTTGATATTTTTTATTTTTTTTGTGAATCATCAAGGTGCCCATTGCTAGGTTTTCACCAAGATGTTCATTTTTTTAGGACTTTTTCAGATTTTTAAGATTTTTTTTAGGACATTTTACCATAGACTGAATGCCTTAGGCGTAGAATTTCTTTAGATGGAGAACATTGATTGGTTCTCGGAGCTATTCTGCTTCAATCATTAAGATTTGATAGGCACCAAAGAAAAAAGTAGTAGTGATAACAAAGGGACCCAACCAGTTGGGTTCAAACTTCCCCTTGCGTTCTCTATGTGATTGATTTTTAGGATTTTCTCTCAAGACTAGATCGCCAACCTGAAATTTTCTATGTCTGACTTTCTTGTTGTAGCCTCTAGACATTCTCTTCTGGTATACTCTAAGATGATCATACACTGCTTGTCTGTGCTCATCTAGTAGTTCAAGTTCTTGCAACCTAGACACTCTGTAGTCATCATCAATTACTAGACCATGCATTCTGATTCTTAGTGATGGGATTTCAACCTCAATAGGCAGTACCACTTCAGACCCATAAAATAAATTGAATGGTGTAGCCCCAGTGGTCATTCTAATACTTGTTTTGTAGGCTTAGAGAGCTGGATTGATCATGAGATGCCAGTCTCTTCCTATTTTATTAACTGTTTAGTGCAAGATTTTCAATAGATTTTTATTTGAAGCCTCTGCTTGTCCATTCCCTTGAGGATAGTAGATAGATGACCAATGTTGTGTAATTTTGAATTTGGCACATAGATCATCCAATTCTTTGTTCTTAAATTTTCCACCATTATTTGTGACTATAGAATGTGGAATACCATACCGACATATGATGTAGTTCAAGATGAACATAGATATTTGTTTTCCAGTAGCTTGTGTTAAAGGGACTGCTTCTACCTACTTTGTGAAATAATCTATAGTTGTAATAATGTGGGTATACCCATTAGAAGAATGAGGATGTATGGATCCTATAAGATCAAATGCCCATTGATGGAAAGGCCATTGTTTAGTGAAGGGGATTAGATCTCTCCTTGGAGCATGAATTAAGTTGCCATGCACTTGGCACTTTTGACAGTTCTTAGCAAACTTGATAGACTCTTTCTCCATTTTTGGCCAATAGTACCCAGCCCTAATAAGTTTTCAGGCTAGTGTTAAACCATTTGAGTGTGACCCAAAAATATCATCATGGACTTCCTCTAATGCACGTTGAGACTCTTCCCATTCTAAACATCTAAGTAGCATACCATCTAGACCTTGTTTGTATAGATCATGACCAATAATGACATATTGGGAGGCATTATGGATAAGGTATCTCTTTTCATTATAGTTAAAGGTATCAAGAATGATTTGGTCTTTGAGATAGGAGAATAGGTTTTTATATCTAGATGAATCATGACCTATAATAGTGCAGATCATACAAGTATTTGGAGATTCATATGTAGGATAAGATAGTGCTTCCACCAAGAACTCATAGCGTAGCTCATGTTTAGGCTGCTGTAATAAAGTAGATAATGTTTCCATTACATCAGCAACCTTATTCTCTATTCTAGGTATTTGCTAAAATGTGATAGATATTAAATATTTCTTTAGATCATCTACCATTCTCTTGTATGGAATGAGCTTTTCATCCTTTGTTTGGTACACATCATTGACTTGATGTATTACAAGTTGTGAGTCTCAATAAATGTGTAATTTTGTTACTCTCCACTCAATTGCTATTTTCATACCACTTAAAAGGGCTTCATATTTAGAAATATTGTTTGTACAAGGAAATTTGATTTTGAATGCCTTAGGAATGGAGTATCCTTGAGCAGTGATAAACAAGATACCTACTCCAAATCCATTCTATGTATAGGAGCCATCAAAGAACAATTGTCATTCTCTGGAAGAAAGATTCATGATAGAGGAATCTAGAAATTCTATTTGCATTGGTGTGTCATCAAACAAAGGTGTATCTGCTAATTGATTAGCAATAACTTGGCTTTTAATAGCTTTTCTTTCAACATATTCGATGTCAAATTCACTTAAGAGAATGACTGATTTGGCTAATCTACCTGTGAGGGCAGCTTTTCTTAGTAGGTACTTTAGTGGATCAATCTTAGCTACTAAATGCATGGTATGAGCCAACATATAATGTCTTAGTTTCTGTGATGCAAAGATCACAGCTAGACAAGCCTTTTCAATCATAGAATAGTTATTTTCATATTCCACCAATGTTCTACTGATATAGTATATAGCTCTTTCCTTCTTGTTCTCATCATGTTGTGCAAGCAATGCCCCTAGTGATGTATCTATAGCGGAGACATATAAGATCAAAGGCTTCCCTTGAATGGGAGGCATCAAGATAGGAGGATTTGATAGATATTTCTTGATATGATTAAAATTATTTTCACATTCCTTGCTCCATGCAAAGGTCACACCTTTATGTAATGTCTTTGTAAAAGGTTGTGATATGTCTGCTAGCTGAGATATGAAGCATCTGATAGATTGAACTCTCCCTTGCAATGTTCTCATTTGACTGATGTTCTTCGGGGGTTGTATCTCCATTATAGCCTTAACTTTACTTGGATCTACTTCAATTCCTTTCTTTGAAACAATGTAGCATAAAAGCTTTCCAGAAGTGACACCAAAAGCACACTTCTTAGGATTTAGTCTGAGACTAAGTTTTTCCATTTTATCTAGTATCTTGCTCAAGTCATTTAGATGTTTAGATCTTGTCATAGATTTTGCTAAAGTATCATCAATGTAATCCTCCATAGTTCAATGCATCATGTCATGAAAAATAGATGTCATAGCTCTTTGATATGTAGCACCAACATTCTTAAGCCCAAATGGCATGACACTCCAACAGAAGGTACCCCACGCATATGTGAAAGTAGTTTTCTCTTGATCTTCTGGAGCAATTTTGATTTGATTATATCTAGAAAAACCATCCATTAAAGAATACATCTCAAAGCCCGCATTCATGTCCACTATCATATCAATGTTAGGTAATGGAAAATCATCCTTAGGGCATGCCTTGTTTACATCTCTAAAATCTATGCATACTCTTATTGATTTGTCTGGTTTTGAAATAGGTACAATATTAGAGATCCATTCCACATAATCAATAACTTAGATAAATCTAGCTTTTAGGAGCTTCTCTAATTTAGCTTTGACCAAGAGTGCAACATGTGGATGCATCTTTCTCAATTTTTATTTAACAGGTTTAACATTTGGAGCTATAGATAAATGGTGCATTATAAGATCAGGATCCAACCTCAACATATCTGAATATTTCCATGCAAATTTGATCTTCTTCTTTGTTAGGAATGTTGTAAATTTTTGCTTCTCTTCTTATGATAAAGATTATGCTACATGAATCAACTACGGTTCCTCTGTTGTTCCCAAACTAATAGATTGAGTGGGCTCAATTAGAACTGGAGATCTATCCTGCAAATGACTCAAAAGGACATCAAATATCTCATTCTTAGGCACCTCAGAGAGGTTTTCACCTTTGGATACACCTTTTATTTTTACTTTTGTAGGTTCTGAGATTGCCACAAAGTGGTTTTCACCCTCAGAACTCTTTTTCTTTTTATTCTTATTCTTATTTTTTTGACTAAGATACTTGATATCTGACTCCATCATGCTAATGCTCGGTTCACTAATGGAAGTCCTCATAGGTTCAATTGCATTGAGGTAGCAAGCAAGGGCATAGTCATTGGCAAAGGTATAAATACCTTGGTTCAGATTTGTAGAGGTTTGGTCAAGAAGTTCAGGATTTTGGATAGTGAAAGTCATGAAAGATTGGAAAATAGTGTTTACGGATATGGATCTATCATCATTGGTCCTAACCTGATGCTCGAGTTCAAAGGTGATATTACAACTTAAGATGTTCAATTTTTCAATAGGCTCAATGTCATTGTGGAAGTCCACTTCAGCCATCAGTGCATCAGACTATAATACCCCTCTAACCCTAATATAAGTTTTGTGTTTTTTTAAAAGAATTAAGATCTTTCAATATTTTCTTAAAGCTTAAGTTGTTCATGATACTTGTTTGATCTATTCCTATAGTTTGTTTATAGTAATTTCATAAGCTAGTACTCAAGGATTCTAATATCAGACATACTATCTAAAGGTGTCATTTTTGTATGTATTTATCTCCAAGTATGTATTGAGTACCTTCAAGACCTTTATGAATATGGTTAGGATGTTATATGATATGTACTTGATAGATATATATATATATATGTGATTATTTATATTTTCTTCTATTAAGGTTACTTTGGATGAGTCTTGTATCTCACTTGATGATTTGATTATGTTGATTTATTATTAGTATTGATAAGAGACTAACACAATGCTTGAGATTCTAACCTTTGTTATGATGATGCTACATGCTTTGAGTGTATATATATACATGATGTGTTTTCATGATTCAAGATGAAGTCATAGTTACTCACATAGCTGAGGTCCACATGATGTATCGATCCTGATCATTTGTCTGCAATGTCTCCTTTTATATGTATATCCATGCATATGTATTTCTTCTTTGTGATGTAGGCTTGCAGGTACCAGGCATCGACTTCACTTGGCTTCACAGGTCTGAGCATGCCATCAAATCCTTGATGGTTATTGTTATGGATATAGTACTAAGGTCCCTGCATGAGTCTTCTTTTGTCATTATTCCAATTTGGGGAATATTAGGGTTCCTTCTTTGTCAGTCAACCTTTGGGTGAAAAACCCAGATCCAGCACACCTGGTTGGGCATTGTTGTAGTTAGTGCCTTGTGGCCACTTCAATTTATTTGGTTGTATGATTTGTTTACTCATTTTATTTATTTATCTTTCTTGGTATGATTCTTAGTTAATCTTTCTATGTTGTGTTTCAGGGTTTCATGCTTGGTCAAGAGTTTGGCTTGACTTTCCCTGTTGACTTCGGTTGACCTTGTTTGATCTTATGGTTTTCTCGATATGTTTCATAGTTGACTTTTATGGCCTCTTTGGATGATAAAATTTATTTTGAGGCATGTGATTTTATTCTACCTCAGTGTTATATCCTATAGTAATTATAAATAGGTAATAATATTGTGATTTATTACTTCATAATCTTATAGATTATAGTGTTTGGTATTTGGCATGTATCTATATAAATATAAATATATATATATAGAAATATATATACGGGTGCACACATATATGTATGTATATATATATAATTTATATGTGATTATATCTTAATTATTGTAGATATTTTTGATGGTGTATATTTTGGGATTAATGTAAATTATAGTATTATTAATAATTAAATATTAAATAATGTGAGGTATATTATTCTCAATTGTTAATTATTAATAATGTGGATACATTATATATATATATAGATATTGATGTAATTAATGATGTCATATGCATATATGTTATGATAATATTACATATGTCTATGAATGAATACAAATCATCTTTTATTGTATATTTGAGTAATATACTTGTATGATATTAAGTTATTTTATAATACCCTTTAGTTAAGAGTTAGTTGGGAGTTGGTTAATTTTCCTCTCAACCTTTGGAAATCTATTTATATGCACTACTTTCTCATTTGAAGAGGGGGGATTTTGGGGCAGAGGCATTGAGGAGAGGATGGCCTTACTTTTCATGGAGATTTTGGAGAGAAAACTTGGAGATGTGAGGAAGAGTTTGTAAGCATATGTCTTTAATAATTTTTGGTTATCTTTGCTTTTGGGAGAGAGACATTTTTGTGAGAATTTCAGTAGTCGAGAGAGGGATTCTTTGCTATGGAATTATTTCTTTCTTTCATGGAGATTTCTGAAAGTGGATAGGGTTTGAAGGATTAATCTCAAGTTTGGATTTGTCTTCTATTTTGTTTCCTTCCTTCTTCGATTCAACCTTCGTAGGACATGAGGAATGGATTGAATATTTTAGTTACTTAATATCTCTGATAGATTATGGATTTATTTATATATTATCATTATTTATTATATCTTTACTTTTCATTTCTATGGTTATTTTAAAGTTTTGAGTTTTTTGTTTGTAAGAATTGGCATGTGTTTTCCTAGGGTTTTTAGCAACCCCTTTTTTGACATCTATTATTATAATAATTTAAATTGCATCTATGATTTTAATAAATTAATTTTCTATAAGAAAAATTCAAAGATCTAAAATGGGTATCTCTCTGATTTTATTTTTAGGGTCGAATTAATGCCTTCTTTTTGACATTTTGGCAGACTATGCCTGTCCATTCTTGATTCTGAATTTTCTATCAAATGTATTCATATGCTATAGGCTGATACGATTATATAAAATTCTTAATTTGATATCAAAGATTCTCCTAAGTCTTATCTTTCATTTCCAATTGGTTTGGATAATTTTAATTATGTTTTGTCAAAATTACAATTGTTTTAGTGAAGGCAGGTCTGAACCCTATCCAGAGTTTTCTATTTTAAACTAGAAGTCATAACTTTCTTTCCCACTGTTGGATCTTCGTAAAAATCAAATTGAGAGTCCATAATTATATTATCTAAATCTCCACTAAAGTGATTGTCTTTATTATTTTTTTTGTGGAAGATATGGATGACTATTCTTTGCATTTAATCCTTGCTTGAAATAATTCAGTTTAAGAACATCACTAACTTTTAGAGTTTCGTATGGTTACCAGAGGCTATTAGAATTTTTTTTTGGGTTAATTGGATCTATGTGTACTCTGAATATGTTTATAATATCACTTGGATGTCATCTTATATGTTTGGAATATTCTAAATGCCATATTGGGTTTACCGTTGTCAAGTGGACTAGGGACAACATATGTTTTCCTAAACTCAATCAAATGTTGTTATGGAATTGATATGAATTATTAATGATGGATCTATTATATTCTTATGATTTTTATATTTATTTTAGGGAACCTATGTTCACTAGGTGAGTGGCTCATAGTGAGAGGTCAAGGCCCTAAGTGGCTAGTACCAAGATAACCTACCATTAGTTATTTAATCAAGTGATAACCTAAATAAATGAATTGGGAATGGGAGATTATTGGAATGAGAAATTATACACTAATCAAGATTAATTTTTTCTTGCCCATGCCTTTAGTGCTAGAAAATAATAAGGATGGGAGTGGGAGAAGGTACGTATGTGTAGGTATGACTGAATGTCCTTGTCTGTACGAGAGGCATTCAGTTCCTCATGTTCCTACTTGGGGGCCAGGGCCAAGAGTGGCTAGTACCAGGACAACCCAAGGGGTGAGGACTATGTGACGACACTCACCTAGATTGTAGCTTAGAGTCTCTACCAAATTTGATCATGCCTCTGGTATTCCTTTTGGTCTTCTTGTCTTTTCTTTTGTGTTGTGACTTTCGGTAAATTTTATCACCACCTTAGGAATTTCCTAGTTGTTACCTCTTGTATGGGCCTTTGGTTCTATCTCCTAGCTCAGGGGAGTGGGCCTATTGGTTCCACATGGTTGGGTGGTTAATATTTATATCGAGGTATTGTTCGTGATTCTATGGATGATCCTAGCACATATTCCTTTCCAGATCTGCAATTGAAAATTTCTTATTGGATATTTTAATATGTTGAGATGTACTTATGTATCTGTATTCATGTAATTTTAATCTCCTAAAAGGAGTCTTGTAGTATTGATGTAATCTCAATTCAAAGCAATGCATAAGGGAATGGGTAGTTCTAGGTAAAAGAAAGGGAAAAGAATGTGGAATATTGGACATGTTACTAGCATTAAAAGAAAGTGTTTATGTTATTTCTCCTATCCTCTTATGTTGTCCATATGTAAAGGAAATAATCTTAAATATAGTTATATATAATGATCTATCGCAACAATAATGTATTCTCTCTTGATGAAAGGATCCAAGGAAATCATTGAGAAATGATAGATTAGTGATAGGAATTATTAACAATGAATAGTTATGATACAATGCAATAAAATGGTAAATTGATTGTAATGTTAATACTTGGTTCATGTTGATGAAGTACCTAGGATAATGCCTACCTTAATGAATATTAATCTCTTACCTAAATTATTAGAGAAAAGTGATATAAAGGATAGTAGATGTAGATGAAACCAATATGAATTTATGAAATGAGTTGATAAAAGGAATAATGATGTTGGATGATTAACTTATGTTTAATAAAAGAAATAAGTTAGGGACATTTAACTTGGTGCATTAAAATGAATGTAGATCTTTTAAGCTCATGATTCCATGAATATCTTATTCATGTAAATGGTTTATATGATGTTGCTTTAGTAGCGATGTTAGGGAACCTGTGAGGACTTAAGTTGTATAAATATTACATTCAAGTAGTAGAAAATTATTTCTTCTTTTAGAAATATGAAGTGTAATGATGAATATTATTCTAGTTAAAATTTTATAAAAAAAAATTTACTACTTACATTTTATAGAGGTTTTATGTCTTGTCCTCTTGGGTTGCTTGGCAGGGCATTGCATCTGGTATCAGAGCCCTGGGTTTCTACACTGGGAACTCTAGGACTCACAGCTCACCTATGCATAACCTTGAGTATCTTAACTTTGTCTCTTTTTGGATTTTGTTGTTATGCTAAAACTTGAATCTTAGGAAACGAAGGCTACATTTCATGTTCTTATGTTGTATTGTCTTACAAGGGCACACCTAATCCTCTATGATTGAGTTATATTCTAACAATTACTTATGTTTTTGCATAATGAGATCAATGATGTGTTAAGTGGATGTTTCCTATAATAATAATGGAATGGCAAAGAATTCTTGAGACTTGTGTTTGTTTTCTTGAAAGGTACTGGTATCTCTAGAAAGGTCAAAAGTTAAAGGATACTAAATGTTTTGAATCTTAATTATGGTAGTAGATAATATTACCCCCTAATCCTACCTATAATATAATGTTGTGCACTCTATCTTCTTACAAATACCTAGTTGAATTTTATCCTACTCAAGGTATCTTAGAAATAGATTTTTTTTGGATCTTTAAAGAAAGAAATGATTGTGGTAGTACTTGATAGGACTGAAAGGGCAATAATTAAATTACATGGCTAATAATATGTACCTAGGAAAGAAGTGAAAAAAATAAAAAATATAAATAAATAAATAAGGAACAAATAATTTACTGTCATATGTATTTCTCTCTCTCTCTCTCTCTTCCCTCTTAAGAAATAAGTTTTGCATGACTAAAATTATTTAGACAAGGCAATAATATATCAGAAAAATTTGTAAATACTCAATTAGGAAACCCTTGGGTGAAGTACCTATGTCCCCAAGATTTTATCATAGGCTATAATTCACATTTTCATTTAGGAAGAGGAATTTTTATCCCTATCTTGGTAAGAAGTTATATCCTTTCTGCATATCGTATTAAATTGCACAAAAGAATTTAAGATAACGTAATCAAGAAATTCTAGGAAAGAGTATGTGCGACAATGGATTATCTGTACTAATGATGGAAGTTGTTTTTATTAAATATATGTCTTGCAAAATGCCTAGTGAATAGTTAGGATCCTAGATGGGTATTTTGGAAACAAATTCATGTTTTGTATACATTGTGATCAACACCATAGTAGTAATAAATTAACAACATTAAGTGATTGATCAACTATGAATAAGGAGTTGTTGTGGAAAATAAATGCTATAGGAATGTACCTTACTCAATTTCTACTTAGAACTAATGTTATCTCAAAAACTTTAAAGTGTATGAGGGTAATGTTTCAAATAGGTAAAGGGTAGGAATTAAAGTTATGTACAGTAGTTAATGTTAATAATTTAGATGTTGTGGTTATGAAGATAGTAGTAGGACTCATATACTTCTTTCTCTCTTGATGGATCTATGATCGTTATGCAATAAATAATTTGAAATAACTCTTAAGAAAATGCTATATGGAAACTGCCTGACATGCAAATTAGGGAAAAGTGCATATATAAATAGTAAGCTTTAAGAAGGGATCCCAACTTAATGAATAATGGTGAAATAATTTGTAAATTGTTTAGATCTCCTCTAGGGTGTGAATGTGTTTTTGGAAATCAAGCACAACAACTATTATGAAAGATGACTTAGAATATGTATATTGTAAAATTTGTGTGTCCTATGTCATTGGAATTCTACTTAAAGCTTTGATGGAAAGGAATATTTCTTATAAAACTATGTTTTAATGCAAATGGTAAGTTTCAAGTATCTAGATTGTTTTATTTTCATGATTACAAAAGTAAATAAAAATTATTTGATGTATTCCCTTCATGATCATAACAAATATAAATGTTATACACCTCTCTATGTTTGGTATTCATAGCTTGTAAGGAACATGAATTTTGGACCTTATTTGTAATAAGGTCTCATAGGTTGTATTATGTAGGGTTAGATTATGTCTCAAAAGGGAAAATATATCATAAATTCTTTTTTTATACTGGTTACCATAGATAGGAACTTTGATATTGTGAAAGGAAGTGATAATCTTAGTTGGTAAAACATGCAATTTCCTAATATATTGATATTAGTGAGTAAACATGAATACCTTAGAGTTTTGACTTGATAACAATAATTTTGATGTAATTTCAAGTATCTTGTTAACAAACTTACTGCATAAAGTGATAGAATCACATAGGTAATTCCTTTTGAAAGTCATTACTAATTGAACTGAGTTAATCTACACTAAAGTTGTAATAAGATAGGATTTACCAAAACTCTTGATAGGAGAAGTATGTGTGCAGTCATTAAATTAGGTTCTAGAATAGTAATATTACAATTCTGTTAGATGATGTGCGATATATTGTTCACATTCCTGACTTCCAGGAGTAAGTCAAATCTTAGTGGGGGAGGATGTAATACCCCTCTAACCATAATATAAGTTTTGTGTTTTTTTGAAAGAATTAAGATCTTTCGATGTTTTCTTACAACTTAAGTTGTTCATGATACTTGTTTGATCTATTCCTATAGTTTGTTTATAGTAATTTCATAAGCTAGTACTCAAGGATTCTAATATCAGACATACTGTCTAAAGGTGTCATTTGTGTATGTATTTGTCTTTGTGTATGTATTGAGTACCTTCAAGACCTTTATGAATATAGTTAGGATGTTATATGATATGTACTTGATAGATATATATATATATATATATATATATATATATATATATATATATATATATATATGTGATTATTTATATTTTCTTCTATTAAGGTTACTTTGGATGAATCTTGTATCTCACTTGATCATTTGAATATGTTGATTTATTATTAGTATTGATAAGAGACTAACACAATGCTTGAGATTCTAACCTTCGTTATGATGATGCTACATGCTTTGAGTGTATATATATACATGATGTGTTTTCATGATTCAGCATGAAGTCGTAGTTACTCACATAGCTGAGGTCCACACAATGTATCTATCTCAGTCATTTGTCTGCAATGTCTTCTTTTATATGTATATCCACACATATGTATTTCTTCTTTGTGATGCAGGCTTGCAGGTATCATGCATCGACTTCACCTGGCTTCACAGTTCTAAGCATGCCCTCAAACCCTCAATGCTTGTTGTCATTGAGATAGTACTAAGGTCCCTGCATGAGTCTTCCTTTGTCATTATTCCAATTTGGGGAATATTAGGGTTCCTTCTTTGTCAGTCAACCTTTGGGTGAAAAACCTAGATCTAGGGCACCTAATTGGGCATTGTTGTAGTTAGTGCCTTGTGGCCACTTGAATTCATTTGGTTGTATGATTTTTTTACTCATTTTATTTATTTATCCTTCTTGGTATGATTCTTAGTCAATCTTTCTATGTTGTGTTTCAGGGTTTCATGCTTGGTCAGGAGTTTGGCTTGACTTTCCCTATTGACTTTGGTTGGGCTTGTTTGATCTTATGGTTTTCTTGATATGTTTCATAGTTGATTTTTATGGCCTCTTTGGATGATTAGATTTATTTTGAGACAGGTGATTTTATTCTACCTCAGTGTTATATCCTATAGTAATTATAAATAGGTAATAATATTGTGATTTATTACTTCATAATATTATAGATTATAGTGTTTGGTATTTGGCATGTATCTATATATATATATATATATATATATATATATATATATATATATATATATATATATATATATATATATATATATATATATATATATATATATATATATATATATATATATATATATGGGTGCACACATATATGTATGTATATATATATAATTTATATGTGATTATATCTTAATTATTGTAGATATTTTTGATGGTGTATATTTTGGGATTAATGTAAAGTATAGTATTATTAATAATTAAATATTAAATAATGCGAGGTATATTATTCTCAATTGTTAATTATTAATAATCTGGGCAGGTCTGAACCCTAACTAAAGTTTTCTATTTTAAACTAGAAGTCATAACTTTATTTCCCACTGTTGGATCTTCCTAAAAATAAAATTGAGAGTCCATAATTATATTATCTAAATCTCCAAAGATGTGATTTTCTTTATTATTTGTTTTGTGGAAGTTATGGATGACTGTTCTATGGTGACTATTCTTTGCATTTAATCCTTTCTTGAAATAATTCAGTTTAAGAACATCACTAAGTTTTAGAGTTTTGTATGGTTACCAGAGGCTATTAGAATTTTTTTTTGGGTTAATTGGATCTATGTGTACTCTGAATATGTTTATAATATCACTTGGATGTCTTCTTATATGTTTGGAATATTGTAAATGCCATATTGGGTTTAGGGTTGTCAAGTGGACTAGGGACAACATGTGTTTTCCTAAATTCAATCAAATGTTGTTATGGAATTGATATGAATAATTGATGGTGGATCTATTATGTTCTTATGATTTTTATATGTATGTTAGGGAACCTAAATACTCTAGGTGAGTGGCTCATAGTGAGGGGTCGAGGCCCTAAGTGGCTAGCACCAGGATAACCTACTATGAGTTACTTAATCAAGTGAAAACCTAAATAAATGAATTGGGAATGGGAGATTAATGGAATGGGAAATTACACACTAATCAAGATTAATTATGCCTCACCCATGCCTTTAGTGCTAGTAAAGACTAAGGATGGGAGTGGGAGAAGGTACCTATGTGTAGGTATGACTGAATGTCCTTGTCTGTATGAGAGGCATTCGGTTCCGCATGTGCCTATTTGGGGGCCGGGGCCAATAGTGGCTAGTACCAAGACAACCCAAGGGGTGAGGGCTATGGGATGACACTCACCTAGCTTGTAGCTTAGAGTCTCTACCAAATTTTATCATGCCTCTAGTAGTCCTTATGGTCTTCTTGTCTTTTCTTTTCTGTTGTGACTTTGGGGAAATTTTATCACCACCTTAGGAATTTTCTAGTTGTTACCTCTTGTATAGGCCTTTGGTTCTATCTCCTAGCTTGGGACAGTGAGCCCATTGGTTCCACATGGTTGGGTGGTTAATATTTATATCGAGGTAGTGTTTGTGATTCTCTAGATGATCCTAGCACATATTCCTTTCCAGATCTGCAATTGAAGATTTCTTATTGGATATTTTAATATGTTGAGATGTACTTATGTATCTGTATTCATGTAATTTTAATCTCTTAAAAGGAGTCTTGTAGTATTGATGTAATCTCAATTCAAAGAAATGCATAAGGGAATGGGTAGTTCTAGGTAAAAGAAAGGGAAAAGAATGTGGAATATTGGACATGTTACTAGCATTAAAAGAAAGTGTTTATGTTATTTCTCCTATCCTCTTATGTTGTCCATATGTAAAGGAAATAATCTTAAATATAGTTATATATAATTATGTATCGCAACAATAATGTATTCTCTCTTGATGAAAGGATCCAAGGAAATTATTGAGAAATGATAGATTAGTGATTGGAATTATTAACAATGAATGGTTATGATACAATGCAAGAAAATGGTAACTTGATTTTAATGTTAATACTTGGTTCATGTTGAAGAAGTACCTAGGATAATGCCTACCTTAATGAATATTAATCTCTTACCTAAATTATTAGAGAAAAGTGATATAAAGGATAGTAGATGTAGATGAAATCAATATGAATTTATGGAATGAGTTGATAAAAGGAATAATGATGTTGGATGATTAACTTATGTTTAATAAAAGAAATAAGCTAGGGACATTTAACTTGGTGCATTAAAATGAACATAGATCTTTTAAGCTCATGATTCCATGAATATCTTATGCATGTAAATGGTTTATATGATGTTTCTTTAGTAGCGACGTTAGGGAACCCGTGAGGACTTAAGTTGTATAAATATTACATTCAAGTAGTAGAAAATTATTTCTTCTTTTAGAAATATGAACTGCAATGATGAATATTATTCTAGTTAAAATAAAAATAAAAATAAATTTACTACTTGCATTTTATAGAGGTTTTATGTCTTATCCTCTTGGGTTGCCTGGCGGGGTGTTACATAGACTCATTAAGTTCATAATTTCACTCTAGACTTACGTTGGGTTTAGGTGCATATTGGTGAATAACATCAACATATTTCTCTGTAATAAGCTCATCTTCTTCTGGAATGGCTCCCCATTCATAGTCATTTAATTCTTCATCGATGCCTCTAGGAAATCTAAGAATATGAGTAAAGTCAAGATGAATACCCCAAGAAGGGTTTCCCTCAGATTTTGATTTGAATTCATACTCATGGGAATCTATCTCAGAATAGCTACCACCTTCCTCCTTATTTGTGTGATTACGTTCGAGATTAGCTAGTTCTTGTGTTGCAAGTAGCTCTTTCTCTATAGTAGGTTCTTGTGTTTCTACTACATTAATTCTTTTTATTGGATCATCTTCAGCTTCAAGGAGGTCTTTTATTTCTTTAGGCAAATGCTCATAAGGAATGAGATCTTTAGTGGTGTCTAAATCATCACTATTAGATTGTTCTATTGTTTCTTCCTTTAGTTGATTTTTTGTGGATGGTTCAATCTATTCTAAGACATGTGGGGAGTTCTTGCTAAGACAAAAATTCTTCTTCTTATATCCTAGACCTATTGTATTCTTGTTTTCTCATCCATGATGATTAAGAGGTGATAGAAGACCTTTACCCTGTAGTCCTAGAGGTCCTTTTCCTTTATAGCCCATTTTTGTGATTAGTTTATCTCCTGGGCCATATGACTTAGAAGGGATATTCAGTATTTTAGCATCACATTTTTAAAAAAATTGAGATTTAGGTTCATCTTTGTAGATCCATGCAAGCACGGCTTCATCCTCTTCAAATTCTTGTTTAGATACTTGTTCTACAACAAAATTTCCCTTATATGCCTTGTGAGGTTCTTTAGACTCAATTTTAGACTGTTTTAGAGTTTGCCCATAGGATTTAGGCAAGATAGGGAGAGATGTCAAAGATAAGACTAGATCTATAGTATATTCTCCCATACCATTTTCTTTGATCTTGACATCTTCAGCAATGTCTTCCATTTTGGATGTTGAAGCAACGTCTAGCTACTTAGTGGAAGATTCTCTGTTATTAGGAACAAGTTTATCCGCACTTTCTTTCAATGCATTACAAGTTGTATACAGATCAGCTGGAATCATCACTTCTACTCCCTCATTAGGAAATTTCAAACACTAATGATATGTAGAAGGCATATCTTTCATTTCATGTATCCAGGGTCTCCCTAGAAGGATATTGTAAGCCAAAGGTAGATCAAGAACTTGACTTATAGTATCTCTAATGATAGGACCTATTTTGATAGGTAAGACAATTGTTCCTTTGGAAGATCTTTCTTGCTCATCATATGCTTTGATAGTTATCTTCTTTCTAGGATCAATGGCCATTTCTGAAAATCTCAATTGTGTAATCAAGCTAAAAGAACAAATGTTTAGACCAGCACCCCCATCTATCAACACACGTTTGACATGACAGTTTTGGATCAAGACTTAAATAGGCAAGGGTTGGTTATGTGGATGACTCAAGGAGTTATCATCTTCCTCTGAAAAGGAAATATACTATGGAGATGTAAGATGACCAACCATAGTCTGGAATCTATCTAAATCAAGGTTATCAAGAACATTAGATCCAAGCAAATCTTTGTCTAGAATGGCTCTATGAGCTGGAGATATCTGAAGCAACTCAAACATGGAGATTTTTGCTTTTGTGTGCTGGAGTTGTTGGACATTATTGTATGATGTAGTCCTTGTGTCCTTAGGATTTGGAGATTTAGATGTAGCCTTCTATTTAGAAGCAGATGAAAGATTGAAAGGCACCTTAGGGAAATTTGATGAATCTGGTATTTTTCCTTACAGATGTGTCTGAGCTTGTGATCGAGTAACTGCATTAGCTAATTGATTTTCTCTATCTTTCCTCACAATTGTGATGACATTGCAACACTTAGATAGACATGGTTCAACCATATTAATAACAACATTGTTTCCAAAGTAGGCATAATTGACTTTAGCACCCATATTAGGCTGAGAAGAAGAATCTTCCTTACCATGTTTAGGAAATGGTTTCATGAATGTTGTATGATCATTATTGCTCTTATGATTATCAATCATGATTTCTCCATTATCAATTTTGTCTTGTATGATGTGCTTCAGGCAAATGCAGTTATTAGTCTTATGACCCTTATTGTGATGGAATTCACAGAAATCATTCTCTCTCCACCATTTCAATTTTGGGTTGGGATCAAAGACCTTTATCTCAGGAAAGTAGATGATTTTGTTCGCCAATAGAGTTTTCATGGAAGATTCCAAGGATTGTCTAAGATAAGTGAATTTACAATTAGGATCTGTAGCCCAAGGTTTATAATCAGATGAATTTTTGTTGGGCTCTGTTGCTTTATCTTTAGAAGCTTTGATGGCTTAGGTGCCAATAGTGAGATTGAAATCGGGTGCCTTGGATGGGGTATGAATAGTATCAACAATGCCATTTGTGACAACACCTTTATTCTTGTTCCAGTTTTTGTTCTTGTCTTTAGAACTAGATCCAGATTCATACTTGTCCTTATGAAGTGTGATGTCTCCTTTTTTCACAAGTACTTTCTCAATTTTGATCGCATTATCTACCATCTTATCAAAAGATGTATGATTTTGCATTTGTGAAGGGTAGTTGATTTCTAGAACAAGATTGTTGATGAAGATTTCTAGCTTCTTAGTTTCTAGAATGGCTATAGCATATAGAGAAAATTTATTCCTTTATCTCTTGAGAAATGTCAGGAATGGTTCACCTAGATATTGTTTCAGATTGCAGATGTTGATCATGGTGACCGAATGTTGAATATTGTAGTGTTATCTCTATTGAGCCTTCTAAGGTTGTCATTAGTACCAAAGGTGTGTAAAGATATCAATCAGTTACATACAATGAGCTAATCAGTAACATAAAGCAGAACAGACTAGTCGATAAAGTCTATACACTGAGCATTAGATAGTTTATCTAGTACCAACAGACACCGACACTAATAGATAGTAAACACCGAGCATCATAGTTTACACCAATCAATTTACATAGTGTTTACCGAGCATCATAGGAAATGACATAGTAATCAGGAATGGCACATTCTTCTATGCAAATGGTTACAATTATTTGTAAAACATTTTACCAAGATCGAGGAACATTTAATGTAATGATATTCATTAAATACAATGTATATCTTTTGTAATAGATGATCTAGGTTATTATTGTACACTGTAGATCATAGGGTTATGATTACAGTGTGTAACCTAATTGTGTTAAAGAGGCAAAATAGAACACTATATATTTATGTGCTCACATCATTTTTGGAGAGAGAAGATATATGAATCATAGAGCACTTGAAGCATTTTGCCTATCTTCAAGTCTATTAGTTAATAGAGTAGAACCGAGTACAATAGAATTCAGATTGAGCAGAATTAGTAAAGGCTACCAAGCAGTTCAGAGCAGAGATTCATCACAAGTAAGGTGATATTTTTATCAAAGCTTATAGATCTGTAACAGACAATTGAGTGTCAATAGCAGATAAATACCTATTGCTTTCTGATAATTATAATAGAGTTTTGGATAAAATCTTTTAACAGAGTAGACTTAACAGTCTTATGTAAATAGCAGATAAATAGACTTAACAGTCTTATGTAAATAGCAGTTCAGAGCAGAGATTCATCACAAGTAAGGTGATATTTTTATCAAAGCTTATAGATCTGTAACAGACAATTGAGTGTCAATAGTAGATAAATACCTATTGCTTTCTGACAATTATAATAGAGTTTTGGATAAAATCTTTTAACAGAGTACACTTAACAGTCTTATGTAAATATCTTAACCGAGTGCACACTTCATTAGTGTTGCTAAAATCTTATAACTAGGTAGATCTAGCTGATCTAACATGTCACTCCTAACAGGGTGAGATCACCAGAATTGATCAAAAATTGTAGCCCTAACAGGCAAACCTTTTCTATCTGCAATAGTGAATAATTTGTGGGTGTCATCCCCACCACAGTTTTTACCCTCTAACAAGGGTTTCTGCATTACCAAAATACTTGTGTCATGTGATTGTGTTATGGATTTGATGTTATTTACTTACTTATGTTAAGTGGATAAATGATTCATGCAATTAGATTCAAGTTATATTGGTCGGTTATCACTATTTATAGTGTTGGTTCCCAAAATGGACTTTATGCTTTGACAAGCAACCAATGCATCTACAGATTTTAAGGATGGGTTAGATCCAAATATTGAATTCTTAAAGATGATTGGACCAACTATAGGGACAAGATTTCCCTTTGCACTTCTGGCTCTGCAAAACCAAGGAGGGTACTCCTAATCCAGTAATCAAAACTTATTTCACCAATCACTTAACTGGATTTAAATATAACAGATAAATGACAAAAAAAACCTAAATGAGAACCATTCATTCATAGATTTTTCACTATCACTTGGTGTTAAAAACTACTTTGCAAATCATTGTATTTCAAAGAATTTTGACAATTTTATAATCAAAGATGGAAATATCAGTAGAACCTTTTCAAACATTGATCTCTATAAGAAAACTTCACTGCTGGCCAGTGTCTTATCCATTGGCCAACACTTCCACTACAAGATTGTAATACATGAAAAAATATACTGAACTTTGAATGATCTTTACCTTTTGAAAATACTAATCACCCTCTGGTGGATTTTATCAAAGGGTTCCTAGATTCACACTACTTACTGATGCATCCTTAAGAAAAACTTCAAAGAATTTATGTCATATTCAAAGCTTATTTAATCTGATCTTGGATCAGAGCTGAGAAATATAAACATACACATAGAGATTATCGATGCAGTGAATTGGAAAAATTCATAACTCAAATAGAGATACTCAAGGAGAGATATAAATCTTGGATTTCATTCAAATGCTATATTAATATCATGTTCATAGAATGCTTTACAATATAACCTTCTGAAATTAACTTGAACCAAAAATATTGTTCTTCTATAGAAATATGCCTAAAAATAGTCTATGATATCCCAGACTCAGAAAACTTATCAGTCAAATTGATTAAGTTCTCAGTCCTTATACAATGATCATGGTAATCCTTTTATAGAAATAAGGACTACATACAAGCTTTGGATCTTTTTAGAAAAGACAAGAAGAGAGTTCATGTATAAGACAAAAAAAAGGAAAATAGAAGCCTTCTTGTTACAAGTCTTCGAAATGGATTGTAGAGATGAGCGCCAAAATCTTGTAACAATTCCCAAAGGTAGTTCAACTTCTGCCAAGTGTTCTATCTGTGCTTCTGTTAACTGTTTGATGTCTTTGTCTCTATTTATTTTGATCTTAAGGAAATGGAAAACTACCACCTGTTGCTTCTCAAATGGATGCTTTCTCATCTTCTGAACCATCTGATGGATATGTTGATTCCCATGACATATAAGTCTCTTCACTAAGCCAATGAAAGGCAAGGACTTCATCCCTCTTCGGCAATAGTCTGTTCCACTCAGCAACAAAATGAACTGTCACTTCTCAATGGGAAACTTCAAATCTATGTCGCCTTTACTTCTAGTTTGAACTTGAACTGTCAATTTCCACTTCTCAAGATCTAATGGTTGTCTTATGATCGCAAGGCTTGGGAAAAATTTATGTGATTATAAGACAACCATTCAATCAAAACATATCAACGGTAATCTCCTTTTTTTAAAAGAGTGGCCCACTTGACAATTTTGCAGCCTTGATACCAGATCAATGGTTGTCTTATGATCTCATAGGGTTAAAAGATTCTATGAGATTATAAGACAATCTTCACATTCTTTCTTTTTTATTGATGCCTTTAGAAAAGTTGGCCCCACTTGCTTTCAGCCAATCATGAGATAACACGTCAACAACCCTTAACAGGTGGACCTGTAAAACCTTTTTCCCTTCAGTGTCCACACTTACTAACATCTATCACATCAGTAGGAATTTTCAACCAATCATTAGTGGCCATATGCACATAGCTAGCAATGGACCCACTTCCTCTTTGTCACATGAGAGCATTGTAAGATCAACGGTTGTCTTATGATCTCATAGGGTTAAAAGATTCTATGAGATCATAAGACCACCGTCTCATCCTTTCTAAGATTCAGAGCCCAAAGAATACCAAAACATTAGAACAAGAAAGTATCAAGGACTTAGGAAATATTAATATCACCAAGCCTTTGGACCTAGGGAAAAAAAGATATGACCCCCCGTGGTGATATAAATAAACACATGCTTTTTGGGGAACTTAAGTGACTCCGAAAAGTAACACTCAAATAGACATAAAAAGTGTAACCTAGGGTTTTTTTTAAAGTGGCAAATACCAAGGGTTTTCCTCAAATTTGAATTTTAAACTAGGGCTTTCATGATTATGGGGGAAAATCTTGATAATTTTGCAAGACTCTTTGTGGGTTTTTGTAGCAAAATTCTCTCAATTTTATGAACATTCATACATACTTCAAATTTAAAAATTTTACATGATTTATGCACAGAAAATTTTGAAGTGCCAACAGTGGCTCTATTTGGGGATGTATGCCTCTTGCAGCCATGATAAGAATTCAAAAACTTTGGGATAAGCAGACCATCTACTGAAACAAAACAACTAACCTACTCACACAACTTGAAAACAAACACACAATTGGAAAGGTAAACTAACTATTGTTCATGGATAATGAGAGTACCTTAAGAAAAGTACAACTTGAGGAATTGTCCATGAACTGGCAATTCCATTTCATTCCCAATCAAGTCCTTCAAAATGTATGAATCAGGTCCCCATGCTTTACTGATCAAATATGGTCCCAACCAAATAGGGTCCAACTTGTGTTCACCCTTGTCTTCAAGCCTAGCATTCCACATTAGGACCAAATCATTAGCTTGAAAACTTCTGACTGTGGTTCTCTTGTCATACAAACTTTTATATTTCAGCTAAGATTTCAAATTTGTATTATGTGCTTCCCTCCTTGATTCATCTAATTGTATCAAGTCCTATAATCTGATCTTCATTTCATCATCCTGATCATCATCATATAACTGGATGAACTTGTACATTTGCAACAAATTATTTTATGGTAACCTAGAATGGATACCATACACTAAATCAAAGGGAGCACACCCTATAGCTTTCTTGATTTTTACTCTATCAGCCCACAAAGCTAGCTACAGTTTGGAGTCCCATGCCTTCTTGTTCGCATCTAAGACTCTTTTCAAAAAATTTATCAAGATTTTGTTACTTGATTCAGCCTGACCATTTCCTTGAGGATGGTAAGGAGTAGAGTATGAAACTTTTATACCATATTGTAAACAAAAACCAACAAATTCTTTAGATCTGAAACACAAAGCATTATCTACAACTAAAACTTTAGGGCATCCAAACCTTATCAGCAAATTTTGCATCAAGAAATCAATAACTACTTTACTAGTTGCTTTTTTGGTGGGAATGGCTTCCACCCATTTTGTAAAGTAATCAGTTCCAACTAATATGTATGAGTGTCCCCCACTGGAATTTTTTTGGGATCTCTCCAATGAAATCCATGCCCCACTTCTGAAAGGGAGCTTCCACATTTACAGGGCTTAAAGGAAAATTTCCACTAAATTTCAATTTTCTTGAGAACCTCTAACAAGCATCACACCTTTTGACAAAGGAATGTGCATCCTTGATAATACTAGGCCACCAAAACTAGATCTCAATATCTTATGTGTAGTAGTATTGGCCATGTAATGGCCACCGCACACACCTTCATGCACTGCTTGCAACAAATCATTAGCCTTTTGAGGGTCAACACATTTTAGCAAGACACCTTCATTACTTCTCCACCATAACTCCCCTTTAATGATCACATATTTTAGAGCATGTAATTTGACAATCCTCCTTTTGTGGTCATCCATATTAGAAGGAAGTAAGAGCTTTTGCAAGTATCCAATGATATCCTTGTACCATTCACAACAGTCTAAATCACATATGTATGGCCTTTGTTCTTCTTCCAAAGTGTTGATTTGGTTAGCATCCAAATTGTTTTGGGCCATAAGTTTTGCTAACCCCAATCCTCTCACTAGTTTGGTGATTTGGATATCAATATTAAACTCTTGGATTCTATTTATCCACCTGCATCTTCTCCTTGAAACTTCTTATTGAACCAAGATGTCTTTCACAGTAGCACTAGGTACATATGCAACTACAATTTCTCCTACCAAATAACATCTAAAATTCTTGATAGCTTTGACCAATGCATAGGCCTATTTCTCATTTATGCCATACTTTAACTTAGCTGCCTGTAATGATTTACTGAAAAAGGATATGGGTTGTTCAAAGCCTTCTGAGTTTTTTTGTAATAATACTATAGCTATAGTATGATAAGAAGCAAATGAAAAGATTTGGATAGGCTTACTGAAATCTGGTGATCTTAACACAGGGGCAGTTTTAATAGCCATTTTGATGTCATAAAAAGATTTCTTCGCGTCACTACTCCATTCAACCTTTGCATTCTTCTTTAGCATTTTGGAAATGGGAACACTGATTTCCAGCAAAGTTTGTAACAAACCTTCTGACAAAATTTATCTGACCAAAAAAAGATTGGATACCTTTTACATTTTTTGGTAGTGGTACTTTGTCTATTGTTGCTACTCTTTCAGGATCAATCTTGACCCCATCCTTAGATACAATGTGTCCCAAAAGCTTACACTCAGTTACTCCAAAAGCACACTTCCTTGGGTTGAGGGAAACCCCATATTCTAGAGCTCTTACAAAAAAAATTTCCAAGTGACCACAATGTTGGTCCTTCTTTTCTGAATAAGCTATCAAGTCATCCTAATAAACAATAAGAAATTTGTTTATAAAATCTGCAAATGCTACATCCATGGCTCTTTGAAAGGTAGCACTAGCATTGGTTAAACCAAATGGCATCCTAACATATACATAAGTACCCCATGGAGTAGTGAATGCAGTTTTGAACTATTTTGTTTCTTTGACAACTACTTGATTGTAACCTAAAAAACCATCCATCATAGAAATTAATTCATATCTAGTAACCCTCTTCAACATGGCTTCCATGTTTCATAAACCATAATTATCCTTTAAAGAATTTATGTTCAAATTTCTAAAGTCTACACATAACCTGATGTCTCCATTCTTTTTCCTTACTAGGACAAGATTAGAAACCCATGTTGAATGTCTAATAGGTTGAATGATGCCTACATCACTCATCCTTTTTATCTCATCCTACATTTTTGGTGCCAAAGTAGGGCTAACAGGTCTCAACTTTTGTCTAAAAGGTTTTGTGTTTTCCTTCAAAGGAATTTCATGTTGGAACAAATCTTCTATGTATGCTTTCAAATCATCATAAGACCATGCAAAGACATGTCTATATTTTCTAAGAAGATTTATCAAATATTTTTTATTTCAGGCTTCAAGCTTCCCCCAATATATACATTTTTTGGGGCTTCCTTTGTTCCTAAGTTTATCTCCTCCACATCTTTAGGCTTTCTTAAAGGCTTTGCCTGGGAAGAGCTATCATGGCGATCAAATGCTCTTTCTAACACTACCAAACCTTTTGGGACTTTATTTATTTTTAACTATAAGATCTCCTTGCCAAGGAGATGTTAGGAATGAATGCTGGATGTTGGCAGTCATTTTTTAGCAGTTGTTGTTGCATTCATGACCATGATTGTCATTGATGTCAACACAGTGATCTTCTGGAGACTAGCAGAGAAGCAGACAGTGTTTTGATTAGTGCACGTGGGATGCTACAGTTGGAGCTATGTGATGTTAATGTTATACTCTTTGATATGTTATTTTTCTATGGTTAAGAGTGTAGACAGTAATTCATTGATTCATGAAAGTTATGAGTATTTTGGTAAAAGCAGTATTCAGGCAGTGTTCCTGAGTAGCGGTTTGTGGAAATCGGATGATATCTCCTAATCAGGATGGAATATAGTTTTGTGTAGTTAAAGGGAAGTTTGAGACACATTGATGGTGACATGGTTCATAGCACAAACTTCAAGGTCACATGAGTGAAGAGTTATTGCATCTGGAAGCTGACAGTTTTGTGTAATTTTGATGTAGCATGTGGAAACTTTTATTTTGTAATTGTGTGCTGACTCATTTGTAATTATTTGAGTGTGGTATAAAGGAAGGAGTGTTTTTCCTTATTGTATGTAGTTTTAATATGAAAGAAGTGTGAGCATGTTTTTTGTTGCATGCGAATGTAAGCATGAAGTGAAGAAAAGAGTCTAAGAGGTTGTGAAAGCGAAATTGTGAAGGAAGACATGCGAAGTACAGAGATCTGGAATTGAGATTTGATGTAGCAGTGAGTGCAGTTTGGCACAGTAAGGAGGTAACATATTTCATATTATTCTACTGAATAATATTAAGGTTATTTTGGATAGTGTGTTCAATGATCTTACCCGAAAGCTGTTTGGGCAGTGGGTCCTTCTGTCTTCCATAACTCTTAACAAGGTTAGAATCTTTTAACAGGGATTCAAAATCTCCTAATACGGATTTATATGTACTAAATGTATTTCATAAGACTCCTAACAAAGTCCATCCTCTCACAAGGAATATTCATATTAGTGCATCGTTTGTGGGCATCATTCCCACCGGGGTTTACTCTTTGATCAAGAGGTTCCCTAGTCAACATATCTTGTGTTATTGTGTCATTGTGTATGAATATCTTTGTATGGTTAGTAATTTCATTGCTTACATTGTTAAATGTTGTTGAAGATGATAAAAGTTATAATTATCTGATAACTAATTCACCCCCCCCCCCCTTCAGTTATCTTGGTGGACTTTACTTTCTAACAGGAGAGAATCCTTATTATCTGATGTTTCTACATATTCACCAAAATTTATCTCTTTGTCTCCAAAACTTGCATCATAATGCAAAAATCTTAAAATATCTAGGTCATCATCAAAAACCTGCCAATTTTCATAATTATCTGGTATGGATGGCCTAGTTTGAATTTCAACCCTAGATATCCCTACAAAAGTGATATCCTCTAGCCTTAGTGCAATGTTAGCTAATAAGTCAGCCATCCTATTATGACCTATGTCCATCCAATCAATACATAAAGCATCAAACTATTCTATCTCATCCCAAACAACATTCCTATAATGTCTTAACTTTTGGTTTCTTGATGCATATTTGGATTTGACTTGAGACACGACTAATTTTGAGTCCCCAATATCCCTGAGATTTTTTATTTTTTGTTTTGAGGCTATCCTTAATCCTATCAATAAAGTCTCATATTCTACAATGTTATTTGTGAAAGTAAACAATAGGGTGAAGGAAAATTTAAAAGTTTTTTTAGTGGGAGAAATTAACAACACACCTGCACTAGTTCCTTCTTTAGAGTTTGCACCATAAAAATACATAGTCTAGAGATCATTATGATCTATGATATTTCCTTCTTCTTTAGCTAAAAGAGGAAGATCAACCTCATTCTTATTTTCAATAGTCTGTACTTGAAAAAAAATTATGTCAGTGTCCAAGAAACAGTTCATGTTGTTATCATTAGCTTCTTCCTCAATCATATGGGGGGTTCTAACTTCTTTGAGTACCTTAATGCTTTCACCAATGATGTTAAACGTAGTATAAGATAAGTCACACTGGATACTACCTCCCATTGCTACACTCCACTTTCTTGATAACAACATTCCATATTGTGGAGGTATGTCCACAACTAAGACACTCATAGTCAGTGGTTTCTTAGGACAAGCAATAAGCCTATAAGGCAAGGCTTTGATTGTTCCAATTACTTGAACTTCCCTAGAATCCATTTCCTAGCATCTCCCATGAGGAGTATCAGCCTACAATCCCACTGACCTCATAATTTCTACAGGCAGGACAGTATTTGAAGCTCCTGAATCGATCATGCAATTCTTAAAAATTTTATCATTTATGACCAATGTTAGGAAAAAAGGATCAACAACTCCCATAGAATTTTTCACAACATTAGTGTCTAAATAAATTTGAGGTATTTTTGAAATAATTTCTTTTGTATCTTTCCTTTTAGTTTGATCTTGACCTTTCATCCTAGTATTTGTTGTTTCTTGGATGTCTGTTGTTTGAACACCATTTATCCATGTAAGGGCTTTCTCTTTGTGTTCATTTATCCTCATCATCTCCAATAAAGGCACTTTAACTATGATCTAAGATAATAACTAATTCATGTCAATAGGTGCATAATTTAAAATAGATAAGTCTATCTTTCCTTTTGGGGTATTTTTGATTTCAGGCTGTGTGGTTGCACCAAATTGCTTTTCATTTTTTGATTTATCCTCAAGTTGGGAACTTGAAGTGCTAGCCATTGGAGTTTTAGCCTTGATCTTGAAAGCCTTGATTGGTTCAGAAGGATTTTCTATGCCTTTTGATTTAAAATTCTTGGCATCATCCATAGCCTTATTTTTTGTGATAGGCTGCTTTGCATCTTCTTTATTCCTTTTAATAAATATACTTGTTGGCTTACCAACTATTTTGTCAACAGTCCTATTTCTAAGGACATAGTTGCTCTTGGCCTGTGTCACCATATCAGTAGTGATCTAGGATATCTCTTCATCAGAGGGTCTCCTTAATATGACAAGCTTTTCAACTTGTTTAGAGTTTCTATTTATGTCTTCCATTTCTTCCTCTTCTTCATCAGAAAAAACTTGTTGATGGTAAGCCTCCCCTCTACTCTGAGAATCATTTATATCTTGATTTTCATTTTACTCCTCAGATTCAACTTCTTCACATAACTTAGAAAAGGTCATTCCATATCCTCTATCATCATATGATTCATCCTCCTCTTCTCCTTGTTCATCATTTTCATAAACATTTTGAGAAATCACACAATAGTTTGAATGATGAGGGGATTGGCATATTGTGCACCATGGAATCTCACCAGTCATGTTGACTAAATGTTTTTGCAAAGGATCAGTGGATTTACCATTTGGTTTTACATCATTCCTTTCAAGGACAATAGGCTTCCCATCCTTCCATTGTGTATTGTAAGGAAAATTTTGCATTCTAGGCTGCCTATTGAAATTATTTTGAGGAGGCCTATCAGTTCCCTAAAACTTATTTTTACTTTCTCCTGGTTTTAGATCTTTTAAGGCATTCAAGATCTACTTTAGGTTATCATCCTCCCTAGGTTTCACATTAGTAAACTTATCAACTTCTTTCTTTCCAAACCTAGGGGCCTTTGGATCCTCTCTTCTTCCTAATTTTCCAGATACCCTTCTATTACTCAATATTTACACCAAATCTTTGAGCTTCTCTGATGGTCCTAGGGTTTTTATCCCTAAGTAAGTATCCCATCTTGGCTTCAAAAGAATTTAGATATGTTTCCAAACACACCTTCTCATCCAACCTCATGACTTGGAAGAGCTTGTGCATTGCATTTTGAAACCTTACATTGAATTCTAGGACTTCCTCATTTTGGTTTTTATTTATATTGTTGAATTCATTCAACATAAAACCCTCATTAGTTTTGTCTCTGTACTAATCTTTAAAAAAATTTATAAAATCATTCCAAGAACCAATACAATCATAAGGGAGCCCCTTGAACCAGTCTCTTGCATCCTTAGTTAAGGATTGAACAAATAATTTCATGATTACATCTTCATATTCTATTTCATAATCATCAATCATATCAATGAATTTTTTCAGATGCTCTTTGCAAGTAACAACATTATTTCCAGTAAAATTAGGTAATTTCTCTCTAATCTTTGGAGGAATCAAATTAGGATAACCAACAATATTGTTAAACAAAAGTTGTATGTACCTTTCAACATGAACTGGTCCTCTTTGCAATGAAATATTTGCTTGAGAAGTGGAAGCTTCATTATTTGTTGTATTAGCAACACCTGCAAAAATCACTGGTGTGACAATGGTAGCCTAAGTAGCAGAATTCCCAACATTAACATTAGATGTGATCATAGGGTTAATTGGAATTGAAAGAGTAAAAGACTGTCTAAGAAAATCAACTTTCTTTTTCATCTCCAAGGTAGCAGCCTCAACTTCTGCCTTTTCTAATTCTTTAGCAATAACCTCTTGTTCCCTTCTATCCCTTTCCAAATCATTATCCAATTTGGACAAAGGATCTATTTGGATATTGTTATTTGTAGGCTCATTTATTTTGATTCCTGCTAAAATCTATTTTCCTTTATCCTTAGGCTTCCTAACTTCAGCAATGGATTGGACAATAGGTTGTTGATCATTCCCCCTGGGAACTCTTACTCAATTTATGGCCTTTAGGGTTATCAACTGTCTTTTGAGCTGGTCTGCCCTAATTTGGACCTATCTTATTTCAATTTTATTTTCCATTTCCCTCTCCTCCCTAATTGCAATTTGTTCCTGGATATTTTTCTCTAAATTATAAACTTCTTCAAAAATATCTTCTGAGTTTGGGAGAGTGGTATCAGATTCTAAATTTTCAAACCTAGAATCTCTTTGCCGATCTCTAGGATTATTAGGCTTTCAGAAGGAGAAGGCCCTTAGGTTGGGGGATCATTTCTTCCTTCCAGGCCCTTGCTCTTACTTCTTGACCTTTTGATTTCCTTTTGAGGTTCTACATCTGGGTATACCTTTTTCCTATGATACACTTCATAAAAGTCCTCATATGCTCCTAAACCTAGATCAACTACTTCCTCATACTCAAAGGCATTTTCTTCCTGGTCATGAGTAAGTTGGTCATTTATTTTCATATCTTTCTTCTGTCTCCATGCTTGAGACACATCACCACTACTTTGATTTCTTCTAGGTAAATAAGTCCTAGAAGTGCTTGGAAGTTCACCTTCTAACCTACTTTCTGGGTGATCCTTCCTCCAACCCCTAGTATTTATTTGACTCATAATTGAAAGTATGTGAAATAATTTCTTATTCTTTTATTATCTTTACTCAGCACTACTGCAGAGATTTTCAGAGTCGCCACCAACACAAGTTGGGAAATATTTTCACACACTTAGCAAATCAAAGTACTCAACACTTGGCAAGTAATCAAAATAGAAAATATTACAAATAGATGCAAAGCTTAATGAGATTTTTAGATTTAGACAGAATCCAAAGCTTGCAAATATTCCTCTATTTTTCAATGGTACTTACTAGTTCTAACAAATAAGAAGGCCAGGAGTTTAGCTCAACTTGTACCTACATTATTTGATATTCAAATTTATAACACCAGAGATCTAAAATTTAGATTTATCAAAGTATTTCAATCCCTATTCCCTAGCAGAGTCACCATTTTGTTGGTTCCCAAAATGGACTTTATGCTTTGACAAGCAACCAATGCATCTACATATTTTAAGGATGGGTTAGATCCAAATATTGAATTCTTAAAGATGATTGGACCAACTATAGGGACAAGATTTCCCTCTGCACTTTTGGCTCTGCAAAACCAAGGAGGGTACTCCTAATCCAGTAATCAAAACTTATTTCACCAATCACTTAACTGGATTTAAATATAACAGATAAATGACAAAAAAACCTAAATGAGAACCATTCATTTATAGATTTTTCACTATCACTTGGTGGTAAAAACTACTTTGCAAATCACTGTATTTCAAAGAATTTCAACAATTTTATAATCAAAGATGGAAATACCAATAGAACCTTTTCAAACACTGATCTCTATAAGAAAACTCCACTACTAGCCAATGTATTATCCATTGGCCAACACTTCCACTGCAAGATTGTAATACATGAAAAAATATATTGAACTTTTAATGATCTTTACCTTTTGAAAATACTAATCACCCTACGGTGGATTTTATCAAAGGGTTCCTAGATTCACACTACTTACTGATGCATCCTTAAGAAAAACTTCAAAGAATTTATGTCATATTCAAAGCTTATTTAATCTGATCTTTGATCAAAGCTGAGAAATATAAACATACACACAAAGATTATCCATGCAATGAATTGGAAAAACTCATAACTCAAATAGAGATACTCAAGGAGAGATATAAATCTTGGATTTCACTCAAATGCTATATTAATATCATGCTCACAGAATGCTTTACAGTATAACCTTTTGAAATTAACTTTAACCAAAAATATTATTCTTCTATAGAAATATGCCTAAAAATAGTCTATGATATCCCAGACTTGAAAAAATTATTAGTCAAATTGATTAAGTTCTCGGTCCTTATACAATGATCCTGGTAATCCTTTTATAGAAATAAGGCCTGCATAAAAGTTTTGGATCTTTTCAGAAAAGACAAGAAGAGAGTTTATATATAAGACAAAAAAGGAAAATAGAAGGCTTCTTGTTACAAGTCTTCGAAATGGATTGTAGAGATGAGCGCCAAAATCTTGTAACAATTCCCAAAGGTAGTTCAACTTCTGCCAAGTGTTCTGTCCGTGCTTCTGTTAACTATTCTATGTCTTTATCTCTGTTTATTTTGATCTTAAGGAAATGGAAAACTACCACCTATTGCTTCTCAAATGGATGCTTTCTCATCTTCTAAACCATCTAATGGATATGTTGATTCCCATGACATATAAGTCTCTTCACTTAGCCAATGCAAGGTAAGGACTTCATCCCTCTTTTTCAATAGTTTGTTCCACTCAGCAACAGAACGAACTGTCACTTCTCAATGGGAAACCTCAAATCTATGTCACCTTTACTTCCACTTTGAACTTGAACCATCGATTTCCACTTCTCAAGATCTAATGGTCATCTTATGATCGCAAGGCTTGGGAAAACTTTATATGATTATAAGACAACCGTTCGATCAAAACATATCAACAGTGATCTCCTTTTTTTAAAAGAGTGGCCCACTTGACAATTTTACAGCCTTGATACCGGATCAACAACTATCTTGTGATCTCATAGGGTTAAAAGATTCTATGAGATTATAAGACAACCATTAGATCCTTTCTTTGTTACTGATGGCTTTAGAAAAGCTGGCCCCACTTGCTTTCAGCCAATCATGAGATAACACGTCAATAACCCTTAATAGGTGGACCTGTAAAACCTTTTTCCCTTTAGCGTCCACACTTACTGACATCTACCACATTAGTAGGACTTTTCAACCAATCATTAGCAGCCATATGCACATAGCTAGCAATGGACCCACTTCCTCTTTGTCGCCTGAGAGCATTGTAAGATCAACAACTGTATTATGATCTCATAGGGTTAAAAGAATCTATGAGATCATAAGACCATCATCCAATCCTTTCTAAGATTCAGAGCCCAAAGAATACTGAAACATTATAACGAGAAAGTATCAAGGACTTAGGAAATATTAATATCACTGAGCCTTTGGACCTAGGGAAAAAAAGATATGACCCCCCGTGGTGATATAAATAAACACATGCTTCTTTGGGAACTTAAGTGACTCCAAAAAGTAATGCTCAAATAGACATAAAAAGTGGGACCTAGGGTTTTTCTGAAAGTGGCAAATACCAAGGGTTTTCCTCAAATTTGAATTTTAAACTAGGGCTTTCATGATTATGGGGGAAAATCTTGATAATTTTGTAGGACTTTTTGTGGGTTTTTGCAAAAAAATCCTCTCAATTTTATGAACATTCATACATACTTCAAATTTAAAAATTTTACATGATTTATGCATCAAAAATTTTGAAGTGCCAACATATAGTTTTAGATCTGTAAGGTTTTACAAGTAAATTTTTTGAAGGCACTGATTCACCCCTCCCCTCTCAGTATCTATCTCTCCTAATTCCAACAATTGGTATTAGAGCTCAGTTCTCTTATTGAACATTTTAACCACTGAAGGGTAAAGATCTAAGTCATGGAGAGATACAAGCTTGACAAAACTATTGAGAATCAGAAGATACAAATGAAAATGTTTTTGGAATAGTATAAACAAGCCAAGGAAGGATTGAAGAAATTACTGGATGAAAGGAAGAACCTAGCTAGACTATAGGATGAAATTGGTTATCATGAAGAACCTATTGATGACATATTCAAGCATATTGGATCTAGTTCTAGAAGCATCTCTGATGGATCTGAAAGTGTAATCACTAATCTATCTGAAAAGAATCAATATTTAACTGATCAAGTGAAAGCACTACAAATTGGTCAAGAATCTCAGATGGTGAGAATGATAGAAACAATGAACAAAGCAAATCAAGTCGAGCAAGAAAGAAATCTAGCAATCGATGACTGAAGATAGATGGGTGAAAAACTTCAAACTAAAGAAAGTGAGATACAAAGACTCACTCACTGACATTTCTTAGTAACTAATCAAGTGATGACTATGAATCAAGAGGTAAACTGAGTGAATGCAGAATTGTCAAGGAAACTAGAAGATATTGCAAGACTCAAAGAAGAAAATGAGAAGCTGAGAAATGAAGTGAAAAATCAACAGCAGCAAAATGAAATGAAGAAAATTGTTGAGGACAGCTCCAAGAAGATTGATGACTTCTTAACTAATCAAAGAATATTTGGGAGCAAAGCCAGTATAGGCTACATCAATGAAGGAGAAACATCACAACAAGCTGAACAAGTCAACATCAGTCAAAATTAGAAACCTAAAGTGTTGACATGTTATCATTGTGGAAAATCGGGACATACATCTAATGTGTGCAGAAGCAAAGCACAAGGTAAACCTCCTATCACTCCTAAGTTTAATGGATATTGTTATTACTGTGGTAAGTTTGGACATCCTGCTTATGAGTGTAGAGCTAAGAAAAATGATCTTGCTAATAATACTACTATGGAGAAAATATGCTATACTTGTAACAAGCATGGACACACTACATGAGACTGCAAGGCAAAAATGAAGCAAGTCTAGACACCTAAGGAGAAACCACAACATAGGCCATATCAACCAAAGAGACAAGGTAAATCTTATGTTTGGGATTATAACACATGGACTAACTATGTTGTATGTGGTAGATATGGACACATTGCAGCAAACTATTATAGAAAGAGTCAGATTG
Organism: Chamaecyparis obtusa; assembly: GCA_027943335.1. NCBI lineage: Eukaryota > Viridiplantae > Streptophyta > Pinopsida > Cupressales > Cupressaceae > Chamaecyparis > Chamaecyparis obtusa. Next base: position 1,747,892 of record BSBK01001771.1, read on the forward strand.
GACAATCAAGAAACTGAGCAAATTTTGGGATGGCTTGTATGCACTACCATAAGGTTGGTCATTTAAGAAAGAACTGTAGAGACTAAGCACGAGATGAAAACCATATATTTGAATGTGGATATACTATTGTTGATATCATGAAGTTAAGGAAAACTATGTGGAAGAAGGCATCTAATGAGAATGTTGAGTCAAGTAATGTTGTTGGTGAAACCTCATCCACTGGATTAGGTGACATCAGTACCTCCACTTAAAGTGAAAAAGGTATGTATGGGACTGATATTTCAAAAGATCACATTTTACATACAGTCCTTATGCATAATGTTCTTATACAAAATCAGCATGAATAAAGATGCACTATGGTTTAGTTGTCATGAGCTAAAAATGTTATACAGTCAGTAAAAGAGAGACCAAGAGTTGGCTACCCATCAGTAATGACTATCTAAGGTTAACCGAGCATATGTATCAACCAATGAAGAAAGCCTATCTTAACCGAGCAGATGAAAGTTTTAGTAGTCACTGAGCTGATAGTTGTTTTGTACCAAAAGTTAGATGGAGCATTTATTACATAAAATTTTGAGCAGGAACATTGAAAGTCTATAAATACATGGGAACAAAGTTCATTTCTACAATGAGATTTCGAAGAGCGGAGAATTCAAAGAGCAGAGTTTGAGCTAAAAGATTTTCTAAAGGATTCAAGGCTATGCTAGATCAAACTAACATCACTCCTCACAATACTAAGTAAGTTCATTTGTGATCAAACACTTCCTATCCTATTGCTTGCTGAAACCCTAGAATTAATTTATGGCATCAACATCGTCTGCAAGCAAAACTCAAAGTGTTGAAGAGGAAGTTAATCTAATCATTAGGGAAAATTTCATCAAACCAAAGTTTAAGCCACATCCTAAGGTTGTGACATAGACAAATACAATGGGTGCATTTTCAAGCATACCAGAAAGGGTTTTACTGATAGAAGATGTAAGGTCTTATATTCACTGCAAAATCAGAGAAGTTGGGGACTTTGAAACTATTGCAACATATCAACCACTTTGTGGCCCCGATGGAAAAATGAAATTAGACTACAAGAAGATTGAGGAATTAGGTTTATTGTATTTTACACACTTTCCACAATCATTCAAATCAGATTGGATTAGAATCATTTTGAGTAGATATCATGACGACAAGTTCTGGCTAGATAAACTAATTGAGGTAAACAAGGAAATAATCAGTAGGGTTACTGGGCTCCCTACAACTGACAAAGCTAAGGCTTTCTGAAGTTCTTCATGACCAGATATTGAGAAATATAGTGGAGCACAATGGGATGGTTGGGCATTGTAGATTTCAACAATCAAGGACCTAGCCGTAAAATTTGTAGCACATGTGATCGGGTATAAGCTATTTCAATCGAGCAGACTCAATAGCGTACCTTGTAGCACATTAGACATGGTGCACAAAATTGTAGTGAAAAGTCACCAAGTTGATCTTGCCAAGGTACTATTACATCAACTCCAAGAGAATATGAAGACCATAAGGAAAAAGAAATCTAATACATGTAAGTACGGATCTCTAATTGCATACATATTCCTCTATTTACAAAAGTATGTGCCTAGCACCGGTAAAGTAAATTGGATACCGGATGTACCAATAACAAAACAAATTGGTGAAATGATGAACAAGTTAGGAGATAAGTTGAATGTAGAGTTTAATGCATACTTCACTAAATTTCAATCTAAAATGTAAAAGAGAAGCAGAATTCTGAGGGAATTAGTTTAGAAATTTGAAGATGACATATGTTTTGTGGTCAACATTGATTATACCTTGATAAAAGTAGTTGAGCTTAGGATAAAATGGTTGGCACCGATGGGATATGAAATAGACCATGATTTCACACTGAAATCTATTAATGCACTACTTGCAGTACCAAAGGATCCCATAACCACTAGGTTTGAAGTATATGAAGAAGCTAAATCTAGAATATCTACTAATATTGAGATCGGTAAAATAACTAGAAAGGTAAAGAAGATGAAGACAGATCTCACTGCTAAATATGGAGATAAGTCTAAAACATCTGAAGGGATACGATTGAATAAGCAACTGAAGGTCAGCTATAGTTAGCCAAAAAACCATATGATAGTGAGGAGACTGAGTCAGACAAAGAAGAAGATCCTACATAGGTTCCTCCACCTGAAATTCCTACAAAGAAGTAGTCACCTATACATGAAGGTATGAAGACACGTTTGTCAACTGCAGCTCCACCTACAGAGAAGGAAGAAGTAGTAAAAGTAACAAAAAGAAGACCAACTACACTAACAAAGAAATACATTAAGATAAAGAACAAGGTAGTAGCTGAGGCACCAAAGAAAAAGAGGAAATACATAAGAAATAAGGAAGATCTAGAGGATACAGAGATAGAGGATGATGTAAATCAATTAAAAGTAGTTAGTAACAAGGCCAAAATAATAGATGAAGTCATTGAGGATGTAATTGAACATGGAGACCTCACTAATCCCTTGCTAGATAGATTTGACAAAATGTCAAAAGAAGATCAAACTAAAATTGAGGAGGCTTTCATCCAAATGAAGATAAAATTTAAGAAAGTTCCAATGGAGTTTGTTAGAAAGTAAAGTCCACCAAGATAACTAAGAGGGGGGGGGGTGAATTAGTTATCTGATAATTATAACTTTTATCATCTTCAACAACATTAAACCATATAAGTAATATAATTACCAACCATAGAAAGATGTTCATACACAATAACAAAATAACACAAGATATGTTGACTAGGGAACCTCTTAATCAAAGAGTAAACCCCGGTGGGAATGATGCCCACAAAAGATGCACTAATATGAATATTCCTTGTGAGAGGATGGAATTTTTTAGGAGTCTTATGAAATAAATTCAGTACATATGAATCCATGTTAGGAGATTTTGAATCCCTATTAAAAGATTCTAACCCTGTTAAGAGTTATGGAAGACAGAAGGACCCACTGCCCAAACAGCTTCAGGGTAAGATCACTGAACACACTGTCTAGATAATCTTTTCATTACTCAACAAAATAAGATGTTACCTCTTCTTTGACTATTCCAAACTACACTTACTATTACATTAGATCTCAATTTCAGATCTATGTACTTCGCATGTCTTCCTTCACAAATTCACTTTCACACTTAGCTCTTTTCTTCACTTCATGCATACAGCATCACAACCGCTACTACCATATCATAATTAAAAAATTTCACATTACAACTACATACTACTACATTATAACAAGGAAATACATTCCTTCCTTTATACCACACTCAAATAATTACAAATGACCCAGCATACAATTACAAAATAAAAGTTTCCACATGCTACACCAAAATTACACAAAACTATCAGCTTCCAAATACATTAAATTTTTACTCGTGTGACCTCAAAGTCTACATTATCATCCACATCACTATCAATGTGTCTTCAACTTCCCTTTAACTATGAAAAACTAGATTCCATCCTAATTAGGAGATATCATCCAATTTCCACAAACCGCTACTCAAGAACACTGCCTGAATACTGCTTCCACCAAAATGATCATAACTTCCATGAAACAATGAATTTTTATCTGTACTTTTAACCATAGACATATGACATATCAAAGAGTATAACCTCAACATCACATAGCTCCAACTACAATAAGCCATGTGCGCTAATCCAAACTCTATCTACTTTTCTGCAAGTCTTCGATAAATCACTATGTTGACATCAATGACAATCATAGTCATGAATGCAACAACAACTACTACAAAATGTCTACCAAACATTTAGCATTCATTCCTAACAATCTCCCCCATTGGCATTGATGGAAACATAGATGAAAAACATCCAATGTTCCAAAAATCCAATACTGCAACATTGCTTCTTCAAATCATCTTCATCAATCAAATCTTGCTTTGTTATCCGATTCAGTTCTCTTCAATAGATGTCTCAAATTTTTTTCATGCATACTTCTCCCCCATTGACATCAATGATAGAAATTCCATCACTAAGTCACAACAACTCAATGTCAAAAGACACTTTTCAGAAAATACATTTACTAGAGTCCTCATGACTCAACTCAGATACACATACTCCCCCATAGAGGAAGTACCAACATCCAGTCCAAAAGAAAGATAAGGCTCATATACCATTGGATGAATGCAACCAACTGCATCACTTCTCAAAAGTAGGTTGGGGCATAACCCCAAGCATACCTCTTAGATACTCAAATGTATTTTTAGGCAAAGGCTTTGTGAATATATCTGCTATCTACTCCTTTGTACTTATGAACTCAAGTCTGACTTCTTTTAAAGCAACTTTCTCTCTTACAACATGATACTTAATCTCTATATGCTTTGTCTTAGAATGTAATACAAGATTCTTAGACATAATAACTACACTAGTGTTATCACAATGTTTAACAACAGGTTCAACAAATATTATTCCAATATCCTTTAGCATCTGCTTCATCCAAATTATCTGGTTACAATTGTTTCCTACTACTACATATTCTACTTTTGTTGTGCTTTGTGAGATACAATTCTACTTCTTGCTTAGCCAAGAAACTAATCTTCCTCCAAGGAAAAATGCTCAACTACTAGTGCTTTTCTTATCATCAACACTACCTCCCCAACCAACATCTGTATATGCACATAGGGTAAAATCATCAAATTTTTCATACCATATTCCATAGTCCATTGTGCCTCTTAAATATCTCAGTATCCTCTTTACTGCTGCATAATGTGATTCTATAGGTTTAGCTTGAAATCTTGCTATAATTCCAATTGAATGTGCTATATTAGATCTTGTATGAGTCAAATACTATAATCCTCCAATCATAGATTTGTATTTCTTCTGTTCTACTGTAGGAGTCTCATCTATGCTAGATAACTTATGTCTAGTCACCATAGGTGTTCCAACTAGTTTACAATCCTCCATTCCAAATCTTTTCAACAAGTCATTCAAATACTTTGTCTGACTTACAAAGATACCATCATTGTTTTGTGTTATTTGTAATCCCAAAATGTATTTCATTTCACCAATCATACTCATTTCAAATTTAGTATTCATTTGATTAGCAAATTTGTCACTAGCTTCATCTTCTCCTCCAAAGATAATGTCATCAACAAAAATAACTATAACTAACAAACCATTTTCAATTTCTCTTGTGTACAGATTTCTATAAGCTATTCCTTTTATAAATCCCAATTTTAACAAATACTTATCCAGTCTTGCATACCAAGTTCTAGGTGCTTGTTTAAGTCCATATAAAGATTTCTTCAATTTACATACCATGTCTCCTTCTTGAGTTAAAGAAAAACCTTTAGGCTGCTCAATGTAGACTTCTTCTTCCAATTCTCCATTTAGAAATGCTGACTTCACATCCATCTGATACACTTTGAATTTCTTGTAAGTTGCATATGCCAAAAACATTCTTACTGCTTCAATTCTTGCAACAGGTGTAAAGGTTTCCTCATAGTCAATTCCTTCTTGTTGTGAGTAACCCTTACATACCAATCTTTCTTTGTTTCTTACTACTTCTCCTTGTTCATTCATCTTATTTCTAAATACCCATTTAGTTCCAATAATATTCTTGTCTTTAGGTCTAGGGGCCAATTCCCATATCTTGTTCTTTTCAATCTGATCTAGTTCTTCTTTCATAGCATTAGTCCAACTTTCATCTTCCCAAGCTTCATTAGTATTCTTAGGTTCAATTTGAGAAATCAAACATAACTGTTCTTGTGCCTTATTTTGAGTCAAAACTCCTCTTTTGATGCTCCCAATAATCTGTTCAAAAGGATGTTTCCTTAACAAACTCTTGCTAGGTGTCACTATCTCTGATCTCTCTTCAGATGTAGGTTCTTCAATAACTTCACTGTGGATTTCATTCAACAAATCACTTTCAATTTCATAAAACAATTCAGTAGTTCTAGTAATAGGTTTAGGATGAGCTTCTTCATCAAATTCATAATCAAGCATTCTTTCCTAAATTTTGAACTTTTCATCAACTTTAACATTTTCACTTTCAACAATAGTCTTAGTTCTTTTATTGAAACATCTATATGCTTTTCTTTTCAAAGAATATCCAAGAAATATACCTTCATCACTTCTAGGATCAAACTTTCCAATATCATTATCTCTCTTTATATAACATTTGCTTCCAAAAATTCTAAAATACTTAACTGAGGGTGCATGTCCAAACCATAATTCATAAGGTGTCTTGTCTATGTCTACTCTAATTTGTACTCTATTCATTGTATATACTACTGTGTTCATTGCCTCTCTCCAGAATATCTTTGCCAAATTATTTTCAAATAACATAGCTCTTGCTGCTTCAATCACTGATTTGTTTCTTCTCTTTGCAATGCCATTTTGTTCGGGTGTTATAGGGGCTAAATACTTTCTTTTAATTCCATTTTCTTCACAAAATTTGTTAAACTCTCTAGAAGTAAATTCTCCACCTCTATCAGATCTTAAACATTTAATCTTCATTCCAGACTCATTCTCAACTTTATTCTTAACAATCTTAAACTTATCAAATGCTTCAGATTTTTTGTTAAGAAATGTAATCCACATCGTTCTTGTAAAATCATCAACAAGAATCATAAAATACCTTTCTCCATAGAATCCTCTAGTCCTAGTAGGACTGCTCAAATCTGTATGAACAATCTCCAGCTTCTCTGTAGATGTAAACTTCTTACTAGGAAAAGAACTTCTCTTATGTTTAGCCATTACACGTTCTTTGCAAATCATCTTAGTAGGCTTCATAATTTTAGGTAAATCTCTTACTACAAGTGCAGTACTTACTGTCACAATGTTATCAAAGTTTATATGAAAAAACCTTCTATGCCACAATAAAGTGTCATCAATTTTAGTAATCAAACATGTCATCTTAGTAGGATTCAACTAAAATACATTACCTCTGGTTCTAGATCCAGTTCCAATCATATTTCCATACTTATCCTTTATCACACAAGTTTTCTTAGTAAACCAAACTTGATATCCCATATCAACTAACTGTCCAACACTCAAAAGATTATGTTTCAATCCATCCACAAAATAAACATCATCAGTATTAGACTTTCCATCAAGAGTAATAGATCCTATACCTTTAATCAAACAAGGTGCATTGTTTCCAACTCTAACAACTCCTCCATCATATTCATTCAAGTTTATGAACTTTTTCATATCTCCAGTCATATGATGTGAACAACCACTATCTATAATCCAATCAGCTTTCTTTTCAACGTGTGAAACTAAGGCTTTTTCTTCCTTAACATCAGTTTCAGGATTTTCTTCTTTAATTGCTACAAATCTTATGTCATCATTATTTTCAATATCACTTTCACTTAAAGTTCTTTCTATACTAGCTTCAAGATCTTCATCATCAGCATAATAACATTCCTTAGATCTTCTAGGTTTGAAATTTCTTCTATACTTTTTAACTCTCTTAGGACATTTAGATGCAAAATGACCATATTCTTGACAAGTCCAACATTTAAATCTTTTCTTACCATCTGGTTCTCTTTTCACAAGCAAGGCAATACCTTCTTCAATTTTCTTGTCTTCTTCATTTCTAGATCTGCTGCTGCCAGCATACTCTCCACTCACACTGATGCTTCTTGACAAAGTAGGGTGAACACAAAGAGTACTGAATGTTGTCTCCATTCTAGGTAAGTCTCCTGATAATCTTAGGTTCATTTTTGCTGCTTCCAATCTTCCAAGAAGAGTCTCTCTTGTAAATTTTATTGTACAAGGTATCACTTGTTCAATCATCTATGTTGTCTACTTAAATATAGGAGTTAATGTCCATAGAATTTTTGATATCACTTCATTCTCTATCTTTTTTCCTCCACAAGATTTTATACTTGTAATGATCTCTGACATTCTACCAATATAAATTCTAATAGATTCATCTTCCAACATTCTTATATCTTCAAATGCACATATCCAATTATGTAATCTAACTCTTTTTGCATGTTCATCACCTTCAAAAGTAGAGTGTAAAGAATTATAAATTTCATGAGATTTTTTAAATATTTTACCTGACTATACTCATTCTCCAGAAGTGCTGTCAAAATTTCTTCTCTTACAAGGATACACATGAATAGATCTCTCTCTTCCACAGCACATGTTTCAAGATTGTCCTCTTCAATGATAGTCTTATTATTCTTTGTAATCAACCAATAACCTTGTCCTAAACATAGTAGGTGTGTCTTCATCTTTTCTTTCCAGCTGTCAAAATTTACTCCATCAAACTTAGGGCTTTCTTTCCTAAAATTCACCATTTATCTCCTTAAGCTATTAAGCTTCTTTTTCAAGGACCTGCCGCTCTGATACCAATTGTTAGAAAGTAAATTCCACCAAGATAACTGAGAGGGGGGGGGGTGAATGAGTTATCTAATAATTATAACTTTTATCATCTTCAATAGCATTAAACCATATAAGCAATATAATTACCAACCATAGAAAAATATTCATACACAATAACACAATAACACAAGATATGTTGACTGGGGAACCTCTTGATCAAAGAGTAAACCCCGATGGGAATGATGTCCACAAAAGATGCACTAATATGAATATTCCTTGTGAGAGGATGGAATTTTTTAGGAGTCTTATGAAATACATTCAGTACATATGAATCCCTATTAGGAGATTTTGAATCTCTATTAAAAGATTCTAACCTTGTTAAGAGTTATGGAAGACAGAAGGACCCATTGCCCAAACAGCTTCAGGGTAAGATCATTGAACACACTGTCCAAATAATCTTTGCATTGCTCAATAGAATAATATGTTACCTCTTCTCTGACTGTGCCAAAACACACTTACTATTACATCAGATCTCAATTTTAGATCTCTGTACCTCACATGTCTTCCTTCACAAATTCACTTTCACACTTAGCTCTTTTCTTCACTTCATGCATACAGCATCACAACCGCTGCTACCATATCATAATTACACACTTTCACATTACAACTACATACTACTAAATTATAATAAGGAAATACATTCCTTCCTTTATACCACACTCAAATAATTACAAATGAGTCGGCATACAATTACAAAATAAAAGTTTCCACATGCTACACCAAAATTACACAAAACTGTCAGCTTCCAAATTCAATAAATCTTCACTCATGTGACCTCAAAGTCTGCACTATCATCCATGTCGCTATCAATGTGTCTTCAACTTCCCTTTAACTTCACAAAACCAGATTCCATCCCAATTAGGAGATATCATCTGATTTCCACAAACCACTACTCAGGAACACTACCTGAATATTGCTTCCACCAAAATGATCATAACTTCCATGAATCAATGAATTAATATCTGTGCTCTTAACCATAGACATATGACATATCAAAGAGTATAACATCAACATCGCATAGCTCCAACTACAATAACCCATGTGCGCTAATCCAAAATCTATTTACTTCTTTGCAAGTCTTCGGTAAATCACTATGTTGACATCAATGATAATCATAGTCATGAATGCAACAACAACTACTATAGAATGTCTAAAAAACATTTAGCATTCATTACTAATAGTTTTTTCCTATGCATTACCGAAGAAATTGGATGATATAATTACTGAGAAATGGGCTATTGCATTAGACACCGAGAAGAGAAAGAGAGAATGCTCTCTAGTTCGGGCAGCCGCATACTTAAGCTTTGGACAAGTTAGTGAATACTTGACCAAGTACCAAGAAAAATTTATGATTAAGAATAGAGCCTTAATGATCATGGATGACAATGTAGAAAATATGGATATCACTAATGATTCTATATGGACATCAATTCTGAAAGCTGAAGAAAAAGCTGAGCAATAAGCATTTTTGAACCTATCTAAGAAGAGACAAAATTCTAAAGGTAAAGGTATTTACATTGATGAAGGACTAGCAAAGAAATCAAAGAGTACTGGTATATCAGTTACCAAGGCAATTGATATAACCGAGGACAAGGAAGAAATAAAAGTTTCATAGGATGCACCGGATAAAGTTGAAATCCAACTGGAGAAGAAAATTGATGATGATGTACTCATTGTAGACATCACACATGGTGATCCTGATGACCAAGATGATGAAGATGTAAATATTGCACCAAAAAAAAATTGAAGCACTAGACACTGACAGTCTATTTACATCATTATTGAGTGAACTTCCTGTACTTGTCAAAGTAGTAGAAATTCTTTCCCAAGTACAACCCGATGTCTCAGATCCCAAGCAAAACAAAGATACCACAGGGGATCAACATAGAGAGAAACCTATAGAGACATATGAGCCTACACATACAGAGGCACCTTCCACTGAACCAAAGGAAACAAATGAAGCAAAGGACACACAAGAACCAAAGGAAACAAAGGTGATCCCACTAAACACCACAGCTGAGACTCCTACTACAACAACTAAGACCACCACTACCAAGGAGCAGAAGAAGGAAGAACAAGTGCTAACAAGGAAGGACACTTTGAAGACTGGAGATAGATCTATTGCTATCATTGAGAAGAAATCACCCCTAGCACAAAAGAAGAAGAAGAAAGGAAAAGGGTCGGTCACCCTAGATGAAGTGATTATTATACCTGAGTGTGACCCAAGGACCCTAAGCCCTGAGGACTTGAGTAAATATGAGGATTTATGCTCAAGGAAGGTAGTGCAAGAGAAGCTAAAGCAAGAGCACAAACAAAAAGAAGTAAAAAATGATGTACAGGATATCCTCCAATAGGTAGTACCTGAGATACATATTGATGAGGATATGCCTATTATAGATCAACTTACTACACTTGTTGAGAAGATCAATGCCCCGGACACTGATGCAGATAAATGAATTGAAGAAAGGGCTGAATCTAGAATACAACATAAATTAGCAGAGAAAATCAGCCAAGAAGTGGCATTACTTAAGGTCAAATTATCTAAGGTTATTACTAAAACAAAATCCATCACCCAGACAATTTGTCAATACTTATTGAAGCTATGTACTCTAGACACCTTCATTGTTGAAGTCAGTGAAAAGATCAAAAGTTTGGAAGCAGAAATATAGTTGAGTACTAATGCAGCTATCACCGAGCCACATGCTTTCCTAAAGTATATTCACTGAGTTTAGGAACTCCAGCAGTTGATAGTAGATTTGAAGAACCAAGAAGCACACCTGAGAGATCAAGTTACTGAGTTGCAAACCGAACTCATTCCATACTTGAAAATTTTTGAAGCACATATTGTCAAAGCTGAGCTATTAGTTGCAACACCATAAATTTTTGTGTTAGAAAACATATTTGACATGCATGCACAAGTCAGTCTTGAGCACATTTCTCTCACCAAATTGAAAGAGGAATGGAAAACCTCTTGGAGTCACTGAAGAAAACCCATCAGTCAATTTTTGACAAGCTATGAGTATACTACCTCAATTTTGTATTTGGCATTACTATCAAAAAGGGGGAAAACAATGTATCAGATGCTATTATGCCAAATATTATGTACCTGGATGCTATGTATACTATATTACCAAGAGCATGCACCAAGGGGGAGTACTTAGTACTTAGAAATTTTTTTGATGTGTATATGTATATGGCAGAGATATAAGGAGATATAAGTCACATAGAGATTTTTGTCTTTATACATTTGAAGTTTTGATACTAATGCCAAAGGGGGAGATTTTTATCTCTATTGAGCCTTCTAAGGTTGTCATTAGTAACAAAGGTGTGTAAAGATATCAGTCGATTACTTACAATGAGCTAATCGGTAACATAAAGTAGAATAGACTAGTCGGTAAAGTCTATACACCGAGCAATAGACAGTTTACTAAGTACCAGCAAACACTGACATCGACAGATAGTAAACACCAAGCATTGCAGTATACACCAATCAATTTACACAGTGTTTACTCAGGATCACAAGAAATGGCGTAGTGATAAGGAATCGCACATTCTTCTATGAAAATGATTACAATGGTTTGTAAAATATTTTACCAAGATCGAAGAACATTTAATGTAATGATATTCATTAAATACAATGTATATCTTTTTTAATAGATGATCTAGGTTATTATTGTACACCGTAGATCTTAGGGTTATGATTATAGTGTGTAACCTAATTGTGTTAAAGAAGAAAAACATAACACTATATATTTATGTGTTCACATCATTTTTGGAGAGAGAAGATATGTGAATCATGGAGCACTTGAAGCATTTTGCCTATCTTCAAGTCTATCAGTTAACAGAGCATAACTAAGTATAGTAGAATTCAGATTGAGCAAAATTAGCAGAGGCTACCAAGTAGTTTAGAGTAGAGATTCATCACAAGTAAGGTGATATTTTTATCAGAGCTTATAGATCTATAATAGACAATTGAGTTTCAATAGTAGATAAATACATATTTCTTCCTAACAATTGTAATAGAGTTTTTGGATAAAATCTCTTAACAGAGTAGACTTAACAGTCTTATGTAAATCTCTTAACCAAGTGCACACTTCATTAGTGTTGCTAAAATCCTATAACTAGGTAGATCTAGCTGATCTAACATGTCACTCCTAATAGGGTGAGATCACCAAAAGTGATCAAAACTTGTAGCCTTAATAGGCAAACCTTTTCTATCTACAGTAGTGAATAATTTGTGGGTGTCATCCCCACTACAATTTTTACCTTCTAACAAGGGTTTCTGCGTTGCCAAAATACTTGTGTCATGTGAATGTGTTATGGATTTTATGTTATTTACTTACTTATGTTAAGTGGATAAATTATTCATGCAATTAGATTCAAGTTATATTGGTCAGTTATCAATGTTTATAGTTTTAGATCTGAAAGGTTTTACAAGTAAAGTTTTTGAAGGCACTGATTCACCCCTCCCCTCTTAGTATCTATCTCTCCTAATTCCAACATGTAGGAGTATTGTTGATAGAATAGTTTGATTAACTCCTAAAAAATTTTGATAGTTGGAAGCATTCTAGAGAACCAATGAATGGCCACTCCTCCCAGAGATTGAGGGAAGAGATGCATTAGGTAGGTCGGTTCATGCATAAACTCCATGAATTGAGTACAAAATTCTTTGACATGATCTTGAGGATCAGATTTCCCATCATACTTATCATATTTAGGCATTTCCACTCTTTTACAGAATGGTGGCATGTACAAGTCTTTATCAAATGGAAAAGGGCATAGGGCCTCCATGCAGAACTCCTTAGGTTCCTTTTCTTTTTCAAGTTTTTTAAGTTTTACTTGCATGGCATCCATCTTTTTCATCATGGTTGTGATAGGAGTTTCTTCCTCATGTGTAATGATATTTTCAACATTAAATTTTGGAAGAAGTTTAGCTCCTTGATGAGCTAACTCTAGAAAATATGCCTCTCTATCTTCTTTCAAGAAATGCTTCATCATTTTCTTGAATTCATCATCATTTTGGTATCAAGAAATTTTAGAAGGGGTAGGTTCTCTATCCATATCATGTTGAGAATGGGTGCTTTGAGACCCGTGTTGCATCTATCTGTGAGACATGTTAGGAGTTTTAGGACTCCCTGGGATAGTTTGAGGAGGGTTTTGTTGATTACCTCTGTGAGTTGATGGAGGGGGTATGTAACCAGTTTTCAATCAAAATTTTCCAAGACCGTCATCTTTGTAAAGACCAAAATTGTAGAGTTGTTCAAGAGTTGGACCTATGTGAGTAGACAAAGTTGCGGTGTTAAGTGCTTCTCCAGATTTCTTGTGTGAAGAAGCTCTACTTTCCACCATTAACCTTGGGTGAAGCAAAAAAGAAAGATGAAGACAACTGAAGAAAGACCTGATTCAAAAAGATCGAATGACGCTACCTTGTCAAGATTGAATTTATTGAAGATTTGAGAGGACATAAATGAAGGATACTATGCCACAGTAATGTGGGTAGACACCCAACAAATGGCGGGCACGAGCTCACAACACTTAGCCATTTTAGTAACAAGACTGAATTTGAAGATAATTTTGACAAGGTTTTGACACAAGATGAAAAAGACTCAAATCGATAAATCAGAAGGAAAAATTAGACTCAAGAGCTCTCTCTAGGAAAATGAATGAATGTGTTCTAGTTTCTACTCTATTTCTGACATAGTGATTTGTTCGACAAATTCTAGAAACAAACTGTAAAAACTGAGTTTTTGACAATTCTGACAACTTTCTAACAATTTTTCCAAAATTTCTCAAATGACTTTTTGCAGGATCGTACAAAAATGGGTATACTCTAAAATGATAGCTGCAAAGCTCGCATGACAATTGATAGCAGGATTTTATTTTTTTCTTGGTGGAAAAACTCGTACGACACTATACAAGCTATCATACGACAATACAGGGGTTCTAAAATGACAATTACAAAAACTCGTACGACCTTCTAACCTTGTGGGATGACTTTTGACTCTAGAAAGGAATTTTACTTCAGATTTTGCAAATTTTAGGTTTTTAATTTCAGATTGTTTGCAAATTTTCCTATCCAGGTTTGAAGATTATTCTGGGATCATTCATTTTTAGTAACCAAATAGATAAACAAGCATGCAGAATAGCAAGCAATTGATTCCAAGCACGTCTGAAGACAATGAATAGGTGACAAAGCAACCCTATCCATGAACAATCAAGTGACTAGACATGCTAATCCCTAGGAGTGCTAATTGTGTATGTTCCCAAAACAATTTCAATAACACACGTATTCCTAGAAAAATGAAAATTTGGCCTCACTAAGGTTTGTAGTAATGGTCTGACTCTATAACTTTTGTGATCTCAAGAGGGCAAACTCCAATCCAGGTGCACCAGAGTTTTGACATAGTCTGAGAAATTAATCAATCAAGAGCTGTTAGGGAGATCTGATAGCCCAACAAGAGACCACACCTGTGAAGATTTCCTCCATAAGGACATTTATATAGCAGCTATTACTACCATGGAAAAAATGGCTATTACCGCTTGAGGTTTCATCCACATGGTTGACCCAATTAAGGGAATGTCCAGTACAGTTAACCCTCTCTAAAGGTGACTCAAAAAAGATACCACATGGAGACTGGTTCCAGATTCAAGGATCTGAGTTTCTGATACTACCCAAAAAGGGAGTAGAGCATAGTTCTCTAGCCTTTTCACTTTTAACCAAGATAAAGTAGATAGATTAATCTGACACGCTAAGACCAAGATTATCTCACAAATATCTATGAAGTCAACAGCTTATGATCTATCAACCCCTCTAGAGAGAGAATATATCAATCAAAAGTTGAAGACACATGAATCTAGTAGAACGTGAGACTCTCTCAGTAAACTCCCTACCTACAAGGGGATCCTTCATTAAGAAGAGCTTTGCATGCATGAACAAGTGGAAGAAACCCACTCTCTCAAGATCATCCATAAATGGGCCTATGTACTATGTGTAACAGATATGCAAAAAGCAAATCTATGTTCATTTTATAGCCCAAAATGAAGTATGTGATATGAAAGCAAGAAAAGTCACACAAGCTTGACACGTGAGAGTTTGTTTTATGTCCAAATTGAAGTGTTATCAAATTGTAGTAGAATACCTAAATTCCTCACAACATGTTTAGTATATTTTACCTATTTTAGCAATTTAGTTGCACTTTTTCCAATTAGATTCAGCAAATATCAATAAAAAATAGGGGATTTCAATTGTTAGGGTTAGCTGTTAGTCCAAATCTGAAAAAATTATGAAATGACAATTGAATCCTGGAGTCAAAACTTGTACGATAGTGGGTTAACTTCTAGACGATAATCGGGAAACTCGTACGACAATGGGTGTCTTCTCATACGACAATATAGCTCCCAAATGATAATGTGTACCTTCTGATACAAGCCTCGATAGAATCAACTATCGTACAACATTGGGTTCTTCTTGGTATGACTTTTTTCAGAAAGTCATACGAAAAATGTACGGACAGAAAATAAAAGATCGCAGCTTGAACTAGAAAATGACAAGAAATTGATAGAAATTGAATGGAAACCCATTTTAGGGCCCCATGGTGGGCACCAAAAATGTGTGTGTAAATTTTCTACCTAGCTGTAGACACAACACTTCAGTAAAACCTTAGAGGTTAGCAAAAATTGAAATCTGACAAATAATTGAAACTATGCTAACCAGGCGATTTAATATCTTCTAGTAGGTGCGAGTATCATATTCTCAGATTGGAATTGAGATCAGTGACAATGCAACACCTAGATGAAGGATTTGAATGCAAAATATGATAGACTATATGAATACAAATTATTCTATATTTTTGTATTTTCTATGTAATAATATGAGAAACTGTATGAATCTAAGCTACATGAATGAAATTGAGATTGAATGTAGATTTAATCTAAGAATGCTATAAATGAGTATGAAAACTATGGTACGAAACTATGCAAAAGCTAAATGATCAACTACGAAAGATCTCACAAATCGCCTATCGCAAGTGCTTAATCCTTCAATCGCCAATTCGCCAGAGTAATTGTGCAAATTTGAGTGTTGATGATTATGAAGAGCTGAGCCTTGGTTTTATAGAAATCCAAGGCTTTGAGGATGCATGAGAAAAGCCATAAGTCACTCTTGATAAACTTAGGTTTATTTTTGAGTTATCAGGAAATAAGAAATAATTAACTCATAAAAATCATGCAAAAGCAGTTTTTATCTCAAAATAGAGTTTTAGATAAAATTTTAACTCATCATCAGATGTTGAGTCTAATTTTAAAATTGATTGTTGATTTCTAGTTGACTACTTTTCTGATTGTGCATGATTTAATTATAAATTAATTTAAAAATAAAGTGATTTATTCTCAACTTAACTGATTTTTGAATCAAAATAATTGATTTATGGGTTAATCAATTATTAAATCAAACTTTATCCAAAAACTATATTATTAAAAATTGACAACTGACATTGATTAATTAAATAAGAATTTAATCAATTAGTCATAAGATTTTAGATTTTATTGTCAAAATAATAATACAATTTAGGAATAATTTAATTAAATCCAATTAAATAATTAAGTGACAATATTAAATTTGATTAATTAAATATTTAGAATATTCAATTAATCAAACTTTAGGATAAATAGAATTTGTCGCCAAATAATCATTAAATCAAAAGATAAATAGGATAAATAGGAATATTATTAGGAATATTCCGCGATACAGAATTTAGGATAAAATCAATTAAAATTCAATAATGTGCAGATGTGCCTTAGGTTAGGACTTTGATGTCGATTTCATTCGAATTGAAGATGTAGGAGGTTAATGAACCTACAACCCATTTTTGGGGTATTACACTTGTAGACACCTAAAAATCCTTTAGAAAATAAAGTATTTTTATTTTCTGAAAAATCCCTAATGACATCATCATTTATTAATTAATTAATTTATTTATTTATTTATTTATTTTTATGTCATTAAATCTCTTTACCTTAATTTAAAATATTTAATTAAGAAATCCCTCCCAAAAATGTTTAAATCTTATTTTAACATTATTCCCCTATTTATTAATTATTTAATTAATAAATTGACCAAAAAATTCCAAAATAAATAATTAATTTATTTTTTGCCCAAAACTTGGCCAATTTCCTTAAGACCACTAACCTCTTCCAGAATCTTCTAATCCTTCTTTAATTTCAATTAAAGGCTAATCCCCTCTTTTCCTAACCCTAATCCCAACTCAAAATATTTAATTAAGATTAAATATCTAATCCTCATATTTATTAAATTCATTTTAATAAATATTCTCAAAACCTAAACCATGGAAATAAATAAATCTTTATCTATTTCCTAAAATTCATATTTATCCTAAGGAAATTCTAGACTCTTCTAGAAAGTCCTAATCCTAATCCTAATCCTAATCCCCCCCCTAATCCTGTCACATTCCCTAACCAAGGTTAGCCAAATCCTAAGCTTAACCCAAAGTCAACAAACTTTTAGAAATTTCTCTTACATGCATTAAGTGCATTTAAGGCCTCCTTATCCCTCTTACATGCATTTATCATGCATTTAAGAAGCCCCTCACCCCTTTCTTACACCCTTTGACCTTAGGCACATTTCCCAAATTGTGCACATTCCTCCCATCTTTCAACCCAATGCCCTTATGACACTTGTCATAAGGAGGTGGCCCCTAACTAGCACAATCCATGTGCTCCCCTTTGAATGAATCTTGGCCTCTCTTAAGGATTTTGATCCTGGCCACTCATTCCTCCTTCCCAAATCCTATAAATGCTCCTCATTTCCAAGAGCAAAATAATCCATTCACCTTTCATTTCAAGCATTGTATCATGCCCATTTAGCTCTAGACTTAGCATAATCATCTTAATTTAGCTTACTTTCAAGCATTTTAGCTCATCTTAATATAGCAATAATGGATTAACCTAGTTTCTTCCATTGTTTTGCATAAGCATAGCATCATCACATCTCTATTTGGCTTAAAATCAATCTTAGCATAAACATCATGTAGCTTAATCTTCATTTCAGCATCATTTGATCCTTGAGGCCTTAGGGGAAAATCAGGTGTTCTATACCTATTTTGTGTCATTTATGGGGTTTTTATGGATCTCAATCCATCCTAAAATGCATAAGGAACATGCTCCAAGTGCTTAGAGAGCACACCCACATCCCCTTAAGCAAGAGCAAATCAAACAGTGCTTGGGTGCACCTATTTAAGCTCAATCTGAGGTGGCTTAGTTTAGAGTTTTACTTGTTTTTGATTGATTTCATGCTAAACTAAAATCTAATCTTTGTTTGGTTTGAGTCTTTCAAAATAGGTATCCTCAAAAGCCTTGTCCACATTCTGGCACACCCAGTGGGACCTAAACCCACAATCACTTGATTATATCATGCTTTGTATTCTCATATTTACAAGGAAATAGATGAAATGTCACCTATACGAAGTTCAGTCATGCCTAGACACAGTTCAGTCATGCCTACAAAGAGTTTGATCACGCCTACGAGCTTTGTATCGACACCTATGTTCTAAAGATTTCCATCCTCGACAACTTCTATTCTGTCTAAACTTCTTTTCTATCACCTGTAACAAAAGTAATCACGCCTGTAAAATAAGCATTCATGCCTCCACGTATAGAAGTCTCACGTGTAACCATTTCATTATCGCCTGTCAGCATTTCATTATCACCTGTAAAAATTTCATTGTCACCTACGCCTGTTTAAGTGTCGCTTAGGCTTTTTTTTTTACTATCGCTTGTACACAACTTGCTGTCACCTGTGAATTTTTTTGACTGTCCCCTATGCATGTTTCGTTGTCACCTGGAATCATTTCTCTATCGCCTGTGCAGACTTCTCTATCGCCTGTAATCATTCCGCTGTCACCTTGGCATTTTTATTTGTCGCCTGTAATCAGTTCGCTACCGCCTGGGAGTTTTTTTTGGTGTCGCCTGTGCATTTTCCAGTGTCGCGTATTAGCTGGACAATGTCGCTGTCGACAATTTTTTTTCCTTGAATTTTTCTTAGATTCATAAAAAGAAAAGGTCAAACAAATCTTGAATGAAACTAAGGAAAAGAACTCAGGTCCTAAAAGTCATTATCATTTTGAAAATCAAACACAATCTTGAATGATCTAAATTGGAAAGAACAAACATCTCTATTCCCTCCTTTTTAATTCAAGCAAAGTGCAAATTCAATCTTGAATGCCTAGACAAAACAAAGCACTTCAAAGTTCTAAATCAACACAATAATTCAATCTTGAATGCCCAAGTCAAAGCAACTGCAAATGCTCAAAAGTCTTTTGGAAAAAGAACAAATCAAAGCCTAAACACTTGTGTCTTCAATTGTTCAAATTCAAACATCACTTAATCAAATTGGGAAAAAGAATAACTTGCTTGATGTGCAATTAGGAGCTTTACTTTTTTTTGTAAATCCTGTTAAAGTAAGCAACGTAGAACATTTGGACTCGGACAAGTTCACTTGTTCTACTTTTAGCAAGGCCTGTCCAGGGAGAAAAGCACTTCCTCCTTGGAGAATGACCTCAAACTGGTATCCCCCTTGGTTGGTATATAAATAAAGTGAAGGCAAAAAGTACTCACTTATATCTCCTAATCCATGGGCGTTTTGTGCCAAATGCAAATGTCTGGGGACAGGTAAATATTCCTCCCTGAGCATTGTTGGCTAGGCTCTTAAGTGAGTCACAGGTGGTCAGCATAATCGGGTATGGAGACTCCATGAAACTATTAAAAACTTGATAAAATAGAGGCTACCCTATCTACATCTGAAAGTATCAAAATCCTTGTGCAAGGACCGATTCCAAGGGGTTTACTGGGTCACCTCAAGATTACTCACCATTTGTATTCCCTTCTAGGGGGTACCAAGCTATGGGCAAGTGATTTTGATACTCACCTTTCTTAGGTAGATCTGTTTGAAGTGCTTGAAAGTCAATACTCCATGAAAACATTGTTGGAACATACACTTTTAAAGCTTTATCAGAGTTAGTTATCTTGTTTGTATCCCACAAGGTTGCTTTGTCCCTTGTGGAGATTTCTTTTCCAAAAATCTTTGTTGAAATCTATCCTTTGCCATTGGGGAACATCAAACTGATCAACAAACCTGGTTCGAGATACTCAAAACATTTTGCAGAGAACCCCTTTGGAATTAGATATCCAAAAGAACCTTTTTTGTCTCAAACCAACTTATCAAAATTTCCCCAAGTTATGCCAAATTTGATCAAACATCCGAAAGCTAAGTTGCCCAAATCCAAAGCTTATCAAGAGAAGAAAGTTGCAGAAAGAAACCTTAAGAGCCATCAATCCTCTATCCAAGCAACCCAAGCAGAAGAAAAATATCAAGGAAAGCTTGATAATATTGGCTATAACGCAAGAGTCAAAAAGTTTGCCTACCGATTCTGAGTGAACCATCGCTACATCAATCTTGAAAGAGAAGATTAGATAGGATCCATGACATGTCCATTCTACCTTCAGATCTCAAAATCCTATCTCGATAGTCCTTCATCCTAGTCTCATCCTAGTTTCATCTCCGCATCATCACCAAATCTTTAGTTGCATTCTAGAGTCCTTAGCTGCATTCACCATCATCTTCCTAGCAGCATCATAGATCATCCATCTCAATTGCATTTGCATCATCCTTTTAGAGAAAGCATTGTTCCATCATCCTTCACCATCTTTCCATCAGCAATCCACAATCAGAGTCCCATATCCTTCATCCAAATCCAGCATCCAATATCCAAATCAGAATCCACCATCCTTTGCACCAAATCCAAAGATCCAAATCCACAAGCACTTAGTGTTCAAAACCTTTGAGTTGTTTCCATCCCTTATCCCAAATTAGAAATCATTCCCTTTTTTGATAGAGCATTGTCTAAAGGAAATCCAACTTGTCCTTGCATAGCCTCATCATCTCGAGCAAGAGATTGGCTTGTATTGATAAGAATCCAATTGATCGAAGATCATTAGTCTATCCTAGGTTGGCCAAATCCTATCACTGATCCTCCATTGGGAAAAATAGCAGCTCATTGTTGACACTTAGTAGTCTTCCACCAGCATCCCACTAATCCTCCACCCAATCTTGACCCAAATCAGAGCATCCCATCAAACCTCCATCATCACCAAGCTTTTTTACCAATCTGCCACCATCTCCCATCAATCTTCCACTATCCTTGATCCAAATCCAAGCATTTCACCAATCCTTGCATTTTCATTCTATAAATTCATCATCCTTAGAAGTTTCTTAAGCTTGCATCTATCATTATTTAGAATATTTTAGGAAACATCTTGCATTCATCTAGCATCTACATTTCCATGCCTGTCGAGACAAGATTTGGATCTAGGAAGCGAAGGAACATGAATCCTTATCCAATCACCAACACATCTGATCCCAACATTTTTACTAGTGCGATGGTAGCCTATGATCCCCAAATACAAACTAGAAATACATGGAATGATCCCAATATCCCCTCAGCTCCTCTGGCAATAGAAACATTTGTGAATCATCCAGAGAATCCACCACTAGTCAATACACTCATGGCCCAAAACCAGAAAAGCATGTTCACTAACTTTTCACAGGCATAGACTTCCATTCCACCACATCTCCATTTTCGCATTCCCATAAGCACTATCCAAATCTCAGCACAAGTATACTCTCCATTCATCCAACCGTTCCTTGATCCAACCTTGCAAACATCACAAGAAACCTCCACCATTCCTCTTATTTTGCAAGGAAGCTTTGCCAGTCCTATAACACAAGCTATAACACCATCTACTCAATTCTCTATCATAGGTACTATATCATCCGACACGGCCACCCAAGCTCTTAAACAAATCCAACGCTTGTCCCAGAATCAACTCCCACCTCTTACGCAAACCTTTGCACAAGAAGTTCTTCCATCTTCCATAGGCCAAGCAACTCCTTTCACTCCAGGAGGGATGCAATCACCTTTCCCCTTCACTTCACAAGCTTCCACATCCACACCTTTTGTGCCAGGAGGGACGTAATCATCATTTCCTTTCAATCCCCAAGCTTCAACATCCACACCCTCATTTCAGGGGTCAATGAAATCGTTCCCCTTTCAACCCTCTACATTATCTACTCCAGGGGTAGCACAATCATTCCCCTTTCAAAAATAGAAAACTTCCACATCACCCTTTTCATGGAGAACGCAAGCGTTCTCTTCATTTCCCCCCCAACAAGCATCTACCCAAGCACAATCCCTTATTCCTCTAAATTCTATCCTTGGGCATCTTATTTTCTTGTCTTTGACGCCATGCCACTTGCGGCATCGCATCAAAGAGGGGCAAAATGTAGACACCTAAAAATCCTTTAAAAAATAAAGTATTTTTATTTTCTAAAAAATCCCTAATGACATCATCATTTATTAATTAATTAATTATTTAATTAATTTATTTATTTTTGTCATTAAATCTCTTTACCTTAATTAAAAATATTTAATTAAGAAATCCCTCCCAAAAATATTTAAATCTTATTTTAACATTATTCCCCTATTTATTAATTATTTAATTAATAAATTGACAAAAAAATCTCAAAATAAATAATTTATTTATTTTTTGCCCAAAACTTGGCCAATTTTCTTAAGACTACTAACCTCTTCCAGAATCTTCTATTCCTTCTTTAATTTCAATTAAAGGCTAATCCCCTCTTTTCCTAACCCTAATCCCAACTCAAAATATTTAATTAAGATTAAATATCTAATCCTCATATTTATTAAATTCATTTTAATAAATATTCTCAAAACCTAAACCATGGAAATAAATAAATCTTTATCTATTTCCTAAAATCCATATTTATCCTAAGGAAACTCTAGACTCTTCTAGAAAGTCCTAATCCTAATCTCCCCCCCCCCTAATCCTATCACATTCCCTAACCAAGGTTAGCCAAATCTTAAGCTTAACCCAAAGTCAACAAACTTCTAGAAATTTCTCTTACATGCATTAAGTGCATTTAAGGCCTCCTTATCCCTCTTACATGCATTTATTATGCATTTAAGAAGCCTCTCACCCCTTTCTTACACCCTTTGACCTTAGGCACATTTCCCAAATTGTGCACATTCCTCCCATCTTTCAACCCAATGCCCTTATGACACTTGTCACAAGGAGGTGGCCCTAAACTAGCACAATCCATGTGCTCCCCTTTGAATGAATCTTGGCCTCTCTTAAAGATTTTGATCCTGGCCACTCATTCCTCCCTCCCAAATCCTATAAATGCTCCTCATTTCCAAGAGCAAAATAATCCATTCACCTTTCATTTCAAGCATTGTTATCATGCCCATTTAGCTCTAGACTTAGCATAATCATCTTAATTTAGCTTACTTTCAAGCATTTTAGCTCATCTTAATATAGCAATAATGGATTAACCTAGTTTCTTCCATTGTTTTGCATAAGCATAGCATCATCACATCTCTATTTGGCTTAAAATCAATCTTAGCATAAACATCATGTAGCTTAATCTTCATTTCAGCATCATTTGATCCTTGAGGCCTTAGGGGCAAATCAGGTGTTCTATACCTATTTTGTGCCATTTATGGGGTTTTTATGGATCTCAATCCATCCTAAAATGCATGCCAAAATGTGGATAAGGCTTTTGAGGATACCTGTTTTGAAAAGACTCAAGCCAAACAAAGATTAGATTTTAGTCTAAGCATGAAATCAATTCAAAACAAGGAAACTCTAAACTAAGCCACCTCAGATTGAGCTAAAATAGGTGCACCCAAGCACTGTTTGATTTGCTCTTGCTTAAGGGGATGTGGGTGTGCTCAGCCTAGCAAAACACCTTCACCACAGGAATGCCTTCCATGGGTTTTTTAAAACCACCATTCATGTCCCAAACACCCATCACATCTACCTTCCCGGTATCCACTACAACACAACTCCCACCTCACACTGGTCCTTGTTGGGGTCTCACTCAAGAAGACATGAAAGCCTTTGGAATACCAACTTACTCTCCTACATCTGTATTTGCAAACCAACAAGCCACCTTCTCACAAGTAGCACAACAGCAACCATCTCAACCTCCACCAACCTCATCCTTCATGAGCTATCCATTCCCAACACCTAGTGCCTTTCAGCAAGTTCCTCCACCTTAATAGAAAAGTTCATCCCATTTCGCAAGTTATCTTGCCCAGTCACCCTTTTCTTCGGGCTTCCCTACATCAGTTCCACCCTTAAGCAATATGGGAATGCACCCGACTTGTATCAATCAGCCACAGAGCCAAGTTCAACAAGGACCATCTTTCCAACAAGTTGCATCATTCTACCAGCCACCCCCATAGTAACCATACTTCCAGTCACAGTAACAAACCCCCATCATTCCCCAACAACAACAAGTTTCCTCCTATCAGTCACAGCAGCAAGTCCCGGTCATCCCACAACACCAGCAAGCAGTCTCATATCCACCACCACAATATCCCCCTATGCTAAGTGGGAAGCCATGAAGAATGCCCTTAAAGAGCTTCAAACCGGTACTGAGAACAAAACTTACAAGTTTGAGGAGGTGTGTCCTTATCTGTTTGACCGATCCATTACTGCTATACCTTTCCCTAAACACTTTGAGACACCTAAGTTTGATAAATATCAGGGGAAAGGATATCTAGTCAATCATATTAAAGAATTCTATATGGCGTGCCAAGAAGTGGCTTACAGTGATAACTATCTCTTACGCTTATTCCCCAAAAGCTTGGGAGGAACTGTTGTTGAATGGTTCTACAAAATACCCTGTGGGACTATCACAACCTTTGCTGAACTTTCTGAGAAGTTCATTGCCCAGTATGCCCACAACGTTGAGAATGAGTTGACCTCATTAGATCTCTGCAACTCAAAATAGAAAGATGGAGAAAGCCTAGCAGAATACTTGCAACGATGGTAGAACCTTACTACCAGGTTATCATACCAGCCACCTGAAAAGCATTTGACCAAAATCTTTATTGATAATCTGCATCCTAAGCTATCCCATTTCATCAGGATGAATTGTCTCCAATCCTATCAAGATATCAAGAGCAAGGGGATAGGTATTGAAAAGGCCCTCCTAGATGAAGGCACAATATGACACTTCAAAAATGATGCCCAAAAACCCAGCAATGATAAATCTCGTTACTGGAATCGTAACAAGAACATTGTTACTGATGGAGCCACTGACACCAAGCATGTCCAATTTTTTGTGGCTAGTCCTCCATCAACTCCTGCATACCAACAACAACAAGTGCCCATCCATCAACAACCTCCTAAAGTCCATCAGCAACCCACGCAACAATATCATTCTCAAAATAATCAGTAGAATTATCAGCAACCAACCCATCAAGCTTATCAAGGTAATCCAAACAATCAAGTCAATGTCCTCAATATTGCTCCCAAGAAGAACAAACCCAGAGCTCAAAATTATCCAAAGAAGACCTTCACACCACTGGGTGAACCTTTGGATGTTATATTTCATTGAATGGCCAAGGCCAACTTGATTACATATCCACCAATTCAGCCAGTTGATGATACCACTCCCAAACCTGATTGGTACAAAGATCACAAGTACTATGATTATCATCATGTCAAAGGATACACTACCCTGAAGTGTATGAGACTCAAAAACTATATCCAAGATCTCATTGATCAAAAAGAGATTCAAGTAGATAAACCCGCTCAAGCCTAGCCAAATGCCAATTTGCAAATTTATCAGAATGTGTTCCCACAACACAATGCTGGGAACAACTAAACTAAAGCCAATCATCCCCAGAACCATGGAAAAGGCAAGCAAGAAGATCACACTACTACCTATATCAATTATGACAATATTGTTGGATGTATAAACCAAGTTGAGCCCACAGTCAATACCATCCATGTCAGAGGAGTAGACAGTCAATGTGTTGTTACCACCTATAGAGGTCGGATAACTATTACTAGTGCCCAACCAAGGCCAGCACATAATGCACACAATGCGCAGTAGAACCTCATAGAACATCTGGGGAACACACCAGCCCAAATATCCATCTTGGACCTTCTTCACACCTCACCTCTCCATTAGGACATCCTTAACCAAGCTCTCAAAGGACATGTCCCCACAGACATTAATACCACCTAGTTTGAGACCCTTGTGGGACATCTATCCACAACCTGTGCTTTATCCTTCAAAACATCTGACATACCAGATGTTGCACCTAACCATACTCTCCCTCTTCACATTGCCATCATGGTCAGAGACTTTTCCATCAAACAGATCTTAATAGATAATGGCTCAGCCCTGAACTTGTGTACTTTGAAATTCATTCAGCAGATTGGGTTCACCCAGGCTGATATAGCACATGAACTAATCACTATCAAAGCCTATGACAATTTGGAGCGTACTTCTGAAGGTACCATTACTTTTCCCATTCAGCTAGGCCCAGCAACACAAGATACTATTTACCATGTTGTTGATCTTGACTTACCATTTAATATCCTCCTAGGCCAACCATGGATTCATTCCATTAAGGCTGTACCATCTACTTACCATCAGTGCATCAAATTTCCACATCAAGACACTGAGGTTACCATCCATGCTAACCCCCAACCCTTCACATACTATCATGTGATGGAAGCATCATTCCCTCACTCCACTCATTGTCCTAGAACTGACATTGGTACTTCTATTGCTAGCTCATCCCAATCCCATTGCGATCCAGAAACCATCCTCGCCTCCACCCTTTCTTTCATCAAGATCGATAACAAGGGTTGTGGTGAATATAGCCTACATAATGCATTTTCCATAGGGGCCCTCCCACATGATCCACATACCCAAGGGCGCCCGAGTCACCAAAGCAAGCCTATTGAAGAGCATCATAAAATCAAGAGAATGTGACCTATGACTTTTGAAACCCATGGCACATTAAATAGTCAAGAAATGGATCCTAACATTAATAGGTGGTTATACAAAGATCCCCCACCACCTGACAAACAACTTCTTGGCTACTTCAAAGATAAATACCCACAATCACACAAGTACACTACTGAGCAATGGAACTACCAAGGTGGTGGTCTAGGACCACAAGAAGGTGGAAGCAAAGAGTTAATTACAGCATCCAAGAACTCACAACATCAGGGTCTTGGCTTAAATACCCCTCACCTACATATACAAGGGCCCAATACCGCAACTGGGGGCACCAACATGACTAGCATTCCCCTCTTAAATAGCCAAGATGACCTCATAGAGATCGAAGACATCCCTAAAGAGAAAGAAATTAGATCCTATGATGATATCTTTGATGATGACACCCTCCTGAGGACTTCTATCCTCCAAAAAATTTCCATCAATCTCATAGAACTTCCCCTCATTCACCCTCAACTCATAGACTGGGACCAACCAAGCATTGCACACATCGATGAGTTCCAAATCATGGAAGCACTCCTAGAATTCATGGGGGCATCAGGCCCACACTCAGTTCAGGATTTAGAGTCAGCTCACATCTATAAGCTTGACCTAGAAGGATGTTAGAAAGTAAAGATCCCCAAGATAACTAAGAGGGGGGGGTGAATCAGTTATCAGATAATTTATCCATTCAATAGCTTTAAACAATATAATCAATGTACTGATCAACCATAGAAAGATAATCATACACAATTGCACAATAACACAAGATATGTTAACTAGGGAACCTCTTGAAAAGAGTAAACCCTAGTGGGAATGATGCCCACAAAATGATGCACTAATATGAAAGTTCCTTGTTAGAGGATGGACCCTATTAGGAGTCTTATGAAATACATTTAGTACATATGAATCCCTATTAGGAGATTTTGAATCCCTGTTAAAAGATTCTAACTTGGTTAAGAGTTTATGGAAGACAGAAGGACCCACTATCCAAATAGCTTCAAGGAAAGATCTCTGAACCCACTATCCAAAAGATCTTAGAATTATTCAATAGAATAATATGAAATATGTTACCTCCTTTGTACTGTGCCAAACTACACTCTCTTCTACACAAGATCACAATTCCAGATCTTTGTACTCACAAGTCTTCCTTCATCACTGAATTAGCTCTTTTCTTCACTTCGTGCATATATTCAAATCACAATCTTCATAGTACACATTACAATAAGGATAAAATTCCTTCTTATATACCAAACTCAAATAATTACAAATGAGTCGGTCCTCTATTACAAAATAATAAATTCTACACGCTACACATAGAATTCACATAAAATTGTCGACTTCTAGTTACTGTAACTTTCTCCAAACATGTCTTCAAAGTTTTCACTATGAACCACATCATCATTAATGAGTCTCCAACATCCCTTTAACTACGCAAAATCAGATTCCATCCCAGCTAAGAGATATCCTCCGATTTGCAAACATCGCTACATAGAAACACTGTCTAAACACTGCTTTCACCAAAATGCTCATAACTCTTACAAACGAATGAATTTGTTTTTGCGTTGTTAACCATAGGTTAATAAAACACCAAATAACATACCATCAATTACACATAATCCAATCTGCAATACAACATGTGTGCAAAACAAAATTGTACCTATTTTCCTACTAATATCCATAATATCACTGTGTTGACATCAATGACAATCCAAGTCATGAATGCAACAACAACTACTACAGAATGACTGCCAAAATACTTTGCATTCATTCCTAACAATCTCCCCCATTGGCATTGATGGCAATATAGATGAAAAACATCCAATGTTCCAAAAATCCAATACTGCAACATCACTACAAAATATCAAATCAAATCTTGCTTTGTTTTCCTATTCAGCTCTCTCATACAATCCACAATGTTTTTCATGTATATCTCTCCCCCATTGACATCAATGATAGAAATTCCATCACTAATTCAAGAACAACTTAATGTCAAAAGACACTTTTTAGAAAAATACAATAACAAGAGTCCTCATGACTCAGCTCATAAACTCCCCCATAGAGGAAGTTCCAACATCCAATCCAAAAGAAAGATAGGGCTCATATACCACTAGCTGGATGTAATCATCTGCATCAATTCTCAAAAATAGGTTGGTGCATAACCCCAAGCATACCTCTTAGACACACAAATGTATCCTTAGGTAAAGGCTTTGTAAATATATTTGCTATCTGCTCCTTTGTACTTATGTACTCCAATCTTACTTCTTTTTCTACAACTTTCTGTCTTACAACATGATACTTGATCTCAATATGTTTAGTCTTAGAATGTAAAATAGGATTTTTTGACATATTCACTATACTGGTGTTATCACAATGTATAACAACAGGCTCATCAAACTTTATTCCAATATCTTTCAACATTTGCTTCATCCAAATAATCTGATTATAATTATTTGTTGCTGCAACATATTCTTCTTCTGCTGTGCTTTGTGAAGTATAATTCTACTTCTTACTTAGCCAAGAGACCAATTTGCCTCCAAGAAAAAAGGCTCCACCACTGGTGCTTTTCTTGTCATCAACGCTACCTCCCCAATCTGCATTAGTATAGGTACATAAGGTAAAATCATCAGAATTCTCATACCATAATCCATAATCCATTGTTCCTTTCAGATATCTCAGTATCCTCTTTACTGCTGCATAATGTGATTCTCTAGGTTCTGCTTGAAATCTTGCTACAATCCCCATTGAATGTGCTATATCAGGTCTTGTATGTGTCAAGTCTGTAATCCTCCAATCATAGATCTGTACTTTTTCTGCTCAACTGTTGGTGTCTCATCTTTGCTAGATAACTTATGTCCGGTTACCATAGGTGTTCCAACAGGTTT
Source organism: Chamaecyparis obtusa (assembly GCA_027943335.1). Lineage (NCBI taxonomy): Eukaryota > Viridiplantae > Streptophyta > Pinopsida > Cupressales > Cupressaceae > Chamaecyparis > Chamaecyparis obtusa. The sequence goes on from BSBK01001771.1 coordinate 1,778,061, forward strand.
AGAATCTTCCATTCCAAATCTTTTCAATAATTCATTTAAATACTTAGTCTGACTTACAAATATACCTTCCTTGCTTTGTGTTATCTGTAATCTCAAAAAATATTTCATTTCTCCAATCATGCTCATCTCAAATCCATTCTTCATTTCATCTGCAAATTTGTCACTAGCTTCATCTTCCCCTCCAAAGATAATATCATCAACAAATATAACTATAATCAAAAAACCATTCTCAATTTCTTTTGTGTATAAGTTACTATCTATTGTTCCTTTTATAAATCCCAATTTCAATAAATACTTATCCAATCTTGCATACCAGGTTCTAGGTGCTTGTTTTAATCCATATAAAGCTTTCTTTAACTTACATACCATATCTCCTTCTTGTGTCAAAGGAAAATATTCAGGCTGCTAAATGTAGACTTCTTCTTCCAATTCACCATTCAAAAATGTTGACTTCACATCCATCTGATACACTCTGACTTTCTTGTAAGTTGCATATGCTAGAAACATTCTCACTGCTTCAAGTCTGGCCACAGGTGCAAAAGTTTCTTCATAGTCAATTCCTTCTTGTTGTGAATATCCTTTACATACCAATCTTACTTTGTTTCTTATCACTTCTCCTTGTTCATTCATCTTGTTTCTGAATACCCACTTTGTTCCAATCACATTCTTGTCTTTAGGTCTAGGGACCAAATTCCCATGTCTTGTTTTTTTCAATCTGCTCTAGTTCTTCTTTCATAGCATTGATCCAATGTTCGATTTGAGAAATCAAACATACATGTACCTTATTTTGAGTCAAAACTCCTCTATCTAAACTTTCAATAACTTTCTCAATAGGGTGATGTCTTGAAGTATACCTGTTAGGTGTCATAGTTACTGATCTTGTTTCAATTGTAGATTCTTCTCTACTTTCTTCTCTATTTTCTTCTCTATTTTCTTCTTTGTTTTCTTCTTTGTCTTCTTCAATATGACTTTCATTTAGCAAATCACTGTTAGTTTCAAAAAATAATTCTGCATTTTCAATGTTAGGCTGAAGTTGTGCTTCTCCATCAGATTCATAATCAAGCATTCTTTCCTGAATTTTAAACTTTTCATTTCACAAAAAGTGTTAAACTCTCTAGATGTAAATTCACCACCTCTATCAAATCTTAGACACTTAATCTTCATTCCAGATTCATTCTCAATTTTTCTTTTCATGATCTTAAATTTATCAAATGCTTCAGATTTTTCTTTCAAAAATGAAATCCACATCATTCTTGTAAAATCATCAACAAGAATCATAAAATACCTTTCACCATAGAATCCTCTAGTCCTAGTAGGACCACTGAAGTCTATATGAACAATCTCCAACTTCTCTGCCAAAGTGAACTTCTTATTAGGGAATGACCTCCTTTTCTGCTTTGCCATCATACATTCTTTGCAAATCATGTTAGTAGGTTTCATAATTCTAGGTAAATCTCTTATTGCAAGTGTAGTGCTCACCTTGACAATATTATCAAAGTTTATATGACAAAACCTTTTATGCCATAACCAACTATCATCAATCCTAGTTATCAAACATGTCATCTTAGTAGGATTCAACTGAAATACATTACCTCTAGTTCTGGATCCTTTTCCAATCAGATTTCCATCTTTATCTTTTATCACACAAGTTTTCTCAGAAAACCAAACTTGATAACCCTTATCAGCTAATTGTCTAACACTTAGTAGATTATGTCTTAATCCATCAACAAAGTAAACATCATCAATGTTAGTCTTTCCATCAAGAGTAATAGATTCTATACCATTAATCAAACAAGGTGCATTGTTACCAACTCTAACAATTCCTCCATCATAATTATCTAACTTAACAAACTTTCTTTTATCTCCAGTCATATGATGTGAACAACCACTGTCTATAATCCAATCATATTTCTTTTCAACTTGTGAAACTAATACTTTTTCTTTGCTTTTATCAGATTCAGAACTTTCATCTTTAATTGCTACAAATCCTATTTCCTCAAAGTTATCATTATCACTGTCACTTAAATGTTTTTCAATTCCTACTTCAAAATCTTCATCATTTGCATAATAAGATTCCTTAGATCTCCTAGGTTTAAAGTTGCTTCTATACTTCTTAACTCTTTTAGGACATTTAGATGCAAAATGACCATATTCTTGACAAGTCCAACATTTAAAGATTTTCTTACCATCTGGTTCTCTTTTTACAAGTAATGCAATACCTTCTTCAATCTTCTTATCTTCCTCAGATCTACTACTACTAGCATAATCTCCATTCACACTAGTACTTCTTGTAGGTCTGATGCTAAGAGCATTGAATGTTGTCTCCATTCTAGGTAGCTCTCCTGATAATCTCAAGTTCATCTCTGCTATTTCTAATCTTCCAAGAAGAGTCTTTCTTGATAATTTTGATGTACAAGGTATCACTTGTTCAATCATCTATGTTGTCTACTTGAATACTGGTGTCAAAGTTCTCAGAATTTTCCATATCACTTCATTCTTTGTCTTATCACCTCCACAAGACTTTATTCCTGTCACAATCTTAGACATCCTACCAATATAACTTCTAATAGATTCATCTTCCATCATTCTAATATCTTCAAATGCACAAATCCAGTTATGTAATCTAGCCTTCTTTGCATGTTCATCACCTTCAAAAGTAGAATGTAAAGCTTTCCAAATTGCATGAGATGTTTTCAAACATCTTACCTGACTATATTCATTCTCTGGTAGTGCTGACAAAAGTGCTTCTCTTGCAAGTATGTACACATGAATAGATCTAGTTCATCTTTAGTTCCTACCTCTAGATTGTCTTCCTCAATGATAGTCTTCTCATTCTTTGTAATCAACCAATAACTTGGTCCTAAACAAAATAGATGTGTCTTCATCTCTTCTTTCTAGCTGTCAAAATTTACTCCATTAAAATTAGGGCTTTCTTTTTTGAAATTCGCCATGGATCTCCCTAAGTTGTTAAACTTTTCTTTCAAGGACCTGTTGCTCTGATACCAATTGTTAGAAAGTAAAGATCCCCAAGATAATTGAGAGGGGGGGGTGAATCAGTTATTAGATAATTTATCCATTCAATAGCTTTAAACAATATAATCAATGTACTGATAAACCATAGAAAGATAATCATACACAATTGCACAATAACACAAGATATGTTAACTAGGGAACCTCTTGAAAAGAGTAAACCCTGGTGGGAATGATACCCACAAAATGATGCACTAATATGAAAGTTCCTTGTTAGAGGATGGACCTTGTTAGGAGTCTTATGAAATACATTCAGTACATATGAATCCCTGTTAGGATATTTTGAATCCCTGTTAAAAGATTCTAACCTGGTTAAGAGTTTATGGAAGACAGAAGGACCCACTGCCCAAACAGCTTCAAGGAAAGATCTCTGAACCCACTATCCAAAAGATCTTAGAATTATTCAACATAATAATATGAAATATGTTACCTCCTTCACATTGTGCCAAACTGCACTCTCTGCTACACAAGATCACAATTCCAGATCTCTGTACTCACAAGTCTTCCTTCATCACTGAATTAGCTCTTTTCTTCACTTCATGCATATATTCACATCACAATCTTCATAGTACACATTACAATAATGAAAAAATTCCTTCTTATATACCAAACTCAAATAATTACAAATGAGTCGGTCCTCAATTACAAAATAATAAATTCTACATGCTACACACATAATTCACATAAAACTATCAGCTTCCAGTTACTGTAACTTTCTCCAAACATGTCCTTGAAGTTTGTGCTATAAACCACATCATCATTAATGAGTCTCCAACATCCCTTTAACTATAAAAAATTAGATTCCATCCTAGCTAAGAGATATCCTCCGATTTCCAAACATTGCTGCACAGAAACACTGTCTAAACACTACTTTCACCAAAATGCTCATAACTCTTACAAATGAATGAATTTTTTTTTGTTTTGTTAACCATAGGTTAATAACACACCAAAGAACATACCATCAACTGCATAAAATCCAATCTACAATACAACATGTGCACAAAACAAAATTGTACCTTCTTTCCTACTAATATCCAGAATATCACTGTGTTGACATCAATGACAATCCAAGTCATGAATGCAACAACTACTACAGAATGACTGCCAAAACACTTTGCATTCATTCCTAACAAAGGATACTTTGGAAAGGAGGCAAGCTTTAGCTGTAAAAGAGAAATAGAAAGAGTAAAACATGAATCCTTGTGTGAAAACCCTTCTGGGGCACATTCTGATTCCAAAAAAGTAAAAATAAAGAGTGTATCTTCTAGTGAAAACTTGGCAATTCAAACACTAGAAGATGAAGACTTTCCTCTTCCTCCCATCCAAGATTATAGACCTGAGCAGTCACCTATCATCATAGAAGAAACCAAACCAGTCAACTTAGGTACAGAGGAATGTTCGAGGATCACCTACATTGCAACCAACATGACAGAAGGTGAAGAAATGGCTTTCACTGCGCTACTTCAAGAAGCTACTACAAACTTTGCATGGTCATACGCACACATGCCTGGACTTGATCCTAAACTTTGTGTTCATCATCTAGGTGTGGACCCCAATGTTAAGCCAGTAAAGTAGAAGCTACGCAAAATTCATCCCAAAGTAGCTCTATTGGTAAAATTAGAACTAGAAAAGCTCCTGGATGCAAAGATTATCAAAGCTATAGATTACTCAGATTGGATCTCCAACATGGTACCTATCACAAAGCCTTCTGGTGACATCTAAATTTGTACAGATTTCAGGGACCTAAAAAAGGCATGTCCTAAAGATGATTTCCTACTACCTAACATAGACATGTTCGTAGATCTTACAGCGGGCCATCAAATGTTGTCACTAATGGATGGTTTCTCTAGATACAATCAAATTCATATAGCAGAAAAAGACCAACACAAAATAGCATTCACCACTCCATGGGGTACCTTTTGCTATAACATGATGCCTTTTGGTCTAAAGAATGCAGGAGCCACATATCAGAGAGCAATGACAGCAATCTTCCATGACATGATCCACAAGATCTTAGAGGACTATGTGGATGATATTCTTGCAAAATCAAAAACACGCCATGAACACCTTGACATTTTTGAGAGTGTGTTTGATCACCTATAGCACTATGGGTTACGGCTCAATCCAAAGAAATGTGTCTTTGGTGTTACATCTGGAAAGCTCCTAGGTTTCATAGTATCACGATGAGGCATAGAGATTGACCCTAAAAAGGTCAAAGAAATAATAGAAATACCTCCCCCAAGAACACTCAGATAGCTCAGAAGCCTACAAGGAAAGCTTCAATCAGTGCGTCGATTTATTTCTTAGCTGGAAGACAAGTGCCAACCTTTCACGCATCTCTTATGAAAAGACACAAGCTTCAAATGGGATCCCATATGTCAAAGAAGCTTTGATAAGCTCAAGGAGTATCTAGCCAATTCTCCAATCCTAGTACCACCAGCTCTAGGATGCCCTCTCATACTCTACATCTCGGCAACCACTACAGCATTGGGGGCACTCCTAGCTTAGCATGATGATGGAAACAAAGAGAGAGCCATCTACTACATTAGTCAAACTCTTGTCGGATATGAGCTTAATTACTCACCCATAGAAAAAGCATGCCTTGCAATGGTTTTTCCCACTCAAAAGCTTAGACATTACATGCTCAGTCACACAATCAGGCTTATTTTAAAAGTGGACCCCCTCAAATATCTACTATTAAAGACAAATCTCACAGGCCATATGGAAAAATGGATCATGATACTCAATGAGTTTGACATCCAGTACATAGATCGAAAAGCAATCAAAGGGCAAGTCATTGCCGATTAGCTAGCAGAAGCACTACTGGTGGATGCTTATCCACTAATCATGGAATTCCCTGATGAACACTTATGTATGATCGAAGAACAACCCATGTGGAAACTATACTTTGATGGCTCCTACACATCACATGGATCAGGGGTAGGAATCCTATTCATCACACCTCAAGGTGACTACATCCCAAAGTCATTCAAGTTGGGATTTTCATGTACCAACAACATTACAAAATATGAGGCACTCATCTTAGGTATCAAAACAACCATTCAATGGAATATCACAGAACTGCAAGTGTTTAGTGATTCATAGCTGATTATCAAGCAAGTCCTAGATGAATATCAAACAAAGGATGATAAGCTGCTACCTTAAAAAGAACTCATGGACAGATTGAAAGAGCATTTCCTAAATCTATAGTTTACATAGATACCAAGAGTTCAAAACAAAGCAGCCAACGCAATGGCAACTATTGGGTCCTTGTTAGAAATCCCACATGACGCATCATAGTATGAATTCCTAGTCAAGTAGCTACATACACCAGCTTATGAGAATGTTGATGTAGAAATGGTGTGTGTCTTGGTTGGTCCCCAGTCCCTGTGGTACCACAACATCCATGCATATCTAAAGAATGGTATCATATCTCCCCATCTCACCAATAACCAACGCTAAAACCTTATTCATAGAGCTTCCTGCTACACTCTTGTAGCCAACACCCTTTATCGTCAAGGGTATCACAATATCCTCTCTAGGTGTTTAGATTCAAATGAGGTCATCCTGGCTTTACAAGAGGTCCATGCTAGAATTTGTGATGCCCACACAAGTGGCATGGTTCTAGCTAAGCAGTTGCTTCAAGTTGGGTATTATTGGCCAACCATGGAACATGATGCTTGTGAGTTTGTCAGAAAATGTTTACCATGTCAATAGCATGCAAATTTGATTCATGCACCAGCACAAGACTTGCAGCCCATTGCGCCACCTTGGCCATTTTCATGTTGGGGCTTTGACCTTGTTGGATTAATCACTCCCCTTTCCTCAAATGGACACAAGTACATAATAACTACCATAGATTACTTCACCAAATGGGTTGAAGTGATTCCACTCACCCTAACTACTGGTATCCAAATATCCAAGCTCATCCTTTACCACATCATTTGCCACTTTAGCATACCATCTACCATCTTCACTGACCATGGCACACCTTTTGAAAACCAACATGTGGATGATCTATGTGCTAGACTCCACATCCATCCCCATTTCTCCAGTCCATATTTCCCTCAAGGAAATCCTCAAGAAGGTTGTCAATGATTCTGGTCATGACTGGCACCTCCAAATCAATCCCACCATTTGGGCCTATCGTAATTCTTATCGCACTCCCACAAGCACCACCCCATATTCCCTTGTATATGGTGCTGAATTCATTCTACTGATCGAGGTTGAGCTCCCATCATTGCGAGTCTCCATGAAGAACTACACCACTGATGAAGACTATCATGTGGCCCATCTCACATAGCTAGACCTGTTAGATGAAAAGAGACAACAAGCATATGATCACCTGGTTGCATACCAGAATAGACTCAAAAGAAGTTATAACAAGAAGGTCCATCCCAGACAATTTCAGGTCGGTGACATGGTCCTCAAAGAAAATCAAAAAATCCAAGCAAACAAAGAAAAGAAAGGCAAGTTTGAGCCTACTTGGTTGGGCCGCTATGCTGTCACATCATGCTTTGACTCTAGAGCTTATTAGTTATCTACACCAGAAGGTGCACCTTTGAATGATCCCATCAACATCATACATTTGAAGAGGTTCTATGCCTGAACCAGATCTACATATTCAGAAAATCCATAAAAATTGGAAAAAATAGAAAAATACAAAAAAAAGAAAAAAGAAAAAAAAGAAAAAAAAAGAAAAAGAAAAACAATCATCCAATGGTGAAAACTTGGCAATTCAAGTGCCTTGGACAAGTATGTTGGTGAAAACCTAGCAAACAGGCACCATACATAGTAGACCGAGTCATTATCTATTAATCTCCCATCCCCCCATCCCAACATCCTAGTCCTTTTTCACCCATCCCCATCCCCATCCACCATCCCCCAGCATTCCTCTTTTTCATAATCCTCCAGCAAATCCGCCATCCTACCTGCACATATCTTGTACCATATCTTGTATCATATCTTGTATATCCTGTATAGTGAGATCTTCCTATCACCAATCCTGAGCTTCTGTACATATCCGTTGTATCTCTTTTCCCATCCATTATACATATCCTTGTGTCTTGTTGTACATAGTCCTTGTCAGTCTTGCAGTAGCATTTGATCATCACACTCTTGTCCTACCTGGCCTTGTCCTTCAACAATATCAATTGTCGTCTATTCTTGATCACATCGATTATTCTTTGACTTCATCATTTGCCAGCAAACAACAACACTCATTCTCCCATCAATCAGTGGGTCCTTGAGGATGTATCCTTCCTCTTGTCAGACCTAATCTTCCACCAATCACACCTGGTCCATGTCGATGCATCCTTCCACATGTTCAGACCAATCTTCCCCCCATCAATTAAATCTGTCACATCAAATCTCTCTCCTTAGAAAAGGTTGTCTTTTGGAGTTCTCATTTTGACCTTGGATTTTGTCCTTTGGGTCTTGTTAATCTTTTACGGCTTCTCATTGTTCTCTACTCAAAATCACCACGATCCTTTATATCATGGTGCACTGTGAATGAGGATACTCTGGGGCAAGGTCTTTTGATCTTTTGCTTCTGTCTGTGAGTTATTTGTGTGTTTGTGGTTTCTTCAGCATCATTTCCACCATGCCTCCTTCGGGTTTCATGCGTGATGCTAGGGAAACCCTGCATTTTTTTTAGCATCAGTCCTACGCAACACTGGTGACAAGGCCTCATGATCCTAGTATCCCTGACAGGTCTCTAGCATTGCTATATTAAACTAGGTTGTGCTCTCCAAATTTGCACTTGGAGCTTCCCCCAATCCCCTACATCTTGCATCATATAGATTAATCTTGCATCTTGCATCTCTCATATAGCTACATCCTACATTTTGCATTCCATCTCATCTTGCATTCACCCATCTTTGCTCTTGGAAGCTTGGTTATTTATCTCCCCTTCTTCCTAGCTCCTTCCTTCTCTGTTTCCTTTCGAGAAAATTCCACAATGTTTACTCCTTGCATTATTTTCTCGAGGGGGCACAATCCCTTATTCCTCTAAATTCTAGCCTTGGGCATCTTATTTTCTTGTCTTTGACGCCATGCCACTTGCGGCATCACATCAAAGAGGGGAAAAATGTAGACACCTAAAAATCTTTTCGAAAATAAAGTATTTTTATTTTCTAAAAAATCCCCGATGACATCATCATTTATTAATTAATTAATTCTTTTATTTATTTATTTATTTTTCGGTCATTAAATCCTTTTACCTTAATTAAAAATATTTAATTAAGAAATCCCTCCCAAAAATGTTTAAATCTTATTTTAACATTATTCCCCTATTTATTAATTATTTAATTAATAAATTGACCAAAAAATCTCAAAATAAATAATTAATTTATTTTTTACCTAAAATTTGGCCAATTTCCTTAAGACCACTAACCTCTTCCAGAATCTTCTAATCCTTCCTTAATTTATATTAAAGGCTAATCCCCTCATTTCCTAACCCTAATCCCAACTCAAAATATTTAATTAAGATTAAATATCTAATCCTCATATTTATTAAATTCATTTTAATAAATATTCTCAAAACCTAAACCATGGAAATAAATAAATCTTTATCTATTTCCTAAAATCCATATTTATCCTAAGGAAATTCTAGACTCTTCTAGAAAGTCCTAATCTTAATCCCCCCCTAATCCTGTCACATTCCCTAACCAAGGTTAGCCAAATCCTAAGCTTAACCCAAAGTCAACAAACTTCTAGAAATTTCTCTTACATGCATTAAGTGCATTTAAGGCCTCCTTATCCCTCTTACATGCATTTATCATGCATTTAAGAAGCCCCTCGCCCCTTTCTTACACCCTTTGACCTTAGGCACATTTCCCAAATTGTGCACATTCCTCCCATCTTTCAACCCAATGCCCTTATGACACTTGTCACAAGGAGGTGGCCTTGAACTAGCACAATCCATGTGCTCCCCTTTGAATGAATCTTGGCCTCTCTTAAGGATTTTAATCCTGGCCACTCATTCCTCCTTCCCAAATCCTATAAATGCTCCTCATTTCCAAGAGCAAAATAATCCATTCACCTTTCATTTCAAGCATTGTTATCATGCCCATTTAGCTCTAGACTTAGCATAATCATCCTAATTTAGCTTACTTTCAAGCATTTTAGCTCATCTTAATATAGCAATAATGGATTAACCTAGTTTCTTCCATTGTTTTGCATAAGCATAGCATCATCACATCTCTATTTGGCTTAAAATCAATCTTAGCATAAACATCATGTAGCTTAATCTTCATTTCAGCATCATTTGATCTTTGAGGCCTTAGGGGCAAATTAGGTGTTCTATACCTATTTTGTGCCATCTATGGGGTTTTTATGGATCTCAATTCGTCTTAAAATGCATAAGGAACATGCTCCAAGTGCTTAGGGAGCACACCCACATCCCCTTAAGCAAGAGCAAATCAAACAATGCTTGGGTGCACTTGTTTAAGCTCAATCTGAGGTGGCTTAGTTTAGAGTTTTACTCATTTTTGATTGATTTCATGCTAGACTAAAATCTAATTTTTGTTTGGTTTGAGTCTTTCAAAATAGGTATCCTCAAAATCCTTGTCCACAACACTACCACGATGAAAATGGCTATTACCGCTTGAAGTTATGTCCATGTGGTTGACCCAATAAAGGGAATGTCTACTACGGTTAACCCTCTCTAAAGATGACTCACAAAATATACCACATGGGGACTTGGTCCAAATTCAAGGATCTGATTTTCTGATACTACCCAAAAAGGGAGTAGAGCATAATCCTATAGCCTTTTCATTTTTACCCAAACATAGTAGACAGATTCTTCGACACACTAAGACTGAAATCACCTCACCAAGGTTTGTGATGTCAACAACAATGTCTACTGAGCTCTCTAAGTGGGACCAAGAGTGAACATACTGATCAAAGTTGAGGACCAAATCAAGTATAATGTGAGATAATAACAGTATCCTCCCTACCTACAAGGGGATATATCTTCAAGAAGAGCTTCGCATGAAAAACAAGTGAATGAAGCCCACTCTCTCAAGAACTCCACAAATAGTGTTCATAGGGCATAATTACTTTGTGTAACAGATATGCAAAAACCAAATCTATGTTCTTTTTAGAGCCCAAAAATGAAGTGTGTGTTATGAAAGATGGAAAGACACTCAAGCTAGACATGTGAGAGAATCAGTTTATGTCCCAAATCAAAATGTTATCAAATCATAGCAGAATACTTGAGTTCCCATGCAACGCACTTAGTATATTTTACCTGATTTTTAGCTTTGTTGAGCAATCCTATGAGAAAAAGAGTTCAGAAATAGCAAATATCAATCATTAGGGTTAGCTGTCAGTCCAAATCCAAAATCCAAATCTGAAAGACAAACTAGAAATCTGATACGACAATTGAATCTTTGGTACCAAAACTCGTACAACAATGGGTTACATCCTGCACAACAATCCAAACATGATACAATAGTGGGTTTGTGCACACACGATAGAGTAGTCCTAAAATGACAATGTATGACAACATGCATGATTCTCAAAAACACCAACTATCGTACAATAGTCAGGGGGTCCTGGCACGACACTCTGACAAAACTCGTATGAAAAAATGTATGGACATAAAGTAAAAATTGTAGTTTTGATAAAAAATGATAGAAAATTGATAGAAATTGTTAGAAGCTGAAATGTAAACCAATTTTAGGGCCCCACGGTGGGTGCTAGAAATGTGTGTGAAATTTGTACCTAGCTATGGACACAACACTTCAGTAAAACATTAGAGGTTAGCAAATCAAGAAATCTATAAATAAGAACAATATATCTAACCAGGTGATTTACTACCTTCTAGTAGGTGCGAGTATGGTATTCTTAGATTCAGATCAAGATCAGTGACAATGTAATGCCTAAATGAAGGATTTAAATGATTGAAAGAAATGGATTATGAATGCAAATTAATCTATTTTTTTGGATTTTGTATGCAATAAGATGAAAAACTTGATTTGAAACTAATCTAGAATGAATTGAAATGATATGCAAATTAATCTAACAATGATATGCTATGAATGAATGCTATGAACCCTCAAAAATGATAACAAAAATCTCACAATCACCTTGTTCGCAAAAGCTTGATTCTTCAAATGCAAATTCACCAGATTAAGGATGCAAATTCGAGGGATGGTCCTTTTGTGAGGACCCGAGCCTTGATTTTATAGAAATCCAAGGCTTGAGGATGCATTGAGAAAAGCCATAAATCACTCTTGATAAACTTAGGTTGATTTTTGAGTTAACGAGAAATCAGGAAGAGATTAACTCATAAAATCATGTAAAAGCACTTTTTATCTCAAAATAGTGTATAGTTCACTTTTTAACTCATCATCAGATTCTGAGTTTAGAAAGTTAACAAATTGAAATTGGTTATTGATTTAAAGTTGACTACTTTTCTGATTGTGCATGGTTTAAAATGAATTAATTTTAAAAATAAATTGATTTATTCTCAACTTAACTGATTTTGAATTAAAATAATTGATTTATGGGTTAATCAATTATTAAATCAAACTTTATTCCAAAAACTATATTATTAAATATTGACAACTGGATTTAATTAATTAAATGAGAATTTAATCAATTATTCTTATGATTTTTGATTTATTATCAAAATTAAATAATATAAATTAGGAATAAATATAATTAAATCTAATTAAATAATTAAGTGGTGGTATAAAATTAATTAATTAATTATTTATCATATTCAATTAATCAACTTTAGGATAAATAATGACATCTATCACAAAATAATATTCAATTAAAGATAATTAGGATAATTAGGAATATTCAAGGAATATTCCTCAATGCAAAATTAAGATAATCAATTAGGGTTTTAATGAACTAATGTGCAGATGTGCCTTAGGTTAGGGCTTTGATGTCGATTTCATTCAATTTGATGATGTAGGAGGTTAATGAACCTATAGCCCATTTTTGGGGTATTACAGACACAAGATGTGATTACGAGGAAGCCCAAATAGGTAAAAACCCCGGTGGGAATTGACACCCACTAAGAACTACACTAGTGTTTTATGATCCATGTTAGAAGATCTTGCAACCCTATTAGGAGTTGTACTTTATAATGCTTTTAATATAGTGACTTGGTCAAAGGTTGGACCATGTTAGGATTCTTTTACAATAACCCTGTTAGGGATGGGGACACACTATCCTAGAGCTCACTGCTCAAATGGTGAAGGCTACAGCCTTTTGGATATCAGATACACACTATATTGGCAAAGTGAACTACTATTGTGACACTGCTTGTCAAATTAGTTCCTTTGATGCGCTAATGCTCCAACCTCTTGTGAAGCTCTACAACATAATGACTTCTCTTTGCACACTTCTCTTCTCTCCTTAATTCTTTTTCTTATCACTTCCTTAATTACCAAGGCACATGTCATATTTATATGCACTTAGAAAATAATTAACTACGTCGGCCCTTTAACCTATTACATACAATGCTACCAAATGAATTGGCTCAAGCATGTTTACATATAATCATAATAGCATGTATATAACCTAAATATAATAGGTGCATAGCCTTTACAAATCATTATTACATGCGCTAGCCAAAATACAAATAGTTGGCCTTATGCTCTGTTTTGTTTTGTCGCTCACTGTCTGTGTCACTTCATATGACTATAACTTCCTCATACGAACTCATATCATCATGTGCTCTTATACTTAGTATGAATACATATTAATAAGCTCATCTTCAAAGTCGCATGTCATAAATCTATCATACACACGTGTGTTGATGCTTTGATCACCTAGTGCTCTGCTATCTGTCTAGTCTTCCATACTTAGCCATATTTCTGATCTTCTTCAATATGCAATGACTCCAAAACTTCATATGACTTTGTTTCCATAATGACAACACTAAAGGTAGTCATATACTTCAGTATAGTCAACTTTCCAATAGTAACACTAGTATTAACATGGAAACCTAATTTGGGAAAAACCACTATGGGAATTATCACCCACCAATAAAAAATACTCATGTAAAGTATACTCATTTAAGAGTCAATCATGTTAAATATTACAATGCACATTCTTAAATGTGACCCTATTAAGGGATTTGATTTAGATCTGTTAGGATCTTCACCCTATTAGGAGTGGTTTGGTTAAAGGTCTTTAAACACTCTTCTAGAATGTCACCTCTCTCAAGGTTTTATAATAAGAATGTTAAGTCCACTCAATTAAGAGATTTTTCTACTCTAAATGTTAATAAGAAATAGTATAAAATTTTCATCTATAAATCTACAACTACCTCTTTCTTAGTCAGATCCCTTATGTGCTTCATGTCTTCACTTCTTTCCTTCACTATTCATTGGCCTCAACACTTCATCAATCTCTTCTTGCAAACTCATATTTCAACCTTTTTCTATTTCACTACATCACTGTATTACACAACCACCCTTCAACTTTCCATCTTGTCCCTAATTCAATTTTATCCTTTATATAGACTCAATTTTTCCTCTTAATCTCCTTTATTATGTTTTCCTCTAATTATTCTCAACTTTCAAAAAATTCTCTTGAACTAATTCAATGAATTTCAAACTTGGTAAAATGTTTTATCATCACCTCAGAACTTGAACATTTTTTGGAAATTGTACTTTCACTCTTTTCCACTTAGATCTTTACCATAGATCATCACCTTAAATTTTCTTGGTCATAGATCTCTTTAACTAACTCTTCTTTATCCTTGAAATCTTCAAGATCATTGTGGGTCTTCATTAAATTTTGTTCGAATCCTTGTCTTCATTTTTTGTTCCTTTCTTGATGGCTAACTTCTTTTCCTTCAACCAAAATTATATTTTCTTTTCTTGATAACTAAATCCTTCTACTTAGTGTCTTAGATTCCTTTCTCTTTACTAACAATTACTTTCCTTTTACCAAATAACTTCTTCCTACTCGATAACCAAACTATTTTCTTTACCGATATGTCCAATCTCTTTTATCGACACTATATAATCAAATGTAAAGTAGAAAACAATTAAACCATTATAACCTTATCATTGTCTGATCTATATTAGCTTCCCAATTGATTTCTTCAACTTCACAACTTTTCACTTCCTCTTTTCTTTAACTCACTCAACTTCTATTATACTCTGAATGATATGCCAACTTAATATAAACCAAAAATAAATTGTTTGACATCAATGATAAAATAATAACTAATCTAATCTTTCTACAATCTTGTATACCTCTGATCTCAGTCTTCATCATCATCACCATTAGTTGTAGTTAATAGTATCTATTTAGAAAACAAAGAAATTTTGAAGGTCCATGTCCTCAAACTATAAAATAGACATAAAACAACATAAAAGTCTTAAATAAAATGTCATAAAATGGGGCTTGTCAATAATCATCAACATTTCCAACAAGATCAATATCATGATCACTCATGTCTACATATTCTTGATTTTCTTCCTCATCCTCATTTGTGACATGCAATACATTCTCTCTCCTAAGTTCTTTGTTGGTAATCAAAATCTTTTATTCAAATAGCCCATCATTGTATTCATCCACTTCTTCAAATGTTTCTTGTAAATTAACATATTGCCCATCAAGAAATACATTGACAACTTCCATGAATTTTCTTTTCGAATGTGACTCTATTTGAATGATATATGACCAACCTAGACTTCTTACATCATAACCAAAAATTATTGGTTAATTTGAAGAGGGGAAACATATGGCTCATTTGTCTCTAATAAAAATTATCGTGTATTTGCACTTACAAATCCATACTCATCAAATTGTACTGTGGATGGCTGAATCCACTTGCATTTTAATAATATAGGACTATTTTCACCAAAATTCACCTGAATAATTTCTTGGATAAATCCAACATAAAATTCCTTCTTAGTTTCATGAAGAAATTCAGCACTAACAACACAATCACAATTTTTCTTTCCTTTGTTTTTTTCTTCCACTCTTAAATGACTACCATAGACCCACATTCCACCAAAACGTGTAGCCCATATATGTGGAGACTTTGAGAGCTCACTTTCCTCTATTGTTATATCTTGACCTTCTTCTTTTGCATCATTGATTTCATTAGCAATCCATTCTTCAAATTTTGGAAAAGAATTACCTCTAATCAAACTATCACATATTCGCTTTCGAGGTAGATGTTGCATCCAAATTTGACTCTCTTCTACATATTTTATACATAGAATAATGACATACAAATAGTAATATTAATAATATAAATATGTAAATACAATTGAGAAAATAAATTATTGTTAATTTTGGTTACTTGTGCCACTTATTCAATGAAGATTTGTTTTGAAGAACAAAGGCATGTATTGCACTTCTTTCTTGACATGATAGATTGAAGTGGCATCCATTTCCTTATAATACTTCACCTGCAACTCTCTCATCTTTGTCATCATCCCATACACATTGATTGACATTTTAGAAATTCTTCATATATTTTGTGCAAAATCCCATGGCCTCTTGCATTGAATATCCCTAAGACATTACCTTCTGGTTTTTCCCTAGTACGGACAATTTTTTTCAAAACCTTCATATATCATTCTATAGGATACATCCATCTCATTCTTATTGGACCACAATGCTCTAGTTCATATTCTAGATGTATCAAAAGATGCATATAAATGTTAAAGATTGCTAGTGGAAATTCACGTTCTAATAGACAAAGGACTTCAACAACCTCCTCCCTCAAACTATCAAACTTTGAAGGATCTAATACATGTAAACTAATTATTTTTAATATTAGGCCCAACCTTATAATTTCCAACATTTTCCACTTTTTCAATCTTGATATATTTACAACAATAGGTAAAATTTCCTTAATTACGATATGATAGTCATGGGTCTTGAGGACTCTTAAGCTATTAATGTCAATTTGGATTTTGATGTTTCTACTTACATATTCAGTGGGAAAGAGAGTTTGAGACATCAACTATAAGAATTGTGCATGTTGTTCCTTTTTCTAGACACAAGGAGCATTAGGCTTTCTATATTTTCATTATCATATTTTTCAACCCAAATATTTTGACAAATATTTATTTCTTGAAAGTCATCACGTTATGAAATAGTATCTATAATAGCATAAGCTATATTCTTCTTCATATGCATAAAGTCAATAGTATGCCTAATGGCTATATCCTCTAAGTATGGAAACTTGTACAATATGAATGGTCATTTTACACCACTTTTATTACATGGATCACATCTATTACTAGTAATCCCATCATTTTCAATAAATGACATTCTTTTTTGTCCATTCTCAATAATGTAATAAGTTGTTATCAACAATGGTGCTTCATGATTCTCTTCTTGACCATTAAAACATGTTTTTTATTGATGATATGGATGATCCATTTTAAGGTAAGAATGATGTCCATAATAAATACACTTACACAAAATTCTTGAGTGCCTCACAAGATCCTTAAAGTTGCAAGAAGTACATCCATGGTATCCATGAGCAGAGAGACCAGACAATGTTCCATATGCAGGAAGGTCATGAATTGTAAACAATAAGAAATCTCTTAAAGTGAATTTGATTGAATGACCATTCGTTTAAGATTGAATTTCTTCAATTCCTTTCCAAAATTCCATTAGCTCATCATATAATGGCTCTAGATAAGAATACATTGTTTCTAAAGTCACTTTTTTTCCTAGTATAATCAATGACAACATTAATAAAAATGGTTTAGTTGCTAACCATGGAGGGAAGTTATAATTTATTAGAAATACTAGCCCAGTTGACCATGTAGTACTTTGATTTGAGAATGGTTTCACCCCATCTAGAGCCAAACCCAACCTTATATTATGAGGATCTTAAGAAAAATCAGGCCATTTGTTATCAAATTCCATCCATATCTTAGAATCTGGCACATGTCATTGTTTTCCATCATTGCTCTTATTTTGGGCATGCCACTGCAAAATTTCAGCAATGTCTCTACACCTATACCTTCGTAGTAATCATGGGATTATTGAAAAGTGGTGAAGAACCTTTCTAGGAACCACAACTGATTTCAACCCTTGGCTATACCTCGCTTCATGAAATTTTGTACATTCTCTCTCATTTGAAAGATCTTTGCAAAATAATACACAACCATTCACACATTCATGGATGTTTACATATGCCAAGCTGAGATTATTGATTTTATTTTTACATTGACTTCATTTTGTTGGAAATGTGGAGTCTTCTAGTAGCAATGAACTTAATAATGCCAATGATTGATCTACACTCTCATTTGTCGAACCATGCACCACTTGCAAGTTAAGAATTGGAAGGATTGTTGTCAAATGACTTACCTAGCAATAATCATACATGGGCTTTAAAATATCCTCCATTGAATTGGCCCAATCATGATTTAAACCCTCATCCAACATTATATCAACTTCAAACCCTTTGTCAAATATTTCTACCTCTTCATCTATGTTTGGTGCCACTTTATCTATGTTTTTTGCCTCTTCATCTCTCAGTGTCTACAATTCTATCATATCTTCATAATAATTATAAGCCCAAGGACTTATACCACTATGCTCATATCTTATCATATGTACATAAATCACATTTTGTTTCTCCAACTTTCCACCAAGACATTTTTACATGCACATGGATATTTTTTGATTCCCCCTCATAAACTACTATCTCATCATATGCATGATGTTGACCTTTAGTAAGCCTTTGATGCTGATCCATCTATAATATTATGAATTCTACTATTAATTTAGTTTTTGATTTAAAGAAAAAAAACATAAATCTAAAAATAGAGATTCCAAAACATTGTTGAAAGCAGTCACTTTTAGTATAGACCATAAAGAAAGAATAGGATATAATGAGTTGTTCTAAGATTTATTTTACTTTTATTTGGCATTTACCTAATGAGAATGAAATATGCATGTGTTCCAGGTTTTGAATTACCTCTGAATTTTCTATAGAGGGCCTTGTTGACTTCAAATTTGTTGCAACAAACTTTGAATTCATTTCCCACGTTTTCAAAAGTCTCCAAGTCATATCCAAAAAAGATTTATCACCCATGAAAGTTCTTAAATACATGTCCATGAGAATAAAAAATGTTAATTACTATGATGAGGATGTATTAACAACTTGTGAATCAAATTAAAGATGAGTGGAAAACCATTGTAACTATTGTATCTTCATCACAATCTAAGAATAATAATATGAATGAGAAGTAGAATCATTGGAATTTAAACATCACTATTAATATTTATTTAAATGTAATTGTATTATCAAAGTATAGAAATACTAGGTGTAATGCCCACCCTAGCATTTTCCTATGTTAGACTGAAAGGACTATTGATTTGACACTTTGGATTTTATGATGGACTATGATCATGATTTAGTTAGCATTTTATGAGACATTTGAGCATGTATATATTTGGTTACTTCAGTTCATTTGGAAATATTAAATGAGTTAGCTTTTAATGATGAATCGTTAGAAATGAACTATCAGTAAAATTTTTTACATTGAGCTATGTTATGATGTTTATATTATGATCTAACCCTTCTGACCCTATTATAGTTTGATGTTTACTGGTTGATGTGAGTGTAGGATGAGGAGGGGTAGACTTAGTTACTCCTACAGGAGGTCAACACAATGTCATACTCTCCCTCCTTGTTTTCCACTGTGTATATATATATATATATATATATATATATATATATATATATATATATATATATATATATATATATATATATATATATGTATGTATGTATGTATGTATGTATGTATGTATGTATGTATGTATGTATGTATGTATGTATGTATGTATGTATGTATGTATGTATGTATGTATGTATGTATGTATGTATGTATGTATGTATGTATGTATGTATGTAGGTTGGTACTGCAGGATGCAGGTATCAGACATTGTCTCCACCTAGCTACACAGGTCTAAGCGTACCTTCAAAATCTTCAAACTATTCTTGTGTGGAGATTTGACCAAGCTACTCTCAAGGTTACCCATGGACTTAGAATTATGTTTAGGAAGTTACCATAGTTGGGAAAGTAGAATGCAGTTTATGTTGTGGACTTGATTTGATGTTGGTTTGAGTTTATGTTATGAGTTAGAATTAAATTATTTTATCTATATAATAATTATTCCATAATTATGTTATAATTGTTTGTATTTTATATAGGTATGTGTATATGTGGGTGCACACGCATATACCCATGCTTATATAAATAATAATATTTATATGTTTTTATTGATTGTGTAAATAGTATGTTATTTATAATAATTAAATAAAGTGAGTTAAATAAAGTATATTTAATGAAGGTATTAAATAAAAAGTAAAAATAATAATAATAAAAGGAAAATGCTCTTTGTAGTAAAACTAGCTATCTAGGAGGGAGTTGAACTCAAGACCTCCTAGAAGTTAGGCTATTTATTTTCCTATTGTGCTATGTGTTTTTCTTGAAAGCTTTATGTTTAATCTTCTTCTTATAGGTTTCTTGGGAGGTTATTTTAATTAAATTTATTAAGAAACTTTATTATGTGTTTACGGGAATGTTGGTTTGATTTTTCCAACCAACTATGGAAGTTGGAGAAGTTTCTTCCCATAAAGAAACTCCTCCAACCATATAGTTGGAGGATAAAATCAAATGATTTTTGGGAAATTTCATGGATGAGAGATTTGGAAAGAAAGAAATTTGGTATTTCTTGTAAATTCATTCTGGAAATCATTTGGGAAAAAATTTTGTCTCTGTGTTTTATTGATCACCTTTCTGTGAGTTCATTTGGGGAATTTTTCTAAAAGAGGAAGATAAGACTGGTTGTTGGAGGAGACTCTACAAGGAGGTTTCCATCTCAAAGCTTGGAGGTACCACAAGGGTGTGCTCCAGCCATCGTGAGGTTTCTTCCCAGAACTCCAAGTAGGATCTAGATCCAAAAAATCTTGCTCCATCCTATATGTGTGTGAATTTTCTTATGGAATTATTCATAAGTGTTTCATATCAATGTGATGTAGATTGTATTCAGTTGTTTAAAATAACACAACCAAAAAGATGTGATATGTGTTATGGTTAAATGGATTTGCCAAATTATTTCCTATGAGTTCATGAAAGTTTATACTTCTATATTTTGGTGTATTTATATGTACTTTAATGATTAGGATGAATTAGGAAGGTTTAGATAACATTAGAGTGGTTTAGGAAGAAGTACAATGAGTTTTCCTTCCATGGCTTTTGCATATTTAAGTTTTTATTTTTAGTTTTGATTACTTGTATTTGTTTCTAAGTGTAATGGTGTGTTGAGGAGGTATGTTGGATGTGGTACTAAGGTACCTAAATCAGGTATGCCTCAGAGAGCCTTCCCCAAGCACTCTCCACAACTTAAACTCCTATTTTGTGGAAAATCTGGGTAAATTTTTTACAGTCCTCGTACGAGTAAGGAACTATGATCCTGTTTACTCATACAAGTCAAGATGTATGCTCATATGGGCCTATGAGGATTCTTGTATGGCCTTGTGAGTATACTCATATGGGCTATATGTGGCTCTAGGGTTTCCTTATGGCCATTTTTGTACTTTGGATTGGTCATATGCCTTCTACATTTGTTCCTTATGATTAGGCTGTAATTTTTATCATGTGTGTATGTCTATCACCTATTTTATTAATGTTTTATGGTGTCACTTAGGATATTTCTATAATGGGCATGTACTTGGGATATTTTAATGAGGTTAGGACCCATTCTGGTAGCAAGATTTATACAAATATAACATTTAAGTATAAATACATTCCAGGATGTTTGAGATAGGTTTGAGCTTCATAGGAGTTAAGATGCAAATTTTAGATTTTTGGTTTTTTTTGAAAAATTTCAAACTTAGCCAAATTTCAAGCACATGAGATTTCCCTATACTTTTGAAATAAGCTATGGAACATTGTGTAAATGCATGTGGAAAGTTTTATGTTGTATCTTATGAATGTCTATACATGGTTTTGTTGGCATTATAAGATTTTATTCATACTTGGCTTATGATAGAGTCTATAATATGAGTGCATCGGAGGGCTCCCTAAACTTGTGAGATGGATCTTTTAAAAGTACTTGATGTTTTCACAACTTGTGTGTGTGTGGGTAGGGGACTAGGTACCCTAGGTGAGTGGCTCACAATAGGTGTTGGAACCCTAAAGTGGTTACTAGATGATCCTATGGGTGGGTTAGTAAAAATTGATAACCTAATAATGAATCTGGGAAAGGGGGAAAACAAAAGATAATGAAATAAAACATATTAATGGCCACATATTCCTATTGGAGTACCGAGACCATGGGTAATTGTGAAGATGGACCCCTATTCAGAAAGGGGGGACCAGGGTTACATGGTTGCCAGGAAGGATCCCAAAATCTAGGATATGTGATGACACTCACCTAGAGGGTATGCTAGAAACCTAACCCTTTTGATTAGTAAAGTGATATGTTGTTATGTTATGTAATTCCTTTCAGACTAGGGTTTTTTGAAGCCTTAGATTGCTTAGGGCCTTTTGTGTATCTTGGTTCTATCTCCTAGCACGAGGGGTGGAAATTCACTAGTTTCACATGGTTGGGTGGCAAAAATCTTTTGAGGTCTTGTTCATGGTTCTTGACTTGGCCATTTTTCTACTTTCTATTGTAATGATATTCATTATCAAAAAAAATGTAATTGAAAAGAAGAGCAATGTAATTGGGAGGGATAGTTCTAGGGTTTATTTTAAGGGATATTATTTGAAAGGTCAAAGTTGAAATGTAAAGTGTAAATGTTGAATTATTTTCTCTATCTCTCCTATGTTGAAATAAAAGGAAATTATTATTATGATAAGGTTAAAATGAAATCTGTAAGAATAGCTATTTCAATGTTAGGAAAGAGATATGAAATTGGTATATAATTATAAATGGAATGTTATTTTCTTACCCTATCTCTTAAGTTATGAAATGTGAAAGTAAAGAAAAGAAATGAAACTCAGTTTGTATAAGTAATGTAAATATGTTAGTAAATGAATTCATTAAGGGAACCTTAAGGAATGTAAATGTGAAGTATTAATTATGTAATGTTAAAAAAAAAAAATTGTTAGTTGCAATTTTTGGTCATAAGACCTGATTCCTTATGGGTTCCCTAGCAGGGACATTACATTTGGTATCAAAGCCTTGGTTTCTACAATGGGAGACCAGGGTCTATTTACATTTGAATCTTAAAACTTTTCAACACATTGAATGCTACTTTTAAACTTGCACTTCAAACTAATATTGCACCACTCTCCCAGGATGCCTCCTATTACTCGCGGAAGATCTAAGGATAGAGCTCAAGAGTCTTCCTCTAGATCTCACCTAGAGAGTTCCCATGGGGAATATGAGGCAGAAAAAAATCAAGATAATCATAGGAATGAGAGTCAGAGTAATGACTCAGAAGGCACCCAGCTTAGACAACTTATGCCACAACTTCTGCATAGACTTGGCAACCTTGAAAATAGAGTCAATGTTGAAGAAGGAAACCAAGCTCAACATCAACATAGGGAAAGAGATAGAAGCTCTAGGAGAAGGCAAGTTATGCAAGAATTTGAAGATAGGGATACCACTCACATGAGGGACTTGCTCAAAGTCAAGGTACCCCTCTTCTATGGTAACAAAGGGGGATCTACAGTAGAAACCTAGTTGTTTGACCTTGAGAGGTTTTTTTCTATGCACCCTTTTAGTATAAATGTCAAGGCTAGATATGATATTATAAATTTAAGGAAGTTTGCATCTACATGGTGGCATATGGAAGAGGAAAAACTTCAAGTCGCCATCCATACTTTTTCATGGGAACTATTCCTAGAAATTTTTAAGGATTGATTCATGTCTGATCAGTGGAAGTAGGGTAGGGAAGAAGAATTTCACCACCTCAAGCAAGCCAACATGTCGATGGAAGAATATGAAAGAAATTTCTATGAACTTAATCCTTTCTGATGATTTAGAGATGAGGGATACATACTTGTCCAACATTTCATCAGAGGTCTGAATGACTAAATATCAGAAAATGTAGTAGTCTTAGAGCCCAAGAATCTCTAGGATGCCATCACTAAGGCATACCTTGTCAAAAGAAAGGTCAAAGGAAGAGGTGGCTATACTAGTGGCCAAACATTCAAGGTTGAATTAGATTCTAAGGGGAACTTTGATCAAGGAAATTCCAACTCTAAGAACCAACAATCATCTTTCAAAAGTGGACAAAACTTCCCTAAGAAGAATTTTTAGAATAATAACAAAAAAAATGGTAAGTTTCAACAACCTCAAAACCCTAACAACTTTCGATCTCAACAAAGGTTTCCTCCTCCACAATCCCAGAATACTCAAAATTTCAATAGAGGTTATCAACAATCCAGTGCACCTCCTGTAAAGAGCTTGGGAAGGAATAATGGGTGTTATTCCTATGGACAACAAGGACACATTGTGGTTCATTGCCCTCAATGCATGAATCTCACCAATCAAAATCAAGAAATTTTAAAACTAATAGTAGGAGATGTCAGTCAGTCTCATAGGGTGTTCACCATAGTGGAACACAGACAAGCTGATCACCAAAACACTATGATAGAAACTTCAGGTTTGTTAAATGGTAAAACTATTTCTATTCTCTTTGACTCAAGATCAACCGACTCATTCATATCTTCTTCTTTAATAGAAAAGTGTGGGCTAGCGGTAGTAGGGCAAGGATTTAAGTGGTGGGTAGAGCTAGCCTCGAGGGATAAAATGACCATAGATTTGTGTGTTCAAGGTTGCAACTTGGGATTAGGACCTTTTTCTACCAATATTGATCTTTGAGTTATTCCTCTTGGATTGTATGGAGTTGTCCTAGGACTAGATTGGTTGACAACTCATGAAGCCAAGATAGATTGTAGAAAGAACCTCATTCATTGCTTGGATGATTTGGGCAAGCCCAACACAATTATGGGAATTCAATGACCTATTCCACTCCTGATGGTATTAGTTATGAAACTGAAGAAATGCAATAGAAAGGGATGCCAACTTCTTATAGTCTCAGTTAATGATTTGATTGACAAGGAAGATAGAGAAATTATACTTGAGCACCCTTTGCTTCAATAGTTTTTAGATGTATATCCAACTAGAATTTTGGGAATGCCTCCCAAAAGGGATATTGATTTCTGCATAGAATTTGTGCTAGGTGCTAAGCCTATCTCTAAAGCTCCCTACCACATGACCACTTAGGAGCTAAGTGAGTTAAAATTTCAATTGGAAGAACTCTTAGAAAAAGGCTTTATCATACCAAGTGTGTCACCTTGGGGAGCTTGGGTTATCTTTGTTAAAGAGAAGGATGGTTCACTATGATTGTGCATTGACTATTGTAAACTCAATAAAGTAACTATTAACAATTGGTACCCTTTTCCAAGAATTAATGACTTGTTTGATCAGATGAAAGGAGACAAGGTGTTTTCCAAGATTGATCTGAAGTCGGGTTATCATCAATTAAGGATTCATGAAGTTGACATTCACCATACATCTTTTCATACTTGGTATGGACACTATGAATTTACCATAGTACCTTTTGGTCTCACAAATGCACCATCAGTATTCATGAGTCTTATGAATGGGGTATTCAGGGCCTTCTTGGATAAATTTGTCATAATTTTCCTAGATGATATTTTGGTGTATTCTAAGATAGTGGAAGACCATGAGAAACATCTTTGAAAAGTGTTACAATGTGTTTGTGAGAATCAGTTATTTGCAAAATTGGAGAAGTGTGATTTCTTTCAAACTAAAGTTAAATAGCTTGGTCATGTTATCTCAGGAGAAGGTATAGTAGTTGATCCCACCAAGATACAAGCTATAGTTTAATGGCCAACCCCCACCAACATCTCAGAGGTTCATAGTTTCATGGGTTTAGATGGATACTACAGGTGCTTCATCTAAGGATTCTCCAAAATAGCTCATCCCATCACTTCCTTGCAAAGGAAAGGGAAGAAGTTCATTTGGACTGAGAGATGTTCAGAATCTTTTCAAATCCTAAAGGATAAGTTGACCAGTGCCCTAATTTTGGTGGTACCTGATCCCACTAAAAATTTTGTAGTTTGTACTAATGCTTCCTTCGAAGGCATAGGGAAAGTATTGGTGCAAGAAGGAAGATTTATTGCTTATGAATCTAGAAAGCTCAAGGACCATGAGCTTTACTATCCCAAGCATGATTTGGAGTTAGCAGCTGTAGTTCATGCCTTGGATTGTTGGAGACACTTCTTATTGGGGAATTGGTTTGAGTTACACACTGGTCACCATAGCCTTCAATACATATTTACTCAACCAATCTCAATGCCAGGCAACGTCAATGGATGGAGTTCCTCTGTGAGTATGATTTTGAGGTCAAATATATCCAAGGTTAGGAAAATGTGGTGGCAGATGATTTGAGAAAAAGGAGACATGAGACATCCATGCTCTCCCTTTTGACTAATTTGAGAGGTCAAATCTTTTAGGGACTTTCTTCAGATACCTTGTATCTAGAATTTAAGGCTGAAATTGAGACAAGAAGTGCCTTAGAAGGAAGTTTCTTAGGGTATTCCTTAGAGTCATATGGACTGCTGAGACATCAAGGCATAATTTACGTACCTCTTTTAGGCAATCTTTGGAGTGTCATCATGGTAGAAGCACATCATGCTCCCTATTCAGCTCATCCAAGTGTTAAGAAGATGTATTCAAATCTATGACAACTATATTTTTGGTCAGGTATGAAGAGGGATATAGCTGATTTTGTGGCTAGGTGTCTGGAATATCAAAGGGTCAAGGCTGAGCATCATCACCCAGTACGCCTCCTTCAACCACATTTGATTCCTGAATGGAAATGGGATACAATATCTATGGATTTTAGTGTAGGACTACCAGTCATGTATCAAAGACATGATCTTATCATGGTTATAGTGGATAAGTTAACCAAGGTAGTACATTTCTTGCCTATGCAATCATCATATACTACTACCTCAGTAGCCAAAGTCTTCATGAAGGATATAGTCAAATTGCATGGTGTTCCTAGAAAATTTATCTCTTATAGAGATCCAATATTCACTTCAAATTTTTGGACCTCTTTGCAACATGCTTTAGGGACTCAGCTGAATTTAGTTCAACATATCACCCAGAGACTGATGGTCAATGAACAGTTTCACAATAGGTAATTGAATGATGTTAAAATGGATTCATCACCATTCAAATGTAGAGGGGGAAATATGAGATCTATTCTCAAACCCAAATTCCCCAAGAAAGAGATCTGATTTGATCAACCTAGAGGTTAATACACAATCGAATCAATTTATGATTAATATGGAAAAGAAAGGAGATCTAATGTTTCCCTTTGTGGAATGGATATTATGTTTTAAATATTGAACAATTGAAATACAACTACTAACCTCAAAATTAGGGAAAATCTAGAAAATGTTTAATTCTGGTGTTTGTGTGTACTTTCAGGAAAATCTAAAACCTATCCTGGACTGGAAATACCAAGACAGAGAAAACCCAAAAATCTTTCCTCAAGATGGCTCAGCTCGGGTTTGACCCTCATAAAAGGTCAAATACCACCTTCTTTATTTGAAGTCTAATTTGAATTATGTTTGCAAATCTTGGAAGTTCAGTGAAAAGGGTATCCAAATTCACTCTCAGATCTAAAACTCCACACTTGTACCTACAAGAAAATGGGGGTTTTTGTTGTATGGGGACTTTTCCTTGGTCAAACCCCAATTTAGGAATTAACCTTGAAATTGAATTGAAATATATTGTGCATAAACAAAGTAATTGAAACAAATCACCTCGCTTATGTTGAAGTCCTTGTAGAGGATTCAAATCCTCAAATCCACAAGTAGGAATGAATGTAGGATGTCTCCAATCAATGGTATTTGATCTTCAACACCAATCTTGAATTGATTTTTGCATATGAGAAGGCTTGAATGAATGGAGAAGGATGGATCTTCAAGGGGGCTCCAAAGAGATTGAATCCTTCAATAGCTAACAATGAATCTCCTTGATGGATGGATTCTTGAACACTTGAATGCTTGAAGACTTGCTTGCACTTGAGAGCTTGCAATTGCTTGAGATGAGAAAACTTGATTGTGGATGTTCTCCGAAAACTTGATGATGAAAATGAGAGAGGAAGGCCTCCTTTTATAGTGATCTAGGGCACACTCCTCTAGATGGGCCACCTTGGAGAATTAAATCCCAATTAGGTCCTCACCTTTAGAAAATATACCTAGATTAAATGCAATTAGAAGATTTACCATCCCGAAACCCAAAATGGCGAACCCAAAGGCGGGAAAATAAATTTCCCAAAAGCCCGAAGCTTGGAAATTAAGGATCTTGAAAATTTGGAGAAAGGGGTTAAATTCAAGGTTGACCCTGACCTAGTCAGGGTTGAGCTCAACCTTGAGCTAGTCAGGGTTGACCTTAGACATTGACCCTGGTCCCAGGTTGACTCAGAACCAAGTCAGGAGGTCCCAGAGATGTCCAGAAACCTAAAATTGATGCCAGAACATGATAGAATGTCAAGGATAGACATAAAATCCTATGATTACTAAGATGAAGCCTAGGTGGATCCATTTCTAAATCCTACCTAGAAAATAGAGCCATGGAAGAGGGAAATTCAAGAGAATCCTTAAGATCCTAACCTTAGTTTCACCTAGAATGAAGAAATCAAGTGTAGGGAAGAAGTGGAAAGCGGGGAGAAAATCCAAATACATGCAAAGACCCAATCAAAGTTCTTAAAATGACCCCAAACCACTTAATCAAAGGGATAAACACTCTTATCATGGAAGTTCTTCCATTTTAAGATGATACAGTAATGATAATCATGCAATAATCTCTCTTAGGAATAATACATCTATGCCAAGGATTATTTTTCCATAATGAAATGCATTTAGATTGTCAACCCAGGGACATAGACTTGAAATGGGATAGCACAGTTTGTGCACTAAGTTACTCTAAGAGTCATAACACCTATGCTGGTGGAAGATAAAATGCATGAAAGGAACCTATGTTATTTCTATAGGAAAGTAAACACACTTAACTACTTAATGAAATGACTGCAGAAAGCTTGTAAACTTATCCTAAACTTATCTAGCAACTCAAAACATTCACTATGTCTATCTCTGCAAGTGCTCTAGGAGCATCCACAATAGTAATGTTGTAGGAATAAAATAGTAACTTCTACTTGAAAGCATAGAAAATATAGTAAGCAACTCTACTCTAACTTAATCTAATCCACCTCCCAAGTGGGCCCCCTTGATTGGCTTCTACTAACTACTAACACAGAAGATACTCCAAAATTTCTCTTCCATTAAGTTCTTAACTGGTTACATAACAATTGAACAACTCATGAAGAATAGAAAAAAGAAACTTCTACTATACTGAATACATCATTCTATATTTTCTCATTACCTAGCTAAGTCGATCAAATCCCTTTATATAGAGGATTAACACTTATTGAAAACATAACAAAATTTTTTGATTAAATCTCACCAAATAATGAGGAGATAAACAAACCATGACATATTATAATAAGTGCAGATAATAGAATAACAACACTAAGGGAATATAGCATAACTATTTACTATATCTTCTGGAATGATAGCTCCTTAGTAGTGGCATATCCTTCAGACTCATGTTGGATTGTTCCTCCATGGTTGGTCTTCTAACACTCCTTCTTTAATGTAGTTGCACCACTCTTTGTACTGCTCCTTGTTAAATGTAGTTGCACCACTCTTGAACCACTCCTTTCTTACCTGGCGGGTTAGCAGCATTTGGTCTACATATATATATTCAAGTCAATATTTAAACTCCTACTCAAATGTTAGAACACAACTTAAAATAGCTATATGAAGTACTGCATTATATACATAATAGTTAGCAAAATATGTCATTCTACTACCCATAGTCTTTGCAGGTCTAGTTGTACTTATAACAAGTTCACATAAGTATAGGTTCATAGATATTTTAGAAATGTCTTATAAGAGCATAAAGAGTGTCAACAAAGTATAAATATTATAAAAAAATGGAGACAATAAATTGTCTCATCATATGCCCCCTACTGAAGATAATGCTTGTCCTCAAGCATTTCATTTTCTAGCTAAGGACCTGAAATCACCGGTTGTTGTTTTTCCCTTCTTTCCACTCTTGAAAGTGTAATAAAATCCCCTTGTTCTTGCCAAGTAATCTCCCATGTGTTCTTCTAAAAATTGATCCAATCTAGTGGTGTTGATGTCATATAGGGTCCATAGGAGTGTAGGTGGCTAAAAAGACAAAGGCATCCACAATTCCCTTCTGATCTAACGCCCCAACTGCATATATATGGTTGCTCAATTTTTTGTTGCCTCAAAGTTGATTGGGTTGTGTGGCTCTATTTTCTTAAAGGCCTCTAGTAATCTATTCCACCAGCTTCTTACCCTTGCAAGACCTTTTTGAAATGAAAAGTAGGGCAGTCCCTTGTATTCTCTGTAGACCCTGTCTCTTAATGCAAACACCTTCTCCCTAGTTTTAGGCTTCTGTTTCCTATAGGTCAAATTGAGCCAATCCTTCAAGAGGACATCAGGCTTATTTGATTCATCCCTTAATGGTAAGGGTTCAGATTTCTCTGAGTCTTTGTAAATGTTCAACTACCTATCATAATTTCCTTCATTGTGCATCCATGACATCAAAGATCTTAAATGAATATCCCCTATATAGAGTAAAGGATTCCATTATGTCTCATGTGGTATGATAAAGTTATGAAAATATAGCTCACATAATAAATTTTGCTACCATGGGGGAAGATTTTGATATATTCCATAAAAATCTTGGGCTGACTTGAATTCACAATCAATACCCTTCATTATTGATGTAGAGCATCTTGGGTCTTTGAGCAATCTTGCATCAACCAAAAAAACATTTCCTGATTTATGTACTTATTTTCTATTATTTTCCTTATAATCTTTGCATTTTTTGGTTTCATGTTATACAAATCATACATGATTTTGAGGACCTATTTGGTAACCTTCTCCTATGGTCACATAAGGATTGGTTAGACTATTTCAAAGTTATAGTTATTTTCCTTGCCGTCGGAACTATATTTTCCTGTAGTTTTGGTGCTGATTGTAAGTCTTGGAGCCCATGATCCTCGATGATTCAGCTTGTTTTACCTTAGGGCCTTAAAGGAGACCTAAAATACTATCTTTTCCCAAGGTTGTAAGTCCTAATTCATTATGAATCAAAATTTATGACCGTTTTTCCCCAGGACCTATTTTCTAGCAGTTTTCATGTGAAACATGGAGTGTTTCTTATGGCAGAGTTCCATGGATCAAATGGGGCCTTGTGTGGTTAAAGGAATCTTCTTGGATCATGTGAGGACCTAAATCCTAAGGTGCATCATGTGGTGATTAATCTTTCATTAGTTTTGATTTAAATCTTCCCGACTAGACCTATATTGTAATTAAAAGCTTGACTGGCCGACTTGTGGCTTTGATGGCTATATATTTGGAGCTTGGATTGATTTTTAGGGTAGTACTAGATGGTAGAAGGATAGAAGAATAAGTACCATAAAAGAGGATATGCTTGCAATGATTCTAACTAGATAATTCTTATTGTATAAGGCTGAAACCCAGAAGGCCTCACAACCGGGCATGTTTGAAGAAATAAGATAAATTCTATGTTGTTGTTGCCAGTTGATTATCTCATATCCATTGTGATTTAATTGATTTCATGTGATATTATATTTCTTCCATTGTGTAACTCTAAGCAGGGCTTGGTTGTTGATTCAAGTGGACTCAATTCTGCTTGATTCTGCTTGTATCTACCCTACCCTTACATCAAGAGGTATCAAAGTGAGTTCTTTCTTGTGTATTGGATCATGGAGAACCTTATTAGATTGGTTGTAGGGTGGAAGATCTGAGATCTGACCTATAACTTGTAGAAGGTTACAATCCTACTAGAACCTAATTGTCAAGATGGTTCATGGTAGAGGAAATGATAATGCTATCATGGATATGTTGAGGCAGATTGCAACTAGGCTTGAAGTTGTAGAGACAGCCCAGAGAAGAGGCACACATCTTGAAGATGTTAGTGATGAAGAAGAAGAAGCAACACCTAATGCTAAACCTGAAGTTGAACAAGATGAGGAAAGACTTTTGAGAGTTTTGTCTAAGGCTAACTCCACACCTGTAGTTGAAGTTTCTTGCTATGATGGAAGACTTGAGACCGATACACTTTTGGATTGGATCTCTGAGATGGATAAATACTTTGAGTATGAAGGTACTCCTAATAATAAGAAAGTGAAGATAGCAGTCACAAAGTTGAAAGGTCATGCATCTCTTTGGTGGGATCATTTGCAAAATAAGAGACAGAAGAGAGGAAAAGAAAAGATGAAGACATGGATGAAGATGCTTGGAAAGAGGAAAAAGAAGTTTCTTCCAGCTGACTACCAAGTTAGTTTGATAAGAAAAATGCAAAATCTAAGACAAAAGGACATGAGTGTGAAAGAATATACTGAGGAATTTTACAAATTGGATATCAAATCTAGACATGTGGATGATGAAGTTGAGAAAGTGGCTAGATATATGAATGGCCTAAGGACATCTATTCAAGATGAGATCAGCTTTGTGAAGATAGAAAGTGTGGAAGAATCATACCAATTTGCTTTGAAGCTTGAAGAAAGATTGACAAAGAGACATGAATAAAGAAAAAGAGGAAGAGGTGGCAGATTTCAGAGAAGTAGAGGAAGATCTTATGGAGAAAGTAGCAAATCTGACAATGCAGTGCAAGATAAAGGATGGAAAGATGAACCTACTAAAAGAGGTAATTACTCTAGAGGTAGCTAAATTGGTTACTCTAGGAATAAAAATAATGGGAAAAGAGAAGATAAATCTTGGTTTAAAGGTACTTGTTACAAATGTGGTGAAGAAGGACATAGAGCTTTTGAATGTACTAACTCTGGAAAGAAGACTAGAAGTAATGGTAGAAATAATTTGGCTTGTGAAGAAGTTGAAGAAATGTCTAATGAACCTGAACATGGTGAGAACTTGATGCTAATAAGGATATTGTGGAATGAAGAAGCTGATGAGGAACCTATTCTGACGAAAAGTTTGTTCAAAACTAGATGTAAGATCGTTGACAAATGTTGCAAGGTAATCATTGATAGTGGAAGTTTTGATAATTTGGCATCCAAAGAGTTGGTTAACAAGTTGCAGTTGCATAGATTGAAACATCCTAAGCCTTACCATATTTCTTGGATCCAAAAGGAGCATAAAATACTTGTAAGTGAACAATGCCTTGTTAAATTGAAAATTGGGAATTATCATGATGAAGTCTTGTGTGATATTATGCCTATGGATTGTTGTCATATTCTTTTGGGTAGACCTTGGCAGTATGATAGGAAAGCTTTGCATGATGGTAGATTGAATCAATATACTATTTGGATGGATGGAAAGAAACAAGTATTGTTGCCTTTGAGAGAGAAGTTTGATGAAGGTCAATGTACTATAGTCAGAGTATGTTTGGTTGATGGTAAAAATTTTGCAAGAGAAATGAAAGAATAGAATCTTTGTTTTTCTTTAATTCCAAGAAAGACTGAGAAACAAGATGAGTTAGAACATGGACCTAAGGTTAAGCCTTTGTTGAATGAATTTCATGACATCATTTATGATAATGTACCTAATGGTTTACCACCTATGAGAAGTATAAGTCATTGTATGGATTTGATACTTGGAGCTAGTTTGCCTAATAAAGCACCACATAGGTTGACACCTGATGAAAAGACTGAGTTGAATAGACAAGTGCAAGAATTTCTTGAAAGAGGTTTGATTAGGGAAATTCTGAGTCCTTGTGTAGTACCTATTGTTTTAGCACCTAAAAAGAATGTAGAATGGAGAATGTGCACTGATTCTAGAGCTATAAACAAGATAATAGTAAAGTACAGATTTCTTTTGCCTAGGATGGATGACATAATGGATAGTTTGAGTAGAGAAAAGTATTTCACAAATATTGATTTGAAAAGTGGATATCATTAGATTAGGATCAGAGAAGGGGATGAATGGAAAACTACTTTTAATACTAATGAAGGTTTGTATGAATGGTTGGTTATGCCTTTTGGTTTGACTAATGCACCTAGTACTTTCATGAGGTTGATGAATGAAGTTCTAAAAAGATTCTTGAGTAAGTTTGTCATTGTATATCTTGATGAAATTTTGATATTTAGTAAGAGTAAGGAAGAACATCTTGAACATATCAGACAAGTATTGCAAAGATTGAAGGAAGAAAAGTTGTTGATTAACTTGAAGAAATGTTCATTTATGAAAGAGGAGATTGTATACCTTGGTTTTGTAATTTCAAATTATGGATTGAAGATGGATCTTGAGAAAGTAAGAGCTATACTTGATTGGCCTACACCAGAGAATGTTGGAGAGGTAAGATCATTTCATGGATTTGCTAGTTTTTATAGGAAGTTCATTAGAAATTTCAGCTCTATTTGTAATGCTATGACTGAAACTATGAGAGGAGATAAAAAGGATTTCAAATGGACACATGGAGCACAAAGGAGTTTTGAAACATTGAAACAAAGAATTACAGAGTTGCCTAAACTTGCTTTTCCTGATTTTGGTAAAGTTTTTCAAGTTGAATGTGATGCTAGTCGAAGTGCAATTGGATCTATTTTGAGTCAAGAAGGAAAACCTATAGCTTTCTTTAGTGAAAAGTTGAATGATGCTAAGAGAAAATATTCAGTTTATGACTAGGAATTCTATGCCATTGTTCAAGCTTTGAAAAAGTGGAGACATTATTTGATGCCTAAATATTTTGTGTTGTATACTGACCATAAAGCTTTGCAATATTTGGGAAGTCAGAATAAGTTGAATCAGAGACATATGAAGTGGGTTGACTTCTTACATAATTTTTCCTTTTCATTGACGCATAAGAGTGGACAGTCAAATAATGTTGCTGATGCCTTGAGCCAAAGAAGAATTTTGCTGACAGAGATGAGAGTTGAGGTACTTGGTTTTGATGATTTGAAGTTTTTTTATGAGACTGACATTAATTTTTTAGAGCCTTGGAAAGCTTGTAAGGAACACATAGTGATTGATAAGTGGACTGATTATTTCAATCAAGAAGACATGTTGTTTAAATGAATTCAATTATGCATACCTGGAGGATCTATGAGAGAGAAGATAATGAAGGAAAAACATAGTGGTGGACCTGCTGGACATTTTGGAATTGATAAGACTATGAATTTGATTTCAGAAAGATACTTTTGGCCTCAAATTTATAGAGATGTGCAGAGAATGGTTAGAGGTTGCAGAATTTGCCAAACAACAAAATGAACTAGTCAGAATTTGGGATTGTATACACCTTTGCCTGTACCTGATAGACCTTGGGAAGATGTGAGTATGGACTTTGTTTTTGGATTGCCTATAACTCAGAGAGGTAATGATTCTATTTTGGTAGTGGTTGACAGATTTTCAAAGATGGCTTATTTCATACCTTGTAAGAAGACATCTGATGCATTACATGTAGCTGAACTATTCTTCAAGGAAGTGGTAAGATTGCATGTTTTGCCTAAATCTATTGTTTCAGACAGAGATACTAAGTTTACTAGTTACTTTTGGAGAACACTTTGGAAGAAGATGAATATTCATTTGAAGTTTAGTTCTACATTTCACTCTCAGACAGATGGATAGACTGAAGTTGTGAATAGAAGTTTGGGAAACTTGTTAAGATGTTTAGTTGGAGATAAACCTACTAATTGGGATTTGATTTTGGCACAAGTAGAGTTTTCATATAATAATTCTATGAATAGAAGTACTAAGAGGACATAATTTGAGATTGTTACTAGATTTCATCCTAAGGGAACCACAGAGTTGAGAGATTTACCTACTAAGACCAGGATAAGTGCTGAAGCTAATCATTTTGTAGAATACATGAGAACTTTACATGATGAAGTTAAAAAGAATTTGGAGGATAGTAATCTAAAATATAAACAAAGAGCAGACAAGAGAAGGAGACATAAATCTTTTGAAGTTGGAGATGAGGTTATGATTCATTTGAAGAAGAATAGATTTCAATTTGGTACCTACAAAAAGATGAAAATGAAGAAGGTTGGACCTTGTAAGATTCTGAAGAAGTTTGACAGTGGAAATGCTTACGAAGTGGAATTACCAGAGGACATGGATATATCACCTATATTCAATATTGCTAATATATTTGATTAATTTTAATCAAACAATGAGATTGAAGATGATTTGGATTATCAAAAGAAGAATAAAGACTACATTGAGAATATTTTGAATAGCAGAGTTGGCAAGAGTACAAGAGGAAAAGACTATATGGAATATCTAGTTCAGTAGAAGAACAAGCCAGTTGAAGATAGTTCCTGGATTACACAAGCTAAGTTGGATCTTTATGATTTAGGTTATAATATGAGCATTTATTGATGTGGAAATCAGTTCTTTATTTACCCCAAGTGTCTAATGCAGGAGCATCTTGGGTCTTTGAGCAATCTTGCATCAACCAAAAAAAACATTTCCTGATTTCTGTACTTGTTTTATGTTATTTTCCTTTTAATCTTTGACTTTTTTGGTTTCATGTTATGTGAAGCTTACATGATTTTGAGGACCTATTTGGGAACCTTCTCCTATGGTCTCATAAGGATTGGTTAGACTGTTTCAAAGTTACAGTTGTTTTCCTTGTCGTCGGAGTTGTATTTTCTTGTAGTTTTGGTGTTGATTGCGAGTCTTGGCGC
Source organism: Chamaecyparis obtusa (assembly GCA_027943335.1). Taxonomy (NCBI): domain Eukaryota; kingdom Viridiplantae; phylum Streptophyta; class Pinopsida; order Cupressales; family Cupressaceae; genus Chamaecyparis; species Chamaecyparis obtusa. Next base: position 1,814,815 of record BSBK01001771.1, read on the forward strand.
CCATGATCCTTGATGATTCATCTTGTGTGACCTTAGTTACTTAAAGGGGACCTAAAATAATATATTTTCCCAAGGGATCAATTCCTAATTCATTATGAATCAAAAGTTATGACCATTTTTCCCCGAGACCTATTTTCTGGCAGTTTTCACGCAAAAGATGGAGTGTTTCTTCTTGCGCGGTTCCATGTGATCAAATGGGGCCTTGCATGGTTAAAGGAATGTTATTGGATAATGTGAGGACCTAAATCCTAAGTTTCATCATGTTTTGATCACTCTTTCATTAGTTTTGATTTAAATCTTCCTGACTGGACCTATATTGTAATTAAATGCCTGACTGGCCGACTTGTGGCTTTGCTTGCTATATATTTGGAGATTGGATTGATTTTTAGGGTAGTGATAGATGTTAGAATGATAGAAGAATAACTATCATAAAAGATGATATGCTCACAATGATTCTAATTTCATAATTCTTATTGTATAAGGCCGAAACCCGAAAGGCCTCATAGTCAAGCATGTTTGAAGAAATAAGTTAAACTCTCTATTGTTGCTGCCAGTTGATTGTCTCATATCCATTGTCATTTCATTTCTTTCATGTGATATTATATTTCTCCCATTGTGTAACTCTTATCAGGGCTTGGTTGTTGATTCAAGTAGACTCAATTCTGCTTGATTCTACTTGTATCTACCCTACCCTTGCATCAATTATCATCATAAGTTGAAACAAAATAAATTGTTCTTTTAAACAAATAGCATATACCCTGAGTGGTGGTCTACAGGCTATGACCTGATCATAAATTTTAAGGGCTTGGTCCATTTGTTGTTTTTGTTTCTTTATCTACTCCTTAAGAGCTTCAATATCCTCATCCTTATCAAATATCTCTTTCTACATTTGATCTCTTTCTTGTTTCCACCAAGTGTTCTGGAAAAAAAATTGATTGTATAAATTGAAGAATATAGACTGTATTGTTTTTGAAGGAAATTCTTGCAGCTGAGGTTTCCTTTTCTTTTCATTGGCAACTTGCTGAAAATACTCAGTGAACCATGTGGATTTGTAGGGCATAATGGACACATTGGAATACACAGGTTGCTATGGAGGAGTCATTTGAACATTCACAGGAATGCTCTCTTGTGCTACGTCAGGGCTTGGCTCATACATTCCCTAATCATCTTATGGTATGCTACTATCAGGTTCTTGCACATTTTGAGATTCCTCCATATTTTGGGAGATGAAGACACTTTTGTCTACTTGGGTGAGTCATCAGGAATGTACTCAACAGATGGTTCTAGAGAAGGTTTTGGTATTGGGATAGTTGGATTTCCAAGGGAAGGTGGAGACACTTGCCCTCACATGTGAGGACTTCTTCACATAGTTGTCTCCTCGACCACTACAGTTTTATGTTAGCAGGATCTTTTTGGCCTTTGTGCTGTAGGGGTAAATGTTGTAGGAATAGATGTTGTAGGACTTGACTATTTTCTTTTATTTACTTGAAATGCAAGGTTTTGAATTTCCTTTCCTAGGTTAGGTGTTTCCTTTCCAACCTTCTTTTTGCCTTTCTTTATGGAAGAAGTAGGTATATTACTCTCTAGAGTGGGCTCAAAAGACTTATTTTTGGGGGATAATTCTGGCTCTTTTTCTTTTGCAGCTATTTCTAGATTAGGCTCAGAAGACTCTACTTCATTCTCTAGAGGTTGAGCAACAGGGTTAACTTGGGGTTGCAAACTTTTGAACTGAACAAATTCTACCCATGAAAGGGGAGAGACATCCCTAAGAGATTTATCAACTAGCATTTTTATTAGGGCATGGTGGCTTATAGAATTTTCATTCCCCTTTTGTGTTTCCTCGGCACTAATGCTTAACATATTATAGAGAAAATTAGGAACATTGACCTAAAGATTATGTCTTATATAACTAAGCAATTTGAAATGATGGGCATGAAAGTTGGAGAATCTCCCTTCACAAGCTAAATACTTGATAATGTGGGTAGCCAATTGTAGAAATGGTGGTGAAAGAGACAATATCTTGCATCCCTTCTTAGTAATTTCAAGTGGAGGATCATGCGGTTGGGAGAACTAAGCTCGAGATGACCTAGCATCATGCTCATTAGGATAGTGCTCTCCAATGACTAGCAACCTGATGACCTCTACAATTCTTTCCTTAGTGGAAACAATTTTTAAACCCCACACATTTTCTTGTCCCTCTTCAAAAGTGTCGATAAATTCTAGTGCAACCTCCTCATTAAATTTTGTTAACTGAAGAAAATACCCCAGCCAGCCACATGCATTAAATCTATAGACTACTTCAACATCTGCCAATAAAATACCATGGTGAACCAGTGCATACCTCTGTAATTGTCCACCCATTCTATTAACACCTAGCCTTCAATTTACTACTAATCTCTGTCTCTTATGCTCTGCAAATACTGTCTTCTTGAAATGCAATTGCAATTTTTGAAAATACTAATTTTTTCACTTACATTACCTTCATTGTGCTTAACATGAACAATAATAATGACATTGATTATAGAGGACATCACATCTTTAAGTGTGAGTTACCTCACAATTTCATTATAGTCCTTTCAAGTCATATCAAGCTCAGAAAATTAGAATTTTGCAAGTACGGCAAATGTGTAGGATTAAAAGAAATAATAGAACAAAGCCTAAGTACAACATTGATGTGACAAGGATGTGACTAGGATGGCTTAGGAATAACACTTGGAATTTATTACACTTCCCTTGCCCCTTACCAAACATTAACAAGTGTGCTCACTTGATATATTTTAGCACAAGAATGGGAAACTGGCATAACGCCTATATTATATATTTAATGCAGTACTATATATAATTATTAAAACCTCTATTCTAAAAGTGAGTAAGGATTGAGGGAGTTGTACCTAGGATTTATTTACCATACACATGAATGCAAGTTGATGAGAGTTTTTTGATTCTGATGACCACATGTGAGTGTTGACGTGGTGTTTATTAAAAGCATTGAAAATACAAATTATGGGTGACGTGGATTGTGAGTGGGTGGAAGAAAGAGAAATGAGATGAATTGGAGAGAAGGAAGAAAAGTGAATGAAGAAATGTACCTCATATTAAATGAATCTTTATTATGGTTGGTTTTCGAAGGCATGTTATGGTGAAGCTACAAGAGGAAGGCTTTCACATTCTGTTGTAGGAACTGGTACCAGAGTTGTTATTGAATTGTGTGTACTGAACTATTGCAGGAATTCTTCCTTGGTTTGAGGCTTGTGGTACAGGTGCAAGTGATGTCCATTGACAAGAAGTTTGAATTTGATCAGGATTAATTTTTCAAATTTTCATATGTTTTAGTAAATTACAATTTTGAGGGTCTTTGGTGCATTTCTGGGCAAAAATGGTGCCTAGAAATAGGGATGGAACATCGCTATTCCTAAAATTTGGTTCAAGATTATTTGAATGCCTTTCTAATGCATCAAACGGCTCATAATTTGGAGCTAGAATGAGAAAGTTATGCCTTCTCCAAGTGGACCTAAATTTTATATATAGTTTTTGATAAATTTTGATAGTTGTAATAGTTTAATTATAATAAATATTATGATGACTCTTCATTTCAATTCCAAGGGATTTTTGTGACCCTTGGGATCCAGCTAACTTGTATAAAATCCAATTTTGAATAGAATGGAGACACTTTTTGGCTTGCAATCTTGTTAGCCTTTTCAGATTTTATGTCAAATTTCACAATACTGCAGGTTTCACACCAGGTATTGTAATCTGATTCATAATTCAGATCAGTGGTATCAGAGCAGGAACGCTCCTTTATGCCAATTCACACAAGGTCTTCCTACCAAAGATTTGGATTGGATACACAAGATTTGGCACAATACCCACCTTTGAGATGCACACGATCGAAGATGTCAGATGATGATGTTAAGAAGTTCATCGAGGAAGCTTTAAATAAGCAATGAGAGGAGATGATGAGTCAATTTTCACACATCTTATAGAATCAAAAACCCTCTGAATCAGGAACATCATTTCGTGGAAGTACCCCTTTCAAGGTGCAAGTCAATTTTGACATCCTGAATTTTGAAGGAAAAGTCGATTCTGAAGCTGTTGATAATTGGTTATCAAAGTTGGATAGATACTTTTGTGTAAATGATTTCTCAAATGTAGAAAAAATAACATTTTCTCTCCTCAAAGCTGAAACGCATGTGAAATTAGCATGGGAAACCAAAGTACCAAATAAAGAATGAGAATTAACTATTGAAGACAGTTTTGGATTATCACTTGATAAGAAACCCACATGGGGAGAATTTGTGGAATACATAAAAGAAGCTTACCTCCCTGAGGATGTATATGAACAAAAATACATAGAATGGAAACTACTTCGACAAAAGAGGGATCAGTCTATGCAAGATTATACCAATACGTTCCATTCACTTTCAGCAAAACTTGGTATTGAGGATTCAAAGAAGCATCAGATTTTAAAATATCAGAGTGTACTTCATAGGTATATTCAAACAGAGATGGAATTTTTGAATATTGAGACATTGGCAACTGCCTATAGAAATTCAAGCAGAAAGGAAAGAGGGACTACTTTGCAAATTATAATAAGCCAAGGGTTGAAGGTGGCAATAAATTTGTAGGAAAACAGGTGACCAAGGAACCTCATTCAAATTCACTGAAGAATAAATGGTGGGCTGCTAAAAAGAAACAAATAGATATAGGCATGTGGTGTGAGATGCATAAGTCTCCAACCCATAATACAAAGGATTATCAAAGTATTAAAATTTTGATGATAGAAATACAAGGAGAGGAAGTTGAACCTGAATCGTCACCAATAGATAACTCTGAGAAAGAGGAGAATGATTCCATCATAGAAGAAAACCCATATGTCATATTTAGAACTGCTAAAGTATTGCCCTATGAAGATGAAGAGAGACGTTTTCATTCTCAAATGTGGGTTGATGGAAAGCCTCTGCATTTTATTATTGATAGTGGGAGTCAAAAGAATTTGATCTCTAGGGAGATAGTCAAAAGATTAAATTTAAAAGTGACAAGACACCCACAACTATACTCTATGGGATGGGTAAATGAGGGACAAGATATTTAAATAAATCAACAATGTCATCTACCATATTCAATCAAGCCTTTCAAGGATGAAGTGATATGTGATATAGCACCACTAGATGTATGTGATGTCTTGCTGGGGCAACCATACATGTATCAAAGGCATGGGGTGTATGATTCCAAGCCACATAGTGTTACAACCAAGCTTGGTGGGAAGAGATATCAAATACTAGAGGTATGTCCAACACAAACCGCTTCTTTAATAACCGCTAAATAATGTAAACGCTTGATTTCTCAAACTAGAGCTTTTGTTCTACTCATGATTCACCCTAAGAAAACAAAGTCAGTTGTTCTTAATACACATGCTAAGGTAACCATAATAGAGAATCAACAAAATCAGATGGATAAAATTCTAAAGGAATATCATATTGTGTTTAAACCACTAGTGGGAGTACCAACACACTGTCAAGTCAAGCACTCTATTGATTTAGTCCCAGGCACACCACTACCACATAAGCCAATATATAGGAGGTCAGTTTTGGAAAATGATGAGATTAAGAGACAAATCCAAGAGTTGATTCAGAAAGGACACATTCATCCAAGTGCTTCACCTTGTGGCAGTCCAATTGTCCTTGCTAAAAAGAAAGATGGGACATGGAGACTTTGTATTGATTAGAGGGAATTGAAAAAAAATCTCTGTTAAGAATAGATATCCAATCCCTCAAATTGATGATTTGTTGGACCAACTTAGGGGGGCTAATTTCTTCACAAAAATTGACTTGAAGTCTAGATACCACCAAGTACCAATTGATCCAGTAGATGTGTGGAAGACTGCATTTAAATCTAAGGAAGGTTTGTTTGAATGGTTAGTCATGCCTTTTGGCCTAACAAATGCCCCAACCACATTTATGAGGTTGATGAATGATGTACTTAGACCATTCATTGATTCTTTTGTGGTTGTTTATTTGGATGACATACTCATCTTTAGCAGAACTTGGCTGAGCATTTGCAGCATGTTGAACAAGTGCTTTCAACTCTACAAAAACACAAACTTTATGCCAACATTGAGAAGTGTTCTTTTGGTATGCAGAGTATTCAATGCTTGGGGTATATCATTGATACTAAGGGTGTTCATGTTGATCCAGCAAAGATTCAAGTAATCAAAGATTGGTCATCCCCTAAAAATTTCATAGAGCTTCGTAGCTTCTTGGGCTTAGCCAACTTCTATCATAGATTTGTGTTTGGTTTCTCACATATATCATGGCCTCTCAATCAATCACTAAGGGGTGGAGCTCAAGAAAAATTTCATTGGACAGAGGCAAAGCAATGAGCATTTAAGGAACTAAAGAAAATATTATGTTCAGGACTAGTATTGGTCCTCCCAGATCTACACCAATCATTTGAGATAGAAACAGATGCATCTAATTATGCTCTTGGTGTAGTACTCATGCAACATGGGCATCTTGTTGCCTATCATAGTGAAACTTTTTCTGATACAGTACATAGGTACCCCACCTATGATAAGGAGTTGTATGCCATTGTTCAGGACTGCAAACAATGGAAACATTATATACTGGGAAAGGAAACTGTTATACATACAGACCATAAACCACTTCAATTCTTGCAAATACAAGGGAAGCTGTAGAATGATAGACATCAATGGTGGTCAACCTATCTACAACAATTTCACCTCAACATTCATCATAAAAAAGGAAGCAGTAACAAGGTGGTAGATTGTTTGAGTAGGCCTCCAATTGCAAGTTTGAAAATATTGTTGGATTCATGCGGTCATCAATCATCCACTTGGGAACAACTATATAGTACTGACCCTGATTTTGCTAACATCTATAGTAATTTGGTAGAAGGAAAGTCTATCTCTGATTTTCACTTGTAGTATGGGTTGCTTTTCCATAATGGTCACATATGTGTACCCACAGAGGAATGGAAGTAAATGATATGGGAAGCTCACTACAGTCATGTTGTAGGACATTTTGGTATTGGTAAGACTACTACTATCCTTCAAAAGTATTTCTATTGGCCAAAAATGAAGCAGGGTATCATTTCACATATACAAGCTTGGGTAGCCTGTGCAATTGCAAAGCTAGCAATTTGTAAGTTGGGTCTATACTTACCGTTACCTATTCTTGATAAGCCATGGTAGTCTGTTTCAATGGATTTTATGTCTGGGCTTCCAACTACTAGGCTGGGGCATGATTGTGTATATGTTGTGGTAGATAGATTTTCTAAAATGGCTATCATGGTGGCATGTAAATAGATGATTTTTGCAGAAGATACTGCCAAGCTATTTTTTGAACATGTTTGGGTTCATTTTGGTTTGCCAAAAACCATTATTTCTATTAGGGATAGCAAGTTCATCAGCAAATTTTGGTTTGCACTATGGGCTAAATGCGACACCAAATTAACAAAGTCCACAGCATTCCATCCCCAAATAGATGGGAAGGCAAAAGTGGTGAATCAAATGATTATTCATATTTTATGGATGTATCATTCAAAACATCCTCACACATGGGATGAAAGCTTACCCTATGTGCAACACAGCTACAACCGTGCACTCCATAGTACTATAGGGCACAGTCCATTTGAGGTTTCTCTTGGGTACCAACCATTAGCACCTATGGATGTAGCAATACTATCTCTACACTCTAATAGTCCATTGAATGGACAAGGAGGTAGATAAAGCAGAAAAATTCATTGATAACATTAGACACCTATAGCAGCAAGTTTATGAGATCTTGCAGCAGAGTAATCAAAAGTATAAGGAAACGCATGATAAACATAGAACTCCTCATCAGTTTCAGATTGGTGACAAGGTATGGTTACATCTTCAGAAAGAGCACCTGCATGGACCAAATAGGAAGCTTCATCCTCTTCATTATGGACCATACACTATTATGAAACAAGTTGGTGAGAATGCTTTTGAACTTAATTTGCCATCATTTTTGGGACTGCATCTAGTTTTCAATGTGGAATTGTTGAGACCCTAATTTCCTCCTTTATTGGACATCTCCCAAGCTACTGAACACATTCAAGTTGTAGAGTTAAATCCATCTACTACTCCTCTAGTCTAGTGTGACCATGTTACTGAAGCCATTTTAAAGACTTTGAGAAATCAGAACATTCCTCTGTATCGGGTGGTTCGAGCTAGTCAGCATTCTCATCAAGGCAAGTGGTTTACTAAGGAACAAATTGAAGAAAAATTTCCTCATCTATTGTAGAAAATTAGTGCAATGGGGCCCATTGCCTCTTAAGGGGGGAGGAATGATCAAGATTAATTTTTCAAAATTTCATATGTTTTAGTAAATTACAATTTTGAGGGTCTTTGGTGCATTTCTGGGCAAAAATGGTGCCCAAAAATAGGGATGGATCATCGCTATTTCCAAAATTTGGTTCAAGATTATTTGAATACCTTTCCAACGCATCAAATGGTTCATAATTCAGAGCTAGGATGAAAAAGTTATGCCTTCTCCAAGTGGACCTAAATTTTATATATAGTTTTTGATAAATTTTGATAGTTGTAATAGTTTAATTGTAATAAATATTATGATGACTCTTCATTTTGATTCCAAGGGATTTGTGTGACCCTTGGGATCCATTCGGCTTGTATAAACTCCAATTTTGAATAGAATGGAGACATTTTTTCACTTGCAATCTTGTTGTTAGTCTTTTCAGCTTTTATTTCAAATTTCACAATACTACAGGTTTCACACCAGGTATTGTAATCTGATTCATAATTCATATCAGAATTGGACTAGATCTAGTGTGGTCAATTGGATTGCTCCATTTTCAAAGACATATTGAATTTCATATGGTCCCAACCATCTAGTCTAGAGCTTTCTTGGAATCTCCTTGAATCAAGAATCATATAATAGAGCCCAATCACCCACTTGAAATTTCTTATTTTTGATGTGTGAATCATGCCACCTCTTTCTTTGGTTCTGGATTAGCTTCATCTACTCCAATGCTAACTTTCACATTTCATCCAAGGAGTTGAGGTGGAGAAGGTGTTCTGATTATTCTGCAAGAAGATTGATATTCAATTCCAGACCTGTGTGCAATGTTTTGTGTTCATTTTCTATGAACAACATTGTTCCCTTTCCATACACCAATTCAAATGGTGTGAACCTTGTATTTATTTTCCAAGTGGTACAATAGGCCATACTATTTGAGTTAATTTTCTACTCCAATCCCTACAATGCAATTGTATTCTTTGTTAATATGGCCTCAATTTCTCTGTTGGTGACCTCTGCCTATCTATTTTCTTGCAGATGGTAAGGGCTAGATTTGTGATGCCTAATACTATATTCCTTCATTAGCTCATTAATCAGATTTGAAGTGAATTGTGGTCCTTGGTCTGTTACAAGCTCTCTCAAGACTCCATAATGGGTAAAAATATCCTCATACAAGAATTTTTCTACTTTTTGATCCCTAGCATTCTGCATAGCTTTCATTTCCACCCATTTTGTCAGATAGTCTGTGCATACCAGGATGTAATATTTTCCATTTGAGGGAGGATCTATTGATCCTATGAAATCCATACCCCATTTGTCAAATGGTATTATTACCACTTGTGGATTGAGTGGCATCTAATCTAATGTTTTTTGGGTGACCCATCCTTTGACATTTATCATATTTTGTTGTATAACTGGCTGCATCCTTATGTAGTGTTGGCCAATAATATCTTGTTATTAGGATTATCAAGGTTGTTCTCTTTTTGGCAAAGTGACCTCCACATGGCTCATCATGAGAAGCATGGAGTATATCATACATTTCATCTTCTCTCACACACCTTCTCATAATCTGATCTAGACTAGTGTAAAATAGATTGTTATCTATCCATAAAAATTGGAAGCTTTTCTCTACAAAATTTTTCCTGTCCTTGTGAGAGAAATGTGGGGGCATCTTATTTGTGGCAAGATAATTGGCTATGTCAGCATACCATGGGTTTTTAATTTCTATATGGAATAGGTGTTAATTAGGGAATGCATCTTCAATTAGAGTAGTGTTTGTATCAGCATTTTGAAGTCTGGACAAATAGTCAGCTACTACGTTTGCCTTCCCTAGCTTATCAACAATTGTTATATCAAACTCTTGCAATAGTAGTAGCCACCTTGCTAATCTTCTTATTATAGCAATTTTTTTCATCAAATATTTAATTGTTGAGTGATCAGTGGTGGAATTTTTTCAATGCATAAACTACAGCTAGGAGTTCCTTTTCAGGAACTGTGTAGTTCAATTTTGGTCCATGGAGGCTTTTACTAATATAGTAGATTGCATTCTCAAGGTTACTAGGCTTTTGTCCTAGCACAAATCCTATGGCATAATCTGATGCATCTGTATGGATGTGAAATGGGATAGATCAATCTGGTCCTTTGATTACTGGTGTAGTTGTTAAAAGTGTCTTGAGCTGTAGGAAGGACTCATCACATGCTTGTGTCCATACAAACTCAGCCTCTTTTGTTAGCAATGTGTATAGAGGACTAGCTACTTGACTAAAATTATGAATAAAGCACCTATAGTAACCAGCATGTCCTAAGACTGATCTTACATCCTTTTTCTTAGTAGGGGTAGGTAGTGTAAGTATTACCTCTACTTTGGTTGGGTCCACTTGGATTCCTACTGCTAAAAAAAAATGCCCAAGTACCACTCCTTGCATCATCATGAATTATTTCTTGTTGTTAAGAGAGAGATTGTGTTCCTTGCATTAGATCAGCTACTTTTCAAGATTCTTCAAAGCCTCTTCAAATGTCACTCCAAATGATGTAAATTCATCCATATATATCTCCATACAATCATGTGATATGTCAGAAAAAATACTAATTATAGCCCTCTAGAATGTTGCTAGAGCATTGCATAACCCAAATGGTAAGAAAAAGTATACATATGTTCCCCATGAACATGTGAATGTAGTCTTCTCTTGGTTCTCTAGAGCAATAGTAATCTGATTGTATCCACTATATCCATCAAGAAAGGAAAAATACTTTTTACCGGTTAAAGTATCAAGTACTTGATCAATGAATGGTAATGGGAAATGATCTTTCTTGGTCGCTTTACTTAACTCTTTGTAATCCACACATATTCTCCATTTACCCCCCTTGTTGGGCACTATAACCAGAGGTGATACCCATTTTCTATCAGATATAGGATATATAAAGCTAGCATTTAGCAATTTTTGTAATTCTATTTTGACTATCTCTCTTAGTGTTGGGTTAATCCTCCTCTGAGGTTGGTGGAGTGGTAGACTTCCCTCATTGATCTATTTCCTATGAGTATAGAGTATTGGGATTAGTCCCTTCATGTCCCCATAATCCCATGCAAAGGCTTTCTCATGTGTTTGGAGAAGTTTAGTTAATTGTCCCATCTGTTGTGAAGGCAACTTATTATTTACATGGAGATTGTGACCCTTGGAAAGCTCAACAGTAGTTGTAAGGTCAAGCATGGATACTTCAATGATAGGACTTGTATTTACCTCATAGGGTAGGAGCTGATGAATAATATTGGGTTCTAAAGGCAAAACAAAGTTCTCAAAATGGTCCTCATATGTAGTTAACTCTAACACGGAGCTTTTAGATATGTCTTTGATTTCAACACAGTCATTATTAAGAATGATCTTGATTACTTCATCTTCTTCCTACAACTTTAGAAAAGATTCCCTATGTAACATCATTAGCTGAACCACATAGTTCAATTCCTCTTCCCCATCTCCTAAATTTGGCCATATAGGTGTGCTTAAATCTGGCTGAGGTTGAGCTGGAAGATACTAGTGGCTTGCCCATCTAATATTGTCATGTTCCCTAATCTACAACTAATGTTTGCATCAGTTGTTGCCAACCCTAGATGTCCCAAAATGACAGGATAACTAGCAAGATTGACCTTTGGTGATAGAATCATGAAATCAACAGGGTATTCCTAGGAATTTAGGGCAACTATTATGTCTTCTATCGTTCCATCAGGGGTGAGAGTAGAGTTGTCTAATAATTGCAATATTCTTGGAGTAGCTCATAACCCCTCTATGCTTAGTTTATTCATAGTATCCTTAGTCATTACATTAATGGCAGCACCCAAATCTATCAATGCATTTTTGATAGACTGACCATTAATGATGATATTAACAACTGGACTCCCTGGATCTGAATATTTTGGAATTACTAATTTTCCTAGCATAATATCAGCTAATTGTCCTATAACATGAACTATTGTAGGATCATTTTTCTTTCTTCCAGGATTTTTAAGACAGCGTCTTTTATTGCTTTTCCATAGACAGGGACATCCTTTATTGCTTGAAACAGGGGAATCTAGACATGCATGTTCTTTAATTGGTCAAGGATATCAAATGGTTGGTCTTCTTTTGGTATGGGTTTGTCCATGCTAAGCCTTTGAGGAAAAGGTGGTTTAACTGATGTCTAAACATTAGCTGAATTGGAATTGATATTGGTGCTGTAGGAAGGTCTGGAACTTGAGTAATAAGAGGTGGTTCAGGTGCAGGCAAGGTAGTACTTGATCTTAGGTGTATATTGGCTATATTGAGTGCATGGGTAGGGTACTACTAAGCATTAGTAGCATACATTTGTTGCTATGGTTGTTGACTATTGGGATTTGACTGAGGCTAAGTAGGAAACTATGTTTTCTTTTGAGGACCTATGTTTGTAGGAGGTGGCATTATTGTAGGTGTATTTATTGGAGGTGGCAAAGGTGGATATCCAAGATTCAGATTAGGCCATTGTTGAGGTCCTCTCCACTAGTTAGTGTACTGTCAATTCCCTTGTCGTTATTGCCATTGGTTTGGAAATTGTGGCCATTGGGGTTGTTGTGAAGGATACCATTGATTTTGTTGATTATTGGGCTAGGCATTATTCCAAATAGGTTGATTATACTGGGGAGGACTTTGGTTATTTTGGATTTTCCACTGACTATTATAAGGATTTGAAATTTGTAATAGGTCTTGAGGCATACCTTATCTTGTAGCCCATGGTCAACGTTGAGCAACAAAGAACACTTGCTCATGCTCTCCTTCTATCTTTAAATATTCAGTTGGAAGATGTTGATTCTCTAGGTTTGCGACCAACTTGCATTAACAATCCTTCTTTTGCTTGCAACAATGGAGATAGTATTCAACTAGTTGCGCCTATGCATCTACATGCTTCTTCTTGGCATTCATCATGTCCAGGTGTGTAGCGACATCATTAATGATGTCTTTCTTGAAGTCTGACAACAGGTTTGAAATTTGCATCTTTGAAATACCAGAGCCACTTCCTTTTTCCAGTGTTGGACGTAATCCCCTTCCTTTCTTTACTGCTGATCTAGAATAGTTCAAACAAATCTTCTTAAGGTCATCCTAGGAAGATTGAGATATATATCCTCCATCCATGAGTTCTAATTCTTCCAATCTATTATCATTCACTCCTCTTAGAAAAATTACCTTTTGTGAATCCTCCTGTAGTACATGTTGAGGGTTCTTTTGCAAGTTGTATAAGAAGCATGATATGTAGTCCTCTAGTGTTTCATCTTCTTTCTATGACATACAAAAGATGTCATCTCCTTTTGAATCACTACCTTTGCAGTATTCCTTATATTTCCTTAGAAACCAATCTCTCATTCCATCCCAATTAGTTAGTGCATTTTCTCCTAAGCCCATGAACCATCTGAGAGTTGACTCCTTCAGTGTCACTGCAAACACCTTGAGCTTATGAATATCAATATTATAGTCAAAACTTTGACATAGTATGTCAAACTCGAACAAAAAGGTGTTAGGATCCTTTGTAATAAGGCCATAGAACTCTGTAAGTGTTGAAGCAGGTATGTTCTTGAGGTTAGGATTGTTAATAAGACTTGGAATAGGAAATGGAAATGTAGGAGCTGCCATTACTGGAGGTGGTGGATATTGAAACTGTGGCTGGAAATTATTATTGATCGGAAGGTTCTAGACAACAAGTGGTCCTGGATTGGGATTATTATGGAAACTAGATAATATTTATGTAAAAGGATAGAGGTCAAATGTATCATGAGTGTCTTCTTCTATTGAAGATGATGCAGAAAACTCAGGACTTGGGTTGAGAAATGGTAACTCAAGTTCTTCAAATTCTTCTTTCAGTTTAACAAGTTCTTTCGGAAGAAATCTACCATGAACATCTTTCCTTCTTCGATGCATGAAATTGATTTGATGAACTTATGAATCAAGCTCACAACTACTCAGTTTTGGCCAAAAAAATAAGAAACTAATCTAAAAAATAAATGACTCGTTAAGGTTCCTAATTTGACACCATCCCTGGCAGCAGCGCCAAAAATGAATAGTTTCACAATAGGTAATGATAATCATGCCATTGTCTCTCTTAGGAATAATAAATCTATGCTAAGGATTACTTTTCCCATCATGAAATGCATTTAGATTGTCAATCTAGGGATGCATACTTGAATTGCAACAACACAGTTTGTGCACTAAGTTCCTCTAAGAGTCATAACACCTATGTTGTAGGAAGATAAAATGCATGAAAGGAACCTATGATATTGCTGCAAGAAAGTAAACACACTTAACTACTTAATGAAATGACTACAAATAGATTGTAAACTTATCCTAAACTTAGCTAGCAACTAAAAACATTCACTATGTCTATCTCTACAAGTACTACAGGAACATCCATAGTAGTAATGATGCAGGAATAAAATAGTAACTTCTACTTGAAAGCATAGAAAATACAACAAGAAACTCTACTCTAACTTAATCTAATCCACCTCCCAAGTGGGCCTCCTTGGTTGGCTTCTACTAATTACTAACACAGAAGATACTCCAAAATTACTCTTCCATTAAATTCTTCTTAATTAGTTACATAACAATTAAAGAACTGATGAAGAATAGAAAAGAGCAACTTCTACTATACTAAATACATCATACTATATTTTCTCATTACCTAGATAAGTCAATCAAATCCCTTTATATAGAGGATTGACACTTATTGAAAACATAACAGAAAAGTTTGATTAAATCTCACCAAATAAGGAGTGATGGTGTTCAAAATGGATGCTTATGCTCTTAGGCTACCAATATACCCTCGGGATGATTTTAGGATTGGTTAGTTCCAAAATGTATAAGGATCTTAGGGTAACTGGACCAACTATAGGGACAAGACTTCCCTCTTCACTTCTGGCTCTACAAAACCAAGGCGGGTGCACCTAACCCAGTAAAAACAATACTTCACACACCAAAGACTAGGTCTAAATAACAGATTGATAGTAAGAAAGTACTAAATGTTAACCTCACATTCATTGACTCTCCATTACTTTTAGGTAACACAATCACACAACCAAAGGCCTAAAGCATAGAAAGGTTATTGATTTCAATATTTGGAATGCAATAGCTTCAACCAGTGTATGTTAACAAGAGAGGTACTCATTTAGGCTAGTGCCTCATCCATTGGGAAAGAGTCCTTAGACACAAAGACATGCAAATTTGAGAATACCTAAGAATTCATAGCCATAAATACATTTATCTTAATCTTCACTATTTACAAAACATCCTTACATAGACAAGGGTAAACTCATATCCCATTAGGAGCATTGTTTAATCCAATCCTAGATTAGAACTCAAGAATGAGGATACATACATAAAAACAATATGTAATGAGCTAGAAAACTCAAAGCTTACTTGACTTGACACAAAGGACAGATAAGAATCAGATATTTGTATTAAGTATGATGAATTCCTTTTGTGTACACAATGAATCATAAGACACCCTGCTTGCAAATTACAGCTTAGACCTACAACTTTCTTCTCTCATCAACAAACACTGAATCAAAAACTATTACAAACCCCTAACTAAGAATAGGGCTCACCAAGGAAAAGTTTTTTGAACACCTAACTCCCAATGCCTTTGAATGATCATGAAAAATCCTTTTATCTCAAGGATTGCAACAAGCACTGATGATCATTCAAAGTGACAATTTCAAAACTACCTAACTCAACAAAAAGAATGAAAGCTAGACAAGACAGGCTCCAAGCGCAAGGCTAGTAAGATCAAAAATAATCATCAAATTCTACAATAGATCTGACCTTTTACCAGCCCAAGGACACAAAAATTCACACTGGAACAACCACCAGGACCTTCCTCATAAAATCTCACCCACAACCAAGCTGGAATGATAAAAAATGGTCCTGTAATATGGCTTCATTCGGTGCACTATCTCCAAACCCTACAGAAACAATTTGAATTTGAAAAACAATGAATACAAGATTTGTTTTAAAATGTGACCATAGATCCCTTTATTTCCTGTCAGATCAGGTGGCTTACGTTAATCTTTACAATAGTCATGAAACCCCGAAAAGTCCATGTCCATGCCAGTAGTCAACACCAATGAAAAATGTGCATGTCAGCTCCCTCTGACATTAATGACCCACCCTCGTCAGCACCTGAGAAAATGTAAAATCAAGGGCTAGTGCAAGATCGCATGGCTCTAACAAATTCCATGAGAACTTACACCAACCGTAGATCCTCTACGGATGTCAGGGCCCTCAAAAAATGTCGACAACTAGGTCCCACTGACAACCCTCTGAATCATCAATGCCTCGACCAATCAGGAAAAAGCAAGTCAGCACCATGTGGTACATCAGACCCACCATCTATCTTTAATATATGGAGAATTGGAGAGTTGGCGCATGATCTCAAGGGCTCAAAAGATTCTTTGAGATCATCCACCCACCGTAGATTAAGAATCTGTTGCAGCTGACATAAAGCCTAACCCCACCCTGCTATGTCACTCACTTCGACCAATCAAAGAATGCCATGTTGCAAAGAACTAACAAGCGGGCCACAACTTTTTCTTCACTCACAGGTCCCTCTGATAACTTTTCCATATCATCATTTCATTCAACCAATGAGGAACCACCATTTGTGCCTACGTGGAGGTAGACCCACCTGTTTGAAATGCCGCAAATATGGAAGAATCAATGGTCAGTGCATGATCTCATGGCTCTAACATAGTCTATGAGAAGATGCACCCACCATTAGATCAAGATGGTGTCAGAGAGCTATCGGGCCCCACTGACAACCTACCAACTCACTACCCTACAACCAATAACTAGCCACCATCTCAGCAAATAAGATGATACCAAAGATGGGCCCGCTGGGACAAATATAACCTCGTCACATAATCACATGTCAAAAATTTTGACAATGGGAAACCATGAGATTATGTGACAGCCACATATTATTAAAGGGTAACACTTAGGAAAATAATCCTAGAAAACTTAGGCATAGGGAAATATTAAAGGGGCCTCAACAACAAACCTTAGTCACATGATCACATAGCATGAAAATTGCCTATGCAATCATGTGAAAAATTGCTTAAATAGAATGAGTCACAACCTTTTAGCACATGGGTAATTTGGGACTTTAGTGGCCCAAAAAAGTAATAGTAAAATAGAACCTAGCCGGGGTAAGTTAAGGTTTCTCTTTCAATGGCTAGATTTATGAAATTTTGCTTAGGGTTTCAGCCAGAGACATGAAAATAATGCAGAGGCTAGAGGAAAATAGATATAGCCATGAAATTTTGCTAGGTGTAGACCATTTTCTAAAGATTTTTGCTTTTACAGGAAAATGGGCTAACAAGGAGGACATAAAACAACCACGACATCTTACAATAAGTGCAGATAATAGAATAACAACACTGAGGGAATATAGCATAACTATTTCCTATATCTTATGGAATGACATCTCATTAGTAGTGGCATATCCTTCGAAATAGTAATAAATTCTTCTTCTATGGCTGGTCTTCTAAGGCTCCTTCTTTAATGTGGTTGCACCACTCTTTGTACTACTCCTTGTTAAATATAGTCGCACCACTCTTGAACCCCTCCTTGCTTACCTGCGAGGTTAGTAGCATTTGGTGTATATAATATATATATATATATATATATATATATATATATATATATATATATATATATATATATATATATATATATATATATATTCAAGTCAATATTTTAACTCCTACTCAAAAGTTAGAACATAGCTTAAAATAGCTATATGAAGTACTGTATTATATACATAATAGTCAGCAAAACATGTCATTCTAATACCCATAGTCTTTGCAGCTTTAGTTGTACTTATAACAAGTTCACATAGGTATAGGTTCATAGATGTTTTAGAAATGTCTTATCAAAGCATAAAGAGTGTCAACAAAGTATAAAGATTATAAAAAAATAGAGATAATAAATTGTCTCACTATTAAGACAGAGTGAGTTAATCAGGTGCTTGAGGACTGTATGCACCCAAAAATGGTCGCTTAGACTTTGGGCCCCATTTATTCAATTTATCAATCCTGAATCATTTTGATCAATAATCAATATTTTCAACAATATCAATTTCTTGATCAAGTCTTAATTTCGATCATATATTAGATTTTTATCCTTGGGCTAACCATTTATCCTAAGTCTTTATTTGATTAAAAGGAATATTTCCTCCCCTTTTGATTAAATAAAAAGCCCACCTTTTTCTCTTATCCTAAGTTGCACAAATAAAGCATTATTCATATTTTATAAAAAAGAGAAGCTTGTTTATTTACTTTCCTTTCAAGTGTGGCATTCACTAATTGTATTAGGCATCTTAATACCTTGTGAAAGGGATCTTGAGGTGCTAGGAGAAGTATGCTCTTCACCTTTAGGTGAATCAAAAAATCTTGACCCATCTTAAGGTTTTGGAAGCAAGGGAGTAATTGAATCTCTTTGCTTGGTGTGTTTGGGAGAGATTTTTGAGATAGGGGAGTATGCTCTTCACCCTTGTGGTGAATCAAAAACCTTGAACCTCAAGAGTTGATCCATTTTTGTTTAGTTTAAGAATCCTTTAGCGGGCCTGCTCTTGAGCAATCAAGAGGAATGACTCAAGTGGGGACAACCTTATCATCATTTTCCTTGGTGGCAAGTGATTCCAACTCACTATAATCTCAAGGCTATCAAGGACACCAAAAACCTTGGTAGACATAACACTTATCTTCGTTTGATGTGAGTAGCTCATGGGATTATGACCATGGGGAAAACATTGAACAAGAATGCTTAAGGTACTCTTGAGGCCGTGAGGTCCTAGTCCTTTATGAGGAGCAAGAGGGGTGTTGTGAACGAAAATCCTTATTAAGAACCATTAGATAGAAGCCACCTACTTTTAGCCGCTTATCTTCTTAGTGCAAGGATTGATCCAAGTGGTTTACCTGGATCACCTTAAGATACTCACCATATGTGTCCCTTTGGTTGTGTCATTTGACATTTCCATGACAAAGCCAACATCTCTTGTGGGTAACCACTTGGTGTGAGGCGAGGGGGCATCAAGTTGTGGGCTAAGTTGGTAAGTATTGAGCCTTGACTTTCTAGGATAGATTTGCTTGAAGTGTCTTCGATTGTGTGATACCAGTGCAAATGTTCTTACATACAAACAATCGGTAGCATTCATAGGGTGTTGTTTCAATTCTGATATCACAAGTGTTTGTCTTGGCAAGGTTGTTTTTTCCCTTGTTTCAAGTGTTTGAGACCATGTTTTGATCCCTTACTATTTGCAAACCTGCCGAGATTCTGCTGATATTGTGACTGAAATTGAAAACATCAACCCTCAAACTGGAAATTTTGACCAAACAGACCCAAAAATGCAAATTTTACACAATTCTGGTCAAGAGTTAAACAATTCTGCAAGAGTATCGCGCCTTGTAAAGTAAAGTATCGCGCGATACTTCGCGCTTGCTAGAAATATCACCTTCTTTGAAGAGAAATATCGCGCGATAGTTCTCCCCTGACGGACTATCGCCTGACCTGCCTGGAGTATATCGCCTGCCAGTACTAAGAAGTATCACCTGGCTTCGGGTGAAGTATCACGTGGTTATAGGTTTATCACCCCAATAGCCTAGAGTATATCACCTAGTTTATTTCTGCCGTGCTTAAATTTTGGTCAGTTTCAGTTGCTGTTAATCAGGCTAGGTCTTAGAGTAGGCTTCTCACCCTGACGTTTGAGGCCTGTCTTGACTCTAAATTTTAGGTTTTAGTCCTCCAGGATAGCATCATTTGATTTATGAAATCACCCTGAAATAATTGCCAAATTAGAAGGTCATTCTTGGTGCCAAGGTTCATCTCTAAGATTGTTAGCTACATTCTTGGAAAATTTTAGTATTCTTATTGTCCAAATAATTTTCATCCCATTTTCAATTATCTTTTGGCCTAGTCCAACCTCCTGATTCAAAAGTGCAAGGGTAGTCACCCTTTGATTTGAAGCACCTCTTTGATAGTGTTGGTAAAGCCCTCTTTTTCTCTTCTCGTTTCTTTTTTGGACAATAGAGGACTTTGATTATCCTAGTTTGGCATTGACACTTTGAGAGGTCACCTTCTCATTGAGAGTATCTTTCTTTCATGTTAGTTATGACAAGGTACCAAGTCAATCAAGGGGAGCGACCCCCTGTTGCCTTTAGCCAGTTACCACCTGTCAAGACTTGTCGACAACCTAAGGGAAAAGGACCCCTTTTTTATCAATCTCCTAAGAGTGAATCTGAGGTTTGTTTTAATCTAGGAGCTAATCCTAGTGAAGTGAGCACCTCTTTCATACCACTCTCATCAAGCATGCACATGAGTTACACTTTTACCTGACAACAAAGAGAAGCCATGAATCAAACTCTTGAGGATATCTTCCAACAACATAGAAGAGAGTATGGTGGTTCTTCTCATGCTAGCCTACCTGGGTCACCTCCCAACAATGCGAGGTATTTTGATGCTCACCAATGAGCCGAGAGACATCATAAGAAAGCTCACTCAGATTCAGGGTCACAACATGAAGACCAGAACAACGAATCTAGTGATCACCACATAAATGTAGCTAATGCAATAAGACATTCAAGGCAATCCTCTCCACTTAAAGACACCTCTCGATATGCAAATACTAGATTGAGAAGCATTGAGAGAGAGAAATAAGCCTACTTGGATGAACAGGCTGCTAAAAAGGAAAAATTTAGACAACTAGAGGAAGAAGAACGTGCATTGTTGGATATACAAAAGAGAGTTGCCCAAGAAGAAGAAGATAGACTCTATGCACAACAACTCCAAAGCCGATTTAATAGGAGGGGAGCCAATAGTGGGACCAACTCACCCCCATCTACCCCTTCCCCTAGCCCTAGAAGAAGATCAAGGACACCCTCATGATCCCCAAGTCCTAGAGGAAGAAGGGCTTCAAGATATGACCATCATAGGAGATAGTCATCTCATAGACATTCAAAGCAACCCTCTCAATGAGCACATCATGGCTCATAGCATGGAGGAAGTTATGCTAAAATTGATCATATGGACTTCATGACTATGCAACAAGAACCATCCTTTCAAGCATATGTGGAGCAATATGTGGAATAAAACAAAGACCAATTCTTGGAAAGTCTTATCAACAAAGGTGCTAAAGTTCCATATAATTTTGATGTTCACCAAAAAATCAAGAAACAGAATCCTTCAACTGATGAGGTGATCTTACAAATGCAAAAGGATATAGACAGGATGAAGGCTCCCAAGAGCACGTTTCATTTGGACTCCATATGTCCTAACCCCATTGACAAAAGTGTGGTGATGGTAGAATTCCCTAAGAAAGTTGAGTTCCCAACATACGACAAATATGATGGCACTGGTGACCCCCACGACCATGTTCAACAGTTCTACATAATGAGCTTTTCCTTTCACCATGAAGACTCTTACTTGATGAGATTATTCCCAAGGAGTTTAAAAGGTCAAGCCATGGAATGGTTCACCAACCTTTCCCCTCTAGTAAAGACATTTAAAGAACTTGTCCAAAGATTTTTTCAGCATTTTTCTTACAACTTATCGAGGTCGGTCACAATGCTTGATTTGTGCAAACTTAAGCAAAATCAAGGGGAATCTTTTGTCACATTTCTACAACGATGGAGGTGATTGTGTTCGAAATACCCAAGGACAATCCCTGAAGAGGAGAGAATTGATATCATTGTGAGCAATCTAATACCAGAACTCAGATATGAAGTCAAGAAAATCCCATTTAATTCCTTTGATACTATGGTAGAGGTGGCATGTCGCATTGAGGATGTCCTAAAAGAATAAGGAATTTTGGCTAAACCAACAAATAACAACAATAGCCAAAATAAGAATACTAATGGTAACAAGGACAAAAAGAACTCCTATTGGAATAAAAACAAGCAAGTAGTCAATGATGGAGTTGTTGACTCATCTCAGGTCAAAAATGAAGGAGTTCTTAACCTCTCTCATGCAGTTCAAGCTATGAAGCTGCAAATGTCTTCAACACAACAAAAAAAACCTAAGTATCAAAAGAGATCTAAAATGGAGAAAAGACAATTTACCAAATTAGGAGAATCTTATGCAGATGTTTTTAAGACATTAGTTGCTCATAATTTGGCACACCCACAGGATCCTACAAAACATCGCATACCGGATCCTTTACCTCATTGGTGGGATGTTAAGGCTTTTTGCATTTTCCATAATGGGATTGGACATGACATAGAAAATTGTTTTAAACTCAAGCATCTTGTCCAAGACCTTATTGAGAAAGGACAATTACAAGTGGATGGGTTAACTACTAATGCAGATCATAAAGCCTTTAAAGAGCCCTTGCCTAAATATGAGAAAGGAGAGAATTCTAACAATAAGAATGGCAAGGCAGCTATCAACTACACCTACACAAACACGGAGAATGTTATTAACATGCTTGAAGTTGTGGATGATAGTGTCAACATGATGAGAGGGAAAGATCCCTATGGACATAATGTGGACTCAACTCGTATGACTGATGAAAGACCCACTGTGGTGATAAGAGGTCCTCACTCAAAAAGAATGCCCCAGTCCCTCAATGTTGTCACTAGGGCACAGGCTCAAGCGACCATTATCATTAGAGGTCCTAGCACTAGCAAGTCTAAGCAGCCCATGTCCAAAGGTGCTCATCCCAAATCTGCTGCCGGTCCTGATTCCAATTATAATCTTATTGACTAGCTACAACGTACACCCATGCAGATATCCATTTTTGAGCTTTTAGAATTATCTCCTAAGCACAAGTGCGTTCTTTAGGATGCTTTGCGAGCAGCCAACGTCCCTAACAACTTAGATATTAATCAATTCCAAAACATGGTCAACCATTTAGCTAGCCCTCATTACCTCACCTTCTCTGAAGAAGATGACAAATCCATTAGTCACCCACATAACTTGGCCTTACACATCAAAGTCATGATTCATAAAACCTGTGTTAGGCATGTACTGATAGATGGGGGTGCGGGGCTCAATATTTGCACCCTGAGTTTGTTGCTGGCTCTAGGATATTCTGAGAACATCATTGACACAAGGAAAAGGATCACAATCAAAGCATATGATGAAGCAGAAAGAAGTTCTAAGGGATTGGCTATTTTGCCTATTCACATTGGTCCCGTAGAAAAAGATATATTATTTCAAATTGTTGATGTTGGACCTCTAGCCTACAACATTTTGCTAGGTAGGCCATGGATTCACGAAATGCAAGCAGTCCCATCAACATATCACCAGTGTGTTAAGTTTCCTCATAACGGTGTAGAAATTTGCATCCCTGAAGATAGTGCTCTATCAGTTAATCACATTTCTATGGGATCACATGTACCTTTGAATAGGGAAGCTAAAAGTCCTAGTAGTTCACTTGAACAATACAAGCAGAAGTTCAAGGCCATCGATCTTGGGATGGGAGATTATAAAATGGATTCTTTTACAAACATGCCAATCTCTCCTAGGTCTTATGGGAGACCATCCCCAAATGTGAAGCCTTCGTCATCAGCAATGACATTATTTGGGAAATTTTTTGAGTCTTCGGTCCCCATTCAAGAAGAAAAAGAGGAATTTGTTGTAAGGAACTGGATCTATCATAAGGAGAAATACAAACATAACAAGAATTTTGCTCCTTCACCTGAAACTTATGGGAAAGGGTATACACTGGTTAAAAATATGGGATATCTGAGATATGGTCCCCTTAGTCATAGGCTGGATGCTAAAGCTGAGCCTCTTGATCATGCTCTTTTTGGATGAAAGAATAAGTCCACGGTTGGCTTAGGTTTTGAGAATAAGAAGAAGAAAGGTGTCCCTATCCCAGCTGCAACAGATAGTGACAGTGACTCAGATTATACGCTGATCTTTCCAATCAACAAGATGTGTCTAATGATTGGGTGCCCTCAACAAATCTCCTTTGGGGAGGTTCCACAGATTTGATACTTGATAGTCCTACTATCCCAGCTATGACAGATAGTGACTGTGTGACTACTAGATCGATAAAGGAAAGTATTACTGTCCTAGCTGCGATGGATAGTGCCAATACTAGCACTAGAGAGGGGGAAACCCTTCCTAACCTTGAGGCTTCTACATCATGCGGCCTAAATGATGACTCAAAGATAGACTCCCATGAATATGAATGGGACTCACTTTCAGATACAACAGTTGATCTGGACGTAGATATTGTCCATGCTTATAGTACCCAACCCAATGCGACTAATGATCCTAGTGTAGGACTAGAGGATTTCCCTCCTCAAATCACCTTAGTGGATGATGCTTCGTTTGATAGGATGAGTCCTAATTCAGGTATCTTAGGAGAAGACTTGATGAACTCTGATTATATGGTCACCAGAGATGACACCTTTCGCATAAACAACATTGAACCAGTCATCGACCTACCCCTTGTTCACTTTGACCTAATTCACTGGTCTCAGCACCATCAAGAGCCCACATTCCTCACCTTCCACACCGATTACTAAATTGCCTGCTATCTGAATGCTCTTGAACCCATGGTTGCTTCCACTAGTGAACCAACAACCAGCATGACAGAGCCTGATATTAAGTACATCAGTGTCAAAATAAAAGAGAAAAAGAAAAATAGGTCTGATGGTGAAAACCACTTTATGGCGGTGTCAGAACCAAAAATAGTAAAAAGAAATGACGCATCCGAAGGTGAAAACCTCTTTGAGGCACCTAAGGATGGGGTACTTAATAACTTGCTGAGTTATTTCCAGGATAGATCATCAATATTGATTGAACCAACAAAGCCAGTCAATTTAAACACAGAAGAAAATCCTCAGATAGTCCATCTTGCTCAGTCTTTATCAGAGGAAGAGACCAAGGCATATGTACAATTTTTACAAAAAAAGAAAATTAATTTTGCATGGACCTACTCCAACATGCCAGGGCTTGACATGAATCTCATAATGCATCACTTATCCATAGCTCCAGGAGTCAAGCTAGTAAAACAGAGATTAAGAAAAATGCATCCACATGTAGCTCTACTTGTCAAAGGGGAATTAGAAAAACTTTTGAGAGCTGGATTTATTAGAGCCATCGATTATGCAGAATGGATCTCAAACATAGTAGCTATCTCCAAACATGATGGGTCCATTTGTGTCTGCACAGATTTTAGAGATTTAAACAAAGCATGCCCAAAGGATGATTTTCCACTTCCAAACATTGACATGATAGTGGACATGATGGCGGGCTATGACATATACTCTCTAATGGATGGTTTCTCGGGGTATAATCAAATCAAAATAGCTCCTAAAGACCAAGAGAAAATAGCATTCACATGTGCATGGGGAACCTATTGCTGGAATGTCATGCCATTCGGGTTAAAGAATGCAGGCGCAACCTACCAAAGAGCTATGATGACTATCTTTCATGATATGATGCACAAAAATATGGAAGATTATGTGGATGATACCCTGGCAAAATCAAGAAAAAGGGACACACACCTCAATGATCTGGAAGTAATTCTAGATCGTATGGAACAATTTCAACTCAGATTGAATCCAAAGAAGTGCACATTTGGCATCACCTCATGTAAACTTTTAGGATTCATAATATCAGAAAAAGGTATCGAGGTTGACCCCAAAAAGGTCCAAGCAATCCTAGATATGCCACCTCCTCGGAATATCAACCAAATGAGAAGTCTTCAAGGACATCTTCAATCAATTAGGAGGTTTATTTCTCAGCTTGCAGATAGAGTGCAACCCTTCAACAAGACATTGCATAAGGGTGCTCCTTGTGTTTGGAACGAGGATTGTCAAAAGAGCCTAGATTAGATCAAACAAAACTTGGCCAATCCTCCGATCCTAATGCCTCCTATTCTAGGGAAACCATTGATCCTATATATTTCAGCTACAGACACTTCCCTGGGGGCATTATTGGCTCAATCAGATGATACTAGGAAAGAACGGGTCATATACTATATCAGCTGTACTCTAGTCTCCTATGAGATCAATTACAATAATATTGAGAAGTCTTGTCTCACGGTGGTGTTTGCTTCTCAAAAGTTGTGCCACTACATGCTTTCTCATACCATACATTTGGTTGCCAAAATTGATCCTCTTAAATACTTACTTAGTAAGGCTGCCCTCACAGGTAGACTTGCTAAATGGATGATGGTCCTAACTGAATTTGACATAGAGTATGTTGAAAGGAAGGCAATAAAAGGGCAAGCTATTGCTGACCAATTAGCTAATTTTCCAATCCAGGATAGTATGCCAGTCCAAGCAGAATTTCCAGATGAACACATCTTGTATACAACTACTCGCACTTGGACAATGTTCTTTGATGGCTCCCGCATGCAAAATGGATTAGGTGCTGGAGTGTTATTTGTTTCTCCACATGGGTACAACATTCTGAAGTCTTACAAACTATTATTCCCATGTACCAATAATATTGCAGAATATGAAGCTTTAACTAATGGCTTGAGAATGGCTATAGAATGGAACATCACAGAGTTACATGTCTTTGGGGATTCCCAGTTAATCATCAACCAAGTCAATGAAGAGTATCAAACCAAGGATGACAAATTGATACCCTATAAAAAGATGGTTGATTCTTTGAGACGCTATTTCACCTTTGTGACATTTCAACAGATCCCTAGGATACAGAACAAAGCTACAGACGCCATGGCCACATTAGCTTCACTTCTTCAATTGGAGACACATGAATCCAGATTTGAATTCCTAGTGGAAGAGCTACACCATCCCATCTTTGACTCGTCTAAAAGCCATGTCATTTGTGCCATTATCACACACGAGTCTTCCCGATATGGTGCTATCTATTCATATCTTCGTGATGGCATCATCCCCAACACATTCAACTACTCCGAATGCCGAAACCTCATGTGTAATGCCTCTCGCCACACCCTCATCTCTGGTGATTTATATAAGAGGGGTTTAGATGGGACACTCCTTAGGTGCTTGGAAAAGGAGGAATCCAACCAAGCGTTAGCTGACATCCACGAGGGCATTTGTGGTGGACATTCTAATGGTATTGCCATGGCCTGAAGGTTGCTTAGGGTGGGATATTATTGGCCCACAATGCAGATAGATGTAGTCACCTTTGCTAAGTCATGTGAAAAATGTCAGAAACATGGCAACCTGATTCATGCTCTAGGTAGGGAGCTGATCCCTTCTGTTTCTCATTGGCCATTTCAGCGCTGGGCCTTTGATCTGGTTGGGCAGATTCATCCCAACTCATCAGGTGGACACAAGTTCATCATTACTGCCACTGACTACTTCACAAAATGGGTGGAAGCTGTGCCACTTTCTATTGCTTCAGGAAGGACCATTTCTTTGTTCATCTTGAATCATATCATTTGCCGATTTGGAGTGCCTTCTGAGATCATTACTGACAATGGAGGTCAATTTAAGAATAAGGACCTAAAACACCTATGCAAAAAGTTTAAAATCAAGCAACATTGGTCCTCCATCTATTTTCCATAGGGAAACAGACAGGCAGAAGCCTCTAACAAAACCATTCTTAAGATTCTTCATAGAACAGTGCACAAGAATGGTAGGGATTGGCACTTACAAATCAATCCAGCACTATGGGCTTATAGAACAAGCATTCGCACACCTACAGGAGCCACTCCTTTTTCTCTCACCTATGGCACTGAAGCGGTATTACCTTTAGAATTCAAGATACCATCACTTAGAGTCTCACTCAAAGGTTTGATTACAGATGAGGATTATCGCGCCATGAGGTTATAGGAACTAGAACTTCTAGATGAGAAGCGTAAGGCTTCCTTTGATCATATGCGAGTTTATCAGAAGCATATGTCCAAGGCATTCAATAAGAAGGTTCGCCCTAGAGAATTTCAAATAGGTGATCTTGTTTTGCGAGAGAACCCTAAGAACCAAAAACACAGAGAGCAAAAGGGCAAGTTTGAACCTAACTGGCTTGGACCATATGTTATCACAGCTACTTTTGGTACTAGTGTGTATTTACTGTCAGATCCTGATGGAGAATAGCTCCCTGATTCCATCAATATTGTGCACCTCAAGAAGTTCTATCCTTGATGCCCATTCTGTCTGGGGGCATCCTTTGTACATACTTATTGATCCTGAAAAAAATACCAAAAAAATTTATATATGATGCTGAAAAAATCCTAAAAAGCATAAAAAGTCCTGAAAAAATATAAAAAAATTCAAAAAATTCAAAAATTCAAAAATTCAAAAAAAAAAATAGAAAAAGTTCCTTGGTGAAAACTTGGAAACAGGCACCTTGGTAGCAAAAATACAAAAAAAAAAATTGCAATAAATCCAAGTGGTGAAAACCTGAAAATAGGCGCTACTTGAGGCCTTTGTACCCCTATTTGTTAGCATGTGTCCTCGACACTGAGCCTTTCCCTCATGCCTTGACCTTATTTGGCTTAGTCTAGAATTGGTCTTTGTCTTTGTCTAGGGGGCATAACTGTTAGCATTGGTCTTTTAGGTGCGTTCGTCTCTTGGGGCATTTCACAACAAGTGTTTTTCAACACCACCCCAGATAGTGTTTTTCAACACTACCCTTGCGTCGAGTGTTTCTTAACACTTATCAGATGTCTTACCCAACAGTCTCGCATGATGTGATATTTCTCACTAAGTAGATATGATACTTAGAATTTGACTCTATGACCAACAGACACGCACTTAAACAATCAACTCGATGATGATATGATGACTTTATTTTTCTTTGTGTGCTAACTATGAGGATTTCTTTGATGAGTGATCTCTCCCTGAGAAGTTTTCGATGATGCATAGCTAGAAGACTGAGGGAATGAGAACATGTTTTCTTTCTTTATCTGCTTGTGGGTATATTTTGTTGATCCTAACTATCATGAGCATTTATGCTGGTCCTACTTGACACTGTGGATTAACAAGGTATTATCCTTGACTATTTTGTGAGTGCATGCTTTTAGCTATCCTGACTTTCATGTGTCTTGATACAAGCGTAATCTCACCATATCAAAACTTAGGTGATCTCACTGCATTAGTCATCTTGACCTCCATGTCTTTGATGCCTAGGTGAGATTTCCACATTTCTATCTGATAAAGATCATATTCATATCCACATAGTTACGCTAGTGTGCATTGTATAATCTTACGATGCTACCAATAACGCTCGATGATGATAATTAGATGTCTACAAGCATTATGACCTTGCAAGTCAACCACTTTCATAGTAGCTTGCATTTTTTAGGTTCATGATAGTCTAGTTTTGCATCTTGCATATGGAGAGAGCTCTCCTTTTCATCCTACGTGGACCTGTCAGTCAACTGCACTCACCTTTTCTTCTTCTCGATCATGTCTTTCACTCCTTATCTTTTTCATTTCAAACCTGTTCCTGTTCATCACAAGGGGTTAATCATATCATCATATCTATATCAAAACTATCATTTTCAAGAAACATGAGTCTATATCATACACATGAGAATTAAACATACACCTATGAGAGAGAACATACATAAGCATTTTGAGCAAAATGATAAGACAATATATATAAACTAATACATCCATCACAAGTGAGACAAATACACATGATACATCGAACATCTAGTAATCTCACAAATCTATATACAATGTCATGATATACAATACAATATGAGATCCCAAAATCTGGATCAAAAGTCTCAAAATATGTCCAAAACATCTAAACCTAAGACTTGCTACCACCCTCGTGAGGAGCTCATGGTGGTGGAGGAGGCATAGCTCTCCTATCAAGTACCACATCTAATACCCCTGCCCGCTAAGAGTATGATGGTACTCTCTCACCCTCTAGGATGGCCTGCAGATATAACCCATGATAATAGGCTGCTCTCGCTGACTCTCGTCAGAGCTCCAGTGCCTCGGCCTGTGCCATCACCTCACGGCGTGCTATCTCTGCCCTAAGATCAGATATCTGCTGATCCTGCTCTACCCTTAGATTTAGTAGTTTCTGATCTCTCATGGCTATAGTAGTCCAAAGCTGCTGTATCTCTACCTCCTGAGCCTGTATCTGGGCTCTCAGATCCTCTCCCCCCATAGGCTGATCCTGTTGTGCCTCCACCTGTCGACGAGCTGGTCTCACCTCCTCCTTAGGTGTCACTGATCATTGTCCCCGTGACCATTTCTGGCCACCTGATCTTGACCCCTCTCCTCTCTCCATCCTCCTCCCTCTCCCCCTCCTCCCATCTCCTCCATCCCCTCCCTCTCCTCCTCCCTCTCCTCTGTCCCCTCCGTCTCCTCCATCTCCCCCGTCCCCCCCTCTGTCTCCTGGCACTGGTACCTATGCATCTAGTACTATAAACTAAGGGAATGGCACCCTCCACCACTCTGCTCTGTAGGCTCCATTAGCCCCTACATCTACCATATCTGAGAAATACTCCTAGGGCTCGCTCCTGATACCTGCTATCTCCCCGACAGCCTGCTGGTAATCCAACATGGGTAGCCACCCATGACCCTCCTCGTCTCTAGCCCTGGCATATGTGGTAGTCTCTGTCAAGACTCATTGCTGCCTCCCAAACTACCGCCATACCTGAGTGATACAGAATCTCTCTGTGATCTCTGCATACTGACCTACCAGTGGCCGACTACATAGCATGTAGCTCAGCTCATCGGCTGCATCTCCCCAAACCTCAACCTCCCTATAGGGCCTCCATGTGAATGAGGCTATCTCATCCAAAATCTGTTGATAGTAGGTCACATCCTCAGAATGGGCATGTGATATGAACTTGAGGTACCTATAGATATAGGGGTACCTCCTCTCCCTCGGCTGAACCCTGGGGCACAGCACAGCGATGTGCTCCCACGCCCATACCTATGCTAGGATGGCACCGCATGCCCATGTCTGACCATCTCTGTAGATGATCCTGTGCAACTTATGGTACATCTCTGCCAATATGGTAGGACCCCATGCCATCCATCGCGGCCTGTCGATCAAGTCCACCAAAAGTTGAGCCCATCCGAGTGGGAAACCCTTCTGACTGCGGTCAGTCATCAGGATCTGAGAAATGATAGATGCCACTATGCATGGCACTGGGTAGTCTCTGCCGAAATCATCTATCAGCTTCTCCCAGCTGATATGCCTATCCAGAATAGTGACATCCTAGAACATCTCCTGAACCAGTCGGTGCCCCTTAGTGGCATCCTGATCATAGTACACCTATACCAACAAACAAATTATGTTAGTTTTCATCATATGGAAACATTATATTTGTGACTAGATCTTAAAACATGATTATACTCACTGGCTCGCCATGACATGGCACTCGTAAGATCCTGTAGACGTCCTCTAGAGTGATCAACGCCTCTCTAGTAGGTAGATGGAAGGTGTTGTGCTCACTATGCCATCTCTCGGCAAGAGTAGTCAACAACCCATAGTCCGCTCAGATATATGGGTATCTCAGCAGATACCAGAATCCCATCGCTCTGATATCGGCATTGCTCGGATCGTCTAGATCCCAGACACACCGCAATCCTGTCACCTTCAGCGCTCTGATGATGAGCGCCAGAAAGACCTCCTGCAAACCAAAACCAAGCCAGTTGTCAGCACATATCATGATGGATGTCTAAAAACTCAGTACAAAACATCCCAAAAACATAACATTATCTAGACCCATGTCATTTTTGCTCAAAAATGCATTAAAAATTAAAATTTTATACTGGGTGATATTCTTTTTTGGAGAAGTATCGCGCGATACTTCTCCCTATAGCGGGGTGATAAACCTTATCCCGCATGATACTTCACCCAATATCGTGCGATCTTTCACCCAGTATCATGCGATACTGGTGCCTTAAGTCATGTGATACTTTGGGGACCCGCGAAGTATCACGCGATACTTCTCCCCAAAGCGCGTGATACTTCTAAAGTATCGCGCGATATTTCGCATGGAAAAAAATTTTGAAATTTAAAAATTTGAAAAAATGTGCTAAAATAAGCTATTAAATGCAAAAAATGACTAAAAAGCTTGAGTTTTTCGAAAACATACCGGGGCAGGATAGTGTGGTGGCCGGTTGTGCAACCAGGTGCGCTCGAATCGATGCCTGTGGATGGGAACTCCTGCTTGCTGGGCCATTTTCTCTCTCTAAAGCTCTAAAATTTTCAAACCACTAAAAGACAAATGATTTTTGAAAATGACATTTTGACCCCTTTTATAGCCTTTTGACTTTTTGACCTCATTTTCAAAACACCTTGGAATTGTGCAAAAATTGTACCCCTAGCTAATTTCGACGTCCTGGATCCATTTTCAGACTGGAAATTGAAATCTGAGATCATCTTGATAGTCAAAATTATGTTTCAAAATCTTTCCCCCTTCTGCGCAGTTGACTGATCTTTTGAGGCCAAATCCTTCGATCTTTGTTGGGGCATCATCATTTCTTCATTTCCATGTCTTCCAAACTTCTAGTCTTTCATTCATATTCATTCCACTCCCTCATTTTTCATGTTTGACTACATCTTTTCAGTCAGGCTGGGGCATGTTTCATTGCCTAATGGTTAACCTCTTGACCTTTACATTCGATTATGACTTCCTTTTGATTTGATCATATTTTATCAATTCGCTGTTCTCCTCTCTACCTGATTTTGATTTTGATTCCAAAGGGGCAGTACCTATGGGATTCTCATCCGTGATTTCCTTGATTTTCCTGATTCAGACATCTTTTGTGAGCTGTCGCTCAAATTTGAGATTCTTATCTCTTACTTTGAATGTGATCCCGAATTGACCTCATGTTCAAAGGCCTTTGTTTATGCTTTGTCTAGATGTGATCCCGAATCGACCTCACATCTGAGTTGTCTTGTGATCCCAGATCAATCTCACACTTTAATTCTTCTTTGACTACATGTGTTCTCAAATCAATCACACATTAGTCAAAGAGGGGCAAATGTATGCACCCAAAAATGGTCGCCTAGACTTTGGGCCCCATTTATTCAATTTATCAATCCTGAATCATTTTGATCAATAATCAATATTTTCAACAATATCAATTTCTTGATCAAGTCTTAATTTCGATCATATATTGGATTTTTATCCTTGGGCTAACCATTTATCCTAAGTCTTTATTTGATTAAAAGGAATATTTCCTCCCCTTTTGATTAAATAAAAAGCCCACCTTTTTCTCTTATCCTAAGTTGCACAAATAAAGCATTATTCATATTTTATAAAAAAGAGAAAAGCACTTTTTGTCTCATATGGACATAAAGTCAACTCTTATTTTCTCATTGGAGGATACTTGTGCACATGGATTGCTCCTCTTTCAAGCTCCACCGCTGATTAAGACTTTTTGCCTCTTAATCTCAATGGTCCATTTCTTTGCATTTCTTATAAAAGGAGAGCTCTCTCCTTCATTTGCATCCACTTGTTTTATGTTAATATTATGCTGCAGGTTTTAGGTGCATTTGGAGTTTTGAAGACATTGAAGACTTGCCTCATTTCATTATTTAGTTGCATATTTACTTTCATAGTTGCATGATAATGGCATTCTTAGTATAGATTTCCTTTTATGCAATAAGAATAAGCTCACATAGTCTAAATAGGAAGGCTTGGTAATACTTGTTCTTTCCTTTCATAGCATAGTTTGTACTTTCCTTTCATAGCTTAGATTGCATTCTCATATAGCTTGAATTGCATTGCATATTTGGATTCTTGGAGATATTGGCATTGTTGCCCTTGTCTTCACTTGAATCTCTCATTGTATGGTTGACTAGCAAGGTCACAAGCTTGTAGCTCTAGCTGAGAGCAATTTTCAATCTTGCAACTCCATACATAGAGAGCTATGAGCCACTTTGTGAGGCCTCATTCTTGAGCAACCTTGCATGTAATGGTTCATAGAAGTGCACCATTTTAGTGTGTACAAGGACATGCTTAGGATGTATGTGATGGATAGACAAACCCATTGGGAAGATTACTTGTACCTAGTGGAGTTTGCATACAACAATGGCTATCATAGTTATTTGGGGATGTCACCATTTCAGCTTCTTTATGTTTGTCCTTTTCGTACCCCTCTAAGCTGGGACCGCTTAGAGGATAGAGTACTACTTGACCCTGAGATGTTACAAGTCTTAGGAATAGTCCTAAGAGATTACTGAGAGCAAGGGGGTGAATCAGTTATCTACTAATTTCAATTCTTTATCCAATTAAGTATACTTAAACATAAAGCATAAACATAATGAAAGAACACTTGAACACAACACTAATATTTTGGTTATGGGGAAACCCAAATAGGTAAAAACCTCAGTGGGAATTGACACCCACTAATAATATGCACTAGTGTATTATGATCCTTATTAGAAGATCCTTAACCCTGTTAGGAGTTGTCTTTACAATGCATTTAGTATGGTGACCTGGTCAAGGATTGGACCCTATTAGGAGTCTTTTAAAATTAACCCTGTTAGGGGTGAGGATGCACTACTCGAGAGCACACTGCTCAAAAGAGTGAATGCTACAACCTTCTGAATAACAGATACACACTATATCTAGATCTTGGTAAACTGTGCTTTGACCTACTGTCTAGATTAGTTCCAAAGTATGGCACAAACACTTTACTTGGTCACATAGACCTTATGATGATGGCTCAACACTTCACACACTCTGCTCTGCTCTTCACAATCAACTTTGAACCATACCTTAGCAATCAGAAATGATTGCCTATAAATATCTTTCCACTAAATGATATAATCAATTTTTCCTATTAGAACCACCTTGACATCATATTAGAGAAACCATAGCATACTCCAATAATAATTTTGTCAGCTCTACTAAGCACGCAACACATTAATGGACTTGTCCAATATTAATAAATGTAGACGCACGCTACACATGATCACCTCTACCAAAGTAACTGAAACTTTCTCCTCCATTTTAATTACATCATACACTCTTAACCAAACATTACTAACTCTTCTCCAAGCACTAATCCAAGGGCACATACCAAAATTATAGGTGCAACTCCTGAACCAATATAATCTTTGTCGACTCTTTTGAATAAACACAAGAAACTGCTACTAGTGAATAGCGACTGCATAACTTCACTTCTACTAATCATCAAACTCTATGTCCATGAATGTAACATCACTAACATGTCTCCATCACATATCCAAATGCATAAGGCTCCATGATAACTGTACGGATAATCAATCATAGAACACTATCTGTAACTCTGTCAAGAACACTGCTGAGACAAGTTGTTATATAATTGTATATACTAACAGTTAACCTTTGTGTCCATGATATCATGTTGATAACATGTCCATGCTATATATACTAGAAGCTTACTACATAATTCTTCCATGCATGCTACTTACCATATGTTTTCATCAATGACAAACATACAGTCAGCACTGGCTTGCTGGAAAATCCCCAACAATCTCCCCCTTTAGAATTGATGGAAACATATGGAATGAAAAACTCTACCAATCCAAATAAACATTTCTTTTATAAAATTCTCCATTTTCTCTTCAAAACTCCCCCAAGGATGAATCCTCCATTTGATGTAATATTCTTCAACATTCTCCATTTCCTCAACTAAACTCCTTCCATAGCTGAATACTACTCCCCCGTAGTATATTACTCATTTTACTTCTATTTTTCATGACTATATATTACTCCCCCTTTGACATTAATGGAAAAGGGCATCAATTAGTTTAAGCACCAGTACTACTCCTAAAGTAGAGTATTCAACCATGCATCAGTCCCTAAGGACTGATGCTCTTTCTTCTTTCTTCTAAGAAGAATCAAGGAAGGGAATTACTCCCAACTTCTCCTTGAGATACTCAAAAGTATCCTTTGGCAAGGGCTTTGTGAATATGTCTGCTAACTGATCTTTAGTACTCACATGGTCCACCTTGACTTCTTTCTCTACCACTTTCTCTCTTAGGAAGTGATACTTGATCTCAATGTGTTTTTTCTTTGCATGCATCACAGGGTTCTTTGACATGTTGATAGTGCTAGTGTTATCACAATGAATAACAATAGGATAATCAATCTAAATTTCAAAATCATTTATCATTTTCTTGATCTACACAATTGTAGAACAATTCAGGGCTTCTGTAATATACTTGGCTTCTATTGTTGACTAAGAGATACAATTTTGATTCTTGCTTGTCCAAGTGACTAGTCTGTCACCAAGAAACAGTGGTCCTCCTGATGTACTCTTTCTATCATCAATGCATCCTACCCAATCTGCATCAGTATACACATGAAGCTCAACATTTTCTAAATTAGGATACCATAGACCATAGTCTATAGTGCCTTGCAAGTATCTAAATATTCTTTTTACTGCCATAAGGTGACTTTGTTTAGAATTTGCTGCAAATATTCCAACTATGCCAACTACATTGGAAATATCAGGTCTAGTTTGAGTAAGATAAATGAGTTTTCCAATCATAGACTTGTACAATGCTATATCTATTACTGGTGAGTCATCTTCTTTTGTAAGCTTGCATCAAGTTATCATAGGTGTCCCTACTGGCTTGCAATCATCCATTTTGAATTTCTTTAATATCTCTTTCACATACTTGGACTAATTAATGAAAATACCTTTCTTTGTCTAGTGCACATTCAATCCCAAAAAGTATTTGATAGGTCCAATCATGCTCATCTCAAATTCACTCTGCATCTCCTTAGCAAATTTAGCACTAAGTTTGTCATTACCTCCAAAGCTAATGTCATCAACAAATATAGCTACAAGTAGTAAACCTTCATATGTCTTTCTTATGGATAGATTACAATATGTTTCTCCTTTCTTGAATCCAATCTTTGTTAGATATCCATCCAGTCTCTCATACCATGCTCTAGGGGCTTGTTTAAGTCCATAGAGGGACTTCTTCAACCTACATAGCATATCAGGTATGTCTGATAAGGTGAATCCTTCTAGCTTCTCAATGCATACTTCTTCTTTTAATTCTCCATTCAAGAATGCTAACTTGACATCCATCTAATAGACTTTGAAATTTTTTAATGTTGCATAGGCTAGAAACAACTTAATAGCTTCTAATCTACTCACTAGTGCAAAAGTGTCTAAATAATCAATGTCTTCTCTCTGTTCATATCCCTTACATACTAACCTTTCCTTATTTCTTACTACTGTACCATCTTCATTCTTCTTGTTTCTGAATATCTATTTTTTTTCAATCACATTCTTATCAATAGGTTTTGGGACCAGTTCCCAA
This sequence comes from Chamaecyparis obtusa, assembly GCA_027943335.1. Classification (NCBI taxonomy): domain Eukaryota; kingdom Viridiplantae; phylum Streptophyta; class Pinopsida; order Cupressales; family Cupressaceae; genus Chamaecyparis; species Chamaecyparis obtusa. Next base: position 1,852,301 of record BSBK01001771.1, read on the forward strand.
GTATCATTCTTGATAATCTGATCTATTTCTTCTTTCATAGCATCATGCCAATCTGAATCATTACATGCATCTTCAACACTTAAGGGTTCAATATGAGATAGTAAACATACTGCCTCATTTCTTGAAAAAAAATTTCCTTTTGATCTTGTTGTGACTTTTCCGCTCCAATCTCCAATGATGTCATCTTTAGAATGGTATCTAGATGTAAACTTTGGAGCTTTAGGTGATACTGTCTAATCTACCTTTGGAGTTTCTTCTTCACTTGTCTCTGGATCATTAAATAGAACATCAATACTATCAAACATTTCTTCAAGAACTTTCTCACTAGTGGAGGGTCCAGGTTCTTCTTCAATCATAGGTGAGTAATCATGATATCTTTCTTGAACCATATAATTTTCATCAATCTTAACATGAGAACTTTTAATGATCTTCTTCAATATTAAATTGAAACATCTATAAGCTTTGCTTTTAGTAGAGTAACCAAGGATAATACCTTCATCACTTCTTGCATCAAACTTGCCTACTGTTTCATCCCTCTTGATGTAGCACTTGCTTCCAAAGATTCTAAAGTATTTTACTGTGGAAACATTGCCAAACCATAGCTCATAATGTGTCTTGTCTGTGCTTGGTCTCAATTGTATTCTATTGATGGTGTATACTATTGTATTGACTGCATCTCTCCAATAGGTGTACGCAATTTTTCCTTCAATCATGATTGTGTGCAATGTGTCAAGGATAATCATATTCCTTCTCTCTACAATCTCATTCTGCCAAGGGGTTCTAGGTGCACTTAACTGTCTTTTTATGCCATGTTCTTCATAGTACTCATAGAATCTATCAAAGGTGAATTCTCCTCCTCTATCCAATCTTAGACACTTTATCTTTAGTCCAGATTCATTCTCAACCTTAGCTTTGAATATTTTGAGCTTCTCAAATACTTCTAACTTATCTTTCAAGAATGCAACCCACATCATTCTAAAACAGTCATCTACAAATAAAATGAAATACCTTTCACCATAGTATGATCTTGTTTAATTGGTCCACAAAGGTCTATATGAATCAAATCCAACTTGTTCTCTATTGAGTTATGCTTTCTCTTGAATGAATTCCTCACATGCTTTCCCATTACACAATCCCTGCATATAGTATCAACCAGCTTTTCTATGCTAGGTAGGTCTCTTACTACCTTAACATTACTAATCTTTACTATGTTATCAAAATTAATATGACATAGTATTTTTTGCCATAACCAATTGTCATCTGCTTTATCAACAAAACAACTTACTTCTGGATTAAGCTAAAAAACATTACCTTTAGTTTTTTATCCTGATGCAATCATTACTCCTTCTTTGTTGTTAATGATGCACTTGTTTCCATTGAATTCTAGTCTATAACCTTTGTCAAGTAACTACCCAACACTTAGTAGGTTATGTTTCAAACCATCAACATAAAGAACATCATCAGTGCTATTCTTTCCATCCAAGGTGATGGCTCCTCTACCAATAATGGGTTTGGGAGTGTTATCTCCAAATCTAACCATGCCTCCTTTGTATCTTTCTAAATGAACAAATCTATCTTTGTCTCCTGTCATGTGATGTGAGCAACCACTATCAATGATCCAATCTATCCTGATGTCAGCTTGTGAAATTAGAGCTAATTCTTGTGAATCCTTTTCATCTTCAAGAGAAATAAATCCAATTTCTTCTTCTGTTGATTCTTCATCTGATACTCCATCTCCAACATAATAGCATTCCTTTGTATACTTAGGCTTGTAGTTATTTTGGTACCTTTTAACTCTTGTAGGACACTTAGATGCAAAGTGACCAATCTTATTACATGAAAATAAGTTAAATGGCAATTGACCTTCATATTTCCCTTTTCCTTTCTTTTCTCTTTTAGCAATCATAGCAATGAAATGATCTAGTATTTTCTCTTCATCATCATCATCAAAATTTCCAGAAGTGCTTGTAGATTTCTTACCATGGACCGATGCTTTGAAGGTTGTCACACTTTTAGGTTTTGTCTTCAATCTTGAAATCTCAAAAGTTTAAATTTTTCTGATCAAGGTCTCGCTTTTGAAATTTGATGTAAGCTGCATGGTCTCATCAAGGATGTTCATCTTGTTTTCATACTCTAATGTGAGAGTGGTCATCAACTTATCCATAATGTCTTCTTCTGAGATCTCTCCACCATTGTTCCTGATTCCAACAACTACTTCATTAATCATTTGGTTGTAAGCTTTGATGTTCTCTTCAAGTAGCATCTCTAATGCATTGTATCTTTTTTTCCAAGTTTTTCTGCGCACATCCTTTTGTTGTTTGTCTCCTTCAAATATGTCCTTTAGGTTCTTCCATATCTTTTGGGTTGTATCTACTTTCTTTATTTCTAAAAACTCACTATCAGATAGAGCGTTGATAAGGGATTCTTTGGCTATTGCATTCTGATGAAATAATTCCTTATGCCTTTTAGTAGAATCATCTTTTGCAAGGTCTGCTAAAGTAGGGATCTTGACTTCTTTGATAGTTACATCAAAAACTTCAAAAGAAATGCATTGTAAATGTCTCACCATCTTGTTCTTCCAGTCGAGATAATTCTCTCCATCAAACTTAGGACTTACTTTTCTGAAGAATGCCATCTAATCAACCTCAAGATATTAAACTCTCTCCAAGGTACTTGGCTCTAATACCAATTGTTAGGAATAGTCCCAAGAGATAACTAAGAGGGGGGCTGAATCAGTTATCTACTAGTTTCAATTCTTTATCTAATTAAGTATACTTAAACATAAAGCATAAACATAATGAAAGAACACTTGAACACAACACCAATATTTTGGTTACGGGAAAACCCAAATAGGTAAAAACCCTAGTGGGAATTGACACCCACTAAAAATATGCACTAGTGTATTATGATCCTTGTTAAAAGATCCTTAACCCTGTTAGGATTTGTCTTTACAATGCATTTAGTACAGTGACCTGGTCAAGGGTTGGACCTTGTTAGGAGTCTTTTATAATTATCCCTATTAGGCATGAGGATGCACTATCTGAGAGCACATTGCTCAAATGAGTGAAGGCTACAACCTTCTAAATAATTAATACACACTATATCTTGATCTTGGTGAACTTCACTTTGATCTACTCTCTAGATCAGTTCCAATGTATAGCACAAACACTTTACTTGGTCACATAGAACTTTTGTTGATGGCTCAACACTTTGCACACTCTCCTCTCCTCTTCATAATCAACTCTAAACCATACCTTAGCAATCACAAATGATTGCCTATAAATATCTTTCCACTAAATGATATAATCAAGTCGTCATGTTAGAACCACCTTGAAATCATATTAGAGAAACCATAGCATACTCCAATAATAATTTTGTCAGCTCTACTAATGATACAGTCAAGACTGGTGGATCGAATTAAGGACTGACTGACCTTGTAGCCAAACCAATATGTAGTGGAAATACACAATAACAACAACATATCTGAAATCAAATAGAAGTCTTTATTCATCAAATTATTGATTACATGCAATATGTTAGGCTGTAAGGCCTTCCCAGTTATAGCCAATCACAATGCAAATAATAGACTACAAGATCTCACAAGATCTGAATCTTTTCCACAACATTGACATTCAGATAGCCCAGGTCTACAACACATAGCACACTGGTAGGCACCTAGGAAAGATCTAAACTTGTACTCAAACTTCCAAGAAATATTCCTGCTCCTACACTCATAGGCTACTAACCTTCATTCCAACCATCTACTACCTCAACAACTACCCAAGCATCCTATAAATACTGATTCCCAGCCACAAGTCAACTGATGAAACAATAAATCTTTACAAAAAAATATTAAATGCTAAAAACATCAGTCGGCTCTCACATAGCCTTACAAAATAAATAAACTCTCAAAGATGACCGCAACGGTCATCAGATTTGCATAGAAGAATGCAACATGATAGATCTAGGTCCCCACACACCCAACGGTCAATCCATAAAATGAGGAGCGCAACCCAAATTAAATGCACCAGTCACCCAAGCTAATCTATCCAAATAATCCAATCGGTAAGCAAGAACACTGAGCAATAGAAGAAATAACCAAACACCAGTCAACCAACCATGCCAAGCATGATTGAGAAATGTAGTTATCATTGAGCACTAGTGGACCAACTCCTTCATTCACCGAGCATTCTTCAGAGACTGAACATCCCAATAACCAAAGAAACTAAGCAACCAGTCTCCCAAACTGAGCAAGAACTCCACCAAATTGAGATCAAACTAACAATCTACCTTCAAAGCTAAACATATTTTTGGTTGATACAGGAATGCCAAGAATCCTAGGATGCTCCTGCATTAGATACCCAAGGTAAGAAATATTTTCTCATAAGGAAATTAGGAATGCCTCAAGGGAATCAGAACAGGTATGCTGAATCTGTTCTTCACCCATATCTCTTCTTGTCCTTCATCCCACGTAGTCTTTTCTTCATTCATTTTCTTATGCAAAAAGTCCTTCTATCTTCCACTTTACTTATCCCTTCGGTCAAAAATCAATAGCAACTGACTCTGACCACTACCGACCACCTCAGTGCCTCAGTAAGGTTCATCTTCTCTAGACTCCTCAATCAACTTAGTATCATTTGCCTCTCTCTGTGTCATAAATGTCACCATCTATTGAACCATCTCTGCTAGCAAAACCATCAAACTATTTATCTCTTAATCTCAACAAACTCTTTAGAGATATCATTCTCCTTCTCCTTCAAACTAGACTTAACAGGAATAGGTTCATCAACCCTCTACTCCTGAGGTTTGTCATAAGGACAACACCTAATAACTCCACACCCCTTAACCCATGTCTCCTATAAAGGTATCAATTTATGCGAAGCTCCTTCATGCCTAACCACATAGGTGTTAGCACAACCATCAAACAAAACATTTCTGTCAAATTGCTAGGGTCTATCGAGCAACAAATGACAAGCATCCATAGGCAATACATCACACAATATCTCATCATGGTAAGATCCAATCTAAAACTTAACCAAGAATTTTTCTTCAACTCTAACCTTAGAAACATCTTGTATCCAACTAATCTGATAAGGATTAGGATGTTTCCTTCTTTCCAAATTCAACTTACTAAACATTTCATCTAAAACAAAGTTCTCAGAACTGCCACCATCAACTATGAAATTACATACCTTATCCTTGCACTTACATTTGGTTCTAAACAAATTTCTCCTTTGCACCGGTTCATGAACACATGTAGCCAATCTCCTAGTGACAAGACATTCACCTTTCTCTAGAACATTCTCAATGTCTTCTTCAGCAACTAATGCAACTCTTTTCTTAGGATACTGCCAACTTCTATGACCAGCTTCAACATAGTTATAACAAGTTCCGGTGAACTCATTCTTCCACCTTCCTCTCTGTCCAACATTCTTAGTAACTTGACCACTACTAGATCCCACATCAGACTTAGGATTCTCTGTCACATTACTCTCAGCAATTGTCTCACTAGTTTTACCACCTCAATTCCTATTGTTCTATTTTCCTTCATACTTCCTATTTAGCTTCTCTTCAATCTTTAATGCCATTTGATAAGCATCTCCAGTTGTTTTCATCTACATAGCAAGTAACTCTTCCTAAATACTAGGTCTCAAGCCATAGACATACCTAGCAACCTTCTCTTTATCAACTTCAGAATGACCAGTCCTAATCAGGATTCTATAAAACTCCTTGATATACTCCTATACCAATTTGTTAGTCTACTTCAAAGCTTGCATCTTCTTAAACATGTCCAATTCATAATCCACCAGAATGAATTTTTTCTTCAACTTGTCAGCCATTCAGTTCCACTTAGTGATCTTTTGTTTTCCTCTTCTACCTCTTTCCAACTAAACTTCTCTCCACTAGATATTTGCATGACCTTTCAATTTGGTCTTCACAAATCTAACCCTATTAGGATCTTCTATTTCTTCATACTCAAAGTATTCATCAATCTCATTGATCCAATCAATCAATTCTTCTAGCCTAAGGCTTCCAACAAATGCAGAAACTTCAATCTTAGGTATTTTCCCAATCTTAGAAATAGCTTTCAAAATTTGATTCTCCTCATAATCTCTAGCCTCTTCTACAAATTTTTCAAAATTATCTTTCTCAAATTCATCATCACTATCCTCCTTCAAGGTAGGCTTCTTCTTTCTCAATTCCTCTTGTAGATCTTGCACTTGTTTCTGCAAAGCCCTAAAATCATCAAGACAGAATTCTCCAACAGTTTCTTCATCTTCAAAGATCTCATGATTTCTCCTTGGAGGCATTTTCAAATCAAGATCTAGACACACAAGATCCACTTGGCTCCAATAAGAACAAACTTTTCTCAAATAGGAACACACCTCACTCTAATACCACCTGATGCAGTCAAGGCTGGTGGATCCAATTAAGGACTGGCCGACCTTGCAGCCAAACCAATATGTAGTAGAAAAACACAATAATAACAATAGATCTAAAATCAAACAGAAGGCTTTATTCATCAAATTACCAATTACATGCAATGTGTCAAGCTGTAAGGCCTTCCTGGTTATGGCCAATTACAATGAAAATAATAGTCTACAAGATCTCACAAGATCTGAATCTTTTCCACAACATCAGCATTCAGCTAGCCCAGGTCTGCAACACACAGCACACTGGTAGGCACCCAAGAATGATCTAAACTTGTACTCAAACTTCCAAGCAATCTTCCTACTCCTAATCTTATAGGCTACTAACCTTCCTTCCAACCATCTTCTATCTAAACAACTACCCAAGCATCCTATAAATATTGATTCCTAGCCACAAGTCGGATGATGAAATAATAAATCTTTACATACAAATATTAAATGCTAAAAATATCAGTCGACTCTCACATAGCCTTACAAAATAAATAAACTCTCAAAGATGGCCCCAATAGTCATCAAATCCACATAGAAGAATGCAAAATGTCAGATCTAGGTCCCCACATGCCCAATGGTCAATTCATAACATGAGGAGTGCGACCCAAATTAAATGCACCAATCGGCCAAGCCAATCTATCCAAACAATCTAGTCGGCAAGCAAGAACACCGAGCAACAAAAGAAATAACTAAGCACTAGTCGACCGACCATGCCAAGCATGACTGAGCAATGTAGTTATTTCTGAGCACAAGTGGATCGATGCCTTCAGTCACTGAGTGTTCTTCAAAGACCGAGCACCCTAGTAACCAAAGAAACTGAGCAACCAGTCTCCCAAACTGAACTCCACCAAACTGAGATCAAACTAACAATCTACCTTCAAAGATAAACATATTTTTGGTTGATACAGGATTTTCAGGAATCCTATGATGCTCCTACATCAACTAAGCATGCAACACATTATAGGACCTATCCAATATTAATAAATGTAGACACGCGCTACACATTGTTGGCTCTACCAAAGTAACTAAAACTTTCTCCTCAAGCTGAATTACATCATATGCTCTTAACCAAATATTAATAACTCTTCTCCAAGCACTAATCCAAGGGAACATACCAAAATGATATGCGCAACTCCTGAACCAATATAATCTCTATCGACTCTTCTAAATAAACACAGGAAACTGCTATTGGTGAATAGCAACTACATAGCTTCACTTCTACTGATCATCAGACTCTTCTTCCATGAATGTAACATCGCTAACATTTCTCCATCACATATCCAAATGCGTAAGGCTCCATGATAACTGTAGGGACAATCACTCATAGAACATTGTCTGTAACTCTGTCAGGAACACTACTAACACAAGCTAGGATATAACTATCTATACTAATAGTTAACCTCTACATCCATGATATCATGCTGATAACATGTCCATGTTTTATATATTAGAATCTTACTACATAAGTCTTCCATGTATTCCACTTACCATATGTTGTCATCAATGACAAACATACAGTTAGCACTGGCTTGCTAGCAAATCTCCAATAACAAGATATGGAGCAACAGGCTCAAAGGATCAGAGAACATCTTGTGATAGCTTGGGATAGTTAGAATAAGTATGTTGACACTCACAGGATTGATAGATAGCTCTCTATTGGAGATAAGATGTTTTTGAGAGTCTGCCAACATAAGAGCCCTATCCATTATGGAAAAGGTTCTAAGTTGGCACCAAGATTTGTAGGCCCATTTGAGATCCTTGAGAGGATAGGAACAGTTTCTTACCAACTCACCCTACCACCCATCCTTGCACATTTTCATGATGTGTTTCACGTATCCTTACTTAAAAATTATATTCCTGATTTGACTCATATTTTGGATTGGAACACTTTAAAGGTAGAGGATGGGTAGCTAGCTTTGGAGCCAGTATGTATACTCTAGGAGAAAACTTTGACCCTCAAGAGTCACATCATAGAGCACATAAGGGCCCAATGGGACCCCAGTGATGATACCTCTACTACTTGGGAGGATTCTAGAAAACTTAGATCTGCATATCTGTACTTATTTATTGGCTTCCAGGAGTAAGCCTAATCCTAGCAGGAGAGGATGTAATGCCCACCCTAGCATTTTCCTATGTTAGACTGAAAGGACTATTGATTTGAAACTTGGATTTTATGATGGACTATGATCATGATTTAGTTATCATTTTATGAGACGTTTGAGCATATATATATTTGGCTAGTTCAGTTCATTTGGAAATATTAAATGAGTTAGCTTTTAATGATGAATGGTTAGGAATGAACTATCCGTAAAATGTTTTACATTGAGTTATGTTATGATGTTTATATTATGATCTAACCCTATTATGGTTTGGGGGTTACTGGTTGATGTGAGTGTAGGATGAGGAGGGGTATTCGTCAATACTCCTACGGGAGGTCCACATGATGTTGCACTCTCCCTCCTTGTTCACCACTATCTGTTTATATATATATATATATATATATATGCATGTCGGTTGGTGATGTAGGATGCAGGTACCAAGAATCATCTCCATGTGGCTACACAGGTCTAAGCATGCCTTCAAAATCCTCAAACTATTGTTGTGTGGATATTTGACCAAGCTACTCTTGAGGTTACCCATGGACTTAGAATTATGTTTAGGAAGTTATCCTAGTTGGGAAAGTAGAATGCAGTTTATGTTGTGGACTTGATCTGATGTTGGTCTGAGTTTATGTTATGAGTTAGAATTAACTTGTTTTATTTGTATAATAATTATTCCATAACTATGTTATAATTATTTTTATGTTATATAGGTATGTGTATATGTGGGTGCACAAGCATATACCCATGCTTATATAAATAATAATATTTGTATATTTTTATTGATTGTGTAAATAGTATGTTATTTATAATAATTTAAAAAAGCAAGTTAAATAAAGTTTATCTAATGAAGGTATTAAATAAAAAGGAAAAAAAAAAAAAAAAAGGAAAATGCTCTTTGTAGTAAAACTAGCTATCTAGGAGGGAGTTGAACTCAAGACCTCCTAGAAGTTAGGCTAGTTATTTTCCTATTGTGCTATGTGTTTTTCTTGAAAGATTTATGTTTAATATTCTTGTTATAGGTTTCTTGGGAGGTTATTTTAATTAAATTTATTAAGAAAATTTATTATGTGTTTACAGGAATGTTGGTTTGATTTTTCCAACCAACTATGGAAGTTGGAGAAGTTGCTTCCTGTAAAGAAACTCCTCCAACCATATAGTTGGAGGATAAAATTAAATGATTTTTGGGAAATTTGTGGGATGAGAGATTTGGGAAGAAATAAATCTAGTATTTCTTCAAAATTGGTTATAGAAGTCATTTGGGAAAAAAATTTGTCTCTATGTTTTATTGATCACCTTTCTATGAGTTCATTTGGGGAATTTTTCTAAAAGAGGAAGATAAGACTGGTTGTTGGAGGAGACTCTACGAGGAGGCTGCCATCTCAAAGCTTGGAGGTACCGCAAGGGTGTGCTCCATCCATCATGAGGTTTCTTCACAGGACTCTAGGTAGGATCTATGTATGTGTGTGAATTTTTTTGTGGAATTATTCATAACTGTTTCATACTAGTGTGGTGTAGATTGTATTCAGTTGTTTAAAATAATACAACAAGAAAGATGTGATATGTGTTATGGTCTAATGGATTTGCCAAATTATTTCCTGTGAGTTCATGAAAGTTTATACTTCTATATTTTGGTGTATTTACATGTACTCTTATGATTATGATTAATTAGGAAGGTTTAGATAAGATTAGAGTGGTTTAGGAAGAAGTGCAGTGAATTTTCCTTCCATGGCTTTTGTAGATTTAAGTTTGTATTTTTAGTTTTGATTACTTTTATTTGTTTTTGAGTACAATGGTATGTTTAGGAGGTGTGTTGGATGTGGTACTAAGGTACCTAAATTGGGTATTCTATAGGGACCCTTCCCCAAGCACTCTCCACACCTTAAACTCTCATTTTGGGGCAAATCTAGGAAAGTTTTTGACAATCCTCATATGAGTAAGCAACTCTGATCCTATTTACACATACGAGTTAGGATGTATGCTTGTATGGGCCTATGAGGATGCTTGTATGGCCCTATGAGTATACTCATATGGGCTATATGTGGCTTTAGGGTTTCCTTATGGTCATTTTTGGACTTCAGATTGGTCATATGCCTTCTACATTTGTTCCTTATGATTAGGCTGCAATTTTTATCATGTGTGTATGTCTATCACCTATTTTATTAATGTTGTACGGTGTCACTCAGGATGTTTCTATAATGGGCATGTACTTGGGATATTTTAATGAGGTTAGGACCCATTCTAGCAGCAGGATTTATACAAATATAACATTTAAGTATAAATACATTCCAGGATGTTTGAGCTAGGTTTCAACTTCATTGCAGTTAAGATGCAAATTTTAGATTTTTGGTTTTTTTTTTTAAATTTCAGATTTAGCCAAATTTCAGGCACATGAGATTTCCCTAGACTTTTGAAATAAGCTAAGGAACATTGTGTAAATGCATGTGGAAAGTTTTATGTTGTATCTTATGACTGTTTATACATGGTTTTGTTGGTATTATAAGATTTTATTCATACTTGGCTTATGATAGAGTCTATAATATGAGGCTAGGAATCGTTTGGGTGGCATGAGTGCACCAGAGGGATCCCTAGACCTGTGAGATGGATCGTTTGAAAGTACTTGATGTTTCCATGTCCTGTGTGTGTGTGGGTAGGGGACTAGGTACCCTAGGTGACTGGCTTGCCATAGGTGTTGGAACCCTAAAGTGGTTACGAGATGATCGTATGGGTGGGTTAGTAAAAATTGATAACCTAATAGTGAATTTGGGAAAGGGGGGAAACAAAAGATAGTGAAAGAAAACTTATTAATGGCCACATAGTCCTATTGGAGTACTGGGACCATGGGTAACTACCAGGATGGATCCCTATTCAAAAAGGGGGGACCATGGTTACATGGTTGCCAGGAAGGATCTCAAAATCTAGGATATGTGATGACACTCACCTAGAGGGTATGCTAGAAACCTAACCCTTATGATTAGTAAACTGATATGTTGTTATGTTATGTAATTTCTTTCAGACTAGGGTTTTGTGAAGTCTTATTTTCTTAGGGCCTTGTGAGTATCTTGGTTCTATCTCCAAGCATGGGGGGTGGAACTTCACCAGTTTAACATGGTTGGGTGGCAAAAATCTTATGAGGTCCTATTCATGGTTTGTGACTTGGATATGTTCAATTCTATGAAAACCTTTATATTTGTATCATTGTTACTGAAAAGAAAGATGTAAAGATATGTTGTAATGCCTTCAAGCCATTTTTGTACTTACTATTGTAATGATATTCATTATCAAAAAAATTGTAATTGAAAAGCAGGGCAATGTAATTGGGAGGGATAGTTCTAGGGTTTATTTTAAGGGATATTATTTGAAAGGTCAAAGTTGAAATGTAAAGTGTAAATGTTGAATTATTCTCTCTATATGTTGAAATAAAAGGAAATGATTATCATGCTAAGGTTAAAATGCAATCTGTAAGAATAGCTATTTCAATGTGTAGGAAAGAGAAATGAAATTGGTATATAATTATAAATGGAATGTTATTTTCTTACCCTATCTCTTAAGTTATGAAATGTGAAAGTAAAGAAAAGAAATGAAATTCAGTTTGTATAAGTAATGTAAATATGTTAGTAAATGAATTCATTAAGGGAACCTTAAGGAATGTAAATGTGAAGTATTAATGATGTAATGTTAAAAAAAATTTGTTAGTTGAAATTTTTGGTCATAAGACTTGATTCCTTATGGGTTCCCTAGCAGGGACATTACACCAAGTTTGATAATTGTCTAGGAATTAAAAACCTTCAAAAAAAGTTTAAAATGATTCACTGAGGCATAAAGGAATGCTTAGTTCAACTTAATAAGATGATACAGAAATGTGCCTTGAATGCAATGGGAAGGAGGGAACACTAATAAAAATAATAATATGACGCAAATAATAAATAAGGTAACTTGGGTTCCTTAATTAGAACCTTATTAAACCACATCCATCCATTGATCACATTCCTATAAAGCAATTCTTAACAAAAATGACCATTTGTTGTCATAGTGTAAATATGACTATATTTTAATTCCCTACTAATAACTGCCCACTCTACTACAATTCCCACAAAAAATATGATGCAGGAGCAATCTTGCATCACCCAAAAATATTTATGGTTTCTTTTCAATAAGGGCTATCTTGTGCAGAGATGTTATTTATGGAAACTTACTATTTTTAGTAAGTTGGTCATATGATCTTGGAAGGTTCTAATTTCGTAGGTGGAGGTTCATCATAGTCATATTAGCCTACCAATTGAGTTTCATTGCCATATCATCTATATCAATGAAGTTATTGAGGTTTTTGGGTACAAAATCTCTGAGCTCAATTTTGAAGGCCTTAGAGCCTCCAGATAGTGATCGACTCCCTGCTGACTAGAGCTTGCGCAAGTCAGGCACTGTAGATCAATTCCTACCATTTTTGAAAAGTGGTTATAATAGAAAAATGGAGCTATGGTTAGAAATTTATGGCCTCCAGAAGTTGGGGTACCTAAAAACATATTTTTTAATTATTTGGAGCCAATCCTATGTAAAATAAAATGAAAATAAAATAATTCTTAAGGAAGTTGGCCTTAAGGGCTAAATTTCTGGAACCTTCTCAGGCAGTGGAAATTGCCTATATAAGAAAGCCCTGTAGTGTTGTCTAGGGAAGTTTTGGGTAGATTTGGGTAATGCTTCGAGGCTTTCTTCTACAGAATATTGTAAGGGAAATGCCCATGTAGCTTTGCATATTGTAATTCTAAAATTTGTAATTCCACATTTGTGGAGATAATATGAAGCCCATTTTATGTTCTCGCAAATTGTTGTTGTTTCCTGATTTCTATTATGTGTTTGTGGTATTAAGGAGAGCATCCTTCATCAAGTGGTATTAGAGTGGGAGTTCCTGAGTGTGTAAATAGATTGTCGACTATGAGGCAGTTTACACCGGGACCATGGTTTAGGGTTTCAGTGATAAAACATAAAAATTCCTTCATGAAGGGAATGTGGTGGAAGCACTAGTGGTGTGACACCTAAGGTTAGAGCGCTCCAGAGACAAGTGTGAGCATTGCAAGAAGAGATTTGTAGAGGAATGAATCTTACAGTTAGAGAAAAAAGAAAGGATGAAGTTGAGGAAGAAGGAAATTCTAATCAAGAAGGAGAAGGCAAAATTCTAAAGCAGGAGGAAGAAAGACTTTTCTAGGCCATTTCCAAGATCAGGAAAAGACCTAAGATTGAGGTTCCTGTATTTTTAGAAAATCTTAACCTAGAGGAATTGATCAATTAGATCAATGAATTGGAAGAATATTTTAAGCATGAAGATATCAAGGATCTTAATAAGATCAAGTTTGCGAAGGCCAGACTGAAGGGCCATGCGAAGATCTGGTGGCAAGAGATTCAATTGGAGTGAAATAGAAGAGGAAAGGTTAAAATCACAATATGGGATTAGATGGTGGATAAATTGAAGTGACAGTTCATTCCTCTTGATTATGAGATTGACCTACTAAAGACAATGTAAAGTTTGAAGCAAGCAGGAAGATCTATTCAGGAGTATATGGAGGAGTTCTATCGAATCCTTATTAGAATAGGCCATGCAAAAGTTGATAAGGAGAAAGTTTCCCATTATCTTAATGGGTTGAGGCCGAGTATTCAAGAGGAGTTGAATTTGATTTGAATGAATAGTAATGAAGAGGCATACTAGTTTTCCCTAAAAGTAGAGGAAAAGTTGAACAAGAAGTTTGAGAGTAGACAAAATAGAAGAGGTCATGGTGGAGGATCTGGTGGACAGTCATATGGAGGCTGAAATGAAGATTCAAAAAAGAAGGATGAGGCCAGTAGCAGTCAAAATGAGACATGAAATAATTTCAATTGTTTCCATGATAAAAATAATAGAGATTAGAGAGGAAGAGAAAGAGGACAAGGATTAGGATTAGGAAGATGAGGCTTCTGTGGAACATGTTTTCACTGTGGAGAATAAGGTCATAGGCCATTTTGATGCAGGGGCATTCTTGGGTCCTCGGTGAATCTACATGGTGGTGTGTTTCTTGGTTGGTGTTATTCAGTTGCAGCCTTAACTGATGGTCTCAATTATTGAAGGAAGCTCGGTCACTGAAGGAACTCGGTGAAGCTTTTGGTGTTCAGCAATGCCTGTGTTGCTTGATGCTTCTAGCTTCTTCGGTTGTTTCACTAGTGCTTAGTTGTTTCTCTGGCACTCGATAGTTTTGGTTTACTGATGGGAGTTCTTGGTGATTTGGTTGGCCAACTTAGTGCATTTATTGTTGGTAGTTGTTTTTATAGGTTGACATATTGAATTTATTAATTATAAGGCTATTTGAGAGCTGAATTGTATTGTATTTAATATTTTTTAGGAGGAGTTTGTTAGGAATAGTCCCAAGAGATAACTGAGAGGGGGGGTGAATTAGTTATCTACAAGTTTCAATTCTTTATCCAATTAAGTATATTTAAATATTAAGCATAAACACAATGAAAGAACACTTGAATGCAACACAACAATTTTGGTTACGGGGAAACCCAAATAGCTAAAAACCCTGATGGGAATTGATACCCACTAATATTTTATACTAGTGTCTTATGATCCTTGTTAGAAGATCCTTAACCATGTTAGGAGTTGTCTTTACAATGCATTTAGTATAGTGACCTGGTCAAGGGTCAAACCTTGTTAGGATTATTTTATAATTAACTCTTTTGGAGGTGAGGACACACTGTCTAAGAGCTCACTGCTCAAAGGGGTGAAGGCTACAACCTTCTGAATAAAAGATACACACTATATCTAGATCTTGATGAACTATGCTTAGACCTATTGTCTAGATCAGTTCCAATTAATAGCATATACTCTTTACTTGGTCACATAGACCTTCTTTTGATGGCTCAACACTTCGCACTCTCTGCTCTTCTCTTCACATTCAACTGTGAACCATGCCTTAGCAATCATAAATGACTACCTATAAATATCTTTCCTCTAAATGGTATAATCAAGTTGATCTATTAGAACCACCTTGAAATCATATTAGAGAAACAATATCAACTCTAATAACATCTCAGTCAGCTCTATTAAGCACACAACACAAATTGGGACCTGTCCAAACCAATAAGTGTAGGTGCACGCTACACATTGTCAGCTCTACCAAAATAACTGATACTTTCTCCTCAAGCTTAATTACATCATGCACTCTTAGCCAAACATTTTTAACTCTTCTCTAATCACTCATCCAAGGGCGCATACTAAAATGATAGGCGCAACTCCTACACCAAAAAAATATATGTAAGCTCTTCTAGATAAACAAAGGAAACTGCAACTGGTGAATAGCGACTACATAACTTCACTTCTACTAATAATCAGACTCTATGTCCATGAATGTAACATCATGAACATGTCTCCATCACATATCCAAATGTGTAAGGCTCCATGATAACTTTACGGACAATCAATCACAAAACACTACCTATAACTCTGTCAAGGACACTCCTGACACAAGCTGCTATATAACTATCTATACTAACAATTAACCTCTGCATCCATGATATCATGCTGATAACATGTTCATGCTTCATATACTCAAAGCTTACTACATAAGTCTTTCATGCATGCTACTTCAAATATGTTGTCATCAATGACAAACATACAGTCAGCACAATCTTGCTAGCAAATCTCCAACAGAGTTAATGGTTTTATCCAGCCGACTTGTGGCTGATGATTAGTATTTATAGGATGTTTGGGTAGTTTTTTAAGGGAGGATGGAGATCAGAGGTTCTGAGAGTAGATCTAAGGGTAGAAAATAAGTAAAGTTGTGGAAAAGATCCTGCAAGATCTTATAGATCAGATTGTTATCTAATAGTTTGTAATAGCAGAGCTAGTGGTTTGCATACTTAGAGACAAGGATATTTCTTGGAGGCTTGTGAGCTCAAGTTTAGAACTACCTTAGGGTTTTCATTAGTTGCTAATAGTTTTCAGAACTAAACTAGCTAGATTTGTTTTGGATCTTGTTGATCTTGCAAAATTACTTCTTGATTGTGATTGGCCCTAACTCGAAAGGCCTTACAACCAGGCATGTTAATGGAAAATATATTTTGAAACATAGCTTGTGTGATTGTGTTGTGTTAATTGGATCCACCATCCCTTGGCTGTGTTAGGTGGTATCAAAGCTGAGTTGATCTTGTTGGTGAAGAGATTGTATGATTTTTGTTGTAGATCTGCAGCACTAAAGTTATGGAATCTTTCCCTAGTTGTTTGTGCAAGGTGGCAGGCTGATCTGACTTGCAAACAACTTGGATATTGTCACAAGGTGGTTGGTGTAGGGTTTCTTGTAGAGGGTTTCTCTTATCTAAGGATTCTTCCAAGAATATTGGACCCTAGAGTGATTGTGGATCTTTGTGATACTGTGGAATCTAGGATTACAGAGAAGGTGAAATCAGATTTCAGATCTGAGATGGAGTGGATGAAAAATGACATGGTCACTGAGATCATGAGAGTTGTTACTGGTGTACCTCAAAATCTTGGTACTAAAGATGGTTATGAGGAAGTTGCTGAAGACTTTGAAGCTATTGGATCTAGTGGTGATGACTGGAGGGATAGATCTGGTGAAGACAGAACTACTCGATTGCCTAGATCTGGAGCTCGGTTAAGTAATAGTTACCAGATGGAAGTTTCTACTTTCTCTGGTACTTTGAAGCCTAAGAATTTGATTGACTGGATTGGTGAACTTGAAGATTTATTTGAGATGGAATAAATTGAATATCCTCTTTGGGTGAGGTTAGCATAGACAAAGTTAAAAGGACATGTTGCTCTTTGGTGGAAATAATTACAAAGAGATAGAGAAGATGAAGGTGAAATGAAGATCAATCAGTGGAGATTGATGGTTACTAAGTTGAAAGCTAAGTTCTTACCTTCTGACTATGAGCTTGACTTGTTTAAGAAGTTGCAAAATTTGAAATAGAAGGATTTTTCTGTTGAAGATTATACTGAGGAGTTCCACAAGCTTACTATTCATTCTGGATATGGAGAACTTGGTAAGGAAAAGCTAGCTTGGTATGTGAATGGTTTGAGATTCAATATTCAGGATGAGCTTGGTATACTAAAGATTGATTCTGTTGAAGATGCTTATGTTAGAAATAGGGAATACTAAGAGGGGGGGGTGAATCAGTATTCTACAAACTTTATATTTTTCCTAATTATGGATATAATAGATTATCTTTATACATCCATAACATAAGCAGCTAAACAACATGCATAGTAATAAAACTAAAGAACTCATAACACATTATTTTTTCTCAAGGAAACCCTGGCCAAGGGAAAACCTCGGTGGGGATGGTACCCACAAAGATCCACTAATCAAAACTATCATGTTAAGGATGTTGACCATGTTAGGAGTCTATTACAAGAATATAGTGTATCAGTCCTAATTAAGGGACTATAGGCCTTGTTAGAAGCCTCAACCCTGTTAGGAGTTAGTAGTACAAAATGTGATTACCAGATGAGCCCACTACCCAAACAAGTAATGTACAATATACACTGATTAAAAAAATAGGTTAAGGTATATAACCTTATGATGCTTGCATCAATATCTCTTCACTCCTCTTTCACTATCCCTATTACATATGCATCATATATTTCGCATCATATCACTTCTCTATACATCTATATTCTACTATTGTCCTGCTTTATAATTACAATTACATTTACATTTATACCAATATCTTTATCCAAGGGTTAACATCTAGGATGTTGTCCCTTTATATTGTTAAGTCATTATTTTGATAAACAAAATAATCCCTTAACTCTTTACTAGTTTTGTCTTCATATTATGTCCTGTTAGCTTGACACTGTCTTGGGTAAAACTGTCATAACTTCTTTCGTACATGTCATACTGACTTGCACTTTGAGATGGGTGTTCAATAGTCATCATAGAGTCTATTTTCAAGTATGCAAGCACTGAAATTACTCCAATCAACATCGCAAACAAAAACTATGTCCAAGTTCACTGGTAAAAATATTGTCTCACACTTAGACAAATTTGCAATGCACTCTGTCATACTTGCTCTCTGACTTGTGTGATCTTCATGTGGATCATATGTTTCCATAATAACAACATCTATGTAATCAACTCAGCCAAATTTCTAACAATCTCCCCCTTTGTCATTGGTGGCAACATATGAGAAAATTGGCTAAGTGTACAACTCAAAATCTCAAAATTATGGCCATAGTATAAAATATATACTATCCTTATAACTCCTCAAAAAAATATTGTCTTTAATATAGTACTCCCCCTAGGAGTATCAATCCTTATCATATAATATCAATTTTTTTCTATATATCTCTCCCCCTTTGACAAAAATGACAAAATAAAGGTAGGGAGGGTTACAAAATTGTATCACAAAAAGATTATACCTCAACTCAATTATTACAAAGTCAGTAGGCTTGCAACACAATCTACAAAATCTATCTTCGTAGCTTCTATCTCCTTCTCCCATGATTTCTTAATGGAATCTGCCACATTAAGTAGTGCGCTCAGTCCATAAGATGTTATTTCACATGCTTGGAGGTTTTCAAAGTTAAACTTCTGAAAAGATGTCTTAGCTGAAAGACATTCTTCCAACTATTCTTCAATAATGCTTAACTTCATAGAAGTATGCTCTCTCAAAAGAGTGAATCTTTTCAATTTTCTATCTCTCTCATCTTGCACAACTCTGATTTCATCATATAGCTTCTAAACTTTCTTCTCAACATCACATACCTTCACATTGGGGCTAGACAAAAGGTTAGCTTCATTCAGAATTTCTACTTCCTTCAACTTTATCTTCTGATCTTCTTCTATTATCAAGGTCTCTTTCATCTCTTCTTCTTTTGTAGTTTCCTATTCTTCAAAGGTCGAATTGTCAACAATGTTCTCCAAATTCTTGAATACATTATCATCTGTATCTAAGGTGATTTTTGTTCCTTCTATATTCATGGTTTCATCTTCAATATTAATTGTTGGAGGAGAGGGAATGTCCTCTTGTTTTGTCTCACCTGCTTGGTCTGCTGCAACTGATGGTTCTCCAACATTTTCTGTCATAACCTTGATAATTGCTTGCTCTTTCTTAGAATTGATTTCTTCATATCTACCTCCCATAATTTGAATAGTTCTCCTTTTGGTTCTCAGATGGGTGCTTAAGGCTTTCATGATCTGACCAAAATGTGTTTCATCTCTTACTTCGCAAAGATTCCTTACAAGATTTTCTCTGATAGTTGTGTCCTCCTTTGTTACTCTCTTTTTCCTATTCACAATTTTATTATATAAATCATTAGGTATATGTCCCTGAATTGTATCAAACTTCTTGTTAGCCAAAATCATATGCTTTACAACTGCATTCTCTAGATTAAGTCTATCTATATAATCATAAAGATCATAGTACTTGTTCATTCTTGTAAAGTCACCATCCTCAATGATCTGCTCATTAAGCTTCTCAACTTTGGGTTTCCAAGATTTCTTCTTAACAGTAGTGACATCATCTTTTATTTCTATAATTTTTCTTAGAATTGGTTGCACTAAAGTTTTATGTCTCTTCCTGGTCCAGCAGCACTTTCCTTTACTCTTTTGCTAGGTGTGGAGGAAGTGGATCTAGTAGACATCTTTGGTTCTTTATCCTTCTCAATTTCTTTCACTTTTACCTATTAGAAATAGGAAATACTAAGAGGGGGGCTGAATCAGTATTCTACAAACTTTATCTTTTTCCCAATTATGGATATAATAGATTATCTTTATACATGCATAACATAAGAAGCTAAACAACATGCATAATAATAAAGAACTCATAACACATTATTTGTTCTTGAGGAAACCCTGGCCAAGGGAAAACCCCGGTGGAGATGGTACCCACAAAGATCCACTAATCAAAAATATCATGTTAAGGATGTTGACCCTATTAGGATTCTATTACAAGCATATAGTGTATCAGTCTTGATTAAGGGCCTATAGGCCTTGTTAGAAGCCTCAACCCTGTTAGGAGTTGTAGTACAAAATGTGATTACTAGATGAGCCCACTACCCAAACAAGTAATGTACAATATACACTAATTAAAAAATAGGTTAAGTTACATAACCTTATACTGCTTGCATCAATATCACTTCACTGCTCTTTCACTATCGCTATTACATATGCTTCATATACTTCGCATCATACTTCTACAATTTCTTGCTGCTTGTATCTCAATTACTACTTTTAAAATTAAAATTACATTTAAATTTATACCAATAGCTTTATCAAATATTTAACATCTAGAATGTCATCCCTTTATATTGTTAAGTCATTATTTTGATAAACAAAATAATCCCTTAACTCTTTACTAGTTTTGTCTTCATATTTTGTCCTGTCGGCTTCACACTATCTTCGATAAAAATGTCATAACTTCTTATGTACATCTCATACTGACTTGCACCCTAAGATGGGTGATCAATAGACATCATAGATTCTATGTTCAAGTGCACAAGCACTAAACTTACTCCAATTGACATCGCAAAAAAAAATTGTATCCAGGTTCATTGGTAAAACACTATCTCACACTTAGACAAATTTGCAATGCGCTCTATCATACTTGCTCTCTGACTTGTGCAATCTTCATGAGGATCATATGTTTCCATAATGACAACATCTATGCAATCAAGTCAGCCAAATTGCCAACAATCTCCCCCTTTGTCATTGGTGGCAACATATGAGAAAATTGGCTAAGTGTACAACTCAAAATCTCAAAAAATGTTCAAAACTGTGGCCATAGTATAAAATACATACTATCCTTATAAATCCTCAAAAATTATTGTCTCTAATATAGTAATCCCCCTAAGAGTAACAACTCTTATCATATACTATCAATTTTCTTCTATATATCTCTCCCCCTTTGACAACAATGACAAAATAAGGTAGGGAGGGTCACAAAAATGTATCACAAAAATATTATACCTCAATTTATTTATTGTAAAGCTAGTAGGCTTGCAACACAATCTCCAAAATCTATCTTCATGGCTTCTATCTCCTTCTCCCATGATTTCTTAATGGAATCTGCCACATTGAGTAGTGTGCTCAGTCCATAAGAAGCAATTTCACATGCTTGGAGGTTTTCAAAGTTAAATTTCTAAAAAAGATGTCTTTGTTGAAAGACAATCTTCTAATTGTTCTTCAATTATGCTCAACTTCATAGAAACATGCTCTCTCAAAAGATTATATCTTCTTAGTTTCCTATCTTTCTCATCTTGTACAATTCTGATTTCATCATACAATTTTCTAATTTTCTTCTCAACTTTACAGACCTTCACATTGGGGTTAGATAGAAGGTTTGTTTCATTTAGAATCTCTGCTTCCTTCAATTTTATCTTCTGATCTTCCTCAGCTATCAAAGTCTCTGATTTTGTACACTATATGTACAAAGATTTTCCTATTTCCAAATGCTTCCTCAAATCCTTGATATAGATATCAAGAGTATTGATATCATTGTTGATGTACTGACTGATGTTCAAAAGCATTCTAGCCTCATAGTCTACTTGTGCTTTCACTTTTGCAATATCAGCTAGGTGTGTGAATTCATTATCAAAGGTACTCATTACCTTCTTTGCCTTCTCCATAGGGTCTGCTTCTAAAATTTTTGTGGTCACAATACTTTGTAACTTCTCAGTTAGTTCCTTCAGAATTCCTTCAAGACTCTTCACCTTCTTATTCTTACCAATTATTTTTTTTAAGGATGAAATCAGTTCCAATTGATCATCATCATCCACTTCTTTTCCCAAATGCTCAATCATAGAGCCAATTTGAGTCTTCTTTCCAGTCTTAGGAGTAAGACTGATATCTTCTTTGGTGGGAAGGGGAACTTGTTCTTCTACAACTAGTGGTTCCACAATAGTGGTCTCTATCATCTCTTCTTCTTTTGTAGCTTCTTGTTCCTCAAAGGCTGAATTGTCAACAATGTTCTACAAATTCTTGAATGCATTTTCATCAGTATCCAAGGTGATTTGTGTACCTTCTACATTCATTGTTTCATCTTCAATATTAATAGCTGGAGAAGAGGGAATGTCCTCTTGTAATTTCTCACCTGCTTTCTCTGCTGCAACTGATGATTCTCCAACATACTCTACCATAACCTTGATAATTGCCTGTTCCATCTTAGAATTTACTTCTTCATACCTGCCTCCCATAATCTGAATTGTTCTCCTTTTGGTTCTCAAATGGGTGCTTAGGGCCTTCATAATCTAGTTGAAATGAGTTTCATCTTTTATCTCACAAAGCTTCCTCACAAGCTTTTCTCTGATAGTTGTCTCTTCATCTGATGCTCTCTTCTTTTTATTTAGAAGTTTGTTATAAAGATCATCAGGTATTTATCCTTGAATAGTATCAAACATTTTGCCAATCATTATCATATGCTTCACAACTACATTTTCTAGATTAAGTCTATTAGTATAATCATAAAGATCATAATACTTGTTCATTATTGCAAAGTCACCATTCTCAATAATCTGCTCATTAATCTTTTCAACTTTTGGTTTCCAAGCTTTCTTCTTTGTAGTGACATCATCTTTAACCTATGCAATCTTTCCTGGAATAGGTTGCACTAGAGTTTTATGCCTCTTTCCTAGTCTAGTGGCACTCTCCTTAACTCTTTTGCTAGGTGTGGAGGAAGTGGATCTAGTAGACATCTTTGTTTCTATGTCCTTCTTAGGTACTTCCACTTTCACCTTTACTTGTGGTTCTTCCTGTGGCACTGCAATTGATGATAAAGGAGGGATAGACAAAACTTCCTTTTGTCCACTTCCTCTGATTGTTTCTATTGTCTGCTTTTCTACCAAAAACTCTCTCTCTGTCATTCATGTATCCTTTAATATTTTCTTAATAGTGCTCTCAACTCTCTTCTTAGACTATTTCTCTTCAATTAGAATCTTTGCAGAGTTGAAGTTCTCCTCAAAGGTTCCAAACCTATTACACTGAGTGTCCAACTTACACTTCAGTAGTATGCTAACATACTCTTTAGCTTCTACCTTAGATATTTCATAGAAAAGAGGGTCTATGAACTCTATTCTAGGCTCTATTGCTTCAATATAGGTCAGGTCAGTATCCACCATAAAACATATATCATCTTTGTATTTCCCAACAAGAGACTTAGGGATCCTTGATCTACTAGACACAATATTTTGAAATGTCTTAATAACAAGTAATGCACTCTCATTAACACTATCAATAACATGCTTTTTGTATACTACATTAATCCTTTCCACTATGAGTTGTCCATCATTCCAATCATTTCCTATCATGTAAGGAAATCTCCTCGAAAGATGAAAGAACATGTATGTGATTAGAGATGAGAACCTAAACTTTGTATACTTAGTTTTCTTGATCTTCTCCAAGTTCTCAAACAATTGAATTCTAATAATTTCACACATATCAACTAGTACCCTATCAATACACATAAGATAAGCTGCATGTACCATTCCAGCTGCCATGTCATCTTCTCTTGAATTATCACAAAACTTAGTAGTTAGGATCTTCCATATGTATCTCACATCAACTTTTTTGATCTTGCTAATCACAACTCCTCTACCATTATAGGATGAATTAGTGTTGTCAATGACTATTTTTCTCATATTTTTCTCATTAAAAGGAATAGCTCCAGTCTTAGATAATCCAGTGACTTCATGAATCAAATCAACTGTAATATCTATCACTCTATCCTCTAGCCAAAACTTTCCATTATGAATTCTACTCAAAATGATCTTAGTGTATTCTTCATTATCAAATTCATACTGTAAACCATATTTGACAATTTCACTATGTTCCAAGTATTCAAAACCTTATTTCAATGACATATCCTGATTGTACATCTTCTGATATTCATCTGTAAAATCACTATCATTTACTGTCTCTAGTTTGCATCCAATATAACTTCTGACATTCTCTAAATGTAAAACTCTATCTGGTACGAATGATAATGCAAACCTAGGGTCTTCTTCCAATGGTTCTACTGGTTCCCTTTTTACTTTAGGTCTATTCTTATCTTTGACATTGTGTATTAATGAAACATCCATGATTTCTTCAAATGCCTTTACTAATTCAAAGATTTGTCAAGTAAAATACCTCAATTTCATGATTTTAGGGCTTGCATAGATTCGGCACACAATTCTTTTCCAAATCCTTGCAAAATGCTTTCTATCACTACTCTTTGATCTCCTCAACACTTGAATTCACTTTGATGATCAAATAATACCAATTATAACCTTTTATTAATTCAATCTCACTTAGATCTAAAATTACATTCAATTATTTTGTCGCTTCTTTCCAAAAAGTTGTCTCTGCTATCTTGCAAAACTTCAAACTTATTGTGATCTCGCAAAACATAATATTTTTCTTTGCGCTCTTAACCATAGCATTATAACATCATACACTTGCATTAACTGTGCAAGACTCAACTCATCATATATCTACTTCTATACTAAATCTACGTTCCTATTCTATTGCAATTTACATGAATTAACTACTTTGAGATAGGTCAGGTAAAGATTCATTCTTACCTTTCAATACTTCACCTTTCTGATTACCTTCAATGTTGAATATGTCTCCTTGATCTGTGCTTTTGATAAACTTCACTTCATCTAAATTACTATAGCATCCTTTATGACTGTTACTAGCATCTTCATTTCTTCTTGCATGATTCCTGAGGTTAGGATTAGGTTAAAAAACTCTATTTTTCATTCTGCAAAACCTTGTTCTATGTCCAATCTTGTTACATATTTGACAAATAGTTCCATTGTTTCCATATCTTGGTCCAATTTGATTGATTTGTGATCTGCAATTTCTAGCAATGTGTCCAACCTTTTTGCATCTATAACATACTACTCCACTTCTTTTGTTCATATCTTCAATAGGTTTCTTATCTGCATTGTTAGTATTCCTAAACATTCTACTACCATCATTATTCTCAATAAATTTAGGTTTCCTACAATCAATAGCTCTATGTCCAAAACCATGACAATTGTAACAATAACCATTAAGAGGTTTAAATTGTTTACCTATGCAATCTCTCTTCATATGACCAATAGTATCACAAGCAAAACATCTACCTTTGAATTCTCTTTGCATACCTTTGGGTGACTCCTCTTGCTTCAATGATTCTTCTTCTTTAGGTGTATCTTTAGATTTGTTGATCTCATCAGACTTTTTCTCATCCATGCTTTTAGATATCTTTAGATTTGGTTCCTTGCCTTCATCATTCGCTTTGAAAGTGTTGAATCCAAGACCAGTCTTATCATAGAATGGTTTCTGATAGGATATGTCTTCATCATACTACAAATTGACTTTCTCAAGTTTAGATGTTACTTTAGAAAGTTTAGATTTTAGTCCTTCATTTTCACTCTTTAGACTTTCATTCTCAGATTTTAGATTTGCTTCATTCTTGCCATTTCCATCTTTCAAACTAAGCTTCAAATTTTCTATCTTCAATTCATGCTTAAGGATCTTATTTTCTTTTTCCATATTGTCATCACAATCTTCAATAAAAACTTTGGATTCTTTTTCAAATCTCAAATCTTCCAATTTGTTTTTTAGTTTCTCAATGAGGGTCTTTGCATCATCATAATTTCTTTTCAAAGTATCTTTTTCAATAGTAAGAAAGTCAAATTGTTCAAGAGCTTCTTCAAGATTCTTATGTAGTTGATCCATATCCATAGAGATCTTACTCAAGCTACTAGGCTTTCCTTGAATGATTCTTTTTCTAGTAACTAAGCTCTAATACCAATTGTTAGAAATAGGGAATACTAAAGGGGGGGCTGAATTAGTATTCTACAAACTTTATCTTTTGCCCAATTATGGATATAACAGATTATCTTTATACATACATAACATAAGAAGCTAAACAACATGCATAATAATAAAAAACTTATAACACATTATTTGTTCTCGACGAAACCCTGGCCAAGGGAAAACCCTAGTGGGGATGGTACCCACAAAGGTCCACTAATCAAAAATATCCTATTAAGGATGTTGACCCTGTTAGGAGTCTATTACAAGCATATAGTGTATCAATCCTGATTAAGGGACTATAGGCCTTGTTAGAAGCCTCAACCCTGTTAGGAGTTATAGTACAAAATGTGATTACCAGATGAGCCCACTGCCCAAACAAGTAATGTACAATATACACTGATTAAAAAATAGGTTAAGGTACATAATCTTATACTTCTTGCATCAATATCACTTCACTGCTCTTTCACTATTGCTATTACATATGCTTCATATACTTCGCATCATACTTCTACAATTTCTTGCTGCTTGTATCTCAATTACTACTTTTACAATTACGATTACATTTACATTTATACCAATAGCTTTATCAAAGAGTTAACATCTAGAATTTTTTCCCTTTATATTGTTAGGTCATTATTTTGATAAACAAAATAATCCCTTAACTCTTTACTAGTTATATCTTCATATTTTGTCCTGTCGGCTTCACACTATCTTCGGTAAAACTGTCATAACTTCTTACGTACATGTCGTACTAACTTGTTCTATGAGATGGGTGATCAATAGACATCATAGAGTCTATTTTCAAGTGCACAAGCACTGAACTTACTCCAGTCGATGTCGCAAACAAAAACTATATCCAGGTTCACTGGTAAAACACTGTCTCACACTTAGACAAATTTGCAATGTGCTCTGTCATACTTGCTCTCTGACTTGTGTGATCTTCATGAGGATCATATGTTACCATAATGACAACATCTATACAATCAACTCAGCCAAATTTCCAATAATGATCTACTCATTAAGCTTCTCAACTTTGGAAAACTTTGGGTTTCCAAGCTTTCTTCTTAATAGTAGTGACATCATCTTTTATTTTTGTAATTTTTCTTGGAACTGGTTGCACTAAAGTTTTATGTCTCTTTCCTAGCCTAGTAGCACTTTCCTTTACTCTTTTTCTAGGTTTGGAGGAATTGGATCCAGTAGACATCTTTGCTTCTTTATCCTTCTCAATTTCTTCCACTTTTACCATTACTTGTGGTTCTTCCTGCTGTACTGCAATTGATGATAAAGGAGGGATAGACAAAACTTCTTTTTGTCCACTCTCTCTAATTGTTGTTGTTGTTTTCTTTGCTACTAAAAACTCATGTTCTATCATCCCTGTATCTTTTAGGATTTTCTTTATAGTGCTCTCAACTCTCTTCTTAGACTGCTTCTCTTCTATTAAGGTCTTTGCGGAGTTGAAGTTCTCCTCAAAGGTTCCAAACCTATTACACTGAGTGTCCAACTTACACTTAAGTAACCTACTAACATAATCTTTAGTCTCTACCTCAGATATCTCATAGCCAAGAGGGTCTATGAACTCTTCTCTAGGCTCTACTGCTTCAATATAGGTAAAGTCAGTATCCACCATAAAACATATATCATCTTTATATTTTTCAACAAGGGACTTAGGGATCCTTGATCTACTAGACACAATATTCTGAAATGTCTTGATTACCAGTACTACACTCTCATTTACATTTTCAATAACATGTCTTCTGTATACTAGGTTAATCCTTTCCATTGTATTTTGTCCATCATTCCAGTCATTTCCAATGGTATAAGGAAATATCCCCAATAGATGAAAAAACATATATGTGATTAAGGATGAGAACCTAAACTGTGTATACTTATTTTTCTTAATCTTCTCCAAGTTCTCAAACAATTGAATTCTTAGAATTTGACACATATCAACTTGTACCCTATCAACACACATTAGATAAGCTGCATGTATCATTCCAACTACCATGTCATCGTCTCTTGAATTTTCACAAAACTTAGTAGTTAGGATCTTGCATAAGTATCTCACATCATCTTGTTTGATCTTACTAATCACAATTCCTCTGTCATTATAGGATGAGTTTGTATTGTCAATGACTCTTTTCCTCATGTTTTTCTCATTTAAAGGAATAGCTCTAGTTTTAGATAATCTAGTGACTTCATGAATCAAATATGTTGTAATATCTATCACTCTATCTTCTAACCAAAACTTTCCATTATGAATTCTACTCTAGATAATCTTAGTGCATTCTTCATTATCAAATTCATACTGTAATCCATACTTCACAATTTCATTATGTTCCAAATATTCAAAACCTTGTTTCATTATCATATCCTAGTTGTAAATCTTCTGATATTCATTTGTGAAATCACTATCACTAACTGTCTCTAGCTTGCATCCAAGATAACTTCTGACATTTTCTACGTGTAAAACTTTATCTCGTACCGATGATAAAGAAAACCTAGGGTCATCTTCCAAGGGTTCTATTGGTTCCCTTTTCAATTTAGGTCTATTCTTATCTATTACATTGTGTATTAAAGAAACATCCATGATTTCTTCAAATTCCTTTACTGATTAAAAGATCTGTCAAGTAAAATAGCTTGATTTCATGATTTTAGGGTTGCGTAGATTCGGCACAAAATTCTTCTCCAAATCCTTGCAAAATGCTTCCAATCACTCCTCTTTGATCTCCTTGACACTTGAATTTGTTTTAATGATCAGATAATACTGATCATAACCTTTTATTAATTCAATCTCACTTAGATCTGACATCGCATTCAATTATTTTGCCACTTCTTTCAAAAAAGTTGTTTCTGCTAACCTGCAAAACTTAAAACTTCTTGCAATCTCGCAAAACACAATATTTTTCTTTGCGCTCTTAACCATAACATTAGAATGTCATAAACTACCTTGCATTAACTATGCAAGACTTAGTTCATCATATATCTACTTCTATACTAATCTAAGTTCCTATTCTACTACAATTTTCAAAAATTAAGTACTTTGAGATGGGTCAGGTAAAGATTCATTCTTACCTTTCAATACTTAACCTTCTTGATTACCTTCAATGTTGAATATGTCTCCTTGATCTGTGCTTTTGATAAACTTCAGTTCATCTGAATTACTAAAACATCCTTTCTGACTGTTACATGCATCTTCATTTCTTCTTGCATGATTTCTGGGATTAGGATTAGGATGAAAAACTCTTTTGTTCATTTTGCAAAACCTTACTGTATGTCCAATCTTGTTGCATAGCTAACAAAAAATTCCATTATTTCCATATCTTGGTCCAGGCTAATTGATTTGTGATCTATAGTTTCTAGCAATGTGTCCAACCTTGTTGCATCTATAACATATTACTCCATTTCTTCTGTTCATATCTTCAGTAGGTTTCTTATCTGCATTGTTAGTATTCCTAAACATTCTACTACCATCATTATTCTCAATAAATTTATGTTTCCTACATTCAATAGCTCTATGTCCAAAACCATGACAATTATAACAATAACCATTAAGAGGTTTAAATTGCTTACCTATGCAATCTCTCTTCATATGACCAATAGTATTACAAGCAAAACATCTACCTTTGAATTCTCTTTGCATAACTTTGGGTGATTCCTCTTGCTTTGGTGATTCTTCTTCTTTAGGTGTATCTTCAGATTTGTTGATCTCATCAGACTTCTTCTCGTCTATGCTTTCAGATATTTTCAGATCTGGTTCCTTGCTTTCATCATTTGCTTTAAAAGTGTTGAATCCAAGACCAGTCTTATCATAGAATGGTTTTTGATATGATATTTTTTCATCAATCTTCTCACTAGTTGAATATATCATTTCAAGTTGTTTGGATTGAGTCAGTTCACCTTTCACAATCTTATTGTTTTTCTCAAGTTCGTCATACTGCAAATTGACTTTCTCAAGTTCAGATGTTACTTTACAAAGTTTAGATTTTAGTCCTTCATTTTTAGTCTTTAGACTTTCATTCTCAAATTTCAGATTTGCTTCATTCTTTCCATTTCCATCTTTCAAACTAAGCTTCAAATTTTCTATCTTCAATTCATGCTTAAGGATCTCATTTTCTTTTTCTAAATTGTCATCACAATCTTCGGATTCCTTTTCAGATCTCAAATCTTCCAATTTGTTTTTCAGTTTCTCAATGAGGTTCTTTGCATCATCATACTTTCTTTTTCAAGTATCTTTTTCAACAGTAAGTCAATCTGTTCAAGATCTTCTTCAAGATTCTTTTGTAGTTGATCCATATCCATAGAGATCTTACTCAAGCTTCTAGGCTTTCCTTGAATGATTCTTTTCCGAGTAACTAATTTCTGATACCAATTGTTAGAAATAGGGAATACTGACAGGGGGGGTGAATCATTATTCTACAAACTTTATATTTTTCCCAATTATGGATATAACAAATTATCTTTATACATGCATAACATAAGAAGCTAAACAACATGCATAGCATTAAAACTAAAGAACTCATAACACATTATTTTTTCTCGAGGAACCAAGGACAAACCCCAGTGGGGATGGTACCCACAAAGATCCACTAATCAAAAGTATCATGTTAAGGATGTTGACCCTGTTAGGAGTCTATTACAAGCATATAGTGTATCAGTTCTAATTAAGGGACTATAGGCCTTGTTTGAAGCCTCAACCCTGTTAGGAGTTGGTAATACAAAATGTGATTACCAAATGAGCCCACTACCCAAACAAGTAATGTACAATATACACTGATTACAAAAATAGGTTAAGGTACATAAACTTATGCTACTTGCATCAATATCTCTTCGTTGCTCTTTCACTATCACTATTACATATGCATCATATATTTTGCATCATATCACTTCTCTATACATCTATATTCTACTATTGTCCTGCTTTACAGTTAAAATTACATTTATATTTATACCAATAGCTTTATCCAAGGGTTAACATCTAGGATGTCATCCCTTTATATTATTATGTCATTATTTTGATAAACAAAATAATCCCTTAACTCTTTACTAGTTATGTCTTCATATTATGTCATGTCAGCTTAACACTGTCTTCAATAAAACTATCATAACTTTTTCCGTACATCCCGTACTGACTTGCGCTCTGACATGGGTGTTCAATAGTCATCATAGAGTCTATGTTCAAGTGTGAAAGCATTGAAATTACTCCAATAAACATCACAAACAAAAACCTTATCCAGGTTCACTAGTAAAAATATTGTCTCACACTTAGACAAATTTGCAATGCACTCTGTCATACTTGCTCTCTGACCTGTGTGATCTTCATGAGGATCATATGTTGCCATAATGAAAATATCTATGTAATCAACTCAGCCAATTTTCCAAAAATTCAGTATGCTCTGAAGGTAGAAGATAAATTGATGAGGAAACAACATAGTAATCCCTGACGGAAGGAAAAGATTGATCACTTGGTGAAGGATAAACTGATGACTGCAGAAGATGAATAGAAACCTATAGAACCGAAGAATAAGGATACAGGTAGAGTTATCTTTAAGGGAACTTGCTATAACTATTGAGAGGAAGGACACTATTCTTTTGAGTGTACATAGAAGAAGCTTGGTGACTGATGGACTGCTATGGTGAATGAAAATGTTGAGAATGAACCTAAATATGAGAACTTGTTGTTTTGGCAAACATTTCTTGGTACAAACGAGGAACCTTGTCAAAGGAGTAACTTGTTTAGGACTTGGCTCAAGTCTAGAGGGAAAAATTTTGATAACCTTTTTGCTGAGGACATGGTTCATAAACTTGGTTTGAATAAGATGAGACATCCACATCCTTATAGGATTGGCTAGTTGCAAGATGATCATGCTCTAGAAGTAAGAGAAAAATACTTTGTTGATATTCAGATTGGCTAGTTTAAGGATCTTGTGTTATGTGATATTGTGGAGATGAATAGTTGTCATATATTTCTTGGTAGACCTTGGCAATATGATTGTAGAGCTATGTCTGATCGTGTGAAAAATGTGTTTACTGGTGAGAAGGATGACAGGAAGTTTTCGATGATGCCTTTGTTGGATACAACACTCGGTAGGAGGAGTTTGAGTATTGGTAGCCAAGTTGAGTTGATAGATCCTAAGAAAATGAATGACCAGTTTGGAGAACAGGCCTATGTGTTATCAAGAAAAGACTTCAAGAGATAGAGGAAGCTGAAGTGGAAGAGTATGCAACGTGAAAGGTGGAGGACTTGTATGTGAAGAACCAGTTCTGGGTTTATGTGTTGAATCCTGAAAGATGTTCTTCTCACATATGAACATCTTTTCAAACCTGGGGTGTCTAATGCAGGGACATACTTGGGTCCATAGTGAATCTGCATGGTGGTGTGTTTCTTGGCCGGTGTTATTCAGTTGCAACCTTAATCGATGGTCTCGGTTATTGAAGGAAGCTCAGTCACTGAAGGAACTCGGTGAAGCTTCTAGTGCTCAGTGGAACTAGTGCTCGATAATGCCTATGTTGCTCAGTGTTTCTAGCTTTTTTAGTTGTTTCACTGGTGCTCGGTTGTTTCTCTGGCACTTGGTAGTTCTAGTTTACCGATGGGAGTTCTTGGTGATTTGGTTGGCCAACTTGGTGCATTTATTGTTGGTAGATATTGTTACAGGCTGACATGTTGAATTTATTAATTGTAAAGATATTTGAGAACTGACTTGTATTACATTTAATATTTATTAGGAGGAGTTAATAGTTTCATCTAACCAGCTTGTGGCAGATGATTAGTATTTATAGGATGTTTGGGTAGTTATTTTAGGGAGGATGGATATCGAAGGTTTTGAGAGTAGATTTGAGGGTAGTAGATAAGTGAAGTTGAGGAAAAGATCCTGTGAGATCTTGCAAGTCAGATTGTTATCTAATAATTTGTAATAGTAGAGCTAGTGGTTTGCATACTTAGAGATAAGGAGATTTCTTGGAGGCTTGCGAGCTCAGGTTTAGATCTACCTTAGGGTTTCCATCAATTGTTGATAGTTTTTAGAATTGAACTAGCTAGAGTTGTTTTGGATCTTGTTGATCTTGCAAAATTACTTCTTGATTGTAATTGGCCCTAACCCAGAAGGCCTTACAGTCGAGCATGTTAATGGAAAATATGTTTTGAAACATACCTTGTGGTATTGTGTTGTGTTATTTTTCTATGTTGTTCTAAAGCTACAAAGTTTGGACTGTCCTTAATTGGATCCACCATCCCTTGGTTGTGTCACATATAAATTTCCTCAATGCCAAGGAAGGATAGATAGGAGAATTGAAGGCTAGGCTATAGTTGCACATGTAGATGAAGATGCTAGATCATCACATTCTGAAGATGATAAAAGAGGAGAAACGCTAATTAATATAAGAGTCATGCTAAGTGGTGAGAATGAACCTAAGAAAAGGAGGAGCCTATTTCACAACAAGTGTAAATGTGAGGATAAGTGTTGTGATGGGATTATCGATAGTGGAAGCACTGACAATTTGGTGTCAAAAGAGATGGTCACAAAGTTGAAGCTCAAGAGATAGAAACACCCACATCCATACTAGATCACCTAGGTGCAGGATGACCACAAGGTCATGGTTAGTGAACAGTGCCTAGTGAAGTTCAAGATTGGTGGATACCATGATGAGGTACTATGTGATATCATACCTATGGATGCATGTCATATGTTATTGGGTAGACCATGGAAGTTTGATAGGCATGTTGTACATGATGTTTGTGCGAATACCTATTCCCTGATGAAGGATGGAGTGTGACATAAGTTAAAGTCATTGAAGGACATAGAAGAAAAGGTATGTGGTAATGTAAGATTAACTTTTGTTGATGGAATAAAGTTCCTAGATGGTATGAGGCATGAGCATATGTATTTTTCTGTAATTTAAAAAGCTGGTAAAGAGGATGTAGAAGATGTACATGTAAAAGTTGTAGATTTGTTGAATGAGTTTTAGGATATTGTATCCAATAATGTACCTGATGGATTACCACTAGTAAGTAAGATTAGTCATCAGATGGACTTGATTCCAGGATCTAGTTTCCCAAATAAGGCATCACATAGAATGACACTAGAAGAAAGTAAAGAGTTGAATAGATAAGTATGTGAGTTATTATAGAAGGGGTTGATTCGGGAGAGCCTGAGTCCATGTATTGTACCAATAGTATTAGCACCAAAAGATAATGGGTAATGGAGGATGTGTATAGATTCTAGGGCTATAAACAAGATCACAATCAAGTATAGGTTTCCATTGCTATGGATAGATGATATTATGGACTGTTTGAGTGGAGTTGTGTATTTTTCAAATATAGACCTGAAGAGTGGATATCATCATATTCGAATCAGAGAAGGAGATGAATGGAAGACTTCTTTCAAGAAAAAGGAAGGATTGTATGAGTGGTTAGTCATGCCTTTTGGGCTAACTAATGCACTGAGCACTTTCATGCGGCTCATGAACAAGGTTCTGAAAGAATATCTAGGTAAGTTTTTCATTGTTTACCTAGATGATATTTTGATCTTTAGTAAGACATTGGAGGAGCATATGTGTTAGGATTATCAAGATAGAAATAAAAGTTACATGCAAATATAACAAATATCAGAAAATAATAAACTAAATAGAAGAGAACACAAGACCCAAAGATTTAACATGGTTCACCCAATCCTTGGGCTACGTCCACCAATAGCAAGTCCAATATTTTATTATCCAATGATTACAACCTGATTACAATATGTAATCCCTTATAGCTCCATACCGTCACAAGTACTAAAATCATACATTATAGAAATCCCTAACCCTAAGCCATATTATACAATATTTTTTCACTTTAGGGTTAGAATGAGTTACAACATGTCGGCCCCAACAAAAGTGTACAGTACTTTTCTGATCAATCACCACAAGCTAACAATATGATGCATATTTGTATGGTGTTTGAGAAGTTAAGGGAAGAGAAATTGTTGATTAATTTGAAGAAGTACAGTTTTGTGAAGGAGTTAGTGTATCTGAGATTTGTAGTTTCAATAGAAGGTCTAAAAATGGACCCAGAGAAAGTGTAGGCTATCCTTGAATGGCCTACCCCAAGGAGTGCTACTGAGGTACGATCTTTTCATGGTTTGGATAGCTTTCACAAAAAATTTATCAAGAGTTTCAGTAGTATTTATGGACCCTTGACTGAAACAATGAGAGGGGATAGAAAAGAGTTTAAGTGGACTACTGGGGTAGATAATAATTTTAAACTATTGAAACAAAAAGTTACAAAACAACCTATTTTAGCACTTCCAAATTTTAATAAGGTGTTTCAAGTAGACTGTGATGCTAGCAGTACTACAATAGGAGCTATTATGAGCCAAGAAGGTAAACCTATTGCTTATTTCAGTGAAAAGTTAAATGATGCCAAGAGAAAATATTATGTTTATGACTAGGAATTTTATGCTATAGTTCAGGCATTGAAGAAGTGGAGACATTATCTTCTTCCTATGGATTTTTTTTTATATACTGATCATCAAGATTTACAATATTTGAATAGTCAAGGAAAGTTGAATCAAAGGCATTTGAAATGGGTTGAGTTTTTGCAGAGTTATACATTTGTTTTGAAAGACAAGAGTGGAAAGTCTAATAGGGTTGTAGATGCTCTAAGAAGAAGATAGATTTTGCTGACAAAGATGTAGATTGAGGTGGTTGGGTTCAAGGAACTCAAGAGTTTATATCCAGAGGATCCTGATTTTGGTAAAGCTTGGAAAGCTTGTAAAGAACCTATTACTATAGATAGAATGAAGTGGTTGGATTTCATCATTCAGGATGATATGATATTCAAAGTGAGTCAGTTGTGCATTCCACAAAGTTCTATGAGGGAGAATCTCATCAAGGAGAAGCATAGTGGAGGATTGGCTGGACAATTTGCTCGAGATAAAACCCTTGCTTTGGTTAGTGAGAATTATTACTCACCATAGTTGCAGCAAGATGTCAAGAAGTTTGTATAGAGTTGTAGAGTATGTCAGATGGAAAAGGGAGTAAAGTAGAATATAGGGTTGTATCAACCATTACCTATACCAGAAAATCCTTGGGAGGATATCAGTATGGACTTTGTTCTTAGTTTACCAAGGACTTAGTGGGGACATGATTCAATTTTTGTGGTAGTTGAAAAATTTTCAAAGATGGCACATTTCATTTCCTACAAGAAGACTAATGATGCATTTCATGTGGCAGAATTTTTTTTTGAAGTGGTGAGACTACATGTTTTGCCAAAGAGTATAGTTTTAGATTGGGACACTAAGTTTGTTGGATATTTCTAGCACACATTGTTGAAGAAATTAAAGATAGATTTGAAGTTCAGTTCATCACATCATCCACAGACTGATGGGTAGGTAGAGGTGGTGAATAGGAGTTTGGGGAATTCACTGAGATGTTTGGTTGGAGATAAGCCAACAGGATGGGATTTGATTTTCTCCACAGGCAGAATTTGCATACAATAATTATGTCAATAGGAGCACTAGTAAATCACTAGTCTAGATTATATAAGGAAGTAGTCCCAGAAATGCATCTTCATTAAGGAAGATAGATAAAGGAG
The DNA here is from genome assembly GCA_027943335.1 of Chamaecyparis obtusa. Classification (NCBI taxonomy): domain Eukaryota; kingdom Viridiplantae; phylum Streptophyta; class Pinopsida; order Cupressales; family Cupressaceae; genus Chamaecyparis; species Chamaecyparis obtusa. The sequence goes on from BSBK01001771.1 coordinate 1,889,163, forward strand.
AAATAAGTAGTGCTAAAGTTGAGGATTTTGCAAAACATTTGAAGAACATCCATGAGGAGGTGAGGAAACAAATTACCAAGATGAATGCGCAGTATAAGGCTAAGGTAGATGAGAAAAGGAGGCATAAGGAATTTATGGTTGGAGATGAAGTCATGGTTCATTTGTAGAAGGAGAGATTTCCATTTGGTACATATAACAAGTTGAAAATGAAGAAGTTTGGGTCATGTAAGATACTGAAGAAGCATGATTCAATAAATGCCTATGAGGTCGAGTTGCCTACTAAGCTAAATATTTCACCAGTATGTAACATTTTAGATCTGATAGAGTATCGTGAAGCGAGTGTTGAAGATGAGATCACAAAAGCATAGTGGAGTATTCCAGCAACTACTTCAGCTATGAAGGAGATTGAGGATATACTAGATAGTCATGTTGGAAAAAGCACAAGGAACAGGACATAAGAAAAAGATCTAGTCAAATGGAAAGGATGACCTGTTGAAGATTCATCATGGCTAACAAGGGAGGAGGTTAACCATCTTGGTTTTCCTCTGCACACCTGAGACATGACAGGGTCACTTCTTAAATCACCCCGAGTGTCTGATGCAGGAGCATCCTGGGTGTAAGAGAAATCTTGCATCACCCAAAAATATTTCTGGTTTCTTTTCAATAAGGGCTATCTTGTACAGAGTTGCTATTTATGGAAACTTACTATTTTTAGTAAGTTGTTCATACGATCTTGAAATGTTCTAATTTCATGAGTGGGGGTTCATCTTAGTCATATTAGCCTACCAGTTGAGTTTCATTGCCATATCATCTGTATCAGTGAAGTTATTGAGGTTTTTGGGTATGAAATCTTTGAGCTCAATTTTGAAGGCCTTAGAGGCTCTGAATCATTATTGATCCCTGACTGACTGGAGCTTGTGTGAGTCAAGGACTGTAGATGAGGTCCTGCCATTTCTGAAAAGTGGTTATAATAGAAAAAAGGAGCTACATTTAGAAAGTTGTGGCCTCCGGAAGTTGGGGTACCTAAAAACATATTTTGTAATAATTTGGAGCCGACCCTATGTAAAATAAAATGAAAATCAAATAATTCTTAGGGAAGTCGGCCTTAAGGGCTAAATTTTTGGAACCTTCTCGGGAGGTGGAAATTGCCTATATAAGAAAGGCTTGTAGTGTTGTCTAGGGTAGTTCTAGGTAGATTTGGGTAATGTTTCAAGGCTTTTCCCTACATAATATTGTAAGGGAAATGCCCATGTGGCTTTTCATATTGTAATTCTAAAATTTGTAATTCTACATTTGTGGAGATAATAAGAACCCCATTTTCTGTTCTCGCAAATTGTTGTCATTTCCCTATTTCTGTTATGTGTTTTTGGTATTAAGGGGAGCACCCTTCATCAAAATATTATTGAATAATCTTCCACCAAAGTTCAAATCAAGGATATGAGAAATATGGAAACGAGACATTGAATACATAGTCTTGAAATGTACATACCAATTCATGCAAACTGAAAGTTTCCTAATTGTACTGTTAATGTCTTGCCAATTTGATAGTCACTTTCAATTGTCATCATGAATAATACAAAAGGACACGAGACTATAAGACCTTATCAATTCTTGCAAACAGGAGGTGGGAGTGTAGGGATGAGGTTCATACCTTATTGAGTTCAAAATAACCTTAAGGCAACGAACAAACTAGTGTAGGAGCACCCATGGGACAAAGGACCTAAGAAGGATTTGGCATCTAGATTTTTAATAAAATATGTAATAAGGTCTTTTTACCAAGTTTTGATGTCAATTGTAATCATTTCAAGTCATTTTATCATGCCAAAGAGACAAAATTGCATTGTAAGACCAATAGGTCAAATCTGGTCCATATGGTCAAAGGTGATGGACAAACATAGAAATCATGGTCTTGATTCCTCTAAGACACATTTGGCACATTTAAGATGTAATAGGGTCTAATTAATAGTCAAAATTTCAAGATGTCAAAATTTTGCAATAATGTTACAAAAGTTGCTTGACAACTTTTGCAACATTTGCAAAAATGGTTATAAGTAAAAAGACCAACTGGTCAATCGACTTGGGAATTTCTTGGATCATTTGTAACTATTCAAATTATGTTTAAATAACCCTCTTTGGGTCAAGGGTGGGCATCTAGTAGAGTTTGAAGGAAGAAACTTAATGAAAATAGTAATTTTTAATGTCATTTCCCTACCAAACTCATTGATCAGAAGTTATTATCTCCTTCAAATGGATTGAATTTGTTCTTGGATCACTAGGGGATAAAATTAGGATGAGTTTCCTTCATTTTAAAAAAAATTTTAAGCCTTTTCATTAAGCAAGGTGAAAGAATGGTGCATTTCTTCCAAAACTGCCTAGAAACCCTGAAAGATAAGGGTTTGAAAAGATTTATTCATTTCTCCTAATTCAACCATTGGGAAATTCTGTAACTTATAGATTTACCATTATCTTGAGTGATCTTTCAATTTATTCTTGGTCTTATATTGAATGTATATGTATTTGGAAATATATTTGATGCCTCAGGTCTATTGTTTATTTGATGCCTCAGGTCTATTGTTTATGTGGTTGATCAATTTTAGTTACCAATTTTGGAAAAAAGGGTATAACTTTTAATTCAACCTATGGATCGGGCTAAAAATTGGGGAAAATTTTTTTAACTAGGTTATCTAAATACCGACCAAAGAAATTGGGATAATGTGTAGTTTTGAAAAATTTATTGATGACTATGTGTGACTAATTAGAATGAGATCAGTCTACTTGATACAAAAACTAAACAAATCAGTTGGAGTTCATTGTGGTTTGAGGTATCCTTTGAACTAAGGCATAAATTAGTGCCACATTAATATCTTGTTATTTCTCTGATCAACCTTGTAGTGGCAGATCATTCAAGAGTAATGGGAGAAGTCATAAAGAACCTAACAGACCTTATTGTTCATTAACAAGTTTTTGTTGTTATTACATTTCAAATGAATGATGTCCTTGAATGTATGATCAGAATACATTGTGACTATGAGGGTGATTTTTTTCACTAGAGTTATGTGAGTCCACCAAGGATTGGGAAAATTCTCTCTTGTGATCATATATTAGGTAAGTTTACATTGGAATTTTGTTGATAAATTTTTTGTAATTAGTCAATGAAGTTGATCTACTAGATCCTCATCTGAAGGTGTTGTGAGGAGTTAGTAAATGCTAGTTCAATTTTAATATTGACAAGATATTGGGGATGATTAAGGGTCATTAAGATTTTCAAAGGTAGTTTCCTCTTGATAATCCTTTTAGGTATTGTTACAAAACATAGTTGAAGAAATGACATTGTATCTAGTAGAATTGTGTGAATCCTTGTAGGCTCTACATCACAAAATGATTGTGGGGTAGTGAAACAATATGGTTATTGTTGGAAAGTTGACTATACTAAAGTATATGACTATATTTAGTGTTTTCATTATGGAAACAAAGTCATGTGATGGTTTGGAGTCAGCGCATAATATAGAAGATCAAAAATATGGCTAAGTATGGAAGACTTGATAGTTAGCAGAGCACCAAGTGAACAAAGCATCAGCGCACATGTGTATGACTGAGTTATGGTATATGCTCTTGAAGACAAGCTTTTTGATTTGTAATCATGCTAATTCTAAGAGCACATGATCAAATGAGTCAGTATGATGAAGATACAGCCAGTTGAAGAGTCACAGTCAGTAAGCGGCAAAACAAAATAGAGTACAGGGCTGACTATTTGTATTTTTATTAGCACTTGTAATATAGTTTTGAAAAGGATATACACCTATTGTATTTAGGTCATAGGCATGTTAAATTGATTTTATGTAAACACACTTGAGCTAATTCAAATGAAAGTGTTATATGCAATTAGTTATAGGCCGACTTGATGAAGAGTTTTGTATGCACATATAAATAAGACATGCACCCTTGTAATTATGTATGGTATGAGATATAGAAATTAGTAAGGGTAGAGCATAGGTATGTGAAGAGTATTTAGTATGTTATATTGCTTTACAAGAGGCTAAAGCATAAGCACACAAAAGGAATTGATCAGACAAGTAGTATCACAACAACAGTTCACCTTGCAGATATAGTGTGTATTTGAGATCCAGAAGGTTGTAGCCTTCACCACTTGAGCAGTGAGGTCTAGGATAGTGTGTCCCCACCCCTAATAGGGTTAATTTTAAAAGACTCCTAACAAGGTTCGACCCTTGACCAGGTCACTATACTAAAAGTATTGTAAAGAACAACTCCTAACAGGGTTGCAAGATCTTCTAACAAGGATCATAAAATGCTAGTGCGGTTCTTAGTGGGTGTCAATTCCCACCAAGGTTTTTACCTATTTGAGTTTCCCCATAACCATGTTTGGTGTTATGTGTTATGGTTGTTTATCTTACTTGCATTGATATTCATTTCAATAGAGAAGCACTTAATTTAAGTTTCAAGAGTAAAGAAAAAGTATTAATATATAGAACATTGATTCACCGCCCCCCCTCCTCTTAGTGTTCCCATTCCTAACAATTGGTATCAGAGCTCCGGTCCTTTGAAGATAATTTTAACCACTTGAGGATATCATGGATAAGGGAGAAATGAAACAGTTGAAAAAGAATCTTGAAGCAGCTCTTGAAGACCTTGATAGATCCAAAAAAGAGATTGAAGAATTGAAAGAAAAGGTTAGTGATTCTCATGCAGTCATCAAAAAATTAAGAAAATATTTGAAAGACTATTCCACAAGTGATTTGGGAAAAATGGTTAAAAATCTAAATGAGGAAAACACATCTCTAAAAGATCAGATTGAAGAACTGGATGAAAAGTTACTTAACAATCAAGAAGCCTATGAAGAGCAGGTCAAAGAGAACAAGCTGGTGGATGAAGAACTAAGGAAAGAAAGCATGAAAATCTCGGAATTAGAGAACATCAATATGTGTGCTAAAATGTTGTCACACTTCTATGAGTGATTAAATCCAAGATTTCTCAAGAATGAGGTCTCAAATGGCAACTCATAGCTCTCTATTCATGGAGTGCAAGGGTTTATAATGGAGGCCCTCATATTAGACCTAGTTTGTGCCCATGCAAGTACACCATAAAAAAAGAGATTCAAAGAGGAAAAGCAATAATGCTAGTCTCCATGATCATCAAGTATGCATGTAAATGAAAATGAAAGCTATTCTATATGATAACAATGCATGAAAGAAAACTAATCTATGGAAGGAAATGCTTATGCAAAATTATTCTATGAAAGGAAATATGAATCTAATCTAATATGAAAGTGCAATATTAATCTAAATGGATTTCCATGGAGGTATGAGAGAAGAAGACAAGAAAAGAGAAGTTGCAATGTTTAAGCTCAAGTGCTCAAATTCTTCTCCAAAATCGCTCTCCAAACCTGCATAACAATAACATAAATCTTGATCTCTAAAATCTCCATGCATAAATGAGAAGGAGAGGGCTCCTTATAAAGGATTTGGAAATGAATGGACGGTCAAGATTAAGAGGCAAAAAAGAAATGAGCAATGGTGGAGATTAAATCTTGGTTGATCTGTGTGCTCAAGATTCTCAAGAGACAAAATCAATGGACATGGTTAAGAGGCAAAAAGATGTGTGGAAGAGATTAAGAGGCAAAAAGATATTTCACTCATCTTGAAAAGTGTGCATTCAATGTGAAGACAAAAAGTCTTTTTCTTTTTTTATTTTTATTTTATTAGTTATTTATTTTTTTTAGCAAAGTGGTTTTCATTATTTAATTAAAAGATTTTTTATTTATTTAAAAGAGATTTGTTCTTTTAATTAAATGAAACTTAGGATAAAATGATCAAACCTTAGGAAATATTGAAATAATTGAATTAATTATAATTTGATCAAAGAAATTGATTTAAATTGAAAATATTACAAGGCATTGATTCAGGAAATTCATAAATTGATCAATGGGGGCCCAAAGTCTAGGCGACCATTTTAGGGTGTATACATTTTCCCCTCTTTGACTAATGTGTCATCTTTATGAGAACACATGTAGTCAAAGAATTAAGTTGAAATGTGAGATCTATTTGGGATCATAAAACAACCTACTCATGTGATCGACGGATGGCAACACATCAGGACAAAGATAAGTTGATTGAAAAAGACAAGGCCAACACCCCTATACATAGGTAATTGTCAAGACTCAAGCAAAGTTTCCCCAAGTGAAGCAATTAATAGGTTTTATAAAGCTGAATCAAGGATTGAAGTTTGATAGGTACTGCTCCCTCGTGATTGAAATCAAAATGAGATAGAGGAGAAATAGTGAATTGATAAATTTGATCAAATCAAACTAAAGATAAAGTTCTTGATGTAAGATGAAAGATATAAGGATCACAGAACCAAGGTAGATCATTAAGCATGAAATTTTATGCCCCAAGGTTGAATTAAAAGAAAATAAGTGGGGTGAAAGCGAATGAAAGATAGAAGTTTGGAAGAGGTGGAAAGAAATGAAGAGAAGAAAGAGAATTTCCCTCAAGAAAGAGAATGCCTCAAAATCAATCAACTGTTAAGATAGAAAATTTTGATTGAGATCACGAAAGAAGATAAGGAAATCAAGATCAAAACATGATCACAGTTGATTAAAAGTCCAAAAAAAAGATGAAGGAAAACCCTCTCAAACTCATAATGCAGCCTAAAAATGCAAATTAACATGAATTCTAACAATGCAAGCTACATGAAAATGCAAAGGTGTACTTGCAATAGAGCAACTGTAACATAGGATTTTGTGTTTATCATTCATTAGAGAATGTTAAGAAACTTATTTTCATCATTGGGCCATTATTAATGGACATCAAAAAATCACACAATCATCACTAGTCACAAGCGCAACTTTGAAAATATGAATGTGATTTATATCGGATTGGAATGTGGAAAGATTCTAACATAAGCATCAAAGACATAAAGGTCAAGATGACTTCAATGTTAGCTTACCCAATTTAATGTAGCAAAATCACACTTGCATCAAGGCATAGATGTTGGGATCACCATAAGAACGGTTGTGCAAAAACAATCAAGAATGATGCATCAAATCTCCTAAGTGTTTCAATGGAACAACAAGAGACACTCAAGAGTTTCAATACCACACCCACAAGTAGAAAGAAAATAAAAATATGCCCCATGCCCCAAGTCCTCTAGATATGCATCCCGAAGAGACTTATTAGACAAGGACACATCAAAAATCAATAACAGTCAGCACACAAAGAAAATATCGTGACATGGCTCAAGCATTAAGTGTTGTGTTTAAAAATTTATGTGTGTCCACTGATACTGAGTTATGAGGATAAGGATCGAATGCTTGCAAGTAGGTAAGATCACATGACAAAATAGACCAAGCCAATAAGTGTTGAAAAATACTTAATGCTAGGGGTTGCATTGAAAAACACAGTTGGGGTGGTGTTGAAAAACACCGTTTGCGAGGTGTCCTAAAGACTAACGCATCCAAGAGACCAAAGCTAACACAGTTATGCCCCTTAGACAAAGACAAAGACCAATTCCAAACTAATGTAACAAGGACAAGGTATGATGGAGAAAGGATAAGTGTCAAGGACATGTGCTGAGAAACAGGGGTGCAAAGGCCTCAAGTAGTGCACGTTTCCAAGTTTTCACCACTTGGAATTTATTTCAAATTTTCCCTTCTTTTTTTTTTCAGGACTTTTTATAATTTTTTTGTATTTTTGCTACCAAGGCGCCTGTTTCCAGGTTTTCACTAAGGCACTTTTTCTATTTTTTTTATTTTTTTTATTTTTTTTATGTATTTTTGGAATATATATTTTTTTGGAGATACATCAAAGCACCTAATACTAGGTTTTCCCTAAGATGATCATTTTTTTAGGACATTTTCAAATTTTTAGAATTTTTGACAATATATCATTTTTTGGGGATTTTTTTAGGATCAATAAGTATGTACAAAGGATGCCCCCAGACAAAATAGGCATCATGGATAGAACTTCTTTAGGTGCAAGACATTGATAGAATCAGAGAGCTGCTCTCCCTCTTTCATAGATAATAAATAAGCACCTATCCCAAAAGTTGTAATGATGTAAGGTCCAAGCCAATTAGGTTCAAATTTGCCCTTTTGATCTCTATGTTGTTGATTCTTAGGATTTTCACTTTGGACAAGATCTCCCACTTGGAATTCTCTAGGGAGACCCTTTTTGTTGAAGGCTTTGGATATGCACTTTTTATAAACCCTCATATGGTCAAATGATGCTTGATGTTTCTTATCTAGAAGTTCTAACTCTTGAAGTCTCATGGTGTGGTAGTCTTCATCCGTAACTAGACCTTTGAGGGAAACTCTAAGTGAAGGAATCTCAACCTCTAAAGGTAACACTGCTTTAGCACCATATGTAAGGGCAAAAGAGGTAGCCCCAGTAGGAGTACGAATACTCATTCTATAGGCCCATAAAACTAAATTTATTTGTAAATGCCAATCTCTACCATTCTTATGAACTGTTCTATGTAGGATTTTAAGAATGGTTTTGTTTGATGCCTCTGCTTGACCATTTCCTTGCGGGAAGTAAATGGAGGACCAATGTTGTTTAATCTTGAATTTCTTGCAGAGTTTCTTAAGGTCCTTATTTTTGAACTGACCTCCATTGTTAGTGATAATCTCAGAAGGAACTCCATATCGATAGATGATATGATTCAGAATGAATAGAGAGACTATCTTTCCCAAGGCAATAGAAAGTGGGACATCTTCTACCCATTTAGTGAAGTAATCAGTAGCAGTGATAATAAGCTTGTGTCCACCTGATGAGTTGGGATGAATCTTTCCAACAAGATCAAAGGGCCAGCACCGAAATGGCCAATGAGATATAGAAGAAATGAGCTCCCTGCCTAGAGCATGTATTAGGTTACCATGTTTTTGACACTTTTCACATGACTTTGCAAAAGCTACTTCATCAATCTACATCGTAGGCCAATAGTACCCTACCCTAAGCAACCGTTGAGCCATGGCAAGACCATTGGAATGTCCCCCACATATGCCCTCATGAATGTCAACTAATGCTTGGTTGGATTCTTCCTTTTCTAAGCATCTAAGAAGTGTTCCATATAGACCCCTCCTATACAAATCACTAAAGATAAGGGTATGGTGAGAGGCGTTTCAAGTAAGGTTTCTATTTTCATATCGGTTAAAGGTTTCAGGGATAATGCCATCATGAAGGTATGAGTAAATGACACCATAACAGGATGACTCATGACCAACAAGGGGACAAATGACATGGCTTTCTTGGGATTCATAGATAGGGTGATGTAGCTCTTCCACCAGGAATTCAAATCTGGACTCATGTTGCTCTAATTGAAGGAGTGAAGCAAGTGTAGCCATAGCATTAGCTACTTTTTTTTCTACTCTAGGGATTTTCAGAAACGTGATAAATGTGAAGTGTCCAAGGAATCAACCATTTTCTTTTAAGGTACCAATTTCCATCTTTTGTTTGGTATTGTTTATTGACTTGGTTGATTATCAGCTGTGAATCCCCATAGATGTGTAACTCTATGATTCTCCATTCTATGGCCATTTTAAGTCCATTTGTTAAAGCTTCATACTCAGCAATGTTGTTTGTACATGGGAACAATAACTTGTAAGACTTAGGAATTGTGTACCCATGAGGAGAAATAAATAACACATGAGCTCCTAAACCATTTTTCATAAAGGATCCATCAATGAACATCTTCCATGTTCTTCCAGTCATGTACATGAGGTGCTCATCTAGGAAGTCAACTTGAATAGGTGCACTATCTTGAATTGGGAAATCAGCCAATTGATCTACTATGGCTTGTCCTTTTATCACTTTATGCTCAATGTACTCTATGTCAAACTTAGAAAGGATCATCATCCATTTAGCAAGTCTACTTGTGAGGACAGCATTATCAAGTAAATACTTCAGTGGATCTATTCTTGTTATGAGGTGTATTGTGTGTGCAAGCATGTAATGTCACAACTTTTGGGAAGAAAACACAGCCACAAGGCAAGATTTCTCAATGTTGGTGTAGTTAACCTCATATGAAACAACAGTACAACTAATGTAGTATATCGCTCTTTCTTTCCCATGTTCATCAAGTTGAGCTAGTAATGCCCCCAAGGAAGATTCTTTCACTGAGATGTATAGAATAAGTGGTTTCCCTGGGATAGGAGGCATTAAAATAGGAGGATTTTCCAAGTGTTTTTTGATTTGGTCCATGCTCTTTTGACAATCCTCATTCCAAGCACATTTGAATCCTTTATGTAAGTTCTTTTTAAAAGGTTGCGCTCTATTTTCCAAATGTGAAACGAACCTCCTTATGGATTGAAGGCACCCTTGAAGACTCCTCATTTGACTAATGTTTTTAGGAGATGGCATATCCATGATGGCTTGGAATTTTTCAAGGTCTACCTCTATTCCTTTTGCTAAAATGATGAATCTTAGAAGTTTTCTAGAGGTGACACCAAATGCACACTTCTTAGGATTTAACCTTATTTGAAATCATTCCATGTGATCTAGAATGACTTCTAAATCATCTAAGTGTGTGTCTCTTTTCTTAGACTTGGCCAAGGTTTCATCCACATAATCTTCCATGTTTTTTGTTAGAATAACTGAGAGGGGGGTGAATCAGTTAATCACTGTCCCAATACAAAATGTATAATCCAAAAACAAATACTTTCACTATTTGTGCTTTTACCGATTATCAGTCTAAAACTTATAATAGTTACCGATCAAATCAAATATGCAACATGTAAATATGACATCAACAAAATATCACAATCAACACATAACACAAGAGATTTAATGCAGAAACCCTGTGAAGCGAAAAACCGCCTGGGACTGGCAACCCAAAATATTCACTCTTCTAAAGTGAGGTCAGTGAAGACCCAACCCTATTAAAGGTTAAAAACACACTGTTAGGTGTGACCTTGTTAGAGGATTTAAGACCAACCATTATTGTCCAACCAGCAGTTGTGTGTGTGAATTTTATACCTGATTTGTAGACACAACACTTCAGTAAAACATTAGAGGTTAGCAAAAATCAAAATCGTGCAAAATTGAAATTTAATTTAACTAAGCGATTTACTGCCTTCTAGTAGGTGCGAGATTGATGTTCTCAAATTGTTATCGAGATCAGTGACCTAGACGACACCTAAATGAAGGATTTGAATGCAATTGATCTAGATATGAATTGAATGCAATTAAGCTATTTTTTTATATATTTTCTATGCAATAAGAATGATAAAAACTTGATATGAAATTTAATCTATATGAAATTGATATGCTAAAATGATCTAACAATAATATGAAAACTAAAGTGATCTCACAACAATGTTGATTCGCAATAAGCTTTGATCCTTCCAATTCCAATTCTCCAGCATGATTGTGCAAAAATATGAGATGCTTTGAGATGAGCTGAGGCTTTAATTTTATAGAAATTCAGGGCTTTGGAGGTGCATGGAAAAAAGCCATAAATCACTCAGATTAACTCAGCTTGATTTTTGAGTTATCTAATAATAAAGATAATTTAATTCACAAAAATATGCAAATCATGCAAAAATAGCTTTTTAACTCAAATTAGAAGTTTAGATTAGCTTTTTGAACTCCAAAAGGATGTTGAGTTCTAAAAATTCAACACTTTGCATTGATTTTCGAATTTGGAGTTTAACTACTCTTTGATTGTGCACATGGATAATTATTAATAAATAAATAAATAAAGTGATTTATTCTCAACTTAACTGATTTTTGAAAATAAATAATTGATTTATGGGTTAATCAATCATTTAATCAAACTTTTATTAAAAACTATATTATTAAATAATGACAACATTCTTTAATTAATTAAATAAGAATTTAATCAATTATTCATAGGATATTGGATTTATTGTCAAAATTAAATAATACAATTAATAATAGATAGAATTAAATTTAATTACACAATTAAGTGGCAAGATATTAAATCTAATTAATTAAATATGAAAATATTCAATTAATCAAACTTAGGATAAATGTGATTTATCACCAAATAATCATTAAATTAAAGATAATTAAGATAATTAGAAATATTGCTAAGAATATTCCCCGAAGCAGAATTTAAGATAATCAATTAGGATTCGATGATGTTTAGATGTGTCTTAGGTTAAGACTTTGATGTCGATTTCATTCAAATTGTTGATGTAGGAGGTTAATGAACATATAGCCCATTTTTGGGGTATTACAGCAGTCACTCTAGGGTTGATAGGATAACAATGTTCATTCTATGAATGATACATAATAAGACTTTTTTAGTCCACTCAGTTAAGAGATTTGACTATGTACAATAGTTAAATATGTAACAGTAGGTGATCTGACTTAATACAACTCCAATTGCAAATTACAGATCAATGTTCAGCTCATACAAATCTTTCTAATCAATAAATCAATTATGTTTCAATAATATATCAACTTACTATCCATCAGTAATCACTCTTTGTAGCTCGGTAATGCTCTGCAGTAGGGTTCTCCTTAACCAGTATGATCAGAATGCATGAAAACTGTATGCACCCTAAAATGGTCACCTAGACTTTGGGCCCCTATTTCTGAAATTTATCAAATCCCTAAATCAATATTTTTAAAAATCAACATTTTTCAATTATATCAATTTCCTTGATCAAATCATAATCAATTCAATATTTCCTAAGGTTTGAGCCTTATTTAATTTTAAAAAGAAATAAAAATAAAAATCTTATTTAATGATAAGACTTAGAAGATGAAGAATGAGAATGATGTCTGGAAGAGTCATGATAAGACTTGGAAGGTGAAGAAGAATGAGAAGATTTAGATGATGAAGAATGTTTGGAAGAAGAAGATCATGATATGATCATGTTTATGATTCTAGTAAAGGCATCTGATTTAATCATCTTTTCTTTTATTTTTGCTATAAATTCATCACTCATGAGAATTTTGGAGGAACAACACTTTTGAAATATGTCAATGAGCTCAAGATCATCTATTCTTAATAAAGGTTCCAAGGCTAGATAGTCAAGATTCATGGTTCCAAAAGAGGAGAAATCAAGCATAGGAATGATAGAAAAATAGAGGAATGCAAACTAGATAGTAGGAGAAAAAGAATCAAGAAGAAGAAGAAGAATTTCCCATGGGAATAGAAGACTTTAGAAGAACATGGGAAATGGAGAAGAAAGAAGAAGACTAAGAGTCTTCTTGTGCAATTGATACCATAACGTTCATTGAGATTTTGAGCAACATGATAACACTTAGGATCTGACCTGGACTGACCAAGGAAGACCAAGCTTCTAAGGAGAACTCACTACAGCAGGACTAAACTCAATTTAAATATTCCAAATAGATCTTTCAAAAGATTTTGCAATGATGATCAAGTACATAGAACAACAACCAGGGAGTTCAAGAAAATAGTCTTCAAGTAATGAGCAAGGGACAAAGCAACCTTGTGCATGAATAGAGATAGTGACTTAGTATTTCTACTCCTTAAAGGTTCTACTTGTGTATGTTCTTGAAAATGTTTTAGCAGGCACATAGAACACAACAACACCTTATCAAGCTGTCTACAAGGATATACATGGCTTTCTAAAAGGAGTCCTCGATATACACAAGGTACGTGAGGCCCAAATCTATAGATGAGAAGAATCCAAAATCACACAGCCAGGGGGAGACGGTAACCCAAATGTCCTCCTTCACTTCTCAAAGGTATAAAGTTTTTTAAGGCTTAGCCAAGAGTGATATCAAACTCAATTCCCAAGAGAGGTGTATTTGGACTCACCTCCCGATATTTATACTCCACCGGAACATAGGAGTTAAGGTCGTCCCTTGAGGTGGTGTGTCCCCAAGCAGGCCTTCTAAAATAAAAACTATGTAATTCACTATCAAAAGTATTTAGAGCACTAAAGGTGGAACACTTAACTCTTCAAGTAAATGTAAAGTGAGTCCAAAAGTGGGACACTTAACCCTTCAATTGAATGTGAAGTGAATCCAAAAGTGGAACATTTAACCCTTTAAGATAATGTGAAGTGAGTCCAAAAGTGAAACATTTAACTCTTTAAGAGAATGTGAAGCGAGTCCAAAAGTGGAACATTTAACCCTTCAAGAGAATGTGAAGTAAGTCCAAAAGTGGAACATTTAACCCTTCAAGAGAATGTGAAGTGAGTCCAAAAAGTGGAACACTTAACCCTTCACACAAACTCAAAGTGAGTTCAAAAGTGGAATATTTAAGTCTTCACACCAACTCAAAGTGAGTCCAAAAGTGGAACATTTAACTCTTCACACCAACTCAAAGTGAGTCCAAAAGTGGAACATTTAACTCTTCACACCATCTCAAAGTGAGTCCAAAAGTGGAACATTTAACTCCTCACATCAACTCAAAGTGAGCCCAAAAGTGGAACATTTAACTCCTCACATCAACTCAAAGTGAGTCCACACCTTAGAAAATAAGTGAGTTTCAAAAAGCACAAAAGGGTTGCCTAGTGGAGCAATTAACGCTTCTTTCCTATAGACCCCTCCCCTTTAATGTGGCACTGATCTTGCAACCATGGGGAAGAAATGAGAAGCTGGTGGATTAGCGAGTTCAATAACCCAAAATAGCAATCTAGATCAATCACAAGTAATCTAAAGTTGTTTATCAATACTACTCACAAATGACAAAGGGTTGAATCAATGGAATATTTAACTTTCCAAGAAAACATAGAGTGAGTCCACAAAGTGGTGCATTTAAATCCCTATGTAAACAAGAAATGAATCCATGCCCTCAATCACTCAATGAGATATTTGATATTGGAACCAAGAATTACTTAAAGTTTAAACACAAGCATTCACTTACACAAACTTGGAAAAACAAATCTATGTTCTTTCATTTCCCATTAAGAGCATCAATTGAAATGTGTTCTATAAAAGCATGTAAACACTCAAGCCAAACACATGAGAGGTTCAATTTTAATCCCCAAAATCCAAATGTTGTAGAGATGGAACAAATTACCTCAAGTCCAACTCTTTGTTTTAAGCATTTTCCATGAAAGCAAGTCATGCACCTTCAAATGAACAAGACAAGAAAACAAGCAAACAAGATATCTAATGTATATCCAACTTATGCAAACCCTAGGGTGGTTAGATCCGAAAATAAATTGTTAGGAGTAATGATAACCAGCAAATAATCTAAATTATAACTCATATCATGCATTGAACAATGAAAAATAAGTGCATACCCATCACAAAATTTTATTTTTTTTGCATTTGACCTAGTCAACAAGATCTGATTTTTACCATATGAATTTGGACCCTCAACCCAAAATGTAGAAAAGATACCTCTATCAAAAAATAGAGAGCTTTCCAAAAATGTAAAAATTTTAGAAAAATCTTTTAATTTGTGCCCTAGAGACCCATTTTATCAAAACATATCAATTTTTATAAATTGACAAATGAGCTATGATATGATTTCTAAATTAAAAACATAGTGAATAGACCCCCTGTAGAATTCTAAGACCTTTCTAGAAATATAAAAATTTCTAAAAAATATGCTGATTTGCACCAAAAATTGATTTTTTATGAAAAATTAAGAAAAAATCATAAAAAATACAAATAACCTCCAAAAATTCTAAAATTTTTTTTGAAACTTCTCTGATATGTCACCAACCTTAAAAAACATTTTCAGACCAAAATACCAAGTCATTTGGGAGATATGATCAAATCTTTCAAATCTAGGGTTTTTCATCTCCAAACAAATCTACACAAGGGTTAGCTCTAAAAATAATCAAAACCAGCATGCAAGAGGTGGGTTGCCCCATGGTGGGTGCCAAAAATGTGTGCTAAAATGTTGTCACACTTCTGTGAATCCTTACATGCAAGAAAACTCAAGAATGAGCCCTCACAAATCGATCCATAGCTCTTTATGCATGGAGTTGCAAGATTTGTAAAATTGCTCTCAGCTAGAGCTATAAACTCATGACCTTGCTAGTCAACCACACAATGAGAGATTCCAAATGAATGAAATCCTATGCAAATCTATATGAGAATGCAAATTAATCTTATGAGAATGAAGATGCAATTAAGCTATGAAAATAGAAATGAAAGAGTTACAAACCCTCTAATTAAACTATGTGAGATTAATCTAAAATATGAAAGGAAATGATACCATGATAATGCAACTATGATGCAAGCTAGGATGTGATGTAGATGCAAGATGAATGCCAATGATGCTCCAAATCTTCAAAACTTGATGCAAGACTATCTCCAAAAGCTTCAATGACTTAGAAAACCTGTAGCATAATAATTCAAGTATGTATGGTGTGTGCAAATGAGGAAGAGAGATCTTCTTTTATAGGAAGTGAAAAACAATGGACCATGGAGATTAAGAGGCTAAAGACTTAATCAACGATGGAGAAAAAAAGAAGCTTGATCCTTGTGCACAAATATATCCTCCGATAAGAAAATTAGAAGCATTTACTTTATGTTGAGCATTTACTTTATGTCCATGTGAGGCAAAAGTACTTTTCTTTTATTTTTTATTTTATTTTTCTTTATAAATAAGAATTAAATGCTTTATTTGTGCAACAAGGATAAGAAGAAAAGTGGGGATTTTTTATTTAAATAAAAGGGGAGAAAATTCTTTTTAATTAAATAAAAGCTTAGGATAAAATTATTTAATTAAAAGAGATTTTTAATTAATTAAAAGGGAGCATGTTCTTTTAATTAAATAAGATTTTTATTTTTATTTTTTTTTTAAATTAAATAAGGCTCAAACCTTAGGAAATATTCAATTGATTATGATTTGATCAAAAAAATTGATATAATTGAAAAATGTTGATTTTTGAAAATATTGATTCAGGGATTTGATAAATTGCAGAAATAGGGGCCCAAAGTCTAGGTGACCATTTTAGGGTGCATACAAAAACTTGTTCACACAAAGATTCTAGAGTTTCCTTTTCTTTTGGCATCACCATCTTGTAGTGAAATCTCTACTCTCTTATATAGACATGTAAACTATTTTCTTCTGCTCCATCAAATTTTTCCGCTTAATCATATTCATTCATTTTTCCTCTTAAACATACCTTGACACTTGTGTTAATAACATGTTTGATTCTCATCCTTTAGATCTTTCCTAAATTTTGTCACTCGTCGATTTGTGTAACAAACTTTATCTGTTACCTCAAATTCATACATTTGCCAGCTCATGAATCTTATCGGCTAAACTAGTCATTTAGTTCATTATGTTCTTCTCGGTTAACAAAGAAATGCATTGGTGAACACAAGCTTAGTTTATACTGTGCTCGGTATACACTACACTTCGTCGGTGTATACTGAAATGCTTCATCAACCGACAACATTGCTTTGTGTCTTTTAGCTCTTTTACTCATTATAGATGAATGAAACATAATCAAGCCAATAACATGAATTCATAGACTCATCAACAAGTTACTTAATGTATTCCTTACCCTCATCTGTCATATCCATCTTCCTCATGTAGATATTTATGTTCTGCATCTCTTTCACTCCTCTACAGATGTTTCGATATAGTAACTTACAAGATAAGTATTGTTAAACTAGTTGACATCAATGAAAACATAATACTGATTTAATCATATTACATATCTACTCAATCTTCTCAATGATCTCAAATCATAGATTCTTCAATCAGGTTCTAAATTAATTGTAGTTCATCAATCTCTCCCTTTGGCATTGATGGCAACTCAAGTACTATGAAATATACCATACACATACCAAACATGTATTCTACAACTTTGTGAACAAATGTTGTACAAGCTCTCCCTAGCTTAATATGTTTAATCACTACGTTACTCAACAACATTGAGATAATGGTATTTTGTAATGTTGTATTGCCTATATTCAAATATGTTCTTTTCAGCTCTCCAATTCCTTCTTCTATTCTCAGTAACTGATCTTCAATGCTCTCCCTTTCTTCAATTTTTCTCTCCCTCATATAGTTCTCATCGGTGCATATTGTTTCATATGTTTTATATTTTTTATCTCTCCCTTTGACAACAATACCAAAGAAATAAATAAACAAATAGCTCTTCAATAGCCAAGTAACTCTTTGTTGTCTGATGCATACTTTGTATCTCTGTATACTAATATGCCAATCTGTTCCAATACCTTTCAAATCTTTGGACATGATCCAAAGTGTTAACTATGTTGCATCAACATGAATGATCTACTGATAAGATTAGGTTGATGCAACATCTGAATCACCTTAGTGATCAGTAGATAGGGGATGGACACCAAGTCTAGTCCTCAAGTACTCAAATGTGTCCTTCAGTAGAGCTTTTGTAAATATATCTGCAAGTTGTTCTTTTGATGTAACAAACTATAGCTTAACTTGCTTCTCTTGTACTTGTTCTCCCAAGTAGTGATACTTAATTGATATGTGCTTTGTCTTAGAATGCATCACTGGATTTTTTGAAATGTTAATTTCACCAGTGTTATCATAGTATATAATCATCGGCTCAGTGATTATCTCATTCATACCTTCTAGAACTTGTTTAATATATGCAATGTTTGAGTAGTTTATAGCAATAGAAACATACTATGCTTTGGCTATAGACTGAGAAACGCAATCCTACTTCTTACTTGTCTAGGTAACAAGTCTTTCACCAAAGAAGAATGCTCCTCCAGTGGTGCTTTTTCTATCATCCACATTTCCAACCCAATCAGCGTCGATATAGACTCTGAGTTCAAAATTTCTTTCCTTAGGATACCATAATCCATAGTTCTCTATTTTCTTCAGGTATCTTAAGATTCTTTTAGTAGCAATCATGTGTGATTCTATAGGATTAGCAAAAAATCTGGCAACTATTCCCACAACATGTGCTATATCTGGTCTACTGTGAACTACATACATTAGCTTACCAATCATCGATCGATACAGTGTCTGGTTTACCTCTGTAGTTTCATCTTCCTTAGTCAATTTGCAACCAGTAGCCATTGGTGTTCCCATAGGTTTAGCATCTTCCATGCCAAATGTTTTCAATACTTCTTTTATGTATTTAGATTGTGTGATGAATATCATGTTAGGAATGGGAACACTGAGAGGGGTGGGGTGAATCAGTGTTCACTGTAATTTAACTTTTTACTTTAATCTTTATGATAAACATAGATGCTTAAGAACTGAATTAACATTCACATAAATATGAAACATGAAATCAACACATGACACCAATATGGTTACGGGGAAACCCAAATAGGTAAAAACCCTAGTGGGATTTGATACCCACTAATATTTTGCACTAGTGTTTTGTGATCCTTGTTAGAAGATCCTTTACCCTATTAGGAGTAGCTTTACAATGCTTTAAGTACAGTAGACCTTTTTAAGATTTGGAACTTGTTAGGATTATTTTACAATGATCCTTGCTAGGGGAGTGGACTCACTGTCCTAGAGCTCACTTCTCAAATGGTGAAGGCTACAACCTTCTAAATTCAAATACACACTAGCTATATCTACTAGTGAACTATCACTATGACACTTCTTGTCAGATCAGTTCCTTTGGTGTGCTGATGCTTTGACCTCTAGAAAAGATTTTAATACATCTTATGCTATCTTCTCATAGCTTTTCTCTGCTTATCACAACTCTATTTCTACTTCAATGTTGAATACAATGGTCGCACCTTATATTTATGTGCTCATACAAAATACATAAATAGGTCAGCCCTATAACTAATTACAAACAATACTTCCAAATGAATTAGCTTAAGCATGCTTACAATTATACATATAAACATGTCGGCAACCTAAATACAATAGGCGGATGGCCTTAATAATATTACATTACAATCACAAACCAAAATGCTAACTATCGGCTCCAAGCTCTATTCACTGTTGGCACACACTGGTTATGCAAAGTGTTGTATCACTATGAAGTGTCGTTTGGTATACTGTGGAATTTCATACGACTTTTGGAGCCAGTTTGGAATGTCATTTGAGAAACAGTGAGCCTAGAACTGATATTTAGGTCAAAAATTTAATTTTTCTGATAATTTTGCCTAATTGCTGACTCTTTGATCCACAATCAGAAATATCAATTTGTTTCATTCTTGTATTATTAGCCTAATTTTGAACTTTATTTCTGATAAAACACCTCATTTCTATATGATTTAGGTCACATATCCAGACGTCCATGTTCGTCATTCTTACTCAGCAACATAGAGACTGTGTGTCTTGCTTCCTGACCCTATGAGGGTTCATCTTACTGCATGTGGTTTTGAGCATCTCATTCATTTACCTGATATTGGGGTAAATCATGGCCTATTGACTACCCTGATAGAGAGATTTCACTTGGAGACTCAAACCTTTCATTTACCGACTGGAGAGATGACTGTGACTCTAGAGGATATTTATAGGATACTTCGCATTCCATTTCATAGCAGTCGGCATCCTGAGTATGTGAGTTTTGGCCAGACTAGTCTTCATGCCTTTAGGCATCTATTTGGTGATGATACATAGTTGATGGGGTCCAT
Organism: Chamaecyparis obtusa; assembly: GCA_027943335.1. Lineage (NCBI taxonomy): Eukaryota > Viridiplantae > Streptophyta > Pinopsida > Cupressales > Cupressaceae > Chamaecyparis > Chamaecyparis obtusa. The sequence goes on from BSBK01001771.1 coordinate 1,909,634, forward strand.
TTCCTAGCAGACCCTTGTACAGAGATATGGTTAGATGCACCGTTTAGAGTGCATTATTGTAGGTATGATCGGGGAGCTCATCATGCCAGGCCGTCAGTAGAATGGCTTTTTGATGGGATGGGCTCAAATGGTAGCCCTTCTTATGGCCACACCTACTGAGCTTGCCTAGGGTTAGTGCTTGTTGGCCCACATGTTTTCAGAGATGCACAAGGTTGTGTATCAGGATTGCAGGAGCTTCACTTCTGGAGCCTTGTATTATAGATATGAGCATGGGAGCATATCCCAGTGCTGAGACTGGTTTTCCAGACACAATTGCAGCCACAAGAGCCAGTGATATATACTTATGCTAGTTATGTCACACAGGTCCGTATGGGTCATACTAAGTATTTCAGATGGTGCTTAGATGATATGACCTTTGTGCATTGGAGACCCTATTTGCAGATAGAGGCCTGGCCCACTATGAGGGAGTAGTACAACTTTCTTTTTCAGAGTCAGATACTTATTGGCCAGTCTCCCACTGTGTGGAGAGATTATTGATTACCAGAGTGTGGCATCAGTATGGACGTAGATAGGATGCCCCACAGGAGTATACTGCATATGCACGCATTATTCATGAGATCGGTCTTGGATGGATAGCTCAACTTACATATTCCTTATGCGCAGATGAGTATAGTCGTATCATAGGGCGAGATTGGGACTACCATCCATAGGTTGTTGATGCAGGGGTCACAAATGGATACACTGCTTGGTGAGCTAATCATCCCATTCCTAGATTCTCAGATCCTACTGAGTTGATAGCCTCCATAGAGGAGGTGATGGATGTTGTAGATACTCCTGCGAGACAAGGCTCGAGACCTTAGGTAGTGCATCCTACACCACCTAGATAGAGAGTGATAGCTCCACTTCAGAGACCGTCAGGACATATGAGGCCCCCTCATCCTTCTACTTTCACAGTAGGTATATCCACAGGTTCATAGAGACTGAACAGGGGTGAGAGGGGTACTTTGGGTATTGTTGGGTCTGCAGATGAGGTTTTAGCTACTGAGAAATTTATGGGTGGTGAGATAGATCCTTCGCAAGCAGATACCACTTTTGATCTAGGAGCCGAGGTTAGAAGCTGCAAGGGGCACAGGGTAGAGACTATTGAGCAGCAGCCAGAGCAGCCACAGGACACAGAGATGCCAGCAACTAAGGCCGATCCTATTGTTCCTCTTACTTCATCAAAGATCATCAGACATCTTAGAACTCAGGTTTGGGACCTAAAGGTACAGAGTGCTAGGTGGGAGGAGAGATATTGAGAGGTAGATAGGCAGTGCACAGAGCTCCGTGTAGAGTTTCACTCAGAGGTTCAGAGATTATAGACCAAGGTGACCCATCAGACCTCACGGGCTTCATACTATGTGTCTTCATACTATGCTATTGTCCCTATTGTGCAAAGAGTACTGATGTATTCTAAGTACATGGCAGCCTCAGAGGGAGCTAGGGCACCGAGAGTAGAGGCCATACCAGATGCACCACCACCTCCTCCACTAGATACTAAGGAGCGTGCTGATAGTTGATTCCTGTGCTTATGTTTTGATATACTCTATTCTTTTTTATCACTGACATACTATTCTGATTCTGATAGCTTTCTGGAGCTAATTCTTTTGTACATTGTGCCACTAGTGCACCCCTGACACATTTCAAGATTTTTGATATATATGAGATCGATATTTTGATTGTGACTTCATTTGTACTTGTCATGTTTTGATTTTATGATGATATCATGTGATGTTTATGCTATGAGTAGTGTAGAATGTATGTATGGATCAATGCAATGCAATGATTTCTATCATATGTATGGATGTTATGCAAATGTAATTGATTATGAAGATGTATGTATGGTTTATAATTTATGTAGTGGATGGAAAGTAATGCAACAAATGGTAATGATATGAGATTTAAATGATACACATGATATGTTTTTGTAGGTTGATGAAGACAAGTACTCAGTCTTATGTCAAAAGGATGTTTAACCCCAGAGGGTTACTGCTTGTGGTTTGATGAAGAGACCTTTGAGTGAGACTCAGCTCTCGTTAGATGTGAAGAATTGATATGAAGAATTATTTAATCTTTGAAGTGTTTCCAAATAGTTGTGAGATATGCAAACATGCAAAATGAAATGCAACTTAAGACCTAGGACCTAGTCACTGATCATATGTCGATTTGTTATCATCATTGAACTTTTAGGTAACCGGATAAATCAATACAATGCCCACTAGCTAAAAAAAACCATAGACATATGAATATTGATTTGTATGCACAAGAATCAATACAACACCCACTGGTCAACAACCATGGATATATGAATATTGATTTTGTTTTTGGAATGTCAGATTAGATATAAGCACCAAGGCACAAATGCCAGGATGACCTGAATATCATGTCCATTTTGATATAGCAATTTGTATAAGCATCAAAACATAAACGTCATGATGACCTAAATACACCTTGCATTCAAACACATCAAACAGTCAAGAGATCATTCTAAATCTAGTGTGAATTACCCATAGTGACCGTTTATCGTTCACATCCTTAGGTAAGATCGTGTTTCACAGTAGGAGAAAGAACTCACTCAAAAAGACAATAGCTCGATCAATACTTCTTTGAATCATCTGGGTATCAATGGTCGAGGTACACATGGCCATCCAATTTGAGATAGAGGCTCTTACAGTCAAACACCATTTCAATCCAGAATTTCCAAAGTTGTTAGATTTTCCAATACAAGCAAAAGACAAAGAAAAGATTATGCCCCCAGTCATCACTCTCTAAATCTTGTAAAGGACATCATCGAAGGCCTCAAAGGGACACAATATACAAAAATCTCAATGTGAATCAGTAAGCATACAAGGAGATAAAAGCATGTAAAAAATCATAGATTATTTTCAGTTTGATGTTTGATGTTGATTTCATTGTGGTAGAGGCAAAATCCTTTCGGGAGACAAGACTGATTGACTGACTCACATGAAGCTTCAAAATGACTCTGACTAGATATGATATGTCTAAGATACACCGGAGACCATAGGATATGACATTGATTGCCCCCAAGTTTGAACATTGATAGGATACAGACACTTGAGCAAATTGGTGGACAAACCGACTTATTGAAAACTGGAAATGCAAAAACAAACCAGGAGATATGTACAAACTAAAGAAAAACTAAAAGCTGGGAAAGACCAAGATTGCACTGATAGATGGAGCATTTTGAAACAAGTGGTGCCCATTTGCTAGGTTTTCACCATCTTGGCAGAGATTCTATTTTTGCTACCAAGGCACCTGTTTCCAGGTTTTCACCAAGGCACTTTTTCTTTTTTATTTTTCATTTTGTTTTGTATTTTTCATTTTTTAATTTTTGATATTTTCTAATTTTTTTGTGAATCATCAAGGTGCCTATTGCTAGGTTTTCACCAAGATGTTCATTTTTTCAGGACATTTTCTAATTTTTAAGATTTTTTTAGGACATTTTACCATAGACTGAATGCCTTAGGCATAGAATTTCTTCAGATGGAGAACGTTGATTGGTTCTCAGAGATGTTCTCCTTTAGTCATTGAGAGTTGATAGGCACCAGAGCCAAAAGTAGTAGTGATCACAAAGGGACCCAACCAATTGGGTTCAAACTTCCCCTTCCATTCTCAATGTGATTGATTTTTAAGATTCTCAAAACTAGATCGCCAACCTGAAATTCTCTGTGTCTGACTTTCTTGTTGTAGCCTCTAGAAATTCTCTTTTAATATGCTCTAAGATGATCAAACGCTACTTGTCTATGCTCATCTAGTAGTTCAAGTTCTTGCAACCTAGACACTCTATAGTCATCATCAATTACAAGACAATGCATTCTGATTCTTAGTGATGGGATTTCAACCTCAATAGGCAGTACCGCTTCAGACCGATAAACTAAAGCAAAAGGTGTAGCCCCTGTAGGCATTCTAATACTTCTTCTATAGGCCCATAGAGCTAGATTAATCATGAGATGCCAGTCTCTACCAGTTTTGTTTACTATTTTGTGCAAGATCTTTAATAGTTTTTTGTTGGAAGCCTCTGCTTGGCCATTTCCTTGTGGATCGTAGATAGAAGACCAATGTTGTGTGATCTTGAATTTGGCACATAGATCATCTAGGTCTTTGTTCTTGAATTGTCCACCATTATCTATGATTATGGAATAAGGTATCCCATATCTGCATATGATATAGTTCACTATGAACATAGATATCTATTTCCCCGTTGCTTCTGTCAAAGGGACTACTTCTACCCATTTTGTAAAATAATCTGTAGCTATGATTATATGGGTATGTCCATTAGAAGAATGAGGATGTATAGCTCCTATAAGATCAAATGCCCATTGGTGAAAAGGCCATTGTGTTGTAAAGGGGATTAGATCCCTCCCTGGAGCATGAATTAAGTGGCCATGCACTTGGCACTTTTGAAAATTCTTAGCAAATTTGATAGCCTCTTTCTCCATTTCAAGCCAATAGTACCCAGCCCTAATAAGTTTTCAAGCTAGTGTTAAACCGTTTGAGTGTGACCCACAAATACCATCATGGACTTCCTATAATGCACATTGAGACTCTTCCCATTCTAAACATCTAACTAGCGTACCATCTAGACCTCGTTTGTATAGATCATGACCAATGATGACATATCAAGAGGCATTATGGATAAGGTATCTCTTTTCATGGTGGTTGAAGGTATCGGGAATGATTTGGTCTTGGAGATAGGAAAAGAGGTCTTTGTATCTGGATGAATCATGACCAACAACAGTGCAAATCATGCGGGTTTTAGGGGAGTCATATGCAGGATAAGATAGTGCTTCCACTAGGAACTCGTAGCATAGCTCATGTTCAGGCTGCTGTAATAAAGTAGATAGTGTTGTCATTGCATCGGCAGCCTTGTTCTCCATTCTAGGAATTTGTTCAAATGTGATAGATATGAAATATTTCTTAAGATCATCTACCATTCTCTTGTAAGGAAGAATCTTTTCATATTTAGTTTGGTACACATCATTGACTTGATGAATAACAAGTTGAGAGTCTCCATGAATGTGTAGCTTTGTTACTCTCCATTCAATTGCTAGTTTCATACCATTCAAAAGGGCTTCATATTCTGCAATATTGTTTGTCCAGGGGAACTTTAGTCTGAATGCTTTTGGGATGGAGTATCCTTGAGGAGTTATGAACAATATGCCTACTCCAGATCCATTCTATGTGTAGGAGCCATCAAAGAACAATTGCCATTCTCTAGAAGATATGTGCATAATAGAGGAGTCTGGAAATTCCATTTGTAGTGGTGTATTAGCCATCATAGGTGCATTTACTAATTGATCAGAAATAAGCTATCCTTTTATAGCTTTTCTTTCCATGTATTCAATGTCAAATTCACTTAAGAGCATAACCCATTTAGCTAATCTACCTGTGAGGGCAGCTTTGCTTAGTAGGTACTTGAGGGGATCAATTTTAGCTACCAATTGTGTGGTATGAGCTAACATGTAGTGTCTCAGTTTCTATGATGCAAAGATCATAGCTAGACAAGCTTTCTTGATCATTGAATAGTTCTTCTCATATGCAACCAATGTCCTACTGATATAGTATATAGCTCTTTCCTTTTTGTTCTCATCATGCTATGCTAGCAATGCCCCCAATGATGTATCTGTTGTGGAGACATATAAGATCAATGGCTTCCCATGAATAGGAGGCATCAAGATAGGTGGATTGGATAGATACGTCTTGATATGGTTAAATTTTTTCTCACATTATTCATTCCATGCAAAGGTCACACCTTTATGTAATGTTTTTGTAAAAGGCTGTGATATGTTTGCTAGCTCTGATATGAATCTTCTGATAGATTGAACTCTTCCTTGCAATGTCCTCATTTGATTGATATTCTTGGGAGGTTGCATCTCTATTATAGCCTTGACTTTAGCTGGATCAACTTCAATGCCCTTCTTTGAAACTATGTATCCTAAGAGCTTTCCGGAAGTGACACCAAAAGCACACTTCTTAGGATTTAGTCAGAGACTAAACCTTTCCATTTTATCTAGGATCATGCTCAAGTCCTTTAGATGTTCAGTCCTAATCATTGATTTTTCTAATGTGTCATCAACATAATCTTCCATGGTTTGATGCATCATGTCATGGAAAATAGATGTCATTGCTCTTTGATATGTAGCACCAGCATTTTTAAGCCCAAATGGCATGACATTCCAACAGAAAGTTCCCCATGCACATGTGAAAGCAGTTTTCTCTTGATCCTCTGGAGCAATTTTTATTTGGTTATATCCAGAGAAACCATCCATCAAGGAATACATCTCAAAACCTGCAGTCATATCCACTATCATATCAATGTTCGGTAGTGGAAAATCATCCTTAGGGCACGCTCTATTCACATCTCTAAAGTCTGTGCACACTCTGATTGAACCATCTAGTTTAGAAATAGGTACAATATTAGAGATCCACTCTACATAGTCAATAACTTAGATGAATCCATCTTTCAGAAGCTTCTCTAATTCATCTTTTACCAAGAGTGCAACATGAGGATGCATCTTTCTCAAGTTTTGCTTGACAGGTTTGACATTTGGAGCAATAGATAAATGATGCATTATAAGATTAGGATCCAATCCTGGCATATCTGAATATTTCCATGCAAAGTTGATCTTCTTCTTTGTTAGGAATGTTGTAAATTTTTGCCTCTCTTCTTCTGATAATGATTGTGCTACATGTACCAATTATGGTTCCTCTGTTGTACCCAAATTTATGGATTGGGTGGGCTCAATTAGAACTAGAGATCTATCCTATAAATTACTCAGAAGGACATCAAATATCTCATCCTTAGGCACCTCAGAGAGGTTTTCACCTTCGGATATGTCTTTTATTTTTACTTTTGTAGGTTCTGAGACTGCCACAAAGTGGTTTTCACCCTCAGAAATCTTTTTCTTTATCTTTTTACTCTTGTTTTTTTGACTAAGATATTTGATGTCTGACTCGGTCATGCTAACGCTTGATTCACTGATGGAATTCCTCATAGGCTCAATTGCATTGAGGTAGCAAGCAAGGGCATAGTCATTCGGAAAGGTATAAATACCATGGCTCAGACTCATGGAGGTTTGATCAATAAGTTCTGGATATTTGATAGTCAAAGTAGGGAAAGATTGGGAGATAGTGTTTATGGATATGGATCTGTCATCAATGGTCCTAACCTGACACTCAAGTTCAAAGGTGATACTACAACTTAAGACATCCAATTCATGAATAGGCTCAATGTCATCATGGGAGTCCAATTCAGCCATAGGTGGATTAGACTCGATAGGTTCATCATTTTTCTCTAGACTTACATTGGTTTGAGGTGCATATTGGTGAATAACATCAACATGTTTCTCTGTGATAAGCTCATCTAATTTTGGGATGACTCCCCATTCATAGTCATTAGATTCATCTTCTAATTCAGGATCTCTAGGAAATCTTAGAACATGAGTAAAGTCAAGGTGAATACCCCAAGAAGGGTTACCCTCAGATTCTGATTTGTATTCATACTCATGAGAATCTGTCTCAAAATCACTACCACTTCCCTCTTCTTGATTGTTTTTTATATTAATTGGTTCTTGTGTTGCAACTATCTCTTGATTGATAGTAGGTTCTTGTGTTTCTACTACATTAATTCTCTTGATAGGATCATCTTTATCATTAAGAAGGTCTTTGATCTCTTTAGGCAATTTTTCATAGGGGATGAGTTCTGAACTATCTGAATCACTATCTGATGGTTCTGCTTCTTCTTTCTTAAGAAGAGGTTCCCCTGGTGTGATCTACTCTATGACATGAGAGAAATTACCTTTAAGGTGATAGGGTTTATTCTTAAAGCCTAAGCTGACTTTATCTTTATTTTCTCTACCAGTATGTGGGAGAGGTGCCATGAGACCTTTTCCTCTGACCGTTAGAGGCCCTTGACCTAAATATCCCATCTTAGCTATTAATTTACCTCCTAGACCATATGACTTAGAAAGGAGTTTGGATACTATAGAGTCACCAGTTTGAACAACTTGAGATATAGGTTCATCTTTGTAGAGCCATGATAGCACAGCTTCATCCTCTTCAAACTCTTGCTTGGATACTTGTTCTACTACAAAAGTATTTTTATATGCTTTCAGAGGTTCTTTAGAGTCTGGTTTGGATTGTTTCAAAGATTTCCCATAAGACTTAGGCAAGATAGGGAGAGATGTCAAAGATAAGACTAGCTCAATAGTATATTCTCCCATACTATTTTCTTTGATATTAACCTCTTTGCCAAGATCTTCCATTTTAGATGTGGATGCTTCTTTAGTTGGTTCAATGGGAGATTCTCTATTATTAGGCACAAGCTTATCTGCACTTTCCTTCAAGGTGTTGCAAGTTGTATTCAAATCCATGGGGATAGTAACCTCTACTCCTTCATAAGGAATCTTCAAACATTGATGGTATGTAGAAGGAATAGCTTGCATTTCATGTATCCATGGCCTCCCTAGAAGAATGTTGTAAGCTAAAGGTAGATCAAGCACTTGACAGATGGTATCTTTGATAACTGGTATCTTTGATAACTGGACCTACTCTGATAGGTAAGACAATGGTGCCTTTAGAAGATCTTTCTTGTTCATCATAGGCTTTTATGGTGATCATCTTTCAAGGATCAATAGCCAATTCTAAAAATCCCAATTGTGTGATCAAGCTGTAAGAACAAATGTTTAGGCCAGTGCCCCCATCTATCAACACATGTTTGACTCTACGATTCTAGATCAAGACTTCTATATGAAAAGGCTGATTATGTGGGTTACTCAAGGAGTTCTCATCTTCCTCTGAAAAGGAGATATATTGCAAAGATGTAAGATGTCCAACCATAGTCTGGAACCTGTCTAAATCAAGGTCATTAGGAACATTGGAACCGAGAAAAGCTTTATCGAGAATGGCTCTATGAGCTGGAGATATTCGAAGCAACTCAAACATGGATATTTTTGCATTAGTGTGCTGGAGTTGTTGAACAATGCTATAATATGTAGGCCTTGTATCCTTTGGATTGGAAGATTTGGAAGCATCCTTCTATTTAGAAGCAAATGAAAGATTGAAGGGCACCTTAGGGACATTTGATGAATCTAGGATTTGTCCTTTCAGATGCATTGGAGCCTGTGATCGAGTAACTATGTTAGCTGAGGAATGATCTCTATCTCTTCATACAATTGTGATGACATTGCTACTTTTAGGGAGACATGGTTCAACCATATTGATGACAGCATTATTTCCAAGGTAGGCATAGTTGACTTTTGCCCCCATATTAGGCTAAGAATTTGAAACTTCTTGACCATGTTTTGGAAATGGTTTTGTGAATGCTGTATGATCACTATTTCTCTTGGGATTTTCAATTGTGATGTCTCCACTATCGATCAGATCTTGAATGGTATGCTTCAAGTGGTAGCAACTACTAGTTTTGTGACCTTTACTATCGGCTCCAAGCTCTATTCACTATTGGCACACACTGGTTGTGCAACTTCAACTGACTGTAACTTTCACATCTTTTCATATCTACTTATGCACTCATAGACTAAGCATAAGTATAGTCTAAAAAGATTAACTTCTAGGGTGCATACCATAATTCATCTGTACACACATGCGTTGATGCTCTAAGCTGTAGGAACTCTATACATTGTCCAGTCTTCAACACTTAACTAAATTCTGATCTTTACACTAAGTGCACTAACTCCAAACTACTATATGAATTTTTTGCCATAATGACAACACTATATCTAGTCATATACCTAGTATAGACAACTTGCCAACATATCCCATCACTCAGCTGAATCACTTGTACTCCAAGAAAGAACTTGATCTCTCCGAACATAGACATCTCAAATTCATTCCTCATATCATCAGCAAAGGCTTTACATAATTGATCTTGACCTCCAAATATGATATCATCCATGAATATCTCAGCAATAAGAATTGTATCATCAGTATCTCCTTTCATATGCAGATTGTTGTTCTCACTTGTTCTTACAAATGCTATACTTAACGAATAAGTATGTAGCCTCTCATACTAGGCTCTTGGTGCTTACTTCAAACCATATAAAGCTTTATGTAGTCTACATACCATGTCTTTCATTTCTGGATCAACAAACCCTTCAGGTTGTTCTATGCAGACTTCTTCTTCAAGTATTCCATTCAGAAATGCTGACTTGACATCCATTTGATATACTTTGAATTTCTTGTGTGCAGCATATACAAGTAGCATTCTGACTCCTTCCAATCTCACAATAGGTGTAAAGGATTCACCATAGTCTATTCCTTCCTGTTGTGCATATCATTTGCATACCAATCTAGCTTTATTTCTGGTTACTTCTCCATTCTCATTCTGCTTGTTCCTGAATATCCACTTAGTACCAATAACATTCTTATCTTTAGGTTGGGATACTAAGGTCCAAGTTTTGTTCTTCTCTATTTTTTCTATTTCTTCTTTCGTTGCATTAACCCATTCGTCATTCTCTAATGCAACTTTTACATTTTTCGGTTCATAATCACAAACTAGACATGTACCTTGTCTTGCTTTGCTCCTTGTTTGCATGCCAGCTTGTTTGTCTCCAATGATTTGTGATTAAAGATGGTGTCTTTTAACAAAACTTGCTAGTATCCTATCTCTCCTTTCCTGTTCATCCTGTGTGGGTTCATTTGCTTGCTCAGTAGGGCCATCCTACTCATTAGTTTCTCTTTCTTGTTGTTTGGTATTATTTTCCTATTGACAAGTTATCACAGGTTGTGGCTTCAGTAGATACTCTGGGTGTTCAATGTAAGTGAATCTACTGTAGTCTTCTGGTCCCTTTGTACTTTCCTCTATGTTCTGTTCATCAAACTCATCAACTCAAACGTTAGTGTTTTTAATCATTTTATTAGTAGTTTTATTTAGACACTTATATGCTTTGATTTTACAAGAATATCCTAGAAATATTCATTCATCACCTTTTGAGTTAAATTTACCATTTCTCTCATCCTTCAGAATAAAACATTTTCTTCCAAAAATTCTAAAATAACTTATAGTAGGTTTATGTCCAAACCACAACTCATAGGGTGTCTTGTTGGTGTCCTTCTATTGAACTCAGTTTAGTACATAAATAGTTGTACTGACAACTTCCCTCCAGTATGTCTGAGCAACTTCTTTTGTAGCATCAATGTCCTAGCACAATCAACTATTGACCTGTTCCTTCTTTTAGCAATGCCATTTTACTGAGGTGTCCTTGGTGTAGAGACCTGTCTTTTAATACCATGCTCATTATAGAAATTAGTAAATTCATCAGAGATAAATTCACCTCCTCTATCATATCTTAGGCATTTCAATTCCTTACCAGTCTCTTTTTCTAACTTAGCCTTATACCACTTAAACATCTTAAATGCTTCAAATTTTTCTTTTAAGAACATAACAGTCATCAATCTAGTATAATAACTCTAAGTTCTCATAGGACCACATAGGTCAGTATGAACCAACTCAAGTATCTTCTTTTTTGAGTAATCCTTACTTTTGAAACTAGATTTAGTCATTTTCCCTTTCTAACATTCATGACACATAACATGATCCAGTTTTGACAAGTTAGGCAGCCCTCTAACTCTTTTCCTTTTACTGATCTTAATCATGTTATCAAATTTCACATGGCATAACCTTTTATGCCACAACCAAGCATCTTCATTTTTCATCATCAAGCAAGAAGACTCATCAGTATCAAGATAAAATAGATTACCTCTTGATTGTGCTCCAGTTCCAACTAGTCTTCCTCCATCATCAAAGATTTTCACTCTCTTGCTCTCAAAAGAAACTCGGTGACCTGAATTATTCAGTTGTGCCACACTTAACAAGTTATAGTTCAATCTATCTACCCAATAAGCATTATCACATTTTATCATATCATTTATCATTAAGGTTCCTTTACCTCTTACCATATAGGGTGTGTCATTACCCATCTTAACTGAACCTCCATTGTATTCTTCAAGTAGATCAAATTTCTCCTCATCACCAGTTATGTGATGTGTACAGCCATTGTCTATGATCTATGTATTATTTTTGTTAACTTTAGAGATTAGTGCTATTTCTACATGTTTTTCTTCTTCTTCCTCCGAGTCATCTTTCATAGCAACAAATACAACTTCTACATCATCATCAAAATTAGATTCAGATTCATTATCCTCAGCTATGAAACATACCTTTTTTCCTTTATCATTGCTATCTTGGTTATCTCTGTTGTGTCAATAGCCTCTGTTGACTCTTCTCCCATAGCTTCCTTCAGATCGGTCTTTGGATCTTTCATCATCTTTCTTATGTGGACATCTAGCAGTGATGTGGCCAACCTCTTTATAATTAAAGCATGCCAAAGGTAGCTTACCTATATATCTTCCTTTCCCTTTGGGTAATCTCCTAGCCATAAGAGCTTCAATTTCATCAAGCTCATCATCAGAATCACTATCATCATTATTATTACTTCTGCTAGACTTACCGATCTTCAGAGAAGACATGAAAGAGGATTCCACAGATGGTACAACACTATTATCAAAGTTATTTAATTCAAAGGTTGTAATTTTACCAATCAAATTGTTAAGTGTAAGTATATTACCAGATGCATACCTTGTCTCGTGAATAGTAGATATTCTGATTGCATAAACCAGCAATAAGGTTCTGAGTATTTTACTAACAACTATTTTTTCACTAATGAATCCATCAGATGCTCTAATAGCATGTACTAACTCTTTTAGTCTATTTTTATATTGCATAATATTCTCACCTTCTTTCATCTTCATATCATCGAATCTGGCCCTTAGACATTCTGCTCTAGCTCTTTTAACATTTGCATCTCCACTGTAAACTTGAGAAAGTTTATCCCACATGGCTTTTGTAGTAGTGAAAATTTTAATATCTTCAAATTCAGCATCGGTGTAGGCAGCAGCAAGTTCCATCACAGTAACATTGTGTTCATGCCTATCTTTCAGTTGATCAAGTGTCAGCGGACCAGGTGTCAGTTCTATATAGCCATTATCCATCAATTATAGTGCAGCATTCCCAATTCCATATATGTGCAACTTCATTCGGCTCTTCCATACTGTGAAGTTCTCTTTGTTCAACTTTGGCACTTCCCTCTTATACATTTTGAGATCTTTTTACTAAAGTCCTTAAAACTCTATTCAAAGCAACCAATGCTCTGATACCAATTTTTAGAATAACTAAGAGGGGGGTGAATTAGTTAATCACTGTCCCAATACAAAATGTATAATCCAAAAACAAATACTTTCACTGTCTGTGATTTTACCGATTATCAGTCTAAAACTTATAACAGTTACCAATCAAATCAAATATGCAACATGTAAATATGACATCAAAACAAATATCACAATCAACACATAACACAAGAGATTTAACGTGGAAACCATGTGAAGGGAAAAACCACCTGGGACTAACAACCCAAAATATTCACTCTTTTGAAGTGAGGTCAGTGAAGACCCAACCCTGTTAAAGGTTACAAACATACTGTTAGGTGTGACCTTGTTAGAGGATTTAAGACCAACCATTATCATCCAACCAGCAGCCACTCTAGGTTGACAGGATAACAATGTTCATTCTATGAATGATACATAATAAGACTTTCTTAGTCCACTCAATTAAGAGATTTGACTATGTACAATGGTTAAATATGTAACAGTAGGTGATTTGACTTAATACAACTTCAATTGCAAATTATAGATCAATGTTCAGCTAATACAAATATTTCTAATCAATAAATCAATTATGTTTCAATAATATATCAACTTACTGTCTATTGATAATCACTCTTTGTAGCTCGGTAATGCTCTGTAGTAGGGTTCTCCTTAACCAATATGATTAGAATGCATGAAAACTTGTTCACGCAAAGATTCTTTAGTTTCCTTTTCTTCCGACATCACCACCTTGTAGTGAAATCTCTAGTTTCTTATATAGACATGTAAACCATTTTCTTCTGCTCCATCAGATTTTGTCGCTTAATCATATTTTTTAATTTTGCCTCTTAAACATACCTTGGCACTTGTGTCAATAACACATTTGATTCTCATCCTTTAGATCTTTCCTAAATTTTTTCAGTCGTTGATCTGTGTAACAAACTTTATCTATTACCTTGAATTCATACATTTGCCAGCTCATCAATCTTATCAGCTAAACTAGTCATTTAGTTCATTATGTTCTTCTTGGTTAACAAAGAAATGCGTCGGTGAATACAAGCTCAGTTTATACTATGCTCGATATACACTACACTCTATCGGTGTATACTGAAATGCTTCATCAATCGACAACACTGCTTTGCGTCTTTCAGCTCTTTTCCTCATTATACATGAATGAAACATAATCAAGTCAATAACATGAAGTCATAGACTCATCAACAATTTACTCAATGTATTCCTTATCCTCATCTATCATATCCATCTTCCTCATGTAGATATTTATGTTCTTTATCTCTTTCACTCCTTTTCTACAAATGTTTCAGTATAGTAACTTACAAGATAAGTATTGTGAAACTAGTTGACATCAATGACAACATAATATTGATTTAATCATATTACATATCTACTCAATCTTCTCGGTGATGTCAAATCATAGATTATTCAATTAGGTTCTAAATCAGTTGTAGCTCATCATTTTTTATGCATCATGTCATGAAAAATGGTTGTCATAGCTTGTTGATAGGTGGCTCCTGCATTTTTTAATCCAAAAGGTGTAACGTTCCAACAATAGGTACCCCATGCACAAGTGAATGTAGTATTTTCTTGATCTTCAGGAGCTATCTTAATTTAATTGTATCCAGAAAAACCATCCATCAAGGAATAAATCTCATAACCCACAGTCATGTCCACTATCATGTCTATATTGGCTAGTGGAAAATCATCCTTTGGGCATGGTCTATTGACATCTCTAAAATCTGTGGAAATTTGAATGGATTTGTCATGTTTTGAAATTGGTACAATGTTTGATATCCATTCAACATAGTCAATAGCTCTTATAAATCCTGCACCAAGGAATTTTTCTAATTCTTCTTTGACTAGAAGAGATATGTGATGATGCATCTTTCTCAATTTCTATTTGACTGGTTTTACACCTGGAGCTATGGACAAGTGATGCATAATAAGATTAGTGTCCAACCCTGGCATATCTGAATAAGTCCATGCAAAATTGATCGTCTTTTTCTGTAAGAACTTAGTGTAGGCTTCTTTTTCATGTGGTGACAAGGACTGAGCCAAGTGTACTATCTGTGGAGCCTCATCTATACCCAAATTGACTTCTTGTGTTGGCTCAATGAGAACTGAAGATCTATCTTGAAAATAGCTAGGGAGATGATCAAGTACCTCATCCTTAGGCACCTCAGAGAGATTTTCACCCTTGGATACGTCGTTTATTTTTACTTTTTTAGGTTCTGACAATGCCACACAGTGGTTTTTTCCATCAGAACTCTTTTTCTTTTTTTATTTTCTTTTTATTTTATGACTAAGGTACTTGGTGTCTGGCTTTGTCATGCTAGTATCTGGTTCAATGGTGGAAGAGACTATGGGTTCAATGGCATTCAAGTAACAGGTTATCTCATAATCATTTTGGAATGTTAATAGCTCAGGTTCTTGATAGCGTTGGGACAAATCAATGTGGTTAGGATGAGAAAGAGGTAAGTCAATTACTAGTTCAAGGTTATGAATGTGAATAATATCATCTCTGGTGACCAAAGAGTCAGAGTCCATCAAGTATCCTTCTAAGCTACCCAAATTAGGATTTGTCCTAACAAGTGAAGAATCATCCACTAACGAAACATGTGGGTTCAAATCCTCTAATCTTACACATGACTCGTCAGCTATCTTGGGTTGAGAACTATAAGTGTGGATGTCATCAACATCCATGTCAACTGTGGAAGAATCACAGAGAGAGTCCCATTCATACTCATGTGAGTCTGAACCTGAAACCTGACTAGGATATTTACACCATGAAGGTTTGAGACATCTTGATGTGGAACCTCTAATATTATCAAGGGTAACATCTCTCTCCATCAAATGAACAATATTCTTACATTGATGTTCTCTGATTGGATCTTCTACATCTGATTCTTCTTGTTCTAATGTTGCAACTATCACATGAGTGGCTAGATTAGCTGAATCTCCCCAAAGGAGATTGGTGGAAGGGACCCAATCTTCACACATATCTTGTTGATTTTTCAAATTAGGCATGTATTTTGGTTCATCTTCACTATCTGACTCATCTTGGATAGGAGTAGTATTCTTGTTATGATTCACAAATCCTAGGCTGACCATCTTCTTAGACTTGCGTCCAAAAATAGCATGATTAAGAGGTTTAGCTCTAGCATCCAATCTATGACTAAGAGGGCCATGTCCAGGATAGCCCATCTTCTTGACAAAAGTATGCCCTCTTCCATAAGCCTTAGGAGAGGGGAAGAAGTTCTCATTGTGCATGTATTTCTCTTCTCTATAAATCTAGTCTTTAACAGCCACCTCTTCTTTCTCATCTTGAATAGGCACTAAGGACTCTACAAATGTACCAAATAAAGTCATAGCTGAAGAGGAAGGTCTCATTTCTTGTGAAGGTTTTCCATAAGATCTAGGTGAAACTAGAAGCTTTGTAAAAGAGTTAAGTTGATACCCCCCTACACCAAGGTCTGTCGACTTGAACTTGTCTTTGCATTCTGTTAAGATCACATTGAAATCTTTTTCTTCTCTATTGAGGGGAACATGAGTACTTGCTGAAATTGATTTAACAGATAATGTGCTATCCCCTAGTATATAAATTTCTACTCCATTATAGGGGAACTTAACACACTGATGGTAGGTAGATGGCACTGATTACATATCATGGATCCATGGTCTACCAAGTAAGATATTGTATGCTAGAGGACCAACATCAACAATTAGAAACAAAATATCCCTCTCAACAAGGCTAATCCTAACAAGAAGGACGGCCAACCCTTTGGAACTTCTTTTCACCTCATCATAGGCTTTGATAGTGATCTTCTTTCTGGTAACTATGACTTGTTCAGAATAACCCAATGTCTTTAAAAGACTCAAGGAACAAATATTAAGCCATGTACCTCCATCTATCAACACATGCTTGACATGGGTTTTGTGGATCATGACTTCAATATGAAGGGTGGGATTGTGTGGGTGGCTCAAAGCTTTATCATCATCCTCTAAGAAGGTAAGGTAATGAGGGATAGCAATATGGTTAACCATGTTTTGGAATTGATCAACATCTAAGTCATTAGGGACATTCACTGCACACAAGGCATCCTCAAGGACTTGCTTATGCCTCAGGGACAACTCTATGAGCTTAAAGATTGAAATATGAGTTGGGATTCTCTGCAACTAATCTACAAGATTATAACTCACTTTAGGATTAACTTTTGGTTTTGAGGTGATATTCTTGGATGCCACTTTCTCTAGTTTACTGGGTTGACTTGAATTGGGTCCTCTGATGACAATAGGACCTTGACTTCATGTGATAGCATTAAGAGCTTGGGATGACATTCTAGAGTTTGGACCCCTTAGCACCACGACAGGTTCTCCATCAAAGATAGGAGGAGATTCCATGTCTAGATCATAACCATAGGGATCTTTATTTCTTGTCATATTGACATTTTCTTCCACAACTTCAAGCATGTTGACAACATTCTCCACAGCTATGTAAGTATAATTGATCTCAGCCTTGCCATTCTTAGGTTTAGAGGTTTTCCCCTTCTCATACTTGGGCAAAGGTTCTTTGAAAGCCTTATGATCAGCATTGGTGTTCAACCCATCTATCTGAAGTTTTCCATTCTCAATGAGATCTTGGATGATATGCTTAAGTTTCCAATAGTTTTCAATATTATGTCCAACGCCATTATGAAATTTGCAAAAGGCTTTCTCATCCCACCAATGTGGCTTAACATCAGGTATATGATGCTTTGCTGGATCTTGAGGATACACAAGGTTGTTGGTAATGATTTTTTTGAAGACATCCTCATATGAATCACCAAGCTTAGAAAATTTCTGCATCTCTTTCTTGGGCTTATCTTGATATCTTGTCTTGTACTCTTGTTGGTTAGATTAGTTGAGCTTCATAGCTTGAACAACACTAGACAAGTGAAGAATAGCTTGATCTTTGGGTTTGGGAAGAGTCCACAACTCCATCATTGACCACTTGTTTGTTCCTATTCCAATGTGAGTTCTTTCCTTTATCCTTGTTAGAGTTGTTATTATTTTGACCATTGTTGTTGTTTTTGTTGTTGGCCAAAATTCCTTGTTCTTTCAAAATATCCTCAATCCTACATGCAGTTTCAACCATGGTGTCAAAGGAATCAAAGACCATTTTCCTAACTTTGTAGCACATCTCACGAACCAAGTTGCTAACAAGGATGTCAATCTTCTCATATTCATGAATGGTCCTAGAGTAGCAAGAGAATTTTCATCTCCACCTTTGCAAGAAAGTGACAAAGGTTTCCCCTTGATGTTGCTTTAAGTTGCATAAGTCCAACATGGTGACAGATCTTGAAAGATTGTATGCAAAGTGTTGGACAAATCTATGGAAAATCTCTTTGAAATTCTTGATGGGGGGAGTTATGTTGGTGAACCATTCCATCACTTGACCCTTAAGACTCCTTGGGAACAATCTCATGAGGTACAAGTCATCTTGATGGAACTCAAAACTCATAATATAAAACTAACGCACATGATCATGTGGATCTCCATTACCGTCATACTTTTCATATTGGGGGATCTCAACTTTTCTAGGAAAATCTTTCATACTCACACTCTTGTCAAAAGGATTGGGACAAATTGAATCAAGATTGAATGAGCTCTTGGGTGCCAGCATCTTTTCCATCATACTCTGAAGTTGTTTGATCTTCTCATCTTGAGATGGACCTTGCTTCTTGATCTTTCTATCCACATCAAAGTTGTAGGGGACTTTAGCACCTTTGTTGATTAATTTCTCTAGGAACCTATCTTTGTTTTTCTCCAGGTATCTCTCCACATACTATTGGAAGAGTGGTTCTTGTTGTATCTTCATGAAATCTTAGGAGTTGAGGTCAAGACTTGAGCTACTTCCCCCTATGTGCTATAATTGTGTCACACTTCTATGAATCATTACATTCAAGAACACTCAAGAATGAGGTCTCAAAAATCGATCCATAGCTCCCTAGGCATGGAGTGCAAGGTTTTTTAAGAATGCTCTCAGCTAGAGCTATTAAGCCAATAACCTTGCTAGTAAACCATGCAATGGGAAATTCAAATGAAGACAAGGGCAAGAATGCCAATATCCTCAAGAATCAAATGAAATGCAATGCAATGCTATGTTAGAAATGGAAATTCAAGCTAACCTATGAAAATGAAAGGTGCAAGTATTACAAAGCCTCCTAGTTAAGCTAGATGAATTAATATAAAGCATAAAGGAAATCTAAGCTAAGAATGCCATGATAATGCAAGAAGTGAAACTATGATAACATGTAGATGCAAAAGCCAAGAATGCTCCAAATCTTCAAAAGCTCCAAGATGACCTAGAAAACCTGTAGCATAACATTAGCATAAAAAGTTGAGGATCTAGAATGAAGAAGAGAGCTCTCCTTTTAAAGGAAATGAGGAGGAATGGACCATGGAAATTAAGAGGCAAAAGATTTAATCAATGGTGGAGCTTAAAAGAGGAGCAATCCATGTGCACAAGTATCCTCCAATAGGAAAATAAGAGTTGAATTTTGTGTCCATATGAGACAAAAAGTGCTTTTTCCCTTTTTATAAAATAAGAATAATGCTTTATTTGTGCAACTTAGGATAAGAGGAAAAGGGGGGGCTTTTTATTTATTAAAAGGGGAGGAAATATTCCTTTTAAATAAATAAAGACTTAGGATAATATGGTTAGCCCATAGAAAATAATTGAATAAATGATAGAACTAGGATTTGATCAAGAATAAGCAATTTATGATTTAGCAAAAGGGGCTAATAATCTAGGTGACCATTTTTAGGTGTATACACCCCCATATTGTGAACCATGGTGAGCATGTTGAGAAGGTTTTTTTGAGTTCCTAGGAGGTGTTTGTCTCCTATAATGATCATATTGTGGAGCCTTTCTTCCTCTAGGACTAGGAGATCGTGAAGGTGATCTTGAATATCTTCCACTTTGTGGAGTCTTAGGAGGAGTGGGTGGAGGAGAGTTGTTTCCACCACCAACACACATATTTTTTTATTGATCATTAAGTTTTTGAGCCAAGAGTCTATATTTCTCTTCTTGTGAGGCTCTCCTTTCTATTTCCAATAAGGCTTGTCTTTCCAATTCTAGGAGTCTAAATTTTTCTTCCTTTGCAGCTTGTTCATCTAGGAAGGCTTTCTTTTCACACTCAATCCTCTTAAGTCTTTCACTTGTGTGTCTTGAAGTTTTTTGGAGTGGTGAACTTGGTCTTGAATGTTTAAATAAGTCATTGCTATATGCTTCATTCACATGTGTATCATAAGGTTCATCATCTTG
This sequence comes from Chamaecyparis obtusa, assembly GCA_027943335.1. Lineage (NCBI taxonomy): Eukaryota > Viridiplantae > Streptophyta > Pinopsida > Cupressales > Cupressaceae > Chamaecyparis > Chamaecyparis obtusa. The sequence goes on from BSBK01001771.1 coordinate 1,930,173, forward strand.
ACTTTCATGTTGCGATTGCTCTTCTTGAGAGACTTGCCTCTTATCTCTCTCAGCCCTTTGATGTGCATCCAAATATCTAGTAGAAATAAGAGATGAGACTGGTTGATTTTCATGAGATGAACTACCAAACAGAATGTTATCTCTATGTTTTTCCAATATGTTGTCAAGAATTTTATCTCTTTCTTCCCTCTCCCTTTGAGTCATTGTGTAACTCATATCCATATCTAAATGAGAAGGTGCTAAGCATGTGCTCAACTTGCTAAGATTACTCTTGGGATCAAACCAAGCTTCTGAGGTATTCCTAGGGGATTGATCAAAAATAGGCTCTTTTCCCTTACATTTTTGGCGAGTTTGAACTAAGGGTAATTGGTCAAAGACTACTTGAGGTCATTTTCCTTGATTTACTTGATATCTTGTTGTAACTGACATGAAAGAAAAGATCCTAGGTGATAAGATGACCCTAAGAAATGTTGGTACCAAACTAGGCTAGTAAAAGCACTCACTTGTCCAAAAGAGAGGTGATAAGATAGAAATTTTGCAAGAGGCATAAACCAACACTGCCATAGAGGTGCCCAATAAATGGATGAGTAGCCTAACACATATGGATCAATAGTTGGTTGGCCTAGAGGTGAAGCTCAATGGTTCTCATTGAGCCCACTAGGGTTCAATTCTCACTGAGAGCATGCCCAGTGAGAAGACATCTTTAAAAGGGATGAGGTCAGGATCGTGCCCCATGGTGGGTGCCAAAAATGTGTGCTAAAATTTTGTCACACTTCTATGAGTCATTAAATCCAATATTTCTCAAGAAAGAGGTCTCAAATGGTGACTCATATCTCTCTATTCATGGAGTGCAAGGGTTTATAATGGAGGCCCTCAGATTAGACCTAGTTTGTGTCCATGCAAGTACACCATAAAATGAGAGATTCAAAGAGGAAAAGCAAGAATGCTAGTCTCCATGATCATCAAGTATGCACAAAAGAAAATATCTTATAGAGTCAAAATTATATGCACAGAAGATTAAAGGAGACACCAGCAGTATTGGATTCAATGAAGCACAAAATCAGATCAATGATATGTGAGCAAGAAAGAAAGCATTAGAAGAATCTACAGAAGCCAATAAGGAAGGAACTCACATAGTAACTAAATTTGAAACATCTAAGGATGAGCGCAAGCTAGTAAACAAAACATGTTATGCATGTAACAAGCATGGTCACATAGCAAGAGATTGTAAAGAGGTAAGACCTTTCAATGGTCATTGTTATTCATGCAATAAGTTTGGTCATAAAGCTATGAATTGTAGATCAAGTCAAAGAAATTAGAATCAGCAAAGTCAGAGAAATCATCCTCGGCAAAATGTAAGAAATTCTCATAACATTACATGTGAGATATGAAACTATGTTGGTCACATAGCCAGACAGTGCACTATGGCAACCCACATGAATGCGCTAAGGAATATCAGGCCTCCAGTCATTTGTCACTCATGTAACAAGGTTGGACACATCTCTAGGTTCTGCAGAACAAGAGCGCAAAGATAGAAAAGCCCTAAAAAGTCAGAAGGATCAATTTTGGAAGAAGCAGGAGAAGTCAAGTTTGTGCAAGCTTCAGAAGGTGCAAGCTTGATTTGGAAGGAAGAAAAGAAGGACAATGTTGATGAAATAGTTGAGGATACATCCACAATGGATGCAACTCCTATTTATGGTTAAATAACCTTCATGGTCATAGGGGGAGCTAGATTATCTCTAGACCCTATGCGGTTGGTATACTCACCCTTAGAGTATGCACCTTGGACTACAACTATTTGGAGACTATATGATGTAGTATGCGAGAGTGCACTACCTGATTGATAGCAGAAACAAAGAACAAAATTCATAGTTACATTCTGTGTTTATGCGGCAAGCATTAATGGTGGAAAAGTTTCTTTATAGCCACCAGAGATACATTATTTACCCATTTCATTCTAAGTTGAGTGATTAGAGAGCATAGGAGATCAAGCAGTTGAGTTTTTAAGCGTTGCAGTTGAATTCATCAGCAAAGAAGGAAGATTGATTATAGAAAGCCATAGCTCGATGTGATATCTTAGAAACCCTTGGAAACCATTTAGAAGCATTTAATCAAGTAAGTTATGGCTACACTAGTTGTATTTGATGTTACAAAAAGAAAGAGATATGTTTTTAAGAAGCATCCATTTAAGTCCATCCTAGATGACCTAGAAGGAGCATTCTCAAGAACCCCAATGGGTCTCATGCATGTAGAGGATATCAGTCTTTTTCCCACTGATACATCTCCTAAACTATCTAAGAGGAAGAAGCAAACTACTATAAGTCACCCATCAGCAAGAGCAACAAGAAGCAAAGCCAAAAATGTGCAGCCAACTCCTGAGGTAGGATTCTTACCAAGTTTACAAGTGTTGAGATCAAGAGTATTTGATGAAGGAAGACTTGATCAAATATCTAATTTTTATGATAGATATCATGAGATTGATAAGTCTAAAATCCATGAGATGTTGATCAAACATATGATCAAGTTCAAGAAGACTGTGCTAGAGCTAAAGATAGTGATTCTAGATAGAGTTTGGGAAATTCTGGACACTTTGAAAAGATAGACAACTAAAGAAAACTTCAAAATAAGAGAAAAACATTGGATGATACCTTGCCAGTATGCTCAATTGAAGAAAAATCCCTATTGCTGGACTTAGTAAAACCGCACTTGAGAACTAAGATGAGAACACTCCATATCATGAATAAAGATTATGATTTGGTAGCCAAGGAGACATAAAAATCCTTTGAGAAGGTGTTCCTTGAACAACGCATGCAACCTACATCTATGCCCATCACTCAAGCACCTATTGAGAAAGTCAAAGTAGCTGAGGTCACAAATGCACCTATGAAAAGTCCACAGAACTCAGCACCCACAGAGGCAATGGCATCTGCACCCATGCCTGAAGTCAAGAAAGACACAATAATGATTGATAATGTTGAGATATCCATGGCAGCCATAGATAAGGACTTGGATAAGTTTGAAGAAGAATTTTTTAGCACCGAGGAAGCATAAATTCTATGTGGCCGGTGATAATACACCTATGCAACAACAAGAATTAGAAGAAGAGGATAAAGAGGAAGAAGAGGAGAAAGAAGAAGAGGAGGAGGAAAAGGAGCCAATAGATAAGCCATCTATTGAAGTACCCATAAAAGATGTGATAGTTAGCACACCTCTCACTCCATCAGCATCATTGTTGTCAAGTTTGACTCCTGACACTACAAGCTTGGACTCTTGGGGAGAAGAAGACTTGATCAAGATCAGTGTCCTTGCTATGGAGAAGGCCAAGGAGAAATAGGTTATGAGGAATCATTTGTTTTTTGAGTCAGTAAGTATCCTAAATAGTCTACTACTAGCAGAGAAGAAGGTAAAAAAAGTGCATTTGGTGGTTGATGTCAGTACCATTCTAACAAGCTTCAAGGAAAGCTTCTCTTGCCTAGAAGAATCAGTAGCTAAGGTAGAATAAGAGAAATATCTCGAGAAGAGATTGAATGAGCTAACTAAAAACTTTGCACTTGACCTCAACTCTCTAAAGGTTGGTCAAGCTTCATTGAAAGAATTTGCAACAAAAGGAAGGAAAATCATAGCAGACTGCATGAACCAAGATAAGCTGACTATAGACCTCTATAAGAAAATTCAGGAGGCAGAAGCTATGATAGACAAACTAAGGAAATCAGTAGAAGACCCTTCTACATATGTGAACATGTGTAACAATATATACCAGGGATAGGTGGACAAAATAGAGAAGGGAGAGAAAGAAATGTCCAAGATAAGGGCAAGGCAAACTCAGCTAAGAAATGCTCATGTGCCCTCATTAGATGTCTTGAACTAGAACATCAAAGAGATCGATGCCACTATGGTGACATATGATCAAGGTCCAAGTATAGATTTGGAGAAGATGGAGAAATTGACATATGCTTTGTGTGCCCATCTCCAGACAATAGACACATTGAAGAATTTTTGGCAGAATGAGATTGCAAGCCTTCAGATAGCCTACCCGGATGTATTAACTTTGTAAGTACTTGTGGATACATTTTTTTGAGCACCTTTGTCATTAATGTCAAAGGGGGAGTAGATTATGTAGAATAAAGAATATGGAGTATTTTATATGATGTAAAGAAAATTATAGTACATAGTAAAAGGGGAGATATAAGTTAGAGTATGTATTAGAAAATTTTATATAAGGATACAGTTAGTAACTTCACCATATTCCTTTGTTGCCACTAATGAAAAAGGGGGAGATTGTTTGAAAGTTGAATATAATAAATTATATGACTATATTTAGTGTTGTCATTATGGAAACAAATTCATATGATGGTTTGGAGTCAGCGCATAATATAGAAGACCAAAAATATGGCTAAGTATGGAAGACTAGACAATTAACAGAGCACCAGGTGAATAGAGCATCAACGCATGTGTGTATGACCAAGTTATGGTATGTGCCCTTGAAGATAAGCTTGTTGATATGTGATCATGCTAAGTCTAAGAGCACATGATTAGATGATTTAGTATGATGAAGATACAACCAGTTGAAGAGTCACAGTCAGTAAGCGGCAGAATAGAATAGAGTACAGGGTCAACTATTTGTATTTTTATTAGTGCTTGTAATATAGTTTTGTAAAGGTTATGTGCCTATTTTATTTAGGTCATGGACATGTTAAATTGATTGTATGTAAACACTCTTGAGCCAATTCAATTGGAAGTGTTATATGTAATTAGTTATAGGCCGACTTAATGAAGAGTTTTGTATGCGCATATAAATAAGACATGCACCCTTGTAATTATGTATGGTATGAGATATAGAAATCAGTAAGAGAAGAGCACAGGTATGCGAAGAGAAGTTAGTATGTTGTAGTGCTTTACAAGAGGCTAAAGAATAAGTGCACAAAAGGAACTGATCAGACAAGCAATGTAACAGCAACATTTTACCTTGCAGATATAGTGTGTATCTAAGATCTAGAAGGTTGTAGCCTTCACCACTTGAGTAGTGAGCTCTAGGATAGTGTGTCCCCACCCCTAAAAGGGTTAATTGTAAAAGACTCCTAACAGGGTCTGACCCTTGACCAGGTCACTGTACTAAAAGCATTATAAAGAACAACTCCTAACAGGGTTGCAAGATCTTCTAACAAGGATCATAAAACACTAGTGCGGTTCTTAGTGGGTGTCAATTCCCATCAAGGTTTTTACCTATTTGGGTTTCCCCATAACCATATTTGGTGTTATGTGTTATGGTTGTTTATCTTATTTGCATTGATATTCATTTCAATATATAAGCACTTAAGTTAAGTTTCAAGAGTAAACAAAAACTATTAATATATAGAACACTAATTCACCCCCCCCCCCCCCCATCAGTGTTCCCATTCCTAAAATTTATAATAGTCATAAGTTAAGACAAATTTAGATGTAATTATACCTTGAACATAGGAAATAACCTTAAGGAATATGGGAAACATTCATGATGACCATCTTAAACCCTTCAATACTGTAAGATGTCAAACAGCTCCAATTTATGACCAATCAACTATAAGACTACCACTACTATAGAACTTTGGCCGTTGGGACTACTCAAATATTTGATAGATTGGGTAGCCAAATTGATGGATCAAAAGTTTGGAATGACATAGAGACTCCAAAAATGATTAGGAATGGATTCTTAGGTTCTTTAACCATCACATCTCCAATAATAATTTATTTTTAAATCTTCAAAAGGATCTCAAAACATTAGATAAACTTTAATTATGATTTTCTTATCTTTGGTAGTTTGACAAAGATCAATAAGAATAGAACCAAAAAGAGATTCAAGATCTTTTCCCTACCATACAAAGAGCCTCTTACATTTTTCTCGATCTTATTTCACCCCCCTACAAGCTTGAATACTTCAAACCTTAAGGAAAATCAATAAAAAAAACTTTGAGTTTGTTGCTATAGTCATGAAGGAACATGGAACAGTCACATTAGGACCTAGAAGATCTCACCCAAATCATAATCATTTGATATCAAACAAAATGCAATGGTTATAGGATGAACAATCCATTTCCTTCCTAGGCATCAATTTTATTTCTATAAAAAAACCATTTTAACTAAGATCAATCCCATTTGAGAAAGAAAGGGGAACAAAATACCATTCCTTGAGAAAGAAAAGGGAACACATTCACTACCTTGAAGATTGAATCAAAAACAATGGAGATGAATGAAATCTCTGAGAAATATGTTGTTGTGAATCCAACTCTCCTTACCTATAGCTAATGCAAAATATTGTTTGTGCAATTAGAAATATACCAGATCCTTCAATCCCTGTGTGAGGGAAGCCAAAATATAATTTTTCACATTACCTGCATTGCTCAATCCTTGTTGCAGGGAAGCTTATTTTTCCCAAAATATTGATTGATTGATTTTAATTAGTAATTATGATAAATAATATATTATAGGTGATCTATATTATATATACATTGGTGCTATATTTATTTTGTCTTAATTATTTTTTAATTTATAAAGATAATTAAAATATTTTTGGCCAGGAATTTATATAGGCTCAAGGGGCAACTATTCTAAGTCTAGTGTTCTTTATAATGTATCTCAATCGGGGCAAGTTTTCTAATGATTTAAGATCAAATTTTGGTTCTATTTTATAATTTGATAAAGGATATATTTTAATGTGTCTTTGTAAGACTATGACTGTCTCTATAAATTAAAATTATGTGCTTGGGAATGAGTCACTGTCATTGGTTAATTATAAATCGATCACTTCCAAGGTTGCAAATCTATCTTTTAAAAAGTCTTGTATGGATATGTATTTGTCTATGATCGATCTAGACAATTATACAATCTCTTATGACATATTTTGTGCATATAATTAAGAGTGTATCTTAGCTATGCAAATGCATAGCTAAGTCTTTTTTCCCCTCATTTTAATGTTCCAACTCTAGATCACATATTCATTTCTCAGACATTATTTGAGATTCAAAACTTTGTAACCCAATAGTCAGCTGAAGTCGCCAATTTCTTGTTTGACCTCTCATCACTACAACACTAATCATGGAGTCAATAATTTGTTGTTTGAATATTTTTAGTCCTTTATAGTGTTAGCCTATTGGCAAAGAAGCATTACTGGTCATGAAATGGAACTTCAAAGTATATAATTCTATATATGATATTATCAAATGTATTATAAAGCAATAATAATCATTCATTAATTTAGTCATTTTTGTTTGAGTGACTAATTATTTAGTCATTCATTTGGTCATTTATTTAGTCATTTTTATTTATCTGACCTTGTGATTTTACCCGGTGACCAAATTAGTCATTTATACTTGTGAATTATAAAAAATTAGTACAATTTGATCAATTTTAGTCACGTGATTAAAAAATTTAGTCACATGACTAAAAATTTTAGTCACACAGTCACATATTTACCCAAAATGTACTAGTGGTTTCACTCTTTATATACTCTAGAATGAGAAAGTTGTTAGATATTGGTTGGAGTTGTTGTTCAGGTTTTGTCATTGATGTCAACATATGAAATATACTTCAGTTTTGAGTTGGTTATATTAGATAGATTGTGTTTCTAGTTTCTATAGGCAGTTGGACAGAAATGTAAGAATATTGTACGACAATTCAGAGTATGTGATATGAAGATGTATAGACCTTATCTCTAAGGTCGCATGGCTTAATATGATGATTAGAGTGAGTTAAAATTGTTTTGGTGAAGATTGGTTACAAAACATAGATAGGGAATTTGACAAAGTTAGTTGTTGAGTTTTGACCATAAGTTGGTTGTGAGATGGAGTAGTGTTATGTGAGCTTTAGGCATGGAATAAAATATAGGATGGAGTACACTCTAGGGTTTGCATCTTGATTGGGTCATTCTGATGACAACACTAGTGTATGAATTTGAATAATTTCTTTTGGGAGAAACTAGGTGGTGCAATGTGTTCCATAGATTGGCAAGCATTAATTGTGGATCTTGGCGCATAAATTAATATTTTCATTTTTTTTATATTTGTATCATGTATTGTATGTACCTTAGCATTATGTAATGTAATTTTTTGTGCATTATGGAAGTCCTAACAGGTTGACCTAATTGAGACTTGTAACTTGTATAAAGGAGAGTAAATTCTCTAATGTAATGTGAGGAATATGTATGGGAGGTTTGCATGATTGTGCATGTGAGCATTGTATTAAGAGAAGAGTTGAAGAGAGAAGAGGTATGAGTGGAATCTATGATCATTTTTTGTGTACTTCAATAGAATTGTAAAGGCAAGTAAGTTGCTCTCAGTCAATTTAGACATTTGAAAAGTATGTTCACTTCATTTTATTTGGATAGTGATTCTTGAAGGTGGGTTTAACCTTCTCTTTGGTGTAGTGTTCTTGGGTGTTGTGCCTTTGTGTTCTCATCAACTCCTAATAGGGTTGAAGAAACTTTTAACGGGGGTTTTATCCTTTAACAGGGACTATTTTAATGGATGTATTATATCATCTCCTAACAAGGCTAGGTCTCCTAATAGGAACATTTTTATACTAGTGCACTATCTAGTGGGTTCCATCCCCATCAGGGTTTTTTCCTTTATAGGGTTTTCCTCAAGAATAAAAATCTATGTTTTATGGTATTGTTGTCTAACTTGTTCATCTTGTTTAGCACTTTTATATTCTCAATTAATGATCTAGTTCAGAAATTTAAAGTTTACAATTATTATACACAACTAATTCACCCCCCTCTCAATTGTGTGGTATGGCTTGCTATTACTAAAAATTGGTATCAAATTTATTGTTCCTCTTGGAGAAATATTAACTAGTTGAGGAGATCCATAATGGAAATCTATAGGAAGGATAGTCCTAAATTTGATGGAGAAAATTATGACAGCTAGAAAAACAAGATGAGAAATCACTTGATCTGCTTGGGAATTGAATACAGGTTGATTACAAAGAACAAAGAATATGTCAAGACTAAGGATGAATTGTAAAATAGTATAGATCATGAAAGTAAGAAATTCACTTGCAATATGATTTCTAGAGAAGCCCTAATCAATGCACTTTCTGAGGCAGAATTTACAGAGGTCAAGGAGCTTGAGCTGGCATGTGAGATTTGGATAAATTTGGAAGCTCTATATGAAGGAGAAAAATATACCAAACATGCCAAGTTGCAATGTTGGAAACAAAATTTGGAGAACATGAGAGTGCAAGAAGATGATTCTATTAGATCATATGTTCAGAGAGTGATAGAGACTTTTACTAGTATAAAAAATACAAGAGACTCTATTATAGAAGATTAAATCATTGTGAAGATTATGAGATATTTGATACCTGCATATGACACCAAGGTCATGAAAATTAAATAGATTATACCACTCACAAAGGGATTTATAAGGGAGACTTTGATTGGTAAGTTATCTGCATTTGAAACCTCTAAATTACAAGATGATTTACCTAAAGTTGAATATGATTTTAAGGCTACTGTTCATAAGGATAAGAAGATGCTAACAAATAATGTGAGCACTAGTAGAAGTGACAAGTATGTAGATCTTGGATAATATGCTAAGGAATGAGAAGAAATAGAGGAAGAAGAAAGGAAATTAGATGAGCTTGTAGTCCTGGTCGCAAAGAGGGAAAAAATAGGTAAGGGAAAGTATGAAGGGAAATTACCCTTGAAGTTTTTTTCATGCAATAAGATAGGTCATTTTTCCTCTGGATGTACTACTAGAGTTCCAAAGTATAAACCTAAGCCATACAAGTCTAAATATCCTAAGGGATTTTATATTTCTAGTGAGGGTACTTCTGATGATGAATGATGAATATGAGATTGGGTCTGTTGCTATTAAAGATGAAGATCAACTATTCATGAAGAAAAATATTTGGTTTCACATGTAGAAAATAAATTTGAATGGATTAGAGATAGTGGATTGTCTCATCACATGACTGGTGATAAAGATAAATTTATGCAGCTTAACAAGTATGATGGAGGTGTAGTCAGATTTGGAGATAATACTCCCCGCTTGATCATAGGAAGATGATCTATAACTCTTGATGGTAAAACTAATATTAATGATGTTTTTTTTGTTTATGGACTAAAGCATAATCTATTGGGTGTTGGATGGATTATGGATAAAGGTTATCATCTGCAATTCAAGAATGGAAAATCTACTATCAGATATCAGTTAGGCAATCTGATTGCATCAGGTACTAAGACTAAAGGTAATGTGTTTCAATTGAATTCAACTGAAGCAAGTTATTTTGTTTCAAAGATAGATGAAAGTCAGTTATGGAACAACAGGTTTTTTCATATAAATTTTGATAACATTGGGAAGGTCAGTAACACTAGTGTAGTCAGAGATTTACCAAAGATTGTGAAGCCTACTAACATGTTGTGCAAAGAATGTGTTATGGAAAAACAAACCAGGACTAGCTTTTAGAGAAAGACTTATTCAAAAAAAGGGAGATTAGATTTGGTACATACAGATCTCTATGGTCCTACAAGAACAAGGTCATATTATGGTGAAAGGTACTTTATGATTTTTGTTGATGATTATTCAAGAATGATGTGGGTTTCTTTTCTTAAAGAAAAGTCTGAAGATTTTGGTAAGTTCAAGATTTACAAGGAAAAAGTTGAGAATGAATCAGGATTGAAGATTAAATGCTTAAGGTATGATAGAGGTGGTGATTTCACATTAGATAAGTTCAATGCATATTTTGAGGAACATGGGATATACAGACAAAATTCTACACCTAGGACACTATAGAAGAATGGCATAGCAAAAAGGAGAAATACAACCATTCTCGATGTTGTTAGGACTATGATACTTGAATTAAAGGTATCGCAGATGCATTGAAGGGAAGCAGTTAACACTGTAGTATATACATTGAATAGATTTCAGATTGGACATGATACTTCTCATAAAAAATTTAAGGTTTATCAGATGGATGTCAAATATACATTCTTGAATGATGAACTTGAAGAGGAAGTCTACATAGAGAAACTTGATTGAGTCACATTTATTGATCAAGAAGATATGGTATGCAAACTGAAGAAAGCATTATATGGCTAAAAGAAAGCACCAAGGGCATGGTATGATAGATTGGATAGGTATTTATTTCATCTTGGTTTTAGAAAACGTAATGTTGATAGTAAAATATATTTAAGGATTAATTTTGATGGTATCTTAATTATTAAAGTATTTTTTGATGATATCATATTTGGTGGGAATGATTTTATGAGTAATAAATTTGCTAAAGAGATGAAAGGTGAATTTGAGACGTCTATGATAGGGGAAATGAAATTTTTTCTTGGTTTTCAAATCACTCGAAATAAGGATGGAATTTTCATATCTCAAACTAAGTATCTTAAGGAATTATTTAAAAAGTTTAGAATGGAGGATTATAAGCCAAAAGGAAAACCTATGGTTACAAGTTACAAACTAACTACTATTGATGATTCACCAAATATTTTTCAAATAAAGAATAGGTCAATGATTGGAGGATTATAGTACTTGACTCATACAAGGCCAGATATATCCAGCACAGTTGGAATTGTTGCTAGATTCCAAGTTGAACCTAAGGAAACTCATTTTACTACTATGAAAAAAATACTCAAATATTTGAAGGGAACCTTGGACTATGATTTGTGGTATGACATATCTGATGACTTTACTTTACATGCATTCAGTAGTGTAGACTAGGCAGGTAGTGTGGATGACAGAAAAAGAACAAGTAGAGGAGCTTTCTTCCTTGGAAAGAGATTAGTTTCTTGGTTGATCAAGAAGTGGGATTGTATAGCACAATCTACTATTGAATTAGAATATGTTATTGTTGTTATTAATTGTACTTAGATTGTTTGGATGAAACACATGTTGAATGATATTAGAGTAAGCATTGAAGAGCCTATTGCTATTTATTTTGATAATACAAGTACATTGAATATGTCAAAGAATCCAATATTGCACTATAAGACAAAGCACATATCAATTAAATATCACTTTTTGAGATAAAAATATGTAGAGAAGGAAGTCAGATTGGAATACATTGGCAAAAAGGAACCTGATTGCAGACATTTTTACAAAACCATTGCCAAAAGAGGTCTTTGAGTATCTCAGAGGTATTATTGGGGTGAAAGCCCCGCTTTGTGACAATTAAATGATGTAGGAATACATCACTCTAGTGATTATCGAAGCTTTATTATTCTTTTGGACTTGATATTTGGTCCTACTCCCAAGGGGGATTAGTTGCAGAGGTTCAATTGATGAAGTGTTTGTGAATAGAGCACATGGTATGTTGTAGGCATGAAGATTTGAAAAAGCTACATCATAGGGGGAGATATTTTTTTATCTGAGTTGGCACCATTGGTGCCCTTTTCCATTAATTTTAAAGGGGGGGAGAGTTATGTGAAAAACCTCCTACTTCATTAGGAGGAACATTGTTGAAGATATTGAGAAGGTTGTATTGAGTTGAATGCTTTTGGGTTGATGGTTTTTCACTCATATGTTGTCATCAATGCCAAAGGGGGACATTGTTAGATACTAGTTGGATTTGTTGTTGTTTCTTTTTTTGTTTTTGTTCAAGTTTTTTCATTGATTTCAACATATGAAATATACTATAGTTTTGAGTTGGTTATATTAGACAAATTGTGTTTCTAGTTGCTACAGGCAGTTGGACATAAATGTAAGAACATTGTATGGGAGTTCAGAGTATTTGAGCTTTATTTTATCATTTTAAAGATGTATAACCTTATTTATAAGGTTTCATGGCTTAATATGATGATTTTAGTGAGTTAAAATTATTTTGGTGAAGACAGGTTATAGGACAAAGATAGGGAATTTGACAAAGTTAGTTGCTAAGTTTTGAACATAAGTTAGTTGAGAGTTGGAATCGTGTTATATGAGATTTAGGAATGGAAGACAATACAACATGGAGTACACTCTAGTATTTGTGGCTTGATTGGTTCATGCTAATGCCAACACTAGCATATGAACTTGGATAATTACTTTAGGGAGCCAACTAGGTGGTGCAATGTGTTCCATGGATTGGCGAGTGTTAATTGTGGATCTTGGCACATAAAGTAATATTTAATTATTTTATATTTGTATTAGGTTATTGGAAAGTGGTCAACACTTGATTTCATGTATGTTTTCATTTATGGTAACACTTATCCTCATGATTACCACAAGATACAAGGACACAGTTTTGATATGCAGTGAAGTGAAAAATGCCTAAGTCCGCAGTTAGTCATAGGAAGATAGGTACAATATTTTGGATTGTGAAGATGCTATAAGATGATGTATTGATGTATGGAAGATCTCTATGTGTGATCTCACATGTTTTGGATGCGTGGTTTTAGAGATGCAGCTCTCTAAGTACAGTTACAGGTAGAGAGCATGGCATTAGGGCTTGTGAAGTTGCATAGGTATCAATCGTCCTATGTTATTTTATTTTATGTAATGGTCATGTATGCATGGCTGAATAATGCCATTGTAATGTATGTAAGGTCACATGTTGTAATATTATTTTTCCAACCTTGAATTATGTTTTGTAAATGCCTATTAAAGGATGACCTAGTTACTATACTCTTAATCGGGTATAAGTATATGATGTAATATGTGATTGCAAAGTATGGATGAATATGGATATTTCATGGATATGAGTTTGAGTAGAGTAGAATAGTCTTCAAGGTGATTGAGAATAGGTTTCATGGATTTTTAGTAAGAGTTCTCATATATATATGTAATCTCTTTGTATATCAGGACAAGAAGTCCACTATTTTGTAACTGCCTTGAGAACACATTTTATATACCCCTAACGGGGTTTATCATTCCTTTAACCTAGACCTTCTCTATGTAATAATCAGCTCCTAACAGGGCTAAGACTCCTAATAGTGTCACTATACTTTAGTGTAGATATTTGTGGGTACCATCCCCACCAAGGTTTTTCCCTTAACAGGGTTTTCTCGAGAACAAAATAATGGTATCATGAGTTATCTTGTGTATGTTTACTTTGAATGAATATTTTCTTTAAGTTTTATATTTGTTAATGATTGAAGAAATCATATAATTTTTGTAATACTGATTCACCCCCCCCCCCCCCCCTCCCCCCCGTCTATAAAATTATAAATCCTAACAATGGGTATCAAAGCCTTGGGCCCTTAAAAGAAAAGCTTAACAGATTAAGGGAGATCTAGATGGATTATATCACTTTAAAGAAGAATTATGACATTGCATTGGATGATCTTTGATGAGGAAATTATGGAAAATGAAGATCTAAAGTACAAATTGAAAAAGGTAGATGATTTTATCAGGAAACTCAAGGAGCGGTTAAGACATGCAAGAAACCAAAATGAAGAACTCAATGATGAATATGAAATTTCAAAATTAGAACTGATGATAGAGCTTGATGAAGAAAAAGATGAGAAAAAGAAAATAAAGGATGATTTGCATTTAGCAGAAATAAAGGAAACTAGATTGAAACTACAACTAGAAGAAATGATTGTGAAGTATCAGAAGGTTGAAAAATACAATATCTTGGTAATAGTAGAGCTTGATGAAACCAAGGAACGCATCAGAAAACTTCATAAGAATATTTTGAAGATTGATGAGAAGATGGAAATGTAGAAACTAGTTGGAGATCTTATTGGAGTTGGATTTATTGAAGACATATTTCCTAAGAAAGGTCATGTGGCCATCAATGTTGATTCACCAAAGAAAGATCAAGCTAAAGAATCCAAGAAAGAGTAGAGAAAACCCTTAGAAGGAAAATCACAAGAGTGCAATCAAGAAGGTCACTTGAAGGAAAATTGCAAAGGTACAAGAAGTAATAAACCTTTTTCTAGTTATTTCTTTAATTAATTCAATTATGGTCATAAAGTAAAGGAATGTAGAAGGCCTGATATGATATCTAGAAGACCTAGTTATTCCAATTTGAAGAAGAATGTTGAGAAAGAAAGTGAAACTAGTAAGCTATATGAAACTGTGAAATAAAGTGATGAGAAGGACATCCAACCTTATACAAGAAAACATGAGGATAGTAAGAAAGATGAAAATAAACCTAATGATAGACCTAAGAAGGTTATGTGTTACAAGTGCAGTAACTTTGGACACATCACCAAATATTGCAAGTTGCAAATTGATTACAGTCAACTCAGACCCAAGAAGAAGGTTACACACTTTAAGTGCAACAATGATGGACATATTAAAAAGTATTGCATGTTTAAGGGACCAATGAAAAGTACACCTAGACCATTGCCAAGGAAAAAGGAACTTAGTGAAGATGAAAGGACACTTGTAGAGATGAAGGAAGAGTACAAAGAAAAGTGGGTTAAGAGAAGCGAAGAAAAGGATAAAAGTGAAGAGACAAACAAAGGAGCTGGGAGAAGTCAAGAAGGCCTAATAAACTCTAGTACATCTTCGCATGGGTTGAAGACATCTTCATCAGCATGAAGGGCCTTGCAGGCCTTAGGGCGAGCATTGCTAAAATGACACCATACTCCTATTTTGCCCCTAAATTAGTGTTTGGAGCTATGTGAGCTTGGATATAGATGTATTTGGACATAATATGACTTCATTAATAATCACTACATGGATCTACATTTTAGGATCTGGGGTCTTGAAAGATTTGCAGATCTTGTGGACTAAAATAGCTTTATGGAGTTGCATAGATTTATGTGCACTGCATAGTATAACTTGTGACACTTAGATGATTTTTTCACCATTTTAATCAGAGAGAAGTTGTGAGAAAATTCTTTGAGCCAAAGGAGTGAAGGGATTAAAGTGCCTTTGGAAATTCAGAAGATGAACCCTAGTTCTACAACATTATGGTGAAGGTATTTGTGAAACCATAGTTTAATCTCACACAATTTAATTTCTAGAAGTGTGTTAAGCATGGAAGCTCCCAAGGTATTTGATATTAAGGATATAACAAGGTATGAGTTCAAAAGGAACCCTCATAAGTCAAATGAGGATGATCCTGAAGGCACATTCTCACATATGTCACCTGGTGTACTTCATGTAGAAGATATTAGGGCATACATACATTGTAGGTATAAGGAGATAGGTTCAAGAGAAATTCATAAGGAGTTGGTAGAAATGTATGATGAGGATGAATAGTTGAATCCTGGATATGCATTTTAGGATGACCTAGGGATCATAAAGTTTGCAAAATTTCATGAATCTGATAAAACTAAATGGATGAAGATTGTACTGAGATGCTTCCATGACCAATTATTTTGTCATGGAGGTAATCCTATTAATATCATTAGTGTGATGATTCATGATATCACTGGATTTCCTAATGAGGGAAAGTTACTTGTCATTGCGAAGAACACCAAGAAGAAGGTGATTACCCTAATAGGTTGTACTGCAAACAAAAGAGATATGAATTTCAGAGAGATTCAACAAAGTGACATGAGATTCATCACCATGATTCTAGGATACAAGGTATAGTATAGAAGAAAAACTAACTCTATATTTATTGGATTCATTAATATGGCATACCAGATGGTCAAGAAGAATGAGAAGTATAATCTGTGTGAGATCCTAAGGCAACAACTTGTGGATAACTTCAGCACAGTGAAGAAAACTAGGACTACAACATCTTTTAGGTTTGGTTCTCTGATCTTGTATATCTATTTAAATATTACACACAAGTTTCCTAGATTGTTCCTATGGAGAGATGGAGTGCCAATAATGCATTTGGTCAGTAGCATATACAAAATCCATGATGAAAATTACAAATCTAGCAGGAGAGTTCAAAAATTTTCAAAGAGACATGCATGAAAGAGAGAGGATTCTAAGAGACCTTGTAAAGAAGTACAAGGACACAATTTGTTTTATGGTGGAAATGGATTACACATGTTTTGAGGTTGTAGAGGAAAGAACCTCATGGAGTACCCCTATGGGTTATGAGGCTGATGAGAGCTTGTTAAAACTACATGTTGAACATGTGTTGAGCACACCAAAGGACTCCAAGGCTAAAAGATGGGGTACATACAGTGAAAACTCAGTGGCACTTGAAGGGGAGTTATCCAAAGGGAAATGAGTCAAGAAGGTGGATAAGATGGTAAATAAACTTATTGTAGAGAAAGAAATTACTAAGGATTAGATGGTAGAACTAAGGAAAATCGTAGACAAGAAGGAAAAAACCAGCTTACATGAGCCTACTATTGAGGCAACAAAAGAAGAAACCACCACTACAACTATCCCAGTGGTCGCAGTGGAGGAATCATCTCCTACCCCACCTAGAAGGACATCACAAATATAGGATGCAAAGAAGGTGTCACACACACTTATGGCACACAAGCTTATGGAAAAAGCTATTAAGTATCCACAGATGAGGAAAGACACTAAAATAGCTCCTAAGACATCATTGTAGAAGAAGAAGAAGGTGGATAGTGGTGCGGAGAAAACCGCAGAGGTAGAAGTGAAGAAGAATGAAGAAACTAAGCAAAAAGAAGGGTAGGACCTTAGAAATCTATGGAAGCCAAACCTTCCAACATTGGAGAAAAGGATAAT
Source organism: Chamaecyparis obtusa (assembly GCA_027943335.1). NCBI lineage: Eukaryota > Viridiplantae > Streptophyta > Pinopsida > Cupressales > Cupressaceae > Chamaecyparis > Chamaecyparis obtusa. The sequence continues at coordinate 1,947,695 of BSBK01001771.1, forward strand.
AAAAGATGGTAAACTCAATTCTTTGGACATATACTATGTAAGATACAATGATGAAGATCAAGCTAGCATAGTGGAAATGGTCATAAAGTATATGTTAAATTTCAAGAAGAATGTAATTGATTTAAAGGGTAGTATCCTTGATGAACTTTTTGAGAAAATAGAAGCAAGAAAAAGAAGAGCCCAGGAGGAAGATAACAAAATAAGGCTAGAAGCCATAGCTAAAGAAAGCCCTTTAATGACACTTGAAGAAAATAGCAAGTTGATGGAAGAGCTCAAACCTCATTTGAGAAAAAAGTTAAGGACGGTTAGAATAATGGTAGGCCTATATGAGGAGGTCATTACAGAAACACACAAGGCTATAGAAAATGTCATTTTGAACAAAAAACCTAACTTTATAAAGTTGCAAACCCCTAGAACTAAGCCCAAAGAAATCACTGTTGAAAAATATACAAAAGGAAAGGAGAAGGTAGAATAATTTCTCAAAGTGCAGATTGAATAGGCCACCCAAGATCAATCAATGTTTTATCTCTTTATTGACAATGTTGGGATCAAGATTGACCCTACATTAGATTCAAGAGATCCATTTGAAACTCTAATCAAGGTCGCAGACCTTGCATGAAACATTGATGCAGATAGGCCTAAGGAAGAGGCTAAGGAAATGGAGGCATCCAAAGAAGGGTTGAAGAGGGAAGATCAACTAAGTACAGATGTTGCAAAGGATAAGAAGGTTACTGAGGAACATCACAAGGATGAAAAAATTATAGTCAACCCTTCATTGTTGGCAAGTGGGACTAAGTCCCTGACAGATATTGAGAATATGGAAGCTGATGATCTCATGAAATTATCATTTTTTGCCTATGAGAAAGCCAAAGAGAGATATGCAAAGAAGGAAGAAAAGAAAAAAAAAATTGGAGAAGGATATAACAATTTTGGGTAATTATTTGTCATCATAGCCAAGTAGTAGCAGTGGAGATCCTGCGGATCATTTGGATCAGATCTTAGATAGTGTTAACAAGAGTTTCAAGACTCTTGAAGATGCAACACAAATAAAAGTGGTCAAAGAATGTGAAGACAAGAGAATAGAAAAGATGCTAGAAGGAATAAGTAATGATTTGAAGACTCTTCATAAAATAGATAAGGAAATAAAGGAGTGTATTGCGGAAGGGAAGGATATGTATAACATTTGTGTAAATTCCTTCAAACATGTACAAAATATTATTGATCTGATAAGGAAAGAAGAAGATTCATTGAGAAAGATGTCAGAGGAGAATGCAGATAAGATTATTACTGATGTAAACAAGAAGATCAGTAATAGTTTTGACAAAATCAGTGTACTTGAGCTGGAGAAGTGCAGAATGCTTAGTAGGTTTAGTGAGCTTAGGAACCTTCTTGTTCCTAAGATTACTATTTTGGAGACCACATCAGCAGACTTAGACCTTGGTCTTAAGTCTTACCTGGGATTCACTCCTAATGACTTGCAAAGTGCATATATAATTATGCATACAATAGATGGCATGATCAATGTTACAGAGACAGTAAAGAAGAATTGGGAATCTAAATTCCAAGTACTAAGGGTGAACTTTAGTGACATACTTAAGATAGTAAGTACATAGTTTTGATATCCAAAATTTTGACTATATACACAATTTTATTTTTGGCACCTTTGTCATTGATGTCAAAGAGGGAGTGTAGGGAGTGAAAAATATGCAAATATGGGGAGTCATAAGTATATTTAAAAGGGGGAGTTATGTACTTAAACAATTTTGCATTTTTGTTTGGGTTGATGTTCTACACTTAGTCATTTTTCACTAAGTGTTGCCATCAATGCCAAAGGGGGAGATTGTTGGCAAGTGGTCAACATTGGATTGCATTTATATTTTTATTTATGGAAACACTTATCCCCATGATCACCGTAAGACACAAGGACACAGTTTTGATAGTCAGTGAAGTGAAAAATGCCTAAGTCCACAGTCAGTCATAGTTAGACAAGTACAATATTATGGATTGTGAAGATGCTACATGATGAATTATAGCATGTGAAGTTACATGATGATGTATTGATGTATGGAAGAGCTCTATGTGTGAGCGCACATGTTTTGGATGTGTGGTTTCAGAGATGTGGCTCTCTGAGTGTAGTTACAAACAAAGAACAGAGCATCAGGGCTTGTGAAGTTGCATAGGTATTTCCTGACCTATGTTATGTTATTTTATGTATTGATCATATATGTATGGTTGACATAATGTCATTGTAATGTATGTAAGGTTGCGTATTGTAATATTATTTGGCCGACCTTGAATTATGTTTTGTAAATGCCTATTAAAGGTCGACCTAGTTACTATACTCTTAATCGGGTATAAGTATATGATGTAATAGGTGATTGCGAAGTATGGATGAATATGGATATTTCATGGATGTGATTTTGAGTAGAGAAGAATAGTCTACAAGGTGATCGAGAATAGGTTGCATTGATTTGCAGTAAGAGTTCTCAGATATATATGTAATCTCTTTGTATATCAAGTCAAGAAGTCCACTATTTTGTAAGTGCCTTAAGAACACATTTTGTATACCCCTAACATGGTTTATCAGTCCTTTAACCAGGACCTTATCTATGTAATAATAAACTCCTAACATGGCTAAGACTCCTAACAGGGTCACTATACTTTAGTGCAAATATTTGTGGGTACCATCCCCACCAAGGTTTTTTCCTTAAGATGGTTTCCTCGAGAACAAAATAATGTTGTCATGAGTTATCTCGTGTATGTTTACTTTGCATGGATATTTTCTTTAAGTTTTATATTTTTTAAGTGGTTGAATAAATCTTGTAAGTGTTGTAATATTGATTCACCCCCCTTCTCAATATTACCAAATCATAACACAAGTATCATGTGTTCCTTAGCATTGTGTAATGTAATTGTTTATGCATTAGGGAAGTCCTAACAAGCTGACCTACTTGAGACTTGTAACTTGTATAAAGGAGAGTGAACTCTCTAATGTAATGTGAGGAATATGTATGAGAGGTATGTGTGATTGTGCATGCGAGAATTGTAATAAGAGAAGAGGTATGAGTGGAATCTATGATCATTCCTTGTGCACTTCAATGGAACTATAAAGGAAAGTAAGTTGTTATCAGTCACTTTAGTCATTTGAACAATAAGTTCACTTCATTGTATTTGGACAATGAGTCTTGAAGGTGGGTTTAACCTTCTCCTTGGAGAAGTGTTCTCGGGCAATGTACCTTTTTGTTCTCATCAACTCCTAACAGGGTTGAAGGACCTTTTAATAGGGGTTCTATCCTATAATAGGGATTGTTGTACTAGATGTATTGTATCAGCTCCTAACAGGGCTAGGTCTCCTAACAAGGACATTTTTATACTAGTGCACTATCTAGTGGGTTTCATCCCTACCGGGGTTTTTCCCTTAACATGGTTTTCATTGAGAACAAAAATCTATGTGTTATGGTGTTGTTGTCTATCTTGTTCATCTTGTTGAGCACAATTATATTATGAATTAATGATTTGGTTCATAAGTTTAAAGTTTACAATTATTATACACAACTGATTCACATCCCCACCACCCCCCCCCTCAGTTGTGTGGTGTGGCTTGCTATTACTAACAAAAGTATGTGTAAATTCTTGATGCAAAAATGAATGCTTATGTATACCTTTAAATACTATCATATAACATCAAAATGCTCACAACATGTCTTTAGTCAACTTTTGATACTAATCTGAATATGTTGTAAATATTTTATCTTCAATGTATTGTATTACGATGCTCCCAATTTTAATCAGTTAAAAAAATAGTTGTAGAAAAGAAAATAAAGGGGACTAATTGGCCAAATTCAATTCCTCAATTTGGATAGGCGAGGGTCAAGTTTGTAACCGCAAAAGTGATGCTAGTTGAATAAATAGTCAAATCTAAGTGTACAGCAACTATTATCTAATTAGATATATAGACATTTGTGATAAACATAAAAACAATATAAATGTTTATGTATGCAAATATTTAAAAATATGCATACAAGATATGAATAAAAATTAGAGACGCCACAGAATTTGCTGAAGATCGCCTCTTTCTGACCGATTTTTCCCATTGAATTCCTATTTTTCGAGCTCTACATTTTCAGGGTTTCATATCGATGCTTGTTTTGAACAATTTAACCCTTGTTTGATCATTGTAGCAAAGAAAGAAGATAAGGAATAGATGAAAGTGAAAAAATCCCGCTCTCACAGCCACCATAGCCAGAGAAATAGAAGATGAATTTTATCTTGACAGACAATATATTACTTAAATTCATCCAGAGCCAGAGAAGAATTGGATCGTTAAAAAATCAATCATGTGAAAATGAGAAAGGCACGCATTCAATGAAGGATAGCTTTGCATAACCAACAAATCAACCTAGGGCTTATCCACCATAGCCACTCATCGGCTAAACCATTGAGCTCTGGTTCTGCTCTATGCAAATCATATGCAAATGCTGATTCATCTAAAGCCTCACCACTGAGAAATGGCACTGATAAGGTCTTTACCGGTTATTATTTTAACTGTTGGCTATATGGCCACAAAAAGGTAGAATGCAAAAAGCCAGAGGAGTGATAGCATCCAACCTACGATCATTTGAAAGAGTTTATTGCTAAACAAAAAGAGAGGAGCCTACGGGAATCTATGCAAAATGATAAATCTAGGGTTTCAAAACCTATTGCAGAATCCATGGTTAACAATGGAATCCCGTCATTGAGCAAGGAATCAAGGCCTATTATCCTCTCAATCCAATCTTTGGATAGACAATTGAGCTTCTATGCTAAGACCAAGTATGCCAGAAAGGATCTAAGCTACAGGACCACCAAAGCAAATAAACCTGAGTATAATCCATTCTATAGACCCGATGAACCCCAATCTACTATGGGGGAAGGCAGGATTTCATCTGATCAAGCACCTCCTGTGAGCATACCGAAACACATCTCTGCATGGCAAATGGTAAAAAGTAAGAAAAAGGTAAGGATACACTCTCCATCTTCCAGTTATCATAGCATCTATATGCAAAATTCCTTTGATTTCCTTAGGGAGGTTGATAAATGTAATGGGTCATACACACCCCTGCACAAAAGGGTTGGGGATTTGGTGGATAAGGGCTATAGGGCTCAACATCACAATAAGGATGTCTCCCATCCTACAGCCAAAAAACCCTACCTTCCTCACCGCAGAAGTTTGGAAAGCCACTCATCACTCAAAGTTAATAATAATTTGAATAATCATGTTTTTAATGCTGACAAAAATCATAATGATTATAAGAAAGCAGCATACACACCTCCTCATAGGTGGTATAGTCATCAGAAGACAGGTAAGATAAATTTTGGTTTGCACTATGATACAATCATTGTAGATAATGATGATATTCTGCAGTATTAGAAACACCTTGCAGAAATAGGTTTGATATGCTTATGGAATGGTACGGGCATCTTTGTTAATGATTTAATAGAAGGTCTAACTGATCAACTTCCTAAAGAGGTAAGTATATCACTTCTCATGGAAAATTTCATTTATATAGAATGCAATAATAAGGATCTAAAAAATAGCATTATGGAAAAGAATGATATTAAATTTAAGAATAGTGCTTTCTCTCTGTTTAACTGGGTACCTTTGTTTAATCCAATGCATTTAAAGGATTTCAAAGTTGAAAAAACTATTTCACTTAAAAATTTTCCTTTGGAATTAACTAGGAAGGAGGTTATCTATAATATAGGCAATAAAATTGGTATATTCATTAGGATTGTTGAATCAACACTTAAGCAGGCTGATAAAACAATCATTTTTTAAATGAATTTTCATCAGAAACACATTTCTCCTATTCACTTACGTTTCAATTATAATTTTGTCATAGTTAATCCAATAATCTTAGAAAATTTTATTGAAAAGAACACAGATCCTCCTAAAACATAGAAAAACACAAATTTGCTAAATCAACTTAAGAGGGATTTGGAGATTCATTTTTGTAATGATAGAGGAGGCTTCTCAATAACTCCCATAAGGGACCAAGAACTAGACAGGCCCTCTCCATCACCCTTGCCTATGAATATTGTTGCATGTCTGAAAAGTACAATAATCACTCATTCCCAGAAAGAAGAGGAAGACACTTCTCCTCTCATGACTATTGAAACTAAAATGATAGAGGCCAATAATGATAATCCTGATACTCATAGCATAACAGGATTTTCTGAAAATGAATCTCATGTCAAAATAGCAAATGGAAGTTATCCTACCTCCCCTCTGTCACCTAGCAGCACTAAAAAATCCCCCCAGAGGGATATCAACTGCATAACAGAGAATCAACCACAAAAAGAACTAATATTAGAACCACTTACTTGTGAACAAGAAGTTAACATAATCACTGAGTACTTAGCTAACTTAGTGATTGATGAATCAATTAACCTTTTCATTGACGAAATTTGTGATAAAGATGAATTGCTATCACAAAAAAAACTATTGATAGAAAAGATTATTGAGCTCCAATAAGGAACTTCCAAAAGAAATAGAGAATATAATAGAGATGTTTGGAGAGGATATTATAGACCAAGAAGACTGTCCTGATCTTTTAGAGGAAGTTCAGAAAGACTTAGATCAAGAGGCAATGGATATTAACCAGGATATTCTCATGGATATCCCTAAAGCTAGCAAAGAGGCTATTGTTGGTTTATCCGGGATAACCAACGAGGATAGGCAGCTTGAAATTGCTATCAATAGGGGTGGTTTAAGCACCCCCAATATTAATAAAATAAAAAAGAAGAGAGGAAGGAAGTCCTCATTTGAATTAAGAAACCTTGCTGGAAAAGCCAGCAATCAGCAAAAAATTGTTGACATTCTGCACATTGGGAAGGGGAAGTGCCTTCCCCAGGACCAATGAAAGTTACTACTTGGAATGTTAGGGGTGTGAACACCCCTAACAAACAAATATTAGTCAAAAGATACCTAAAGAATTTTGAATCAGAAATTATAATGCTTCAGGAAACTAAGTTAAGTAAGGAAGAGAGTATTAAGCTTAGCAACAAACTAGGAATTTGGAGGTCCGAGTTTGAGTTTTCCAAGGGTGCCTCCAGCGGCCTAGCTATCCTATGGGATCCTAGGAAAGTCCTAGTCACTATTTTACATAAACACAACAATTGGATGGTGGCAGAAGTTAGTAGCCTTAAATCTAAACTAAAATTTATGCTGACTAATATTTATGGTCCTATTCTGGATGAGGAAAAAAGGAAGGTCTAGCAAGACATTCAAACTTTTCTCCAATCAAATAGAACAGTTACTCATATACTAGTTGGCAATTTTAACGCTATCTTAGACACAAAAGAAAAATTTGGAGGTTCCCATTTTATCTCACAATCTCAAAAAGACTTCAACCTTTGGGTGACAGATAACCATTTAATTAGTATTAACACTAATAATGGAATTTACACCTAGAATAATAGAAGATCAGGCTTCAGCCACATAGTAGAAAAGCTAGACAGATTCTTGATCAGTGGTAATTCCAATCCCGTGAACCAACTAGTTAATGCGGAAATTCTCCCTAAGGTTGGCTCGAATCACTTCCCAATCAGACTCGCAATTACGGAAAGCTGTAAACCTCACAGAAACCCCTTCAAATTTGAGTTTATGTGGTTTCAAAACCCAAAATTCATTAATCTCTTGGAACAATGGTGGAACCAAATCTTGATTAAAGGATCTAAAATGTATAGTCTAGTGGCTAAATTAAAAATTATTAAAAATAAAGCACTGGAGTGGAATAAGAATAACTTCAATAATATTTTTATTGAAAAGACCAACATCGAACAAGAATTAGAAGATCTAAATAATGAAGTAATAGATAAAGGAATGAATGAATGTAGTTATTTAAAGGAAAAAGAACTTATGGCCAAATATAATGTGATTCTTCTTAAGGAAGAAATCTTCTGGAAATAGAAATCAAGAGAAACTTGGTTAAAGGAGGGGGACTCCAACACGAAGTTTTTTCATAACTCAACTAACTTTAAAAGAAGTGTCAATAGAATTTCAAAAATTAAAAACAATGAAGGTCTCCTCATCGAAGACCCAGAACAAATTTCAACGACATTAGTGCAATTTTATCAAACCCTCCTCAATAATAATGTCGAGATCAACCCAAAAGCTCAAAATGAAATTTTAAAAGCAATCCCCAAATTGATATCAGAAGAAGATAATAAAATGATTAACAAAAAATTAAATTTAGAAGAAGTAAAGACTGCAGTCTTCCAAATGCACCCAGAGAAAGCACCTGGACCAGATGGATTCCAGGCTGGTTTTTTCCAAAATTGCTGGCATTTCGTGGGTAGTGAAGTCTAGCAAGCTATGGAAGCTACTCGAAATTTAGGCTCTTTACTATCTAAAATCAATAACACCTTCTTTACTCTAATACCTAAGAAAAATGAAAGCACGGAACCAGGGGATTTTAGACCCATTTCTTTATGCAACACTATTTATAAAATCTTATCTAAATGCTTGGCAAATAGACTCAAGATACTTCTCCCCATTATCATCTCTAAAGAACAGATAGGTTTTGTAGCCAACCGTTCTATTCTAGATGGTATAATTATAGCCCAAGAATTAGTACATACTGCCCAAACTACCAAGACTCCTATCATGCTTATTAAAATAGATATTCAGAAAGCATACGATAAAGTAGATTGGACTTTTCTCTACAAGTGCCTAGAGGCCTTTGGCTTCTCAAAACAATGGACAAGTCTTATCTTCAACTGCATTTCCACTCCCAAAATTTCAATTCTAATTAATGGCACTCCAGAAGGCTTTTTTAGTATTTCGAGGGGTATCAGACAAGGAGACCCATTGTCTCCCTTCCTATATGTGATTATGGCTGAAGCTTTAGGAAGAACAATTAGTAAGAGACATTTGGAAGGTAGTATTATAGGTTTAAAGGCATTGAATAATTTTCCTAACATTACTCATCAACAATTTGCTAATGACACCATTCTCCCAGGCTCAGCCTCGGTATCCGAAGCCAAGGCCTTTAAAGATACCCTTGACCTTTATATGAAAGTGTCAGGTTAGTAGGTAAACCCAAATAAATCAAAAATCTTTTTTCTCAATACCACTCCGATAATGGAAAAGGAAATTTGTAAAGTGTTCGGTTATAATCTTGGGAAGTTTCCTTGTAAGTATCTAGGAATCGAATTAGACAAAGGCACCCTATCCTCCAAACTCTGGCAACAAGTGCTCGTTAAAATCCAGAACAAAAGGAGCACATGGAAAGGTAGGTGGCTTACAAAGGCTGGCAAAACCACCATGATCAAGTCAGTACTATCGGCCATCCCCACGTATCAGATGTCTATTCTTCCCCTCCCGATTAACGTTAAAAACAACCTAGACAAAGTATTTAGGGATTTCTACTGGCAAGGCTCTTCAGAAGAGAAAAAACCAACCTTAATTAAATGGGAATCCCTTTGCAAACCAATCTCTAAAGGAGGTTTGGGTATTAAAAACCTTCTATGGCAAAACAAAGCCTTGGGTGCTAAGCTAATTTGGAGATTATACAAAGAATTTAACAGTAAATGGGCCTCAATTTTACTAAATAAATATATACCAAACGCAGATCCTATTAACATTTCCAGAGTCTAATCTCACGTTAAAGGATCTAGGATGTGGAACTTCATCAAGGACTCCAGAGGAATCATAAACAAATTTCTCACTTGGGATGTAGGTAATGGGGACAAAGCTTTATTCTGGGATGACTCGTGGGCAAGCCTTCCCACCCTGATTTCTCTAGGTTTTTCCCCTAACTTCATAGAAGAATGTAAAAATAAGATTGGACTGTATCTCTCAAATTATCTAAGCCTGGACATGGATCTTCCTTCAAAACTCATAGATACCAACACATTTTCAATTACAGAAAGCCAGAGACTTTTCACTATTATTAAGGATAGAGAAGTGGTTCTCAAAACCAGACCTGACAAGTTGATATGGGCTGGATCAAACAATGGAGAATATTCAGTCAAAGAAGGCTATAAGACTATACTAGCTGAGCAAAAGATGGATAATTTAGATATGCCCCTAAACCTTTGTTGGAATAAAGCATGTCTCCCCAAAGCTGGGATGTTTCTTTGGGCAGCCATGCAAAGGAAGATCCTCACCGCGGATAGAATTACCAAATTGGGGTTCGAAGGGCCATCCCGATGCGCTCTCTTTGAAAAGCACACTGAGGATGTTGATCACCTTCTCCTTAATTGTGAATTCACATAGCAGTGCTGGAATTGGTTATTGCAATGTCTTGGTTGGAAATCTGCCTTTCATATGGATCTCTTGAGTACACTTAAATCTTGGCCAGCTTTATATAAAGATAATCTCTACAAAGATATATGGACTGTAGCCCCTTCCATTTTAGTTTGGGAAGTCTAGAAAGAATGTAACAGAAGAATCTTTACCGGGAAACAAATAGAATGGAGGTCACTCATTAATAAAATAGAAATATCAATCACAGAGATAATTAATACCTCCCTGAGGGACCAAGTCTGGTATGAGGAATCATTCAAAAGTTGGGACAACAAAATTAGATTGAAATGGCCTAATTTGCAGGTACCACCCCTTTATGGGAAAGGAGGAAATAAAACTAAAATAGTTCGTACGAATTGCAAATGGATTCCTCCAGATGTGGGTTGGTACAAACTGAATTTTGATGGGGCATCAAGGGGAAACCCAGGAACTGCAGGTATCGGTGGAATCATCAGAAACTGGAATGGAGAAATTATAGCTAGTTTCTCCCATCCCATCAATCCTACCACTAATAATATGGCAGAGTGCAAAGCGGCTTTGGCGGGCCTAAATTTGTGTAAGGATCTTAATATAACCAAACTTATTATTGAAGGTGACTCTCAGATTATAATCAACGCTCTACGATCTAAGAAGACTCATAATTGGACTCTAAATGCTAAAATAGAGGAAATAACTTTAATATTAGATAGCATCCCCAATTATGAAATCAAACACACTTATAGAGAAGGCAACACTGAGGTTGATAAACTAGCAAATCTAGGTGCAGAGGGCATGATAACTCTAAATAAATTCACACCTCACCTCCGGGATATACCTAGTTAAATTACTCTCTAAATATTAGACAATAACTTAAGAGGTAAATATATAAGGATATATAAGGTTTATATCCTTCTTGTTATGATGATAGGAGTAAGAGGTAAATAATGTTAGAAGTATAACTATTATTTTGGCTTCTATTGTTAATTTTATTAAGGTATTGATCAATTAAATTGATAATTGGTTTCATATGGATATAAGGTCATATGGTCTAAAGAAAAATTAGTAATGTAACCTTAGAATTATCTTCCATGTATAAAAATTCTTTTTTGAAGGTAATTTGATTAGGCACCTATTCTCTTTTATCATTTTATTCAGAATCATAAACTACCTAAATACCGAAATTAAGTGCAAGTTGATGGAATTATTTTTTATTGCTTGATGAGGGTTAACCACTAGAGGTGGAAGTTTCTTTTGTCTTGCATTTCAGGTACAAAGAATCGTATGGAAGACAGACACTTCTTCCATCCGAAGAACAAAAAGCAAAGAGTGTACATTAATGGTGGTCAATACCAAGCAAGCAACTAAAGCACTCTATTACTAAAGATCCTAGAACGAAATTCTACAAAATTATTGATCTAATTGTTTGCAACATAAAGCTGTATCCTTAAAAACAACATTGTAATAAATGTAACCTTAATCCTAGATATTCTCGAGCAATGGGTATGCCCATTGAAAGTTTGTATTTCTAGTAAATCATCGATTGACTTTGAACAGTGGGAATGCCCACAGGAACTATGTATTTTGACAAATCTCGACAATTGTCGAAGTCATGGGTATGCCCACGTAATTTTTGTATAAGTACAGGACCTATGGTCTGGGGCAAGGCTAGAGGTTTTCTTAACCCCGCTCTTTCCTACCAGTGCCTGCAGCAAGCGGGGTCACATTGTAAATTAATTATTTATATTAATAAAAAACTATTAAGACTTCAGCCTTTTATCGATCAAAAAAAATAAATAAATAAAAATTAAAATATAAACCCAACTTCATATATAATTACAAATTTTATTACTATATACTTTTTCAAACATTCTCCAAAATATACAAAATCTATTACATGTTTCTATTGAATGAATTTAATTATCCTTTCCTATAATTCAATCTAAAAAAAATCTAAAAGTAATAAAACTCCTCGTACAACCTTTATAATAAAACCCACCAAAATATCCCATCTTGGGTTCGATTTTTTAAAAAATAAAAACAAAATAGAAAATACCAAAAAGGTGAAAGGGCGTGGAAAATGAGGCCTCAAAAGAGCGTCAAAAGTTAAGCTTTTACTTTACGATCCGACTGAAAAAGGAAGGTGAAAAGCGTAAAATTATCATTGTGCGAGGGCAGAATCCATTCATAAATAAAGAATGTAATTATTTGTATATGAATTTACTGTTTTATGTTTTCCATATGTATGTCCATAAAGTTAGTTTACCTTGCCATAAATGCCCCCATAAAATCTTCCATGACAAAAAAGAATATCTTTGAAAATTGCAGTCCTAATATTTGTGGTAATTCTTTCTATTGAAGTTTTCATATATGTGGTAATTCTTTTTATTTTTATTGAAATTGTGTAAGGTGTAATTTATTTATTTATTTAATATTAAAAAATGTAAAGTCTTGATATTATAAGAGACGAGATTAGGATCATGTTTTAGATCATTTTGACAAATTGGATACCCTCATCTTTTTAGCTCTACGACAATAGATTTTCACTGTAAGACTTTTGATCTCATATCAAGTAACTAAGCTATTTGGTAGGTTTGATTAAAACCCTCCAAAATAAACAAATAAACAACTAATGTTTTGGATTTTAGATTTTATAGATATTTTTTAGTTGAAAATTGATAGTTTCTAATCTTTTTAATAATGTAAGACTAAGAAAATATTAGAATCAATATTTTTCAGTTTTGTCCTTTCTAATGTTCTATTAAATGACATAATCACAATTATGTCTCTCCTTAAGTTTCTAAATAGATGACACGCCTATCAATATGGTTCAAAATTATGCCCCTTATAAGCTATAAGAACATTTGTTGCATAATTGATAGATACATGAAAAATGAGCAAGAGCTTGCTTGAAACATTTGATATTATATTTATGCTTCTGGATAAGATTGTGTGTGTGTTTTTTTATCATCAACATTTCAGATCATTTGACATTCTTAAGCTCTCTCATCCTGATGATGGATCATTGAGTATGATCTGAAACGTTGATGATAAAAAATACACACACACAATCTTATCCAGAAGCATAAATATAAGATCATGGATTGTGGAAATCTATTATCATTAACATTTGATATTGTTCAAAATGTCACGTTGCATGAGATGATGCAATGTAGGCTTGAGAGCTAGAAAAGTTAATGCAAATATATTTTTGCCCTACAATAATTAGAGTATAAGCTAATGTGACATATTAGAATCCTCCAATAGGTAGAGAAATAACCTTTCGAAGATGAGCACAAGCATTGATAACTTGAATGCAACCAACAAGGGAGGGGAAGACCTTTGTTAGGCACATGATGGCTTCCCCTTTCAATCTTACTAGATTAGAATGCAATGTTGGATTGATAGATTGATATTTTGGAAAAAATATAAGCATTGCAAATAATTCTTTAGCGGATTTGACAAAGAATTTTAAGAGTAAATGTATGAATATCAACAAAGCCAACACCATGATTTTGAGCCTCTATTAAATATATTATTTTCTTTAGAGTCTCTTAAATTTCAAATCTAGGTGCAACCCTTCAAAAAGACCCATGTAGGTCTAAGTTTGTGTTCCTTTTATGATTATTTAATTTCAATGACATTGATTTAGTAGTTTTTAATATAAAATTTTAGATCATTGATAAGTAGGAGATATTTTCCACAACAAATCAAATTGTGATATTGCTATTAGGATTCAACTGTGTAGTTTTTTTCAGTCAAACTCATTGACCCATGTTTCATGTGTAGTGCTTCACGAGAACCCATCTCTCATGGAACTAAATGGAACACTTAGCACTCATTGCATCTAGGTGATGCTCATAAAGGTGAAGCACTGAGACTTCCTTGGAGGTCACCCATCCCAGGGATTTTTATTTATATGATTTACTTGATTTATAAGGCTTCAAAATGGAGAAAACATTATTTTTCTTTACAGGGATTGATTTTTATATTATTCTTAATGGTATAAAATCAAACACATTTTTCATGCTCCTTTCAATGATAAAAAAAGCAACATAGTAGAGCCCTCTACAGAGAAAATAAGAAAACTTTCAAAAAAGTGGGCAAGCAATGGTAATATGAAAATATCTAGTTTCCAAGGATCTGTCTTTTCATGACATGAAAAACATTTTCTTGTATTAGGGACAATGGCGACATAAAAGTAGAGGACACATTGTTTATGACATCAACTACCATTAAAATGGTAGTCATGTAGGCCCATTATTAAGGTTTTATATCTTTCACAAATTTCTTGAACTCAATTATTTTGGTGGCTTTTTGGTGTTTAATAGAACATGAAAAATTGCCCTTTCTTTCAATAAAGATTGGTATTTCATTTTTTTTGTATTTTTTTATTTTAAATTATGCAAAGGAAAAAAGCAATTGGAGATTATTTTCTTACATATATCAAATTTTAGAAAATATAATATTTAAAAATATTTAGTCTTTCCCTTTTTAATAATTTGTCAAATAATATAATCAAAATGACATCTCCCCTCTATAACCCAAATAATTGACACATATGTCTATGGAACTCCAAATTCTACTTCTATAAATAAATAAGTGTAAATTATTGCGCTAATAAATGACACGTCTATTTGTGGGAAGATTTAATATAAAGTAATGGATTTGTAGAAAAGAAACAACTTGGGTTTGGCTTATAACTCTAATTCCTTCTATAACTTTTCTTTGTCTTCAAAGATATGGCCAAATACTGTCTTATTTCATATTTTTAATTTCTCTATAAGCTTTTATATTTTTTTGTGGAAAACATACATATGTGTACCTAATTCATGATTAGGTTCTTCCTACCAAGTTTTCAAATTCTATAGAAAATCAAGATGGAACTTCCACATTCATTCAAATCTTTGAGATTGTGGTCTTTTAAATTCTTCCTAGATATATAGTCTAAATGGGTAGTGATCTAATATAGGCGTTGGATGGATTGAAGAGTTTGGGAGAGTTGGATTATTGATCCATCTTTCTTTAATAGGAGGAAACCATTTCTTTTGTATGTGAAACCATTTCTTTTGTTGTTCCAAGTGAAATTTCTATTTGTAGGAGGATAGTCTATGAATCCATTATCTACTATGAAATTCTAAAAAATCTCTTTGTGTTTTTGTGATTCATCTAATCCCTCCAAATTCTTCATCTAGGTTTAAAATCACATTGATTTCTACCCTCAACAATGAAATTTTCTTGCACATATGTGAATAAGAGGCTTAGATCCATCCATAGCTTGACTTTACCTTATGTCTTGACCGAGAATTAAATGTTAAAAATGAAGAAAGTTAAAGATGTTCACAAACTTTTAACCTTCGCCATTTACTATTTGTGTGTTGACTGTATTATTTCTACTTTCACATGGCTTGGTTTTCACATAATACCAATTCCCCCTGATACCCTAATGGCTTCCATAAATTTTCCTCTCCAATGTTTACAATATTTGATAAATTGCTCTGTTTCTTTTATTGTTAGTTTAGTTTTTTATATTAATAAGAAGAAAAATAAGGGTGTTGGGCCTCTCAAAACCATAGCCCGAGGGCGTAAAAACTAATAGCACATTAGTAGTTGAATCACATCAACAACCTAGAGAAAATCACTGGTAACAACCACAGACAGAATGGTCTATCAACCTATATACATCCATCTACTTATCATATTGCAAATAAAAATAGTAATCAAATAAGTCCTACTACAAATACAACTAACACAACTTAAGATATTATCAAATAAAGTATTCTTATTGGATATAGAGCTTAAGAGTAAATGCCAAATTAAACATGGATTTTTCTGGAAACCCCATAGGGGTAAAAACTAGCAAAAAACCCAACCCTGCTAGGGGTTAAACATTGTGGGGGGGTTTGATGTCGTAGCCTGACTAGTACAACACATGGTTCCAATCATTCGTAAGGAACTTGAATATATCCTTATAGTTATAATCCTCGTCACCATCCACACCAATAATCTTCCACTACAACAGACACAAAGAGGTAGCCAAATTGTGCATGATCTAAAGAATGAACCTTAAAAAACTCCCCATTTCTTTCTATCTCAATAAATTAGGGTTTTAACATTCCCACCTATCTCTCTAGATTGGCTAACTCCTTAGTACTATTCAAACAACCTTTGCAAGCCAAATTGGTAGGGTTGATATTTTTTGCCCTAGGCATCATGTCCCCCATGAGATCTATGGGAACCTCTTTTGTGTTGTCTAAGATATGGGTGGAATTGTTGGTGGTAGACATATTAGAGCTACTAGGAGTATCAGCTTCAACATCAACACCTTCCAAATTATTTCCTTTCTCATCTCTATCCTTAGTCTTCATGTGTCCCTAGTCAATGCTTTCCTCCTTTGAGTCATAATCAACCAACAAGTTCTTTCCTTTTTCTTTTAGTCCTAGTAGCCAATCTATTAGACTTGCGAGGGTTACTATGTTCCTCCTCTATGTCATCCTCCTCCTTGTTGGCCACCTCATGAACATAAAGACTAGCTTTCTTAGTGGGGGGAGGGTTTTTTTTCCTTTTCTAATGGTGGTAGTTGATTTGGACTCTTTACCTTTGATTCTAGTGGTATCAGGGGTGGGAACTTCAAAATTAAACACTTTAGAATCAGTAGGGAGAGAGGCAATTTTAAGGGATTGTGGGTGGAAAATGCATTTTTATTACTGGGTCTCGTATTTCAATGATATTGGTAGGAGGGGGAAACTGTGAAGAAGGACTTCATAAATTACAATTGGTCTAGGAGGGTAGAGGGCCAAGTGAAAATTTTAAAGCTTGAATATAAAACCTTGATGTAAAAGGAAGGGTTTCTTGCCTTGGGTTTGAGAACTCTCCTTAACATTTAAAACAGAGCTTTCAAGCAAATTGATGAGAAAAAAATGAAAAGAGATACTTTCTTGAATCCTAAAATATTTAAGGAGGGGCATATGGTAGTAATAGTAAACTTTGAAATGACACTCAAGAGTAAAATACCTCATGATTATGAGAAAAACCTAGTCCTTGTGTGGTGGCATCTATTCCCTTTCATAACCTCCCTACATCTTAACTAGAGTTTCATTTCCCTTGAAAAATCTATTAAGGTTGTTATTCTCTACTACTCAACTGGTCTTCTTCCATTTTTATCTGTCAATGGATAACCATGTAGCCTTTGTAATAACCTTCTCATTGATTTTGAAGGAGATATTCCTAACAATAATTTTCCTATTTTCCCAAGGATTAAAAATTTGTGTAGATAAACCCACATCAACCCCATTAATGGATTCAATGTATTAGAAACACCCCCTCCTTACAAATGTGCCAAACGGTGGGATTATTCTTGAAGTCATTCAATTTACTAGATTCAAGGTGGACATCGTCCCCCCACCCATCCCTATAGTTTAGTTTCTTGTATTAGGGCGATACCAAGTGCATTGGACTCTAATTGACACTTTACCATGCATCTTTTGTCAAGGGCATTTAGGCCCCTAACATTACATGTGAGTATTCTCATTGCTTTCCAAGGGAGGGGATTCCTCCCTTGGTACCAAATCTAATCAAATATGTTGTAATCAATGTTCGTTCTCCTTTTAGTGCCCCATCTTCTCTCTTTTATTGTATTTCTTCCTTCCCTTGTCTTTCCTAAAAGGCCCTGTGTTGATAATACTGGCAGTAGATTGACTAATGTATCTAGGCTCCAAAATGTCCAACTCATCGACTAATTTCTCTGAGTTGTCTTCCACATAATCTTCTAGAATGTCCTGATTATTAGATTCCTTTATTTTAGTTTCCTAAGTTTCATTTATTTTTATATCTTTGTCTTCTTCGAAGACTTCTATTTGTTATGATTGAAATAGGCTTGTGAATTCATTTTCCATATTTTGTTCCACCATTATCTTCTCATCTTGTAGAAACATAGATTTTCTAATTTTTGATGTGGTTTATTTGCAAATTTTTGGTGGAATATTTTCTTGATCCTTCATCTTTTGATTTGAACTTTTATCCTCTTTCAACTTCCACCTTGATGGAAGTGGTTTCATACATCTAGCCATTGAATGGGTTTGATTGTTGCAGTTTAAACAATAGAACTTTGTCTTTTCAATTTCAATTTCTTGTTTCTACATTCTTGGTCTTGTGATGAGATGAATATAATTTGGAATTGGGTCAATTGATATAATTTTTATTTGGGCAAAAAGTGTCAAATCGTATATTTCCATTTCCAAGCCAAGCACCACCCCTACTTTTGCCCCAATTGTTTGAAGACAATCTTCAGTCCAATATCCTAGAGGAAGATTATTTAACCTAAACTAGACTACAAAATTTGAAGGCATCTTTTTTGGGGGGTTGAAATTCCAAACCTAATTTTGTACATAAACCGGTTTGTCTCCAAACCACCTTGGAATTGAATTCATAATCTCATCTATGTCTTCTTTAGAATCTAGGGTTACAACAAAAAAGTTTTGGGGTATAAAGATGACTTTGAACATTTTCCCCCTACTTTTTTGTCCATTCTCTCACTTCTTTCCTGATTGTGTTTTTCCCAATTACTTTGGAAATTAATCCATGTGTTTCTAGAAAGCTAGCTTCCTTGTCTATTGTGGTTGAGATGTTGATTTTGTAGAAGGTTGGTGAAGGGAGTGTTTCATTATCTACTTTTTCCTTATCAATTATCTTCTCGACACTTGCTTTGGTTGCCAAAAAAATTGATAATTTCTTAGGGGTATTTGATTTATCCCTTTGACATATTCACGTGGTAAATTTTTATTGATGAAGTTTGTTTATCTCTAGCTATGAAACTGAACAAGGGCTTCACTTAGTGAACTGGGTCATAGTACGCACGTTCATGACATACTAACCTATTTTTTAAAAACATTCCCCCAAACTTCTTTTTTGTCACCCCCTCCACTACCCACCCAGTACCCCCCATACCCCTTTTCCTATATAAACCCCACCCCTCCGCCCCCAAAAATTCCCTCTCCGTTATTTAGGTAATATATTGCCCCCTTTTCTAATATCATATTGCCCCTTCAATGAAGACCTTGTGTGAAACTGTTTTGATTCGATTATAATGTGACATTATAGTTTATTCGCTCCGCATAAGCAAAGTATTTTTTTTCCCATTTTATTTTCAAAGCATAAGTTTTACAGTCAATTTCAAATGTTAAAAAAATACTCCAAAGAATATATGAAGGAACATTTAATAATTAGTTTGTTTACATAATTAGCCCTAAAATAACTTGGAGCATCTTTAAGGAAGAAGTTTTACATAAGAGACTTCTACATGTGTAAATATAGAATTATAGATTTTTATGGTATAATTAGAATTTTATTTTAAAAAATATAAATCTCATTTTTAAGCTCTTCAATTTTTCAATAATCATTATGAATGGGGCTCCAAATTGCTCCCAATAGCATATAATTTTTTAAAGATCAAAGAGTCATTCTAAAATATCCACTTAATTTAGTTAAATTTTAATTTTTATTATATTTATAACAAAATATAATATTATAATTTTTAAATAAATTATAGAACAATTTATTTATAAAGAATCTTCAAACATATTTATGGAACCATTTAATTATTCAAAAAAATATTTTTAATAATATTCATCATTTAGCTACATTTTAAGAAAAATATTGATTGTCAATTTTTTTAAATTTATGAATCATTTAATAAATTATTTTAAATTTAAATGTTTTATCAATATAATTAGTAATACACATATTAAACATAATAAAAATAGATAAAATAAACGTAAAATCTCAAATTTACTAAATAAGTTTCTTAATTTATATGTTTTATTTAGAAAAGATTCTAATATACAATAATTTAGTTTATGATAAAAATAATATAAATTAAAAAAATATAAATTAATAAAATACGCAAAAATCTCAAATTAACTAAACAATTTTTTAACTTTATATGTTTTATCAAATTCCAACCCTGATACCCACTAAATCTTTTTAAATACGGAGTCTAAAACCCTAACCTCAAACACCAAATAGACCAATTTTTAACACTGCAAAACATAATAAAAAAACAAATCAAATGAAGGTGAGAACGCACTCATATTGATGTTTTTTTCATTTTTTTAATGAAAAATAAATATGGGTAAGGTGTTGACTCCCCGAGAAAAGCATAAAAAAAAGTAGTAGATGTATTATATATACTAAATAATAATAATTAGTATGGGGATGGTGTGATGGGCACCGAGAGTTTCGTATGCATATGCAATTGGTGGAGTTGACTGGCTGATAAATAATGAATTATTATTATTATTTATTGAATTATTATTATTATGTGTGCTGTGGATGAGCTGTATCTGCAATAGATGCTCACTGCTTACTGCACAGAGCTCTGACCAAATACAGCTTTCCTGCATTGGCTGTTGGTATGACTGAAATTATTGCTACTATTGTTATTGTTATTATCGCTGCCTCTTTTTTCAACAGAAAAAGCAATAGGGAGTTAAATCCAGCATTGTGGATGGACTGCCTAAAGGACAATGTGGATGGATTACCATGTGGGTGCTCATTCAACAGCTGGGATTCGGAAGTTGCCACCTAATGTTGATTGTGGAAAAAATAACACATCTTGGGAATATATTCAATAACGTATTTTGACGGGTTTGATTGATTTTTATGTTGTTGGTTTTGATTGAAAGTAGGTTAGATTAGAGAATATATAGTTATGGATTGTAATTTTGTCAATAGGGTTTTTTTTAATGAAGGGTGGGAGTAAGAGTTATAGTGGAATTTCTTTAATCAAGAGTTCAAGAGATTTAAGGATTAGGAGTTAACATTTCATTAAATTCTTTTGGAGTACAATCCTAGCTTCATCGGAGAGTCATAAGCTGAACTTCTTTGGCTAAGAGTTAAGGATAAGAGGTATTTATTCCACCAAATTCATTTCGGGCACAATCATGGCCTTGTATGAGCATTAACCATAGGTTGAACCTCTTCAACTAATAGCCAAGGATTAGGGTATCCATTTTGTCAAATTCATAGCACAATCCTTGCCTTATCTAAGCAGGAGCTATAGATTGAACCTCTTTGGTTGTGAACCAAGGACTACGGATATCCATTCCACTAAATTTGTTCAGTGCCCAATTCCAGTCTCATTCGAGCACAAGCTATAGGCTAAACCTCTTCCGCTGAGAGGCAAGGACTAGGGGTTTCCACTCTGCCAAATTTGGCTGGGGCACAAATTCTGCCTCATCCTTTATGATGTTGGAGCCTTGCACTTGACAACCTGATCTATGATAGACTCATTAAAAACCATAACTTCACCAACATACAAAAACCTATTAATAATTTATAAAGAATTTGAATTAAATAACAATTTCTATACAATATTATAATTATGAAACTATATTACAAAATACATCTTGAAATCTTTACCACTCAAATTCTAATTAAATATAAAGTAAAGATATTTTGAAATAATCCATCCAGGTCTCCATGTACCTTTCGTATTGATAACCCACTCAATCATTTCAGGTAGACCTAATACAAGGACATCACTTATGCCCGTATGAATTTCTAGCTGCAAAGGCATCAGTGTTTTTTTTCGAATAAAATTAGTTTTTAATTAAGTCATCCAAGTTGTCAGATTGAAAGGTGATCCTATAGATTTAAGAATTAGCAGGCAGAGCCCAAGTAGAGGATTCAACTAGCATGTGGCTGCAACAACTACTCTGTTGAAAATAACGATCAATAATCTAGTTTTATCAGGCAGAACCAATGCACAGGGTCCAGCTAACAAGCATAGGGATTTAGCATTTTTTTAAAAGATTGTGGCTCTGTTTAAGCTTTTGAACAAATGCTGTAGCTTAGCAGGCATAATCTAATTTTACAAACCCTAATTATTTGGCATAGGGTTTGAATCAAGATATTGAAGTAGTGTTCTAGTTTTCAAAGTCAAATGATCATTTTAAATTTTTCGAATTCTCTCCTTCTATAATATATTATGTAGTATGATTCAAAATATTAATGTTAAAAAAATTTATACACAATTAATTTACAAATATAAAATTAAAAAAATCATTAAATTTCTTAACCTCTTCAAAGTGATAGGATAGTTCACCATTATTGTGTACCATACATGAATGGTACAAATTGACTCCATGACAATATGGAGTCAAACATTTTTAAGTTGCCACTGCCCTCTCCATTTCCAGCCCCACAACTCAGATCTTGGCATTTCCTAGAAACACCATATGTCTTATATGGATTAGTGGCAATGCCTACTACCAACCTCTGACTTGGGTGGCAACAGCAATAGGCCTTTCCCATCAAGCCTAGTTAGAATCCAATTAGGGCTGTCAGGGGAACGTGGATCTGAGTGGGTATTAAGTTTGGGTGTTATGCAATGTTGATTACAAGGGTACTCCCATGTACTGGCTAAATTACTCTGCCATCTGATGGTGTGAAAGTGACATACATTAGTTGTAAAACTGGTATTAGTAGAATAATTAGAACAGTAATGATAAGCTGTAAAAGAGAAAACCTAAAAGGGCACTTTGTGGGTGTTTGTATTTTTGGCAGGCTTGGCAGGGGGAGTGAGTGGTGCAGCCCTGGCTACAACTGTTATATGGATGTAACTTATTGTCTGGATTGCCAGAGTGTTCGTGGAGAGTCCTTCCTTTGGCTCTTGTTAATCATGTGGGTACTTTGATTATTCAAAAAAAACTTGAAAAGGCCTATAAAATGGAGGTTAAGAGATTTAATTTTGGGCGAAGACCCTGTCCCCACGAGTGGCTGCTGCTGAGGGCTGTCCCACAAGGCCAAGTGTGAACTGTGAAGTGGGTTGTAATTAAAATTGAAATCATTCTTGTGGCATTCCTCTTTGAGTCCTTTCCATCCATACACATTCCGAAGCACGTGGTGAATGAATGAATGAGGAAAAGGGAGGGAGAGAGCCTACAGGGGGGCCTGATCCCTGACAGGAGTTATATAGGAAAAGATAATTATTTTTGGTCTAACGGACCCATCTAGATGGTATAGAGCACTGAGCAATCAATTGGGGAATCTATTAGGCCCCCTAGAGGCGGTAGTAGTAGTAGTAGAATGGAATCAAGTGGAGACCATGGAAGACCACCACCACCACCCAAGTCAAGCAGCAGCAGCAGCTCACAAAAACAACACCACCAACATGAATCGCCTGCAATGGTCGCCTCCTCATCCTATGAGAGCAGAGGAGGGATTCTAGTCCCCTTTGTATCCACTTCTAGTAACCCTAAATTGGACCCCCATAATATGACTGTTGCATCATCAAGTGTTGTGGGTGTGGATGCATCTCTGGCTATGAGCATGTCTTCTGCACCTCAGAGTACTACCACAAAGACTGAGTCTTCAATCCTCACCACTTCTACACAGCAGGATAGCGGAGCTCTTGACCCCAATAAGAAAGCCCCTGCAAAGCGCTCTTCCACCAAGGACAGGCACACAAAAGTGGATGGGAGGGGAAGAAGGATACGTATGCCTGCCACATGTGCAGCTAGGGTATTTCAGCTCACAAGGGAACTGGGCCACAAGTCTGATGGGGAAACAATAGAATGGCTGCTACATCATGCTGAGCCTGCCATCATCGCTGCCACAGGAACAGGGACAATCCCAGCTAATTTCTCAACTCTAAATGTGTCCCTACGTAGCTCAAACTCCAGTGTCTCTGCCTCACATCATACGAAGTCCCTGGGCTTCCATGGGACCCTGGGGCTAGGCCACAACAGCATGGGGGACATGAACATGGCAGCTAGACTGGACCACCAACTACGTGCCAGGAATGAATGGGAGAGAGCTGAGGACAGGACATCTATGGAGCTTGCTGTGGCAGCCAATAGAACAGCAGAAGATAGAAGGCTGCAGATTGGTGGTAGTGGTGGCGATCATCATCCTATGATGGGCTACCATCAAGAGAACCTGATCACAGACCCATCAGAACATCAACACCACATGCAAGGAGGAGGAGGAGGAGGATCAGATATAGGCGTTTCAGGTTCTGGAGGTGGTGGTGGTGATGCCAGTGATAACTATTTGAGAAAGAGGTTCAGAGAGGATCTGTTCAAGGAGGATTCTCCTGAGGCCCCTAAGCCTCTGAGAGCAAGACAGTCACATGAAATTTCAATATCAAGTCCTTCAGGGATTCCTCAGAGTAGACCACTGCCTGCTGCTCCAGCTGCTGCTGCCATGTGGGCTATGGCTCCTGCTGCAGGATTGTCTACCAGCGGTCACATGCCAGGAGGATTTTGGATGTTGCCCGTAACTGCTAGCTCAAGCAATACACCAGGAGTCATGGCTGGAGGACAATCAGAACCCATCTGGACCTTCCCTCCCACAGGCCCCAGTGGAGCTGCTGCTATGTATAGGATGCCGGCTGGTGCCTCAATTCATCTAGCAGGCACAACAGTTGGTTCAGGACCAACAGGTATTAATACCCTTCAAGCCCCTCTTCATTTTATGCCCAGAATCAATATTTCAGGTGCAGGGATGGGGTTGGAGTTTCAAGGTGGTCGCTTAGGTCATGTTCCTCTGGGTTCTATGTTACTTCCACAACAGCAGCAGCATCAGCAGCAGCAAAGTTCCCAACAATTGTCAGGAGCAGGGCTTGGTCTGGGAGGGGGTGAAACCCATTTAGGTATGCTTGCTGCTTTCAATGCCTACAATAATAGGTCAATGAATTCAGACCATCCATCCATGGATTCAGTTCATCAGCAGCCACAGCAACAAGGTGCAGATAGTGGAGATGACCAGCAAGCCAATTCTCCTTAGATTACTAAACAGAGGGAAAACATTAAAAAACAAGGTATTAGTCCCTGAGTCGGTGTCAATTTGGATTTGAATTTTATCTGTTTCATCAAACTTCACTTGATGACCTTTTCCATAATTCAGAGTTCTAAGCCCTCCATCAGTATTGGGTATTGGATTGTTTCTTTCCCTTCCATAAACTTGAAATTTGGGATGGATTCCAAGCTGTGCATGAACTCCAGAATTACATGGAAGATTGAATAACAAGTCTGACTATCATCAATTTGTGGGGCTGGATACCCGCCCTATGAGTTTCCACTATTAAATTTTCATTTTTTGATGGAGGCAGGAGTGATTGGCACTGTAATTCAGTATTCCTCTTTCAACTGGAGTTTTAACACATCTTGCAGGTAATCAGCATCCTATTTGTGGAGCCATACAGTCACAGAAACAACTTGGATTTCCTTGGGACATGTTTTTCGTTTTCTTATTCTTCTTCACAATAGACCCTCTCAGCTTACAGTGCTGCTTGAGTCAATGCCATTTCTTGGTCTAAAGCCGGACCACTGGGTACAGACTGTATAGGAATTTGTTTAACAGAGCATTGTGTGTAGTAGTATTCTTTGTTTGTATGAGTAATGAGAGTCAATAATTTGTTTGTGACAATAAAAAGATTGAACTTGACTTGTATTGAGTTTGTGTACGAGTACAGCATTGAAGGCCATCATTCGGACCACAGTCCAGAGACTATTTTTCAACTGTAACAATCTTCTTTGATACATGATCAAAATCTAGTTTTTCTTTTTGGTTTGGATGCTTTTTTGTAATTCTACATCTTGTGGGAGAGATGCCTTGAGTTCCAAGCAATTTTGATTCTCTTTTGAAAGGTATTGATGTTTCATATCTTATTCAAAACTATGGAATCTCCATGCAAAACAAATTAGTTTATCATGAAGATTTCTGTTGTATAGGAGTTTCATGGAAAAAATAGTACATTATTGGAACTAAGCATGAATTCTGGAGCCAGTCTACAATTTTAAGTACACACAAGTTTCAAAGATGTAACTATAATTCAAATCCTAAATCAAATTCTTAGTGTTTTTGCATCTGCAGACCATGGTGATTTGAATATATTAAAGTGATGTATGTTTTGGAGCTCTTATGTTTGAAGCCCTTATCTTCAAGCCTTCCAAGCTATTTGAATTGATGAATATGTTTTGGAGCTCTTATGTTTGAAACCCTTATCTTCAAACCTTCCAAGCTATTCAAATTGATGTATGTTTTGGAGCTCTTATTTTTGTAATCCATATTTTAAAGCCTTCCAAGCTATAATATTATGAATGGATGAATGAAGGAATTTTAATATTATGAATGGATGAATGAAGGAATTTTAATGACGTCTATGAGACTCGGCAGTTTAAGGAATCAAGAGACACCAAATTAATCCATTCTCAAATTCTTTTTCATCTTGATTCTTTCATTATGAATGTTGATTGAGAAATTCGCTGTTTTGTGAAGCTTTACCTCCTTAAAAAGCTCATTCAAATTGTCTAC
Source organism: Chamaecyparis obtusa (assembly GCA_027943335.1). Lineage (NCBI taxonomy): Eukaryota > Viridiplantae > Streptophyta > Pinopsida > Cupressales > Cupressaceae > Chamaecyparis > Chamaecyparis obtusa. Next base: position 1,974,279 of record BSBK01001771.1, read on the forward strand.
CTTCAAATCCTTATAAACTACCTAAGAATATCTTGAGCACACTCCTTGATGAAATCTCTTGAAAGAAAACAATGATTCTAAACATACACCACCATCAACAGGATGAAAAATTATCTGAAATGTAAACTAAAGCTTCTTATCTAGCTAATAAATTGAATATCTGTATTGAAAACATGCATGAAAATTGTTGTTTTGCAGCTGTATCAGCCAGCACACTGAAAAAATGAGTGTCCACCAGAGTCATTGGTTACTGTTTGCTCAAATTATACCTGGAGATAGAGATGCCAAAGGTCCACTTCAAATTAGTTTAGGAGTAATGAATAAAAGGTACAACTAATATCATATTTAAATATAGAAATCCAAGATGTGGGTATGGATGGGATGGAACCCTAATCCCTGCAATGGAATTTCCTGGTGAGCATGAAATGTCATTATTTTACTTGGTTTGGTTAATCTCAATAGAAATCAGGCTTCCCAAGAGTACAGACAGAATGAGCAACTGTTAAAACCCTGAAATTTGGGTGCATTCATTGCTGAGACTAGAAAGTAAGACTGTAAAACCCTCTGACAGGCTCACATCACACTGCAATATAGTTAAGGAATCATATTGACAGCCGTTGTAGGTGATGGACAGCTTCCCACCAACCAGTTGCTACAATTTAATTTGTCTGCCATGAAACACCTGTCAAAGCTATACATGCATACATGTATAACTATATACATAATAAATCTGCAGTATCCCATGGGTTTTGTGGTGTGTTTAAATATATATCCCACAATTGGATAGTGTGGGCCTCTAAAATATCTCTAGTTTATTTGGACGTAATTCCATGTCCTCTTTTAGTGGGTCCTTTCTAGACTGGGTGCCTCAGAATTAGGTGGAGGAATTTGTCTGAGCGACTAATTAGGGATATAAAGCGCATGAGTTGGATGGCCATGTAACCATTTGGTCTTCCCTGTTGTCTAATCATTTAATGGAATCAACAATTTAATTTTTTTGTTAAACAAAGATATAATTAATTCATAAGAGTTTGATAATATTAATGAGCTTGCATTCCCTGTTTATTCCTCTAAAGGGCTGAGTTGGATCCATTTGTATAATTGCAAGAATGGATCTTACAACTAAGCATTATATGTGAACCTGAATCTTACAACTAGACTTGCAGGCCAATCCTTGTAGACAGAACAACAAAAGTATAAGAGGACTTAGTATATTATTATTAAATTATGAAAGTTGTTAGTGGAGGTTATATATTTAAATTTGGTTTTATTCATGTTCATTTCAATTTTATTTTTTTCTATGATATAATAAAATTATATATTTATAAATGATGTATATTTGTGTGAAGTTGAGCTTAATTTTCCACCTATTCTTATTTATACATATTTTATCTACATTTACACATGTTCCAATACATCTACATTTTATTATGCCTATTATTGCCTCCATTTCAATGCATTCTTTCTACACCTTATGTTGCATTGTCTTAGTTAAATCCTATGACATATAAGATTTGATCTAACAACACATATAAGATGCGAACCTGAATCTTACAACTAGACTTGCAGGCCCATCCTTATAGACACAACAAAAGCATAAGAGGACTTAGTAGATAAATATTAAATTTTTAAGATTATTAGTGGAGGTTGTATATTCAAATTTGGTTTTATTCATGTCCATTTCAGTTTTTTTTTTCTATGATATAATAGAATTATATATTTATAAATGACATATATTTGTGTGAAGTTGACCTTATTTTTCACCTATTTTCACTTATACATGTTTCATATATTTAGTCATACTTTATCTACATCTACACATGTTCCAATGCATCTACAATTTATTATGCCTATTATTGCCTCCATTTCTATACATTCTTTCAACACCTTATGTTAGGATCAAGCAATACTAAAGGGGGGGTGAATCAATATTGTAGTACTTTTATTCCTTTTAAGCCAATTCAAACTTAACCATGCAATAACTGAAATAAGAACACACATAAAGTAAACAACTCATAACACCATGATTTGTTCTCTAGGAAACCTCAGTGGGGATGATACCCACAAGTGATGCACTAAAAGTATTGTGTCATTGTTAGGAGACCTTTCCCTATTATGAGCAGAATATTACATTAGTACAAGTCCTTATTAGAGGACATACCTTGTTAGGAGTCTATAATCCTGTTAGGGGTGAATACAAAATGGAGCTTACTGCTCTTACAACGAACTCACTATCTAGTATTACCAAAGTATCTTGTAGCAACAAAAATGAACTAAAACAACATCTGCTATGTCAAAGTAGTTCCAGTAATAGCTCACAACATCCTTTGCATTATGTTTTATATCACAATGCATTCCACTACACTTTCATAATTTTGCATCTCAAAACATATATACTCGATCTCATAATATTTCTAGTCGGCTCACAAATACATCATAAAACATGTCCAACACATAATTACATAGTCAACGATCATACATCCATAAAGATAGGGTAGGACCCAAACAAAATCCAAGGTAGCACTTCTGGATTCCACACATTACTCCCTTAATCATCATGGCCACTCATTTACCCTGTTTCACTGTTGTATTGTCTTCGTGTACCCAGATCATGGTGTAACTTTCTCCATTCAACTCCAAAATACATGCGACCTTAACTGAAGGTCTATTACATCCCATAATACATTCCTCTAAACTTGCATGACTTAATTCCTCATATACTATGCTTGCAAGGCAAAATTGTACCATTGTACCCTATCAATTGCCTTATGGACAGTCATTTTTCCAGTGCAAACATCCAAAACTAAACTACACTCCATGCGATCATGCCTGCAAGTTTTATTTCCATAAATGACAACCTCTATGTTGTAATCATCAAGCCACTTACCAACAATCTCCCCCTTTGGCATTTATGGCAACACGTAGTGAAAAATGACTAAGTCTCCAATACCAAACTTTTAACTATTCATTAGTATACATTTTTCACCCTTATTACTCCCCCTTTGACATCAATAACAAAGGACTTACAAAAAGTCTATTTATATTCAAGGCAAAAAAAATTGGGACTACTTATCAAAACTTACACCAAGCGAAGTATGTCTTGGAAAGAGGTTTCCAAGATCTTTACATTTGCTTCCCATGTTGTCTTTAATGTCTGACCAATCTGAATGAGACAATTTAATGCAAAATATGAAATCTCAGCATCCTTTAGTACTTTAGGCATAGATTCATCAAAACATTCATTTGTTGTCTCCATATCCTCAAGGTGCTTCTCCAAAATTGATAGTTTAGGAGTAATTGAACTCCTCAACTCACCAAATCTTCCCAAGGCTCTTGTTTTCTTAGTTTGTAGCATGCTTATTTTATCCAATAATTTAGATACTTTCCTATCCAACTTAGTAACTGATTGCGAAGAGGACCCACAGGTCTTTGCCAAGTTGTCCAAAGTATTCTCATGATTATGAATTATTCCCACTATATCTTGCACAAACCTAGACGGATTTATGCAATAGTTGTATACCTTCTTCCCATGCTCAATGCAGGACCTTATTCCTGAGATAGTGGTATCTAGTATGCCTAAGTCTCATTTTATTAACTTGGATATCTCATCAAACTTCTTCGCCATGAATTCTTTTTCAACCTTCATAGCTATAGCCTTCTCCAAAGAAGTGAAGTTCATATCAAGGTCATCAAGAGCTTTTCCCAAGTTATCTGTTGCATCATTACCTTGAAAGGTGAGAGGTATGGGTAAGAGTTTACTGATTCTATCCATTGCCTTGTCCATTACCTTGATTTTCTTCTCATTTTTCTACTCAAATCTTTCCTTAGCCTTAGCAAAGGCCATAAGAGATAGCTTCATTAGTTCATCCTCATTCATTTCATCGACATTGTTGATCAAAAGCTTACTATCACTTTCCAACAATTGAGTTGCAGAGATTGATTCCTCCTTAATAGGAGGAGAAATAGAATAGAGATGGGTACTTTTCTCTCTTCAATTCCTATAACCTTCTTTTCTTTGGCCATAACTTCCTTCATTTCATCTTTGGTTATAGTGCCAAGATCTGTCACTTTTACTGTGCTCTGTGCATTATTATTATCTTCCTTAGGATCAGTGTCAACATTTTATTGAAAGGGATCATCAATATCCTATGAAGTGTCCAAAGACACTGGTATACCTACCACAAAGAAATTTGGCTTCTTTATTGTGTTGTAGAACTAATCAATTCCTTCATTAGCCTTAGGTTGTTCTTCTTCTGCTCTAACTGATTTAGATTATTCTCCCATAATTACAACTTTTAGTTTGATCCCCTTAGAGGGATTAGGTTATTATGGCCCTTCTTCAAGTAGCAACATGTCTATGGCCTTTTGTGTATCTTCTTCTACTTCATATTTTATTGCCATTATTTTGATCAGTCTTGTTTTTGTTCTCAATAAAGGTTTCACCTTTTTCAAGATTCTTTCAATCTCCTTATGAGAGATAACCAGATGCATATCCTCTATTACTTTTACTCGGATCTTACTATCTTCTTCTAGGGCTCTCTTCTTTCTAACCTCTAATTTATCAAATAGATCCTTTGGTATGTTGCCTTCTAATTCTATCAAATTCTTTTTTAAAGATAGCATATGGTTTTTTATAATGGCTTCAATTTTGACTTTAGCAACATCATCATACCTCTCATAGTACCTAGGCAGTTGATTCAACTTTCCCTGCTCTACTATCCTCTTTGCTAACATCTTCAGGTCTGGTTTCCACAATTGTCTCTCAACAGACTTCTCTTGAATGGGTTCTTCTTTCTTCTCTTCTTTCATTTTCTTTGTAGAGGATTCTTCCTTGGGTGAAGTGACTAAGGTTTTCCTTTTAAGACCAGGCCCAAAAATCATCATCTTGGGTCTAGAGGACCTTGTTGTCCTCGCAAATGCTTCTTCTTTCTTTTCTTTAGTTTTAATTTCTATAGTCCTTTGTGATGTTCTCCTAGGAGGGGTAGGAGATTTACAATAGTACATTTGACCTTAATTTTTTACCAACATATCCGACGTAGCATTAAAATAGTTTTTCTTGGTCAGATTATGGAAGGAAAACTTTGATTTTTTTAAATTTATTCTCATGTTGGTCAGAATTACAATGACCAGGATATTTCATCGTAATTGCGATAAACAAAGACATAACTTAAAAAAAAAGGTTTCATATCAATTCATTATGTTACGCGACACAGAAAAGCTAGAGGGCACGAATTCTAGTTATCACCAATGATACATTCGGATTGTTGATTTGTTTCAAACTTACACCAAATGAGGTTGGCATCGATGAATCCTTTATAAACTGATAATTTTATTTCCTTCAGTCAAAATTGGGATGGTCAATGATGTAGGCCGCCTAGGTTTTACAATTTCAGTACCAAAGTTCCTTGACATTGATTTACTCATCTCCCACAAGAATCTTAGACTTTCGGCACTTAGTCTTCAACACTGAACGTGCCACTCTAATGCTAAACATACATGATAATTCCCTATATTTTGCAACTTTAAATAAAAACATCCCTATTTGTGAGCAATTATTTTCTTCAGTTTATATTGTGAAGTGGCCCCCGCAGGAGATGCTTTTACTCTCGTTCATTGGTTTTTCGTCCCCCCCTCCCTTGGAATATGTGGAGAATTGGTTACAGGTGTTCTCATTATGTTTGTGTTGTATTTAGCCATTAAACTATTTGTCCATTTGCAACAATATGGGTTAGGAAGTGGTGCTAGTTTTTAATTCAAGTAACCCAATTAGGGTTTCAAACCCTCGTATAGTTTCTTTGCTTCATATGAGATGAATAAATTGCATATGAATTTGGCATGCCAAACCTAGCAAATGAAATCACTGGGGTCTAAACATGGATATGAAGGCTCACTTGTATGTTTGCAATACAAGAGAACAACCTTTTCATCAAGATGGTCCACTGGTCACAAAATACAAGCCTCCAAAGCAAGCTATTTGGACATTTTAAAAAATGAATAATCCAAACCCTTGTATATCCCTTAAAATAAGTACCTTAAAAACATGTCCAATCTGACAAGGAAGGCCAAAACATATCATCAACCACCATGCAAAGTTAGATATACAAAGACTTAACAAATGTATATAAACCAACATCCAATCATCATCTAGATGCATAGTTTCCAATCAGATCAAACAATCTATGAATGTTGAGGTACATTTTAAAAACCATCTGATTCACTGAGACAATATCTTACCCACTCAAGCACTCAATAACACAAATCCTCAATAACACAAATCCATTAACAATGCACAAATGTAACCTAAATCCAATTCTAAATCAGGAATTAAACTTTGTTGCTACAAATCTATAACATCATCACAACCTCAAATCCGCGGTAAAAAATAATTCTCTAGGAATTGTCAAGAAGGTTGGAAAACACAAAATTATTGGCGAGTGACATTTCTAAACACCATTTGGAAAACATCAACAAAATTAATGGTAAATGTGTAGCCAATCCCAATACTAACCATACACCATCCATATCATTTTCTCTCAAATAATAATCTTCAAGTGAATAACCTGTTAGGTGCACAAATGAATGCCATTGCCATTGCAAATAATTCAATTACTCAACAAGTGTCAACAACCATGAGTCATATGACCAACCACTTCTCTGTACCGAAATCAAATATGCAACCACTAACAACAAATACATACACACCAATATGCAGTCATCATCTAGATCCAAAACAAGTGCATAGTGTTGCAAACCCATCAATAATTCATAAATGGAGAACAAAGGTAATTTTGAATCAATAATAGAATTGTACTAGCTATTAATTTAGAAAATTATTGTGATACCAAATCTTTATTAAAAGTGTTGGCCCTCTAAACCATATCAAGAAGGCATCCAAAATTTGGAAAACATAAAAAATTTCAAATCAATAAAAGCGGGTTTTGAAGTGCTTAATTTGTACAATAAAGTAGCCCATTGGAAAATGAGACAATTACCATGAGAAATGAGGCAAATATGGGAAACAAGGGTCCCAAACCTATTACAAAGCAAGCCCATGAGGAAAGACAAAAAATAACACAAGTGTAAAACAACCCCTTCCTAAATGAAAGTAGACATAATTGCAACCAAATATCGATTGCAAAAAAAAATTACAAAAAATAAGAGAGAACTTAAAGATCTCAATTAAAAAATGTTGGACCAAACCCTATTTAACCCAGTCTTTGCTTTAGTATAAATTTAGAGACAAATTTGAGATTCTTCTTCCACCTGTGTATTGTTGTCTAGGAGATATTATCTCCCTAGTTAGATCGAGGAGAAGTAGGTGGGGGTTTCCCCATTGAGGGTCTATCCACGGGTCCAATAGAAAAAAATAAATGTTGATTTTGAGAAGCCAAACATTGAACAAACTTCTCACGAGTATAAACTATTCAAGACAAATACATTAGGGTGACATACAGTGTAAAGAAAGTGACTGTATTCTGGAAATCAGAGAAATGCAAAATTAAAATGTCATTTTATTTCTTAGAAACTTGTATATCTTTTTCTCTTCGACCAACTCATTCTCTATCTCCCTTTTACAATGTAGATAGGTCTCTTAAAGACAAAATTTAGACTAACTTCTTTTGGAACCACTTCCAAACTTCCTTAAAAACTGACTCTAACAGTCCAAAACCAACTGTTTTCCTATTAGACTTATTACAAAAAGTTGAAAATGTTGTCAAGTTGACAACTATAAAGTTGTCAACTTGTCAACTACAAGCCTCCTTAATGTTAAAACACTTTTATAAGCCTAAAAACTATAAACCCAACCTATAATACTATCCCAAAGGTCATTTAGACCTTATAGTGACCCTTTAGGCCTACTTTGCCAATTTGGGCAATTACATTCATATAGTGTTTTTAAATACAACCAAATGGCTTGATTAGCCATAATACATCTTTTAATGACCTTATAGGTCCAATATATCCTCTTTTCTTCATGATCTCATTCTTAGGTCTTGCTAGTGACCCTTGTAGCCTTTGTGCCTCTGCATGTACCATACTCCCAGGATTCAAAATTTTCCAAGTCCCTTGGAATTGGTGTACCTATAAAACAAACATCATCAAATGCACCTCCATGTTCTTGAAGTACCTTCCTCTTCACCCTTGCTGCATCTTTGTCTTCTTGAGGCCCTATGCCCTCTTGACCTCTTGATCTCCATGGTGTTGCTCTCTCAACCTTGTCATGTCTACCCATGCATAATGCTTCCTTTTCACACCTATTTCCCATCTATATAGTAGCTCCGGTGACTCGTGCTCTTGGTTTGCGATCAATCGAGCCCACTTCACCTCTTTTTTTAATTTGTCTTTTAAAGTTGCAAGTTAACTATCTTAAGAAACAAATAACAATTAGTATTGTTTGTAGACCAAGTTGGATCATGTGTTGTGTGTTTTAGGTGTTGGGAGGAATGTAGAAGTGTTATCCATAATGGTGGGATTTGGGGAAGTCTATATGTAATGTGTGGATCTATTCAAAATTTTAGAGAATGATTATATAATTCAACAAGTAATATTCTTAGCATTCCTATCAAATATGAATCGTGATTAGATTAAATGTATAATGCTTTGCAGTCAAAATCTATTTAATAGATTTACACTTGATTTTATACAAGATGCTACTAATGCTAGTATGTTTATATTTGATGGAGGACAACATTAATATCTTAATTCAAAGTATAGGAGACAATTTTTTGGTATAATTATAGCCCGAATATTTTCTTGTGAAGAAAGACCATGTCTGACAATATGAACCCATAACAAAATAAGGAGACAATTGCTAGATTGTGGTCTAAGTTCAAAAGAAAAGGTGATGGAAAATGTTATTGTCCCTACAAAAATTGCAAGGGCTTAAAGACTCAAAGACTTCTAATCAAAACAACTAAGATACATTGTAGGCGGCATGGTCACATTGAAGGGGGGCACAATTTTCGTGCATTGGTAAGTATTTTAATATGTTATTTTAATAATTTATATACATAAGAAATCAATTGATGATGAGATCATGGTCATGGTTAATTTAAGGTCATCATTTTGATATAGGTCAACCACCCTAGGTTACATGTTATGGACCATAACAATCTAGAGAATGTGAATTTCCAAGTGCAGGATCATGGAGGTGTGAATATCGAAGGAGAAGATAATGATCCCGTGGAAGAAGATGATCCTACAGTGGAGAACACAATTGAAGATGATGGTATTGTTGTTAGGAATAGTCCCAAGAGATAACTGAGAGGGGGAGGGGGGGGGGTGGATCAGTTATCTACTAGTTTCAATTCTTTATCCAATTAAGTATACTTAAACATAAAGCATAAACATAATGAAATAACACATGAACACAACACCAATATTTTGGTTACAGGGAAACCCAAATAGGTAAAAACCCTGGTGGTAATTGACACCCACTAATATTATGTACTAGTGTATTATGGTCCTTGTTAGAAGATCCTTAACCCTGTTAGCAGTTGCTTTACAATATATTTAGTATAGTAGACCTAGTCAAGGATCGGACCCTACTAGGAGTCTTTTACAATAGTCCCTACTAGGGGAGAGGACGCACTGTTTGAGAGCTCACTACTCAAAGGGGCGAAGGCTACAACCTTCTTAATAACAGACGCATACTATATATGGATCTTGGTGAACTGCGCTTAGACCTGTTGTTTGGATCAATTCCAATGTATAGCACAAACACTTTACTTGGTCACATAGACCTTCCTCTGATGGTTCAACACTTCGCACACTCTGCTCTACTTTTCTTATTCAACTATGAACCACACTCAAGCAATCACAAATGACTGCCTTTAAATATCTTACTCTAAATGATATAATCAAGTCGGCTTGTTAGAACCACCTTGAAATCATATTAGAGAAACCATAAAAAACTCCAATAACAATTCAATCAGCTCTACTAAGCACGCAAAATATTATGGGACATGTCCAATAAGATAATTATAGATGCACGCTACACACTATCGGCTCTACCAAAACAACTATATCTTTCTCCACAAGATGAATTACTTCATGTGATCTTAATCGAACATCACTAACTCTTCTCTAAGCTTAAATCCAAGGGTGCATACCAAAAAGATATGCACAACTCCAAAACCAATCAAAATCTCTATCGGCTCTTCTGAATAAACACAGGAAACTGCTACTGGTGAATAGCGACAGCAAAACTTCACTTCTACATATCATCAAACTCTGAATCCATGAATGTAACATTAATAATATGTCTTCAACATATATCCAAGTGCGCAAGGCTCCATGATAACTATACAGACAACCATACACAAAACACTACCTATTACTCTGTCAGGAACACTGTTGACACAAGCTGCTATATAACTATCTGTACTAACAGTTAACCTCTGCACCCATGATATCATGCTGATATCATGTCCATGCTACATATATTTAAAGCTTATTGCATAAGACTTCCACACATGCTACTTTCCATATGTTGTCATCAATGACAAACATACAGTCAGTACTGGCCTACTAGCAAATCTCCAACAATCTCCCCCTTTGGCATTGATGGCAACATGTGGAATGAAAAACTCCACCAATCCAAATGAATATTTATTTTATAAAATTCTCCATTTCCTCTTCAAAATTCCCCCAAAGATGAGTCCTCCATCTGCTGCAATATTTTCCAACATTCTCCATTTCCTCAACTAAACTGCTGTCATAACTGAATACTACTCCCCCTTAGTATATTACTCCTCCATTTTACTTATGTTTTTCATGACTATATATTAATCCCCCTTTGACATCAATGGCAAAGGGTGTCAATCAATTTAAGCACCAATACTACTCCAGAAGTAGAGTAGTCAACCATCCATCAGTCCCTGAGGACTGATGCATTTCCTTCTTTCTTTTAAGTAGAATCAGGGAAGGGAATTACTCCCAACTTCTCCCTGAGATACTCAAAAGTATCCTTTGGCAAAGGCTTTGTGAATATGTCTGCCAAGTGATCTTTAGTACTCACATAGTCCAGCTTGACTTCTTTCTCTGCCACTTTCTCTCTTAGGAAGTGATACTTGATCTCAATGTGCTTTGTCTTTGCATGCATCATAGGGTTCTTCGACATATTGATAGTGCTAGCATTATCACAATGAATAACAATAGGATAATCAATCTGAATTCCAAAATCCTTTATCATCTGCTTGATCCAAACAATTGTAGAACAATTCAAGGCTGCTGCAACATACTTCACTTCTGTTGTTGACTAAGAAATACAATTATGTTTCTTACTTGTCCAAGTGGCAATTCTATCACCAAGAAACACTGCTCCACCTTACCAATCTGCATCAATGTACACATGAAGCTCAACATTTTCTGAATTAGGATACCATAGACCATAGTCTATAGTGCCTTGCAAGTATCTAAATATCCTTTTTACTACCATGAGGTGACCTTGTTTAGGCTCTGCTGAAAATCTTCCAACTATGCCAACTGCATTGGAAATAGCAGGTCGAGTCTGAGTAAGATAAATGAGTTTTCCAATCATAGACTTGTACAATGTTATATCTACTTTTGGTGATTCATCTTCTTTTGTAAGCTTACATCTAGTTATCATAGGAGTCCCTCTTGGCTTGCAATCATCCATCTTGAATTTATTTAATATTTCTTTCACATACTTGGACAGATTAATGAAAATACCTTTCTTTGTCTACTGCACATTCAATCCCAAAAATTATTTGATAGGACCAATCATACTCATCTCAAATTCATTTTGCACCTCCTTAGAAAATTCAGCACTAAGTTTGTCATTACCTCCAAAGATAATGTCATCAACAAATATAGCTACAAGTAGTAAACCTTCAAATGTCTCTCTTATGAATAGATTACAGTCTAATGCTCCTTTCTTGAATCCAATATTTGTTAGATATCCATCTAGTCTTTCATACCATGCTCTAGGGGCTTGCTTAAGTCCATAGAGGGCCTTCTTCAATATGCATACCATATTAGGTTTGTCTGATAAGGTGAATCCTTCTGGCTGCTCAATGTATACTTTTTCTTTCAAATCTCCATTCAGGAATGTTGACTTGACATCCATTTGATAAACTTTGAAGTTTTTTACTATAGCATAAGCTAGAAACAACTTAATAGCTTCTAATCTTCTCACAGGTGCAAATATGTCTGAATAATCAATGCCTTCTCTTTGTGCATATCCTTTACATACTAACCTTGCTTTATTTCTTATTACTGTACCATCTTCACTCATCTTGTTCCTGAATATCCACTTTGTTCCAATCACATTCTTATCACTAGGTCTTGGGACCAATTCCCAAGTGTCATTCTTAATAATCTGATCAAGTTCTTCTTTCACAGCATAATGCCAATTTGAATCATTACAAGCATCTTCAACACTTAAACGTTCAATCTGAGATAGTAAACATACTGCTTCATTGCTAGCTAAGTTCTTTGCTTGTGATCTTGTTAAGACTTTGCCGCTCTGATATCCAATGATGTATTTCTTGTAATGGTTTCTAGATGTAAACTTTGGAACCTTAGTTGATGCAGACTCATCGGTCTTAGGAGTTTCTTCTTCACTTGTCTCAGGGTCATTGAATAACACATTAATATTGTCAAACATTTCTTCAATAAATATCTCACTGGTGGAGGGTTTGGGTTCTTCTTCAATCATGGGTGAGTAATCATGATATCTTTCTTGAATCATAAAATTTTCATCAATCTTAACATGAGCACTTTCAATGATCTTTTTCAATCTTAAATTGAAACATCTATAAGCTTTACTTTTAGTAGAGTAACCAAGGAAAATACCTACATCACTTCTTGCATCAAACTTGCCTACTGCTTCATCCCTCTTGATGTAGCACTTGCTTCCAAAGATTATAAAGTATTTTACTATGGGAACATTACCAAACCATAGCTCATATGGTGTTTTGTCAGCGCCAGGCCTCAATTGAGTTCTATTGATGGTGTAGACTGTTGTATTTACCGCATCTCTCCAATAGGTGTGTGCAACTTTTCCTTCAATCATGATGGTGCACGCTGTATCAAGGATGATCCTATTCCTTTTTTCTGCAGTTCCATTCTATTGAGGGGTTCTAGGTGCACTCAACTATCTCTTTATGCCATGTTCTTCGCAGTACTCATAGAATCTGTTAGAGGTGAATTCTCCTCCTCTATCCGATCTCAAACAATTTATCTTTAGTCCAGATTCATTCTCAACCTTAGCTTTGAATATTTTGAACTTCTCAAATGCTTCTAACTTATCTTTCAAGAACACAACCCACATCATCCTAGTATAATCATCAACAAACAAAATGAAATACCTTTCACCATAGTATGATCTTATTTGAGTTGGATCACATAGGTCAGTATGAATTAGATCCAACTTGTTCTCTGCTGAATTGTGCTTGCTCCTGAATGAATTTCTCACATGCTTTCCCATCACACATTCCCTGCATATAGTATCAACTGGATTTGCTATGCTAGGTAGATCTCTTACTGCATTTACATTTCTTATCTTTACTATGTTATCAAAATTGATATGACATAGTCTTTTATGCCACAACCAACTGCCATCAACTTTAGCAACAAAACAACTTGCTTCTGAATTGAGTTAGAAAACATTACCTCTAGTCTTTGAGCCTGATGCAATCATAACACCATCTTTGTTGTTAATGATGCATTTGTCATCTTTGAACTCCGACTGATAGCCTTTTCCAAGTAACTATCCAACACTAAGAAGGTTATGTTTCAAACCATCAACATAAAGAACATCATCAATACTATTCTTTCCATCCAAGGTAATGGCTCCTCTACCAACTATGGGTTTAGGAGTGTTGTCTCCAAATCTAACCATGCCACCATTGTATTTGTCCAGATGAACAAATCTATTTTTATCACCTATCATGTGATGTGAACAACCACTATCTATAATCCAGGCTGTCCTTATGTCAGCTTGTGAAATCAATGCTAGCTCTTGTTCCTCTTTCTCATCTTTATGATTTGTCTTATTATTCATTTTTTCTATAATAGCAATGAATCCAATTTCTTCTTCACCTGATTCATCATCTGAAACTCCATCTCTAGCATAGTAACATTCCTTAGAGTACTTAGGCTTGTAATCTTTTTTGAATTTTCTAGCTCTAGTAGGACACGTAGATGCAAAGTGATCGATCTTATTACATGAAAAGTACTTAAATGGCAATTAACCTTCATATTTTCCTTTTCCTTTCTTTTCTCTTTTGGCAATCATAGAAATGAAATCATCTAAAGTTTTCTCTTCATCATCATCATCAAAATTACCAGAAGTGTTTGTAGATTTCTTACCATGAACTATTGCTTTGAAGGTTGTCTCACTCTTAGGTTCTGTCTTCAATCTTGAAATCTCAAAAGCTGAGATTTTGTTGATCAAGGTCTCTCTCTTGAAATTAGATGTAAGATGCATGGTCTCATCAAGGATGTTGATCTTTTTTTCAAATTGGAGTGAGAGTAGTCATCAACTTGTCCATGATGTCTTCTTCTGAGATCTCTCCACCATTGTTCTTGATTCCAGCAACTGCTTCATTGATCCTTTGATTATAAGCTCTGATTTTTCTTCAGGCAACATCTCTAATGCATTGTATCTTTTCTTCCATGTTTTTCTGTGTGCATCCTTTGCTTGTTTTTCACCTTCAAACATGTCTTCTAGGTGTTTCCATATCTTGTGGGCGGTGTCTACTTTCTTTATCTCTAAAAATTCACTATCAGATAGGGCGCTAATAAAGGTTTCTTTAGCTATAACATTCTAATGAAACAATTCCTTTTTCCTTTCAGTAGCATCATCCTTTGCAAGGTCTTCTAGGGTAGGGATCTTGGTTGCTTTGATAGTTTAATCAAAAACCTTTAAAACCAATGCACTGCAAATGAGTCACCATCTTGTTCTTCCAATCAAGATAATTATCTCCATCAAACTTAGGACTTTCTTTTCTAAAGTATGCCATCTGATCAACCTCAAGCTGTTAAAATTTCTCTCTGAGGCACTCTGCTCTGATACCAATTGTTAGGAATAGTCCCAAGAGATAACTGAGAGAGGGGGTGAATCAGTTATCTACTAGTTTCAATTCTTTATCCAATTAAGTATACTTAAACATAAAGCATAAACACAATGAAAGAACACATGAACACAACATCAATATTTTTTTTACAGGGAAATGCAAATAGGTACAAACACTGGTGGGAATTGACACCCACTAATATTCTGTACTGGTGTATTATGATCCTTGTTAGAAGATCCTTAACCCTGTTAGGAGTTACTTTACAATATATTTAGTACATTAGACCTGTTTAAGGTTCGGACCCTATTAGGAGTCTTTTACAATAGTCCCTATTAGGGGAGAGGATGCACTGTCTGAGAGCTCACTGCTCAAAGGGGCAAAGGCTACAACCTTTTGAATAACAAATACACACTATATCTGGATCTTGGTGAACTGCGCTTAGACTTGTTGTCTGGATCAGTTCCAATGTATAGCACAAACACTTTACTTGGTCACATAGACTTTCCTCTGATAGTTCAAAACTTCACACACTCTACTTTGCTCTGCTTATTCAACTATGAACCACACTCAAGCAATCACAAATGACTGCCTTTAAATATCTTACTCTAAATGATATAATCAAGTCAACCTGTTAGAACCACCTTGAAATCATATTAGAGAAACCATAACAAACTCCAATAACAATTTATTCATCTCTACTAAGCATGCAACACATTATGGGACTTGTCCACTAAGATAATTGTATGCTACACATTGTTGGCTCTACCTAAACAATTGTATCTTTCTCATCAAGCTAAATTACTTCATGCGCTCTTAACCAAACATCACTAACTCTTCTCTAAGCTTAAATCCAAGGGTGCATACCCAAAAGATAGGTGCAACTCCAGAACCAATAAAATCTCTGTCGGCTCTTCTGAATAAACACATGAAACTGATACTGGTGAATAGCGACTGCATAACTTCATTTATACATATCATTAAACTCTATGTCCATGAATGTAATATTACTAATATATCTTCAACATATATCCAAGTGCACAAGGCTCCATGATAATTGTACGAACAACCATATACAGAGCATTGCTTGTTACTCTGTCAAGAATGTTGCTGACACAAGCTACTATATAAGTGTATGTACTAACAGTTAACCTCTACACCCATGATATCATATTGATATCATGTCCATGCTACATATACTAAAAGCTTACTGCATAAGACTTCCACACATGCTACTTTCCATATGTTGTCATCAATGACAAACATACAGTCAGTACTGGCCTGCTAGCAAATCTCCACCAATTATCACAGCTGATCATGTGCCAGAGAAGACAATTGAAGATGATAGTACTAGCACAACTAATCATGATGACCTTGATTTACCTATACTTGGGAAGGCATACGAGCCCCTATACAAAGGCTCCCAAACAACTCTTCTTTCCACTGTATTATTGTTGGTTAACTTTGAGGTTATAAATGGTTTTACCGATAAATATCATGTATGTTAAGGTATGTCATATATGTCATCATTTTACATCTATTTTAGTCATAATTTCTTTATAGTTAACAAAGGGTCAATCATGTACCATTAATATTATTTATATTTGTTAGAAATAGGGAATAATGAGAGGGGGGGTGAATCAGTATTCCACAAACTTTTACTTTCGCCCAATTATGGATATACCAGATTATCTTAATACATGCATAACATAGTAAACTAAAGAACATATAACAGTAAAGCAAATGAACTCATAACACATTATTTATTATCGAGGAAACCCTGGCCAAGGGAAAACCCCGGTGGGGATGGTACCCACAAAGATCCACTAATCAAAAATATCATGTTAAGGATGTTGACCTGGTTAGGAGCCTGTTACATGCATATAGTGTCTCAGTCCTAATTAAGGGACTTTAGGCCTTGTTAGAAGCCTCAACCCTGCTAAGTGTTGGTAGTACAAAATATGATTACAAGATGAGCCCACTGTCCAAAAAAGTAATATACAATGATTAATGAATACAAAATAGGGCAAGGTACATAACCTTATACTACTTGCTTTGCTTTCACAACTTTTCATCAATATCTCTTTGCTTGCATTACAATTTCTATATCACTATACAATTACAATTACATATCTTCACATTTATACAAGTTATTAAGACTAATAACTCTTACAATCAACTTCACATAAGCTTATTACAAAATACATATTTACCCAAGGGTTAACATCTAGAATGTCATCCCTTTATATTATTAAGACATTATTTTGATAAACAAAATAATCCCTTAACTCTTTACCAATTATGTCTTCATATTCTATCCTATCAGCTTAACACTGTCTCTTGTAAAACCGCCATAACTTCTTTCGTACATGTCGTAAAGACTTGTGCTCTCAGGTGCATCTTCAATAGTCATAATAATATCTATGTTCAAGTGTGCAAGCACTAAACTTACTCCAATCAACATCGCCAATCAAAATTATCTTCAGGTACACTCAGAAAAATACTGCTTTACACTTAGAAAATTTGGCTTTGCACTCTGTTATACTTTCTCTCTGTCATATGAGATCTTCATGTAGATTATATGTTGCCACAATGACAACATCTAGATATCTAACTCAGAAAAATTTCCAACAATCTCCCCTTTGTCATTGGTGGCAACATATGGGAAAATTGGCTAAGTCTTAAAACTTCAAAAACTCAAAATTGTGGCCATAACAAAAATATATCTTCGTTGTCCTTATAACTCCATATATCATATTTATATTCTATAATCCCCCTAAGAATATACTTCCTTATCATATATACATCAATTGTCTGCTATATATCTCTCCCCCTTTGACAACAATGACAAAAACAAGTGCCAAAAACTGTGTTAAAAAATGTGTATACCTAAATTCAATATTGCAGAGCCGGTAGGCTTGCAACACCATCTGCAAAATTTACTTTGATGCTCTCTATCTCCTTCTCCCATGCCTTCTTAATGGAATCTGAAACACTAAGTAGTGCACACAATCCATAAGATGCGATCTAACATGCTTGAAGGTTTGCAAAACTAAACTTCTCAAAAGATTTCTTTGATAAAATACATTCCTCCAACTGTCCTTCAATAATGCTTATCTTTATTAAAATGTTCTCTCTTAGAAGAGAAAATCTTCTCAATTTCCTATCCTTTTCATCACTAAGAATCCTTATTTCATCATTTATTTTGCTGATTCTTTTCTCAATATCCAATATCTTCACATTAGGCCTGGCTAGAAGATTTAATTCTGACTAAATTGCTACTTCTTTAGCCTTAATCTTCTAAACTTATTCAGATACATGATATTCATATTTTGTACACTGAATGTACAAAGTTTTACCTCTGTTCAAATTCCTTCTCAAGTCTTTTATACATGTTGTCAATCAGGATTGCGCCTCTAACTTAATGCGGAATCTAGCTATCCTGCTGAAACATTCAAACGTTCGTAATAATGGAAAAGAGAGGGAATCTCTGGATTCTAGGCCGGTTCCTTTTGGATTTGGAATATCACTTGTGGCTAAATTTATATGGGAAAAGGGATGAAAGAAATAACATAATGAACTCTAAACCTAAACGGGGTGATACACCAATAAATGATATGTAACTTAAATAAATTCAGCATGGATCATTGAAGATATCTAAGGCTCCTAGTACCCAAACAAACATGCGACTACAAAAGTGATTCTATGTAAGGACCTGAAATATTTTGCATAGATAGGGAAACAATGCTTCACCAATTTACTGCAAAAATTTAGGACACAAACAAAGACCTGTAAAAGGAAGTATCAAGATTCAAAAATGTAACAAGGAATATAGCTTAGATGAAGGCTAACACAACATCAAAGAAAATAAACTCACAATATTACACTTCAACCAAATGGGAAGGAACTGCTATCTCTATATATCAATGCTGGAAAAAATCTCTACTACAAAGTGCCTTACAATTTTCTCTCAAGTCTGTTATATGCAAAACATGTGGGCCAAAAAGAAGGTCCCCAACAAAGAGGTGAAAATACAATAAATAGAGCCCCAAAACCCTAACTCAAATTCATGAGAAAACCCTCTAAAATGAGGAGACAAACTATCAAAAAATGTAGTCAAAGTGGCCCTTGAACTCCTTCAAGTCATGTATAACTGAAGTGCCACTCAAAATCCTCTCAAAACTGCTTCACATCTCTAAAAATCATGCATATTTTGTGTGGGTCGGATATGAACAAAAAGCCCACCAAATCAGGAGTGTAACTGCCAGATTCTGAGAGTAAACTGATCCAAAAGGCCTCTCAACTGATACTATTTGATAGAGAACTCAAAAACTTCCTCCAAATGACGCCAAGATGTTGTCAACAACCCCTAATCTGCCTCCACAACTGAACAGAACTGAAAGAGCTCTTCCTTTATCAAAATAATGATCTCAAAATAACTTTGGTTATATATTTATTTATTAATATTTTGTAAAGAGTTTCATTTATAATTTTCCAAACTATACTTATTATATTTAATAATAAAATTAATAAACAATAGACTTATACTCAATATATAAAAATAGAATTCAATCTAATTCTATCTAATATATTTAATGTCAAGTATAAGTTTATTAATTTTAATATTAAATATAATAAGTATAAATTAAATTTAAATTTTAACCATATATATTACAATATAACATTATTTAAGTTAAATACATAATGAAATTATCTATTTAATTTAAAACAATATTATACTATAATATATATGGTGAAATTTAAAAACTTAAAAGAAAGGAAAAATATAAATCAAAACCTAATACCTAATATATATAAATAAAAACATAACCTAAGCAATTTTATCCTATGGTCGACATGACCCTTTCAACAAATATCTCTATTTTAAATACAAAGGCATTTGACTTAGGCTATCGTGGTATGCTGAGAGAGTTTTGGTATGCTGCAACTCATGTCTAAGCATTTCAGACTCCAAATGATATGACAATATAGTAAAGGGCATCAGTTTATCCCATTTATGCTTTTCATACTTAGGTATTTTCATTTTTGGATGAAGAGGAAGAAACCTTAGGGTTTGAGCCGCTACCATGCATGAACTTGCTCTTCTGGTTTCAAAGTTATGATCTCTGGCATTGTATTTGATGATTTCATTTGTTAGCATAACACTAGTTCTCTATACTAAACTGGAGTTCTCTTATTCTATTCACTGGTAAAAGTTGAGGCCTTCATACTCGGCTTTGAAATTGGAGGCTATGACTGGTAAAAAAAAATGGTATGGCAGCACCATACGCTAGAAGACTATCAATCGACTTTGTTTGAGAGATCACGATGAAAATATCTTGACTTTGACTGGCATTTTCTATTTGAACTTGACTTCTACTTGGCATAACGTTGAGGCTCGATCTTCCCGTGAGAACTCGTAGGCTATGATGATACTTGGCTGAGACTGTGTTTGTAACTGTAACTCACGGGTTGAAGTAATAGGAAGCAAACGGGATGAAAGTTTGGCTTCTAACTGTTATTTCTTTTCCTTTATCTGAAGTTGTCTTCGAGGCACAGGCCTTGATCTATATGAAGCTCGAGCTCCTCTAGTTTATGGCATTCGAGTTAACAAAACTCGGCTCTTTGCATATTTTGGTTTTTTAGTTCTTTGTGAAGAACAGAGAGCTTGGGCTCCCTCCAACGTTGTATACACTCAGACTCTCTGCTTCATCATGCATGGCATCTTCTAGAGATAAGTTATTGCTTTCCTTATTTGAACCTGTTGTAGCATGTATCGAATTTGTGTTGATCTAGGTATTTATTTTTAACAATAAATAATTATGGGTCTTAATTTCCTTCTTTTATCTTCTATTGACTCCATCTTACATGTCGTAAATGAAAAAAAATGCAAAGATTGTGCTACCAACATTCAAACCAGAAACAAATTATTGTCTGCATCTTGTCTTAAGTCTTCTTGATATGCTCTCTTCATGTTTGTTTCAATAGTGACTATTATTTTGAAGTCAAAGCCACTGAATATCTGCAATTTATATGCTATTGGCTCCAATGGGTGTCTATATCTTGAATGTTGTCCTCCTCTGTTAGAAACACTCTTGCTTTACCCACTGTCTGAGACAGAGCTTGAACTGTTTAATGCACTTACATAATGTCTGAATTTTACTCAAACTTCAGCTTCTCATTACACAATCTCTTCTGTTATTTGATCAATTCTCTGTTTATGCATATCTCATTTGATGATAAATGCTATGACCTAGCATCGCTTTATAACAACATTGTTGTTATTCCTCTCCTCTTGAATATGCACTGTCAAGTAGATCATTATGCACAGTATACATGGATAATACAGTTGTTTACCCTCCTCTTGCATGTGATCATTCTCTTATTTGTTTGATAAGCTAAAACAACAACATTAATTATCCATTTTATTCTGTATATTCATATTTCAATTAAATAGAAGGAGACTCACAATCACATGCATCTTTTTTATTTAATCTCCAAACAACATTGCCATTTTATTTTGAATTACATGTATTGCAATTTGATGACTTACATTTGATAACACTTTTTTTCTTTGTTCACTACTTTACCATTGAGGGCACTGTTATTTCATTGATAAAATGTTCCTGTAGCATTTCTTTCCTCTTAAAGTATTCATATAACTGAAACAAACTTTATGAAGTAACATTCTCCTGAAACACAGCATGGTTGTCATGGTTTATCATGCTATTATATAAATGTATCTTTCTTCCTTCCTTTTTGTAACTGATTACAACCAGCATACCTGGGACTTACTGATGTTCACTATGAATATTTTATTGAGCTATAAACATGCCATAAACTATTATCGTCTTCATTTTCAGAGATATTAGTTATTTAGAATAGAGAATCTAATTGATACCAATCAGTGAACAAAACTTACACACATACTATCTTAACCTGATATGATGTAAGTGACATCTCTATGAATGCATACCAGGCTGAAACAACATAAAAAGTTATTTTGTTTTGAAATTCATCATGCATACTTATCTTATTGTTTATTTGTAATTCTATTCTTTCTGTTCTTAGCATTTGATAATCATTGAAATCTTCACTTTTCTCAGCATAATGAAACATTAATTGTGGGGTTTGAGCATGGACTCATGACTCCCATAAGTCATATTCATGTTATGAAAATCATTTTCCTTTTAATACTTTTCCATTCCATAACCATGTATATCAAATCTACTTGGCTGAAAGGTTTCATGATGAAAGTCATGTCCCTTCAACAACCTGTCTTTTACAGCTCCATGATTTGGCCAGAAGGTCCCATTCTTGAAACTTATGCATGCCCCCTCAACAGCCTCCTCTAGTCCACCGATCTTCATGTCTCCACCTCTCCATAGCTTTAGTAAAAAAATTTCATGCGCATAATGTGTGCATGTCCTTTCAACAACTTAGTCAGTCTTCGAACCTAAATCTGCACATGAAGTAAACAATGTTAGGAAATAAAGTGTTTCTGTGATGTGATTATTCTTTCCAGCAGCTCTATGCTTTGCTTTCTAAAATAACATTTCTGTAAATGTAATCAAGTAGATAGTTAGAATGATAGATTAGTCCTTCTCCATTGCTTAGTTCACATGAACTAACCCCACTTTCTCTCTCTTCTTTTGCAGGATAACTCAGGATATCTCAGGATGCGGGATCAAAGATGGAGCACTGTTCGACCCTCCATGGAAACACCAAGCAATGGGGGGGCCTAACCTTTCTTCTCTTTCTCCTTTCTTTACATTTACATAAATGTAAATTATAATTTTGATTCCTGCATTAAACTTTAACTTCTGCATTCAATTAAGAAACTAAAATGCATGCCTGCATTAACCTACTGCCATGTGATGTGTGGCCTCATATGAATTTCTCATTGTATATCTTTGAAAAGTACTTTCCATTTATGTTTTAAGAGAAACCACTACTTGTGTGGTTAATTTAAAGTTGTACTTTTATGGTCTGAAATGCAAACATATCTCACTTTTTGTGTTTTCTTCAAAAAATCTGAATAGTGCTCAAAATTTGAATACTAGTATAAATAAGTGTACCTTAATGCAAGCTTACTGATGTTTATAATTGTAATCCTGCACATGTACTTTTAATTTTTTCTAAATTTTTACCATTGTGCAACTTAAAACAACCGCTTTTAAGTTCAAACCTCAATGCAAAACACTTGGTCAATTTACGAATTTAGTGTAAACTAAAATGATAACATTTTCTGGTGACCTCTTAGGGGTGTTTGCCTGCTAAACAAATCAAACCAGCTACCATTTGTAGTCCATTGGGCACAGAGTCTTGAATTTTTTTTTTAAATTGAACCTTCTCAAACCTTAGAAAACTTGGAAAAACTAAAAAATTCAAACACACCATCAACTACAAAACTAAAATTGAACCTGAAACTAAATACCTCATGCTAGCTGCTTGGGGATTTACTTTTGCCTACCTTCAACATCACCATATTGGTGTTATACCTGTTCTGTGAGTGATTTTACCTCATTCTGAGGTGTTCATCTGTATGATGATGCTGATGGGATACAAACGTTGATTTGCAAATAGTTAGCTTAAGGTAGAGAATAAATTTGATTCAATTTCTTGAATTGTGCACTCTCTCAAAATTTGTCCTCTTTTCTGAAGTTTGCAAGCTATTAGGGAAGGTCATGGATGACCTCTTTTGGACTGTGGCCATTGTGCTTGACTTGAAGCCTTGGATTTTCCACTGTTTCACTTTAGGATCAATCTATACATTTCTAAACAGTTCTACCATGAAGTTGTCTAACTTGCAGCCTTTAGAAGATTGGAAAATGTGTGTGAAACACTTAGAGGAAACAAAAAGTAGCAAATAAACCTGTTGTTGTAGTACATGATAGAAATATATTTGGTATCCCATCATGTAGAGCATTGAGTTACAACTCGGCTCTATTATGATGGGTGCTCATTTATGAGGTATGATGCACTCCAACAACATGCTTATTTTTTGTATCTAACAACTAACTACAACTAACTGAAAGCAACCTATATATGTGCAAAGCACTTATTCTGATTAACTCACCTCAAAAAAAATGTTTAAGATGTATCCCATTAATTGGGATTGGCAATTCTTCTCCTTCAAGTGTAGACAAATGGAAAGCATTGTGTGGCATGCTGGCTGGTATGATATATGGGCCAACCCACATAGCATCAAATTTTGAATGCCTTCTGGGTCTACTTTTTAATTCATCCCATTTCAAAATAATGTCTCCTAGCTGAAATTTTTTTGGAGATGCTCTCTTATCAAATGACCTCTTCATTTGAGCCTGATGAAGCTCAATCTTTTGCATTGCATCTCTCTTTTTCTCTTCTAACTCATTCAACTGAGTCAATCTTGCTATCATATTTCCTTCATCAAGCATATCTAACTGATACATGAAATCAAGTGTTGGAAACTCAACTGAAATGGGTAATCTAGCTTCCTTACCATATACCAACATATAGAGAGACATTCTAGTTGATCTTTTAGGAGTTATTCTATCAGCCAATAATGTTGATTTTATCTTTTCATGACAAGAACACTGATTACCTTCTAATGCTCTCTTAATAATTCAAATTAGGTTCTTGTTAGTGGATTCAGCTTGCCCATTACCCTGTGGGCAATAATTTGATGAAGTATTTAGATAAACACCCTTTTTAATAGCCCATTCTGCTATTTTATTTCCTGTAAATGTAAGTGCATTATCTAAAATTATTGAATCTGGTACACCAAATCTACAAATTAAATCATTGTAAAAATTTAAAACAATAGTCTCATTTGCTTCCTTGAGAGCAACTACTTCAATCCACTTGGTAAAATAATCTGTGGCTGTCAAAACCCATTTATGACCTGCACTTGAAGGTGGGTTAATGATGCCAATAAATTCAAGACCCCATTTCATAAATGGCTAATCCACTTGAATAGGTTGCAAAGGCAATGCTGCTAATTTCTCTTTTCCTGCAAAAATTGCACATTCCTTACATTTTCTTACCCATAAATGTGAATCTTTAAACATATTTGGCCAATAATAGCCTGCTTTCATCACCTTAAGAGCTATAGCTCTTGGTGAGAAATGACCTTCAGCTGGCCCTTCATGAAACTCATGCAAAATATGATCAACTTGATTTGGTTTAACACATCTTAACAAAACACCTTGCAAATCCTTTTTAAACAATATATTATTCAGCAAACAATAAGGAATGGATTATAATCTATAGTACCTTCATTTTGATCTTTCCAATCCTTTAGGACAATGTCTTGTCTGTAAGAAGATGATCATATCATCCACCCAATCATTCTAAGAAACTGGAACAACAAGTTGTTCATCATCTTGTAAAGCTAGGACAACATCAGAATCAGCCTCTGGAGTGTTGTCTCCATTTCTAGCAAGTTGTTCACATAATCCCTTACCCCTTACCAGCTTGGTGACTTTAATTTCAATGTCATATTTCATTGCCTTTGTAATCTAGCCAACCCTTTTAGTATTGAAATCTTTATTCAGCAAAAAAATCCTTAACAAAAGGATGCACAACCATTAGTTTGATCTTATTGTTAGAAAGCATATGCCTGAATTTTTTTAAGCTTCTTATCACAACAAGTACATGCTTTTCAACAAATGAATAATGCAATTAATAGACTTTAAGACCTTGGCTGAAAAAAGCTATTGGCTACTCAAAACCTTCATTATTTTTCTAAACTAACATGGCAGTAATACTGTCAATATTTTCATAAGCATATAAGATAAAGTCCTTTGAAAAATCAGGATTCAATAAGGTAGGAGCAGCAGCTAAAGCTTCTTTAATCAATTCAAAACTGTGCTTACCTTCCTTTGTCCAGCTAAAAACCATGTTTTTCTTTAACATAGCTATTAATGGCTTTAATAATTCAGCAATGTCAGGAATAAATCTCCTTACAAAATTTATTCTTCCTAGAAAACTTTGGAGACCCTTTTTATGAGCTGGAAGTGGTAGGGCTAAAATGGCACTTACCCTTTCAGGTTCAATGGTAATTCCCTCTTTTGAAACAATAAATCCCAACAACTTTCCTTCATGGACAACAAACACACTTTTCTTGGGATTCAAAGAAATGTCATATTCTCTACATCTTTCAAAGATGACTCTTAAATGCTAAAAGTGATCTGATGCATTCTTAGAAAAAATAGTAATATCATCCAAATAAACAAGTACAAACCTGCACATCAAATTTATGAAAGCTGTATCCATGACTTTCTGAAATGTTGCACTTGCATTAGATAAACCAAATGGCATTTTCTGATAAGCCATGGTTCCCCATTTGGTAGTAAATGTTGTTTTAAATCTGTCATCTTCCTTTACCAAAATTTAGTTATAACTAGAAAAGCCATCAAGTAATGAAAACCATTCAGATCCTAAAATAACCTATAATATTTTCTCCATTGAAGGCAAAGGATGTCTATCCTTCAATGAAGCTCTATTTAAGTCATAGAAATCAACACACAATCTAATTTATCCATTCTTTTTTCTAATTGGAACCAAATTCGATACCCAAGATGTATGCTTTATTGGAAATATTATATTACTCTCAATCAGTTTATTCAGTTCTTTGATCATAAGAGGCTCTAATTTTTGATTTACAGGCCTTTGTTTTTGCCTAACTGGTTTAGCTCTTGGCTCTAACTCAATTGTATGCTGAGAAATACAAGGATCAAAACCCTTTAAATCTGAATAACTCCAAGCTATGATATCATGAAATTCATTGCATAAATTAACAAAGACTTGATGCTCTTCAAGGTTACACACCTTTCCAATTTTCAGTACCTTGTCCTTTGCAATAGCAATTTCTTCATAGTGTTCTTCTTTAATTTACAAGCTAGATTTATCCTTTTTCAGTTGATCATCAGCATTAAAGATTGATTCTAAAGTTACTAGTTCCTTAGGCAACTTATTTGTCCTTAATTGGATGATCTGATCCTTATATTGGTCTTGTAATCTCTGCTGGTTTGGTTGTGCAAATTTAGCCTCTTCTCTTAAAAAATTGACAATATGTTGATCAGATTCAAAAACTTGCCAACTATCTGAATTATTAGGTACAATTGGTCTAACAATTACCTTAACATAATTTAGCCCTTCAGATTTACCAATTTCAGTTGGAATGTCATATTGGGCTCCAACTACTGCAAGTCTATCAGCATGTTTGTTCTGGTTTCTAGGTACAGATTGTAAGTTAAATGCCTCAAATCCTTCGATTAAGTCCCCCACAACATGCTTATAATTTTTTAATAAATCATTCTTAGTTGTATGAACGTTTCTAATTTGATTAACAATCAGTTCTGAATCACCAAAAGCTTGCAAATAGCTGATACCCCTTTTAATGGCCCACTTTAATCCATGGACAAGTGTCTCATATTCAGCAACATTATTTGTACAACTAAAAGTAAATCTAAAAGATGAATAATACCTTTCATTTGCTGGTGAAATCAGCATGCAACCACCTCCAACACCTACTTTGTTGTGTGATCCATCAAAAAATAATTTCCACACAACATTAGATGGCTATTCCAAATTCAGACCTGTACCTTTTATAACAGCTGGCATAAAATCAGTAGTTTCATGAATAACATAGTTGCCTAAACTTGGCTCCTCAATTTATTTATTAGAAATTTTGACATTTTCAATGCCCCAAGTATCTAATAAAATATCAAAAATTTGTTCAACTTGCATTTGTGACTCATGGATAGCATCAATTTCCTCCTGATCATAAATTACAGTTGTTGTTCCATTTTCAGTACTACTAACATGTGGCTCAATATAGAATTTTGCAATAGGCTCAGAAGGAATAGTCACCTTAGTACCATACCTAGTGCGAAAAAGCATATGAGACCAATTTGCAGACAAATACCCTCCTATTTTGGTAGTGAAATCTCGTGATAAACAAATTGAAAAATTAGGAGGTAAGTCTATAATAAAGACGTCCATAAGTATTGAAAAACTAGGACAAGCATGCATTGTCAAATCCAAATTTCTAATAACTCCAACAGTATCTACTATTGTACCATCAAGTTGAACAACCCCTTTTTCAATTGGCTCATAGTCAAGGCCTAGTTGGTCTACAATTTTCTTAGGCATAATCGAGCTAGAAGCGCCTAAATCAATCATGCAATTATGTACTAAATTCTGTCCTATTATAACAGTGATATAAAAAGGTGGTGGCTTTATCAACTTGGGTGTTTGCTGGTTTAAAACCTCATTTCTAGCCATTAACACCTTAGGAGTTTGTTGTTTTAAAGCATCATCTGATAATGTTAGTGCTTGTAATGCTTCCTGTAGCATATCCTTTTGACTTGGAAGCGCTAAAACTTCCCAAATAGAAATAGGAACATGTGTCTTCTTCAAGTGATCAACAATATTGAAGTTTTGAACACTAACCTTTTGCTGTTGTTTTGAAATAGTTAGCTCTTTTGCTGCTTGTAATGGCTGGGAAGGTCCATCCCAGGCATGATTTTTCTATTGTTTAGCCTTTAATATTTTTTGTTGTGGAATAACAACAGGCTATTGAACCTTATCAACTTGTTTTTTTTCATTTACAGCCTTTTTTTTGGACCTTGTGCCTGCTGATACATGCTTCCATACTTGATTTTGATCAAAATTAGCTGCTAAAATAGTCTCATTAGCATTAAAATTCATTAAAGTAATGCCTGGATTACCTTGTGGTTGTACTTGTTGATTCTGAGCATCTCCTTGAACATTAGCTATTTGACTCTGCAAAACATCATGCCTCCTAGCTTCAAGTGCATGAGGACAATCAAGCCAAAAATGGCTTGTGTTACAAGTATTACACCACTCCTCCTCTTGTGCATAGTTATTTTGAGGAACAACTACCAGTTCTTTGGAAGTACTAGGAGTTTCATAATTATAAGGTTGATTAGTCCTTTGACTATAATTTCTTTGCTAACCTTGAACTTGGCGTGGCTGGTTTGAACTAGATGCTTGTTTAGATTACCTATTCTACTGATAAGAAGCTTGAGAAGGCCTATTGTAGTTGTACTAACCTTGTTGCCTCTTCAAGTTTGTGATCTCATTGGCATAAGTTTGCAAAGTTCTCATTATACTATCATTCTTGTCTTTTAACTCTAAATTTTTCTCTTTTAGCTCTCTAAAAGGAGTTGTGGTAGCATGCTCTTCTGCTACAACTTGCATATTAAATGATGGTAATACTAGCATAGGTGGCACAACTACTATTGGTGGAACTATAGCTGGTACAACTAGCTAAACTTCTACAAAATAAGGCATGAGAGGTCTAGAAGGTAACTTACCAACTTGTATTAAGCAATTCTCAGCTCTAACAGCAATGTCAAATGCATTTGGCAAAGTACGCCCACCCATAGATTGAATCATCATTGAAATATCATTGTTAAAAGCTTTCAAATAAAATAAAAATGCATAATCATCAGAAGGTTTAACAGATGCTGGAATTCTATCCCAAGTTCGCTGAAAACAAAAATTAAAATAAAAAATATGCTCATTTGGATGCCTTTTAATTGTAGTCAACTGCTCAACCAGTGAGAGATTATCAGACTTATCTTCAAAATTGCTAATCAAAACAGTCCCCAAGGCATCCTGCATAGCAATTGAATTAACAAGCAGACTTCTAAACCAAATCAAAGCTTTACCTTTCAATGAGGCTACTAGTAGTTTTAATGCCATGTCATCATGTGTGACTTGATGTAATCCACAAAGAGCGACCACATCCTTAATATGTTCAATAACTGAAACATGATTTTCACCAATAAAATAAGGCAAACCTTTTAACACTGCCGAAGGAATATCATGATGAACAACAATTTGTAAAGGGCTGCCAGCATTGAAAGCTATGAATGATAAATTTAAGGCCATTTGATGAGTTGGTGGTGCTTGTTGCTGAATTGCAGCTGTAACGGAAGGCTAGGTAGAATGAACTACCTTCCTTTGGTATGTTTTCAAACTTTGAGGAATTTTTGTAGTACCACTTGTAGATGCTCCCAAGATATAATTAACCCTTAGTAAGTCTTCAAAACTTGGTAATTCTAATCCAGAATTATCAGGAGCACTCAAGTCTTTCAGAAAACTGATATCTTCAATTAACACCTCAAGTTCATCTAGATTTGCAGCCTGATCTTCAAAAATGGGATTATCAAATGATGAAAAATTAGAATTAAATACAGAAGATCTACCTCTTTGATCTTGTGATGTCCTTCCTCTTCTAGCTGATCTACCTCCCCTTCTACCTGGCTGCAATTCTTGGTACTCAAAACCCTCTTTGTTTGATCTTGTTGGAATTCTACTCATTAAAATAAACACTCAAATCTGCAATTGAATTTGCAAGAAACCTTAAAAAATAGAGTCTCTAGGTGCTAGTAAAATGCCTTCTTAAAATTTGAAATACTGTTGTTCACACCAAAACAGCAATAAAAAACTTGTGACTCAAGGAACTGAGAAATAGCTCGAGTCCCACCGGGCGTGCCAAAAACTGTTGTCAATTAGGATTGAGCCTCTAGCTTGATGCAAAATCTAGCTATCCTATTGAAACA
Organism: Chamaecyparis obtusa; assembly: GCA_027943335.1. Classification (NCBI taxonomy): domain Eukaryota; kingdom Viridiplantae; phylum Streptophyta; class Pinopsida; order Cupressales; family Cupressaceae; genus Chamaecyparis; species Chamaecyparis obtusa. The sequence continues at coordinate 2,004,901 of BSBK01001771.1, forward strand.
TGGAAATGTTCTCGTTGATGGAAGAGAGAACGAATCTCTGAATCCTAGGCCGGTTCCTTTTGGATTTGGAATATCACTTGTGGCTAAATTTGTATGGGAAAAGGGATGAAAGAAATAACGTAATGAACTCTAAACCTAAATAGGGTGATACACCAATAAATGATATGTAACTTAAATTAATTCAGCATGGATCATTGAAGATATTTAAGGCTCACAGTACCCAGACAAACATGTGACTACAAAAGTGATTCTATGTAAGGACCTGCAATATTTTGCATTAATAGGGAAACAATGCTTCACCAATTTACTGCAAAAAGTTAGGACACAAACAAAGACCTGTAAAAGGAAGTATCAAGATTTGAAAATGTAACAAGGAATGCAGCTTAGATGAAGGCTAACACAACATCAAAGAAAATAAACTCACAGTATTACACTTCAACCAAATGGGAAGGAATCGCTATCTCTATATATCAATGCTGGAAAAAATCTCTACTACAAAGTGCCTTACAATTTTCTCTCAAGTCTGCTATATGCAAAACATGTGAGCCAAAAAGAAGGTCCCCAATAAAGAGGTGAAAATACAATAAATAGAGCCCCAAAACCCTAACTTGGATGCATGAGAAAACCCTCCAAAATGAGGAGACAAACTATCAAAAAATGTAGTCAAAGTGGCCCTTGAACTCCTTCAAGTCATGCATAACTAAAGTGCCACTCAAAATCATCTCAAGACTGCTTCACATCTCTAAAAATCATGCATATTTTGTGTGGGTTGGATATGAACAAAAAGCCCACAAAATCAGGAGTGTAACTGCTAGAAACCGAGAGTAAACTGATCCAAAAGGCCTCTCGACTGATACTATCTGATAGAGAACTCAAAAACTTCCTCCAAATGACCCCAAGATGTTGTCAACAGCCCCTAATCTGCCTCCACAACTAAATAAAATTGAAAGAGCTCTTTCTTTATGAAAATAATGATCTCAAAATAACTTTGGTTATATATTTATTTATTAATATATTCTGTAAAGAGTTTAATTTATAATTTTCCAAACTATATTTATTATATTTAATAATAAAATTAATAAACAGTAGACTTATACTCAATATATAAAAATAGAATTAAATCTAATTCTATCTAATATATTTAATATCAAGTATAAGTTTATTAATTTTAATATTAAATATAATAAGTACAAATTAAATTTAAATTTTAACCATATATATTACAATATAATATTATTTAAGTTAAATAGATAATGAAATTATCTATTTAATTTAAAACAATATTATACTATAATATATATGGTGAAATTTAAAAACTTAAAAGAAAGGAAAAATATAAATCAAAACCTAATACCTAATATATATAAATAAAAACATAACCTAAGCAATTTTATCCTATGGTCGACATGACCCTTTCAAAAAATATCTCTATTTTAAATACAAAGGCATGTGACTTAGGCTATCGTGGCATGTTGAGAGAGTTTTGGTATGCTGCAACTCATGTCTAAGCATTTCAGACTCCAAATGATATTACAATATAGTAAAGGGCATCGGTTTATCCCATTTGTGCTTTTCATACTTAGGTATTTTCACTTTTGGATGAAGAGGAAGAAACCCTAGGGTTTGAGCCGCTGCCATGCATGAACCTGCTCTTCTGGTTTTGAAGTTATGATCTCTAGCATCATATTTGATGATTTCATTTGTTAGCATAACACTGGTTCTCTGTACTAAACTAGAGTTCTCTTATTCTACTCACTGGTAAAAGTTGAGGCCTTCATACTCGGCTTTGAAATTGGAGGCTGTGACTGGTAAAAAAAAATGGTATGGTAGCTCCATACGCTAGAAGACTATCAGTCAACTTTGTTTGAGAGATCACGATGAAAATATCTTGACTTTGACTGGCATTTTCTGTTTGAACTTAGCTTCTACTTGGCATAACGTTGAGGCTCGGTCTTCCTGTGAGAACTCATAGGTTGTGATGATACTTGGCTAAGACTGTGTTTGTAACTGTAACTCATGGGTTGAAGTAATAGGAAGCTCACGAGATGAAAGTTCAGCTTCTAACTGTTATTTATTTTCCTTTATCTGAAATTGTCTTTGAGGCACGAGCCTTGATCTATATGAAGCTTGGGCTCCTCTAGTTTATGGCATTCAAGTTAACAAAACTCGGCTCATTGCATATTTTGGTTTTTAAGTTCTTTGTGAAGAATAGAGAGCTTGGGCTCCCTCCAATGTTGTATACACTCACACTCTCTGCTTCATCATGCATGGCATTTTCTAGAGATAAGTTATTACTTTCCTTATTTGAACCTGTTGTAGCATGTATCTAATTTGTGTTGATTTGGGTATTTATCTTTAACAATAAATAATTATGGGTCTTAATTTCCTTCTTTTATCTTCTATTGACTCCATCTTACATGCCGTAAATGAAAAAAATGCAGAGATTGTGCAACCAACATTCGAACTAGAAACAAATTATTGTCTGCATCTTGTCTTTGTGTGTGTGAATTTTGTACCTAGTTGTAGACACAACACTTCAGTAAAACATTAGAGGTTAGCAAAAACTGAAATCTTGTAAATAATTAAAACTATTCTAACCAGGCGATTTATTGCCTTCTAGTAGGTGTGAGTATGATTCTCTCAAATCAGACCAAGACCAGTGACAATGTAACACCTAAATGAAGGATTTGAATGCAAAATATATGAAAGACTATGAATGCAGATTAAGCTATATTTTTGTATTTTCTGTGCAGTAATATGAAATCTATATGAATCTAAGCTATATGAATGAAATAGAATGAAGATTTAATCTAAGAATGCTATGAACGAATATGAAACTATGCAAAAGTTAATGATCAAATATGAAAGATCTCACAAATCGCCTGTTGCAAGTGTTCAATCCTTCAATCGCCAATTCGCCAGAGTAATTGTGCAAATTTGAGTGTTGATGAATAATGAGGAGCTAAGCCTTGTTTTTATAGAAATCCAGGGCTTTGGGGATGCAAGAGAAAAGCCATAAATCACTCTTAATAAACTCAAGTTGATTTTTGAGTTATCAGGAAATTAAGAATAATTAACTCACAAAATCATGCAAAAGGAGTGTTTAACTCAAAATAGAGTTTAGATCAAATTTTAACTCATCATCAGATGTTGAGTTTCATTTTAAAATTGATTGTTAATTTCTAGTTGTCTGCTTTTCTGATTGTGCATGATTTATTTATAAATTAATTAAAATTAAAGTGATTTATTCTCAACTTAACTGATTTTTGAATTAAAACAATTGATTTATGGGTTAATCAATTATTAAATCAAACTTTATCCCAAAACTATATTATTAAATATTGACAACTGACTTTAATTAATTAAATAAGAATTTAATCAATTAGTCATGAGATTTTAGATTTATTTTCAAAATAAAACAATACAATTTAGGAATAATTTAATTAAATTTAATTAAATAATTAAGTGGTAGTATTAAATCTAATTAATTAAATATTCAGAATATTCAATTAATCAAACTTTAGGATAAATAGGATTTATCACCAAATAATTATTAAATTAAAGATAATTAAGATAAATAGGAATATTGCTAAGAATATTCTCGAATGCAGAATTTAGGATAAAATCAATTACGATTCGATGATGTGCAGATGTGCCTTAGGTTAGGACTTTGATGTTGATTTCGTTCAAATTTGAAGATGTAGGAGATTAATGAACCTATAGCCCATTTTTGGGGTATTACAGTCTTAAGTCTTATTGCTGTGTTGTCTTCATGTTTGTTTCAATAGTGACTATTATTTTGAAATCAAAGCCACTGAATATCTGCAATTTATATGCTATTGGCTCCAATGGGTGTCTGTATCTATGTTAAATGTTGTCCTCCCCTATTAGAAACACTCTTGCTTTACCCACTATCTGAGACAGAGCTTGAACTGTTTAATGCACTTACATAATGTCTGAATTTTACTCAAACTTCAACTTCTCATTACACAGTCTCTTCTGTTATTTGATCAATTCTTTGTTTATGCATATCTCATTTGATGATAAATGCTATGACCTAGCATCTCTTTATAACAAAATTGTTGTTATTCCTCTCCTCTTGAATATGCACTGTCAAGTAGATCATTATGCACATTATACATGGATAATATAGTTGTTTACCCTCCTCTTGCATGTGATCACTCTCTTATTTGTTTGATAAGCTAAAACAATAGCACTGATTATCCCTTTTATTCTGTATATGCATATTTCAATTAAATAGAAGGAGACTCACAATCATATGCAACTTTTTTATTTAATCTCCAAATAGCACTACCATTTTATTCTAAATTACATGTATTGCAATTTGATGACTTACATTTGATAACACTTTTTTGCTCTGTTCACTGCTTTACCATTAAGGGAACTGTTATTTTGTTGATAAAATGTTCCTACAACATTTCTTTCCTCTTAAAGTATTCATATAACTGAAACAAACTTTATGAACTGTATATGCATTTCTAGATTAGATTGTGTGTAATTTTTGGTATCAATGTTTCAGATCACACTATGATCCATCATCAGGAAAAGAGAGAGAGTGCAAGAATAGTAAAATAAGTTGTAGACTAAGCCAGTCACAAGAGATAAAAGGAGAGAGATGGCACAAAGAACAATGCAGGAAAGAAGAGAGAAATTAAAATTAAAAATAAAAAGCTCCAATGTAGGAAAAACCTATAAAAACACACAAATAAAAGGGATAAAAGAAAAAGGGACAACAAAAAACAAGAAAAAGAAAATCAAGAGAACACACAACTTAAGAGAGAAGAGACACCTATGAATTTTAAATAATTAAAGAGCCCACAAATACCCAACAACCAAAAAGAAAGGACAGGAAATATATATAAATATGAACGATACACAAATAACAACCTATAAACTAAAATTCTATAATAAATGCAAACCAGTGCTATAAAAATGAGCACTAAAAGAGAGGAAACAAGCAAATCGATCTAAAAGCTTATGAGATAAGCCCTATATATATATATATATATATATATATATATATATATATATATATATATATATATATATATATATATATATATATATATATATATATATATATATATATATATATATATATATATATATATATATATGAGTCTGCAACTTATTTTACTATTCTTCCACTCTCTCTCTTTTCCTGATGATGGATCACAAAGTGTGATCCGAAATGTTGATACCAAAAATTACACACAATCTAATCCAAAAATGCATATACAGTTAAAATGGATTGTGGAAATCTGATATTATTAAACTTTATGAAGTAACATTTTCCTGAAACATGCCATGGTTGTCATGGTTTATCATGCTATTATATAAATGTATCTTTCTTCCTTCCTTGCTATAACTAATTACAACCAGCATACCTGGGACTTATTGATGTTCACTGTGAATATTTTATTGAACTATAAACATGCCATAAACTATTATCGTCTTCATTTTCAAAGATATTAGTTATTTAGAATAGAGAATCTAATTGATACCGATCAGCGAACAAAACTTACACACATAGTGTCTTAACCTGATATGATGTAAGTGACATCTTTGTGAATGTATACTAGGCTGAAACAACATAAAAAATTATTTTTTTTTGAAATGTATCTTGCATACTTATCTCACTGTTGATTTGTAATTCTGTTCTTTATGTTCTTAGCATTTGATAATCATTGAAATCTTCACTTTTCTTAACATAATGAAACATTACTTATGGGGTTCGAGCACAGGATCGTGACTCGCATAAGTCATATTCATGTTATGAAACTCATTTTCCTTTTAATACTTTTCCATTCCGTAACCATGTATATCAGATCTGCTTGGCTGAAAGGTTTCATGATGAAAGTCATGTCCCTTCAACAGCCTATCTTTTACAGCTCCATGATTTGGCCAGAAGGTCCCATGCTTGAAACTTATGCATGCCCCCTCAACAGCCTCCTCTAGTCCACTGGTCTTCATGTCTTCGCCTCTCCATAGCTTCAGTCGGAAAGTTTCATGCGTGTAATGTGTGCATGTCCTTTCAACAACTTACTCAGTCTTCGAACCTAAATTTGCACATGAAGCAAACAATGTTAGGAAATAAAGTGTTTCTGTGATATGATTATTCTTTCCAGCAGCTCTATGATTTTCTTTCTGATATACATTTCTGTAAATCTAATCAAGTAGATAGTTAGAATGATAGATTAGTCCTTCTCCATTGCTCAGTTCACATGAACTGACCCCACTTTCTCTCTCTTCTTTTGCAAGATAACTCTGAATACCTCAGGATGCGGGATCAAAGATGGAGCACTATTTGACCGTCCACAGAAACACTAGGCAATGGGGGGCCTAGCCTTTCTTCTCTTTCTCCTTTCTTTACATTTACATAAATGTAAATTGTAATTTTAATTCTTGCATTAAACTTTAACTTTTGCATTCAATTAAGAAACTAAAATGCATGCCTGCATTAACCTACTACCATGGGATGTGTGGCCTCATATGAATTTCTCATTGTATATCTTTGAAAAGTACTTTCCATTTATTTTTTAAGAGAAACCACTACTTGTGTGGTTAATTTAAAGTTGTACTTTTATCGTCCAAAATGCAAACATATCTTTCACTTTCTTTGTTTTCTTCAAAAAATCTGAATAGTGCTCAAAATCTGAATACTAGTATAAATAAGTGTACCTTAATGTGATCTTACTGATGTTTATAATTGTAATCCTGCACATGTACTTTTAATTTTTTTCTAAATTTTTACCATTGTGCAACTTAAAACAACTACTTTTAAGTTCAAACCTCAATGCAAAACACTTGGTCAATTTACCAATTTAGTGTAAACTAAAATGATAACAATACAAATATCCAAATTATTAATATCATTTCTGATATTCTAACTTATATCAAGAATTATCTTGGCCTCATAGGCTGCTTGAACCTTCACTTTAGCTATATCTGATAAGTTAGTGAACTCATTATCAAATGCATGCATAACTTTCTTAGCTCTTTCCAGTGGGTCTGCCTCCGCTATATGGTTAGTTACAACACTTTGCAACTTTTCTGTCATTTCCAAAAATGATCCTTCAAGGCTTTTCACCTTCTTATTCTTTCAATTATTTTTTTCAGGGATGTGATCAATTCCATCTGATCATCATCATCAACCTCTTTCCCAAAACTTTCAAATATAGATCCAATCTGTTGTTTTTTTGCAATCTTAGGTGTAAGACTGATTTCTTCTTTGCGAGGGGCTTCTTTATGTCCAAGAATTTATGTACTTTCTTGATTCTCTTCCTCTTTCCTTGTTTCCTTGTTTCCTTCTTCACTAGCTCTGTCATGTTCTTCTAGAGTCGAATTGTCAACAATTTTTTCAAGATTTTTAAAAGGATTATCCTCACTGTCCAATGTGATCTTAGTTCCTTCCACATGCATTGACTCTTCTTCAATGTTGATTGCTAGTGGAGAGGGACTCCTCTGATGCTTAGCTTCCACTACATGTTCTGCTAACTCTACTGCACTAGAGTGTTTTTCAACACTAGATGTCATTACCTTTACTATTGCTTCCTTTGTTTCTTTGTTAATCTCTTCATAGTTTCCTCCCACAATCTGAATGGTTATTCTCTTTGTTCTTAGATGGGTTCCAAGTTCTTTCATAATCTCATTAAAATGATTTTCATCTCTAACATCACATAGTTTTCTTACAAGATTTTCTCTGATTTTATTGTCCTCTTCTGTTGCTCTCTTTTTCTTGTTATCTAGCTTCTCAAATAAGTCATCAGGTATCTTACCTTGGATTGTGTCAAACTTCTTATCTGCTAAGATCATGTGTCTCAGAACTACATTCTCCAAATTCAATCTTTCTGAATAGTTATAAAGATCATAGTATCTATTCATCTTAGAAAAATCTCCATCACGAATAATCTATTCATTTACTTTCCAAATATTTGGTTTCCATGTCTTCTTTTTCACTTGAATAGCTTCATCATCCTTGATTTATGCTATCTTCCTCTATACTGGTGATACTAATGTTTTCTTCCTTTTACTTGGTCCAATAGCAATTTCTTTCACTCTTTTCCCTAGTGGAGTTGAAGATGATCTAGTAGATTTCCTGACTTCTTGTTCTTCTTTCTCTACTTTCACTTTATGCTGCAAATTTCTAGTTCCAACCACTAATAAGGGTGGAACAGAAAAAACTTCCTTTTGTCCAATGTCTCTAGTTGTTGCTATTTGCTTGGCAATCATAAACTCATGTTTTGTCATTCATGTGTCCTTAAGAATCTTCTTAATTGCACTTTCTACTCTCTCCTTAGACTGTTTCTCTTCCTGAATAGACTTTGCGGAGTTGAAATTCTCCTCAAAAGTCCCAAATTTGTTACTGTGAATATCCAACTTGCTCTTAAGCAATCTTCTCACATATTCTTCTACTTCAATTTCAGAGATTTCATAGCCAAGAGGGTCTATGAACTCTACTCTAGGTTCAACTACTCTAATGAATGTAAAGTCAATGTCAACCATAAAACATATCTCATTCTTATATTTTTCAACTAATGACTATGGAATCCTTGATCTATTCTTCATCAAGTTCTGAAATGTCTTAATTACCAACATTGCACTCTCATTGACCTTGTCAATAAGATGCCTCATATACACTTTTTTTATCCTTTCCATTGTGGTCTTACCATCATTCTAGTCATCACCAATAGTGTAAGGGAATCTTCTTAACAAATGGAAAAACATATAAGTGATCAATGATGAGAATCTAAACTGGGAGTTCTTAGTCTTCTTTATCTTCTCCAAGTTCTCAAATAATTGAATTCTCAAAATCTCACACATATCTACTTGTACTTTGTCAACACACATTAAATAGGCTGCATGAATCATTCCAGATGCCATGTCATCCTCTCTTGAATTAGCACAAAACTTAGTTGTAAGGATCTTGCACAAATACCTAACATCATCATGTTGCATCTTGCTAATCACTATACCTCTGCCATTGTAAGATGATTTAGTGTTGTCTAATACATTTTTCTTCACATTCTTTTCATTAAAGGGTATGACTCCAGATTTAGACAAACTAGTTACTTCATGAATTAGGTCTTTTGTTATGTCTATCACTCTATCATCTAACCAAAAATTTCCATTATGTATTCTTCTCAGAATTATCTTAGTACATTCTTCATCATCAAACTCATATTGTAAGGAATACTTTATGATTTCATTGTCCTTCAAATGTTCAAATCCTACTTTCAATGACATATCCTAATTGTAAAGCTTCTCATACTCTTTTGTAAAATCACTATCACTGAGGGTTTCAAGTTTACATCCCAAATAGCATCTAACATTCTCTAAATGTAGAACTCCACCTGGTATGGACGATAAAGCCAATTTAGGGTCTACTTCCAAGAGTTCTACTGGTTCCCTTTTGATCTTAGGTCTGTTCTTATCTCTTACATTGTGAATCAATGAAACATCCATGACTTCTGTAAATTCTCTAACTAATTTATAGATCTGCTTAGTAAAATACCTCAATTCTGTGATTTAGGGCTTGCGTAGATCCAACACAAAATTCTTTCACCAAATCCTTGCAAACTACTTCCAATTATTGCTCCTTTGATCTCCTTCACACTTGTATTCGCTTTAATGATCAAATAATACCGATCATAACCTTTTAACCTTTCAATCTCACAAGATTCTGATGTCGCATTCAATTCTTTTGTTGCTTCTTTCCAAAAAGTTGTTCTTTCTTACCTGTAAAACTTAAAAATTCTTTTGATCTCGCATAGCATCATATTATCTTATGCGCTCTTAACCATAACATCAATACATCATATACTACCTTGCATTAACTGCGCAAGACTCAGTTCATCCTATACTAACTTCTACACTATCCTAAGTTCCTATTCTACTGTATTTTTCATGAATTAAGTACTTTGAGATGGGTTAGGTAGAGATTCACTCTTACCATTAGATACTTCACCTTTCTGATTATCTTCAGTGTTGAATGTGTCTCCTTGATCTGTGGCTTTGGTAAACTTCACTTCTTCTGAATTACTACAACATCCTCCTTGATTGTTGCTTGCATTCTCATTTCTCCTTGCATGACTTCTAGGGTTAGGATTTCTCATGTTGTTCATTTTTCAAAACCTTTTTGTATGACCAAATTTGTTGCATATCTGACAAACTACTCCATTGTTTCCATATCTTGGTCCAGTCTAGTTGATTTGTGATTTGCAATTCTTGGCAATGTGTCCAATCTTGTTGCATCTATAACATACTACTGCATTTCTTCTATTCATATTGTCAATAGTCCTTTTATCTGCATGGTTAGTATCTCTAAACATTCTACTATTATTGTTATTCTCATTAAATTTAGGCTTCCTACATTCAATAGCTCTATGTCCAAAACCATGACAATTATAACAATATCCTTTAAGAGGTTTAAATTGCTTACCTATACAATCTTTCTTCATATGACCAAAAGTATTACATGCAAAACATCTACCTTTAAATTCTCTCTGCATACCTTTAGGTGATTCTTCTTGTTTAGGTGGTTCTTGTTTAGACATATCTTCAGATTTGTTAGCTTCATCAGATTTATTTTCTTCCATGTTTTCATAAACTTTCAGATCGGGTTCTTTTCTTTCTTCACTTATCTTAGATGAGTTAAGCCAAGACAAGTTTTATCATAGAATGGCTTTTGATAAGATATTTGTTCATCAATCTTCTCACTAGTGGAATATAGTCTCTCAAGTTGTTGCTTAGACTGAGTCAATTCACCTTTCACAATAGTATTGTACTTCTCAAGTTCAACATACTGCAATTTGGTTTTCTCAAGTTCAGATGTCACTTTACAAAGTTTAGATTGCAGATCTTCTTTCTTAGATTTCAGATTTTCATTCTCTGATTTCAGATTTGCTTCATTCTTGCTATTTCCATCTTTCAAACTTAACTTCAGAATTACTATCTCCAGTTCATGTTTAAGGATCTCATTTTCTTTTTCAAGGTTATCATTACAATCTTCAATTTGAGTTGTGGATTCCTTTTCTGATTTCAATTCTTCCATCTTATTCTTTATCTTTTCAATGAGGTTCTTTGCATCATCATATTTTCCATTCAGAGTATCTCTTTCTTCAGTAAGTATATCAATATGTTCAAGAGATTCTTCAAGATTCTTCTGTAGTTGATCCATATCCATAGAGATCTTACTCAAGCTGCTGGGCTTTCTCTGAATGATTCTTTTCCAAGTAACTAAGCTTTGATGCCAATTGTTATAAATAGGGAATACTGAGAGGGGGGGGGGGTGAATCAGTATTCTACAAACTTTTACTTTCACTCAATTATGGATATAACAGATTATCTTAATACAATGCATAACATAGTAAACTAAAGAACATGCATAACAGTAAAGCAAATGAACTCATAACACATTTTTTTTTTTTGAGGAAACCCTGGCCAAGGGAAAACCCTGGTGGGGATGGTACCCACAAAGATCCACTAATAAAAAATATCCTGTTAAAGATGTTGACCCTGTTAGGAGCCTGTTACATGCATATAGTGTCTCAGTCATGATTAAGGGTCTTTAGTCCTTGTTAGAAGCCTCAACCCTTGGTACAGGAGCACCCTTCTAAGGGCTCCCACCATCTATTTTTTTTGAGTTGAACTTCTTAAGTGAAGCTTGTAATTATAATAAGAGCTTCGCTCAGTGTGTGTGTGTGTGTCTAGGCCTGGGCTAGGTCCTAGAAGTTCAGTTGGTTCTTGACGTAAATGGCACAATGACTCAGGGCATGCTATCATCCTAAGGTCATTGATCTGCCATGTTAGTAGGAGTCTAGGGTTAGGTGTTTGGTTGAGGTATGAGCACATGTGTGCCTTAAAAGGACCTATAAATGGTCATTTGAAGTGTAAGAGCAAAGATGCTCAAGCAACAAAAAGTTGCTCAAAAGTTGCTAGCAACTTTTCTTTTTATATTACCTAGCTTTGCTAAGTGTCTAAAAAGCCCTAACCAGACCCACACCCTGAGATAAAGAATATAAAGGATCTGAAAAACCCTAATATGAAGGTTGGAGATCACTTTGTACGATTCTGTACAAAAAGAACAGTCTGAACAGAGTTTTGTGTGTAATAGTCACTGTTGATGGACTGATTGCATGTGCATAGAGTGAAGTTTTGGTGCATCTATGCAGGAGACATTGTCTTGTGTATTTAGACTTTCATGTGTGTGTGTTGGGTTTAGTTCTTTTCAAGTTTTAGTTTTACATTTTGTTCATTTCTTTACATTTTCCAGTCCTCTACCAATTTGGAGAGGCATGTAGATAAAGGGTTGTAACTTTTGTTTCCACGGTGGCCACACCATGGAACCTTGGAATCTAAAGGTACAGACCCTACCTTGTATGAATATGTCTGTAGGGCCCTAGAGTTTGAGTGCACCTATTTGTTTAACCATGTCCTAGGCGAGCTAAGGTCATGCTCAGTTAGGAGCGGTCAGCAGTACAAGTGCTCTAGAAGATAGAGGAAAGAGTTTCAAAGAAAACCCTTTGGAGGGAGTCAAGGGACATGTATGAAGGAAATATGCTATGAAGGAGAGACCTTGAGGAATCTAGGAAAGGTATTGAAGAAAGCCAAGAAGACTTGTAACTTTGTGAGGTTCCAAAAGCACTGAAAATCCTCATTCTTGGAAGAAGTGTTGTACGGGTAGATGGAGGCCCAAGACCCCAAAAATCATTGAGGGTTAGACATTTTTAGTGAAGTTCCTTTTGAACAGGAATTTTGATTCAGTGCAGGAAAGTGGTGAAAAGTCCTAGAAAGCCGAAGGGAGGCCTAATTGGACACTTCCTTGTAGCCCTATTTTGGGAAGGAAGTATGAATTCAAGTGATGACCCAGCCTCACTAATGCCTTGAAGATGTTTCAAATGTCCCAAAAACACCTTGGAACTCATCAAATTCACTGTTAGAGCTTGGGAAGGTAATTGAACCCTAAAAGACCCTTATAAGCCTATGTAAGGGATGGTGCTAAGAAGCAATGCTTGATAGGATGCAAGTTGATAAAGCTATACTTGATGGTTAGGTTAGGCTAAGTTAGGGGATCTTTTGATGAGAAGAGTCCTATAGACCTTCAGAGGTGTCAGGAGAACACTAGGGTCCTGGTTAAGGATCAGAGGCATAGACTAGCTAGTCTATCCTAACCTCCCCATCAGATTGGTATCAGAGCCTCTTAAGGCTTGGGAAGTGGAAAGTGGATGTTTCAACCTTTAGAAGAGTCAGTTGGATCATCACACAAGTAGAAAATGGTGACTAATGCAGAGCTTGCTAAGAAGGTGGAAGATCAGGAGGAAGCTAATAGACTCCTGCAAGAAAGAGTGATGCAAATGGAACAATTCCAGGATGATGTCCAAGCAAAGGTAGATAAGGTGAAAGATAGGATGGAGGAGTAGGATGCCAAAGAGAAAGAGAAGACCATTGATGATGATGTGCCTACACCTGATCGTCCAACCCAAGATGAGCAATTCCTTAAAGCTTTGAAGGCTATCACTGGCAAGGCACTTGAAGGTGTCCCATTACTTACTTTGAATGTGAAGAGATATTAGAGGCATAGAAGGTCAAAGTGGCCAAGTCTAGGTTGAGGGGTCAAGATTTAACCTGGTGGAACTACTTGCAAGATGAAAGAGAGAAAGAGGGAAAGAACCCAATCTCTAATTGGAAAGCGATGGTCAATAAAGTGAGGGAAGCATACCTACCTCTAGATTATGAGATCCAGTAGCATAGGAGGACATTGAATCTTAGACAGAAGGAGATGGATGTAGCCACCTACACTGAAGAGTTTCACAAGTTGAGCTTAAGATCCAAGATCAAAGAAGAGGAAAGTATTAAAGTGGCAAGGTACCTAAGTGGTTTGAAATGGAGCATAGCAGAGGAGATGAGTTTGTTCACTCCCACCACAGTGCTTGGATGTCAGCATATGGCACAAAATATTGAAGATAAACAAAGAAGGAAGCAAGAACCCAATTGAAAGAACAAGGGAAGAGGTAGAGACTCTAGAGGGGGTCAAAGAGGAGGTTCTAGTGGAAGAGGTGGTGATGCTCAAAACCAAGGGGAAAGCAAACTTTAGGAACAAAGTTCAAAAATCAGTACAAGAGGATCTTTTGGTAGAGGAAGAGGTTCTCAAGGAAATAGAGGAAGAGGTGTAGGAAGAAGTAGCTCCTACTTTGCCACAATGAAATGCTATCAATGTGAACAGCTTGGGCACCTTGCTTATAGGTGTCTTGACAAGCCATCAGCTCAAGCAATAAAAAGAGGGTAGCCTATACCCAAGAAGATAGTAGCAGCTCATGTGCTAATGAGGTCAGAAAACTAGAATCAGAAATGGGTGAAAACTTAATGTTTAGAAGAGTACTTATAAGGCATCCTAACCAAGGTGAACCCCAAGTAGAGGAGAGCTCTTTTTAGAGTCATATGAAAGATACAAGGCAAGGTTTGCAAGGTTATAGTGGATTCAGGGTCTACTGATAACATCATAGTAGAGGAAGCAGCAAAGAAGCTCAAACTTATAAAGGTTCCCCATGCAAACCCCTACAAGGTGACTTGGTTGAATCAAGAGTAGAGTGTGCTAGTAAATGAGCAGACATGGGTGGAGTTTTCAATTGGAGGCTATAAGGACAAAGTGCTTTGTGATGTCCTGCCCATGGATGCATGCCATCTCTTATTGGGAAGACCCTGGAAATTTGATAGGAAGGTGATCTATGATGGAGAGGAGAACTCCATTTCTTTCAAGAAAGCTGGGAGAACATTAAAGATTCAGTCCATAACAAAGAATGAAGAAGGTACTTTGAAGACACCTAGTGTGTTTCCTAGTAGTGGTAAGAATTTCCTACATGCACTCCATGATGAGGAGACAATAGGATGTGCTATCATGGTCAAGCCAAAGGGGGATGACAAGAAGTTGCAAGTAGAAACACCATTGGAAGTGCAGCAAATGTTAGAAGAATTCAAAGACATTGTGAGTGATGGAACTCCTGCAACACCACCTCCAAGAAGGGCCATAAGTCATCAAATAGACTTTGTACCCAGTGCATCTCTGCCTAACAAAGCAGCCTACAAGATTACCCCTGATCAGAATAAGGAAGTGGCAAGACAAGTGCAAGAGCTATTGGATCAAGGACTGATTAAGAAGAGTATTAGTCCATGTGTAGTCCCAGTGGTCTTGGCATCCAAGAAAGGAGGAAAATGGAGACTTTGCATACATTCAAGGGCTATCAACAGGATCACTATCAGGTATAGGTTCCCAATTCCAAGAATAGAAGATTTGATGGATTGCTTAGGAGGTGCTATGTATTTCACTAAGTTGGATTTAAAAAGTGGTTATCACCAAATTAGAATCAAGGAGGGTGATGAGTGGAAGCCCACTTTTAAAACCACAGATGGATTGTATGAATGGCTTGTGATGCCATTTGGGCTTACCAATGCTCCAAGCACCTTCATGAGGTTGATGAATGAGGTCTTGAAGGACTTCACAGGCAAATTTGTAGTGGTGTATCTAGATGATATACTCATCTATAGAAAAACCAAAGCAAAACATCTTGAGCACTTGAGGTTGGTTATGAAGAAGCTACATGAGGAGAAATTGGCTATCAACCTAGAGAAGTGTAAGTTCATGCAGCAGGAGCTGGTTTACTTGGGATTTGTGGTGTCCAAGGGTACTTTGAAAATGGACCCAAGCAAGGTGGAGGCAATCTTGAATTGGCCTGCCCCTAAAACAGGGACTGAAGTTAGAAGTTTTCATGGGTTAGCCCAATTTTATAGAAAGTTTGTAAGAAACTTCAGTGGGATTTGTGAACCAGTGCTAGACACCATCAAGGGAGGACTTAAAACCAAGTTCAAGTGGACTAAGGTAGTTGAGAAAGCATTCCAAACATTGAAGCAAGAGGTAGCTACCAAACCTATCTTACTCTTACCTACTTTTGATAAGTTGTTCACAATTGAATGTGATGCAAGTAGTGTAGTAGTAGGGGGTGTATTGAGTCAAGAAGGAAGGCCTATGGCATTATTCAATGAGAAACTCAATGAGGCAAAGAAAAATTATTTAACTTATGACTTAGAATTGTATGCATTAGTACAATCCCTCAAGAAGTGGAGGCATTACCTCTTGCCAAAAGAATTTGTTGTATTTACTAATAATCAGGCTTTGAGCTATATAAATACTCAAGAGAAGCTTACCAATAGGCATTTGAAGTGGATGGAGTATCTCCAATCCTTTACCTTCACAATTAAACACAAGAAAGGGCAGCTCAACAAGGTAGCAGATGCCTTGAGTAGAAAGCTTTTGACTGTCCAAGAAGTATAGCTGCAAAGCATTGGAATAGTAGGTTTCAAATATTTATAGGAGGAGGATGAAGACTTCTCACAAGCCTACAAGGTGTGCCAAGAGTTTGAGAATCATTTCCATGGTGAGTTTGCAGATTATACCTTTCAAAATGGATTGTTGTTTAAAGGTAATCAGCTATGTGTACCTAGAGGATCCATGAGGGAAAATCTGATTCAAGAGAAGCATAATGGCAGCCTAAGTGGACATTTTGGCATCAATAAGACATTGGAGTTGGTGCAAAGATACTATTTTGGGCCTAAGCTAGCAAGGGATGTGAGAAGATATGTAGAGCAATGTGGAGTGTGTCAAAGAGCCAAAGGAGGTTCAAGCACTAATAAATTTGGCATCGATTTGCGATGGCTATGTGTCGCAATTGGGACCGCCATGTGTTGCAATTGTGACAGTAATAGACGTCATTATTTTTTAGTTGCAAAATACGACGTCTATCCATTTCCATCACAATTATGACTTCAATCCGTCGCTATGAAGCCCCTTCAATCTGACATCAACCCCGTTACAATTCCTTATATTAGCGTCGCAATGGCGATGAAAACTCGCACAACTATGATGACTTGTCGCATGGTCACATGCACTTGGGAAGCCGCATGCGATCATGTGATAACTGTCGCAAGTGCGATGAACACCCACACAACTGCGACGGCTTGTCGCATGGTGGCATGTGCTTGGGAAGCCGCATGTGATCATGCGATAACCATCGCAAGTGCAATGAACAGCTGAAGCAAATACGAAGGGAGTGGGCGTCACCTATATAGTGCCCCCATTGCAATTCGCTGTTTGGCATCGCAATTGCGACAAATACAAAATAAAATGAAAATTTTTTTTTGGGACAAATTACCCTGTTCTGGGTACAAATTACCCCTATCGCAATTCACCTATGATTAAAGAGTCTAGTGGAAAGACCGAGTGTTAGTTCTCTTTGACTATGAAGAAAGTCTGTGAAGTTGGAGTTTAGTTGAGAACCTTGTTCTCGAAGAACACTCTGTCCGGTATATGAAATATGATAGAGTGATTTTTTTGAAGAGCCTTTGGAACACTTGAATCTCTATGCCAGGTATATACCAAGATTGGTGAGTGACTGGTTTGTCATGGGAATAGATTTGAAATTGGGAAGGACTGGAACAAAGTAGAAAGTTTGACAAGTGATGAAACTGTCAAAGAACATACAAAAAATAAACTGGCATAGTTGGTGGGAAAGGAGGTACACAAGGTATACAAGAACATGTTGTCACTGACAGAACAACAGACTATGAATAACATTGTGAGGAGTTACGGGTAAATAATGTGTTGAATGTTTACAAAAGACTTGTTCATTCAATAGTGTAGAGCTTTGGTAAGGAGTGCCCAAGCATAAGAAAGGGTAGGAGAGTTTGAATTCTCACACAAAGTTTAGTTGAAAACACTATTTTTCACTATGGATACCAAGGCTCTACATCACATATATTAGTTATAAATGGCACAGGAATTAGGGGCTAACCTGCCATGTAGATGGTGATGACTGGCTATCTTTTGTTGGACTTTCCAGATCAACAACAGCCTTTAGATAATTTTCACTCTGAGTGGAGATATAGAACAAAATTTCACCTAAGGCTACCATAGAAAATCTTCTCACTTTTTCCTTCTTATCTCGAAGAGCATCAGTTAGCACTGAAACTATACCTGAACTTTCCACTTCATCTTCAATAATAGTTGCATGTCGAATCAACAAACCCATTACTGAAACAAGCTAAACACGCAAAGCAGTTGGTTTAGATATTCTCAGCATCTTAACAAGCATGGACAATACTGAACCATTGGTTAAGATGTTGGCTGCTTCCACATTGCTACTTAGGGTTTCCAAGTATTTTAAGGCATTATGTTTTTCCCCAAGAGTTGTGCTGCTACCGATACTAGAAATTATACGACCAAAGAAACCTTCTAGTAAACCTTCTAGTTTATCTTGTGAGAGTTTCAGGAACTCAGAAGCAGGGAGGGCATCAAATGGACATGTGCGTGCATCAAGCATAGGCTCAATAGCCTTATCATTTTTCCTGTTGACCATAATTGGCTTCACAAATAAATCAGATGGATGCCACAGTGCTTGTGATAGATTAATGGAGACTTTCAAAGGATCTGCATTAGCTGGAGACACGGAGACCCCCCATCCCGACATATCCCCGCACCCGTGTTTCACTGGTTTTATGTTTTCTTCATTTCAATTGTTAAACATTATCCTAGCTCTTCTCAGCTAGGTAATTGTTCTTGTCCAAATATTCTTACCAAGTGATAATGTTTAGGGCCTTAGGCACTTCAAGCACTCAACCCAAATGTAAAATTGTTGGATGATATAGATTAGCAGTATTCTATTGTTATATCAATAGATTAGCAGTATTCTATTTGTAGTTGAAACTTGTAGCTTTTAAATAGATAATGAATAAACTATGTAACCATATAAGACAAATATATTTCTATCAAGAAATGAATATTAAATAGATTAAGGATTGATGGCATACCTCTAAATTTCATCATCATCATCATCATCATCATCATCATCATCATCATCATCATCATCACTCAAAGGCTCACGATCCTACATAATTCAGGCAAATTGATATAACAAAAAATTAATAACAAACATTTGCCAAGAAGATCTAAAGAGCATTACTATGTTTTTCATCTATATTACATATATTTCAAGTTTAAAGTCATATGCTAGAATCTAGTTGCATCCTCATTGATAGAGGAAATAAAAATTACCTATTGACATCATCCTACTCTCAATATGCAACTTCTAAAAATAAAGAAGAGTGTGCTCTGTTTAAAGACCTTCCAATTAATCAATGGACTTTTACAAAACATGGTGCTTGACATCATCTTTCAAAGGTGATTGATGCAAGAAATAGTACAAGAAGAACGCTCAACATGATAGGTCACATGGAAACCCTATAAGATGGCATAGAAGATGTTGTTGGACAGGATCTAGTGTCCTACTCTATACATAATTCTACATAATATTTAGAGTAAGGTTATAACAATTGGAAAAGAAGGAAATTATTGAACATATGGAAACTAAATTTTATTGGGCCTTTTAACAATTAGAGCCAATTCTTATTGTGAGGTGATGAAAATTGGAATACTTCAACAGGTGGGCAAACAAAAGAGCTTTTCAAGAAAAATAATAAACATTGAATGCATTCAAATCATTTGATCACGTATTTTGTTTATGAAGTGACTTTATCCTAACCTCAGATAACTCTTTCATATGTTTCAAGTTAGAGATGATCATGCATGATAAGAGAGATTATTCAGTAACACAGTCCTTTATGAATTGAACTTTTGTATTCATAACTCTCTATTCAATTTCAAAATTGCTATAGTTTCTTCCCATAATACAATGTGGAAAGTATAATCTTATTTATTTGCTAACTTATACACTTTCCATTTACAATGTTGAGATTAGACATGATGGGTAGGACTAATCTACAAAAGAATTTTCAAGTTTACTAAACATACATGATAAAGACATACCATTTTCCCACACAAGTTTTCCAATGCTCCCAACAATCCGAACCGTTTGTGGATCTTCTGCCTTTTTGGCCATCTTTGCAAGCAGTTTAACACCTCCCTGCATCATAATCAACTCCAATTTTTTTTCTTCCACAATGATAAGATTATCAATATAGATGTAAATACACTACAGAAGTTTTACTTTTCTATAGTTGGGGACATTTTTTGTGTTTCTACAGCAACATTCCAATCGTCCAGTGAAACTTACAGTCATCTATGGGATAGGGGGTATCTAGATCAACATACTCAAATAGAAAGAAAGATTTGCGACAATCAAGAGGCACCAGCAATAACTCAATTCCTCATAGGCTATCAATACATCAAATAGAATAGTATACTTCGACAGTGAGTAACAATTGGAGTTTATAAACCTTCACCTCCGGTGTATACTTTGCGACAGGGGATTCATAAAGAGAATGTCAACACTCAAACAAAAGCCAGCAACCATCCTACGTGGATACAAAAGATAGAGGGAATATATAGAAGCACTGCATATAACTAAGGATTCGAGAAACATCAAAATTCAGGGGAGAGACAACAATAAAAAGTAGGAATCATCGAAAACATTAGATACACAGCAGTCAAAATATATATATCAGTGTTAATAGGAGATGAATAGGGGGGGAATAATTGGGAAAGAGAGAAACATAATAGCATGGGAATAAAGAACGGGATTTAAAAATTGGAATGTTAAAAAGAAATGGGAGAAGAGCACATCCAGTCAGCAGTAGATAGAAAGGGGATAGAGAACGGTGGTAAAAAATGGTCATATACGAAGGATAATATTGAACTTAAGGAACAACGATGAAAGAACAGTAATATATTATAAATAGCGATTATATAATTTGAGAGGGGAATAAAAAATAATACTTCCATATATGCGAATTCATATTTGAATCTGGGAAAAGGACAAATAGCCATTGACAGGAGATATAGAGTTGATAATGGTGGTCTTACATTTGAGAGTATTGTTATAGTAGCATTATATGGAAAAAAAACTATCATTATCTATACATTATCAATTATATAAGTTTATAAGTGATATCATATATTGTAATTTATGGTATGAAATGATAATTCAAGGTAATTGTCACAAATTCCCAAGTCAATCAGGAAAGGGTACATTACAACCAAGAACCTTAGAGTAGTCATAGGGTATTAGAGTACTATTAGATACAAATCTTCAAAAGACTTCAAAAAGTATAAATTTGACAAAATAGAGAAATATTTAGTATCTTATTGAGCTTCACTTTGTTTCAAGAATAGTTTAATATTCTCTACTAAACAGGGCCAACCACGTGAAGGTGGAAGCTCATTTGGCCCCACCCCCCTCCCCCTAACATCACTCTACATTCCCCGTTAACATCTAACATTCATTCTTTCTTTCAACCATTAATAAAATGTAACATTCAATCAATATCACATGATAACATTCAATCAATATCACACGATAACATTCATTAACACATTAGATTCGTTAACATGCAACATTCATCAATATTCTACATTAACACATAATTCATGAACATTCATTAGCACATAATTAAATTCATTGAGACATAAAATTCAGTCATTATCAATTAAGGTATGTAGATGACAATCATTTCTTTTTTTTCTTTCTAATTTTTTTTTCTATGTAAGCTCTAAGAGGAGCATCAGTGTTATCATCAATTCCCCCTTCATCAGTTGTTTTGTTCTATGTTCTTGATGATCTCAAATTCCTATGCTGCTGCAAAGGGGGGTCCTCTGCAATAACAAATAAAAGAGTTAAATTAAAAATATTTTATTATAATTGTTACAAGTATTTAATTATTTTAAAGAACATAATTGTGGCGCTCTTTACCTGATCTGGCCACATCATTTTGTCTGGACTCAACCTCAACATGCTCATGAACACTGACCTCTCGATCCTCTACAACTACTATACAAAATGTTACATTAATCCAAACACCAATTGCAATTACATATAAAAATTTTAATAGAAAATGTATACCTCCACCACTAGGATGCACATCATGTGAACCTTCATCATGCACAGATTGTGTAGAAGGATTGTTAGGCTGTATTCCAATATCCTACGCATTGTTATCATTGCTTGCTTAAAATATATATACTCACTTTATATTGGAACTTAACATCAAATAGACTAATTGGTAAAGTATTCAATTTGAAATAAATTTCATTTAGCTTATTTACCTGCGGCTCAGATGCATCATTATTAGAACCTTGCACACTGATTTCATTATTAGAACCTTGCACAAAAATAGGCCACACCGAGTAAACAGATCTCATCTCTCCAAATGGATTGACACCATCTGCTGCCAATGAAAGCCTGAGATTATGAGGTTCTTCTTTGAAGTGTTGCCACTTTTCCTCTATGTGCATAAATGTCAAACCATCCACAGGGATTTAAATATGTCATCTTGACTTCTATTGCGTGCATGGTAATCCATAAATTGTGCCAAGCTAGAGAGATCACAATTATATGAGTCAAACATAGTCATGAAAAAGCACATAAATTAGTTATTATATGCAATTAAAAGATGTTTAGGAGAGATGAGGAATGGACACCACAAGTAAGTATTTTCAGGACTAATTGTTTAATACAAGGTGAAGTTTATAAATTAGTCATAGATTCAGGTACTTGCAGCAATCTAATATCATGGGATGTTGTCAATGCTTTGAAACTGCCTATTCAACACCATCCTAGGCCTTATTATGCTACATGGGTGGAGGAAAATCAAAATTTCATAGTGCATTATCAGACCATGTTAAATTTCTCAATAGGTGGGTACTCTGATCAGATTCTATGTGATGTTGTAAAAATGAATTGTGCACATGTTATCCTAGGAAGATCTTGGCAAGTTTCTAGGAAAGTGTTACATGATTGCTTCACTAACATCTACCAAGTGTGGAGTAATGGAAAAAGGTTTGAGTTGATACCATTGACTTGCAAGGGAAATGAATCTCTCCTCATAGGAAGAATCAGAGAATTGGATACAGGTCAGATTGGGAAAAGCATAAAGTTGGAACAGCAAGTAGTGGAGAATAAAGGACAGAGAATTCTGAATTCTGTGACAGAGATAAGGACAGGATTTAAAGGTGGTGAAGGAGTGTTAGTGGGGGATTGGTATTTTCCTATTAGAGGACATGAAAAAGACAATGAAAAGATGGTGCAGCAGTAGTTGGAAGGACAGCAGGGGTACTACCCCAAACAGGCAGAAATAAAGACTATCTAGACAGTCAAGAAAACAACCAAGGCAGCAATGGTGACTGCCCCAAGGGCAGGAGTTATGATTTCTAACAAATGTTTGAATGTTTTGCATGAAGGACATCAGTAGAAGAGACACTTTACCTTAGGAGGTTTCATTCCTATGCACCATATGCAGAGATATGGAGGAAAAGAAGCAATTTATGCCAGACACGGTTCTTGGGACAAGAACATCTTTAAAGGTGGTGAAATTGATGCAGGAGCATCATATGATTGTCAAAGGAACATTGGAGATCCAAGGCATTATAGAGGTCATGGAGCATCTCCTGGATTCAATTGGTCAATCCTTCAACCAATCATGGCACATGGAGGCATTGGAAGTCATGAAATTGCATAATGTCCTGATGGATTTCTATGTTGAAAAAAAGTTGTAATTGCATCTTAGGGTTGCCTAGGGTAGAAAAGACATTGGATAGGGTCCTATAGGTTATCATAACCTTACCATGTCATTACATAAATCAAAAGATTCAATAAACTCTTTAAGAGCATAGTTTAGTAGTTTAAAATTTGAAATTTGAATGTTAACGGCTATAAAGCCATTTTGGAAAGAAACTCCATAATTCAAATTTTAAGAAGGATTAGCAAATGAAACTAGTTGGAGATGGTTAAGAGGGGTAGTTACCATGCCCAAGTCTATAAATATGTGTTTGTACAGACTGGAAGATATAATGGACGGACTGTCTCTGAAAAGTGAATAGAAAAAGCTTGGTTTGAACAACAATTTGAAGCATTCTTGGTTTTTCTACATATCTTTGGATTGGGAATGTATTGTTCTATCTTAAAAAAAAAATTTTGATGATAATAATCAAGTCTTGAATCCATTTGGTGAGTTTGTTGTTCAATTATATTCACTGCCTGGCTGTAGCAGACAGTTTTCAAGCAATTTTGTAGTTTTTTTTTCATTAAATCATGCTCATCCCATGAAATGTCCACTATTTCTTCATGGAATGGCACTCTTCTAACATGTACAAATGCTTCTAACTCTGTAATGAATATCTAACCAGAATATTTGGTGGCCACCAACAATAAAAAGGTGAAAACAAGGGTTAAGGATTGAATGGACAGTCCTATAGAGAGAGATTTGCCTTAAGGAGGGCAGTGTTTGAGTTTTGATTCATGGTTATGATGTTGAAACATTGATTTTTTCACTTGGAATTAGTCAAAGAATTCGTTACACATGTGAGATTGGTGATACCCTAGGAACAAGGGTTTATAAGGGATGAATTGGGGTTTTTGGGGATGGGAAACCCATAGACTAAAATTGATTCTGTATTTTTCTAATTGAAGGCATTTGATGAGCCTATAAAATTTTTGAAGTCCATACATTAAGTATTGCTATATGTTGCTTTGTAAATGCACTAGTTGTTCCATTGTTAAAGACAGGGTCATTGTGAAGAAACTTTGATTTTTGCCAAAGGAAGCCCATCCAATCTTGACATATGTTTTATATAAGGATAAAGGGTATTTGAAAAGGTTGTTTTTTTAGAGAGTCACTTGAGAAAAACAAAAGGTATCTACCAATTTACCTTGCTGCTGTTACAAAAATTGAAAATTGTCATTGACAACATTTTGGTTTGCTATGCATTTTTACTTCAGAGGTGTTGAAACTTGAAGGTGATGTTTGGAACATGTTAGATATGCTAAAACAAACCTATTGAAGCCTTGAAACCTCCTAGAGTTGACTATTTGTAGATTTTGCCCATCAGGACCTAGAAGGGTCACTTGGAACACTTCTACAATTTTGCTCATTTTGGGTTGTTTAAAGGGTTCATCATTCTATCCTCTGCATCACTCCCATTTTAGCACAAGTAGAGAGAATGCTGACAAAGGTTGTGAAATTAGGATTTACCCCTACCAAGTGTATTTGATTGAAAGTTTCTACAACCTTTTCAACAAATCCATCTTGTGCATATCTTGCGATTGTTGCAATCCACGAGACCACATTTCTCTGAGGCATTCTCTCAAACAATTTATGTGCCTTGTCTATCCTTTTACATTTTGCATATATGTCTATAATAGAATTTCCAACTATAATATCTCATGAAAACCCCCCTTTCATTATGCTTTGATGGATATCCATACCCTGTTCCAAAGATCCTATTTTGGCACAGACAAGGAGTATGTTGGCAAAGGTTATGGAATAGGCACGGAGTAAGAGGAGTTATAGAATGAATAAGTTTGTGAATCTTCCACTATACTAGACCAACTTTGTGAATCTTCCACCGTACTAGACTAGCTCAATTATCTTCAATAAAAATATTTGTTAAATATGGAGAGGTATCAATCTTAAGGCATCTAACTTAATTTCATTGTGTAATACATAAACCCAACATCTAAAAGAGGCACCTTGAGGTTGATGAACTGAGCATTTAATGGATCTCTGTTTTAAACTTTCAAAGATATCTGCATTAGTTATTATTTTCACATGTTCCCTTCTTTCTTCTTCCTCCCTGCAGCCTCCTTTCAAATGAGTTTCTCTTCTCCCTTCTATATCTCATGTTTGAGGGAGTCACAACTTTTCATTTCATGCCTTTTGACTATTCGTTAAAGTTAATTTTATTCTTTTAAGTTTTAATTTTAATCTTATTTTTATCCTTTTGTATTTTATTTTATTATTTTTTATAATTAAATCCTATTCAAAGAGGGGACATTACGATGACAATTTTGTAATTTGGGGTGAAATTGCGTAGTTCTTTGAATAACTCCATGTAGGCTAGTCTAGTTGAGGTGTTTAGGCATGCTCAGGAAGGCATTTTGCATCCACTTAAATTTAATCTTTAAAAGTTATTTATAACTCACTTATGAGATCATAGAATCAGATTTCAGAGGCATTTCTCTCATGGTCTATATCAACATTCAGTACTCTCTTCTTCTTGAATTAACATGTTTATTCCACTATCATAATTTTGTGGGGATACATCAAAACTCCTCGAGATCCTTGTGAAAACATATATAGTAAGGGTTGTAGAAAAATAAAAACACCAAACCAAATAATAAGCCCCCATAATGTAAAGCCAATATAGGAATTCATGAACTAAATTTAGCGGCTGAATTTGACTATGTTAACTGTCAATGAAAACATCATCTTGTAATTGTTCTATCTAATGTCTTTTTTTTCAAAATGAAGCCCAGTTGAAACCCAAAATGCCCATCATATATTTAAATTCTTTAAGTGGATTTTGGGAATTTTGCACTAAGGAAATGGGATTAAAATTATAATAGAGGGCCTCAAGTAAAGTGAAAATATAAAAGAAGGTCTCTTATCATTAAATTTTATTTTAAATAATTCCTCTCCAATATCAATCAAAATTCATGAAGGAAATTTGAAGATTTATATCTTTTAGATGAAATTTCTATTTAAAAAAGGCAAAGTGAGGAGGACGTATATTGATCTCTTCCTCCTCACTTTTATTCAATGGTGATAGCCATTGAAGAAAGGAATGATCTAACCACATTCAAAGTGGCAGAATAGATAAGTTCTTTACAATCTCATGAGAAGTATATGCAATGTTCTACAGAAAGCTTGGTGCAAGCTTTCCAATCTCCTACAAAAATTGAAGAAACTCTCCCATGATTTATATCTTTTGGATGAAATTTCTATTTAAAAAAGGCAAAGTGAGGAGGATGCATATTGATCTCTTCCTCCTCACTTTTATTCAGTGGTGATAGCCATTGAAGAAAGGAATGATCTAACCACATTCAAAGTGGTAGAATAGATAAGTTCTTTACAATCTCATGAGAAGTATATGCAATGTTCTACAGAAAGCTTGGTGCAAGCTTTCCAATCTCCTACAAAAATTGAAGAAACTCTCCAAAGACTCTTCCTCACCCAAATAAATTCCAAGGAAATTTTAGCTAATAGAGGACATGGTAGAGAACAAGGAATAGGAAGTGGATCACTAAATCATTCAATGCAGGTGTTCTAAACAATATGGACACGAAGGGAAAAAAGATTGACTTGAATAAGTCGAAAGAAAATTAATTAAAGTCTTCCAAAGATGAAAAGTACTCTACATTCTTTGCGTGCATTTTGACAAAAGAACACCAAAAGAATGTGTGGTTCCTAAATAGCAGCTATTCAAATCATATGAAAAGTAAATATACCCTCTTTGTCAAATTAGATGATTCATAAGAAGTCTAACTTAAATTTAGTGATGATAAAGAAAATGATGTAATGGGTAAAAGTACCCTTG
Organism: Chamaecyparis obtusa; assembly: GCA_027943335.1. Lineage (NCBI taxonomy): Eukaryota > Viridiplantae > Streptophyta > Pinopsida > Cupressales > Cupressaceae > Chamaecyparis > Chamaecyparis obtusa. The sequence continues at coordinate 2,032,298 of BSBK01001771.1, forward strand.
CAGTGAAGACTAAGCAAGGAGAAATTATTATATTCATGATACTTGTGCCAAAACTAAAACATAATCTTTTGAATATTGGGCAGCTAGTAGCATAAAATTACAAAAGTGTATTTGAAGATAACCACAACAAGATATTTAATAAATCAGATAAATATCGCTTGTAGAAAAGTCTTGTATGATAGAGAATATATTATTTCATCTCCCATTGGTTTCTACTAAGATGCATGCATTCATGGTAATAACAGATGATTCATGGTTATGGAACCAACAATACGGTCATTTTAAATTTCAAGGATTAAGTTTGCTTCACAAGAAGAATATGGTTAGAGGACTTCCTACAATTCAATCCAAAGAAGAAATTTGTTCAAGGTGTGCACAAGCACCATCATGATAATTTTTTAGTGAACAAATCATGGAGGGCAATATCTCCAATAGAGCTTGTGTGTTGACATTTGTGGTGATATGCAAGAGGAGAAATTGGGTAAGGATATTTATTTTTTAACTTTTATTGATGATTTCCTTGCCACACGTTGGTTTATTTTCTTATGCAGATATCTAAGGCTTTCAAATGCTTCAAGAATTATAAAGCTATGCTTGAAAAGCAAATTGGTTATTATCTCAAAATACTCAAACAGGTAGAGGGGGAGAATTTACTTCCAAAGAGTTTTTTAATTTTGCAACAACTATGTCATAAAGAGAATTTACTGTGGCTTATACTCCCAAAAAATTGGTAATGCAAAAAGAAAGAACCGTACCATTATGAAAATGGCATGAGTATGTTGCAATCAAAATGTCTTCCAAATAGTTATTAGGGGGTTGTGGCAACAATAGTATATATTTTGAATTGAGATCCCACAAAATCAATCAAGAACATCACTCAAAGGAAACTCAAAGTAGTCATAATACTTTTGTAGCTCATTTTCATGTATTTGGTTGTCTAGCATTTATTCATATTCCAATTCAAAGGCAAATGAAGTTGGATACAAAATCCCAACTTTGTATCCTTGTGGGATATTCCAATGCAACTAAAGGGTACAGGTGCTATAATCCTAGTACAAAAATTGTTTTTGATGAAGGGAGAGTCTGTCAATGGAAAAATGGTGTATAGAAAAATATACTAATAATCATGGGCATTGAAGATGGTAGTTTTCCTCCTCCCCACAAGCTCAAGTGGAAGTTCAAGCTCTAATAGGAGCTCAAGTTCCAGTCCACCAAGTTCTTTTAGTAGCACAAATTCTGATGATAATTCGCATTAAGCATAAACTCCAAGCTCTTCAAGAAATGCACAAAGACTATTTGACATTTATCATAGGACTACAATATAAAACCAATCATTAATTTTGCTTTGTTTAGTACAATTCAAGTGGAACCCTCTATGTATGAAAAAGTAGTCAAAGGCAAAGTATGGATTAATGCTATGAATGATGAGATGAATGCCATTAATAAAAATAAAACATGGAAATTATTTACAACTTCCCAAAGATAAATAAGTGATTCATGTCAAATGGATTTATAAGGTGAAATATCATGTTGATGGTTCAATAGAATGACACAAGGCTAGACTAGTCACCAAAGGATTTGCACAAACACCTCAAGCAATTTACAGAAACTTTTGCTACAATTTTTGGACTTGATACAATCAAGATTATATTGGCTATTGCTACACAATACAAGTGGCTAGTATCTCGGATAAATGTAAAATCTATCTTCCTTAATAGTTATATAGATAAGGATGTCTATGTGGAACATTCAACAACCTATGGGCTATGAAATTCTAGGCAAAGAACAATTAGTTTACAAGTTTTTAGAAAAAACACTTTATGGGTTGAAGCAAGCTCCCAGTGCCTAGTATACAAGGATTAGCAGTTATTTCTTGAAGAAGACATTTAGTAGAAGAAACTAAGAGCCAACCTCATATGTTCAACATATTGATTATGATATTCTCATTGGTTGCCTTTACGTCGATGATCTTTTTTATATAGGTAACAACAAAGCTCTCATGGAGAAAGAAATGAAACAGAAATATGAAATGTCAAATATAGGACCCATGCATTATTTCCTTGGTGTGAAAGTTCAACAAAAATTAGAAGGTATATTTATCAAACCAAATATGTAATTTTAGAATATCCCATCCAAAAATGCTCAACCCTCGTTCTATTAGCTACTGAACTTCTACAGCTTTAACTGATCATACAAAATGATTTGGTGTATTGATAGTTAAAAGAATTTTTAATTAAAAAATCATAACATAATTTTTAAACACTACTATTTTTTAGTGCACTTTTATACAGTGGATATCGTGACATGCCCTGGTTGGTTAACTTTAGGATATCCAAAAATTCTCAACAACCATTCTATAACTGTTGTACTTCTACAGCTTAAACACTTCATACAAGGCGATGCAGAACCATCGAATTGTCATCGTAACTAAAATGGTAATAGTTACACCCTAGTGACAAACATGTAGATTTATCAAAAGACTCAATGTAGTCTTGAGAACCTTCTACAAGGCATTTTCAGATTTGTGCACTATGTTGAGTGCTTTGTTGAAATGAAGGACATCGTCAGAGGAATGTTTAGGTTTTTAAACGATATTTGTAAACCCTAGCTGGGCTAGTGACTATATCATTTGAAAGCACAGTCCAAGGCATTTTTAGAATCTCCATGAAGCACAATGTTAATGATTGGTCTTATGACCTAGAAATATAAAGAATAATGTATGACAATAATACAACAAAGCTTTCAGCTATCGGTGCTATCAAGAGTTTAAGGGGTAGTGTTCCATTTAATGGAGGCACTGATATGAATTAGTGTACAATATAGAAGTGATGCCCGAAGTACCTAAGCGCATGATAAAGGGAAGAGAGGGTGACACAAAAGGAGGAGGAAGTGAAGTTTAAAATCATACCTTTCTCAAACTTTTGGATTCTGAATGTACAATGCCTTTCGCTGCAGAGATGCCTGGCCACAGAGATCTCCTTGTCCAACATACAAATTATCCAACAGATGCAAAAATCCCTCTCGGTGCTATTGAACATAGAAATGACCAATGTTTTCTTTTCTTTTTTCCTTATATCCCATTAACGTCGCAATTGCGATGTTGTCGGGTTATAATTGAAAAAAAACTGCCAAAAACATATAACATTTGCCTGCCGTCGCAAATTGTCGTCGCAATTTCACCCCAAATGTATTAGTGAAGCAATGCAGGACTCTATCAACCTTTGCCAATTCCAAATAGTCCTTGGGAGTGTGTGAGCATGGACTTTGTGGTTGGACTCCCTAATACCAAATCAGGTATGGATAGCATCTATGTTGTAGTAGACAAGTTCTCTAAAATGAGTCATTTCATTCCATGTAGAACTACTCATGATGCAAGCTATGTAGCACACCTCTTTTTCAAAGAGATAGTTAGGATTCATGGACTGCCTCTGAGTATTGTGTCTGATAGAGATAGAAAGTTCATGGGACATTTTTAGCAAACCTTATGGAAAAGGTTAGGAACTAATCTCTCTTTTAGTTCAGCATACCATCCTCAAACTGATGGTCAAACTGAAGTCATAAATAGGGTGCTTGGCAACTTTCTAAGGTGTTTGACAAAGGAGTATGGGTAGACTTGGGATCTTGTTATATCTCAGGTTGAATTTGCTTACAATGACAGTGTAAACAGGACCACAGGAAGAAGTCCTTTTGAGATTGTGTATGGAAGACACCCTAGAGGAGTGTGTGAGTTAAGAGACTTAGGTTCTATGGAGTTGAAGAGTGGATAAGCTGAATATTTCACTCAAACTATAAAGGAGGTTCAAGAGCAGGTGAAGAAAACCATCATGGAGTCCACTCATAAACTCAAAGCTAAAGTGGATGAAAAGAGGAAAGAAGTACAGTTTTAGATTGGGGACTATGTCATGGTCCATCTTAATAAAGCAAGGATGTAGAAGGGCATGCCCACCAAGCTAAAAATGAGGAGAGTAGGCCCATGTCAAATTCTAGCCAAATATGGAGAGAATGCCTACAAGGTGGACTTTCCATCTGATTTAGCCATCTCACCGATGTTTAATGTTGCAGACCTGGTTATGTTCAAAGGAGACATCAAATAGAAAGGTATGGATCCACCAAAGGTGCTGCAAGATATAGACACCAATGCAATGCCCAACAAGACGCCAGCCAAAGTCGAGAAGATATTAGAATCTAGAGTGAAGAAGACTACTAGACACCAAATTTACATGGAACATCTGATCAAATGGATGGATCAGCTTGAATCTGAAGCCACCTGGATTGAGGAAGGACAGTTCAAGAAGTTTGGAGTTGACCTGGCTCTTCTTGACCCCAAAGTGCCTTAGTTTGTCCTAAGGAGGAGTATGGTGCAGAAACACCCTTCTAAGGGCTCCCACCATATTTTTTTTGTTTGTTGAACTTCTTAAGTGAAGCTTGTAATTATAATAAGAGCTTGGCTCAGTGTGTGTGTGTGTCTAGGCCTAGGCTAGGTCCTAGAAGTTCAGTTGGTTCTTGATGTAAATGGCACAATGACTCAGGGCATGTTGTCATCCTGAGGTCATTGATCTGCCATGTTAGTAGGAGTCTAGGGTCAAGTGTTTGGTTGAGGTATGAGCACATGTGTGCCTTAAAAGGACCTATAAATGGTCATTTGAAGTGTAAGAGCAAAGATGCTCAAGCAACAAAAAGTTGCTCAAAAGTTGCTAAGCAACTTTTCTTTTTATATTACCTAGCTTTGCTAAGTGGCTAAAAAGCCCTAACCAAACCCACACCCTGAGATAAAGACTATAAAGGACCTGAAAAACCCTAATATGAAGGTTGGAGATCACTTTGTATGATTCTGTATGGAAAGAACAATCTGAACAAAGTTTTGTGTGTAATAGTCACTGTTGATGGACTAATTGCATGTGCATAGATTGAAGTTTTGGTGCATCTGTGCAGGAGACATTGTCTTGTGTATTTATACTTTCATGTGTGTGTGTTAGGTTTAGTTCTTTTCAAGTTTTAGTTTACATTTTGTTCATTTCTTTACATTTTCCAGTCCTCTGCCAGTTTGGAGAGGCGTGTAGATAAAGGGCTGTAACTTTTGCTTCTGTTAGAATAACTGAGAGGGGGGTGAATCAGTTATCTAGTGTCCTAATCCAAAATGTATAATTCAAAACAACTTCTCTAATTTCTTCACATCGGTAAACACTAAATACTTTCACTATCTATGCTTTTACTGAGTACCAGTCTAATACTATAACAGTTACCTATCAAATCTACCATGTAACATGTAAAGAATGATAACAAACAAATATCATAATCAACACATAATACAAGAGATTTAATGTGGAAACCCTGTAAAGGGAAAAATCACCTGGGACCGGCAACCCAAAATTGTTCACTCTTATGAAGTGAGGTTGGTTAAGACCCAACCCTGTTAAAGGTTTACAAACACACTGTCAGGTGTGACCTTGTTAGAGGATTTTAGACTAGAAGTTATCATCCAACCAGCATTCAGTATGGTGGATAGGATAACAATGTTCATTCTATGAATGATACATCATAAGACTTTTAGAGTCCACTCGGTTAAGAGATTTTGACTATATACAATGGTTAAATATGTAACAGTAAATGACATACCTTAATACAACTTCAATTGTAGATTATAGATCAATATTTAGTCCATACAAATCCTTCTGATCAATATTTCACTTCAGATTCAATACTGTATCAACTTACTATCCATCGGTAATTGCTCTTTGTAGCTTGGTAATTGTTCTGCAGCTCGGTTCTTACTAACCAGTATGATCAGAATGCATGAAAGCCTTGTTCACGCGATATTCCTGTAGTTTCTACTTCTTTCGACATCTCCTCATAAAGAAATTATGTTCTCTTATATAGACGAGTAAACCATTTTCTTCACCACCATCAAATTTTTCCACTTAACCACATTCATAGATTTTGCTTCTTCAAACTTTCTCGGTACTCATGTTAATAACATGTTTCAATCTACTCCGTTAGATCTTCCCTAAATTTTGTCAACCGTTGATCTATGTAACAAACATTATCTATTACCTCGATGTTATACACTTGCCAGCTCATCAATCTTATCGGCTAAACTAATCATTTAATTCATTCTGTTCCGCTCGATTAACAAAGAAATGCACCGGTGAACACTGCTCGGTTAATACTATGATCGGTATACACTATACTCCATCAATGTATACTAGAAATGCGTCATTTACTGACAACATTGCTTTGTGTCTTTCAGCTCTATACTTCATTATAGATGAATGCAACATAATAAAGTCAATATCATCAAGTCATAGACTCATCAACAAGTTACTCAATGTGTTCCTTATCCTCATCTATCATGTACATCTTTCCTCATGTAGATTTCTCTGTTCTTCATCTCTTTCCCTTTCTTCAAATGTCTCGGTATAGTAACTTACAAGATAAGTGTTGTCAAACTAGTTGACATCAATGACAACATAATACTAATTTAATCATATTACATATCTAATCAGCAACTCCTCAGTGATCTTGTAGTCACAGATTCTTCAATCAGATTTCAAATAAATTGTAGTTCAACAGTTTCCACCGTGGCCACACCATGGAACCTTTGAATCTAAAGGTACATACCCTACCTTGTATGAATATGTCTGCAGGGCCCTGGAGTTTGAGTGCACCTATTCATTTGACCATGCCCTAGGCAAGCTAAGGCAATGCCCGATTAGGAGCGATCACCAATACAAGTTCTCTAGAAGAAAGAGGAATTAGACATTTGTAGTGAAGTTCCTTTTGAATAGGAATTTTGATTCAGTGCAGGAAAGTGGTGAAAAGTCCTAGAAAGCCAGAGGGAGGCCTAATTGGGCACTTCCTTGTAGCCCTATTTTGGGAAGGAAGTATGAAATCGGGTGATGACCCAACCTCACTAATGCCTTGAAGATGTTTCAAATGTCCCAAAAACACCTTGGAACTCATCAAATTCACTGTCAAAGCTTGGGAAGGTAACTGAACCCTAAAAGACCCTTATAAGCCTATGTAAGGGATGGTGCTAGGAAGCAATGCTTGATAGGATGCAAGTTGATAAAGCTATACTTGATGGTCAAGTTAGGCTAGGTTAGGGGATCTTTTGATGAGAAGAGAATCCTATAGACCTTCATAGGTGTCAGGAGAACTCTAGGGTCCTGGTTAAGGATCAGAGGCATAGACTAGCTAGTCTATCCTAACCTCCCCATCAACCCTGCTAAGAGTTGGTAGTACAAAATATGATTACAAGATGAGCCCACTACCCAAATAAGTTATATACAATGATTACTAAATAAAAAATAGGGAAAGGTACATAACCTTATACTACTTTCTTTTCTTTCACAACTTCGCATCAATATCTCTTTGCTTGCATTGCAATTTCTATATCACTATATGATTACAATTACATATCTTCGCATGTATACAAGTTATTAAGACTAATAACTATTACAGTCGGCTTCACATTAGATTATTACAAAATACATATTTACCCAAGGGTTAACATCTAGGATGTCATCCCTTTATATTATTAAGACATTATTTTGATAAACAGAATAATCCCTTAACTCTTTACCAATTCTGTTTTCATATTCTATCCTGTCGGCTTAACACTGTCTCTGGTAAAACTACCATAACTTCTTTCATACATGTTGTACAGACTTGCGCTCTCAAGTGAGTCTTCAATAGTCATCATAGTATCTATGTTCAAGTGCACAAGCACTTAACTTACTCCAATCGACATCACCAATCAAACTTGTCTCCGAGTACACTGGAAAAAATACTGCTTTACACTTAGACAATTTTGCTTTGCACTCTGTTATACTTGTTCTCTGTCATATGTGATCTTCATGTAGATTATATGTTTCCATAATGACAACATCTAGATATCTAACTCAGCCAAATTTCCAACAATATTAACAAATTATATTTTTTGTCGTAGGTTGATAGGTGAGTGTTTGTTACCACCATCAAAAATTCTACCTCGCTCACACCAAGAATTATCTGCCACTATGAAAGATATTGGAATGGAGTATCAAACAATACATGCATGTCTCAATGATCATATTGTATATCATAAACAACATGAATTTGCAATAGAATTCCCTGATTGTCATATTAGTAGATATCGATAAGATCAAATAACAAAAAAGGTTCCTTGCAAGGTTCTTCAGTATATTATCATTATTCCATTTTTGTGACAAATATTTAGGTGCACTACCTTGGGATAATTTATGGATTACTATGCATGCAATAGAAATCAAGATGACATTATGTGAATGCCTGCAGATGGTTCTGCATTTAAGGACATAGAGGAAACTTGGCCACACTTTAAATAAGAACCTTGTAATCTCAAGATTTCATTGGTAGCGGATGGTGTCAATCTATTTGGAGAGATGAGATTTGTTTACTTGGTGTGGCCTATTTTTGTTATCAACAATAATATTCCTCCTTGGATGTCCATAAAGAGGGAGCACATAATGTTCGTAATGATTGTTCTAGGTATTTTTTCATTTAATGGTCATCTAAATTTATTTATAAATACCACATCAAAATGGTCATAATAATTATGTAATGTTTTTGTTCATTCAACTAAGTACCAAGTTAAAGATATGAATGTATATATTGAGCACCTTATCAACGATTTGTTGGAGTTAAGGAATGGGATCACTATGTATGACATCTAGACCAATAGAACAAAGAAAATTTCAATTTCATGCAATGCTTGTATGGACAATACATGATGCCCCTGGGCTAACACATTTTTGTGGTATGTTATATTGTTAACACATATGTTTTGTATGCTATAGTGCTAAAACATTTGTGTTGTATGTTTAAGTTTGTGCATGATAATTGTAATAATCAAAATTAACATATTTAATCCAATTATACACGATCTTATAGGTATTCAGACAAAGGGAAAATTTGTATGTCCAGTTTGTGGTCTAAAGATGAAATCTCATCATTCAAAAAGTTTAGGAAAGTAGGTGTTCGATGTGTATAGGCACTTTCTCCATAGAAATAATAAGTATCGAATTACCAAAAAATATCTTTTCAATGGGAAATAAGAGACTGCACCAAAGCCATGAAGAATGAAACCTCGCCTATGGAAGTTGGAATACAGTAGAATAAATCGTCGAGGTAATGTCATTTCATCTAATGGTTTTTGTTTAGAAGTTAGATTTTGATATTATTTTTTGTTTACTGATGATGTAACTGATACACATGAAGGTCGTTAAGGAATTAATGACCAACTTCCAAAAGGACTAAAAAGTTATCCTAGACAATTTAGTAGGTTGTCGTACTACGATCACCTCCCAATCGTGCATTTGTTTGATGCTATGCATATTGGAAAGAATATAATAGAAACATGAAAATTATTGGATGGAAGGCGTGACAAAAAAAAATTATCAAAATTTGTAGTGACATTCAAGAATCCAACCATGCATTGAAAAATGTCATTCGATCAAATAAAAATGAAGACAAAATTGATATAAGTGCCCTTCCTTGGTTATTATCAAAGCAACAAAGTAATTCTATAAAAGAAGTCATACAAAAAATTTGATTTACCACAGGATTTGCTACGAACATAAACAATCTCATATCAAAGAAAAGTGAATTTGGGCTAAGGATGAAAACACACGATTGGCATACCTTTATTAAGGTAATTCATGTTATTCTGTATTCTCTACATATTTTTATACTACATGTAGTTTTCATTGTATTATTTTCTAAAATATTGAAAAGATCATTTTATAATTATTATAGTACGTTCTAGCTTTATCTCTCCCACACCATTTTCAAAATAGTGTCAAACAAGCTATATATGATCTCAAAAAATAGATGAGGTTAGAAGTGTTATTTTTTAGATTTATTGTATAGATATTATATTTGTGACTTGTTTTATTTTTTTCATAATTTATTGTATATTTTTTGTAAAGTATCATTTATATGTTTTTGCATGTTGAATCTCTTCTAGGTGGTTGTCATCGAAAGAAATCAATAAGGAAGATATAAAATATTCCAAGAGAAAAATTCTTCATCTTATGTGTGAAATGCAAAAGTGTCTATCTTCAACTTTTTTCAATGCACAAGAACACTACCTCATACATCAAGTTGAGGAGATTGAGTTGTGATGATGGAGAAACAAGCATATGCATTAGTAAAAGTTGTGAAGTCAATAAGGCCCTATCTGGTGTGTGCAAAGGTGATTGCATATGTTCCACATGCAACATTAAAGAATATTCTTACACAATCAGAGGTTACTGGAAAGATGCAAATGGATTACTAGAATTCAGGATTTTAACTTGGAAATCCATATTACTAAATTAGTAAGAGGATTAGGCCTAGCTAAATTGATGACTAAAGAAAACATGGACCTAGTTCAAGTTAATAATGCAAGGACACCATATTTGATAGTAACAAGCATTGAGAGACAACCATACTATATTGATATTGTCTATTATCTTAAAAATGCTAAGTGTCTAGAACATGTGTCTAATAATCAGAAAAGAGCCCTAAGATTGCAAACTCAGAGATATACATTGATACGGGGAGATCTGTATTGGGAAGATAGAAATGGAGTATTGTTGTTATGCCTTGATAAGAGTCAAGTAGAGAGAGTTTTGAAGGATATGCATGCTGGTATTTGTGGAGATCATTACTTTGCCAAGACCACTGCCCATAAGATACTAAGAGTTGGTTACTTCTGGCCCTCATTATTTAAAGATTCTTTTCAGTTTGTCAAGAAATGTGAAGCTTGTCAAATTTTCTTCTAAGCTAAAGTATTCAAGTGCATTGTTGTTAAACCCAATAGTTGCAGAAGCACCATTTTCTATGTGGGGAATTGACTTTATTGGATAGTTTTCTAAGAAGTCTAGTGGTGGGCATAGTTGGATTCTTGTTGCAACTGATTATTTCACAAAATGGATAGAAGTTATCCCCACTAAGAAGGCAACCGGTAAAGTAGTGATTGACTTTCTAATGGATAACATCTTAACTAGGTTTGGTGTCCCTATCAAGTTTATTATAGATAACGCAATGTGTTTTAGGTCAAATGAGTTTAAGGACTTCTGTAATGAATATGGAATCATGATGTCTTATTCATCACCATACCACCCTCAAGCGAATGGACAAGCTGAGTCTAGTAACACAAGTATTCTGAAAATATTGAAGAAACTTTGGAAAAGAATAAAAGAGCCTAGCACTCAAAATTGAAGCTTGATCTATGGGTTGACAGAAAGGCTATAGAAAAATCCCCATTTGAATTAGTATATGGATTGCAGTCAAGGTTACCTATCAACAATTTACTTCTAGTGTACAAGTTCATCCAAGATGAAGAACTAGACATCTTAGAGCCAATGCAGGATAGAATGGTGCAGTTGGTTGAATTGGATGAAGTTAGAAGAGATAGTCAGAAAGATAATGTCAAATTACAACAAAAGATGAAATATCTATTTGACAAAAGAGCTACTACTAGAAAGTTTCAACCTGGTGATTTAGTGCTCCAATAGAATATTAGAGCTGAAGACAAGGGAAAACATAAGAATTTTGAGTCATTGTGGCTTGGCCCCTATATAGTTCATCAAAGTTTTGGAAAGGATTCATACTTGCTAAAAAATATGGATGGAGAAATTTTTGAATTTCCAGTGCATGGGCAGTTCTTAAAACCTTTTTTCAGTTGAAATCCTGCCTCTATGCCCATGTAAATTTTGTAAATTTTTTGTACAGGTGTGTTTCCATTTCTTGTTGTGTGTTTCTTTCCTGCAGTAGGTTAATTAGTTTGGTCTACTTTCTCAGAGATCTGTGCTTCTTGCTTAAATTTGCATTTAAACATCCTCAGATAGAGCCACTGTTGGTAGTATTCTCAGTTCTCAAATTGCTTTTTAAATTTTTGTTTCCTTGAGAATTTTTCCCTGCTTTTTGTCAATTTTTATTTCAGTAATGTTGAAAATCTCCTGCAAAATTCCATCCTCAGAGCTTAAAATTTGATCAAAGTGTAAAAAACCCTAAGTGCTAGGTCAAAATGTGCTTGAAAATCCAAAAAACTCTAGAAATACCTAGTCGAGTTCTAATTTGTAGTTACTTTTTCTAAAATCACTTAAAAATCTTTTACATGTGTCTTTTATCATTTCACATTGGTCGCTTAGTTTCCTGAGAAATCCAACATATTCCTTTTTATTGAGCAACATACTGAAACCTTTCAGTTGTGCAATCTCCTTAAGTCATAAGAATGTTCTCTTTTTATAAGCGACTTACCAAATGCCTTTAGTCAGGAGGTCTCCAAGTAAGTTGAAGTGCTTTATGAGATTCAGCGACTACAATGAAAAATTTCTTGAATATAACTATAGTTTTCCAGTCTCTAGATCCAATATACCCTCAGTCGAGCAATCTCCAGACAAAATGGTGAAATAAGAAATCTTTCAGCGACTATGAGATAATTATAGTCATCAAGTCTCTAGATGTAATAAAGCAGTGTTATATCCTTATAGTCACTAGATATCCTGAGAAAGTCAAAGTCAAGGTTGAGATCTGGAGATAGCGTGACTACCATTGATTGTTTCCCTTCAAAGCAAGATCTTATGGCTATCACTTAGTCACTTGATAAAGATGATGTCATTCTAAAACTTCATAGATTAAGTGACTACCGTTGGATCAAGATCGAGTGGTTAGCATTTAATTCTAAGATCTTTAATATATAAAAGGTTTTATTTTAGATAAAGAGCACCATTAGATTAATATCTTATGGCTGGCATGAAGTCGCCAAATGAAGTCAAGATTTGATAAAAAGTTCAGCAATCAAGAGACTTCTTTCAGTCGCTAGATCTCCTGATAAGCTAAGTCACATGATCTCCAGAAAAGATCAAAAATTCAACAAACATTTAGTGACTAAGAGACTCTCTATAGTCGCTAAGTCTCTCAATGTTTCTGATAAGAAAGTAAAGTTATAAGAGACTTAATATGAACCATTCGATTAGAAGATCTAACGGTAGTCACTGAATCTCAAGATAAAATCAGATAAAGCTCAAACATTCAGCGACTAAGAAAACTCTCTTTAGTCGCGTGATCTCTAAAAAATAATAAAAAGCACCAAGTCTTTCAGTGACTAGGAGGATCTATGTAGTCGCATAGTCGCCAAAACTCAAATTTTGATTGTCTGTCATTTTCTGAGCCCACGGCTAGTGAATTGAATCCAGAGTGTGCCAAGTAATGACTGAAGTGACATGAATTACAGAGCTTTGGTCTCAAATGAATTAATGCATTCAATTCTCTAGAATAAATATAAATAATCATTGTTTATTCTCAATTCACCAAGCATTCCAAGAAGCTAAGAGCGAGAAAACTGTGTGATTTTTTGAGTTTTTAGTGTTTAAAGATTTCAAGAGTTTAGAATTCAAGAAAGGGCTTCTATAAGTTGATCAACATGAGACAACCAGCAATGAGCAGAGCTTCTACTAGCAGAGAAAGCAAAGATAAGGGTGACATGAAAGGAAAAGAAAGTTATTTGGATGAATTCATCAGCTTATTGCCTAGGTGAACACAGAATAGAAAGGTTAGTGATGAAGTTTTTACTGATAACCTAGCATTTTGTAGAGATGCTAAGACCCATGATATATCTGGTCTGTGTTTATTTACATATTTCTATAAAAACTCTAAAAGCTTGGTGCCAGTCTCAAACCCCTGGACCTCAGGGTTAGCTAGGTTAATTGTACCTGATGTTTTCATGGATGTAGACCTACTATTGTGTGTGTGAAAATTGTACCTGATCTGTAGACACAACACTCAGTAAAACATTAGAGGTTAGTGATAATCAAAATCGTGCAAAATTGAAAACTATCTAACCAAGCGATTTACTGCCTTCTAATAGGTGCAAGATTGATGTTCTCAGATTGTAATCGAGATCAGTGACCTAGACGACACCTAAATGAAGGATTTGAATGCAATTGATCTAGATGGAATATAAATGCAATTAAGCTATTTTTTTGGATTTTCTATGCAATAAGAATGATAAAAACTGATATGAATCTATGCTAATATAGAAATTGATATGCTAAAATGATCTAACAATGATATGAAAAAGAATCTAAATGAATGTAAAAAATAAAAAAAAATTGATCTCACAATAGCCTTGATTCACAATAAGCTTTGATTCTCCAAATTCCAATTCTTCAAAATAGTTGTGCAATTCGTAGATGACTTTGGCAAAGTAAGCTTGCAAAATTATGAGATGCTTGGATGCAAATTTGAGAGATGAATTATGAAGAGTTGAGCCTTGTTTTTATAGAAATCCATGGCTTTGGAGGTGCATGAGAAAAAGCCATAAATCACTCAAATAACTCAGGTTGATTTTTGAGTTATTTTATAATAAAGATAATTTAATTCACAAAAATATGCAAAAGCTAAGTTTTAACTCAAAATAGAGTTTAGCTTTAATTGATAATTGATAGTTGTCTGCTTTTATGATTGTGCATGTTTTATTTATGAATTAATTTAATAATAAAGTGATTTATTTCCAACTTAACTGCTTTTAAAAATAAAACAATTGATTTATGGGTTAATCAATTATTTAATCAAACTTTTATTAAAAACTATATTATTAAATAATGACAACTTGCTTTAATTAATTAAATAAGAATTTAATCAATTATTCATATGATATTAGATTTATTGTCAAAATTAAATAATACAATTAATAATAGATAGAATTAACTTCAATTAAATAATTAAGTGGCAGAATTAAATCTAATTAATTAAATATGCAAAATATTCAATTAATCAAATTTTAGGATAAATGTGATTTATTGCCAAATAATTATAAAATTAAAGATAATTATGATGATTAGGAATATTACTAGAAATATTCCCCGATGCAGAATTTAAAGATAATCAAGTCGGATTCGATGATGTTTATATGTGCCTTAGGTTAGGACTTTGATGTCAATTTTGTATGATTTGATGATGTAGGAGATTAGTGAACTTATAGCCCATTTTTGGGGTATTATATTTTTCCCCTCTTTGAATTACTGTGCGAAGCGCAGTGGTTCAAAGACAGTCTGTGTTTGATAGAGATATGAAACTGATTCGAAATTGATAATTGATATGAGACATAAGCTGATTGATATTGATTTGATATGGAGATAATAGATCCTGAATGACCAAAGATAATGTTCACTATAACAGCAAATGAACCTATGATTGCGAAAAAGTGTCAAAACTCCTGATTCCAAACTTTAGGATTGCAAAGAAGTGAGTGACCGGTTCTAGACTTGATTGTCTTAGCAGAACTAGCAGGTATCACATCCAAACCCTTCAGTTGTCGAAGAACCAAGGAAAGAACACTATGATCTGATGGTTGCAAAAACTGATACAGTTTACAAGATTAGGAGAATACCAGATTGATATGGATCTTGATGAATCTGATATGCCCCAAGTGATGATAGATTTGCCCCGAGCGATGAGGACTTTTGATGAATCAGTAACTAGACGTGATTGTTTGTCTTGATCACTGATGAAAGATATTGATAGACTTGATCGATAGAATTTTGATTTACAGACTTTGAATTGATGTGCAATACCATGCCCCCTTCAGGATGAAAATTGAAATCTGACAAGAAAAGTCAGCGTTGAGAGCTCAGAAGCATGTTAATTGATTTGAGAAGTGGTTAAACATGTTCAAGAACGCATTCTGCATTGGTAGAAGGTCCCAAAAGACCAAGTTTGACTAGGTTAAACCATGAGTTGACCAAGTTGAAATTTTGATAGTTTGATGGAAGATAATCAATTAAGTTGAATACTAGATTTTTGTAATGATTGAAGGTTGATTATGCAAGTAGTTAATAATATGAATGATCACAGATTTTGATTTTGATCCCGAAAAAGGATTCTACTTGCTGCTTCGTTGGAGGAACCTTTGTGTGAGATTTGGCTCTTGTTAGATTTGAAGATGTGATTGAAGAATTATTTAAGCATTGAAGTGCATCCAACCATTTGTGAGATCATGCAACATGCAAAATGCAAAGAGATATGCAAAATGAAATGCAACCTAAGACCTAGGACCTACTCACTGATCATGTGTTGATTTGTTATCATCATTGAACTTTTTGGTAACCGGATAAATCAATACAATGCCCACTAGCTATGAAACCATAGACATATGAATATCGATTTGTATGCACAAGAATCAATACAACACCCACTGGTCAACAGCCATGGATATATGAATATTGATTTTATTTTCAGAATGTCGGAGTAGATATAAGCACCAAGGCACAAACGCCAGGATGACCTGAATATCATGGCCATTTTGATATAGCAATTTGTATAAGCATCAAAACATAAATGTCATGATGACCTGAATACTCCTTGCATTGCAAACACATCAAAGAGTCAAGACATCATTCTAAATCCAATGTGAATTACCTGTAGTGACCCTTTATCGTTCACATCCTTAGGCAAGATCACGTTCCACAGTAGGAGAAAGAACTTACTCAAAAAGATAATAGTTAGATCAAACTTCCTTGAATTGTCTGGGTATCAATGGTCGAGGTACGCATGGCCATCCAATTTGAGATAGAGGCTCTTACAGTCGGACACCATTTCAATCCAAAATTTTCAAAGACGTTAGATTTTCACATACAAGCAGAAGACAAAGAAAAAATTATGCCTCTAGTCATCACTCTCTAAATCCTATAAAGGACATCATTGAAGAGCTCGAAGGGACACAATATGCAAAAATCTCAATGCGAATCAGTAAGCATACAAGGAGATAAAAGCATATAAAAAAAACATGGATTATTTTCAGTTGAGTTTTGATGTTTGATTGCGTTGTTGTAGATGCAAAATCCTTTCTGGAGACAAGACTGACTGACTGACTCACATGAAGCTTCAAAGGACTCTGACTAGATATGATCCGTCTAAGATACATGGGAGACCATAGGATATGACGTTGATTTCCCCCAAGTGTTAAACATTGATAGGATACAGATGCTTGAGCCGATTGGTGTACAGACCGACTTATTGAAAATTAGAAATGTTGAAACAAACTGGGAGATATGTACAAACTAAAGCAAGACTGAAAGCTAGGAAAGACCAAGATTGCACTAATAGATGGAGCATTTGGAACAAGTGGCACCCATTTGTCAGATTTTCACCATCTTGGCAGAGATTCTATTTTTGCTACCAAGGCGCCTGTTTCCAGGTTTCCACCAAGGCACTTTTTTTTCTTTTCCATTTTTTTTTGTATTTTTTATTTTTTTCAATTTTTTTCAATTTTTGATATTTTTTTTATTTTTTTGTGAATCATCATGGTGCCTATTGCTAAGTTTTCACCAAGATGTTCATTTTTTCAGGACTTTTTCTAATTTTTAGGATTTTTTCAAGACATTTTACCAAGCACTGAATGCCTTAGGCATAGAATTTCTTCAGATGGAGAACGTTGATTGGTTCTTGGAGCTGTTCTCCTTCAGTCGTTGAGAGTTGATAGGCACCAGAACCAAAAGTAGCAATGATAACAAAGGGACCCAGCCAATTGGGTTTGAACTTCCCCTTGCGTTCTCGATGGGATTAATTTTTAGGATTTTCTCTCAAGACTATATCACCAACCTGAAATTCTTTATGTCTGACTTTCTTGTTGTAGCCTCTAGACATTCACTTCTGATATACTCTGAGATGATCATATGCTACTTGTCTGAGCTCATCTAGTAGTTCAAGTTCTTGTAACGTAGACACTCTATAGTCATCATCAGTTACTAGACCATGCATTCTAATTCTGAGTGATGGGATTTCAACCTCAATAGGCAGTACCACTTCAGACCCATAAACTAAAGTAAAAGGTGTAGCCCTAGTGGGCATTTTGATACTTGTTCTGACACTCATTCTGATACTTGTTCTGATACTGGTTCTGATACTGGTTTTGATACTGATTCTGATAATCATTCTAATACTGATTCTTATACTTGTTCGGATACTTGGTATACTTGATAGCATCTTTTTTCATTGCAAACTCCCAAGCAAGATCATATCGTGCAGTCCCAATGTCTAGCAAGGTGGAGAATAAGAGGGATTAGCAAGTTGGTGGATGAGATGGAAGACAAGAGAATGAAGGAGAATGAAAGGAAGAAATCCTCAAGGGAAAACTCTTCAAGAATATCCAAGCTAGGGAAAAATTGTCATGTAAAAGCACTTTTGAACAAGCAATGAAAGGCCAGTATAGGATAAGTCACAAAAGCGTAATGCCAAAGAAGGATAGGATGTAGTCCAAAGGAGTAGATATGTCAAGAGACTTCATAACACTGTGTTTTACTCTTTGTTTTTTTTTATTAGATCAAGACCAAAGGGGAAAAGGATAGCGACAGGTGAAAATGAAAGGAGGAAGATGGATATGAAGGCTAAACATGAATGGAATAAAATCAAGATCATCGTAAGACAGCTCACAAGATAGTCAAATGTTCGTGTATAGATCAACTTTGTCAAGATCAAAGAGAGAAGGCAGGATGAATGAAATATGTAGAAGAACTACGCATGATGCCTGATTGCCAGGTTTTCATCATGGTACTTATCCAAGGTGCCACAAGGGAGTGGTTTTCACCATAGGACAAATTTATTTCTCTTTACTTTTGCTATCAAGGTGCCTGTTTCCAGGTTTTCACCAACGCACATTTTCAATTTTTTCATTTTTTTTTCTTTTTTTTTTTCTCTTTTTGGAAGAAGGCAAGCTTTTTAGATAATGCTCCTTGAAAGGATAAACCATGATATGCCAAGGAATCAAAATGATATGCTCAAAGATGCTGATAGGGAAAGGGAGATGAAAGATAAAATGGAGGATAAGGTTTTATGTGAAGTGAGTGAGGTTGGAAGATAGGAGGAATAGGAAAATGAGGAAAAATGATAAAAGGTAGAAGGATAATGCATGGAAGGATTGTAAAAGGGTAGGTGGAAAGGAAGGCAAGATCAATGTCAACACATACCTTGAAGGGTGGTGAGAGGATGGAGGAATCATGAATGAAGGAATACGTGAAGGAATATGGCGAATGGATAGCAGAGGTTGTGGTTTAGGAAAATGAAATGGAGGAATGCTTTTGGAAGAAGATGAAGTGGAAGTCTTTAGAAGTTTGAATGTCAACTTCACTTGTTGCTCAACACCAGACTCTTTCAAGAGAGACTTTGGAATCCATATAGTTGTAGGCTTTTCATTTCTTTTTGGTAATTTGGAGAGAATATCTTCAATGATGGATTTTGGAACCCATACTTGTCTTGTAATTTTTTTTTTAGATATCTCTTTTGACTTTATATTTCCATGTCTATTAGAGGAGACATGGTGATCTTTTTTTGATGGATTCTTGTATTGCTTCTTTTTTTTGTATTGAACATTCAAGTTACTTCCAAAAGACTTGGGACTTGTGGAGGAAGGAGGATATGACTGGTTTAGATGGGTGGGTGGATGAAAAGGATTCAAAGGTATGCATCTATGTTGATCTTGAGGAAAGATGAGAGATGGAGGGATGTAAGGACCCAAGATGGATGGAAAATTAGGAGAGTTAGGAGGGGAAAGTGAAGGGACATAAGGACCCAAGATGGAAGGAAGGCATGAAGCCCTTAGTAGTGGTGGAAGAGGTCCAAGGATGGAAGTGGAAGATGCAAAAGGATAATCCATAAGTTCATCAGCATCTATATGACAACCAAGGATATCAACATCTTTAGAGTGAGCATTAGAATTTTCAATAGAATCATGGACATCTTGAATATGAGCACCTTCTTTGATAGGATTGTTCAAAGCTTGCAAAGACTTAGGAAGAGTAGAAAGTGGAAGTGAACATGGAGTGGTAGAACAAGAAGATGAAAGACTTTGATCTTGACAAGGATCTTCGGATAGCATAAGCGCATAATTTTTCTCTTATTTTTCAATAGGCTTAACATTGGAAGGAACACCATTTTTACCAACCTTAATGGAAGTATCATCTTTGGAAAGTGCAAGCGTAGTAAGGTTATTTTGATTGTCAATAAGCTCAACAGTGTAAGTAGTAGCTTGATCTTGCTTAGGCGAAGACTTAAGACATGGCGGAATGCATGAAAAAGGGGGTTACAGGATCAAAAGAACCCTGAGGTGGATAAGAGACATCGTGAAAAGGAGTGGATGACATGGAGGGTTCTTGATCTTGATCTTTCTTTATGTTCTTTTCTTCATCATTTTTAGAGTCCTCTTGACATGGAGCCACTTCTAAGGACAAGGAAGCATGTTGGGATTGTATGGATGACTTTGGAAGAGATGGTGGAGGACTAGCTGAAGTAGTGATTATAGCATATGAAGGCTTAGGCTCTTTAGGTTTATCATTATTGAAAGTCTTTGCAGCCAAGTGAAGGTTAGCTTGAGTTTCTTTAAGAGGTAGCCCTAGAGGATAACTATAGGGAATCGCATGAAAAGTATCAAGGCTTGTGTCGGATGAAGGTTCTATGAAAGATTTGAAAGACTCGGAAGCTTTAAGAAATGTACGGGTATTGGAGGAAGTAGGGGATGGAAGGGAACCATCACCAGACAAAGGTTCAGCATTAACATGATCTTGCTTGAGAGTGTAATCTTTATTTTCAGTTGGAGAGTTCTTAGAGGAGAGATCCTTATAGTATTGATGTTTCAAGCTAGCACGATGTATTTTATAGTCCTCAACAGTAGTAGATGGATCATAATCAAGGTATTGTCCACAAAAGCCATCAAAGTCTCTTTCAAAATCAGAATCATATAGATCACCATCATGATCTATCTAATGTGACGGCCCATTTGTAGTAAGCAGGAATGAACGATGAGGAGGACTCTTAGGAACAGAGGTGTCATAGGTATCATTACATTGTCTATCGTCATAGTCATCATAGTCTCCAAAGCTAGATGTGTCACTCTCCGTGGAAGAGGTATCATATTGCTCAAATTTTTTTCGGGGGCATGGTGACATGTACAAGTCTTTATCAAATGGAAAAGAGTATAGAGGTTCCTTTTCTTTCTCAAGTTTGTCAAGCTGGACTTGCATAGCTTGCAGCTACTTCATCATAGCGGCAATCAGAATTTCTTCCTCATGTGTACTGATTCTTTTAGACATGTGTACTAATTTTCAATAGCTACTGATTTGTTCTTGACACAATGATATTTTTGATAGATTCTGGAACTAGGCTGGAAACATTGGATATCTTGCAATTTGACAATTTCTAACAACTCTCTCAAATTTTTCCAAACAACACTCTGTAGACTCATACGACATTGGGTAGTCTATGAAATGATAGTTGTTAAACTCGTACGGCAGTTGGGTAGAAATGAAACGATAGTTGACAAAACTCGTACGACAGTTGCTAACAGGGTTTTGACTTTCTTGAATTTGCTGGTTTGAAAACTCGTATGACACTGGGTTCTCAATCATACGACAGATGGGCAATACTGAAATGACACTTGACAAAACTCATATGACTTTTGACTTCCTAAAATGACTTTTGACTCCAGAAAGAATTTTACGTCAAATTTTCCAAAACTTAAGGTTTTCAGTTTTGGATTGTTTGCAAATTGTACTGTCTAGATTTTGAAGGTTATACCAAATTTGATCATTTTTAATAGCCAAGCAGATAAACAAGTGCGCAGAACAGCAAGCAAGTGATTCTAAGCACGTTTGAAAACAATGAACAAGGGAAAAAGCAACCTTGCGCATGAACAATCAAGTGACCAAATTGTGCTAATCCCTGAGAGTACTAATTGTGTATGTTCTGAAAAGTTTTGCAATAACACACATATACCTGAGAATGAAAAATTGGCCTCTCTAGGGTTTTTAGTAATGGCTTGACTCTGCAACTTTTATGATTCAAAGGGGTGAACTCCAATCCCGGCGCACCAGGGTTTTGACACAGTCCGAGAACTTAATCTTCAAGAGCTGCTAGGGAGATCTGACAACCCAACAATGAACCATACCCGTGGAGATTTCTTCCACAAGGACATTTATATAGCGGCTGTCACTACCATGGAAAAAATGGCTATTACCGTTTGAGGTTCCGTCAATGCAGTTTTCCCTGTGAAGGGATTGTCCGCTACGGTTAACCCTCTCTAAAGGTGACTCATAGTTTTATACCACAAGGGGACTTGGCTCCAGATCCAAGGTTTTTGACACCTTTTCACTTTTAACCCAAACAAAGCAAGCAGATTAATCCGACACGCTAAGACAAAGTTTTGTTCCACCAAGGTCTGTGATATCAACTCCACTTGATCTATCAACCTCTCCGAGGAGAGAATGTATCAATCAATAAGAGAAGACGCACTAACCAATTTTGATTCACCAAAGCTCGTGATATCAACCCCATGTGATCTATCAACCTCTTCGGAGAGAGAATGTGTCGATCAATAAAAGAAGACTCACTAACCAAGTTGAATGTGAAACACACTAAGTATCCTCCCTACCTACAAGGATTCCGACGTCAAGGAAGGATTTCGCTAGGAATCCAATCTCTCAAGAATCACGAATAGTGTTCATAGGGCCTAATTACTATGTGAGCATAGATATATTCCTAAAAGCAAATCTACCAAAAGTACCCAAAAAGCAGAAAGAGGAACACTTAACGCTTAAAGGGAATATGAGATGAGTCCAAAAGGTGGAACACTTAACACCTCACACAAGCTGAAAATGAGTCCCCAACTTAGAAACAAGTGAGTTCCTAAAAGCACAAAAGGGTTGCCAAGTGGAACACTTAACGCTTCTATCTTGTTGACCCCTCCCCTTTATGGTGCTGAGATTGCAACCACGGGGTGGAAATGAGGGGCCGACGGATTAGCGAGTCTAATAACCCAAGATAGAAATCAAGATCAATCACAAGTATTCTAAGACTACTTAATGAATCCTTAAGGGGTCACAACCTAGTATCAATTATGCAAGTGTGTAGAAATAGACAAAAGCATGAAAAGATGCACACAAGCCAAACACATAAGAGATTTATTTTAAGTCCAAATCGAAATATTTTCAGAATAAGGAGAATACCTCATGATCCTTGCAACGTGCTTAGTAGATTCTACCTGATTTTTAGCAATTTTTGTTGAGCTTTACTATGCAAGCAAGCTACGAACTCTCCAACAAGCCAACAAGCCAACAAGATATGCAAGGTATATTCAACTTATGAAAACCCTAGGGTTAGATCTAAAAATCAATTGTTAGGAGCAATAATAACTAGAAATTAATCCAAATGACAACTCATATCATGCATTGAATCATATGAAAAATAAGTGCATACCCATCATAAAATTTTAATTTTTTTGCACTGCATTTGACCTAGTCAACAAGATCTAATTTTTTTGATATGATTTTGGCCACAAAAATAGAAATTCAGAATAGAGACCCCTACTTAAAAATAGAGAGCTTTCCAAAAATGTAAAAATTTTTGAAACATCTTTTCATTTGTGCCCTAGAGACCCATGTTATCAAAATAGACTAGTTTTTGTAAATTGACTATTTGAGCTACTAAATTGCATCCAAATTTAAAATACAAAGAATAGACCCCCTATAGAATTTGAAGAGCTTTCTGAAAATATAAAAATTTCTAAAAAATATGCTAATTTGCATTAGATATTAATTTTTTATGAAAAATTGAAAAAAAATTATTAAAAATTCAAAATAATTCAGCAAATTCTAAATTTTTTTTCGAAACTTCCCTGATATGTCTCCAACTTGCAAAAAACATTTCAGACCAAAAATCTAAGCTGTTTGGGAGATAAAATTAAATCTTTGAAACTTTGGGATTTTAGCTCCCCAAAAAAATCAAAACCAGCATGCAAAGGTGGGTTGCCCCAAGGTGAGCGCCAAAAAATGTGTGTGTGAAAATTGTACCTGATCTGTAGACACAACACTCAGTAAAACATTAGAGGTTAGTGATAATCAAAATCGTGCAAAATTGAAAACTATCTAACCAAGCAATTTGCTACCTTCTAATAGGTGCGAGATTGATGTTCTCAGATTGTAATCGAGATCAGTGACCTAGACGACTCCTAAATGAAGGATTTGAATGCAATTGATCTAGATGGAATATAAATGCAATTAAGCTATTTTTTTGGATTTTCTATGCAATAAGAATGATAAAAACTGATATGAATCTATGCTAATATAGAAATTGATATGCTAAAATGTGATGGAATATGGATGAAGTGACTGAGAGGGGGGTGGTGAATCAGTCAACCATAAACCACTTCACTATTATTTCTTTCCAAATCCCTTAGGATATCTTAATGAATATTATCTGTTTAACACTCGGTAAATAGATTGCAGTAACTTGGTAGATGCAGAGAGTATTAGTAAAATTATCTTTTAGATATTCATCACCACTTGTATATGATTAAGATAACTATTAAGAACACAAGAGACATAGGATTTAACGTGGAAACCCAATATGGGAAAAAACCACCAATGTATCTAGATACTGATTTTCACTTTTCTGAAGTGATGCCCGGTTAGAAGCCAACCCGGTAAAAGGTTACAAAACACACTGTTAGGTGTGACCTTGTTAGAGGATTTAATCACCCTGCTAGGAGTGGCCTGGTAAGAGTTCTTGAGAACAATTCAATGGAATTGTCACCTTGTTAGAGGATTTACAATATGGTTGTTAAACCAACTCGGTTAAGAGATTTATAATTCACTGTTACAATGATAAAAAGGTAACAATGAAAATGACCTGTATAATAATGCAACTGCCTTGCTGATTACAGATCTATGTTCTGTATAAGTGAGATCCTTCCTGATCGAATATATCTCTGCTGCTCCTCAAGGATATCTGGTCATCCTTCACAATTTCGCACACACCTTTCCTGTCTTTCTTCTATATATCTTCTTCTATATTTCACATTTGACCTTTTATTTATATGATTTTAGATTTGTCAAATCGGCATTACTTAGTATAACAGTCAGCTGAATTAAGCAAACTTTATTTGCAAAGATCCTTCAAGGGCTGACAGTGCTCGATGACCATAATGAAATTTTCTACAATCTTTTGGAGACCGAGAGAACTCGGTAAACACTGATAATCCTTTTTCTTTGATAACCGACTAAACTCGGTAGATGCTAACTTTTCTTTGACACCCGAGTGAACTTGGTAAATGCTGATTTTTCTTTGATAACCGAGTGAACTTGGTAAATGTTAATTTTCTTTGATAACCAAGTGAACTCGGTAAGCACTAATTTTAATGCCAGGCAGACCGACTGAGCTCGGTAGGTACTGATAGTTGCGGACTATGACATTGTGTGACATCAAAGACAATATGTAATACCCCTCTAACCCTAATATAAGTTTTGTGTTTTTGAAAGAATTAAGATCCTTCGATGTTTTTTTATAGCTTAAGTTGTACATGATACTTGTTCGATCTATTCCTATAGTTGTTTATAATAATTTCATAAGCTAGTACTCAATGATTCTAATATCAGACATACTATCTAAAGGTATCACTTTTGTATGTATTTATCTCCATGTATGTATTGAGTACCTACAAGACCTTTATGAACATAGTTAGGATGTTATATGATATGTACTTGATAGATATATATAATTGGTTATTTATATTTTCTTCTATTAAGGTTACTTTGGATGAATCTTGTATCTCACTTGATGATTTGATTATGTTGATTTATTATTAGTATTGATAAGAGACTAACACAATGCTTGAGATTCTAACCTTCGTTATGATGATGCTACATGCTTTGAGTGTATATATATACATGATGTGTTTTCATGATTCAAGATGAAGTCGTAGTTACTCACATAGCTGAGGTCCACATGATGTATCGATCCTGGTCATCTGTCTGCAATGTTTTCTTTTATACGTATATCCGTACATATGTATTTCTTCTTTGTGATGCAGGCTTGCAGGTACCGGGCATTAACTTCACCTGGCTTCACAGGTCTGAGCATGCCCTCAAATCCTCGATGGTTGTTGTTATGGAGATAGTACTAAGGCCTCTACATGAGTCTTCCTTTGTTATTATTCCAATTTGGGAATATTAGGGTTCCTTCTTTGTCAGTCAACCTTTAGGTCAAAAACCCAGATCCAACGCACCCGGTTGGGCATGGTTGTAGTTAGTGCCTTGTGGCCACTTGAATTCAGTTGGTTGTATGATTTTTTTACTCATTTTATTTATTTCTCCTTCTTGGTATGATTCTTAGTTAATCTTTCTATGTTGTGTTTCAGGAGTTTGGCTTGACTTTCCTTGTTGACTTTGGTTGACCTTGTTTGATCTTATAGTTTTCTCAATATGTTTCATAGTTGATTTTTATGGCCTCTTTCGATGATTAGATTTATTTTGAGGCATGTGATTTTATTCTACCTCAGTGTTATATCCTATAGTAATTATAAATAGGTAATAATATTGTGATCTATTACTTCATAATCTTATAGATTATAGTGTTTGGTATTTGGCATGTATCTATATAAATATAAATATATATATATATATATGGAAATATATATATGGGTGCACACATATATGTATTTTTTTATATATATATAATTTATATGTGATTATATGTTAATTATTGTAGATATTGTTGATGGTGTATATTTCGGGATTAATGTAAAGTATAATATTATTAATAATTAAATATTAAATAATGTGAGGTATATTATTCTCAATTGTTAATTATTAATAATGAGGATAGGTTATATATATAGATATTGATGTAATTAATAATGGCATATGCATATATGTTAGGATAATATTACATGTGTGTATGAATGAATACAAATAATCTTTTATTGTATATTTGAGTAATATAGTTGTATGATATTAAGTTATTTTATAATACCCTTTAGTTAAGAGTTAGTTGGGAATTGGTTACTTTTCCTCTCAACCTTTGGAAATCTATTTATATGCACTACTTTCTCATTTGAAGAGAGGGGATTTTGGGGCTGAAGCATTGAGGAGAGGATGGCCTTACTTTTCATGGAGATTTTGGAGAGAAAACTTAGAGATGTGAAGGAGAGTTTGTAAGCATATGTCTTTAAGAATTTTTGGTTATCTTTGCTTTTGGGAGAGAGATATTTTTGTGAGAATTTCAGTAGTTGAGAGAGGGATTCTTTTCTGTGGAATTATTTCTTTCTTTCATGGAGATTTCTGAAAGTGGATAGGGTTTGAAGGATGCATCTCAAGTTTGGATTTGTCTTCTCTTTTGTTTCCTTCCTTCTTCGATTCAACCTTCGTAGGACATGAGGTATGGATTGAATATTTTAGTTACTTGATGTATCTGATAGATTATAGACCTATTTATATATTATAATTATTTATTATATCTTTACTTTTCATTTGTATGGTTATTTTAAAGTTTTGAGTTTTTGTTTGTAAGAATTGGCATGTGTTTTCCTAGGGTTTTTAGCAACCCATTTTTGGAGATCTGTTATTATAATAATTTAAATTATATCTATGGTTTTACCAAATTGATTTTCTAGAAGTAAAATTTACAGATCTCAAATGGGTATCTCTCTGATTTTATTTTTAGGGTCGAATTAATGCCTTATTTTTGACATTTTGGCAGACTATGCCTGTCCATTCTTGATTCTAAATTTTATGTCAAATGTATTCGTATGCTACAGGCTTATATGATTATATAAAAGTCTAAATTTGATAAAAAATATTCTCTTAAGTCTTATCTTTCATTTCCAATTGGTTTGGTGAATTTTAATTAAGTTTTGTGAAAATTACAACCATTTTAGTGAAGGCAGGTCTGAACCCTAACCTGAATTTTCTGTTTTAAACCAGAAGTCATAACTTTCTTTTCCACCGTTGGATCTTCCTAAAAATAAAATTAAGAGTCCATAATTATGTTATCTAAATCTCCACCGAAGAGATTTCCTTTATTTTATGTTTTGTGGAAGATATGGATGACTGTTCTATGATGACTATTCTTTGCATTTAATCCTTGCTTGAAATAATTCAATTTAAGAACATCATTAAGTTTTAAGGTTTCATATGGTTACCAGAGGCTATTAGAATTTGTTTTTGGTTAATTGGATCTATGTATACTCTGAATATGTTTATAATATCACTTGAATGTCTTCTTATATGTTTGGAACATTCTGAATGCCATATTGGGTTTAGGGTTGTCAAGTGGACTAGGGACAACATATGTTTTCCTAAACTCAATCAAATGTTGTTATGGAATTGATATGAATTCTTGATGATGAATCTATTATGTTCTTATGATTTTTATATGTATGTTAGGGAACCTAAGTACACTAGGTGACTGGCTCATAGTGAGGGGTCGGGGCCCTAAGTGGCTAGTACCAGGATAACCTACTATGAGTTATTTAATCAAGTGATAACCTAAATAAATGAATTGGGAATGGGAGATTATTGGAATGGAAAATTACACATTAATCAAGATTAATTGTGCCTCACCCATGCCTTTAGTGCTAGTAAAGACTAAGGATGGGAGTGGGAGAAGGTACCTATGCGTAGGTACAACTGAATGACCTTGTCTGTACGAGAGGCATTCGGTTCCGCATGTGCCTACTTGGGGGCCGGGGCCAAGAGTGGCTAGTACCAGGACAACCCAAGGGGTGAGGGCTATGCGATGACACTCACCTAGCTTGTAGCTTAGATTCTCTATCAAATTTGATCATGCCTCTGGTATTCCTTGTGGTCTTCTTGTCTTTTCTTTTTTTTGTTGTGACTTTGGGGAACTTTTATCACCACCTTAAGAATTTTCTAGTTGTTACCTCTTGTATGGGCCTTTGGTTCTATCTCCTAGCTCGGGAGAGTGGGCCTATTGGTTCCACGTGGTTGGGTGGTTAATATTTATATCAAGGTATTGTTCGTGATTCTCTGGATGATCCTAGCACATATTCCTTTCCAGATCTGCAGTTGAAAATTTCTTATTGGATATTTTAATATGTTGAGATGTACTTATGTATTTGAATTCATGTAATTTTTATTCTCCTAAAAGGAGTCTTGTAGTATTGATGTAATCTCAATTCAAAGCAATGCATAAGGGAATGGGTAGTTCTAGGTAAAAGAAAGGGAAAATAATGTGGAATATTGGACATGTTACTAGCATTAAAAGAAAGTGTTTATGTTATTTCTCCTATCCTCTTATGTTGTCCATATGTAAAGGAAATAATCTTAAATATAGTTATATATAATGATGTATCACAAAAATAATGTATTCTCTCTTGATGAAAGGATCCAAGGAAATTATTGAGAAATGATAGGTTAGTGATTGGAATTATTAACAATGAATGGTTATGAAACAATGCAATAAAATAGTAACTTGATTATAATGTTAATACTTGGTTCATGTTAATGAAATACCTAGGATAATGCCTACCTTAATGAATATTAATCTCTTACCTAAATTATTAGAGAAAAGTGATATAAAAGATAGTAGATGTAGATGAAATCAATATGAATTTATGGAATGAGTTGATAAAAGGAATAATGATGTTGGATGATTAACCTATGTTTAATAAAAGAAATAAGTTAGGGACATTTAACTTGGTGCATTAAAATGAATGTAGATCTTTTAAGCTCATGATTCCGTGAATATCTTATGCATGTAAATGGTTTATATGATGTTGCTTAGGTAGTGACGTTAGGGAACCCGGGAGGACTTAAGTTGTATAAACCTTACATTCAAGTAGTAGAAAATTATTTCTTCTTTTAGAAATATGAAGTGTAATGATGAATATTGTTCTAGTTAAAATAAATAAATAAATTAATAAAAAAATTCACTACTTTCATTTTATAGAGGTTTTATGTCTTGTCCTCTTGGGTTGCCTGGCGGGGCGTTACACAATACATAATTTGAGTAGCAATTTTCTTCAGACAATTGTTTCCAACAAAATGATCTAACAATGATATGAAAAAGAATCTAAATGAATGTAAAAAATAAAAAAAAATTGATCTCACAATAGCCTTGATTCGCAATAAGCTTTGATTCTCTAAATTCCAATTCTTCAAAATAGTTGTGCAATTCGTAGATGACTTTGGCAAAGTAAGCTTGCAAAATTATGAGATGCTTGGATGCAAATTTGAGAGATGAATTATGAAGAGCTGAGCCTTATTTTTATAGAAATCCAGGGCTTTGGAGGTGCATGAGAAAAAGCCATAAATCACTCAAATAACTCAGGTTGATTTTTGAGTTATTTTATAATAAAGATAATTTAATTCACAAAAACATGCAAAAGCTAAGTTTTAACTCAAAATAGAGTTTAGCTTTAATTGATAATTGATAGTTGTCTGCTTTTATGATTGTGCATGTTTTATTTATGAATTAATTTAATAATAAAGTGATTTATTTCCAACTTAACTGCTTTTAAAAATAAAACAATTGATTTATGGGTTAATCAATTATTTAATCAAACTTTTATTAAAAACTATATTATTAAATAATGACAACTTGCTTTAATTAATTAAATAAGAATTTAATCAATTATTCATATGATATTAGATTTATTGTCAAAATTAAATAATATAATTAATAATAGATAGAATTAACTTCAATTAAATAATTAAGTGGCAGAATTAAATCTAATTAATTAAATATGCAAAATATTCAATTAATCAAATTTTAGGATAAATGTGATTTATTGCCAAATAATTATAAAATTAAAGATAATTATGATGATTAAGAATATTACTAGGAATATTCTCCGATGCAGAATTTAAAGATAATCAATTAGGATTTGATGATGTTTAGATGTGCCTTAGGTTAGGACTTTGATGTGAATTTTGTATGATTTGATGATGTAGGAGATTAATGAACTTATAGCCCATTTTTGGGGTATTACAACTATTAGAATTGGCAAATAAATATAACCCTCTATCCAAAACAATTAGAAAGGATGATGTCTTAGCCTTGGTGACATTAGATAGAAATTCCTTCATGAAAGCCTTTAACATATATGTCCTGATGGAAACCGAGATAAACTTGCAGGCCCAAGGAAAAAGGTATATTAGGGAATCAACCCTAGTTGCAAGGGAAATCCAGAGTCATGTCCCTAAATCCAACAAGAATTATATTGCAACTATACCTAGGACTGCCCCATATTTTTATCAAAACTTGAATTTCTACATCAAGTACATTGCTTATGGATTATGCAGAGTATTGGGAGTAGATGGTGGCATTGAAAGAATTACCTCAAACATTTTGATGATGGTATTGGACTTGCAAAGTCCCTATGTGAGTACAAGTTTTGACTACATAGGGTATATTACTAATAAAATGCATGAGTGGTTTGAATCAATTCAAAAGAAAGAACCATTCCCTAGGTTTATGCATTATTCTCTGCTAATGCATCTTATCTTGTTTCACAATTATAACATCATGGATTTACAAAATCTCAGACCTAGGAGAATGTGGAATGGTCAGCCCAACCCAATCTAGTTTTGGTTGAGGGTATGGAATTTTACTACAAGGAAGAATGATTTCTATGCATTTCAGAATTGGATGGTATGACCAATCATGTTCAGCTTGGGGGTAAATTTGTCCAGGCTTCCAATTAAAGCTCTACAATTATTAAGGCCATGTCAATTTGTTGACAAATCGGTAGGAAATCACAATTGGGGTGATTTCTACTATGAAAAACATTCACAATGATTAGAGTATATGGGTGCCCTCAGCCACCTCACATTCTTCCCTATTATGTGCCACCTAGAATTGTAGTATTGGAATTTATTTGGCAGCTTATGTTGAAAGACAAAGAACATTTGGCCCCATATAGGAAGGGTACCTTTACCCCAAGGCACTTCAAGGTCTACAATTTTACAATTGGAAAGAATGCCTTGACTCAGGTAAATAATTGGTTAGGCCACTTTAGAATGAATGTTGCCTTATACAGGTATGTGGATATTGATGATTTCATTGTAATTGCAAGAAAATTTTACAAACCTACCATCCCCATTAGTAATAGACATGAGCCTTGTCCAAAAGAAGATATCATAAGGAACATCTTGGAAGAAGATGTGGTACAAAGAAGAGCACAACAGTTTCAAGATTTGTTGGAATTAGAGGATCAGCTAAAGAAAAAGGGAATTCCTTTTGGAGGCTACTTTCCTACATTACCTTACTTACAGAGGTCGGAACAAATGATGAACAATTATAATGCATTAGTAAATCTACTAGAAGGACAAATTGATGATAAGGAAAAAGGAGGAAAAAGCAATCTTCTTCAGAATATGAAGAAGATAGTGATGGAGGTTATTCAGTACATAACTCTCCTACTATGAAACAACCACCTACTACTGAGCAAGTAGTAGATGAGAATGTAATTATAGACCTAACAGAAGCTCCAAAGACTGAGGCAACAAGTGAGCCTCCTCCTAAAAGACAAAAAGTACAGTTAGGAGAGCCTTCTCAGGTGAGGAGAACTGAGAAAAAGAAAGATCAAGTGGGAGCCCTAATTATTGGTACTAGGGCTTATGACCACCAGTTAAGAAAAATAATTAGAGAATAAAAGAGAAAAGAGAAAGAAATTGTAGAGGAAGTTGAGTTGCCACTAGCTCTCTACCAGGATGAGAGATTACTTCATCAGGAAGCTTTTTTGAAAGATGATGATTTTATTAAAATTGATAAATTTAAAAACTTCCTTCTATGGCATAAACAACAACAAGTAGCTTCAGGTGTACAAATAACATAAGAGGGCCAAGTGCCAGATGAAGCCCTACAAGCTCTAAAGGATTATGATCCAGAATCTGAGACTATCACCCCTGAGGATGCTAGAAGATTAGTAAAGGCAAGTAATATGTTACTTGTGCCTAGTTGGGACCTTGCCTCTACTTTTATAATTGATCAAATAAGAAGGTAGCCAGACATCAATTTATCTTCAGAGACCCAAGTTGGGGACATGATAAGAGGATTTGGGTATAGCCCAAAAAATCAAGCATTGGCAATGTGGAGCTTGTATCCACAAGATCAAAATCCTTCTCTTTTGAATGTGCAAGAGAAGATGGAGGGAGATAAAATTGTGTGGTCAATTCATACCACTGGTGACCTATAAATTACACAAGTGCTTACTCACTTTGCTAGGTTGAATGAAGATAAATCAAAGCAGTTATTAGATAAGTTTAAAGGCTCGTTTGAAGATTACAGTGTTGTTTTCAAGGATAGGGAGTTACACATAATAAAGGAAAAGGCATTAGAGAAAATAGTGGAAGAATTATCTCTAAAGATAGTAAACATGCCCATAATTGCCCCTCCACCACCTAAAAATCCTACACAAGAAGAAACTTGAAGTACAAGAGGAGAAGAAGCTACTACAGCTACAAAGCAGGTGAATGTGGAGAAAAACAAGGTAGCACTAGAGGCTTTCGTAAATATCTTGCAACACAGAATTGATATTCTAAAAGAGAAAGCAGATGTAGTTTATACTGCATATATTAAACTGCCTGAGTTACAAGTTGAAGTGAGCAATTTTGTTTCTACCTTGAATACATACTTTGGGACTTGGTCAGTGAGAGCATCTTTATTTGAAAGATTGGCAGCAGTGCAACCCCTCAAATCAGATATTCCAGAAATAGTTTTGCAAGTAGGGGAAGAAATTAAGAAGATTGGGATCACTTTATCTTTCTTTAAAGGTAAAGCAAATCAAGTGGAGGTGAGGATAATTATGCTTGGACCTAATTTCAATAGGTTCATCCCTCAAATCAAGGCAGAGGATGGCTCAATAAATGAATTGGATGAATGGAGATTAGAATTTGATATCTTACTGCCTAAGAAAGAGGCCTTTATTAATGACAATAATGTAATAGATATGGATGGCTTTAATGTTACTCTTGATGAAGCCTTTAAAGCTGAAATGGATTTTATAAAGTTTATCACAGATGTCAAGTAGATTTATGATGCCAGATGGGAGAGACAAAAGGTACAACTTCAAAGTATTCAAGACTTTCAATGGCCTACAAAAGAAGAGGTAGCTGCATGGGATGCTCTCACAAAGCCCAAAAAGAAGAAACCTACAGTAGTTGACCTCGACACAATTGATGAGATATAAAGAGGACACCTAACACCTGACCCTTGAGCACAGGAATGATGAGTACTTATAAAGAATGGTGTAAGTTAGCCTGAAATGGTGGTCACCATATCTCACAATAACTTAGTGAAGTTATCAAGAATATCTCCTGACAAAGGTGTCAGTTATCAAATGAAAAAGATCAGATATCAAGTGGGTCATCAAAAGTTTTTTGTCTTCTCACCACTGTTAGAATAACTGAGAGGGGGGTGAATCAGTTAATCATTGTCCCAAAATAAAATGTATAATCCAAAACTAATACTTCAACTTCTGCTACTCGGTAAACATAAAATACTTTCATTGTCTGTGCTTTTACCGATTATCAGTCTAAAACTTATAGTAGTTACCGATCAAATCTAACATGTAATATGCAAAGTATGATAACAAACAAATATCACAATCAACACATAAAATGAGAGATTTAACGTGGAAACCCTATGAAGGGAAAAACCACCTGGGACCGGCAACCCAAAATATTCACTCTTCTGAAGTGAGGTCGATGAAGACCCAACCCTATTAAAGGTTTACAAACACACTGTTAGGTGTGACCTTGTTAGAGGATTTTAGACCAACTGTTATCGTCCAACTATCATTCACTATGGGGTTGATAGGATAACAATGTTCATTCTATGAATGATACATAATAAGACTTTATGGTCCACTTGGTTAAGAGATTTGACTATGTATAATGGCTAAATATGTAACAGTAGATGATCTGCTTTAATACAACTTCAATTGTATATTACAGATCAATATTCAGCTCATACAAATCTTTCTGATCAATGCAACACTTTAGATTCAACAATGTATCAACTTACTGTCCATCGGTAATTACTCTCTGTTGCTTAGTAATTGCTCTACAGTATGATCAGAATGAATGAAAACTTGTTCATGCGATAACTCTGCAGTCTCTCCTTCCGGCTCTCTTCATCATAAAAATCTAGTCTCTTATATAGACAAGTAAACTATTTTCTTCTCCTCCATCAAATTTTGCCCCTTAATCATCTTCATTGATTTTGCCGCTTTAAGCTTCCTCGACTAATGTGTCAATAACACATTTCAATCTACTCCATTTGATCTTCCTTTAATTATGTTAGCTATCGATCTTCATAACAAACATTATCTTTTACCTCGATTTCATACACTTTCCAACTCATCAATCTTATCGGCTAAACTGATCATTTAATTCCTTTTTGTTCTACTCGGTTAACAAAGAAATGCATCGGTTAACACTGTGCTCGGTATACACTATACTCTGTCAGTGTATACTGAAAAGCTTCATTTACCGACAACACTGCTTTGTGTCTATCAGCTTTGTTCTACATCATAGATGAATGAAACATAATAAAGTCAATATCATAAGGTCATAGACTCATCAACAAGTTACTCAATGTGTTCCTTAACCTCATCTGACATATACATCTTCCTCATGTAGATATTTATGTTCTTCATCTCTTTCACCTTTCTTCAGATGTTTCGGTATAGGAACTTACAAGATAAGTGTTGTCAAACTAGTTGACATCAATCACAACATAATACTGATTTAATAATATTACATATCTAATCATCAACTCCTCAATGATCTTTAATCACAGATTCTTCAATTAGATTCCAAATCAGTTGTAGTTCATCAACCGTCTAAAGGCCTCAAATGTATTTTGTCTTTTCCCATTTTAGGTTTAGGGCTAAACCATCTGTAGCTTGTTGCATCCTTATTCATTAAGGACTCCAAGATGGTTTAGGCTATAAATAGCAATTGTAACCATTTTTGGGGGATGATATCGAATACAATCTCTGTAGAGCAGACATCTCATTTCTTGGTCTAAGCTTCTAACCTTCAAGTTTTGTATGTATTGAAACACGACTATTTTCAATAGAATATATTGCATTTTTTCTCATATTTTGTTGTTGTCTCTTTACTTTTGTGTTATACTCTTGTATTGTTTTTATTTGTAAGGCATATAAAAACATACCAATTGCAAGGCAACTAGTCTAATTGTTTATGAATTTCTTTCAAGGAAAGGATTAAAGTTTCATAAATAATTTTAGAGGGTAAACATAATTGTTAGGATTTTGATAACGACAATATAGAAGTGACAGGATAGTTTGTAAGGCATTCTATGTTGGCATTAAGTATGATTGTCATCAGTGACAACACTTATTCAGACAGTGCTTACTGAGCAGACAGTGCTAACTGAGCAAACAGTGTTTACCGAGTGACACTATATCTACCGAGTCTCCAGTATATACCGTATTTGAAACTACAACCGAGTGGTTAGTATGGACCGTGCCTCCACTTCTACCGAGTGCATGATGATGCCGAGTAACGCAGTGGATGCCGAGTATCATAAAGTCACCGAGTTAGTTTGCATTAACCGAGTCACTATATTTGGGCCGACTCAGTAATATTTGTGTTAGCTTGTTTAAGAGCTGACTTTGTAATTATGTTGTAATTATTTTATATTGATATATAAACAATGTTTTATATCATATCAAAAGAAGATATATAGAAAAGTATGAAAAAGAGAGAAAGGCAGAGTTAAGTGAATTACAAAGGGCTATAGCAGTATAAGAAGTAGCAAAGATATATCCATCATAGAAGGTGATCAGTACATCAGAGAATCTCAATCAGCAAAGTACAGTTGCAAGTAAGAAATCTATTGTTTCATCCTAACAGGTGAATCAGCTTGAAATCCTTTAACCAGGTAGACTTAACAGTCTTTGTAAAATCTCTTAACCGAGTGCATACTTCATTGTATGTTTGTAAATCCTCTAACAAGGTGGACCTAGCAGTCCTTATTGCTCCTAATAGGGCAAATCATCAGAAGTGATCATTGTAAGCCTTAACCGGCAAACTTTATATTGCAGTATTGAAGTTTTGTGGGTATCATCACCACCCCAATTTTACTTTCTACTTGGAAGGTTTCTGGGTCACCAAATCTCTATGTTCAAAGTGTTATGAATGTTTTATTCTTTCTATTACTCATGCATGCAGTCAGATTATCAATCTAATATTATCAAGATCAGAATCTGTTAAAAGTTTTGAAGTTACTGATTCACCCCTCCCCTCTCAGTAACCTAGATAGTCTTGAATATTTCCAACAATTGGTATCAGAGCTCTGTGGTTCTTAGAATAAAGTTTGACAGCTTGAGAAAAGATTCAGGACAATGGAGATATTTAGACTTAACAAAGTAATTGAGAATGAAAAGCTAGATCTGGAAATGGCCATAACTCAACTCAAAGAAGCAAGAGAGCATCTTTCCCTTTCCCTAAAAAGAAGGAAGGAACTTGCAAATCAAATCAATGACCACCAGTATGTTGAACAAAAGATTGAAGACTTTTTCCCTTCAAGAAGCTCAGATGAAGCAAACAATGCAATCAAAGAACTTCTAGAAAAGAGTGGATCTCTGCAAGAAGTGAGAAAATTGAAAAGAGAACAAGAAATTCAGTCAACAAGATTCTGTGAAGTCTTGGAACAAAGAAACAAGATGAAAGATGAAATAGATGGAAAGAACAATGAAATCTAGAATCAAACCCTTCAGCTAGAAAACCTTATTGATCAAATCTCCAATGCAAATGAAGAAATCTTGACTCTGAGATCAGAAAATGAAAATATAAGAGAAGAGCTGAGATCTGAAAAGCAAATCAATTTAAGAGTGATGAGTGACCTAGATGTTGAAAGGAAAATCAATGAGAGAATGTTGAAATCTCAAGAAGATATGAATCAGGTGTATGAATGAAACCTTCATAGGCAAAAAGGAAAAGTAGGACTTGGATACAAAGAGGAAGGTGAATCCTCCAAACAATGTACTCAAAAGAATCAGAAACTTACTTGTAATCACTGTGGTAAAATTGGTCATACTTCAAACAAATGTTGGAGCAATGGAAAATCAAAATTCAATGGAAAATGCTACAATTGCAATTAGCTTGGTCATAAAGCAAATGAATGCAAGGAGAAACCAAGATTTGAAGGCAAATGTCACAAATGTAGAAAACAAGGTCATAAGGCATCAGAATGCAAAACTAAAACACCCAATCCAGCGGAACAAATTATTAAAGAAATGTTTGGTTGGGTTTACAACACTTGGTGTAAATGTCATTACTGTTGAGAATATGGACACATTGGCATGAATTGTGTAAGGCACCACTTGAGAGAAAGGGATTCTACCATAAGATGTTATAATTGCACTAAGCTTGGTCACATAGCTAAAAACTGCATGAATTTAGGCAAAGTTGAAGATGAAAAGAAAGCAAAAGCAAATAGCATTAGGAAGCAAATGAGACAGAAGTGGATTCCTAAACCTACCGAGCAAACCCGTCCTGAAGTCACTCATGAAGGGAATGGCTCTATGAACTCTAACTAGTCTCCAAGAAAGCACTGGAACTGTATCTTCATAGACATATTCCAAAATAGTTCCTGAACTGAAAGGAAGACAGATCCAAATCAGTATGCAAGATACAGCAGGATCACAAGAAGGTCGGTATCAGTTACCACCGAGTAAGGTCGGGAGTAACCTAACTTCATTTGGTTACCGAGTAAGGTCAGAGAAGTATGAATTCATATGTTCTCCGAGCTGTAGAATCTTCACCGAGCATTTAATGCATAGTGGATGACAGTCTGTCGAATTCAATACCCTAATTCCTATGGAGCATTAATGACAAAGTTTTAACAAAAAGCATGAAATCAAGTTCATTCTTCACCGCGAATATCAGCATTTTGAGCAGAGAAATTTCTAGTGCGATCAAGTGATTCGAAGCAAAATTTTAAAGTAGAAATTTTTCTACCATGCTACCATGGCTTCATCCAGCACTAGAGTAAAGAAAGGTTCAGAAATGTTAGTTCATGGAGAATGGAAAGTGCCAGATTTCAAACTCGTGCCAGCGATTGCAGAAACCCTAGATCCAAGTGGAGCTCAGTCTCAAATTCCTCCAAAGGTACTTCTTGTAAACGACATTCGCAATCATTTTAAAGGTACAATTCAAGAACTTGGAACCCTAGAGATAGATGTTGCTCGTGATGAACTGTGTGTTGATGGTGTTCTCAAACCGGGACATATATGCTCAAACCTTAAGACAGTTAATGCCAAGTTTGAAAGATGATGAAATAAATAAGGCATTGATAGAAAATGAGAGCAAGATGACACTAAAATTCAATAGTTGTTTAGTTTTGATCAAAGATATAGAGTCGGTTGTGAAGAGTGCAAATTCTACTTGGAAAAACATCTATCATCTTCACAAACCGAGTACTGAAACTATGATAATCAAAGATATTGATGATGACAGTGATGAAGAAGAAGAAGAAGAAACAGTTCAAATTGATAATGTTGTGACAGAGGAAGCAGGGACAAAAGCTACCGAGGAAGCTGAGGAGAATGTTGAGGAAGATGATCCAGTTCGGATAGCTGCAGAGGTAATTGCCTCACTTCCCCACTCTCCAGTAAAAATTGCTACATCTAGCTTGGAGAAAACTTCAAGTGTGATTGTAACAACTCCCTCAGTTACATCAAATGTCCAATCATCACTAGCACAGCTCAATGTATCAATGACAGAAGTGGCTACCACTTCATCTACCGAGCTTCAGCCTCCTTCTTCCACCGAGTTGCAGTCTTTTGTACCTTCTTCAAATTTGAGTTTTTCAGCAGTAAGTACTTCAGATTCTACAGTTGTAAATACTTTAATTTTTTATTTATCAAGTATTCCAGTTAGCATCCCATCAGTTGGAAGTTTATCAGTTTTCACTACTAGTCCTACTGTGTCTACAATAATTTCTACTACAAAGGCAATAAGTATAAAGACTCAACCGAGTACAAAATTCCTGAGTAAGAGTGTAGTAGAAGGCATAGATCTAGATGAGGAGATACAAATTCCCCAGCTAGATTTTGCAAACCTCACTGCAGATCAAATGCAAACAGTTGGTGAACTCCTCCAGAAGAAAGCAAAGCAGAAGAAACTAAAAGAAGAAAGAGATAAGGAATATAAGATCATTGAGGATGCCAAGAACATTTTGACAGAAGCTATAGGTACTAAAGTTGATTCCTCTCAACACATTTTGTTGCAGTTGGCAGAAGCAATTAACAAGTTTAATGATGATTCCTCTGGAACAGACAAGTTGCTTGAAAAGGCTGAGAAGAAGTTTGAAAATGAAGTGCTTGAGCACATTGCTCAACAAATAGCTATCAATCAGGCAGGGTTATCTTCAGTTTTGACTAGCATTGAGTCCTCCTATTCCAAGGTAACATCTCTTTTTGTCAAAATCTGTAATGTTGCCGAGTTCTCAAAGGAAATTAAAGACAAAATAAATAAGATTGATGAGGATCTGAAGATCAGTGCACAAAAGTTGCAACTTGAACCTAGTTCAAGCTCTGCACATCAGATGACAGTCAGATTCCTATCTGATAAGCAGTCAAAGTTATTGAAAGAAGATGCAAGGATCAAATCAACATTAATAGATATTCAGAACATGATCCTTCCCATCATGGATACAATGCAGAAGCATATTGCATACTCAAAAACATTGATCCATGACAATCAATTTTCAATTGCAGATCACATGATTGAACTCTCTGCAAAAGTCCAAGTTGCACTCCATACATGCAAGATTCTGCAAGAGAATTGGGATAGTACTCTAGAACTAATTGGAAAGGTCCATTCTGATTTTCTCTCACATTTTGGTATCTCTGTGTAAAATATTTGTATATACACCTTTGGCATTATTGTCAAAAAGGGGGAGAAAGTATATGATATATGAAAGGGGGAGAAAATATAAATAGGAAATATGAGTATGAGGTGGAATAAGATATTTTGTATATATACTGTATAAGGGAAACATGAAATGTATATACAAAACCAGTGTCAGCATGATTGTGTATATAAGTTTTGGGCAATAAGTGTTTTGTCACTAATGCCAAAGGGGGAGATTGTTGGCATTAAGTATGATTGTCATCAGTGACAATACTTATTCAGATAGTGCTTACTGAGCAGACAGTGCTTACCGAGCAGATAGTGCTTATCGAGCGGATAGTGCTTACCGAGCAGACAGTGCTAACTGAGTAGATAGTGTTTACCGAGTGACACTATATCTACCGAGTCTCCAGTATATACCATGTTTGAAACTACAACCGAGTGGTTAGT
Source organism: Chamaecyparis obtusa (assembly GCA_027943335.1). Lineage (NCBI taxonomy): Eukaryota > Viridiplantae > Streptophyta > Pinopsida > Cupressales > Cupressaceae > Chamaecyparis > Chamaecyparis obtusa. The sequence goes on from BSBK01001771.1 coordinate 2,073,430, forward strand.
ATGGACCGTGCCTCCACTTCTACCGAGTGCATGACGATGCCGAGTAATGCAGTGGATGCCGAGTATCATAAAGTCACCGAGTTAGTTTGCAATAACTGAGTCACTATATTTGGGCCGACTCAGTAATAATTGTGTTAGCTTGTTTAAGAGTCGACTTTGTAATTATGTTGTAATTGTTTTAAATTGATATATAAACAATGTTTTATATCATATCAAAAGAAGATATATAGCGAAGTATGAAAAAGAGAGAAAGGCAGAGTTAAGCAAATTACAAAGGGCTACAGCAGTATAAGAAGTAGCAAAGATATATCCATCATAGAAGGTGATCATTACATTAGAGAATCTCAATCAGCAAAGTACAGTTGCAAGTAAGAAATCTACTGTTTCATCCTAACAGGTGAATCAGCTTGAAATCCTTTAACCAGGTAGACTTAACAGTCTTTGTAAAATCTCTTAACCGAGTGCATACTTCATTGTATGTTTGTAAATCCTCTAACAAGGTGGACCTAGCAGTCCTTATTGCTCCTAATAGGATAGATCATCAGAAGTGATCATTGTAAGCCTTAACCGACAAACTTTATACTGCGAAGTTTTGTGGGTATCATCCCCACCCCAGTTTTACTTTCTACTTGGAAGGTTTTTGGGTCACCAAATCTCTATGTTCAAAGTGTTATGAATGTTTTATTCTTTCTATTACTCATGCATGCAGTCAGATTATCAATCTAATATTATCAAGATCAGAATCTGTTAAAAGTTTTGAAGTTACTGATTCACCCCTCCCCTCTTAGTAACCTAGATAGTCTTGAATATTTCCAACATTCTATTCAAACTACATGTAGCTTGAAAGTCATTTTACTGTATTCTTTTTGAGTTCTTCTTGTGGATTTACATTCAACAACTATTTGCCCAAGGATTAGGCACTGGTTGGATGTTTGTCATGCAGTTGTCTTTCAGTCATCAAACATAAAGCATATCATTCAAACACATTTTGTTACTAAGTGCATGCATTTTTTAAAAGGATTGTATTTGAGTAATATAGTTCACATTACTAATTCCTTCAAGAGAGAATCAAAGAGGTTAGCCTTCCTTGAGTTAAACTCAAAAAAAGAAGGATTAATATCCTTGTGCCACTATTATTTGTTATTGTATTCATAGTTTTCCTTGTCATACTCTGTATCAGGATATTTTTAGCTGTTTGCAGAGTGATGTTTTATTGATTTAATTAGGAGTGCACTAGCATAGCAGTGAGGATCCTAATCCACCATTTGAAGTTTACTTGAAACTTAATAAACTATCTAGGCAATACCCGCCTGAGTCCTGTGGAGCTCAAAGAAGAAGGAGGATATTATCCAATCCTCATTAATTAGACTTTATCTTGTCAAACTTGAGAGTTCATAATCTGAGAATCAAGCATACATATTTATCAAGTTTGTTCCTACAAGAAAAAGCTCTAACAGATTTCAAGTATTGACCAAGTGTTGCTAGTATGGTGTTGAGTATATGAATTGTGATCAGAGTGTTTTGACGAGTTTGAGTTGTAGTGATTCATATGGGAGACTCGGGGATGTCTCAAAATGTTAAATGCATGATCGCTATTGTTTATAGTGACCGGTGAGAAAGTTATGATCAGAGGAAGGTTCATAGTGCAACTGCTGGTACAGTTAGTGACAGATAATAGGTGATTTGAGTGGTTTTTCAAATCTATGTTATTTCTTGTAATGTAATTATAGGATATAGTTTCCAATAGTGTTTGGATCCTATGGTTGCAATCGCAATTGTTATGGATGGCCAAAGTGGAAGATGGATGATAGGAGAACAGAGTCAAAGTTGTTAACAGATTGAAGTGTTAAAGTTCTTGAGTGATAGTGATTAAATCTTTGATCAATGATCGGTGAAAGTGTTTCAATGATCGAGGTTAAGTGAGTCATGATCTAATGACGTGTATTAATATCAGAGGTGATGACTTGGTATCACATTGTTCGATGCTAGCATGTGGAGAAGATTCAAGAAGAATGAAGTTTATAGTCAAATCGTGTTTAACTCTTGGACTCAAATTTCTATGTAAATCAATATGATAGTTGATGCGATATAGGAAATTTATTGTATACATTTATTTATTTTATATGATGCGTTGGACCTAACCAAAAAGGTTGAAATTTGAATTGCATGTCATTTAGGGCAATCCTAAGGCAGTGGAAAACTTAAAGGCTTGATGAATAGTATATATTGGATGAAGTTGAAAGTTTTTAGTATTGATCATGTGTGAATCAAGTATGGTGTAAAGTGTGAGTTGTGATCAAGCCAGGGAAGGGATAATTGTGTTGAAGAGACATTGTGTACTTCAGAGGATTTGATCAAGTAGAGGTGGTGCTATTTTATAGATCATTGTTCATGTTGTTCCCTAACAGTTACAATAGTCAAAATCCCTTAACAAGGTGGATCCTAGTAGGTCCCTATTGTAAATCCTCTAATAAGGTAGCACATTAGCATGTGTTTGAAGTCCTCTAACAAGGCTACTCTTGACAGGGTAAAGGTTTTAACAAACCTAAAGGTAAACCCCTTAACCAGGTAGCACCTAACAGTGCTTTTGTAAAACTCCTAATAGGGCTAAGCTCATCATAGGGTGTACTTCATAAAAGTACATCATTTGGTGGGTACTCATCCCCACCGTGTTTTTTTCCCAATTTGGGTTTCCATGAGATAAACATCGATGTCAAGTGTTTCATTATTTTGTGGTTATAGTTTTGATTTTCATTTGCTTCTATTAAAGGTATAATTGTGAATGTTGTGGTAAAGTTTTAAAGGATAAAAAGTTGGACGATTGGTAGATTATTGATTCACCCCTCCCCTCTCAGTAGTTCGATCTTAGGATTAACAATTCATTCATCCACCTTCTCTCTTCTCTTTGCAAGTGATTATGAAGCATATCTACATTCAAGATCTAGGAGTGGCAATCATAGGTCTATGCATTTTTTAAGGCATCCTTCATTCTACATTACATTCCAAGGTCAACTCTTTGGATTTCAAGCACATTCAAGCATCTTCCTGGGTATGAGTGATTTCTACATCCGTCCATGAGGGTTTATGCAAGGTACAGAATTTATTATTTTTATTTCTATCTACTTTCCTTTATGAAAATTTATTTCATTTCTAAGGTTGATTCCTAAAAGGGGTTTGCCTCCTTACCACAACCTTTTTCCCTTTTTTTGTGTGCAGGAACAAGATACAAAATCATCAGATCAAATCTATAGGCAGAACAAGTACAATCGCAAGATCTATGAAAGTTTCAACCAAAAACACCAAGGACACATCACCAATCTCAACATGTCTCGGCCATTTTAAGCTCAAATTTCTATCATAGGTCAATTTCATCTTTTGGTTTCTATTTTTATCAATTTCAGCTTATTATATGTCTGTTGCGGTCTGTTTTTAGTGACTTTTCTAATAGATCAATTACATTACTTAATCATTCTCATTTCATTCAATTACATTACTTAGTAAAAGGACATACCTTGTCCCCAATTAGTGCTTGAGTCGCCTCTTGAGCCTATTGGGGGTATTCTTTCTTCCTAATGTGCAATTAATGAAATGGGGAAGTAATTCATTGCTCCTTATTTTCTTATTGTACAACAATAAAGAAAGGTATATTTTATTTTTTTCAAGGAAGATGGATAGCTTTGCCCATGGATTAAATTTGGATGTCTTGAGATTTAAAAAAAATGATATAATAGTATACGAATGAGAAATTTTTCTACAACATGATGGGTTGAGTTTATGGATCAAGGTTAGATCCATGTGTATAGAATTGTCATACACTCATGGGATTGATCTAGTAGTCTACATGATTTTTCTTTTGGATTTGTTTCATTCAATTCTACTTTATTTTCCTATTCTAAAATTTGGAACAAGTAGTATTAAAAGGAACCTTTAAAGGATTTTTATCATTCACAATGAAATATTTTCACATATATCAACCACCAAAATTATGTGTGAAATATCGAAGATAACAAATGATGCAGGAGTATCCTAGGGAAGTTAGAAATCATGTATGCTGGAGTGTTTTAATTTTTGTGTTGCTCGGTTACAATGTTGGCCGAGGGGATCAGTTGAAGAAGTATGGCTTGGTTGCAGTGTTGGCTAAGGAGATCAGTCACCAAAGGACTCAGTTGCTTCTGATGCTTGGTCAACATGTGCTCAGTTATGCCTGGCTCGCTCGGTTGTTTTGCTGTCGCTCAGCATTTTGGCTTGCTGACTGGTGTTTTTGAGGATTTGTTTGGCCGACTTGATGCATTTAATTTGTGTAGCGCGTGTTTCATTCTCCTAGGTAGATTTGGAGGCCGACTTGGAGAATTAATTATTTGTAAGGCTATTTGAGATTCAACTGATGTTGCATTTAATATTTGTTTATTTTAGGAGCCGACTGGGTATAGGATTTATTTATTTCTTCCAGCCGACTTGTGGTTGAAGAAGTAGTATTTAAGAGGGGTCTGGGGTAGAGTTGTAGAGACATCCAAAAGAAGAAGCAAAGATTCGAGTTAGGAATCTGAAGCTGGGAATCGGTGAGCAGTGCTAGTGGCGAAGGCTTAGGAACAAGGAGATTGCTTGGTGGCTTGCAAGCACAAGTTTAGATCTTGCTAGATGTTTCTCCTAGATTGATGTGATCCGGCTATCTAGGGTTAGGAATTGAATTGGATCTTGAGGGATCTTGCAGAACTGTTATTTTCTTTGTAATTGGTCGTAATCGGGAAGGCCTTACAGCCTGACACATTGCATGTAATCGGTTATTTCATGAATAAAGAATTCAAATTGTTATCAGATCTTGCTTTGCTGTTGGATTCCATCGTGTGGTTGTTTAGATGGGGACTTGGACATCTCCTTTGGGGATTCTTTCGGCCTTGCACTGCGTCAACAAATCTCAGTAGTGTAAATGCTCCTATAATAAATATGTAGATCTGTCTTCATTTTAGAGCATCAAAATGTTTTTAATCTTGTCTTAGATGTAGGTCAGATGCGATTAATGCTTGAAGACTAATGAGATTTACAAATCAATGGAATTCAATTCCTGTAAAATACAAGGATGAAAAATTAGTAGGAATCAAGAAAAAATTTGAATTTGAATTTTTTATTATCAAATTTATAACTACTAGTCGTATACTTGAAAAAATGATCTAAAAAATAGAAGAAACTTAGACTAAGAGAGACAAAAAAATCTATAATGATAATAATATGAATAAACATAACTGATACATACATAAATGAACATAACAAATATAAGATTATATATATATATATATATATATATCCACTCCACAATAATTTTTAATAAACTTCTTCAAAATCCATAGTCCAACTTTTCTATTTTAAATTTGAAGGAGTGGATGAATTTGTCTAAACGCCTTTAAAATTCAAAGTATTCGTCACACTTTAATTGATTATTCTTACTAATCTAAGAATATCTCTTTGCGTAAAAGATGGAGAAAGAAACTTTTATTAATCTTAGGAAGCCTTTTTTTGACTCTTCAATTTTAATTTTCTTACAACGGTCATGTCTTTTGTTTGTTTTCAATGCTAATGAATGTTGATTCGATTAAAATCCTCCTTGTAAGATGGGCTAGACTTTTGTGGATGTCTAAATCAATAGAATATGTGAATAATGCTTTTAATATCTAATCCCTCTCTTCAATTACTAATACTAAATTCTAAATATCCTATCCTTCCTTATTTTAGTTTAAATTCAATATGTATTAAAAATAGTCACTCACCTATAAATGTAATCTACCAATGATATAGGACAAAATAAAGGTGGCGTGTTCATCTATATAAGAATTATTTTCTTTGTCTTATCCATCTTTGTATTTTATAATGTATCAAGGTGAAATTAAAAAATAGTAGTAGATTAGAATTACAAGTACATGGATAAGATGTAAACGTATTCAAAACAAATTAGAAAAGAGGTAAACTTTAGAGAAACATACCTGGAGCTGCTGGTGTATAAATATACTAAAACAAAACTTGTACCTAGCAAACTAAAATAGTGTAGACAGGCCATTAAAGGTGGGGTGCACTAGTTACAAATCAAATTCTTGTGGGATTAGTCAATCAATATAAAATTTCATTAATGTTAACTATGCAATTAACAATGGCCTATGTAGTGATAAATGATTTTCTGATGTACAATTTTCATTTAGATAAGTGTTGTTAATAGTGGATAATGAGTAAGAATATGTTGCATGTCATGTCTTTATTATTGTTTTTTTAGACTTTGAATTGAATATAAATATTATTTGTTTCTTTAATTTTTGTTAGCTTTGTAATATTTCTATATAGTTAAGGATTAATTTTTCATTTTGAAGAAGAAAATAGAATAGGGTGATTGTATTTTAAACTTCATCAAATAAAACATATCTAAAAGTATTGTACTACATTTAGGTTTTCAAATAACTTTGAATATAACTTGAATACAAGTTTTAAAAGTTATATTATTAGAAACAAAAATACCAAATAATATAACATTTCATGACCATTTGTGTAGGAACATGATAGGAAAAAATGTCATACATATTGTAATGTCCCCTTTTTGGAATAGGATTTAATAATAAATAGCAATTATAAAATTAAAATATTAATATTAGTAACAATATAATATTATTACAAGTTAATTAAGTTTAATGAAAGGTAAAGAAATATGCAACAAAGATTTGTGACTCCCTCAACATCAAATATAAAAAGGATGAGACTTCATTTGAAAGGGGGCCTGGAAGAACGAAGAAAGAAGGGAGAAAAAGGAATTAACGAAGCATCAATGGAAGAAAAAAGGAATGGGAAGATGATAGAATTGCAGCTCTTTAAAAGGGTTGTAATTATGAAAGGTTGTAACTCTCTTGAAGGACAAAAATGATAAGGGTTGTGACTCTTCCAAAGGCTGGTAAGTATGAAAGATTGTGATCAATAATCATTGTACATTACTTGTTTGGGCAGTGGGCTCATCTAGTAATCATATTGTGTACTACCAACTCTTAGTAGGGTTGAGGCTTCTTACAAGGCCTAAAGTCCCTTAATCAGGACTGAGACACTATATACTTGTAATAGGATCCTAATAGGGCCAACATCCTTAACATGATACTTTTGATTAGTGGATCTTTGTGGGTACCATCCCCACAGAGGTTTTCCCTTGGCCAAGGTTTCCTCAAGAACAAATAATGTGTTATGAGTTCACTTTCTTTATTGCTATGCATATTATTTAGTTTACTATGTTATGCATGTATTAAGATAATCTGTTATATCCATAATTGGGGCGAAAGCAAAAGTTTGCAGAATACTGATTCACCCCCCCCCCCCCCCCCTCTCAGTATTCCCTATTTCTAACAATTAGTATCAGAGCCTAGTTACTCAGAAAATAATCATTCAAGGAAAGCCTAGCAGCTTGAGTAAGATCTCTATGGATATGGATCAGCTACAGAAGAATCTTGACGAAGCTCTTGAATAGATTGATTTACTTACTGAAGAAAGAGACACTCTAAAAGGAAAATATGATGATGCAAAGAGCATCATTCAGAAGCTGAAGAATAAGCTGGAGGAACTGAAATCAGAAAAGGAATTTACAATTCAAGTTGAAGATTGTGATGATAATCTGGAAAAAGAAAATGAGATCCTTAAACATGAACTGAAGATAGTAAATCTGAAGTTGAGTTTGAAAGATGGAAATAGCAAGAACGAAGAAAATCTAAAATCTGAGAATGAAAATCTGAAATTTGAGAAAGAAGATCTAAAATCTAAACTTTGTAAAGTGACATCTGAACTTGAGAAAACCAAATTGCAGTATGCTGAACTTGAGAAGTACAATACAATTGTGAAAGGTGAACTGACTCAATCTAAGTAGCAACTTGAGAGACTATATTCAACTAGTGAGAAGATTGATGAACAAATGTCTTATCATAAACCATTCTATGACAAAACTGGTCTTGGATTTAACTCATCTAAAGTAAATGAAGAAAGCAAGGAACTAGATCTGAAAGTGTCTGAAAGCATAGATGAAAAGAAATCTGATGAAGTTGACAAATCTGAAGATACACGTAAAGAGGAAGAACCACCTAAACAAGAAGAGTCACCTAAAGGTACGCAAAGATAATTTAAAGGTAGATGCTTTGTTTGTAATACTTTTGGTCATATGAAGAAAGATTGTACAGGTAAGCAATTTAAACCTCTTAATGGTTATTGTTATAATTGTCATGGTTTTAGACATAAACTATTAAATGTAGAAAACCTACATTTATTGAGAATAATAATAGTAGTAGAATGTTTAGAAATACTAACCATGTAGATAAGAGACCTACTAAAGATATGAACAGGAGAAAAGGAATAGTATGCTATAGATGCAACAAAGTTGGACACATTGCCAGAAATTGCAGATCACAAATCAACCAGTCAGAACCAAGATATGGAAACAATGGAATAGTTTGTTAGATATGTAACAAGATTGGACATACAACAAGGTTTTGTAGAATGAATAATAGGGTTTCCCATCCTAACCCTAACCCTAGAAGTCATGCAAGGAGAAATGAAAATGCACGTAACAGTCAAAGAGGATGTTGTAGTAATTCAAAAGAAGTGAAGTTTGTTAAAGCCACGGATCAAGGAGATATATTCAGCACTGAAGGTAATCAGAAAGGTGAAGTATCTAATGGTAAGAGTGAATCTCCACCTAACCCATCTCAAAGTACTTAATTCATGAAAAATACAGTAGAATAGGAACTTAGGATAGTATAGAAGTTAGTACAGGATGAATTAAGTCTTGCGCAGTTAATGCAAGGTAGTATATGATGTATTGATGCTATGGTTAAGAGCGCATAGGATAATATTGTGTTATGCAAGATCGCAAGAAGTTTAATTTTGTAGGTAAGCAGAAACAACTTTTTGGAAAGAAGCGGCAAAGGAATTGAATGCGATGTTAGATTTTTGTGAGATTGAAAGGTTAAAGGTTATGATTGGTATTATTTGATCATTAAGGTGAATACAAGTGCTAAGGAGATCAAAGAGTAGTGATTGAAAGAGTTTGCAAGGATTTGGTGAAGGATTTTCATGCCAAATCTACGCAAGCCCTAAATCGCAAAATCGAGGTATTTTACTAAGCAGATCTATTAATCGGTTAAAGAATTTGCAGAAGTCATGGATGTTTCATTCATTCATAATGTAAGAGATAAGAATAGACCTAAGATCAAAAGGGAACCCATAGAACCCTTGGAGGAAGACCCTAAATTAGCTTTATCATCTGTTGTAGATGGAGTTCTACACTTAGAGAATGTTAGAAGTTATTTGGGATCCAAGCTTGAAACCTCAGTGATAGTAACTATACCAAAGAATATGAAAAGCTTTACAATCAAGATATTTCATTGAAAATAGGGTTTGAACACTTGAAAGATAATGAAATCATAAAGTATTCCTTACAGTATGAGTTTGATGATGAAGAATGTACTAAGATAATCCTGAGCAGAATTCACAATGGAATGTTTTGGTTAGATGATAGAGTGATATATATCATAGCTAACCTAATTCATGAATTAACTAGTTTATCTAAAACTGGAGTCATACCATTGAATGAGAAGAACATGAGAAAAATAGTATTAGACAACACTAAATCATCTTACAATGGCAGAGGTATAGTGATTAGCAAGATACAACAAGATGATGTTAGGTATTTGTGCAAGATCCTTACAGCTAAGTTTTGTGCAAACTCAAAAGAAGATGACATGGCAGTTGGAATGATACATGTAGCCTACTTAATGTGTGTTGACAAAGTTCAAGTTGACATGTGTGAAATTTTGAGAATTCAGTTATTTGAGAACTTGGAAAAGATAAAGAAGACTAAGAACTCTCAGTTTAGATTCTCATCATTGATCACTTATATGTTTTTTCATTTGTTAAGAAGATTCCCTTACACTATTGGTGATTATTGGAATGATGGTAAAACCACAATGGAAAGGATAAACACAGTATTTAGGAGACATCTTATTGACAAGGTCAATGAGAGTGCAGTATTGGTAATTAAAACATTTCAGAATTTAATGAAAAATAGATCAAGGATTCCAAAGTCTTTAGTTGAGAAATATAAGAATGAGATATGTTTCATGGTTGATACTGACTTTACATTCATTGAAGCAGTAGAACCTAGAGTAGAATTCATAGACCCTCTTGGCTATGAAATTTTTGAAACTGAAGCAGAAGAGTATGTGAGTAGATTGCTTAAGAGTAAGTTGGATATTCATAATAATAGATTTGGGACTTTTGAGAACTTCAACTCTACAAAGTCTATCTTAGAAGAAAAATAGTCTAAGAAGAGAGTGGATAGTACAATAAAGAAGATTATGAAGGACACAAGGATGACAGAACAAGAATTTATAATTGCTAAGCAGACAGTAGCAGCCATTAGAGACATAGGACAAAAGGAAATTTTGTCTATTCCACCCCTATCATCAGTTGCAGAACAGCCAGCAGACATTCAGATTAAGGTAAAAGTGGAGGAAGTTGAGAAAGATCAAGAAGTTAGAAAATCCACAAGATCATCCTCATCTACACCTACTAAAAGAATAAAAGAAATTGCTACTGGACCAGGCAAAAGGCAAAAAACATTAGTACCACCAGTACAAAGGAAGATAGCATAAATAAAAGATGATGAAGAAACCCCAGTGAAAAAGAAAACTTGGAAACCTAAGATTGAAAAAGTGAATGAACAAATCATACAAGATGGAGACTTTTCTAAGATGAACAAGTATTATGACCTTTATGACTATTCAGATAGACTGAATCTTGAAAATGCAGTTGTGAAACACATGATACTGTCTAATAAGAAGTTTGACACAATTCAGGGCAAGATGTCTGATGATTTATATGAGAAATTAGTGAACAGGAAGAAAAGAGCAATAGAAGAATACAATAAAATCAGAGAAAATCTTGTAAGAAAATTATGTGATGTTAAAGATGAAGAACATTTCAAGGAGATCATGAAAGAACTGAACACCCATCTGAGAACAAAGAGAATAACCATTCAGATTATGGGAGGATCTGAGAACAAAGAGAATAACCATTCAGATTATGGGAGGAAATTATGAAGAGATCAACAAAGAAACAGAGAAAGCAATAGTCAAAGTAATGACATCTAGTTTTGAAAGACATTGTAGTGCAACAAGACAAATAGAGCAAGATAAGGAAGCTAAACATTAGAGAATTCCCTCTCCACCAGCTATAAACATAGAAGATGAGTCAAAGCATGTGGAAGGAACTAAGATCACTTTAGACAGTGATGATAACCCTTTCAAGAATCTTGAAAACATTGTTGACAATTCAGCTTTTGAAGAGTAGGATAGTGCTAGAGAAGAAGAGAAAAGAGATACAAGGATTGAAGAAGAAAAGGAAACATAGAAACAAGTAGAAGCCCCTAGTCAAGAAGAAATCAATCTTACACCTGAGACTGCAAAGAAATCACAGATTGGATCTATATTTGAAATTTTTGGAAAAGAAGTTGATGATGATGATCAGATGGAATTGATCACATCTCTGAACAAAATAATTGGGAAGAATAAGAAGGTGAAAAGCCTTGAAGGATCACTGAAGGAAATAACAGAGAAGTTACAAAGCATTGTGACTACATAGATAGCAGAGGTAGACCCACTTGAAAGAGCTAAGAAAGTTATGAATGTATTTGATGATGAGTTTACTAACTTATTTGACATAGCTAAAGTGAAGGCACAAGTAGCCTATGAGGCCAAATTACTTCTAGACATAAGTCAAAATATCAGGAATGACATTAACAGCTTGGATATTTGTATAAAAGACTTGAGAAGAAATCTGGATAGAGGTAAAAGTTTGTATATTCAATGTACAACATCTGAGAATCTTGTATCAGAACAAATTTAGAAGATTAAGGAAAAAGAAGTAGAGATTCAGATAGAGGTAAATCTTCTAGCAGCCCCAATGTGAAGATATTGGACATTGAGAAGAGAATTAGCAAGATTAACGATGAAATAAGGATTCTATATGATGACAAGGACAGGAAACTGAAAAGATTCACTCTTCTAAGAGAGCATATTTCCATTAATTTAAGCATTGTTGAAGGACAGTTGGAAGAATGTCTTGCATCGAAGACATCTTTTCAGAAGTTTAGTTTTGCAAACCTTCAAGCCTGTGAAATAGCATCTTATGGATTGTGTGCACTACTCAGTGTTGCAGATTCCATTAAGAAAGCATGGGAGAAGGAGATAAAGAGCATCAAGATAAATTTTTCAGATTGTGTTGCAAGCCTACTGGCTCTGCAATATTGAATCAAGGTATACACATTTTTGTTTGAACACAATTTTGACACCCTTTCTTTTTGTCATTGTTGTCAAAGGGGGAGAGATATTTAGTAGAAAATTGTTATATGTGATAAGGATGTATATTCTTAGGGGGAGTATAGGATATAGTTAAGATATATGGAGTTATAAGGGCAGTGAATATATACTTTTGTTATGGCCACAATTTTGAGTTTTTCAAGTGTTATGACTTAGCCAATTTTCTCATATGTTGCCACCAATGACAAAGGGGGAGATTGTTGGCAATTTGGCTGAGTTAGATACTTATATGTTGTCATTATGGAAATATATGATTCACATGAAGATCACATATGACAGAGAGAAAGTATGATAGAGCGCAAAGCAAAATTGTCTAAATATGAGACAATGTTTTTTCCAGTGTACCCGGAGACAGTTTTGACTAGTGATGACAATTGGAGTAATTTCAGTGCTTGCACACTTGAACATAGATACTATAATGACTATAGAAGACTCACCTAAGAGTGCAAGTTAGTACGGCATGTATGGAAGAAGTTATGACAGTTTTACCAGAGACAGTGTCAAGCCGACAAGACAGTATATGAAGACATAATTGGTAAAGAATTAAGGGATTATTTTGTTTATCAAAATAATGTCTTAACAATATAAAGGGACGCCATCCTAGATGTTAACCCTTGGGTAAATATGTATTTTGTATAATGCTTTTGTCAAGCCGACTATAAGATTTATTAGTCTTAATAACTTGTATAAATATAAGGCATATGAAAATGCGAAGGAGAAGCAAATTGTAATGATATAGATGGTATAGAAAACATATAAGCGAAGAGATATTGATGCAAATTTGTGAAAGCAAAGCAAGCAATATAAGGTTATGTACCTTTCCATATTTTTTAATCAGTAATCATTGTACATTACTTGTTTGGGCAGTGGGCTCATCTAGTAATCATATTTTGTACTACCAACTCTTAGCAGGGTTGAGGCTTCTAACAAAGCCTAAAGTCCCTTAATTAGGATTGAGAAACTATATGCTTGTAATAGGCTCCTAACAGGGTCAACATCCTTAACAGGATACTTTTGATTAGTGGATCTTTGTGGGTACCATCCCCACCGGGGTTTTCCCTTGGCCAGGGTTTCCTCGAGAACAAATAATGTGTTATGAGTTCATTTTCTTTATTGCTATGCATATTATTTAGTTTACTATGCTATGCATGTATTAATATAATCTATTATATCCATAATTGGGCGAAAGCAAAATTTTGCAGAATACTGATTCACCCCCGCTGCCCCCCCCCCCCCCCCTCCCTCTCAGTATTCCCTATTTGTAACATAATGCAACTCTCTTATGAGCCCCACATTGATCAATTTTTGAAGTGAGTCAGTCACAAGAGGCGAGAGGTTTACATGACGGATGAGGATAGTGTAAATCCCTCCCTAGGTGACACTATCCTTCCCTAGGTACATCACCTAGGGAGGTCTTTACACTATCATGGTTAAGGACCATCAGTTAAGGACTACATGAGACCATAGAGGATAAGACCATGCTATTAGACCTAGGGTAGAGGATACTTGGGGCACCTCATTATGTCTTCCATCATAACCCTTGTTACGATTTCCCATATATAATTATTGGAATTTGTTTTGTAGATTCATATGTATATTTCCTAACTATATAATTGGATGTATTTTATGAGTTATATCAACATTATTAAATAATGTGGTTACAAGTTTCTGAAACAGGTGTATCTCATCTTATTCCTAAGTAAAGATTGTAGTTTTTCTCTACATTTTTCTCTTTACTCCATTTTGGATTTGTCAATTTAGGGAAAAATATAAGGTGATCCCAAAAAGGGACATTGCAAAAAATTCTAAATTTGGCAAGTTTGTTGACAAAATCAACACATGTTTAGAGGATTTGTGTTTTTGATAGAAAGAACATGAGGGGGAAATGAAGAAATCCATAAATGGGGAGCTTCACAATCTAGTTTAATTTGTAGGAACTAAACTAATATTAAGCATGTACTTTCATCATCGAAACATTCTACTTGAGTTTCAACTATTGGTTGCAAGACCACTTACAAAATCCCATTTAGCATTCAATATTTTGGCAATAAAGAGCAGCAAAAGAAGAAGATGAGATGAGATATATTTTAGGAAAAATAAAAGGATGAAATGGGTATTTCTCAGACTCCAATATTTAAGAAAGGCACACTAATGTAAAGCCAAAGTATTGAGAAGCTAGGGTAGGGCTTGAAAGTACATCATGGTTTGCTTATCAAAAGTCTTGAGAGAGAATTCATGTTTGATATGTTAGAATGTTATCATTGAATCTTGGGGAGACCCTCCAAAATTTTAAATATTTGAATATTTATTTTTAAGAGCCTCTTTCCTTTAAACAGTATTGCTCATTATGTTGGATCCACTTTATGAGAAAACCAATGAGCAATAATAGTGAAAAATATAACATAAAGTGTATAAATATGATTAACTCTTGATTGGAGGTAAATGTGATTAACCATTAAAATTAAAATAGAAAAGGAATAAGAATGAATAATAGAAATATGAAATCAAAAACACAATACTCTAGATATATGTAGAGAAAATCTCTTTAGAAAAAAATTCACCACTAAAGATATTTTAAGTTATAATTAACCAAGCATAAACAAGTACATCAATACAAATCATACAATCTTCTTTAGTTTGACAACATTCTAGAGGTGTGGGATTACTTGTAGAAATAGCATATCATCTCCATACCAAGCCCTAAATATAAACTCAAGAAGGCTAAAAAAACCAACATGTACCCTACACGTGGTCTTAAAATATAATGGTTAAAATTCTCACAACCCACAACAAGATAGGGATCTCTAAAGTAAAAAGTAACGTATCTTATACATTGATGTGTCATAAATTTTATCATAAGAATCCATTATCTCCAATTTGTATTCACTAGGCACTTCATATGGTTAACCTTAGCATTTGAGATCCAAGATGTGTCTTCTTCAAGTCTAACTTTCCACTTTACCAAATTATCCTTGCACCACCTATTCCTAGTGATCCTCCTAACTTGCTATCCAAAATCTTCTCAATTTCTTCTATTTTTATTGTGGTTCTTGTTTTTTCCATTGTACCTATGTGATCTTAGCCCTTAAATCTCCTTCATGATACTAGTGTGGATCTAGAATATTGAATACTAGTGATATTACCAAACCTTTCAATATTTAGACTTTTTATACATATCCTAAATTGAAACATTTTAGAATTTGGCAAGGACTAAACTTCTTTGCTTTTAGCATATTGTTCTCAATGGAAATATTTCCTTCTATTATATACGATCACTTCTTCTCCAACTACAAACTCGTTATTGATATCCCTTAATTCAAATACATTCCTTTGCTACTATCATATGTACCCTTGAATGGTGCATTTATTTTACTCTTATTAATTAAGTTATTGTATGAAAACTACACTTCTGGTAGCACCATGTCCCAATTTCATTTTTTCCTACAACCAAACATCTTTAAAAGTTACTCAAATTCATATTTTCTACTTCTATTTTCCCATTAGTTTGTGGTGGTTTGTTGAACAAAATTTCAAATTTGAATTCATATTATTCTATAATGTCTTTCATAAATATCTAATAAATCATGTCTATTTCAAAAATAATACTCTTTACAAAACCATGCAATCTCACTTCTTTGAAAAATAAAAGTGTTTTGTACCACATCATTATTCTTCTTACTTGGGATGAAATGTGACATCTTGGAAAGCTTATGCATAAGTACATATGTTTGACCATGACTCTTTTTTTCTTGTCAATTACAAATATATATATATATATATATATATATATATATATATATATATATATATATATATATATATATATATATATATATATATATATAGTTATGTCCTCCCAAGGCCTCTCTATGACCACGATTATGGATACTTCATATAGACATCAAAATTTGAGCCAAGTTCCTTTATTTGGTATTTCCTCACCATTTCTCCTTTTATGATTAATGAAATATTTTTTAAGTATTTATTTATTTTACTAATTATTCTCTTTTATATCAATTAAATTTTATTATTTAATTAATTTATCATTTTCTCTATTAAATTGAATCATTTTAAATTATTTAACTAATTCATCTTTTCTTATTCCACTTATCATTCTTATTTAAATATTTTTTACAATTGTTTAACATTTCCTTTATGGTCAAATAAATAGTCAAATTTATTCACTATTCACTTTCACCTTTTAGTCAAATAAATGAGTCCATATTCATTTACTCGTGCCTTTCTCAAAAAATGAAATAGTTTTAATTATTTAATTCTCTTTTCCCTCACCTTAGCCACTTGCACCCTTATTCCTTCCAGTCCCTTGCCACTTGTCCTCTGATTTCTTATAGCCTCTTCCCAATCTCTCCTCTATCTTCAACAAATTTGCTCCTAAGAAATCTCAGAAATCCATCTCCTTTGGGCTAGATTCAAACTAAATAGTTGATCATCCCTCCTCTCAGTCTATAAATCCAAGCCTCTTCCTCCATTTTATCTTTAACCACTATTTGCTTGAGCTTTCCTTTTATCTAATTATGTGCTTGCATATTTCTGATAGAAATACAACAACAATTTGGAAAGTGACTCAAAGAATATGGAGATCTTAAGATGAGTGTTTGATTTGAATTTGAATTTTGATGTTTATTTCATTCATGCACTCATTATGTCATCTTCTTAATATTGTAGCTATTTATTTTGCATAGATTGGAGGATTTGATGGTTATTTTTTATGATCTATGCATGTTCAATTTTTTGTTACACACTTTTGTTATCCATCTAACACATCCTTTACCCCTAGGAAAACATTCTCACGTCTCTATTTATTTTCCTCCAAAAATAGTTCTCAGTTGCCAATACAACTATCTGTCCTATCCTAAAATGTCTTGTTAAATTATTCCTATGCTTCTCCTTGGTCAAATTACCTCTTTTGGAGATTCTAGGAATGGATAACTAACTACCATAGAACATAATCTAATTCTAGATCAAATAGTCAAGATGCTTTTTTAATACTTTACATCATTTCCATGCTACCAAAAATTAAAGATTATTCACATGCACTTGCTCCAATTACTCAAATCCAACCACTTCTAGTCTCATTTATATTATCAAATTTTATCTCCTATTCATTGTGTTTGCAATCTTGATTAATCTTTTCTCCTATGATTAAAAAGTAAAAATTATATGAGTTTCATCTCATATATCTTTTGTTCATATTATTGTCACTATTCAGATATTGCAATCCTTGATTATCTATGTACAACACAAACTCCTTTGACAACAAATAATGTCTCCATTTCTTCAATGTTTAAGTTATGATATAATATTGTTAGTCATAAATTAAATATATTTTTTCTTGCATCATTTACATTATTATTGAAAAGGGGTACTAGAATATCTTCTTGGCTTGGTTTTACTTTGAATATTTTTGTCTCTTGTGTTATAATACACCTAAAATACCTTATCAAAACTTGATAATTCCAACACTTGTTATTCTATCACTTTCTTCTTCAACTTAGAAATATTATCTTCTCTAGAGGTCCGCTTAAATTCATTATCTCCACTCAATATCTCTATTAATGAAACATAAATAATATTGTGTTATCTTAGGAAATTTATATAGAAACTTGAAAAATCATTAAAAGATCTTACCTCTCCATATTTTTTGTGTAGGCTATTCCAAAACCTCTCTTACCTTCTCCAAATCCATCCTCAATCCTTTATCTAGGATTAAAAATCCTAAATCTATTAACTCTATGTTCATGAAACTGTGTTTCTTAATATTTATCAACAACCTTTGTCCTCTCAATCTTTGTGACATAAATCTACTAAACTTTATGTATTCCTCATTAATCTTATTAAAAATTAAAAACTCATCCAAGTAAATAATTTACAAACTTACCCAATATTTTGTTTAATATTGCATTCATCAACCTCATAAGTTTACTTTGCATATTGTTCAATCCAAAGGACATTAGCAACCATTCCTATAGTATTTCCTTTGACTTGAATTTTATTTCCCATCCATATCCCTCTTTGGTTCTTATACAATGGCAACCAGTCCTCAAATTAACTTGTTAAACTATAGTGATCTTATTTATTCCTCTAAAATCTATATATGTTCTCCATTCATCATTCTTCTTGAGTACTAGTAATAAGAGTGCATACATGGACTTTGTAAAGGATGAAAATGTGAATCAAAATAACATGGAACAATGCAATGCAAAATCTGAATTCATACTCACTCTCACTTACTAAAGCCTAAGATCTATTTATAAAATTAAATGATAAACAATGATACCATAGCAAATACCTTAAATTTATCCATAGCTTCTTTCATATTTTCATGAATGAACGTGATATGTACAAAAGGTTATCCTAGACTATAATTTGCATTAACACGGTGTCATGCCCCACAAGGGAACCAGGGAAATGCACAAAGGTTTACTTTGTAAAAGAAAACCTAAGTAGAGTTTTACGAAAAATTTTGAACTTTAAAAGTTTGCAAATAAACAAAACATAATCTAACTTCTTTCCAAGGTTCCCTTAAATGTAAATTAAAAACTGATAAACTATTAACAACATTTACTAACCATACAAATTCCATTTCAAGTTCTTTATTGGAAAATACTTGAACACATTCATAGTTAATTTCTATCTAAAGATCAATTACTATAATTCCATTTTATCTAACTAACATATTGTAATAGTACAAATGATTCATCAACATTTTACATAACTTGATACATAACAAGATTACATCTTTACATTAAATAAACATCCCATATAACCCTTTTCCTATGTCTACCCATTATTACATCATTTGAAAATTACATTACATTTAAACTCCTCATAGGAGAATACATAAGTTTACAACAACATGAATAAGTACAAGTCTTCATTCTTCAACAGGTGCTCAGACAAATATGAATCTTCAGTTGTTTACATCTGCACAAGATACCTCGATAGAAAGATTTTCCACCCAACCATGTGAAACTGGTAAGGTTTCACCCCCCGTGCTAGGAGATAAACACCAAGCCCACAAGAAGGAACTTACTAGTTTTTTTTTTACCAAAAGGGTTGGATAACATTTCACACAAGTAAAGTACATTTCACAAGGGATTCTAAGGTTTGGGTAGGAAATCCTAAGCAACAACCTAAGTGAGTGTCATCGCATAGCCCTCACCCCTTGGGTTGTCCTGGTACTAGCCACACTGGGCCCCGGCCCCCAAGTAGGCACATGCGGAAATCGAATGCCTTTCGTACAGACAAGCGCCATTCGATTTGTACCTACGCATAGGTACCTTCTCCCACTCCCATCCATAGCCTGTCCTAGCGCTAATGGCATGGGCGAGGCACAATTTAATCTTTTTAATGTTTTGAACCCATCCCTTAAATTTTATTAGGTTATCACTTGGTTAACTAACTCATCAGTCGGTTATCCTGGTCTAGCCACTTTAGGGCCCCGGCCCCGCACTGAGAGCCACTCACTTAGGGGTTCCTAGGTTTCCTAACCCTAACCTAGTCCCGTTAGGTTTTCTTAGCAAACCACTAACATGTTCAACATTATAGCAGATCTACCCTAGGACGCTTAGGAGTCCTAAAGTTTGACTAGTTTGATTGTTGATAAAATTGAAAGTAAGAGTTTTGTTTCAGTTTTCTAGCCCCCATCCTAACATTTGTCTAAGCATGGAACTAAGAAATCAATTATTTATTTACAACTTAAAAACATTTACACAGTTAAAACATTGAATAAATATGCCCCTAGTTCAAACATTTCGCTCATCTAACAAATTTCATTACATAATATAATAATATTTAATATCACTTTGTCCAACAAGTTCTTTAATTAATATTATTATATTATATATATGTATAACCAAATTTATTACATAATATAAAACTAAACCATCAAAATAATATATCTAAAAAAAAAACACCTTAACATAAACAATTTGGCATATTTCTTCAATTTTAATATTATATTATATATATATAATAATATATATTATATATATATAATATAAGTCTAATTATCAATATCATATGTATTAAATTATTTAACCCATATTTCAATTACTAATATCATATTATATGTAAAATATAATACAAATTTAATTTTAATAAAAATTCAAATTATATTATATATATATAATAATACCTATATTATATATATATAATATAATATCTAACTCAAATTAATGTTAAACACATATTATATTATATATATAATATATTAACCATATATTATACATATAATACCGAAATCACTTTTTAAATAATAAATAATAAAGCAAAAAAAATTGTTTGTTGTTTTTTTTTTTAAACTTGCAGGGGCCCGCTCCCGTGCGGTACCCCCGGGTACCGCCGTGGCAGCGGCCTCCCATTTTTATTTTTATTTTTTTAATTTTATTTTAAAACATATTCAATAGAATTTAAAATTATCTATTACTTAACAATGTTATTAAGACAATAAATAATTACTTAATGAATATTTTAGAATGTCAAAACAATAGTAGGTTAATAAATTTATTTATATTTTTTTTTTTACAAAAGACATATACAGAAAATATAACTCTATTAATATTATAAAATATAACGTTGTGTATTTTTATTTGTTTATCTAACTTCTTATACATTTTCTAGGGTTTAATAGTTTTTAAAATATAATTCATATTATACATATAATGTATATTATATGTATAATATAATACCAATTTAATTTAAATAAAAACTTAAATTATATTATATATATAATATTATACATATTATATATATAATATAATATATTACACCATAATATTATAAAAAACACATATATTATATTATATATATAATATATTAACCATATATTATATATATAGTAAAATGTAATGCTAACCCGAAATAAATCCAAACAAAAATTTTGTTTTGTTTTAAATGCACAAGCAAAAAGGGGAAGGGGGCCCACTCCGTGCAGTACCCCCGGGGTATCGGTGGCAGCAGGCCTGCTGCTGCACATAACATTTACAAAAGAAAACATTTGTTATATTATTTCTTTATTTTATTTTATTTTGTTACATATTTATTTCAAAACAACAAAATCAACAAGAACCTTTATTTTATAATATTATATTATATTATTTATTTTATAATATTATATTATATTATTTATATATATATATATATATATATATATATATATATATATATATATATATATATATATATATATATATATATATATATATAACATTTTATATATATATACAATATAAATCTAACCGCCAATATATTTTGTTATTGCACATATATTCTTTTGAAATGTATGTTTTGAAATATCATTTTTTGTATAGTTTCCTTTTTTTTTTTTTTATTAAAAAGAAACTCTAAAAATTAAAGATAATAAATATATATATATATTTTTTAAAAAATAAATACTTATAATATATTTTCAAAAATAGAATGTTTCTAATGAACATTAATTTAATTTATAAAGCTATATTTCTTCAAGCATGAATATTAATATATATATATATATATATATATATATATATATATATATATATATATATATATATATATATATATATATATATATATATTAAATACAACCACAGCATCTATATTTTACAGCCAATAATTTATTTCCTCACTAATGTACAAATATTTTCTACATTAATACAACTAAAGCGAAAAATATAATTTTCTTTTCCATTACAAATCTAACAAATTTATTTCTGGTGCAGGATCCAACCTGGATTCGTAGTTTGTCTGTTGCAGATGAACTCTTCAGCCTCCCGTCTGCAATTCTCCCCGGATGCAATTCCCAGCTCTTTCCTAATGTCAAACTGAAATATTATTAATAGTTTCCTTCATTTTTCAGCCTCCTCCCTTGTCTCGAAACCTACCATCATAAATATATTTTCCTCTCCAACTATATGGTTGGAGAAGTTTCTTTACGGGAAGAAACTTCTCCAACTTCCATAGTCGGTTGGAGGAGAAACTAATCTCTCCCGTAAATATAATAAAGTTTTGTTAATTTTAATTAAATTATTATCCAAAACAAGCTTTAATAACAAATTTAGTTAAATACCTCACAAGGAATTCACATAGCACAATTGGTAACTAACTAGCCCCAACTTCTAGGAGGTCTCGAGTTCAACTCCCTCCTAGCTAGTTAGTTTTATTACCAAAAGCTATTTTATTTTATCTTATTTTATTTATTTCTTAATTTATTATTATTATTATTATTTTTATCACAACCAAGTGCTATTTTGTTAATATAATTAAGTATATATTTATTTATATTTATGAATATATATTTATACCTTAATATACATATATGTGTTCATAAGCATATGTGTGCACCCATATGTTTATGACACATATAGTATAAATAACTCATTATTCGTTTTACTAACATTTTATAACTATATAACCAGAAGATGCAAGGTACAAATAGCAACTTGATCTTAATACTAACATGAAAATCTAAACAGGGATAAGTCACTGAAACAGAAATCGATCAACAAGGACTCACAGAGATAACCTACTGACAAAGTTGAGTATCCCTAATAGTAAGAACAAGATCCAAACCCTAATAACTGATAAACCACATAATATCTCCCTACCAGGAACTGACCCGACACTTCCCACCTAAGGTGAATGATCAAGGATAAAGGTTTTCTTCTGTGAAGCTTGGTGATATCTCCATGACAACAACAATGATCAAGGATCTAAGGGATCGCTCAGACCTGTGGAGCCAGGTGGAGACGATACCCGGTACCTGCAATCCTGCATCACCAAGAAGAGATACATGTACATATATATAGATCAAATACTTGCAGACAGATGACTAGGATCGGTACATCGTGTGGACCTCACTGAGTGAGTAACTACGACTCCGTCCTGAGTCATGAAAACACATCAGACATATGTATCCATAAAACAATCGTGATAAGGGTTAGTATTCAAATCATTAAATAAAACATGTAAAACTAATACATTCTTCTAGGATCTCATAAACATATAATCAATGTAACTATAACTGAGCATATAAATATCATCTGATGAACATATAATCCTCCATGAAACATAAACATGAGTGCATAGTTCTAACCATCATAATTGAAAAGAGTCAAATCATAGTATCACTATAGGAGAGGTATTACACACGGGACCATTTTTCTTTCCATATACATATCACTAGAAGGAGGTGTGAATGGGTTAGGCTTCAATCCTCAAGGGACAATCGAATTGTCCTTGATCCACACATTTTTGTTTAGGGTTTTATTAGTGATTTAGGATTGGTTGAGTGTGAGCAATGAACTAGGCTAAAGAAGGCTAAATTGAACAAGATTTCTAAAATGCAAAAAAAATAGAAGACAAAAATGCAAAAAGGAAAAATATGGAAATGGAATGTTAGGAAGAGTTTGTGGCTAAAATATGGAGTTGAGTATGTAGGATAGAGGTGCTAGAGTCCAAAAGTAGAAAGGTGCAACTACTAGTGTTGAGAACTGGATTAGGAGGTATCTATGTAGCTTTCTTTAAAAATTCAAAAAAAACTAGGAGGACATAAGCATTGGGCATTAGGGTCCTAAGCTTTTAGGCTCTATCAAGTCTAAAATTGTTCATCATTGTCTATTCTATTTGTTGGTATCATTGTCACAAACTAAATTATTTGGATCTACACTTGTCAACATAAAAGAGGGGAAAACTTTATGTTGTATAGGGGCTTGTCGCAATCAAAACCCATCTTGTCACATCATTGATAATAAGCATTCTTTGTTCCAAGATACAAGATGTATACATGACATGTGTTGGTTCCTCCAACTAATGACTAAGATAACCCTAAATATGTGTCTTCTCTTATTAACAAGTGATGCAGGAGCATCTTAGGTCCTTGGCAATCCTGTGTCACCAAAAGCATGTTTGTGTTTTCCTATGTTGATCGGTTCCTTCTTAACCAAGTTGGTTCAGTGTTGCTCAGTTTCCTTTGTTTACCAGTGTTGGTCGGTTATCTCTCTGGCACTTGGTGAATTTTCCCTAGCGCTCAGTGATGCTTGTCTAGCACTTGTTTATCCTTTCTTACCGAGTTGTTTGTTTTAGTTTCCTATTGAGGCTGACTCTTGCAATTAATTATGGTTGCGGATTTAATGATGGTATCTATCATTGGGAAGTGTGTGGACCTAGATCTGGTCGTTCCTTCTATTGATGGTGGATCTGAAGGCTGACTTATTCGGTAGCCTCTTGTATATAATGTAATTTTGTTTTTAGTTTTAGACAATCAATTTAGGACATCAGATATAGAAGCTAGGAGATAGAAGATTGTTTCAGATCCTCGCATGTTGGAGGACTTCTGTACTTGATTATAATATCTGGCCTAAACTGGGAAGGCCTTACAACCCAACATGTATGAATCAATTAAAGTAAATATATGAAAGATATCTGCATTCTCTCTCTCACTTGTGTGTTTTTTGCTTCCATGTGTGATCTCTGCAAGGTGGATCTGGTTAGGGTGTGCCTTTGGCCCCTCACCTTGTCCACCCTTGTGTTAGGTGGTATCAGAGTGAGGTGAGATCTAGATCTAGGTTTGTAAATCTAGGTTTGAGGGTTCGATCTTATCAAACCCTAGTTGATTTGTTGTGGGATAGTAGAGTGTGATCTAGCCTGTAATTGTAGAGGGTTTCAAGATGGTTCATGGGAGGCAAGATGTGGATCAGGATTAGCAAACATGTTGAGACAACTTGCTTCTAGATTAGAAGTTGTTGAAATAGCACAGAGAAGAGGAAGACATCTTGAAGATGTTAGTGATGATGAAATTGAGGAAGAACAAGGTGATGGAGAACCTACACCGGTGATGGATCAAGGTGAGGAAAGATTGTTGAAGGCTTTGACAAATCTGAAGTCTACACCACACCTTAATCCTCCTGAGTATAGTGGAAAATTGGATTCTGATGAATTGGTGGACTGGATCACCGAGATGGAATAGTATTTTAAGTATGAAAATGCACCTGAGGAAAAGAAGGTGAAAATTACAAGCACAAAGTTGAAAAGTCATGCATCCTTGTGGTGGGAACATTTGCAGTTGGACAGAAAGAGGAAAGGCAAAGACAAAATTAAGGTATGGAATAAGATGGTGAATAAATTGAAAGGAAAGTTTTTACCTTGTGATTATCGGATTAACCTAGTTTGGCGAATGCAAAGTTTGAGG
The DNA here is from genome assembly GCA_027943335.1 of Chamaecyparis obtusa. Lineage (NCBI taxonomy): Eukaryota > Viridiplantae > Streptophyta > Pinopsida > Cupressales > Cupressaceae > Chamaecyparis > Chamaecyparis obtusa. The sequence continues at coordinate 2,099,005 of BSBK01001771.1, forward strand.
CAGAAAGATAGCTCGGTAAAAGAATATATTGAGGAATTATATAGATTAGATATCAGATCTGGACATGATGAAGATGATGTGGAAAGAATCGCTTAGTACCTGAATGTATTGAGAGTTTCCATCCAAGAAGAAATCAGTTTGGTCAAATTGGAGAACATTGAAGAGGCTTATCAATTTGCATTGAAAGCTGAGGAGAAATTGAACAAGAGACATGAACAAAGACAAAGAGGTGGAGGTGGTAGATTCCCTAGAGGAAGAGGTAGATCTTATGGTGAAAATGGTAGATCTAAACCTGAAAAGATAAATTTGGACAAAGGCAAGACCAAGTGGAAAGGTGAAAGTTCATCTAGAGGTAGAGGTAGTAACTACCGAGGTGGTTATAAAAAAAGGTGGTTTCCGAGGAACTTGTTACAATTGTGGAGAAGAAGGACATAGATCATTTGAGTGTACAAATGCAAGTAAGAAGGTTGTTAGCAGTAGAAATGATTTGGTGCAAGAAGAGTCACTGAATGAACTTGAGAAGGAAAAGAACTTGATGGTAAGGAGAGCACTTTGGAGTGAAAGTAATAAGGAAGATCCGGTAAGGAAAAGTTTGTTCAAGACCAAATGTAGAGTTTTTGATGAAGTTTGGAAAGTAATTATTGACAGTGGTAGCTCAGAGAACTTGGCATCTGAGGAGATGGTTACAAATTTGCAGTTGAAAAGGTTGGAACATCTGAAGCCCTATCATATTATATGGATCAAAGATGAGCATACACTCTTGGTAAGTGAACAATGTTATGTGAATTTGAAAATTGGAAAGTACTATGATAAGGTGTTATGTGATATCATGCCTATGGATTGTTGTCATATTTTGTTGGGTAGACCTTGGCAATATGATAGACATGCTATATATGATGGGAGATTACATAAATATACTATTTGGGCTGATGGAAGGAGATAAATCTTGTTACCTTTGATTGAAGAACCTATTAGTAATGTTTGCACATCTATGAAAGTTTGCTTGATGGAAGGAAGAAAGTTTGTTAAGGATTTGAAGAAGAATGATGTATGTTTTGTTGTTATTCCTAACAAACCGAGTAAGAAAATAAAGGATAGTGTCCCTGAGGAGATTGATAAGTTACTCACTGAGTATAGTGAAATCATTTCTAATAATGTACCCGATGGTTTGCCACCGAAGAGAAGCATTAATCATTGCATGGATCTAATCCATGGAGCTAGTTTACCAAATAAGGCACCACATCGGTTGACACCTATCGAGAATCAGGAATTGAACTGACAGATTCAAGAATTGTTGCAAAAAGGTTTGATCTGGGAAAGTTTGAGTCCTTTTGTAGTACCTATTGTATTGGCACCTAAGAAGAATGGAGAATGGTGAATGTGTACTTATTCCAAAGCAATCAACAAGATAACAGTGAAATATAAGTTTCATATACTGAGAATGGATGATATAATGGACAGTTTGACTGGAGCAAAGTATTTTACCAAAATTGATTTGAAAAGTGGGTATCATCATATTAGAATTAGAGAAGGTGATGAATGGAAGACTTCTTTTAAGACAAAAGAAAGTTTGTATGAGTGGTTGGTTATGCCTTTTGGTTTAACTAATGCACCGAGTACTTTTATGAGGTTGATGAATGAAGTTTTGAAGAAATTCTTAAGTAAATTTTTTATTGTATACCTAGATGATATTCTGATATTCAATAAGACCAGAGAAGAACATTTATTGCATGCTAAACAAGTATTGCAAAGGTTGAAAGAAGAAAAGTTGCTGATAAATCTGAAAAAGTGTTCATTCATGAAAGAGGAGATTGTGTATTTGGGATTTGTGATTTCAGCTGATGGTTTGAAAATGGATCTTGAAAAGGTTGAAGCTATTTTAAATTGGCCTACAACTAAGAATACTAGTGAAGTAAGATCATTTCTTGGTTTGGCAAGTTTTTACCAAAAGTTCATTAGGAATTTCAGTTCAATTTGTAATGTTATGACTGAGACTATGAGAGGAGAAAAAAGAGAATTCAAGTGGACACATGGAGCTAATAAACATTTTGAGACTCTGAAGCAGAAGGTTGTTGAATTACTTGTTTTGGCATTGCCTGATTTCAATAAGGTATTTCAAGTGGAATGTGATGCAAGTGGAAGTGCAATAGGAGCTATGTTGAGTCAAGAAGGTAAACCTGTTGCTTTCTTTAGTGAAAAGTTGAATGATGCAAAAAGGAAATACTTTGTGTATGATCAAGAATTCTATGCTATTGTTCAAGCACTTAAGAAATGGAGACATTATTTGATACCGAGTGAATCTGTGTTGTATATCGATCATAAAGCTTTACAGTATTTGGGTGGTCAGAATAAGTTGAATCAGAGACATATGAAATGAGTTGAGTATTTGCAGAGTTATACATTTGTGATAAAGCATAAGAGTGGAGTCACTAACCGAGTTTCTGATGCATTGAGTAGAAGGAGATCTTTGATGACCGAGATGAAAATTGAAGTTCTTGGATTTGATGACATGAGAGATTCTTATGAATTTGATCCTAATTTTTCTAAGCCGTGGAGAAAGTGCAGAGCACCTATTAAAGATCAACCAAGTACTAAATGGGAAGAATATTTTATTCAAGGAGGTATGTTGTTTAAAGGTATTCAGTTATGTATACTGAGGGGATCAATGAGAACTAATTTGATAAAGGAGAAACATAGTAGTGGTTTGGCTAGACATTTTGGTGTTGACAAGACATTGAATTTTCTTAAGGAGAAATACTTTTGGCCACAGTTGTATAAAGATGTTCAGAAATTTGTGAAAAGTTGTGGAATTTGTCAAGTTGCAAAAGGAGTAAGTCAGAATACTGGATTGTATACACTGATTTCTGTTCTTGAGAAACCTTGGATTGATATCAATATGGATTTTGTTCTTGGCTTACCAAAGATAGTAAGAGGTAATGATTCTATATTTGTTGTTGTGGATAGATTTTCTAAAATGGCACATTTTATACCTTGTAGAAAGACATCAGATGCAATACATATAGCAGATCTTTTTTTTAAGGAAATTGTCGAATTACATGGATTACCGAAGAGTATTATCCCTGACCGAGACAGTAAATTTGTTGGATACTTTTGGAAGACCCTTTGGAGAAAGTTTGGCACCGAGTTGAAATATAGTTCTACATTTCACCCACAAACTGATGGACAAACAGAAGTTGTGAATAGAAGCTTGGGAAATCTTTTGAGATGTTTAGTTGGAGACACATCGAGTAATTGGGATTATGTGTTGGCACAAGCAGAGTTTGCATATAATAATTCAGTGAATAGGAGTACTGAAAAACACCTTTTGAGATTGTAAATGGCATACAACCGAGAGGTATATCAGATTTGAGGGACATTGTTGATGAAAGAAAGAGAAGTGTTGAAGGAGTAAAGTTTGTTGAGTACATGAAGACATTACATGAAGATATGAAACATAAGTTGGAGAAAAGTAATCAGAAATACAAAGACGAAGCTGATAAATCAAGAAGACATAAGACTTTTGTAGTCAGTGATGAAGTAATGGTTCATTTGAAGAAAGGCAAATTTCTTGTTGGAACATATGGGAAGCTGAAAATGAAGAAGTTTGGTCCTTGCAATATTTTGAAGAGATTTGACACTGGAAATGCTTTGAGATTGAGTTACTAATGACATGGATATATCACCTATTTTCAACATTGCTGATTTGTATGAGTATCATGAGTCGAATGAAGAAATGACAGTACCGAATGATTATCCTAAGAAACAGATAGAAGAAGTTGAGCAGATTTTGGAACAAAGAATTGGCAGAAGTATAAGAGGAAAATAGTATATGGAATATCTGGTAAAGTGGAAGAATAGACCGATTGAAAACAGTTCATGGATTTCACAATCTAAGTTGGATTCAACTCGGATCATACCTACTTCATGATTTAGAGAATCATTTCAAATAACCCCAGGTGTCTAATGTAGGAGCATCTTGGGTCCTTGGCAATCTTGTGTCACCAAAAATATGTTTGTGTTTTCTTGTGTTGCTCGGTTCCTTCTTAATCTAGTTGGTTCAGTGTTGCTCGGTTTCCTTTGTTTACCGAGGTTGGTTAGTTATCTCTCTAGCGCTCGGTGAATTTCCCTGGCACTCGATGATGCTTGTTTGGTGCTCGATTATCCTTTCTTACTGAGTTATTTGTTTTAGTTTCCTGTTGAGGTCGACTCTTGCAATTAATTATGGTCACAGATTCAATGATGGTATCTATCATTGGGAAGCGTGTGGACCTAGATCTGGTTGTTCCTTCCGTTGATGTTGGATCTAAAGGTCAACTTGTTCGGTAGCCTCTTGTATATAATGTAATCTTGTTTGTAGTTTTAGACAATCAATTTAGGACATCAGAGATAGAAGCTAGGAGATAGAAGATTGTTTTAGATCCTCGCATGTTGGAAGACTTTTGTACTTGATTGTAATATCTGGCCTAAACCAAGAAGGCCTTACAGCCTGGCATGTATGAATCAATTGAAGTAAATATATGAAAGATATCTGCATTCTCTCTCTCACTTGTGTGTTTGTTGCTTTCGTGTGTGATCTCTGCAAGGTGGATCTAGTTAGGGTGTGCCTTTGGCCCCTCACCCCATCTACCCTTGCGTCAACAAGTATCTTAGATTAGTGACCAATTGACAAGGATTACTCAAGAAATGAGAAAATACCCTTGCTCTTCAGGCTTTGCAAGACCTAGGGGGGTGACCCTTTGCAATATTTACAAATCTATTTAGCAATTAGTGACCAAGATTGCAAACTAGCATATGACTCAATATATTGAGTCAGAATAAATGAATTTCTTTAGAATTGGCTCTATTCTAACCTTATAAATTATTGAAAATAGTTGAGGGTAAAGACTTTATTATAAATCTATTCTAACAACTGAAAGGAAAAGAATATTTTCATATTTTGAAATTGGATCCTTCCAGGGTTTACACAAGAAAGATAGAGTTGACTTGTCCCTTACCCATTAACAAAATCAAAATTAAAGAACTTCCCATGACAATAACAAAAACACAAAACCAATCATCTTCAAATCATCAATGCTTTACATGGATGAGACCTCTCATGAGCATGTTGGTAACATGCTTATTGATCCTAAAACGTAATACAATGATCTTCAACATTCAACTAAAGCCATATTTAACATGTTTTAAACATGAGACATCAATCATATATTTTCTACAGCAAGTGTGCAACAAGAATCATGTAAACCCTTGATTATTCTGATTCAAAAGAGGACTGTGCACACCTAGGAGATATTACAACATGCATTAACATTTATGTTACAAACTAATTTGTCTGTCAATGTCACAAGCTTGATTAAAACATCCTAACACTAAAATTTCAAAGAAAACCAGAGCCTAAACTATCCTATACAAGTAATTATATTAGCAAAACTAGAAAGTGGAACCGTGGACAATGAGAAGTGTATAAGGAAAAGAAAGAAACTCTAGATTTCATCTTTTCTTGATAATTTCTTTCCCTCCAATCTGATTTGCAAAAAGAATATTCCCTCTCCCTTTCTAAAAAAATATCTAATTTTCCCTTGCTTGGATTTCGCTTGAAGAATATTCTCATTCTCTTCAACTAAAATTATCCCCTCTTTACCTTGTATCACTATTTTTTCATTCCTCCACATTACTCCCCCTTGAAAATAGTTTCATATGTGCCTTGGAGTGAAAAATGACTATAATTCCATATCAAATCAAGTCTCCTTTTGAGTAAATAACTTCCCCAATCTATTAGATTTTTCCTTTAATAGTTGTTGGACTCATTTTACTTCCTTGTGTGAAAAACCTCAACCTCTAAGTGAAAACAATTACCTGTAGCTATTTATCATTTTATTCCTGTAAAAGTATCTTCTCTAAATTTGTTTTCACTTATATTGAATTTCACGCCTTCTTCAAATCTTTTAAATCTGCATTAAATTTTAGTTGCCCTTTTTTAAAATACTCACATTTATCTCCTGTTCACCTACTTTGTGAAGATATTTCATTTGGGTGAAAATACTCTATTCAACACTTTACTCCTCTTTTTAATCATGAGCAATATATTTCATTCATTCTAGACTCCGACCAACCATTCTGTAGGAAATATTCACTTGAATATTTATGTTTTTACCTATGAAATAATCTCCCCTTTTGTGTAAATCTTCCACGTGCTTATTCTGTACTTCCACTTTCTTTGGTAAAACGAATTTCACTAATTAACAAAGTCTGTAAACATTCTTCTACCTACTTGTATCTGTGAGCTTCAAAGTTCATCTTTTTTTAAACCAGACGAGCTTTATCTTGTTTTAGCTCCTCAATCTCAGCAACCTGTAATAGAACTTATGACTGCAATGAAATATCCTCTTCAACAATTGAAGATCCTTTTGGAAATTGATTGGTCAAATCTTGCCTCTCAACATCTAAGCTGTGAGTGAAAACAATTACCCTGTTTCAATCTCTCATTCCCTCAAAGGCTGTGAAAACTGGCACTACACCCATAGTTTGCATTCCATGATTGATTTGCAACTACAACATTTGGCAAAAAAAAACCTTTATACTTTGATGAATGGTCATACTCTGTTTCAAAGCTCCCACCTATTTAGCGTTGATGGACAGCCCTTACTCTTTTCCATGTCTCCCATTTTATACACAGGTAGCGAAGATATGGGCAAAGAATGTTGAAGCTAGCAATATACCTGCCATACGCGTTTGCTAAAAAGTTTGTAAATCCCTTTCAACAAATTTTAAATTCTACCCGCTCTGCAATCATTGTGTTTGATATGATTACGTTTCTTTTAGGGCATTATTAACAAAACAAATGATCACTATCCTATCTCTACACCTCCCCTAAACAGTTCATATGTTATGTTTGTCCATGACTCCACATTTACATGCGCTGATTCTGTCAAACGAGTCACTTACCTTTGTCTATAACTGCTTTGACGAATTTCTATACACTCTGCATCCAAATCTCACATGGGTAGGAGAACCCAGGCACACCGGTTCATTACAAATCAACGAACCCTAAGTTGTTTCCCGTGAACAGCAATTAGGGAAAGAAATCCCATACAGGCTCGCCGAGACATTTGAAAAACTTCAACGAGCCAGCGAGTCGATTATATCTGCTCGCATGGCATATATACTTTTTTATGACTTCGGAAATGAGGTAACTCGTATGCGCAGTGGGGTGCATCATGATGCTTTAGGGGGACCCACGTGTGAACACGCGTTTGTTAATCGTTTTAAAAAATTTAAACTTGCCTTTACTCGGCAGCTTGTTGAGACTTCCCATTTGATTCTGTCGAGCTCCCGAGCTAAACTCCCCATGAACTCTCATACGCTAACGTAAAAAATGAATGCCTTTTTCTCACCTTGAGACTTTAGGTTTGTAATCCATCTTTATGTTGTTATCATCATTCTAATGATGGATCATGTATCTTGTCATTCAAAATTTTGGTGTTTAAAAAAGCACAGTTCAATTTGGAAAAATTCAATTTCTTTAATATAGACACTATGAAAACTTCATATCTCTAGTGCATTACATACTTGCAATCAAGCAAAGTTATACTATATTTTTACACATTTGAGCCGCATCACATGGATATATCAAATGTGGCATACGACATTTTTCATAGACCAGGGTTGCACGGTCATACCAAACATATCATCACATCACCCCATGAGTGATCTCTCTCTCTCTCTCTCTCTCTCTTCTTTTCATTTTTTGTATACGATTGAAACTAGATATTTGTGTTCCTTTCACTTGATTGGCTTAAGCTACTCATTGAATAAGTATTCTTCTTGTTTTTGCAAGTTCCTATGCAACCCTCATGCCAAGGAGAGGAACATAAAAAAGATCCAAGAAATCCTTTTTTCAAATATTTAATGTTTCACATTGATTGAGAACATTCGTATACTTTGAAATACATGCTCATGTTAATTTGCATACAACTCAAGGTGGGGGTAAAATATAATGGTAAAATTTTCCTACAACAACAAGTGGTACAACCTTAAGCTAAGTTTGGATGGTACAATCTTATGCTAAGTTTGGATCATACCTAAACACATATCCAACTCTACGTACTCTCATTTTCACTAATCCTTGTAAATTTGTCATTTAATTCTCATTATTGCACCTATATTCACATCTATTTTCATATATTCAATTTCTACCTTGAGATTTTTGTTTTCCTCCCCAATTTCGATTCTACACCATTCAAGATCCATCCCAAGGTTTTGAGAATTGAACCTCAATTTTGAATTTAAATTCAAATTACAAAGCCCATTTTCTACTAACCATTGTGAGCCAACCTGATACATGTTGTGTGACTTACTGATATGTTTTTGCAAATAAAGATGTGTAATTGATTCATATGTCTAACTTAGGAGATCTTGCAATCTCACAAATTCTCCTACAATATTTATAGACACCAAAACCTTTATAAGTTTATCAAAGATCAAAGTGTATCTCTTACTTCAAATCCACACATCACATCAAATCTATATGACATTTAGATAGTCTACATTGCTTGCTTAAAATCACTACCAAAGTTTAAAAACAACCTAATATAAATTTTAATCATTCTACTTCCAAACTAAAATCAACTAAATATTTTCATTTCTTTTTATTTCAATATTTCTAAATTTTACCACATGATCTATAATAAATCTAAATAATTGATTATCATTTACAAAATGTAATTTAAATTTTAGAAAGAATTTAGTTTGCATCTAAGCACCTTTTTAAATACAAAAATTATCAAATCAATTTTATATTTTTCTTTCAATCCTCTACTATACTTCTTTTATAGTAAATACATTATATCTTTACAATATATTAAAAAAAAATTATTAAGTGTCAATTGTCAATTTCCCTTTTAAATCTTTAGCCAAAAAATACATTTATGTATTTAAGTAATAATAAAATCTATGTATCCTTACTAAATAGTTCTTTAAGAAAATATTAAAAATTAAAATGTTTCCTTTTATTAAATAAAATATAACGTTTGAAACTTCTTAAAAATAAATGTTTGTTAAAAACTTTAAAATGTGATTGAATCGAGATCTTATATTTATAGGAATGATTCAATATTTTATCTTTTTAAAATAGAATATAATAAATAAAAAATATTATTTTATTCAATTATTTCTAAGATATTTGATTTGAATAATAATATTATTATTTTTATTTATTTGCAAGTATATTTAATTTGAAAAAAGGTTGTTTTTTCTTTTAAATTGAAACGAAAGAAGATTGATTCAATATTTTATCTTTTTAAAATAGAATATAATAAATAAAAAATATTATTTTATTCAATTATTTCTAAGATATTTGATTTGAATAATAATATTATTTTTTTAATTTATTTGCAAGTATATTTAATTTGAAAAAAGGTTGTTTTTTCTTTTAAATTGAAACGAAAGAAGATTTGAAGCGACCAAGACATCCCAACTACAGCGAACAGTTTCTCAGTAAATCCCGTAAATCTTAATCAACACCTTTTTGGCTGCATTTGGACCTGCTTCCATAATTTATTTATAGGAATGATTGAATCGAGATCTTATATTTATAGGAATGATTCAATATTTTATCTTTTTAAAGTAGAATATAATAAATAAAAAATATTATTTTATTCAATTATTTCTAAGATATTTGATTTGAATAATATTATTATTTTATTAATTTATTTGCAAGTATATTTAATTTGAAAAAAGGCGTGTTTATTACGAAGATTGTTTGTTGCTTAATAATTCTGGGTGTATATAAATGAGCTTCAGATGGGAAATTCTTTATTTATAAGTTTTATTTTGTGGTCTGTATGCATTAGGACGTTTAAAATATGAATACGGACAGGTATAAAAATGTAAAATTTGTTTTTGTTTTTTCTTTTAAATTGAAAGGAAAGAAGATTTGAAGCGACCAAGACATCCCAACTACAGCGAACAGTTTCTCTGTAATCCCGTAAATCTTAATCAACACCTTTTTGGCTGTTTTTGGACCTGCTTCAATAATTTATTTATTTATTCCCCTTTTGTTTGTGAAAACAGATTATTTAGTATCTCTGTTTAACTTGTGATAAATCAATAGGGGAAGTATATATAGGAAGATCGTTAGAAAGTATTGAGTTTTAGTGGGTTCAATTTTGAATATTGTCTTCTATTTTTGTACTTTCAAAATTCATATTAATTTTTAATCGTCGGGGCTTGTCCAATTAGTTCGAGCTGTTAGCGATCAGTCCCTATATAGTCCCATGGTGTACTGCATGAAGGCTTCGCTACCGGAATATAAGAAGGAAAGATAGAAATATTACCATACCATTTATATTAGATCAAGAACAGAGTGAGCCATATTAGGAGGAAGCGCCAAGAGGGCCCAGTTGAATTCTTGTCTCAACCCAACCCACCATCCCTGCATATGTATTACAACCCCTGCAAGAGTGTAGAGTTTACATCCTGCTGTATGTCGTAATCTGTGAGTGTTCAGACGTTCATCATTATGGAGGCAACGAGGACAAAGTTATTGCCTAAACACATGGCTTCCTATGGGGATCGCTACCACAATACCATGTGTTACACATGGCTCCTAATTCTCTGGAAATTTCATCACTTTATCATCTTGATGTATTCAATATTCTTCTTCTTCGATTAAGAAGACACAGCATACATAAAAACCTAGGAACGAGGGTAACCCTAAACTTAAACCTATTTCTTAATACAAGACGAACTTAGCAATTCCAGGAATTAGATCTTGTAAGATGTGTCTTCATTTTCTTGTCTTCTTCTAGAGATACCATACCCAAGTGAGATGGATCTTCAAGCATCATCTTGGCCACTAAATAGCCCGCAACAGACCAGGTCTGCAACTTCCTTGCCTGCTTTCCAGTATATCGTCCCAGTTTGCCATCGTAATATTCAGGCCAGTTGTCTTTAGATAGTCGTCGTTCCGCAAGCTCGATTGCGCGTTTTGCAATGTGCGGTCTTCCTGTTTTGATGCAGGCTGCCGTAAGCAACCATAGCAATACTGCAAAAAAGATTACACAGAAATCAGCCCAAAGAAATTATGATTTCGCCCACATGATACCAAAGTAGGTAAAAGGGCATTGAAAATGAAGACATGCTCTTCAAAAATGATGATAAGAATGTGGTTGCTGATTTAAGGAGATATTATCTTGTTATTATAAAAAATAGATATTTAGCTGCTTTTTCTGATCAGATCAGTAATTAAAAATGTTATAATTTAATTGAGACATTGCTACAACTTGTTTCTATAATTTTAGAATGACATTGTGTTACAATTTTTTTTATAGTTTTATTGTGACATCATGTGTTTTCAGCTGAGAAAAGAGACTACATATCCTAAGCTTTTGGAAGAGATCAAATACCAGTTTGTACAATTGCATCTAGAAAATGTTAGATATTCTAGATAGCTCTAGAAACTCAGTATGATTTTGTTAGATATTCTAGATAGCTCTAGAAACTCAGTATAATTTAAAATCAGCTGATGTATAAGATTTTGCTCATTGTATTTGCTGGTTTTCCACATTTTAGTTTTCATTAGCTGGTTCAACTGGTATTAAATTGTATGTTGCTGATCTGTAATGGAACTCCGTAACTCTTTAGTTTATCTTCTTTTTTTCCAGTTTCAACTGGTATTTGATCAGTAATGGAACTTTGTAACTCTTTAGTTTATCTCTTCTTTCCTCCAGTTTTTTTAAATTGTTATTATTTTATTGTAATCAGCTTTTGTTCAATTAAAAAACAATGAAATGTAAAAATAATGGATTACTATCCTTTTCTTTTCTACAATTTAAAATTAGTTAATAATAGAAAAAATGAATTGCTATTTATTTCTATAAAAGATTTAGGATAAGATTAGAAAGAATGTCTTACGCCCTTGTTATCTTTTAAATTTCAGCCAATTTTAACGAGGAAGAGTGAAAAAAAAAATTAAGATCAATTAAGATTAAAAAAATAGATTATAATGTTGACATTAGCTATCCATCAGACTAAAGAAAAAAAAAATTTCTACAATGAAATAGATAAAATAAACAGACAGTATCTTCACCGAGCTTTAAAATTTAAAAAGTAAAAATAGTTCCCCACAATCAAACTGCCTAGTTATAAAAACGAAAAGGAAAAGCTTCTTCAACAATTCAACTACTAGGTTCTAGTTCAAATGGTTCAAAAATTATCAAAATTTATTAAGGTTTATATTATAAGTAATTTCCTCAATATATGAGAGCTCATTGCCACTTGAATTTACTCAGTACTTGTAGGGCTTAAATTTGAAAGTCAATCTTATTAGACAAACAATTTTTATGAAGTGCCTATAAGATATATAAAAAATTAAAAATAATATATAAATGAAAGTCAATCTTATTAGACAAACAATTTTTATGAAGTGCCTATAAGATATATAAAAAATTAAAAATAATATATAAACTGAATATATCTACATCAACATAAACCTCTATAAATTTTGAGAATCTATCAGAATCTCTCCTTTCATGCGATAATCTGTAAAATGTTGATTGTATTTTACAGCAAAAATGCCTAACTACGGCCATACATCACCCCATGAGACTTCATACTTGTGGCGCCCCGAATACAAGGTCTAACCTTGAAAGAATACGAATCAGCCCTTTGTAATTGACTAGGATAAAAGCTCCGCCTTTCCCTAGCTATTCCAAGGCCCTTCGAACTACTAATATTTCTCATGTTCCTATAGTATGTCAAATAAAAATATGCCAATTTAGCTGGTCATTAAAATAGAATGATTCACTGTCGCTCATTCTGCAGTACCATCCGAAATGACAGTAAGACTATCAATTTGAAGAATGCAAGGTTGTACGGGAGGGGTACTTGGTACTTAAGGTACGGGTATGACTACTTTTCAAAATAGAGGTTAGAGGTATTTGGGTACGTCAAAAAAAATTTAATATAATTTATATTTTATAGAAAATTTGAAAATATGAGTCATGATAATGAACTTTCAAAACAAGAACAGTGCTATAGTTTGCAGATGTAATGTATTGTTTTCAGTTTCAGATTTGCAATATGTTTGTAATAATAATATATGCTAAATGTTTAGATACATAACAGAGAAGGCAAACTTTAAACATGAACAAGAAGATCATAAATCATATAACAATGACATATTGCAAATGATAAATCTCTGACTTGAACAGTGATAAAGTTTACTATTAATCAGTATTGTATCAAAGTTTCAAACTGATTACATATTGTATTAAGACTGATAAACAAGTTGATAAGCAAACAAAAAACCGAAACAAAAATTAGAAATCTTAATCAAGATCCTTAGCTATGATGCCTACATTAAGTACCCACGGAGTACTCGGTACTTAGGTACATGTACCAGTACCCAGTACACATCCTAAAGGTATGGATACAAGTACCCATGCAAACATAGGAAGGAAGAATGTCATAAAAGCAGTCTTATGAATATCATCAATAGGAAGGTGATATCATGCTCAAGGGATATTGCTATATACTTAGTTCAACAACACCCAAAGCTGTCAAAATCAAGGAATTACACAATACATCAGGCCAGCCTAGAATATCATCAACACAAAGGTGATACCATCTTCAGAGGTTGGACAAAGGTGATACCAGAAGGAAAAACAATAAAAATATAACTAAGGCTGGTCTACTAAAAGAATGGATCTCATTTGTGCATGTTGCCACTCTAACTGTGAATAAAAGATTGACATCTGACTAATAACATCCATTCTTATCACATCTCCCACCTTGACAAAATTCACACTACCAGTAAAGAGTAGTAACACCCTTGTGATAATTACTAACAGACGCCACCTAAGTGGATTCCAACAAATAAAATTTTATTCTGTTCAAAGGCCTGTAAATCCTGACCTATGTAAGCCAAAAGAGCTTTTCGGTTTGTGATTTTTTAGACAGTTATACCTTTAAATTAAAAGCTACATTGGAAAGGGAAAAGTGTTAGAAATCTAAATTTGCAGTATGTTTAAAAGTCGATAAAATAAATCTAGTTTATCTTGTAAGGGACGTATAACTAAATTCATGTATGGATACAGGAGATGTTAAATACAATGGTAACCAAGGGAATAGGGCGCCGCATTGGTGCCCTACGTGGCTTATCATTCATATCACTTATGTATCGCATTTTCAAATTTTGGGCAAAGTTTGTCATTCGACTATGGAACAATATACCAGCAACATTTATAGATTTCTGGCATGGTAAAAATAGATTTGCTGGGCCAGCAAGGGGCTGCTTTTTTTCTGGGTGCTTAGAAAAGTAAGAACCAGATATGTATGGCAGCATAGAGCATAGTGAAGACGCTGTTAAAAAACTAAGTCTATCTAGTCAGAAGTTGTAGTCTTCAATAGGAATTGGGCAATGAGAACATCTTGAATAGAAACCTAGGAGTTTGTCTGAGTTTAATTACTGGACAGTGGCTAGTGAGGACATTTTGATTTGAAAAATTTCCAGCTAAATTCTACAGTTCTAAATATTGGATAGTGAGATATTTTGGTTTGAAGTCTGACCAACTAATTCTACAGTTTTAGCTATTGGATGAAAAGGACATGTTGAAGAAAAATTGAGACATAGAAAGAAATATGCCCTGGGGTTTAGAATTGGCTAAGCTTAAGCGGAAGTCTGATCTAGTTGAGGAGTGATAGGAATATGACGTGCAAATCAATAAAATGGTTAATGTTTATTAAATATTTCAAATTTCAGGCTTTCTTGAATCATAATGTTGTCGCGGTTATTTCTGCCCGGGCATTGTGTGAGAATCTAAAATACCCTATGCAAACACGAAAAAAATCTCAAGCATGTAGAGTAGGTAATAGAATTTTACAAGTAAATGTCAAAAGGCCCAAGTTTATGTATAAAGAAAATGTTGGCAAACATGTAAACCAAGAGTTCTCTTTCTTGAAATAACACAAGGAAAAAAGTCCAACGATAAATGCACTATATTTGCACGATTAACACATTAGAAGATTATGGACTGTACTAGTTCAGACGGAGAGATGGAAAAATTCTGTAAGTCTGCAGCTACTAGCCTATATTATAGAACTAAGATTGCATACAATTCATATAAAAGAAGCCAGAGATGCTCTCACCTGGCCAGGATCCTCCATTGTGGTAGCTCCATCTGGTGTTCTTTGGGTCACAACCAGTTACAATACGCCATTCATGACTCTCAATGGCAGGGTAAGCCACCTTGAGGGGCATTTCTCCCACCAGCTCATTCCACCGCTCTTCAATAAGATCCATTATTGCTGCAGACTGCTCAGGAGTTGCCAAAGAAGAAAGAATTGCAACACAATTACCGAGACAAAACCATCTAAAGTCCATCCTTGCAGGGCTGACATTTCCAATAAAATAACCCCCTCTCATTGGCATGAAGTCAAATACCCAATCTGGAAGAGAATCAGGTATGACATTAAACTTATTCACAGCCGTGTGGGAATATTCCTCTGTCTTATATCTGTAGATGTCATTGAGCTGCTGAAAGTCAAGCCAGAAATAACTCCGCATGTGATAACTCAGTGCATGCAAGCGCTTATCTATTCGCTCTATGAATTCTTTTCCTTCATCTTCTGGTTTAAGCAATTGACGAGCACATCTAAGTGCCATAAAGAACAATGCCTGAATTTCAATTGGATAACCGTATATTCCCTGCAAATACAACATACACCTTTTAATAACAATAAAAATCCCTAATCAGGGAATGAGATAAGATAGCTTTTGAAGTCTTCTGGCCAAATTACTCTGGTATCTAACATAGAGCAATAAGATTTTGAACAGGATTTTTGTTTTAAAAAGAAGATTGATTTGCTTGTCCTGATTTAAGGTTTCACAACAGATTGTGATTATAAATGTGTGTAATTGTGTCTGATGCCATTATACAACTGACAGGATACAAAGAAACTAACTTTGAAAATAGCAGCTTTGATAGGTCTTACCATTCTGCGATCAATCATGGAGCACCCATCAGCACAAAGAAGAGTGGGGAATGTGTCAAAGCCCTCTGCAAGGCACAAAGTGAGTATAAGCCTCATTCCTCGTTGGCAATCAGGCATGTCTGCTAGAGAATGATCTCCTGTAGACTTTTGGTAAGCCCGCAGAAGAATAATCCACCAAAACCCAGAATCAACAGGAGCAACTCGACCTATCGCACTCTCCCCAAAATCTGCAATCATGGTATCAGTATTTCTAACAGGATCGTGAAGTACTTTGAAACTGGCGGGCATAACCCCTTCTCCCAAAGTAAAACGGTCTATTTGCTTCTCCCATGCCTGAAGTCTAAGAGTCTTCAAAAGGAAATTCTTCACTATCTCTGGCTCGCCATTCATCAAAAATGCCAGGGCACTTGGAACAAAATCCCTCACAAATACCTAAAAAGCGTTCCAGGATATTTTTATTAGATACAGTGAATGTATAAATTTGTCACGTCTAAAAAGATAGGTTTTTTCTTCTAAAAACAAGATATAGCACACAATTTCTAGTGGAACCAGGAAGATCATTCCCTCTCAACAAATCAGAATTCAGTCTCCAGAATCCAAAGGATCCTAAGAAATTTGTTCGCATAAGTTGGTCTCAGCAGCTTGTATCGCTGATTTTTATTATATATAGGCAGAAACTTCACTATCTTGTAGACTTTAAGTGAAAAGGGCACTTCACTATCTTGTAGACTTTAAGTGAAAAGGGCAAACTCTATATACAAATCATTGCCATAAAATTGTATTACATTTAAACTAAATTTTCAAAACTTCACAGAAGTCTTTTTAGTTAGAAGTTAGGAGTAAGTCCAAGATGTAATGGGATTCTGTATGTCAAAGAGCCGCGTGTAGGTTCTTAACCAGAGGACCAAACTACGTACTTGCCATGCGGGATCTTTAGCCAGATGTAAAGAAACAAAAGTTTTAGTGGGACCATTATTTGTGACTAAGAACTTGTGATCATGGGAGGCATTTTGCCAGGTTTAAAGATTAGCAAAAGATAGTAAGAAGTTAGAACAGAACTCATAACTAGATACTTATAGACGAGTTCTTGACCCAAAGACAAATCACAGACTTGCAATGGACATTGAAAGTTCTCCACCGTTCTTATTATTTATTGTGGGTATCTTCAAAAGAGTGTAAAGATACATTTCCCGTCATTCAGTAATTGTGGATATGGATCCTTATCCGAAGGACTAAATCACAGTCTTCAACCAGATACATAGTCTGACACGGCCTTTAACTCTACTTACAAAACATTATAAACGTTTCAAAATCAAGCTAATACCAAAAAAATTGACTAATCATAACTCTTGTCTGCATGACAGATAAATTAAATAAAAGCCTGATGCAAGTTTAACAAAAAATTACTACGACAAACTGATTTTCAGAAAACTATTCAAATTACATATTTTATGAAAAAAAAGGTTGTGAGAATTGAAAACAAGTCTCTCCGTCCAGAAAGGAGAGGAAATTTGCGGTCAGCACGGACCAAAAGATTAAAAATTAAGACAAAACAAGAAATATTCCATGATAAATACGTAAACATTTAAATACCCCTCTGAAAGGAGATCGTACCTGATTATAATTGAGTACTTCTTCCCCTGAATTGTCCATGGCAGCAATTGTCCCGACAGGCTTTCCACGAAAGTAAACCAATGATTTTCTCAAATTCTCCCAAGCATCAGCAATCATAGGATGTGGTTCAAAGGAATGTTGGAATGATCGAGGAGTGTCCTGAACTGATCTTCTGCCAGGTGAGAACATTCCCTCATAGTGGCTATCCATAGTCCTGGCATTAAAAAAATGAGGGGACAATCCAGAAGATAGCTCACTCATAGATCTTTCCTCAAAAGACCTCTGGCGCTCAATATTAATTGGCCTTGGCTTCTCCAGAAGTTTAGAGATATCAAAAGCCCCATTTTCAGTGGCACTGTGGAAAGCCTCTGCAGTCCTCATGTTTGTCACTTCCTGAGGATTACCTGATGCAACACTCAACATGTCTCGAGGCATATTATAGTTATCAGACTTTGAAGCTCCTTCAAGACAAACTGTGAAAAATAGAAATTTAGTCGATTTCAAACAGAAAATATAGTGCAATAATAGATATGCTCAAATGGCATGGGAATTTAGCCTCATAGGGGACAAAATCACTTTCAAAAGAATGGAATTTGACTTCAAATTAATCTCACATGGGAAAAATCAGAGGAAGCCAATTTACTCAATTATTAGCCTCAAACAGAGAAAGGTGGAGGATAAAATATTTAAAAAGTAGAATCAGCCCCAAATAAGCACGACTGAAAATAGGAAGAACTAGAATAAATTAAACAAAACTAATTAATAAGAAAGTTGATAAAACCTCAAACAAGAAGAGAGGAACTTTTCCTGTAGTATGAAGCTAATCACTGGCAACTAAACTTTGTCAAAAGCTAGATAAATTTAACCACAGCTTGTCAAATCTAGTAAAGCTAGCATCTTTAGCTCCAAACAAATCAATCGCATCATGAACCATCACAATTAATAATGTAACTAACAAATGCTACTAATGGCGTGTCCCTTATAAACTTGAAACCGAAACACTAATCCAGGTGAAAATTCGACAAACAATTGAAACCGAAACACAAATCAAATTTGGTGCATGGGCAAACCTGACATTATCTGCTGTGCAAAACTAAAACTGTAGATTTAACAAGATTTGGGGAAAAACGACCGACCAAATGAGATAAACACAACCTTGATAGAATGATTTAAAACTATATAAAGTTCGGTTCGTTGTTCGAAAAGAATTTAGCATTCTTACCACAAAGTAAAGGAATCAAAATGGATCCCAAATAAGTCAAGAGTCTTCATACTGAAGCTGCAATAAGACCAACGCTTGCAGAAACAAAATTTGACAGTCCAATAAAGAAACATTGAATCTAACCCAAAAAACTCGGGGAGTTGAGTCTCACAATAAATGAAAGGAAAATTTTAAAATTCTTACTGTAAACTAGGGGAATCATACACCAAAGTCAAGGAAATAACTATATTTCTATGCAGTAGTTAAAGCTAAAGACAGGAGTAATGTTTGAGAGAAAAATATTGGTTGACCGATGGATTATGAATTTATCACAAAAGGGGGAAAAATTACATTTATAGTTCTTTCTTACAGTGAACCAGGGGAATTGAACTGGAATGAGACAGACTTGGTAAACAAACATCTTTTTATTGTACAAAAGGTAATCGAAGCCCGAAAAAGGAGCAATGCTCGCATACAAAATTCTCTACAGTATCATCCTAGGTGATATAAACATGTCAAAAGGAAGGAATTAGGTTATAAATTTTCTGTTCTGTGAAACAAAATTAGAAATTTAATTAAAAGGTGCCTTACAGTTCTTAAAGCTAATAAAATATAAATTACGCAAGACGGGAAAAACTGAAGCAATTCCCACCTGTAGCAGTCCCAAATACTTTATAAATTTGAAAAACTGGGAAACTGTGCTCTAAATTCTCTGCCGTTGAAAAGAAAATATAAATTTGACACAGGAAAAACAAATTTTCCGGTAAATCAAAGTAAAATTGAGCTTGAAAGAATCAAAATGCCTCTCTTTTAGTTCTAGATGATAATTCGAAAAATGAGAAACCGCCATAGAAAAAAAATTCATAGCTGTAGCAACATATCATAACTTTAGGCCTCAGCATATATAATACAACTCTTCCTGTAAATCAAAGCTATTAAACTTTAAAAAAAGATACCCATGAAAATCAATGTATCTCTATTGGAGAAATTCTATTTAATATTCTGAAAAATGAGCAATGATCACAGACACAATTCTTTGCAGTGTCATCAACTACACTGTAAATTCACCAAAATATTTTACACATAGCCCAAAAAAACTCAAATTCAGGACAAATTAACTAGAAAATTTAACAAATTTAGCAAATAACTCTTAAAGTAATTAAACTTTAAAGAAACAAAGGAATCAAGCCATGCAATAAGGGTCTTTCACTGTAAAATATTGTAACCGAAGCTTAGAATAAAAAAGAGACAAAATTTTCCACCATAACATGAAATTTTTTTTTAAAAAGTTATACTTTACGGGGAAAAAAGACGTAGATATCCCGAAAAGTGTAGCTCAAAAAATGAGCTTTAAAATTCACTGTCCAAAACAGGGGATCATGCGAGATCTGTTGAAAAACGGCCGAATTTCTTACAGACGACCGCTAATGTTTATAAAATGCTCAAACCGATGAAAATGTCAACTTAGTACTTCTCGCCATCGAAAATACTCACAAAATGCTTCAAACAAACGAAAACACTCGCAAATTGCTTCATTTTTTTCTCAAACTAACGAAGAAGCTTACAAAACGCTTCAAATGTTTCGAAATAAATGGAAATGCTCGCAAAATGCTTCGAATGTCTCCAAACGAATGGAAATTATCACAGAAAGCTTCAAAATAATTCAAACCATAGGAAACGATCACAACATGTCTCAATTTTCCCCGAAGGAGAAGTCAGAGAGATCGTCTCGAAAAAAATAAAGTAAACGTGTTCATTTTTCCAAGGATGCAAAATACAACACAGCATAATTCAACAGAAGAACAGAAGGCAAAAGCTTTCCACAATAAATGCTCTTACATATCTTCAAAACCTAAATCGGTCCCAACAAAAACTCTAACTAAATGCTCTCACTGTTTTTTTCAGAGAAGAAGAAAAAATGCAGATTGCAACATACTGTATTATTCGATCTGTTTGCGCCGATCGGACGGTACAAAGCGCTCAAAAAAGCGAATCAGAGGGCAGCAAGTGGATCTTCACATCTGGTCTTTATCAGGAAGTCGCAAAGATCAGATCTGAAAGATCAGAGAAAAGAAAGAGTAGTAAGCCTTCGTTTCGCTTCTTTATAGGCGGCGCAAAACCGCTTACCACACCTACTAGGTCGGTGGGGACGAAGAGTAGGCGGGCAAATGAGCTGGGCAAGCGGTAAATGGTTTTGAGGAGTTACATTGTCTGGTGGACCGGCGAGGAGGAATCTGCCAGCTGGGAATGTCGTCTAGTGACCGTCTATCGACGAAGATACCGGCTGCAAGCAGTCAGGGCTGTAGCAGAGCGCACTGACCTCTGACACGTGTCAGTAGCTCGGAACGTCTTAAGAAAACGAGGGGTTTGCAGCAATGTTGTCGGCCTAGTTACCAATAAGAAAACGAATTTTGATATTTATGCAATTTTGTTGAGCTGATTTCTATGCTTAAAAGGATATGACCCCCCAAATTCAAAGCCTCCGCAAATCCTTCTTGTTTTGGTTTTTTTCAGAATTGTAACGGTGAAAATCTTAGCCGTTGAACTTTTTCCTTTTGTTTTGGACTCCTTTTGAAGGGGCAGTAATTGGTGCACATGTGGCAGTTGTTAACATTTATATCTATTTTCGAAGTTTAAATTTGGGTTTTAGTTTTTTAATTAACAAAGTAGTTTATAATGAACAAATAATAAGCAGTAATTAAAAAATAGTAATTATGGTTATGAATATACTAGCATACCGTAAAGTGGGCTGAGAAATATCATTTTAAAACAAAGTTGTGGATCTCTTTTAGTTAAGAACTCTAATTATAATGATTTTTTATCATGCATTAAAAACTTAAAAAATATCATCACCATTGGACCTAATTAGCAAATTTGATTAAATAAAATATAGCCAAAAAAAAACTTTCCTCTCATAAAAGTCGTTGAAATAATAATGATCTCAGATACTCATTCCAAAATTAAAGTCTTACAAAAATAATCTCAAACAAAAATAGAATCTTGTAAGAATAAAGGTACATTTTATTATCTCATTCTCTTATATTAAACTCACACTTGTTGCCTATTAAAGAATCAAGGTGTAGGCTTTGTTTCAAGTATGGTGGATATTGCTTCGGGACCTAGTTCAAAGTTAAAATAAATTGTAAATATTTTTTTACTTTAGGACATGATGGGGATTTTAACTAAACATGCCAGTTTAGTTTTACTAGATATTGGTTATATTGTCAATTGTAGTCAATTTCATGCTATGGGAATTGGTTAGAAGAAATAACAAAATTAGTTATATTTTAATGTGAATGAATAAAATGAAATTGACTATTTGACTATTATATAGTCTAAAAAAGGCTCTTACTATGCACATCATAATTTATTATGTGAATGACAACTGACAAATGAGAAACTTGAACCACATTTACTCAGGGGTAAGAGATTAGGAAGATAGTTAAGCAATCCTATATCAAATCTATGACAACATAAACATATATGTCTATGAAATCCAACAAACCTTATTTTGTTCACTATTTTCTTTATGTTGGGCGATCTAAAATCTATAGAGAAATGAGATGCTTATTGGTGATTTCATGAATGATGCAACCTTGGCTATTTAGATGCATTTTATGATGATCTAGAAAACCAAGGAAAATTGTCAAAATTAGGAGATGCGCAATCTTAATGTTACATTAGTAGATGAATTATGTGTTCTTCCACTATTGTCAGTTACCGAGGGTGAATTGTAATGCCATCAGACTGCAACATGATAGTTAGACGTCAATTAAACTTTCACTTTTGCTTCATATTCTCCACCACCGCTGGGTTTGTAATTGCAGACCAAATCTTTTTGATGTACACATATGCCTTAACTCCCTCCGTTATTGTGGGATATCTCTCAATGTAATAAAAGTATAGTATCAATCTATAGAAATATATAAATAAAGCAAAAAAAATTATAACTAATAGCTCTCTATTGTTCAGAAGTTGATTTGAAGGCGCAAGCAAAATATTGCCAAAGAGTTGTTGAAATAGAGTTCAAAGAAAGAGAGTTCATTAACTCTATTCCAAAAACATAGAAATGTTGGGTTGTAATATAAAGGTCAAAATCAAATCCACAAAAACACAATATATATAATATGATTACATAACTAGCAATTTTACCTCGGTGTGCAATGGGTATTGCCAAAGAGTTGTTGAAAGTTGGTTAGGGAAAAATTTGGTCTATTTTACATTAATTTATGTAGTGCATGAGGGTAATTAGTAATTCATTTAGAAAATGATGTTGTTTTTGCAACAAAGGTTATATATATATATATATATATATATATATATATATATATATATATAGAGAGAGAGAGAGAGAGAGAGAGAGAGAGAGAGTAGTGCCTCTCCCATTTGCTTTATGCATGACATCTTAATGAATGTGGCTTCAACACTATGTTGGGTTAGTGTCTTTGTTGATGAGGTCAATAGAGTGTGCTTGTGCATTATCTTCTTGACCTTATTTATGATTGCTTTGGATTTGCATTAGATTTGTTGATGCATGTGTTTGAGACCACATCCTTGAGCATAGTTGAGCTATTCCTACTTGACAGGATCTTGAGAGACTCGTACTCTTGGTATGTGACTAATTAAGTGCTTCTTCTATTTCAATGGAAGCTTGACTTTGGATCTCGACCCATAAGTGGCCACCACCGGTCACGTGAATGAGTGCTTAATAAGTGATAACATAATAAAATAAACTAGGAAAAATACATCAATAAGATTGATATGACTACCTTTTCTTCTGAGGATGTGGACCTAAGGTAAGTTTGTATCTATTCATCCAAGGGCATTGACCTAAGATACATACCAAGTATGTTCATTTGCATACGTTGACCTAAGATTTGATACTACATGGGCCCCTTTGTTCCATGTAATGACACTCCATTATTGAGTGTCTACACTATATTAGCCTTGAAAGCTCTGAGCAGTGGCCCTTTGTTCCAGTGCCATATTGTATATTTACATTATGTGTATTTGCATGTTGAGTGTTCTCCATGTTGCACTTTCTTATCTGTATATTGAGTGGTCTCCATGTTGTACCTATTTATCTGCACTTGAGTGATTGCATTTGGATTAATGTACCATTATGTTATTATTTAACTTGTATGGTGTGAGTGATAGCCTGCTTCTTATATGTGCATTATGTGTGTTTGGTCCATGTGACTATAGACTATGTGCACGGTGGGGTGGGCATGAGCGTTCCACATGGTAGGGTGGTGTTGCACCTTACCATGTTGCTAGGGGGCAGTGTAGAGGTGGAATAATTCTTTCATTGATGGAGTTCCAAGCATGATGTGCTCTTTCTATTCCATATTTTACATTTTAGTGTTTTATGCTCATGTGTGTATATGCTCAGTAGATTAGTTTGATCTTGATGTTATTCATTATATTGAGTGTGTACAACCTTAATTTTATGTTCTTGGTACTCCCTAGAGTGGAGTTGTGCATTTTTATGCCACGTGTTGGAGCTAGCACTTGTCATTTTGTAATTTTATACATTCCCAGGAAAGATACACATATGTTTACTATTTTAATGCATGTGTCATGTATTCATGAGCATGCATACATTTTTGTTGCGCATATGTTATATTTGCACATGTATTCACCATTTTTGTGCATCTATTTTAGGATTGGCCTAGACAGAACCTTCTTCTATGCATGTGTTCTAAGACTGATTCGGTGCATCTATGGCACCTTGTTGTTCCCTTGGTTATGTGTAGAAATGGGTTCCATAGTTAGATTCCTTATGTTTTTGTGATTATTTTCATACAATTGCATCTCATTTTCCATTTTGGTTTATTGATGTTTAGATCACATTTTGATTTGGGGTTTAAAATGAGCCTTGTTTTGGATTTTGTTGATCAGATGAACTTGTGTCCTTGTTAGCGACTATCAATAATTGTCCGGTCTTATCTGGTGAGCTGGAACATGGACATGGTTGTACTCTCATGTGGTGGCTTGAATGTGACTTGACTATTCATGCTTGTTTTGGAGTTTTCCTGGAACTTTTGAAGTGCCTATAAGAATTATGCTTGTGATGAATCTCTTAGAAATCATTGTTTGTTCCTCATCATTGTTGCTTTATTGTTATGGTTATACACTTATGTCATTGGTGTTATTACTATTTAAAAAAATATGCAGTGCTTGTTTGACCTTTCATTCTGAGGGTTTCTTGGTAGGACATTAGAGAGAGAGAGAGAGAGAGAGAGAGAGATATATATATATATATATATATATATATATATATATATATATATATATATATATATATATATATATATATATATATATATATATATATATATATATATATATAACTTGTAAAATATAGAAGGTTGTGAGAGAGAGGAGAGAGAAATAAAACAAGATAAATAGAGATAGAAAGAGTGAGACAATGAGATAGAGAGAGAGATGGGAAGTGATATTTAGAGAGAGGTAGAGAGGGATGAAGAGAGTGGGAAAGATGAAGAGAGAGGAGTGTATAAGTCAGAGAGATAAAGATAGAGAGGGAGAGGGAAAGGGAGAAATAGGGATTGTATGTCTATGTGAGAGAGAGAGAGAGAGAGAGATAGAGATCAAGATAGAGAGGGAGAAAGGGAGACAAATAGAGAGGGGATAGAGAAGTGGAGAAATATAAAAAGAGGGAGGGGTTGGGGGGAAGAGAGAGACACGGGGGGTCTCATTTTAAGCTTTTGTGATCGGCTGTGCAAGTAAAAAAACAACTATTTATTTTGCATTTGGACATGGCTAGGCTTTCTTGTTATCATCATTAGGCTTTGGTTGGATAGGGTTTCCAAAGAAAAAAAGGTAGGCATTGATGTGGAAAGTAACTTTGAATGGTTGGAACAATTTTCCAAAGTGGTTTGTTTGGATGAGTTCTCTGAGGAGGATTGATGGGAGGTTGTGGGCACCTTTTTGGACATTTTTCTCAACACTGGTTGTAACGGCTTTTGAGCTTAGGCATCGGTTAAGGTTCTCAGGGTTGGTCTAGGCAGACGTCTCCTTAATGCTAGCATTTTTTGACCTAGACTAATACTTGTGTGATGATGATAATCACCTTCATGAAATGAAGATCTAATAGCAACAATTAAAAGTAAATACAATGCAAATCTAATTAAAAATGAAACTAAGATCTATAGCATCTCATGGCTCTCTAGAAAGAGGTGGTAAGTGAAGCTCTCAGCTCAAATCTCCACTAGTGACACTTCTAAAATGAGAATGTATGCTACTATGCTTTTACAATGCTTCTATGATGATGATTCTAGCTCAAATTGACAAGATATAATGCAAATTACTCTAAATGCTCTTAATTGCTCTTAGAATGCTCTTCAAATGCCTATAGTAACAATGCTTTGCAAATGAATTTCTAAGATATCAATTGCTCTCAAAATGCTTCATATTTATAGTAAATTCCCAAGGGTAGGGGGTGGAGTGAAGTAATCATGATTTACCTTAGGTTGAGTCAAATACTTTGCTTTGTTCATAAATGGGGGGACAATTTAAAGGTTTGTCTCAAAGCTTTGGACAGAAGGACAAGATTGAGTGGTTGAGATTGAAAATTTCAAATGAGTGATTGAGATTCATCCTTTTTGAGTGATTTATGTATTTTTGTCCTCAATTTTCATTGGTTGCTCAACTTTGTTGAAAGATATTAGGAATTATTAAATTCAATTAATTAATTAAATTTAGCCATGTGAGGGTAATGGGTTCATTTTGATTTTTTATTTAGAACAACTATACACTTAATTGATTAAAATCAATTATGTAGTGTTTTTCACCCCTTTAAGCTTTGATTTAATTATTTAACATCCTTATTTGATTTTTCCTTTACTTTAATTATTTTTGTCCAACTTTATTTAATTATGTCCCTTTTAATTGATTTGATCCCTTTTTTATTGAATTGGTGCATTTTGATGATTTCGAGCCATTTTATTGATTTAAAAGCACTTGTCCAATTTTGCATGTCTACAAATGCCCCTCTTTGAATTGATGTGCAAAGAACATTGATTCAAAGATTCTTTTGATCTTGATCGCTTTTAGGTCCTGATTGTTGATTCACTGATATGCCTTTGATACTGATTGCTTGCTGCCCCTGATATGATATTGATATGATTGTTGCCTCTGATACAAAATTTTTTGATGCCCCACTGATTCCAATGATGTTTGATTTCAATTTTAATTTGATACCCTGATGCCCCCTCAGAAATTAAAACATATTGATTACTTGATATGAAAAATTTGATGATGATGTTGATGTATATGTTTTCATTTCTGAAAATCATTGATGATATGCTATGTGTTTAAGGATGCCTCGGTTAATTTGATATGGCAATATATAGGTCTAAGCCCAAATTTCACCTCCAAAATTAGGTCAAAATAGCTTAAATAGGTTGAAAAACCTTGTTTTACTATTCATTTGTACTTTTATCTTTGGTGATTTTGCTCTGGTCTTGCAGTGAATTTCGAGATGGTTGTCCCTATTCGAGAGCATTGATTCGAGAGGTGTCAGAGATATGCGAGGTCACCTGACTATGGACCTCTTGTAAGTTATTTCAAACCTCTGATTTGCATTTATTGCTCATTTATTAGCATTTATTACAATTTCTTATTTCATCGTTGCGTTTAATATGCCAAATCACGCCTAGGAAAATTTCACTGTCGCCTAGACCCTTTTACTGTCACATCCACGCTTTTCTCTCACGCATCTACATAGTTTAATGTCACTTAAGAAACTTTCATCCTCGCCTGAGAATAGGATACTCACGCGTACAACTAGGTCAAAATGCCCCTTTTCATATGTTCTATCGCGTAGGAAACCCTAACAATTTTACTGTTGCCTAGGCCACATTTTGTTGTCGCCTAGCATGATTTACTGTCACGTAGCATAAGAACTATCGCGTAACACCTGAATAATGTCGCATCACAACTTTTTGCCATCGCTTAAGAGAAATGTCGCTTGGGATGATTAAAATCACGCCTACAGACTTTTGAAAAAAAATTATACTTTTTTCACACTTGTACTTGATTGTGTTTGATGAAAAATTTGATGACTTCTGATGCTCGAGTCGAATGATTAGATTAGGTTTGTTGCATTCAACAAAACAAATGGATTAGGATATCAGGATAGTGTTACCAACGAATGTGATTTGTCAATCCAATTAGGATAGGATATTGATAAGATAAATCAATCAGTGTGAAAACCGATATGATTTGATATTGTTGCTTCATTCTTAGGACACAGAGACATGAACAAATGGTACTTGGTGTGATTGCTTGATACTTTTGATAGACTTGATTGACTTGAGATAATTCCTTGATATGAGATACTGATATAATTCCTTTGCTTTGCCAACAGGCAAACTTTCCTACTTTATACATCCGGACAGTGGCTTCTTGGGTCATTGATTTGGGCCAGACTCTTATAGATGCTGAGTTCCGCGTGATTGAGTTGTGTGGTTTGAGCTTCCTTCTTGACCTCCCATGGTTCCAGCTAAACCATGGTTTATTGACTGAAGTGGTGGAGCAATGGCACTCCGACCACAATACATTTTATTTGCCCTATGGAGAGATGACTATCATGCCTGAGGACGTGTATAGGTTACTACGTATCCCATGCAGAGGAGAGGTAGTGTATTATGATTCCATCTATGATTCTATTGTCTGCCAACGAGTGTTTGGGGATAATTCTATTGATGATGATATGATCACCTAGCCTCAGTTTGCTTCCTTTCCTACCTTGCCAGCAGTACTTGGTGCATTGATCAGTGGTTTACTTCTTCCCGACTGGCGAGGTCATGGTTTTTCTGTTGGATGGGGTAGGTTATAGGAGGATTTTCTTGCTCATCCTCGACACTTCGATTGGGGGTCATGTGTCCTTGCACAGCTATACCATGATTTGCATGAGGTATTTTATTGAGAGAGTGCATCCTTGTCGGCTAGTGTAGTGATTCTTCAGTTGTGGATATGGGAGCATCTTCCCATCACTAGGCCTATTTCTGACAGGGTTCGGCCTCAAGGTTTTCCATATGCTTTTCTATACACTGGGATGGTTGTGCAGCATCATTTGGGTCATCTGGATTTCTGGCGGTGCCATATTGATGATCTAGATCAGGTTTTATGGAGACCATACAGGGGTTGCGAGCTATGGAGAGAGGATGATGATGAGTTACCATACATGTTTGCCCCTCGCTGGATGATTGGTCGCACTACTACTACTATTGAGCACTTCTTCTTTGGCAGAGTTTCTAGATAGTATGGTCGGACACAGGATATGCCACAGGGTACAACATTATATGCTCAGGTACAGGCAGAGAGATCTATGTGGGGTCCTCTCATTGATTATCAGTTTGCCTTAGATTAGATTGCTGGTATGGCTTATTGCAGGTGGGAGATGCTTTATGGTGTGGCAGATGCAAGTATGTCTCTCGAGTTTTCCAATTGGTGGGCTCGTAACAGGTTTACTCGTTTCACTAATCCAGCAGAGCCTATCCCGGGTTGGGGTGATGGAGGTGGTGGTGGTAGATAGCGGAGACGATGAGGACAGAGAGATCCTCCTGCTATTGGTCGAGTATAGGTGAGAGGTGGTCATGCAAGAGATAGAGATCGTGCTAGAGGTCATGATGATGCACTTGATGTACATCCTAGAGTAGATAGACAACATAGAGCTCATAGACATCAGAGACAGGAGAGACAGGCTCATGTTGATGTTGCTAGGCAGATTCCTGGTGGATTGGATCCTTTGGTTCAGTTGCAGAGAGTAGCCTTGGCTCAGGAGGATGATGTTCCAGCACAACAGGATCAAGTTCTGGTACAGCAGCTGCCTACATAGGATCCGAAGCCATAGGATCAGGGATAAGGGTCATAGGATGTTCCCACCATGGGTACTGTAGTACGGGAGGTTCAGGCTATGAGGAAAGATATGTCCAGTGTTATTGGGTGTTTAGATCAGGTTGTCGCCTTGATGCAGTAGTTCATGTCTGCTATGGTTCAGAGACAGATCGAAGCGAGTACTTCTTAGGCTCCTCCCCCACAGGATGATAGAGGTCTAGATGGATCTAGTCCTACATGATCTTGATTGATTTGATGATAGATTCACTCCTAGTTGATGTACTTGTATCACATGCCATGTTTTTTGAGTGATCGGACCATTTGATGTACCACTTTGTATGACATTGTATCTTGATATACTAAGTTGATGGATCATTGATGAACACTTTTTTGATGATATACTCCTTGGTTGTCCTTGATGAGTTGTTTATGAGATTATCTTTTATGCCGCTATATGATGTGTTATGCATTTACTTTGATTTATGCTATGGATGCAGTTATCTTATTTTATGATATAGATAAATGATGCAATGATGTATGGATTTATGACATGGTTTCCCTAATTCTCAATGTATGGATGCAAAATGCTTTATGGAAATGCATATGTAAATGTCCCTTATGTTTTTTTGAATTTTCTAATGTATGCAATGCAATTTTGAGCTATTTGTATGCAAGTGATGTATGGATGTTTTTCTCTTTTTCTTGTATATGGATAATGACTAATGATTAATGCTATGCATGAATGCAAAAGATAATCTCATTTTCTTTTAGTTTGATTGATCAAGAGTAAGACTTTTGATTGAATCCCTCATTTCGTTAATGTTTTAACTAACCAAGATTATTAATGTACCCCCTTGTCCTTGGAAAATTAACCACAAACAAATGCAATTAATCTAACATAATAATGCCATTAATCTAACATGATAATGCAATGCAATTAATCGAACATGATAATGCAATGAAATGCAACCTAAGTGTCACTAGTTTTTAGCAAAGGAATGCCATGGAGATAAATTTTCATCATTGAGCATTTTGGGACCGGAAAGCTAGTACAATCATCATTGACCACATCATGATGATATGAATACCACTTTTTATCACTTTTTTGGTAACCTCCTTTTTTTTAACCAAGTACAACCCTCACTAGTTGGATGACCAAACTATGGGTGTCTGAATACTAATGTCAACAGATTCAATGTTGCAAGTGGATTTTTGGTATTAAGATATGGAAGATCTAAATAGCCAAGGGATTCATTTGCGTGAACAAGCAAAGGTCAATCCATCCTCTTATGAGATAGTCCTCAATGGTTCTTTGATGACCATGTCGTTAGACAAACTCTCATAAGTTGATGAATCTTCCTCAAAACAATCACTCAAAGGTTATAAAATATCATGTCTTTATCATGGCTAATCTAGTCGAAACATCATTGAATAGCTCAAAAGATATGATAAAAGTCAATTTCCTAAATATTATCAAAAGAAAGTTTCAAGTGTTTTGCAATGTTTCCTGATTTTCAAAAAGTATTTCCAAGCATTTTGATCTTTAAGGTGTTTTGTCAATTTTTAATCATGAATTTATAAAGTCAATGAAGGCTCATGGATCAAGTTGTGGGATCAAATACTTAGGTTTTGAACAATGATATCCATCAAAGGTTCAATAAACTTTTCACTCTTTTGAAACTCTGGCAAATCTCTCTCTGATGTGACTGATTGTAGCACTTATTGAATCCATTTGGTACCAAATTTCTAATCTCTTCTACCCCCAAGTGATAAATGTGATCATTCAAAAAACTTAGGGATGATAGGCAATGCAACAATGCGACTGAATGGCTTTATTATGACTATGTACAAATGACGGATGCAATGGAAGTTGTACAAATGGGATGTTGGAAATGTAATATGGACATATGTGACTAGGAAAGATAAACTTAAGGGAACAAAAGGTGCTTGTTTACCAAGTTTTCACCTTCTGGATCTTTTTCTTTTTTTTTTTACTACCAAGGCACCTATTGCTAGGTTTTCACCAAGGCACTTTTTTCTTTTTTCTCTTTTTTTTTTGTATTTTTCTTTTTTTCATTTTTTTTTGTATTTTTCTTTTTTTTTCAATTTTTTTTGTATTTTTCAAGATCTCTTTAACTATGTGCAATAAATATGATGCTTCTCATCTGATACTCTTTATACTCTTTCGTCTCCCTCATGTGTAGAACCTTTTGAGATGAATACTATTGATGGGTTCTTGGAGTTCCTCTCCTTCACAATCTGATAACTTATAGGTTCCTATTCCAAATGAAGACATATGATGAATGGGCCAAGCCAGTTAGCCTCCCATTTGCCTTTCTTCTCTCTTTCAACCTGATTCTTTGGGTTCTCTCTCAATACTAAGTCTCCTACCTGAAAGACTCTCAGTTTGATATGTTTATTGTAGTTCCTCAAGATTCTATTTTGATACACTTTCAGGTGCTCATAAGCTTGTGTTTGGTGTTCTTCCAGCAACTCCAATTGTTGAAGTCTAGCGACTCTATAGTCTTCATCTGTGATCAACCCTTGTAATGACACTCATAAAGATGAGATTTCAACCTCTAATGGTAGAACTGCTTTGGCCCTATAGACTAATGAAAATGGTGTGGCTCTCGTAGGTGTCTGAATGCTCGTTCTATAGGCCCATAATGTTGGATTAATTTTCACATACCAATCCCTTCCCAATTTATTGACCGACCTCTTCAATATTTTTCAGATATTCTTATTCGTGGCTTCAGCTTGCCCATTTCCCTGAGGGTAATAGATTGATGAGGAGTGGTGAGTGATATGAAATGTAGCACAAAGTTCATCCACGTCCTTGTTTTTGAATTATTTTCCATTATCTATTATTATGGCATGAGGAATGCCATATCTACAAATGATGTGGTTCAAGATGAACATGGAAATTTGCTTACCCATGGCCGTGATCAATGGAACTGCTTCGACCCACTTAGTGAAATACTCTGTTGTTGTTATGATATATTTGTGACCATTTGAAGAAGGTGGGTATATGACACCAATTAAATCAAACCCCCATTGATAGAAAGGCCAAGGTGTAACAAATGGGTGTAATTCTTGTGCTGGTGCATGTATCATGTCGCCATGATATTGATATTTGTTGCATATCCTGACAAAGTGGCAAGCATCTTTTTCTAATGTCTTCCAGAAATACCCTAAGCAAAGGATCTCCTTAGCTAGATTTAACCCGCTTGTGTGTGACCCGCATATGCCTTTGTAAACTTCATGCAAAGCTAACTTAGACTCTTCCTCCTCTAGACACCTAAGTAACATCCCATCGAGACCCTTACGATACAATGTTTCTGAGAGGATTATGTAACGGGTTGATTGGCATATGAAATTTTGATTTTGGGCTCAGGTTTGGTCTAAAGGTAGCACTTGGTCTTTGAGATATGTATATATAGGGCCATACCAAGGGGAGTCATGTCCATGTAATAGGGAAACAATTTGGGTTTCGGGAAGGTTGAATGCCGATTTCACCAACTCCTCCACCAAGAACTTGTACTTCTCATTTTGATCTAGTTTTTGTAATAAGGAAGCCAAGGTGGCCATGGCATCAGTTGCTCTATTTTTCTCTCTCAGAATCTTCTCAAAAGTGATCAAGGAAAAGTACTTCTTCCATCCATCAATCATGATCTTATATGGCATCAACTTTTCATCTTTACTGTTATATTCATTGTTGACTTGATTGATAATGAGTTGAGAATCACCATATATCTGTAGCTCTATGATGTTCCATTCTAAGGCCATTTTGATGCCTATTGTACACACCAAATAGTGTACTTCTCTAAGTCATTACTTCCAAGGGAATCCATGAATGGGAAACCTTGAGAAAGTGACCTAGAGCTCCCTAGGCATGGAGTCACAAGATTGTTTTGAATATTGCTCTTAGCTAGAGCTATTGAAGCATGCAACCTTGCTAGTAAACCACACAATGGGAGATTCAAAGAGACAAGGGCAAGAATGCCAATATCCTCAAGAATCAATGAAAATGCAATGCAATGCAAGCTAAGCTATGAATGAAGATGCAAGCTAAGCCATGAAAGGAAAGTATTACAAACCCTTACTAATTAAGTTATGTGAGCTCATCTAAAGCATAAAGGAAACTAAGCTAGATGCTATGAAAGCTATGATGCAAGAAAGAAACTAGAATGCAAGAAATGATCTCCAAAAGATCCAAAGTCTCCAAGAAATCATGCAGCATAAGGTTAGTATTCAAAAGATGGATCTTAAAATGAGAAGAGAGCTCTCCTTTTAAAGGAATTGAAAAGGAATGGACCATGGAGATTAAGAGGCAAAAGATTTAATCAAGGGTGGAGCTTGAAAGAGGAGCAATCCATGTGCACAAATATCCTCCAATGAGAAAATAAGAGTTGACATTTGTGTCCATATGAGACAAAAAGTGCTTTTCTTCTTTTTATAAAATAAGAATAATGCTTTATTTGTGCAACTTAGGATAAGAGAAAAAGTGGGGGCTTTTTATTTAATAAAAGGGGAAGAAATTCTTTTTAAATAAATAAAGACTTTAGGATAAAATGGTTAGCCCAAGGAAAATAATTGAAAATGATAAAATAGGATTTGATCAAGGAAATTGATATAATTGATAAAATGCTGATTTTTGAAAATATTGATTCAGGGATTTGATAAATTGCTGAATGGGGGCCCAAAGTCTAGGTGACCATTTTAGGGTGCATACATTTGCTCCTCTTTGACTAATGTGAGATTGATTTGGGATCACATGTAGTCAAAGAATGGAATTGAAATGTGAGATCGATTTGGGATCACAAAACAATCCAGACATGTGTTCGACGGATGGGAACATATCAGGACAAGCATAAGCATAAGCTGACAAAGATAAGCTGAAAGACAAGACCAACACCATTGCTGTTGAGTGATAATCAAGTCTCAAAATAAGAGATAAGAATCTCAAGCAAAGCTGAATGATAAGCTGAATCAAGGATTAAAGTTGATAAGTACTGCCCCCTCAGAATCAGAATCAAAATCAAGTAGAGGAGAACAACAAATTGATAAACTTGATCAAGTCACTAGAAATCACAATCGAAGGTGAAAGATGATAGGATAACCATCAAGCAGTGAAGATATGCCCCAGTTTGACTAGGTTTGACTAGGAAAGATATAGGATAAAGATGAATTCAAACCTCAGAGAGATGAAGCAAATTAAAATGAAAGAAAGACTAGAAGGTTGAAAGAGATGGGGATGAAGAAATGAAGATGCCCCAACAAAGATCGAAGGATTAGCCCTCAAAAGGTTGACCAACTACGCAGAAGAAGGGGAAAGGGTTTGAAATGTGATTTTGACTATCAAGATGAACTCAAATTTTGATTTCGAGTCCAAAAATAGATCCAGGACATCGAAATTAGCTAGGGGTGTAATTTTCATGCAATTCTAAGTTGTTTTGAAAATTAGTTGCAGCAAGGATAGGAGTAGTTTTCTTATTCTGACTTTCAAAACCTAGGCCAACCGTTGTCTTAGATCTGCGGCCAAAGAGAGCATGATTGAGTGGTTTAGCCTTAGCATCTAATCTATGACTGAGAGGACCATGACCTGGGTAACCCATATTTTTGACCAAAGTATATCCTCTCCCATAAGCCTTAGGAGATGGCGAGAAATTTTCATTATGCTTGTATTTTTCCTCTTCGTAAATCCAATCTCTAACAGCTACCTCTTCTTTTTCATCATGTATGGGTACTGAGGATTCTACAAATGTACCAAACAAAGTCATTGCTGAAGATGAGGGACGCATCTCTTGTGAGGGTTTACCATAGGACGTAGGTGAGACTGGCAATTTTGTGAAGGAGTCCATTTGATAACCCCCCATACCAAGGTCTATGGCCTTAAACTTGTTATTGCACTACTCTAGAGTTGCATCAAAATTCTTTGCTTCCCTATTAAGAGGAACATGAGTCCCTGTTGAAATTGCATTAACAAATAATGTGCTATCCCCGGGTATATAGAATTCTACTCCATTATAGGGGAACTTGACACATTGGTGGTAGGTGGACGACACCACTTGCATGTCATGGATCCACGGTCTACCAAGCAGAATATTATAGGCTAAAGGACCAACATCAACAATTTGGAACAAAATGTCATTTTCAATGGGGCCAATCCTGATAGGAAGAACATCCAAGCCTTTAGAGCTTCTCTTTGCCTCATCATAGGGTTTGATGGTTATTTTCTTACGAGTGTCAATAACTTGCTCTGAGTAACCCAGTAACTTCAACAAACTCAAGGAACAAATATTTAGCCCAGCACCCCCATCAATCAACACACGCCTGACATGAGTCTTGTGAATCATGACTTCAATATGAAGGGCAAGATTATGTGGATGGCTCAAGGCTTTGTCATCTTCTTCTGGGAATGTGAGGTAGTAAGGGTTGGCAAGGTGGTTAACCATGTTTTGGAATTGGTCAACATCTATGTTGTTAGGAACATTGGCTGTACACAAAGCATCCTCAAAGACACACTTATGTCTAGGAGACAACTCTAGGAGCTCAAAAATTGAGATTTGAGCTGGTGTTCTTTGTAACTGGTCAACAAGATTGTAGCTCATTTCAGGATTGACTGCTGACTTGGTGGTGACATTCTTGGATGTCACTTGCTTGGGTTTGCTAGACTGGTTGGAATTAGGACCTCTAATGATCATAGGACCTTGACCTTGGCTTCTAGTGACAACATTAAGAGCTTGGGATGACCTTTGAGAGTGAGGACCCCTAAGCACCACCATGGATTCTTCATCAAATATAGGAGGAGATACTAATACATTTGGGGTGAAATTGCGATGGCAGGCAAATGTCATGCGGTTTTGGCTTTTTTTTTTCAAATATAGCCCGACACCGTCGCAATTTGCGATGACAATACATTTGGCACTATCGCAATTGCGACGTTGTCGGGATATAAGCGCAAAATTAAAAAGGAACGTTGTCATTTGTGTTTTCAATAGCGCCATAACCCTCCGTGAAATCACATCAGGATATAAGGGCAAAAAAAACAAGAACGTTGTCATTTGTGTTTTCAACAACGTCGTAACCCTCCGCGAAATCACATCGGGATATAAGGGCAAAAAAAACAAGAACGTTGTCATTTATGTTTTCAACAGCGCCGTAACCCTCCGCGAAATCACAGCTACAATTTCTGAGTACGTTGGGTTTATTTTTCTTTTGTCATTATTATGTAATCTGGTATTCAGCTGTTAGAGAGCTAAAATACCCAGAAATGAGGACATATCTATGTTGAATTTATTGTTAGCGGCTTTGGTTATTTAGAAGTTTAATTTTATTTGTTCATCTTTCAAGCACAAACGTTTTGTGGACCGTAACGTCTTCATTGTTTCGGGTATGCAGTGAAACAGCCCTAACTTGCAATTGCGATGTTGTTGGGATATAAGGGAAAAAAAAAAAGGAACGTTGTCATTTGTGTTTTCAACAGCACCGTAACCCTCCACGAAATCACATCGGGATATAAGGGCAAAAAAAACAA
This sequence comes from Chamaecyparis obtusa, assembly GCA_027943335.1. Lineage (NCBI taxonomy): Eukaryota > Viridiplantae > Streptophyta > Pinopsida > Cupressales > Cupressaceae > Chamaecyparis > Chamaecyparis obtusa. Next base: position 2,136,210 of record BSBK01001771.1, read on the forward strand.
GAACGTTGTCATTTGTGTTTTCAACAGCGCCGAGAGAGATTCCCTCCATGAAATCACAGCTACAATTTATGAGTACGTTGGGTTTATTTTTCTTTTGTCATTATTATGTAATCTGGTATTCAGCTGTTAGAGAGCTAAAATACCCAGAAATGAGGACATATCTGTGTTGAATTTATTGTTAGCGGCTTTGGTTATTTAGAAGTTTAATTTTATTTGTTCATCTTTCAAGCACGAACGTTTTGTGGACTGTAATGTCTTCATTGTTTCGGGTATGCAATGAAACAGCCCTAACTTGCGACTACCTTCACGGTACTTGTGTACATTATCATGTTGTCTTTACAGTGACTGTCCTCATTCAAGTGGCAATTACACAAGGGACAGTCACTGTGAGATGTCCTCATTTGTGACAAGGACAGTCACACTTAGGACATCTCATAGTGATATTCCCTTGTGTAATTTCCACTTGAATGTATTGCTATTGAACCACATTAATGCTTTTCTTCTTCAACAAATGAGGACAGACACTGTAAAGACAACATGATAATGTACACAATTACCAAAAAATGATCTTGTTAATTGATGTAACACTTTGTCTTGCTCACTCCCTATCCTTCACTAGGGTCTCTTTAGGCCAATGTTTTGACTTGATAGGGTACTTAACTATCCCTACACTCTTTAGGTATCTCTACCCAAGATCCCACTCCTTCAACTAGTGCACACCAACAAGAAATACAACAAACTCTGCTCAATACCAATCTAGCTACTAGGACACTCCTAGTCTTGTCTTCACAAATTGAAACACATTCAACTAGAACTTTACTCCATGGAGAGGCTGGCCACTAGGACCTCTATTGGTTTCAATATTACTCCTTCACCTATACTTTTCATCAGTACTTCAATCCGGTTCATCAAACCATGCCAATTGCACCCAAAAATAGGCTGCTAGCAATTAGGCCTTTGTCAAGCCTTTTTGTTTATATTAAGCCACCTAAAGGGCTTAGGATTCAGATGCCCTTTATTGAGAACTCCAAGATATCTAAGGTCTTCTCCTCCTAGATTTTTTGTACACCAACTGCTACAGCGATGCCTGAAAACAAGTATTTTGACACAACTTGGACAGTCTGACTAAGAGTTTGTTTTCTTAGCAGCCAAAGAAACTCACCCAATCTTCTAATTTGACTTGGGGCTTCTTTAGATGTGTGTCTACCTCTCCATGAGATTTTAGTTGAAGCAACCAATGCATTCAACTTGTTGTAATCTTCTTGTAATGATTTGTCATCCCTAACTGTGCTCAACTGACTCACCTAGGACATCATTGCAAACATAGAAAATGAGCTTCCCAGGGCCCCTCCTTCCAAACATATAGTACATGGAGTCTCCTCACCCATTCCAAGAGCCCGTACAAAATTGACAATGGAATGATGAGCTAAGACTCCATTTGTTCAACCTGCCTGGTTCAAACCAATGATAGGGTACTTAACAAAAGAATTAACAAACTAGTTGGAATGCTTCAAAACTCAAAAAAAACACAACACAGAATAAAAAAACAACTTGTACTAACTTTTCCAATAGACACTGCGAGCTATCTAATCCATTAATCAACTGAAAACAAAGAAACAAAAAAACTCAAGAATTCACTAAAACCGTGTTACTCTACAAATCTTCTTAATTCCAAATTTTTTTCCCCCCAACCTTTTGCACAGATCGATGGAGGCCTCTTATAGTTGATCTGATGCCTAATTCAATGGTTTCATATAGTTACATAACCATCTTACTCGAAAATGCTCCCTTGCACAAATGTTGTCAATGTTGTGAATGACAACATTGACAACTTGTTACAACCTTTGGGATTTTGGTTCAAAACTTATTGTTCAAACACCATAAGACCCTAACCATGACTTAGTTAGGCTATTTAGACCTCACATAGGCCACTTCTACACTTCTTTGCCCAATTTGACCCCTAAATGCTTCATTCCCACTTTTGCCACAATATTGGTAACTTGGGTACAAATTGGCACTTGCCTTCACAAAGGTCACACATGAGGACATCTCACAGTGATCGATTGTCCCTTGTGTAATTGCCACTTGAATGTATTGCTATTGAACCACATTAATGCTTTTCTTCTTCAACAAATGAGGACAGTCACTCTAAAGACAACATGATAATGTACACTCACTGTAAGGACAGTCACAAATGAGGACATCTCACAGTGACTGTCCCTTGTGTAATTGCCGCTTGAATGTATTGCTATTGAACCACATTAATGCTTTTCTTCTTCAACAAATGAGGACAGTCACTCTAAAGACAACATGATAATGTACACTCACTGTAAGGATAGTCACAAATGAGGACATCTCACAGTGACTGTCCCTTGTGTAATTGCTACTTGAATTACACAAGGGACAGTCATTGTGAGATGTCCTCATTTGTGACAAGGACAGTCACACATGAGGACATCTCACAGTGATTGTCCCTTGTGTAATTGCCACTTGAATGTATTGCTATTGAACCACATTAATGCTTTTCTTCTTCAACAAATGAGGACAGTCACTCTAAAGACAACATGATAATGTACACTCACTGTAAGGACAGTCACAAATGAGGACATCTCACAGTGACTGTCCCTTGTGTAATTTCCGCTTGAATTACATAAGGGACAGTCATTGTGAGATGTCCTCATTTGTGACAAGGATAGTCACACATGAGGACATCTCACAGTGATTGTCCCTTGTGTAATTGTCACTTGAATGTATTGCTATTGAACCACATTAATGCTTTTCTTCTTCAACAAATGAGGACAGTCACTCTAAAGACAACATGATAATGTACACTCACTGTAAGGACAGTCACAAATGAGGACATCTCACAGTGACTGTCCCTTGTGTAATTGCCACTTGAATTACACAAGGGACAGTCATTGTGAGATGTCCTCATTTGTGACAAGGACAGTCACACATGAGGACATCTCACAGTGATTGTCTGTAATGTCCCCTTTTTGGCTAACTTGGAAAATAGGAACAATTACTCCACTTCTCAGACTTACTCTATCAGATACTTACAATTAAACTAAGTAATGGAGGTTACTTAAGATATCAACCGCTATTTCAGATTCAATCACAATATGTGTGCAAGATGATATTGATACCAATATGTTTAATAGCACTGTCGGATATAATGATATGAAATATGCTATGAATATGATGTTTCCTATCACTTATAGTGATAGTATAATGATGCTATGTCTGATATAAACAATATCGATATACAATCAATAAGTATTGCTTACAGCAATGTATTTGTTGTGTCTGATATGATGATGTAATTATGCAAATGTGTAATATCGCTATGAGTGATATGTTGCTATTTCAGATTCTGAATTATATGCTTGCAACTTCAAATATTGATGCTGTTTCTGACTATCCTTTCTATCTGTGCAATCATGGTGTTGTCTCTGATCTGCAATGATAAACTTGAAACCAAACTGCCAAAGGCAGATGCTCTATTGAGTATATCCAAATATGGATAAGTAAATAAAGTTCTAATGATGCCTTGAGTGACTGATGAGAATGCATTCTTATATTGTCTTTAAAAAATGAAGAGATGCTATGAATGAGACGTGTCTTGTTTCTTCCTCCATGTCCCTTTGTTAATCACACCTTTCCATAATCCGACAGTTCACATAATATTATTTCATTATTTTCTGATCATAGATAACTCCCAGATTGACTCAATATCAAATCTTTTTATGAAGGTAATCTTCCCTAATTGGTAGTGCAACCAGTAGTTAACATCCATTGTGTTTGTATTAGTTTGGTCTAACTATCATTAGTATTTAGTCAATCGATATTAACTCTTGCCTTATCCCATATTGTTATGATTATATCCAATCTTTCTACTCTGATATAAGTCGATATCATTTTCTGATAATTGTCCATTTATTGGTTGATTGCTGGTAATGGAGTTTGATCTTCAAATTGACTTCCATTCCTGTTAATACTTAAGGATACATTGTACTTATTATCCATGACTGATGCCTCATTCATCAATAGCTTGTGATATAATCACTGATGCTTTTGTGTTTCTACAAGATGTGGTTTATCTCAGACAATCGATAATCTTTCAATCCTTTAGTCGATATCCTCCTATGTGGTGTCTATTGATATAGATAGTAGAATTCAATCTAGTTTATGTTATTGTCATGATAACATAGGAAGTGATGGTGCATATTTGCTAGCGGGTCTTCATGTTTGATATTGCTTTATCGGATATGTCATTGTCTAAACTTGTGCAATTAATGATTATTTATAATATATGAATGGTTATCCTTCTTGCTTATCAATACATCTTCTGAAACACATAGCGACCTATCCCTTATTCATATCATGTTGATCTTGACTTCATAGTATTTGGTTCATTAATCATCCTCTCATGGTATCGATGTGTAATGACTAGTGATTGTTGTATCACTTCTTCATTCCTCATTGTGATAGATAATGCAGATGTTTAATGTAGATGTATATCGATTACAGATATTTGATATTGCTTTAAACGTTATTATTATTATTATTATTATTAATGTTATTGTTATTATTAAATATTATAATTAATGATGTTAGTAATATTAATAATATTATAATAAATATTATTATAGTGATAACATATTGTTTTACATTGAGAGGTTTATTAATATTATTTATATATTAAAATTATTATATCAATAATTGATTTAATATTATTACTTAATATATTATTATAATATAATATATATAATTTATTAATAATTATTTATTATTAATTTATATTATAATTATAATCATAATTATATTATTTATTAATATTTTAATATTATTTAATTAACATATTACTTATTATGCTAACTATATATTATTATTATCTTTTGATAATAATTATATATTATTGTTATATACCGTTAATAATAGATTATTATATATCATCTAATCATTTTATTATTATACTAAGTTCAATATGTCACGGCTCATGACATTGTCCCTTGTGTAATTGCCACTTGAATGTATTGCTATTGAACCACATTAATGCTTTTCTTCTTCAACAAATGAGGACAGTCACTCTAAAGACAACATGATAATGTACACTCATTGTAAGGACAGTCACAAATGAGGACATCTCACAGTGACTGTCCCTTGTGTAATTGCCACTTGAATTACACAAGGGACAGTTATTGTGAGATGTCCTCATTTGTGACAAGGACAGTCACACATGAGGACATCTCACAGTGATTGTCCCTTGTGTAATTGCCACTTGAATGTATTGCTATTGAACCACATTAATGCTTTTCTTCTTCAAAAAATGAGGACAGTCACTCTAAAGACACCATGATAATGTACACTCACTATAAGGACAGTCACAAATGAGGACATCTCATAGTGACTGTCCCTTGTGTAATTGCCACTTGAATGTATTGCTATTCAGCCACATTAATGATTTTCTTCTTCAACAAATGAGGATAGTCACTCTAAGGACAACATGATAATGTACACTCACTGTAAGTGTACATTATCATGTTGTATTACAAATGGACCTTATGTTGGTCGGGATATAAGTGCAAAAAAAAAAAGGAACGTTGTCATTTGTGTTTTCAACAGCGCCGAGAGAGATTCCCTCCGCGAAATCAAGCGGGTTATCATTTGTGTTTTGAACAAAGCGGGTTGTCATTTGTGTTTTGAACAGCACCGAGAGAGATTCCCTCCACGAAATCAAGCGGGTTGTCATTTGTGTTTTCAACAGCGCCGAGAGAGATTCCCTCCGCAAAATCACAGCTACAATTTCTGAGTACGTTGGGTTTATTTTTCTTTTGTCATTATTATTTAATCTGGTATTCAGCTGTTAGAGAGCTAAAATACCCAGAAATGAGGACATATCTGTGTTGAATTTATTGTTAGCAGCTTTGGTTATTTAGAATGCTTCCCCACAATACTTAATTACACAAGGGACAATCACTGTGAGATGTCCTCATTTGTGACAAGGATAGTCACACATGAGGACATCTCACAGTGACTGTCCCTTGTGTAATTGCCACTTGAATGTATTGCTATTCAACCACATTTATGGGCCTGTTTGGACCACGACACACAGTAGCATCTACAGAGAAGAATATCCCAGGTGTAACAAGTTGTAAGAATATACCAACAGTTCTAAGAAGTTCCCTAGCACGTAGTAGCATCTACAGAGAAGAATATACAAAATGAGGGCAGCCACTGTAAAGACAAAATGATAATGTACACTCATTGTATGTGTACATTATCATGTTGTCTTTACAGTGACTGACCTCATTCAAGTGGCAATTACACAAGGGACAGTCACTGTGAGATGTCCTCATTTGTGACAAGGACAGTCACACATGAGGATATCTCACAGTGACTGTCCCTTGTGTAATTGCCACTTGAATGTATTGCTATTCAACCACATTTATGGGCCCGTTTGGACCACGGCACACAGTAGCATCTACAAAGAAGAATATCCCAAGTGTAACAAGTTGTAAGAATATACCAATAGTTCTAAGAAGTTCCCTAGCACATAGTAGCATCTTCTAATTGTCTATACCACTTCACAAGGTATTGTTTGCACACATTGTTTTTGGTTCTTTTGATGACCCTTGTTTTGAAATTGCTATTAGGCCTTGTAGCTTATATGTTTTGATTGCTGGAGAGCTTCTAAAGCTAAACAAGAAGACCATTGCACGAGTTATAGCCGCACGCTCAGGTTTGAAAATTGTATATTTTTTAATCTAATGTATATTTTAACTAGACTTTTAGCTTATTTTTGCTGTATATTTTAATCTAAAGGGAATCATGGATGTGAACTTGAAAGAATTTTGTACTTAGTTCTTATGGAGAGAATAGTAGTAGTTTACGGTCTAATATCAAATAGAGTTTTCCAATTACAAAAAGTTAATGAATTCTAATAGCTTATATGTTTTGATTGCTGGAGAGCTTCTAGAGCTAAGCAAGAAGACCATTGCACGAGTTATAGCCGCGCGCTCAGGTTTGAAAATTGTATATATTTTAATCTAATGTATATTTTAATCCTTTTGCCATGTCATGTAATATGTCTTGCCTTGTAGCTTATATGTTTTGAAATTGCTGTTAGGCCTTGTAGCTTATATGTTTTGATTGCTAGAGAGCTTCTAGAGCTAAGCAAGAAGACCATTGCACTAGTCGTAGTCGCGCGCTCAGGCATGAAAATTGTATATTTTTTAATCTAATGTATATTTTAACTAGACTTTTAAAATATTAAAGGATTTAACTAGGTCTAAGAAGATTTGTGTACTTTTGACAATTTTGCTTAGTCACTGAAAGTTGTAGACCGAAGTTTTCATAGCCCAATTTTTGCTTCCTGCGAAGAACGATCATGTCAGATAATATAAGTGAAGAACAAAATAGAAAGACAATCGCTAGATTGTGGTCTAACTTGAAAAGAAAAGGTGATGGAAAATGTTATTGTCCCTGCAAAATTTGTAAGGGCTTAAACCGTAGAAGACTGCTAATCAAAACAGTTAAGAGACATTGTAGGGAGAATGGTCACATTGAAGGGGGGCATGACTATCATCCAGTGGTAAGTTGTTCATTATATCATTTTAACAATTTATATACATATGAAATCACTTGATGATGAGTTGAAGATCATGGTTTATTTATGTTAATCAATTTTATATAGGTTGATCTCCCCAGGGAAGTACATGATATGGAGGAACATGGGGGTTGGAATATCCAAGGTGAAGATAATGATCCCATGGAAGATGATGATCATGCGCCAGAAAACATAATTGAAGATGATGGTATAAATACATTGATCCATGACACATTTAGTCCAAGCGGATCTGATCATGATGATGATGATAGCCTCGATGTACCTCTACTTGAGAAGGCATACGAGCCCCTATACAAAGACTCCCAAACAACTCTTCTCTCTGCTGTATTGTTGTTGTTGAACTTGAAGGTTATGAATGGTTTATCCAACATAACAATGTCACGTATGTTAAGGTATGTCATATATGTCTTTATAGTTAACAAAGGGTGAATAATGTACCACTAATATTGTTTATATTAACAACTTATATTTTTTGCTGTAGATTGATAGGTGAGTTTTTGTTACCACCATCAAATATTCTACCTCGCTCATATCGAGAATTATCTGCTATTATGAAAGATATTGGAATGGAGTATCAAGAAATACATGCTTGTCCCAATGATCATATTATATATTATAAAGAACATGAATTTGCAACACAATGCCCTGTATGTCATACGAGTAGATATCAAACAGATCGAATAACAAAAAAGGTGCCTCACAAGGTTCTTCGTTACATCCCCATTATTCCACGGATGCGACAATTATTCAGGTGTACTAGCTTGGCACAATTTATGGATTACCATGCACGCAATAGAAGTCAAGATGACATTATTCGAATCCCTGCGGATGGTTTGACATTTATGCACATAGAGGAAAAATGGCAACACTTCAAAGAAGAACCTCGTAATCTCAGGCTTTCATTGGCAGTGGATGGTGTCAATCCATTTGGAGAGATGAGATCTGTTTGCTCGGTGTGGCCTATTTTTGTTATCAACAATAACATTCCTCCGTGGATGTCAATAAAGAGGGAGCACATTATGTTGGCAATGATTGTTCCAGGTATTTTATCATTTGATAGTTATTAATTTACATGTACTTACAAATCTTACAGTAAAATGGTCACAATAATTATGTAATGTTACTGTTCATTCAAGTAGGTAAATATCAAGTTAAAGATATGAATGTATATATTGAGCCTCTTATTGACGAGTTGGTGGAGTTATGGAACGGTGTCACTATGTATGACGTGTCTAGACCAATAGGACAAAGACAATTTCAATTCCTCGCAATACTTGTATGGACAATACATGATGCCCTAGGGCTAACACATTTTTATGGTATGTTATAGTGAATTCAAGTTGCGCATGATAATTCTAATTATAAAAATCAACATATTTAATAATCCAATTATATCATTATCTTGTAGGTCTTCAAACAAAGGGAAAATTTGCATGTCCAGTTTGTGGTCCAAAGATGAAATCTCGTCATTCAAAAAGTTTAGGAAAGCATGTGTTTGATGAGTATAGACACTTCCTCCACAGGAATCATAAGTATCGAAGTATGGAAAAACATATTTTCAATGGGAAAGAAGAGACTACATCAAAGCCACGAAGAATGACACCTCGCCTATGGAAGTTGGAATATAATAGAATTAATCGTCGAGGTAATGTCGTTCCACTTAATGGTTTATGTTTGTAATTTATATATTTCTATTGTGATTTTTGTTTACTAATTATGTAATTGATGATCGTGAAGGTCGTCAAGGCACTACTGACAACCTTCCAAAGGGACTAAAAAGCTATCCCAGACAATTTAGTAGGTTGCCCTACTACGAGGACCTACAAATTGTGCATTTGTTTGATCTTATGCATGTTGGAAAGAATATAACAGAGACATTGTGGAAAATACTGGATGGAAGGCGTGACAAAGAAAAAATTGTCAAAATTTGTAATGACATTCATGAATCCAATCATGCACTGAAGAATTTCATTCACTCAAATAGCAATAGAGATCAGATTAATATAAGTGCCCTTCCTTGGTTATTAACGGAGCAGCAAAGTGATGCCATAAAAGAAGTCATACGAAAAATTTGATTTCCCACAGGATTTGCTGGGAACATAAGCAATCTCATATCAAAGAAAAGTGAATTTGGGCCAGGGCTCAAAACGCATGATTGGCATACTTTCATCAAGGTAAGTTATGTTCTTCTGTATTTACAATATATTCATAAACTATGTGTACTATTCATTATGTTATGTTAGAAAATAATGAAATGATTGGTTTATAATTATTGCAGTACGTGCTACCTCTATCTCTCCCAGAGCACTTCAACAATAACATCAAACAAGTGATATATGATCTTGGAAAATACATGAGGTAAGCAGTAATATCTGTTCAATTTGTTGTATATATTTATTATATTCGCGATTTGTTTTTCTTACTATGTAATCTATTGTATATTATTTTGTAAAGTCTCGTATTTATATATTTTTTGTGACTTGAATCTCTTAATGTAGGTGGTTGTCATCTAAAGAAATCCATAAAGAAGATATAAACTATTGGAAGAGAAGAATTCCTCATTTACTGTGTGAAATGCAAAAGTGTCTACCTCCAACTTTTTTCAATGCACAAGAACACTACCTCATACACCAAGTTGAGGAGATTGAATTGTGTGGACCTGCACACACTAGGTCAATGTGGATGGTTGAGAGGCACTTGAAATCTTTGAAGGCTTTGGTTCGACAAAGAGCACATCCTGAGGGTTCTATGGTAGAGGGATACATGGTATACCAGACTATGGTGTACATTACTGAATATCTTCCTAAGTTTGCTTCAAATATCCATGTAGATCGCATTTGGGATCTCGACCCTTTTAAAAAATTCAAAGGGGAGTACTTGATGGGGAAAGGTAGATTGAGGAAAGTGACAGATAATAAATTATAAGATGTTATTGTAATAAATTATTTCTTAATCTTCAAAATAAATCGGTTGTAAGTCATCTATTTTTTTTTTGTACAGTTGCTCGAGAGTGGGATGCACTACATTTGTATATTGCAAACAATCTTGATTGGATGACGGTATGGATTGAACGATGTCAACATTCTGGTCACACATTAACATGGGAAGGTGTATCTTCATTGGTTAAAGAAGCTCATCGTAATGGAGATTCTAATGTTACGCAAAAGGAAATAGATTTAGCATATGGTTTAAGAGATTTCCAGGTACGTACAAAATTATTAATCACCCATATGTTTATCAACTCACGATATAATAATTTTGACATGTTTCACATATTATTGCAGGTTAAACACCACAAGGGTATGTTCTGTAATGGTCAAAAATTTCGCGTCAAAGTGTTGGATGACATGAAGAAAACTTGTGATTCTGGAATAACTGCAGTCTTTCAAGTGACTAATATTTCATCTAGAAATGACTTAGATCCTCAAGAGTCTAAAAATCAATACTATGGCATTTTGGATGATATACTTGAGTGTGACTTTAGTTCCTTCAAATTAGTACTCTTCGTTGTCAAATGGTACAGGCTACGACTTAATCCAAATGATCCTAATAGAACTGTTATTGAACATGATAATGGATTTACAATGGTTAATACAAGGTCGTTTGAGCCAGTTGGGGATGAGCCCTATGTTCTTCCAAGCCAATGTGAGCAGGTATTTTACTCAGAGGTTTCACATAAACCGGGTTGGTCATTTGTTGTTAGACATGAACCGAGAGGAAGGCCGATAAAGTATAATGCGATGGAAGAAGAAGATACCGAAGAAGTAGAAGATGATGTAGATGATGATCATGATCGACAATTATTGGATGATGTTCCTGAGACAAATTTTCATGAAGAAGAAGAAGAAGATGATGACGATGATGCTGCTACTGATGATGATGATGAAGATGATGTTGATGTCGATGATGATGATGTTGATGATGATGACAACGATGACAACGACGACGATGATGACGACGACGATGATGAGGATGATGATGATGATGACGATGATGATGATGAGGATGATGATGATGAAATTTAAAGGTATGCCATCAATCCTTAATGTATTTAATATTCATTTCTTGATAGAAATATATTTGTCTTAAATGGTTACATAGTTTATTCATTATCTATTTAAAAGCTACAAGTTTCAACTACAAACGAGGCTACTATCATGGGGGTGGTACATACTATTAAACCAACTTCTAATCAATGACTCCAACATACCATTTAGTTATTAAATTTTTGGCTAACATTTTTATACTTGATCTTTGACACAGGGGCACAATATGGAGCAACCGCCCGAAGGTGATGGTGACGATATTCCTAGCTCATCTACACATGAGCAGGTAAAACTCATTGTAATTGTGCAAACTAGATAGAAGCAAAATGTTATTTTTTTTAATGTTATTTTCTTCATTGTTTTGGAGTAATTTTGATAATACTAATACTATTGTTGTCACAGAGAGCCGGTGGTCGGAGAGAGGGAAAGCAACCTGCAGTCCCTCAGGAGTCCCCCCTTGTGGACCCTTTTTTTATTGATTTAGCAGAGACCGATGACCCGATCGGTTCCATTAAAAAGCTGCTAAAGAAAATTGGGAAAGAACTTCTACGTTTGGTATCCATACATCCTCAGACTCAGGAAATAAAAGACAGGGCAGCTGAGTTGTTGCGCACTTCTGAAAACTTTAAAGTAAGTATTAATGAAATTTTTAATTATTACAAGAGTTCAATAATGGTTTTTATGTTATGCTCTTTTATGACATTAATTAAAATATGGATGCATTGTCTTTACAGAGTTATTTGCGTAATTTTGAACCCCATTCCCATGATGAGGCCGGTACTGCAAGTGGTTCAGGTAGATCACATGTTCCATTCCCCACTTGTGTTTTCCACTGAATATATATAGGAATGATCATAATCATTGACAATACATGCTCGAACAATCTTTTTTTTTAATGCTCTAACAATCTTGTCCATGCTAGTCCACGCGTTCTATATTTATGCATGCTCTAACAATTTTATTCTTCAGCTCCTTTCCAAGATGATATGACAACGCCGCCTCCATCCAGGATAGCCACAAATGTCTTGCCGACTGCCATGTCAACAACACACAGCCTAAATGCACCAACTGTTGCACCATCTACTGGTACACAAATCCCTCTTTTTCTCTCTTTTGTTATGTGTTTATGATGTAGATCCCTTGATTGTGTTTGTGCCATGGGTGCTCTGCACCAATTTATTTCCCTTGAAGTATTATTTCTTGGAGGCATTTGATAATGGTTTTCATTTTTTGCAATAGGAGATGCAACAACTCCCGATGCAACATCATTTCCTAGATGTTCCCGTGTTCCTAGTACAGGAATGGTGAAGGATTGCGTATTGATCATCAGCGACGATGAAGGCATTCCCTTAAAAGTAGCCAAAGTTCCAGGTACTTTAAAGTTATTATTATTCTATAGTGATATAATAGTAATTTAGTTTTTGATCACTCTTCATCGACTAATGATCCCATGATTATTTTGTAGGGAATGATATTTTTTGGTGAAAACTTGGTGACGAGTTTTTGCGGATATTTGGGCCCACCCTATGTACATGGTGGAACATCATATCCTAACTAAAACCCCAAACCACTATTTTGATTTCATATCATTGCTAGAATAGTTTTCCTTTTCATCAATTTCTTGAACTATATTAAAGGTAGCTTCTCTTCATTTATGAGTCTAACATGTTTTTTTTTACTTAAAAGGTGGAATAACCAAGATAAAAAGTTGAAGGATGATCTTGTACATAGTATGACCCAGCTTTTTGGACCTCGTGCATTCGAGAGAAACAAGCTCCTTGAAAAAGCTAGTTTATGTTTGAAGTATATTAGGGACCAGTACAGGAAATATTTAGAGGTTAACCCAAGGCATGAGCGTCCATCCTGTGTTCTTGAGGCTGAGTGACAGGCTTTGATTTTGGATGGAAAGTATAAAGCCGACATGAAAAAAGGAATTACGCCAGTAGAGAGTAGAGCAAGGTATGTGATACTTTTGAGAATGTAATTATGTACTAATTAACCTCTAAATTTTTCCTGTAATTATGTACTAATTAACCTCTAAATTTTTCCTGTACTGGTCTCTAACATATTTCAAACTTTTCATAGATTGCCTGACACATCAAAGGCAACAAAGGCAAGATTAGAAAAGCACGGGACACACAAGCTCGGCTCTGGTGGTTTTTCCAAACTTCAAGCACGAGTTGTAAGTATTAGTAAATCAAAACTTGTATCAATTTTTTTATATATTGCAAGGAAATTTTTTTTGATCAAACAATGCAAGTAAAATTCACCATACCAAGCAAAAATGTAGGGGTCATAGTTCAATAGATGCCTCACAGAAGAGGACAAGAGAATTGGCTTCCAACAAGGCTATAGAGCCGTGGCTGAACGGCTACAAGCTGAAATCAGTGTGCAAGGTTCAAATAATGATGCATCTGAGCCACAGGTAAATAAGCTAAATGAAATTTATTTCAAATTGAATACTTTACCAATTAGTCTATTTGATGTTAAGTTCTAATATAAAGTGAGTATATCTGTTTTAAGAAAGCAATGATAACAATGTGTAGGATATTGGAATGCAGCCTGACAATCCTTCTACACAATCTATGCATAATGAAGGTTCGCATGATGTGCATCCTAGTGGTGGAGGTATACATTTGCTATTAAAATTTTTATATGTAATTACAATTGGTGTTTGGATTAATGTAACATTTTGTATAGCAACTGTAGAGGATCGAGGGGTCGGTGCTCATGAGCATGTTGAGGTTGAGTCTAGACAAAATGATGTGGCCAGATCAGGTAATTAAAGAGCGCCACAGTTATGTTCTTTAAAATAATTAAATACTTGTAACAATTATAATTAAATATTTTAAATTTAACTCTTTTATTTGTTATTGTAGAGGACCCCCCTTTGCAGCAGCATAGGAATTTGAGATCATCAAGAATAGAGAACAAAACAACTGATGAGGGGGGTATTGATGATAACACTGATGCTCCTCTTAGAGCTTACATAGAAAAAAAAATTAGAAAGAGAAAAAAGAAATGATTGTCATCTAAATACCTTAATTGATAATGACTGAATTTTATGTCTCAATGAATTTAATTATGTGCTAATGAATGTTCATGAATTATGTGTTTATTTTCATATTGATGAATGTTGCGTGTTAACGAATCTAATGTGTTAATGAATGTTATCATGTGATATTGATTGAATGTTACATTTTATTAATAATTGAAAGAATGAATGAATGTTAGATGTTAACAGGGAATGTAGAGTGATGTTAGGGGGAGGGGGGTGGGGCCAAATGAGCTTCCACCTTCACGTGGTTGGCCTTGTTTAGTAGAGAATATTAAACTATATTCTCAAAACAAAGTGAAGCTCAATAAGATACTAAATGAGTCAAAATGGTTATCAAGGTCCTCTATCCATAAGATACTTGTATTCAAAATGGTTATTAATAAGATACTTGTAGTCAAAATGGTTATCTAGGTCCTCTATCCATTCCATAAGTTCTTCACCATTCAAACTTCCTCCATAACAAGGAATGTGCTCTAGGTTAGTCATGAAGCCTAGCATGGACTCTCTGTCAGATAGAGCCACTATTTCAGAGCCTTTTCTGTGCATTTCCTTCAAGCACTGTACAGTGTACGGATGTGAAAGGGAGGACAGACCAGTGTGGAAGTTAGAGTATTTATATCTTATGCTTTGAGAGTTTATTTGGTAGATTCAAGACACCTTATATCAAAGTTATTCCTTTTTCTTATCTGTTGTTCTGTCAAACCCTCATTTTTTGGGTTATTGCATTCAAATGGCCTTAACTTGCAAATAAACCATAGGATATCCTCTGTTCTTTGTAAAATGCAAGTTAAGGGGGTTTATTTTCATATTTTAAAAGCTTTGGAACAGGATACTAAGCTAGAGAATTTCGAGAGCAAGCCCTAGGTCAAGAATCTCAATGTTCTTGACTAGGAGTTGATGGATTATGCAAGATCAGAGGGTAGCGGCAAGTAAAGGACCTCAAACCTTGTTGAATCTAGATCTTTAGAGCATGGTGGACATCTTCAAACTTTGATCTTGGTTTCATGCACCCATTTTCAATGCCTTGTTTTGGAACCCACACGCAAAGGCATGCATTAGGTCTGCGGACTCAATAAGGACATTGATATGCTGGAGTGGAGTCAGGGTCTGGGAGTTGGAGGATTGTTAGAACATCAAAAAGGGTACTCAAAAAACATATAAGTTCATAAGGTCCTTTGTCAAATTGAAGAGTTATTGTTGCAGAACAGGTTTTGGAGACCTACTAGAGTCACTAGGTCTATTTGGACCCGTTTGGACCACGACACACAGTAGCATCTACAGAGAAGAAGTTTGGTATGAAATGGTCTTGAAACCTCCTAAGAAATTCTTGGTATGCATTTGTGTGGTGCAAAAGCTTCGTTGAAAGAGAAAAAGAAGAAAAGAATAGAAATGATTTTTTTTCTTTTTATGTCATATACTGTAACCAGCTAATTATAACTTGCAAAAATTATTATAACCATTTGAAATTGAAACTTAGTTTAATGTGAAATTGAGAACTGCTTTATTAGAGCTTTCTGTGATTTAGATTCAGACATCAAGAACATTGTTTGCCTAATATTGTGATTAATGTTTATTTATTAATATCTCATACTGACAAACAATTGATAATTGTAGGGAAAACGTCATTGGGGGTCTTTGAGGATCCACCAGAAGCCAAGGAGAAAATGTATTCAAATGCTAAAGATGGTGTAACAGTCCTTACAGCTGTTGAACCTTGCTGTGTAGATCATCTCTGATTCTCCAAGTTCAACAGTACTGTGGTATTCCTTTGGATACTTCTAATGGTAAATTTCAGACATCAAGTTCTTTTCGTATGAAACTACTACATTTGTAATCTGTAGTTTTAAACTTTTAGTTTATAAATGTTCATCAGCTTTAGTTCGTATGCTGCCATTTCAAGTATGATTAATGAAGTTACCTTTATCACAGGATGAAAGTGAGCAGTCAGCATACTGGTACGGAGCTGGCAGCATTGATACGGTGACTAGGGAATCGTTTAATGGTGGTATTGTGTTTTCCCGTATTTAGGGCATCGGCCTTTTGAAGCATTGCCTTCATCTTTCTTAAGTCTGAGTTTTAAGTTTGTTTATCTCTCTCGGCGCTATTGAAAATACAAATGACAACGTTCTTGTTTGTTTTGCGCTTATATCCCGATGTGATTTTGCGGAGGGTTACGACGCTGTTGAAAACACAAATGAAAACACAAATCCCTTGTGTAATTGCCACTTGAAGGAGGACAGTCACTGTAAAGACAACATGATAATGTACACTTACAGTGAGTGTACATTATCATGTTGTCTTTAGAGTGACTATCCTCATTTGTTGAAGAAGAAAAGCATTAATGTGGCTGAATAGCAATACATTCAAGTGGCAATCACACAAGGGACAGTCACTGTGAGATGTCCTCATTTGTGACTGTCCTTACAGTGAGTGTACATTATCATGTTGTCTTTAGAGTGACTGTCCTCATTTGTTGAAGAAGAAAAGCATTAATGTGGTTCAATAGCAATACATTCAAGTGGCAATTACACAAGGGACAATCGATCACTGTGAGATGTCCTCATGTGTGACTATCCTTGTCACAAATAAGGACATCTCACAATGACTGTCCCTTCTGTAATTGCCACTTGAATGAGGACAGTCACTGTAAAGACAACATGATAATGTACACATACAATGAGTGTACATTATCATGTTGTCTTTACAGTGGCTGCCCTCATGTTGTATATTCTTCTCTGTAGATGCTACTATGTGCTAGGGAACTTCTTAGAACTGTTGGTATATTCTTACAACTTGTTACACCTGGGATATTCTTCTCTGTAGATGCTACTGTGTGCTGTGGTCCAAACAAGCCCATAAATGTGGTTGAATAGCAATACATTCAAGTGGCAATTACACAAGGGATAGTCACTGTGAGATGTCCTCATGTGTGACTATCCTTGTCACAAATGAGGACATCTCACAGTGACTGTCCCATTGTGTAATTGCCACTTGAATGAGGACAGTCACTGTAAAGACAACATGATAATGTACACAAGTACCGTGAAGGTAGTTGCAAGTTACGGCTGTTTCATTGCATACCCGAAACAATGAAGATGTTACGGTCCACAAAACGTTTGTGCTTGAAAGATGAACAAATAAAATTAAACTTCTAAATAACCAAAGCCGCTAACAATAAATTCAACATAGATATGTCCTCATTTCTGGGTATTTTAGCTCTGTAACTACTGAATACCAGATTACATAATAATGACAAAAGAAAAATAAACCCAACGTACTCAGAAATTGTAGCTATGATTTCGCGGAGGAATCTCTCTCGGCACTGTTGAAAATACAAATGACAACGTTTCTCTACATTATCATGTTGCCTTTACAGTGACTGTCCCTTGTGTAATTGCCACTTGAAGGAGGACAGTCACTGTAAAGACAACATGATAATGTACACTTACAGCCCATGTACATTATCATGTTGTCTTTAGAGTGACTATCCTCATTTGTTGAAGAAGAAAAGCATTAATGTGGCTGAATAGCAATACATTCAAGTGGCAATCACACAAGGGACAGTCACTGTGAGATGTCCTCATTTGTGACTGTCCTTACAGTGAGTGTACATTATCATGTTGTCTTTAGAGTGACTGTCCTCATTTGTTGAAGAAGAAAAGCATTAATGTGGTTCAATAGCAATACGTTCAAGTGGCAATTACACAAGGGACAATCGATCACTGTGAGATGTCCTCATGTGTGACTATCCTTGTCACAAATGAGGACATCTCACAATGACTGTCCCTTCTGTAATTGCCACTTGAATGAGGACAGTCACTGTAAAGACAACATGATAATGTACACATACAATGAGTGTACATTATCATGTTGTCTTTATAGTGGCTGCCCTCATGTTGTATATTCTTCTCTGTAGATGCTACTATGTGCTAGGGAACTTCTTAGAATTGTTGGTATATTCTTACAACTTGTTACACCTGGGATATTCTTCTCTGTAGATGCTATTGTGTGCCATGGTCCAAACAGGCCCATAAATGTGGTTGAATAGCAATACATTCAAGTGGCAATTACACAAGGGACAGTCACTGTGAGATGTCCTCATGTGTGACTGTCCTTGTCACAAATGAGGACATCTCACAGTGACTGTCCCTTGTGTAATTGCCACTTGAAGGAAAAAAGCATTAATGTGGTTCAATAGCAATGTATTCAAGCGGCAATTACACAAGGGATAATCACTCTGAGATTTCCTCATTTGTGACTATCCTTACAGTGAGTGTACATTATCATGTTGTCTTTACAGTGACTGTCCTCATTTGTTGAAGGAAAAAAGCATTAATGTGGTTCAATAGTGATGCAGAGTAGTCAGGGCTTTTAGAATATACAAATATACATCCTTAACTCTCATTCCACCAAGAAAGAAGGAATTCCAATGGTTGAAACGTGAGTTAAGGTCTTTACATCAGTCAAACCCTGAAAATGAGGGTTTGTAAACAATGCACAGAAAATTTGAAATAACTTAGATATAAAATAAAGAGAATCAATCAAACCAACTTCCAAAGCATCAGATGTCACTATTACAACTTCCAGGCAAATTTTATCATCCAACCACCATCCGTACAGCCGTACAGAGTTCGGTTTTCACCAGAAATGCACTAAAATAGGGTTATTTTTATTTTTTATGAAAGCAAAATGATTACAATACTGGTTCTCTATCTGTCTTTGACCATTTGAAGCCTAAAATAGGCTCTCCAAATGTTGGTTCAACCATCTAGGTGGTTAGAACAGTTTATCCAACAAATGTCAACTTTGCTAAGCAACTTTTAAAGTTGCATTACAACTTTGCAAACAACTTTGCCGAGAAGGTTAAAAATGTGTTGTGAAACTTTAGGAACCTTATTAAAGTTATATTGGACCTTCAAACTTCTTAACAACATCTAAAAGACACCTAATAAACACTTACTATGCTCATTTCATCCAAGGACTCAAAAGATGCCCAAGGTGTATAAGTCACCAAGGGGTCTTGTGTCCAACAAGTGGATGTTTATAAGGAGATAAAATCAATCCTTAATATTTATTACAAACCAAGAAAACATCTAAAACTCCTATTCTAATTTATTGTCATTCAAAAAGACTCTGATTTGTCATTCAAAAAGACTCTGATTTGTCAATCAAAAGGACCTTTCACCAGTAAATCCTTCAAAGCTCCAAGGTGAAAATCTTATGTTCCAATTGATAGGATTTGACTCCTTGGCTTCATGGCAACTTCCTTCAATCATGGTGTCTTTGGCTTGCATTAGGGATGCCCCTGCATCAAATAGCAATGCATTCAAGTGGCAATTACACAAGGGACAGTACATGCCCATTAAAGTTGGTGTTTTGTTATCCAGCATGACAATGGAGACAACATACTCTGTGTCAATTTTACTAATCAAATTTCCCTCCACCAGGCAAAGCAACAATCTAGGTATGATAAGGTGAAATTTTGTAGTCCTTTTGGGTATGATAACAGTTCCAGTTTCCAATAAGATGGTTCATTTTTATAATCTAGCTTCAATTTCTCTTGTGAAAATCTTTTTTTCATTTTATGGGTGGTAAAATATAATTATTATGCTAGAGGTGTGTACTTATGGATGATAATGAAACAAAATGATAAGATTTAAGACTCTTGTTTTTTTTTTAAATAGCAATTTAAGTTTCCTTCTATTATAAATTACTGTTTTTCTATTTTTTAATGTATCTTTCCAGATCTTTTATATCAATTTTATTTATGAAATATAAATATATTAATAATGTTTTAGTGTTTTTAGGATTAGTTTATATCAATTCTATGTATCATCATTCGTCATTCAATTGTCAGTATTATTAATTTAGACTGTGCAATTGTAGAACTACTCGAATATGGGTTGGATGGATACTCAAGCAGGGGAACCCTCCTCAAATATCTCAAGCAGTGAACTTGGAAAAATGTGTCCTGAAGGAACCCTTTCCATCAGAGAGATAAAAGTACAAACAAGTAAAAGAAGCAGGCTCTGCAAATATGTTTTTGAGAAGAAAAATGATAGATTATTCGAGTATGGTTCATGAGGTATATCTAAAAAGATATTTTTTTTCTTATTATAATAAAAGAGGAAGTTGTGAATGTCAAAGTTGAGTGAAACAAAAATTATTTTCATCAAATTTTGTTAGGCTTGCTTTTGGGAATAGTTTCTTACAATATTGCTATTAAGATTTTTATTGTGTAGTTTTTAGATTAGGTTTATAAAATTATATTTCATGAGTAGTGATTCATATTAATCAATTAACGATACTTTTGGAAGGTATTTTCAATGTGTCAAATTTTGATATTTTTACAAGAATTAGATTGTGTAATTTTTTTAATTAAAGTCATTGACTCATATTTCATAAATAATAGTTCTCATGAATCCATCTCTTATAAGATTGAATAGTCTATTTAGGAAGTATTTCTGATAGTATGTCAAATTATGATATTACTATTACCATTAGATTGCATGGCTTTGAAGTCAACCTCGTTGACCCATATTCTTCTCTGTAGATGCTACTATGTGCTAGGGAACTTCTTAGAACTGTTGGTATATTCTTACAACTTGTTACACCTGGGATATTCTTCTCTGTAGATGCTACTATGTGCCACGGTCCAAACGGGCCCATAAATGTGGTTGAATAGCAATACATTCAAGTGGCAATTACACAAGGGATAGTCACTGTGAGATGTCCTCATGTGTGACTGTCCTTGTCACAAATGAGGACATCTCACAGTGACTGTCCCTTGTGTAATTTCCACTTGAATGAGGACAGTCACTGTAAAGACAACATGATAATGTACACATACAATGAGTGTACATTATCATGTTGTCTTTACAGTGGCTGCCCTCATGTTGTATATTCTTCTCTGTAGATGCTACTATGTGCTAGGGAACTTCTTAGAACTGTTGGTATATTCTTACAACTTGTTACACCTGGGATATTCTTCTCTGTAGATGCTACTGTGTGCTGTGGTCCAAATGGGCCCATAAATGTGGTTGAATAGCAATACATTCAAGTGGCAATTACACAAGGGACAGTCACTGTGAGATGTCCTCATGTGTGACTGTCCTTGTCACAAATGAGGACATCTCACAGTGACTGTCCCTTGTGTAATTGCCACTTGAATGAGGACAGTCACTGTAAAGACAACATGATAATGTACACAAGTACCGTGAAGGTAGTTGCAAGTTAGGGTTGTTTCATTGCATACCCAAAACAATGAAGATGTTACGGTCCACAAAATGTTTGTGCTTGAAAGATGAACAAATAAAATTAAACTTCTAAATAACCAAAGCCGCTAACAATAAATTCAACACAGATATGTCCTCATTTCTGGGTATTTTAGCTCTGTAACAGCTGAATACTAGATTACATAATAATGACAAAAGAAAAATAAACCCAACGTACTCAGAAATTGTAGCTATGATTTCGTGGAGGGAATCTCTCTCGGCACTGTTGAAAATACAAATGACAACATTTCTCTACATTATCATGTTGCCTTTACAATGACTGTCCCTTGTGTAATTGCCACTTGAAGGAGGACAGTCACTGTAAAGACAACATGATAATGTACACTTACAGCCCGTGTACATTATCATGTTGTCTTTAGAGTGACTATCCTCATTTGTTGAAGAAGAAAAGCATTAATGTGGCTGAATAGCAATACATTCAAGTGGCAATTACACAAGGGACAGTCACTTTGAGATGTCCTCATTTGTGACTATCCTTACAGTGAGTGTACATTATCATGTTGTCTTTATAGTGACTGTCCTCATTTGTTAAAGGAAAAAAGCATTAATGTGGTTCATTAGCAATGTATTCCCAGCATCTGTACCTGCATCTCTCTTATATACTACAAGTTGCTTGCCATCAGAAATTGCAGTTCCCTCACGTGACATTGATGGTGAAGTGTTCTTTTCAAAACCATCATCTGTGGTTACCAATGCTCCTGTTTTAGGCAATAAGTTTGTTGCATTCCATGAGCCATTGGTCAAGTTTCTTCTACGAGCTTCTGATGCCTCAAAATCTAAGCAGCGCCTACGCATGCCTCGTTGTGGTTGATTATCATTCTGTACATGAATTATAATGAGTAATCAGTTTTGGGCCTTGGAATCTTGTATGTAACATGCACAGGCATTTCATGGCTAAATGAATCTATTTTAAAAGCATCAACTTTTCTTACATGATGCTAGATACATAAGTAGAACAAGCGTATATCAAATTGGAAGCAATCAGAACTCCACAATGACATATTATTTAGAGTACTCTTCAGTTTAAGTAATAATGCATATATTGACACTGTAAAGACAACTTGATAATGTACACTCACTGTAAAGACAACATGATAATGTACACTCACTGTAAGGACAGTCACAAATGAGGACATCTCACAGTGACTGTCCCTAGTGTAATTGCCACTTGAATGTATTGCTATTCAGCCACATTAATGCTTTTCTTCTTCAACAAATGAGGATAGTCACTCTAAAGACAACATGATAATGTACACTCACAGTGAGTGTACATTATCATGTTGTCTTTACAGTGACTATCCTCATTTGTTGAAGAAGAAAAGCATTAATGTGGCTGCATAGCAATACATTCAAGTGGCAATTACACAAGGGACAGTCACTGTGAGATGTCCTCATTTGTGACTATCCTTACAGTGAGTGTACATTATCATGTTGTCTTTACAGTGGCTATCCTCATTTGTTGAAAGAAAAAAGCATTAATGTGGTTCATTAGCAATGTATTAAATAATTTTATTTTTTTTAATCCACCCACGGGCGTCGCAATTGCGACGGGAACCCGTCGTAATGCGATGCAGGCACCCGTCGCAATTGCTTGGGAGGCCCGTCACGATTGCGAAGGCCCTCTGAAGCCATGCGACGGGGGGCGATGCCCATGCCGCTAACAAATCTTAGCCACATTGCGATGGGCTATGTGTCGCAATTGCGACGGCTACCCATAGACGTCGCAATTTGCGACTAAAAAATAGCGACGTCTATGGGTGTTGCTATTGCGACACATAGCCATCGCAATTGCGACACATAGCCATCACAAAATGCCCCCAAATGTATTAGTGAGAGCCCATATCATGACTATAAGAATCTTTGTTTCGCATCACGTTGACATTTTCCTCAACAATCTCAAGCATATTAACCA
The DNA here is from genome assembly GCA_027943335.1 of Chamaecyparis obtusa. Classification (NCBI taxonomy): domain Eukaryota; kingdom Viridiplantae; phylum Streptophyta; class Pinopsida; order Cupressales; family Cupressaceae; genus Chamaecyparis; species Chamaecyparis obtusa. The sequence continues at coordinate 2,160,151 of BSBK01001771.1, forward strand.
CATTTTTTGCACCTGTGTAGGTATAGTTGATTACAGCTTTGCCATCCTTGGGTTGAGAGGTTTCCCCCTTTTCATATTTGGACAAAGGTTCTTTGAATGCCTTGTGGTCTGCATTTGTATTCAATCCATTAATCTGAAGTTTACCACTTTCAATAAGATCTTGGATAAGGTGTTTAAGTTTCCAGCAATGTTCGATGTCATGTCCAATGCCATTGTGGTATTTGCAGAAAGCTTTTTCATTCCACCAATGTGGCTTAACATCAGGGATGTGAAAGTTTGCTGGATCTTGTGGTTGTGCAAGATTATTAGCAATAAGGGTCTTGAAAACATCCTCATAGGAGTCACTCAGTTTAGAAAACTGTCTCAACTTTTTCTTGGGCTTCTCTTGATACTTAGGCTTACTCTCTTGTTGGTTAGAGGATGTATTGAGCTTCATAGCTTGGACTGCACTAGACAAATGTAGGACTCCTTGATCCTTGGGTTGGGAAGAGTCCACAACTCCGTCATTGACTACTTGCTTATTCTTGTTCCAGTGCAAGTGCTTGCCTTTGTCCTTATTAGCATTGTTATTATTTTGACCATTATTGTTGTTCTTGTTGTTGTTGGTCAAAGTGCCTTATTCTTTTAAGACATCCTCTATTCGACATGTTGTCTCAACCATAGTATCAAAGGAATCAAAAATCATTTTTCAAACCTCATAATGCATTTTAGGCACCAAATTACTAACAATGATGTCAATCCTTTCATGCTCAGGAATAGTCCTAGAATAGCGGAAGCACAATCGTCTCCACCTTTGCAAGAAGGTCACAAAGGATTCCCCTTGGTTTGTTTCAAATTGCATAAGTCCAACATAGTGACTGATCTTGATAAGTTGTATGCAAAATGTTGAACAAATCTGTGGACAAGTTCTTTGAAAGTTTTTATGGGAGGGGTTATGTTGGTAAACCACTCCATGGCTTGGCCTTTGAGGCTTCTTGGAAATAATCTCATAAGGTAAGAGTCATCTTGGTGGAACTCAAAACTCATGATATAAAATTGACGCACATGATCATGTGGATCACCATTGCCATCATACTTGTCGTATTGGGGAATTTCAACTTTCCTAGGAAAATCCATCATAGCCACACTTTTGTCAAAAGGATTGGGACAAATAGAATCAAGTGAAAAGGAACTTTTAGGTGCCAACACCTTTTCCATCATTCATTTGAGTTGCTTGATTTCCTCTTCTTGAGAGGGTCCTTGTTTCTTGATCCTCCTATCCACATCAAAGTTGTAAGGGACTCTAGCACCTTTGTTAATCAGACTCTCTAGGAACCTATCTTTATTTTGATCAAGGTACTTCTCCACATATTGTTGGAATAGTGGCTCTTGTTGCATTCTCATGCAATCTTGATCATCAAAACTTGTACTACTTCCTCCATGTTGAGAGCCATGATGAGCTCGTTGGGAGGGTTATCTTGAGTTCCTAGGAGGTGTTCATCTCCTATGTTGTGAAATCCTTCTTCCTCTAGGACTAGGAGATCTTGAAGGAGTCCTTGACCACCTTCTACTTCTTGGGGTTCTTGAGGGAGTAGAGGGTGGAGAGTTGTTTCCATTGTTGGTACCCCCGTTGTTGAATTGGTTGTTAAGTTGTTGAGCTAACAACCTATATTGTTCCTCTTGGAATGCTTTTCTTCTTAATTCCAATAAGGCTTGTTGCTCTTCCTCTAGGTGTCTAAACCTTTCTTCTTTAGCAGCTTGTTCATCCAAGAAGGCTTTCTTTTCACGCTCAATTCTTTTAAGCCTTTCATTAGCATATCTTGAGGTTGTTTTGAGTGGAGAGTTGGACCTTGAGTGTTTGAACAAGTCATTAGTGAATGTGACATTCACATGAGCGTCACCAGATTCATTATTTTGGTCTTCATGTTGTGACTGTGCATCTTGGTGAGCTTGCCCAAAATGTCTTTCAACTCTTTGATGGGCATCTGAATATCTTGAGTTAATAGGGGGTGATTCAGGTTGATTGTCATCACCAAATGACATGTTACCCCTATGTCTTTGGAAAATGTCATCAAGAGTTTGATCCATTGCTTCTCTTTGTCTCCTAGTCAAAGTGTAGCTCAGGTCCATATTTGATTGAGAGGATGGTAAAGAAGTACTCAAACCACTAGGATTGCTCTTTGGGTCAAACCAAGCCTTAGACTCACTCCTAGGTGATTGATCAAAGATGAGTTTCTTCCCCTTTCACTTTTGATGAGTTTGGACTAAGGGTAATTGTTCAAAGACAACTTGAGGTCATTTTCCTTGACTAACTTGGTACCTTGTTGTAACCGACATGAAAGGAAAAGACCCTTGGTGATAAGATGACCTTATGAAATGTCAATACCAAACAAGGATAGTGAAAGTGTTAAATTGTCCAAGAAGAAATGGTAAGATAGAAAGCTGCAAAAGGTGTAAACCAATCCTGCCATAGAGGTGCATAATAAAAGGATGAGTATCCTAACACGTATGGGCCAAGAAAATGGATTTAACCAAATATGTAATTGAAATTGAATTTTGACGGAGGTGAATTGGACAAAAGAGTACTAAAACTCTCCAAGCATGTTACCAAAGAATCTAAAGGTGTACTTTTTCAACAAGGATAATTCCTAACTTATTGATGTCAAACAAGACTACTTTGTAAAATCAGAGAACACTAATTCAAGGGGTCTAAAATCAGGAACCCAAGGTACAAACAGGTTTCTAGCAGTAGAGTAAGTCACCTACTAAAATCTGGTTGACTAAGGAAAGACTGAAAATTGCATAAATCAGGCAGACAACAAAAAGACTTTGTGCGATATTTTCTAGGCTAACAGGGCGATAATTTTTGGCCAAGCAATATTTCACAGTAAGCAGTGCGACAATTTCCAAGCAGCCCACACGATACTTTCCAGGCAAGCGGTGTGATAGTCTTCCAGTGATGAACTATTGCATGATATTTCTCAGTATAGGGTGCGATACTGTTTCGGTGTCATACGATTCTTGACCAGCGAGGGCTAAAAATCTTACTTTTAAGGGCAATTTGCTCAAAATTTTAGTTTGAAGATTGGATTTTTCGATTTCAAGCATAGTGACAATAGTAAATAGATAGGTTTGCGAATAGTAGGTGATGAAACATGTCATAAAACACTTGAAACAAGGGCAAAAGCAACCTTGCCAAGACAAGAAATTGTGATATCAAGGCAATAAAAATCCTATGAATGCTACCGTGATGTTTGATGTTTGAGAACGTTTACACAGGTAGATCACAGCGAGAACACTTCAAGCATTTACTAGCCTAAAAAGTCAATGACTCAATACTTAACAACTTGGCCCACACTTGATGTCCCATTGCCTCACACAAAGTTGTTACCCACAATAGATATTGGCTTTATTGTGGAAGTGCCAATGACACAACCAAAGGAACACAGATGGTGAGTAATCTTGGGGTGATTTGGGTTATTCCACTTGGATCAATCCTTGCACCAAGAAGCTAAGTAGCAAAATAGGGTAGCTTCTATCTATGGTTCTTAATAAGGGCTTCCATTTGTAATACCCCTCTTGCTCCCCAAAAGGGACTGGGACCTCACGGCCACAAGAGTACCTTAAGCATTCTTGCTCAACACTTTCCTCATGGTCACAATCCCGCAAGTACTCACATCAAGTGAAGACAAGTGCTACGTCTACCAAGGTTTTGTGTCCTTGATAGCCTTGAGTTTATAGTGGGTTGGAATAGCCGGCGAAAAGCTTGTCCCCACTTGGGTCGTTCCTCTTGATTGCTCAAGAGTAGGCCCACTAAAGGATTCTAAGAGCTAAACAAAGAGTGGATCAACCTTTGAGTGTCAGGATTTCTATTTCACCTCAAGGGTGAAGAGCATAATCTCCTAGCTCAAAAATATCTCCCAAACACACCAAGAAAAGGTTCAATTACCCTCTTGCTTTCAAAATCTAAAGATGGGTGAAGATTTTCTGGTTCACCACAAGGGTGAAGAGCATACTTCTCCTACCACCCAAAGATTCCTACAACAAGATATTAAGTGCCTACGAAATGAAACAACTAGTAGATGCCACACTCAAAACAAAAGAAATTAAACAAGCACTTGATTTGTTTTTATGCTTTGGGCAGCCCTACAAAAACCGTTAGTAGCCCTTGTGCATTTGAAGCTTTGACATGTGTTCTTTTAGGCAAATAATCAAGCAATGGGAGCACCTACAAGCACCACTTGTTAGCCCTACAAGGGTTAGCACATCAAAAACTGAATGAAATCTACAAATAGACTTTGCCTAACCACAACAAGCTAAACCAGCGAGCTAATTAGATCAAAACTCGGCAAGAACAAGCTAATAAACAACTCTCTACCAGGCATAGGTGACAATACAGTTACTATAAATATCGTGCGATAGTTTCTAGCATATGGGTGCGATAGTTTCCTCTTGTGCGACAGTTCGTGTTACCTGTAGGTGATAGAATACAGAATACCAATGTGATAGAATCTCTCACAGAGTGCGATACTTTAATTGGTAAAGTATCACACCAGTATAGGACAAATTATTGTATGACATTGGTGAAGTATCGTATGATAATCTTCCAAAAAGAAGTAAAAATCTACTGAAAATAGTAAGCTAAAAAGTGACGAAAAAAGTGTGAAAATACATAAAAATGAAGGACAAAACAAGAGTGTTATGCCCCATGGTGGGTGCCAAACATGTACACACTAAATAGTGCACTTCTCTAAGTCATTACTTCCAAGGGAATCCATGAATGGGAAACCTTGAGAAAGTGACCTAGAGCTCCCTAGGCATGGAGTCACAAGATTGTTTTGATATTGCTCTCAGCTAGAGCTATTGAAGCATGAAACCTTGTTAGTAAACCACACAATGGGAGATTCAAAGAGACAAGGGCAAGAATGCTAATATCCTCAAGAATCAATGAAAATGCAATGCAATGCAAGCTAAGCTATGAATGAAGATGCAAGCTAAGCCATGAAAGGAAAGTATTACAAACCCTTACTAATTAAGCTATGTGAGCTAATCTAAATCATAAAGGAAACTAAGCTAGATGCTATGAAAGCTATGATGCAAGAAAGAAACTAGAATGCAAGAAATGATCTCCAAAAGCTCCAAAGTCTCCAAGAAATCCTGCAACATAAGGTTAGTATTCAAAAGATGTATCTTAAAATGAGAAGAGAGCTCTCCTTTTAAAGGAATTGAAAAGGAATGGACCATGGAGATTAAGAGGCAAAAGAATTAATCAAGGGTGGAGCTTGAAAGAGGAGCAATCTATGTGCACAAATATCCTCCAATGAGAAAACAAGAGTTGACTTTTGTGTCCATATGAGACAAAAAGTGTTTTTCTTCTTTTTATAAAATAAGAATAATGCTTTAATTGTGCAACTTAGGATAAGAGGAAAAGTGGGGGCTTTTTATTTAATAAAAAGGGAGGAAATTCCTTTTAAATAAATAAAGACTTTAGGATAAAATGGTTAGCCCAAGGCAAATAATCAAAAATGATAAAATAGGATTTGATCAAGGAAATTGATATAATTGATAAAATGCTGATTTTTGAAAATATTGATTCAGGAATTTGATAAATTGTTGAATGGGGGCCTAAAGTCTAGGCAACCATTTTAGGGTGCATACACCTATGACTAGTGCCTCATATTCTGCTATATTATTTGTGCATGGAAACAAGAGCTTGTAGGACTTAGGAATGGTGTAACCTTGAGGAGTGACCAATAATATGCCAGCCCTGGAACCTCCTTGAGTATAGGAGCCATCAAAGTATAACTTCCATGTTTTTGCCTATATGTTTACAATGGCAGAATCTAGAAATTCCACTTGAATAGTTTGTGTAGAAGTCATTGGGTTTTCAGCTAAGTGATCTACTATCACTTGCCCTTTTATTACCTTTCTATCGAAATACTCAATTCACTCAATATCATAACCCACTTTGCTATCCTACCTGTTAAGGCAATTTTACTTAACAAATACTTGAGAGGATCAATTTTGGCAATTAGCTTGACCTTATGCATCAACATATAATGTCTCAATTTTTGAGATGCAAACACAACTGCTAGGAAAGCCCTTTCCATGAATGTGTAGTTAAGTTCGTATTTGATCAATGTCCCACTCAAATAGTAGATAGCTCTTTCCTTTCCTTGTTCATCCTCTTGCGCCAAAAGCACTCCTAGGGATCTTTCGGTAGTAGATATGTATAAAAGCAATGCTTTGCCCTTGATTGGTGGCATGAGAATAGGTGGATTTATCAAATAGGTCTTCAATAATGTGAAGGCTTGATCACATTCTTCATCCCATATGAACATAGTATCCTTATGTAGAAACCTTGTGAAGGAATGACATTTTTCAGCCAATTGAGAAATAAACCTTCTTATGGATTGTATTTTGCTTTGTAAGGACCTCATTTGGCTGATGTTCTTTGGTATCTCCATATCCATTATGGCTTGTACTTTCTCCGGGTCCACTTCAATTCCTTTGGCTGAAACTATATAGCTTAATAGCTTGCCGGATTGGACACCAAAGGCACATTTCTTTGGGTTTAATCTAACTTTGAATTGCTCCAACCGAATGAATATCTTTTTTTAAATTTGGAAGTGTTCTTCTCTTTTGTGGGACTTTGCCAATATATCGTCCACATAATCCTCTAAAAATGTATGCATCATGTCGTGGAAGATAGTTGTCATAGCCCTTTGATATGTGGCTTTGGCATTTTTAAGGCTGAAGGGCATGAAATTCCAACAAAAGGTGCCCCAAGGGCATGTAAAGGTGGTCTTCTCTTGGTCTTCAGGTGCAATTTTGATTTGATTATATCTGCTGAAACCATCCATTAGGGAGTACATGGAATGACCCACTATCAAATCAACTATTGCATCAATGCTTGGAAGTGGGAAGTCATCCTTAGGACAAGCAAGATTTAGGTCTTGAAAATCCATGCATACTTGAATGGATTTGTCATGTTTTGTGACCGGTATAATGTTAGATATCCATTCAGCATAAGCTATTGCCCTTATGAATCCCACCTTCAATAATTTTTCTAATTCCGCCTTGACTAAAACAGCTATATGTGGGTGCATTTTCCTCAACTTTTGCTTAATGGGCTTAACCCTTGGTCTAACATTCAAATGATGCATTATAAAGTCAGGATCTAAGCCAGGCATGTCAACATATGACCATGAAAAGTTTACTTGTTCTTGGAAAAACTTGATGAAGTCCTCTCTTTCTAGAGGTGTAAGAGATGCTGCCAAGTGTATAAATTTTGGATCCACTTCCGTCCCAATGTTAACCTTTTCTATCGGTTCTATGAGTATAGGCGAACTTTCTTCCTCATGCTCTGATAGAGTATCCAATCTCTCTTCCTTTGATGCCACAATTGGGTTTTCACCAAAGGAAACATCTTTTATCTTTACTTTTTTGGGTTCTAATGCTGCCACATAATGGTTTTCAGCACTAGAACTTTTCTTTTTCTTATTCTTTTTCATTTTTTTCTTTTGACTAAGAGATTGAACTCCCGTTGCTTCTATCATGTTTGGTTCAAATTCATTGGTGAAAGAGGGCTCAACCGCATTAAGGTATTGGTTTGTTGCTTGGTCATTTGGGAAATAAAGCAAGTCACTTGGCTCGGTTTGGTCCCAATCAATAGGATGAGGATTTATTAAGGATAAGGTTTCATTAGGAAATTTTTCATCAATTTGGTTTATGGACATGACTTCATTTGAGGGTTCGTACATTGTATCATTTAGATCTATGATGTGCGCTTCCTCAAGATGGTCCATGGAAGAAGGGTCGAAATCCCCTTCACTTGAGTCCTCATCGACTTTTACAAGAAATAGTGTGGGAAAAGCCACGAGTGGATTAAAACTAATGTTTGAATCTCCCTCCTTTGAAGGTATCCAAAATGTATCTATCCATGGTAGATTAGTAGGTGCTTGTCCTATGTTAAGACCTTGTATATTAGGCTCTTCATTGACTTGAGTTTCTTGCCTTGGGATCTTTGCATATGTATGTATTGTGACTACTTCTTTATCTTGACATTTTTCATTAGATAGGGTGTCCCACTCATAATCCCAGGAGTCATCACTATCTCCATTGGATTCTAAGGCATTTACTTGAGGATAGAAATCTTGCATTGGGCTGGAGCTTTCGCCTTTGTATTGGTAGCCTACTCTGGATATTTCTTGTTTTGCCCTCCAAGTAGGTTCAATGGGTTCTAGTAAACCTCTATTCCTTTGTCCTAAGGGTCCTCTTCCCTTGTATCCCATCTTCTACATTATCTCAAACCCTTTCCCATATTGCTCGATTTGTATATTAACATGCTGGATTCTTTCCATGGGAGTGTTTGAGGTATCCTCTTCATCATGATAAAGCCATTGAAGGACTTCATTCTCTTCCTTGTTGAATGCTACTTTATCACTTTCTCTTACAAAGTAAGAGTTATACTTATGAGGTAAATGTTCTTTTGATGGTTTACCATGTGTTCTTGGAGATGTGGGCATGTAAAATAGGGAAACGGAGTATTCCCCTACTCCTTTGGAACTAATTTTGCATTGTTTGTCAAATGCATCCATCATCTCATTCATTTTATTATAGTTTTCCTTTTTATCTTTATCTTTTTCTTCTCTAGTGGGTTTGTAGGGTACTATCTCTGATTTAGGTGCTTGATCTGAACTTTTATTTGTATTTGGACCCTTGTAGCTCATCTTTTCCTTTCCCTTAGTTGGTGTCATTGAGCTAGCTTAAGGAGGGTTTGGAGTAGCATTTAATGTTATCATAGGATCATCCATTTTGGTATCTTCAATGGTGGCTCTTTGAATGATTCCTTCTTGATTATGTGGAATAAATAGCTCATGAAGGGGTTTGAGTGCATTGCAATATTGGAACGGATTTGAGTCCCCTCCAACTGTGATTTCTTCACCCATGTACGCAAATTTTATGCATTGGTGGTATGTGGATGGGACTGCTTGCATCTCGTGTATCCATGGTCTCCCCAACAAAATATTATAAGTTAACTTCATGTCCAATACTTGGCAAATAGTGTCCTTTTTGACAGGTCCCACTTGAATGGGCAATACGATCATGCCTTTAGAGGCCCTTTCAACTTCATCATAAGCCTTTATGGTGATTTTTTTCATAGGGTCAATATAAGACTCAGACAACCCTAAAGATTTAACAAGACTTAATGTGCAAATATTAAGGCCAACTCCTCCATCAATGAGAGCTCTTTTGACTCGATGGTGTTCAATCAAGACCTCTATATGCAATGGTAGGTTTTGGGGATGAGTAATAGACATGTCATCTTGGTCAGAGAATGAAAAGCAATGAGGTGCAATGAGATGACCTACCATGTTTTGGAATTTCCCCTCTTCTAAGTTAGTAGGAACATTCATCTCTACTAGAGCTTTTTCTAAAATTTCCTTATGGTTAGGGGATAGCTTCAATAGCTCCAAGATAGAGATTTGCACTGGAGTTCTTCGCAACTGATCTACCAAGCTATAAGGTTTTGCTGCTGTAGAAGATTGTTTGATCACAATGTTGGACTGCGGAGTGTTAATAACTTTAGGAGCAACCCCTTGTAGGGTAATCTTCGAAGTCTACCCTCTTGTAATAACATTTGATGTCTCTTTTTGGGGTTGTTCCTTGATTATTATAGCATTCACAATGTTATCATAAGGTGGTGCAAAGTTAATGTTATTGCTGCTTTGTTTCTTTCCATTAGATGACTCCCCTTTGTCATGTTTATAAAAGGGTTGTTTCAATGTTGTATGGTCTTCATTGCTTTGAGGTCCATCAATGGTGATCATGCCATTATTGATTAAGTCTTGCACTATATTCTTTAGCTGCAAGCATTCATTTGTCATGTGCCCTTGAATTCTGTGGTACTCACAATGGTTATTAGCACTCCACCAACTAGGCTTGTTGTGTGGCTCGTAAGGCTGGATGCTAGGTAGAGTGATAATATTACTAGCTATGAGGGTCTTTAGTGCCTTTTTGAGGGGTTCACCCAAGGGTGTGAAGTTCTGTTGAGGAGTTGGCACCAAATATTTATCAAATTTATTATTCCTTGGAGTATTTCCTTGGTTGCCATTATTAGCATTGCTGTTGGAAGGTGCATTGGAGGTCTAGTTGGCATTATTCACCTAGTTAGCTGTTCTTGTAAGAGAAAATGGAGTCACCTTCAAGTTGCTAGAGTCAACAACACCATCATTGACTATTCCCTTATTGTTGTTTTTATACTGACTATTGCTATTGAACCAATTCTTGTTCTGATTGGTGCCATTGTTGGAGTTATTGTTGTTAGAGTTGTTCTTTTTATCTTTATACAATTTTAGTTCCCCACTCTTAACCAACACTTCTTCTGTTGTTACTCCATTTTCTATGAGGTCTTGGAATGTCTCTTGGGACATTGCATTCTCAATTAGTAGTTCATCTCGATGCTCAAACTATTAATGAATATATCTATTTTTTCCTTCTCGAGCACACTCCTAGGATACCTCGCAAATACTATCCTCCAACTTTGTAAGAAAGTGAGGAATGCCTCTCCATCTTTTTGTTTAGTATTGCATAATGTTATCATCATGACCTCATGCTTGATGTTGTATGAGTAATGGGCCACAAATTTTGAAGCTAATTCTTCAAAGGTTTGTATGTCGGAGGGTGACTTAGAAAACTAACCCATAGCCATGCCTCTTAAGCTTCTAGGGAATAGTCTCATTAAATAGGTTGTATCATGCATGAACTCTAAGCTCAATGCACAAAACTCACATAGGTGATCTTGTGGATCTGGCATTCCTTCATACTTGTCATATTTGGGGAACACTACATTGATCGAGAATGGTGCCATTACTATACTTCTATCAAATGGGAATGGACACAATGCTTCAATAGAAAAGGGTTTGGGACCTCCGCTTTGCTTGATTGTATCCAATTGCATTTGAAATATTTTGAACTATTTGTTCATGATGTCAGTGGCACTTTCTTCAACTTCATGTGGTCTAATTTGATTCACATCATAATCTCGTGGAAGTGTAAGACCCATTCAGGCTAGATCCATGAAATACTTCGCTTTATCTCTTGTCATTGCTTTTTCCATGATGTATTGTCTTAAAATGGAAGCACTTCCATGGTAAGAGTGTTTATCCATTCAAGTAAGTGGTTTGTGGTCATGTCAAATGCCTTGAATGGATACTCGACTTGGATCTGGCTTTTCCCCTTGTTCTGCCCCATTTTCCACTTCTTCCTAGCATTTTCCTAGCATTTTGGACTATGAACCTGAGGTTTTTGACCATAAGGTCAAATTCAACCTTATGGGGTCAAAGTCAACCTTGATCCTAACTAGATCAGGATTGACCTTGACCCTAACCTAGTCAGGTTTGAGCTCAATCTTGACCCTATGGTCCAAGATCTTCAGGGTTTGCTTCCGGTTTCAGGATTTCATCAAAATCTTGCATTTTCCCTCTTCGGGGCCACTATTTCTTGGATTAAGTGTCAAATTCTCAAATTAATATTTGAGGTGGACCTTTCTTGATATTTGTATAGGATTCCTAATTTATTATTGGAGATTAGCCTTTCTCGAGTTTTGTGCCTAATACTCAAATTAACTTTGGGGTTGGGCCTTACCTCAAATTTTGTAACAAGGCTCTTAAATAATTATTTTATTTCTATATTAAAGGTGGTCCCCTCCTAGAGTTTTGTGTCAAGACTTTAAATTAATTTCCTCTCCATGTGGACCTCTCTAGAGTTTTGTTTTGTGCCATGGGCCCTTAATTATTATTTTCTACAAGGCCCCTCTTGTGCCCTAGATCACTATAAAAGGGAGCCTTCCTCTCTCATTTTCTCCATCCACTTTCATGATCAAGTTCTCAAGTGCAAGCAAGCAAGAAGATCAAGCCTTCAAGCATTCAAGCATCCAATTCATCAAGGAGATCCATTAGAAGCCATTGAAGGATTCAAGCTCTATGGAGCCCTCTTGTTGAAGATCCATTCATTCAAGCCTCTTCCTATTTCAAGATCCATTCAAGATTGGTGTTGAAGATCTAAAGACAATTGATTGGAGACATCCTACATTTGATTCTACATTCATCCATTCTTGTGGATTCAAGGATTCAAATCCTCCACAAGGGTTTCAACTCAAGTAAGGTGAATTGTTCCATGTACTTTGTTTATTCTAGCAATTTCAATTCAATTTCAAGGTTAATTCCTAAATTGGGGTTTGACTGAGGCAAACCCCTTCCCCCCAACAAACAAAACCATTTTTCTTGCAGGTACAAGTGTGAAATTTTGGATCTGAGAGTGGATTTGGATACCCTTTTCGCTGAACTTCTGAGATCCGCAAACAAAGTCAGAATCGACCTTCAGAATAAAAATGTAGATCCTAACCTAGTCAAGTACAACCTTGATCCTGACCTGGTTAGGTACAACCTTGATTTTGACCCAACATCGACCTGATTCAATCTTGGAAAAAGATTTCTAGGTTTTGTAGATCTCATAGTTTTAGTTTAGGGTCGCGAAAATCAACTATTTTTAAGATTGTTTGACAGGGTTTTCAGCCGGTTCTTTTTAGAGGTAAGTACCTTTATTTCTTAATTTCAATATTAGTCATCTACATTTACTTTCTATATCAATACAATTTCATGTAAGTGTAAAATATTGGCTTTGGGGTCTCTTTTATGTGCAAGCCATTGCCCTAAGACCCCATACACTATTTTTTCACTTTACATTTTGGTGAACCCGACATACTTACCCCTTTTATTTTGTGGATTTAGATGCTCTATTGTGTTAGATCTCCCTTTTTATTATCTTGTGTGTTCACCTTCACTTTACATTTTGGTGAACCCGACATACTTACCCCTTTTCTTTTGTGGATTTCGATGCTCTATTGTGTTAGATCTCCCTTTGTATTATCTCATGTGTTCACCTTCACTTTACATTTTGGTGAACCCGACATACTTACTCTCTTTCTTTTTGGTGTTAGATCATTTGTTTTCTTGCCTTAAGATTAGATTTCTTTTATGCTCTTGCATTTACATTTCAAAAATCCAAAAAAATTGCAAAATTTCTTCAAAAATACAAAAACATTTACATTGCTTTGTGGAATTAGATGCCCTATTGTGTTTGATATCCTTCTCATGCTTATAAGTTTCATTTGAATGCATTGGGATATATCTAGATCTATGCATTTCTTTAGTTTTTATCATGTTGCACAAGTTTTTTCAAATATTTTCCAAACATTCTTCTAGAACTTTTGGGATTACACAACATTCTCCTCTTACCTTACCATTGCATGATGCTACACCTGGAAGACTTTATCTAGTGCGTGTGATGTTTCTTTGTCCTCTTTTGAATTTCCTTGTAAGGATATATTAGAGAAAGAAGATGACTTTAATCTATCTCTCCATCATATTTCTCCTTATGGAGATGAGTTGAGGATTGATGTTAATTCTTCTCCTAATATATGTCTTTTCTATGAGCCTACTTTAGAACATAATTTACCCTCTAGGGATCCTACGATGTGCTTTATTGGTAGGGATGATGATCCTCCTATTTGGGATGAACCTTTGGATTTGGATGTTGATTACTCTCTTCCTCATGACACCATTGTAGATGATCCATTGGATAAAGACATTGATTTATCCCTTCTGCATGAAGAATCTTTGATACAAGAGGGTGATTTATTAATAGATGACATATTGATACATGATGATAACTCTTTTCGTAACACACATGTAGACATTTTAGTGAAAGAATATGATATTATAGATCCTCTACCTCCATTTAAGATTCCTTCTAGTGATGAGGCATTAGTGGTGAATGATATGAATTCCCTTAATGCTCACCCTGTTAGTGATGATCCTATGGAGAATCAAGACCTTACCTCATCTCCTCCTAGGATGTCCTCTTTTCTTACTTCTTGTGAATCTATTTGTAGTGTTGAGACAACTACAATGGTTTATCCTAAACCCTTGTTGACTGTCAAAGGTTGTCCTCGCATTACTATCAAAGGTAAACCTATGGAGTCTTTCAACGATCAAGATTCGATAGCTCACACATATCGTACAAGGAATAATCCTCAACCTAATCTAGTGGTTTCTACTTCTTTGCCACCTTCTCAACCTATTCTTCCTCCTCCACCTCATCTTCCTAGTAAGGAGTATGATTTGATAATCCAATTACAAAATACTCCTGCCAAGATTTCTTTATGGGAGCTTCTTCAGCATTCACCTACCTGCTATGAAGCCTTGCAAAAAGCTCTAGCAACTCTTCCCACTCCACCTCCTAATCAAGAGAACATCAATAACTTCTTATTATGCATGCATGCTACCTCGGGTCCTCCTGACATTGTATTTACTCAAAAGGATTTACCTTCTAAGGAAGTTCAAAATTAGTATGATGCTCTTATGGTTGCTGTAACTATCAATAAAAGTATCATTCATAGGACCTTGATTGATAATGGATCTAGGCTTAATGTTTGTAGCATGGACATGCTAAAAGCAATTAACGTCAATCTCTCAACTATTCAACCCGACAATGTTCCTATTCGTGGCTTTGATAACATTGCTAAGAACACTTTAGGCATCATTACCTTACCTATCAAAGTAGGACCGATCATCCTAAATACACCTATTCATGTTATGCTTGGACCTCTCGATTATAATCTTCTTTTGGGTAGACCTTGGTTGCATGAGATGCATGTCGTTCCTTCCACCCTTCATCGTAAAGTCAAGTTTATACATAATAACAAGATGTATATGCTTCATGCGGATGATGCGCCTAATCCTTGTCTTAATATTCAAAATCATACTACTCCTATTTCTAATAGTAACCCTCCTTCCTTTAATGCTCTTCCAGGCGATGATTGGGGAACCTTGGATTTTACACCTACCTTTATTGGAGAGTATAAGATTAATGATCTTGATTTTATGAAGAAACAAAGAGAGTTTGAACAATGAGTTTTTACATCTAAACCCCTTTGTAATAACTTTGTCACTGCTTCCACCCACAATGAACCTATCAAACCTACTAATGAGGATATAGTGACTACTGAAGTTCCATTAACTTCTTCTGATATGGCTTCTCGTTATGGTCCTGGTTATCACTTCCTAGTTAAACAAGGATTTAATGGTCTAGGATGTGGTAAGCATAAATAGGGAATTCAAATGCCCTTACACACTAGGGGGCATGAGCATTCTTATGGATTGGGATTTAATCCTCGACAACAAATCAATGTTAACAACATCTCGAATAACACTTCAAAACATGATGAAACTATGAAAGAATTTGACCAAGAAGTTCTTTTGTATAAACTCCTTCATGCTAAGATGATTACTAAACCTAAACACAAAAAGAAATGTAGTCCACACTTGAAGACTCTTCCTTTTTGTTTATATCATAGATTTCATGATCACTCTACTAATGAATGTCAAGCTTTACATTATAAGATTAGGCAGCTCATTGATAGTAAGGTTATTTATATATCATGTGAAAATGAGTTGTATTTCAATCTTGTTTTCTCTAAATAACATTTATGTTCCTATTATGGAACTCCACATTATATAAACAATGTTAGCCTAATAATTGGGGGCTCGTTGTCTTGTATAGTGTTGCGAGTGATATAATAGGTCCCCTTCCATCTGTGTTCCTATACTTGGGGGGCAAGGATGTCATCTCCTTCTTTTTTGTCTTTTTGGGATTCACCTCTTTCCTTGGTTAAGAAGAATTTATCTATTATGTGATATCCAATCATACATGAAAATTTTGGTTTGCATTGAGGATATTTTTTTCCTTGATCACAACCTATTTCATTGTTTGACATTAGGTTTCCATGGTTGATATATCTCTCACCTTGGAAACTGAACAATGTGCTATCCCTCACAAGGGTTACTTTTTCACTTCTTGCATAATATCTCTTTGCATTCGTCCCTTCCATGGCCTCATAGGAGCTGTGACCTTCTTGGCTTGGACTGGGTGTTGTCTATGGATAATGCCTTGATGCTAAAGAAGGCTTTATCCTTGTTCTTTTCTTTCCTTAACATGTCAAAATAGTATGTTTTTGCCATATTAAGGAGGGGGGCATATATACGGCCTCTCTCATTCTATATTATGTATTGTTGTTCTAACCTTTTGTTTTGCAACATGCTAAATCTCAGAAGGTAACACACATAAGTTGCTAAATCCTGAAGAGACACGCATTTCCAATTTCAAATATGCTAAATCTTCCGATGGTAATGCACATAAGTTGCTAAATCTTGAGGAGAGACACATTTTCAAAATTTTCAATATGCTAAATCTTGGAAGGAAATGCACATAAGTTGCTAAATCCTGACAGGACACACATTACCAATATGCTAAATCTTCTAAAGGTAACGCACATAAGTTGCTAAATCTTGAGGAGACACATTTTGTATTCCATGGTGATACAAAAAGGTGGATCCATGGGTACTTTATAAAAGCCGTTAGAAGATGTAGTACATACATGCACAAAGCCACTAGAAGGTGCACAACTTTATGGGGTGACTATCAAGTGTTTTCTTGGTGGGCCATCCTAGCCTTTTTTGGTTCACAGTGAGATACACACATCTTACTGGGTGAGCTAACCACTCCTCTCTCTCCTTTTCTCTCTTTTCTTTAGTGATGTCTCTCTTAATGCAATCTTAGAGTTGACAAGGACTCGAGTCCCTAGGGGCTTGAGGATTCCTTTGTCCCTTTGGTTTTAGTAAGATTATCTTTTTCTTTATGATCTCCTTTACCAAGAGTTTGCATCAAGTCCATACTCTTGCTAAAGTGGGGGCTTAATGTATCATCTTAAAATGGAAGCACTTCCATGGTAAGAGCACTTAGGCCTCCGAGTAAGTGGTTTGGGGTCATGTCAAATGCCTTGAATGGATACTCAACTTAGATCTGGCTTTTCCCCTTGTTCTACCCCATTTTCCACTTCTTCCTAGCATTTTCCTAGCATTGTGGACTATGAACATGAGGTTTTTGACCATAAGGTCAAAGTCGACCTTATGGGGTCAAAGTCGACCTTGATCCTAGCTAGGTTAGGATCGACCTCAACCCTGACCTAGTCAAGTTCAAGCTCAATCTTGACCCTATGGTCCAGGATCTTTGGGGTTTGCTTCTGGTTTTAGGATTTCATCAAAATCTTGCATTTTCCCTCTTCGGGGCCACTATTTCTTGAATTAAGTGTCGAATTCTCAAATTAATATTTGAGGTGGACTTTTCTTGATATTTGTATAGGATTCCTAATTTATTATTGGAGATTATCCTTTCTTGATTTTTGTGCCTAATACTCAAATTAACTTTGGGGTTGGCCTTACCTCGAATTTTGTAACAAGGCTCTTAAATAATTATTTTATTTCTATATTAAGGGTGGTTCCCTCCTAGAGTTTTGTGTCAAGACTTTAAATTAATTTCCTCTCCATGTGCACCTCTCTAGAGTTTTGTGCCCTGGGCCCTTAATTATTGTTTTCTACGAGGCCCCTCTTGTGGCCTAGATCACTATAAAAGGGAGCCTTCCTCTCTCATTTTCTCCATCCACTTTCATGATCAAGTTCTCAAGTGCAAGCAAGAAAGAAGATGAAGCCTTCAAGCCTTCAAGCATCCAATTCATCAAGGAGATCTATTAGAAACCATTGAAGGATTCAAGCTCTATGGAGCCCTCTTGTTGAAGATCCATTCATTCAAGCCTCTTCCTATTCCAAGATTCATTCAAGATTGGTGTTGAAGATCTAAAGACAATTGATTGGAGACATCCTACATTTGATTCTACATTCATCCATTTTTGTGGATTCAAGGATTCGAATCCTCCACAAGGGTTTCAACTCAAGCAAGGTGAATTGTTCCATTTACTTTGTTTATTCTAGCAATTTCAATTCAATTTCAAGGTTAATTCCTAAATTGGGGTTTGACTGAGGCAAACCCCTTCCCCCCAACAAAAAAAACTATTTTTCTTGCAGGTACAGGTGCGAAATTTTGGATCTGAGAGCGGATTTGGATACCCTTTTCACCGAACTTTTGAGATTTGTGAACAAAGTCAGAATCGACCTTCAGAATAAAAATGTAGATCCTAACCTAGTCAGGTACAACCTTGATCCTGACCTGGTCAGGTACAACCTTGAACCTGACCTGGTTAGGTAGAACCTTGATTTTGACCCAACATCGACCTGATTCAATCTCAGAAAAAGATTTTTGGGTTTTGTAGATCTTGTAGTTTCGGTTTAAAATTGCAAAAATCAACTATTTTTGAGATCATTTGACAGGGTTTTTAGCCGGTTCTTTTTCAGAGGTAAGTACCTTTATTTCTTAATTTCAATATTAGTCATCTACATTTACTTTCTATATCAATACAATTTCATGTAAGTGTAAAATATTGGCTTTGGGGTCTCTTTTATGTGCAATCCATTGCCCTAGGACCCCATACACTATTTTATCCTTTACACATGAGTCTTAAGAAATAGGGACATTGAATGGCTTCATCAACCTTCCCATTGGTGGCATCATCAACGGTTGGTTTAGTATTAGTTCTTTGGTGAGTGGTATCAATTCCTTGAGTGTTTTGATCCGCCCCTCCACTATTGGTATTGCCTTGGTTATTTATGTCAATGCCCCCATTATGTGCATCACCTTGGTTATTAGGGTCGATGCCACTATTGCTTTTATTACCTAAACTACCATAGTACATCATGTTGTCTTCCCTTTCTTATTCGGGTGATTTTTGGGGTATTCTTGGAGTGGTAGACTCATCTCCTAGGTAAGGGAGTTCTTGACTCAAATAAGTCCCGTCTGCTTGCAAGGTTTGCTTGATGTAGTAGGATCTAGTAAAAGTAGGCATGAACCTTGGAGATTAAGTGTCATGCCTCGCAAGGGAACCAGGGGATTGCACAAAGGTTTACTTTGTAAAAGAAAACCTAAGTAGAGTTTTACGAAAAATTTTGAACTTTAAAATTTTGCAAATAAACAAAACATAATCTAACTTCTTTCCATGGTTCCCTTAAATGTAAATTAAAAACTGATAAACTATTAACAACATTTACTAACCATACAAATTCCATCTCAAGTTCTTTATTGGAAAATACTTAAACACATTCATAATTAATTTCCATCTAAAACTTTTTAAAGATCAATTACTACAATTCCATTTCCTCTAACAAACATATTGCAATAGTACAACAAATGATTCATCAACATTTTACATAACTTGATACATAACCAGATTACATCTTTCCATTAAATAAACATCCCATATAACCCTTTTCCTATGTCTACCCATTATTACATCATTTGAAAATTACATTACATTTAAATTCCTCATAGGAGAATACATAAGTTTACAACAACATGAATAAGTACAAGTCTTCATTCTTCAACAGGTGCTCAGACAAATATGAATCTTCAGTTGTTTACATCTACACAAGATACCTCGATAGAAAGATTTTCCACCCAACCATGTGAAACTGGTAAGGTTTCACCCCCCGTGCTAGGAGATAAACACCAAGCCCACAAGAAGGAACTTACTAGGTTTTACCAAAAAGGTTGGATAACATTTCACACAAGTAAAGTACATTTCACAAGGGATTCTAAGGTTTGGGTAGGAAATCCTAAGCAACAACCTAAGTGAGTGTCATCGCATAGCCCTCACCCCTTGGGTTGTCCTGGTACTAGCCACATTGGGCCCCGGCCTCCAAGTAGGCACATGTGGAAATCGAATGCCTTTCGTACAGACAAGCGCCATTCGATTTGTACCTACGCATAGGTACCTTCTCCCACTCCCATCCATAGCCTGTCCTAGCGCTAATGGCATGGGCGAGGCACAATTTAATCTTTTTAATGTTTTGAACCCATCCCTTAAATTTTATTAGGTTATCACTTGGTTAACTAACTCATCAGTCGGTTATCCTGGTCTAGCCACTTTAGGGCCCCGGCCCCGCACTGAGAGCCACTCACTTAGGGGTTCCTGGGTTTCCTAACCCTAACCTATTCCCGTTAGGTTTTCCTAGCAAACCACTAACATGTTCAACATTTTCAATATAACAGACCTACCTAGGACGCTTAGGAGATCACAAAGTTTGACAGGTTTGATTGCTGACAAGTTAGGAGGCGAAGGTTTGTTTTCAGTTTTCCAATCCCCTCCTAACCTCTATACAGGTATGGAACTAAGTGTTTAAAAATATATTTGCAACTTAAATATAATTAAGTCATTAAATTAATGAGCTTCCTAGTTCCTAAATTTGCCCTATGAAATGGATTAAATTATATCTAATATATACATTAAATGTTAATATAAATTTACCCATTTAAACTAATATGCCTCTTAAATGTCTTTGAAAAGAATATCTCCATATATTATATTATATATATATAATATCATATATATTAGATATACATATATAATATATTAAACTTAAGAAAACTCATGTGTTCAACATATAAATCATATTATACATATAATATAAATATTATATGTATAATATAATTCCATTTTAATTAAAATAAAAATTTAAATTATATTATATATATAATATTACTCATATTATATGTATAATATAATATGTTACACAAACTATTATAAAACATATATTATATTATATTATATATATAATATATTTAACATATATTATATATATAATAAAATACAATGTTAAACACCGAAATCATTTTACAAAATAAAACTTTTTTTGTTTTTTTGAAAAAAAAGCGAATGACAAGGGAAGGGGCCCGCTCCCGCGCGGTACCCCCGAGTACTGCCGGCAGCGGACGCTGTCGCACGGCACCTGAATTGCCGCCGGCAGCGGACGCTGCCGTTCGGTACCGCGGGGTCCCGCCACGGCAGCGGCCTTCCCCAAAAATTTTGTTTAATATATATATTTTTTGAAATAAAACTTTTGAAACGTATTTGCAAGGTTTTCATTTTATAATATATACTTCTTTTTTTTTTCTTTAATAAAAAGAGACATTTTAAAACAGAACATACAATATATATATATATATATATATATATATATATATATATATATATATATATATATATATATATATATATTTTAAAAAAAACATTTACATAAAAAAAAACGTTGACATACAAAAATTTATATAAATATTTTTAAAGACATAATTATAACATTTTTTTTTAAAACCAATGTTTCCAACGTAATGAATAATAAATTAATTTATAGAGTTGTATCTTTCAAAGCATGATTATTAATATTTATATATATATATATATTATATATATAATATATATAGATATAAATATTAATTACAAACACAACATATGTATGTTGCAGACAATTAAAATATTACATTCTTTTCCAATGCTAATCTAATAAGTTTAAATTTATTTTTGGTTCAGGATCCAACCTGGATTCTGACGACCTGGTTGTAGAATTCCTTAAACCTCTTCCAGTCCCCTGCTTCCAAATTCCAGCCTTCTGCTTCCAAAATTCCTCTCTGCTCAATCACGCCTTCACTCCTGTAAATTTCATAATAATTTCCAGCACACCCTCTTCCGAACCAATCATCATAAATATAATCTCCTCTCCAACTATTTGGTTGGAGAAGTTTCTATACGGGAAGAAACTTCTCCAACTTCCATAGTCGGTTGGAGGAGAAACTAATCTCTCCCGTAACATAATAAAGTTTTGTTTATTATTATTTTTTTTAATTAAAATATTCTCTAAAATAAGGTTTAATAATAAATTTAATTACTTACCTCACAAGGAATTCACATAGCACAATTGGTAACTAACTAGCCCTAACTTCTAGGAGGTCTCGAGTTCAACTCCCTCCTAGCTAGTTAGTTTTATTACCGAAAGCTATTTTATTTTATCTTATTTTATTTATTTCTTAATTTATTTTTATCAACAACCATAAAGCTAGTGCTATTTTGTTAATATAATTAAGTATATATTTATTTATATTTATGAATATATATTTATACCTTAATATACATATATGTGTTCATAAGCATATGTGTGCACCCATATGTTTATGACACATATAGTATAAATAACTCATTATTCATTTTACTAACATTTTATAACTATATAACTAGAAGATGCAAGGTACAAATAGCAACTCGATCTTAATACTAACATGAAAATCTAAACAGGGATAAGTCACTGAAACAGAAGTCGATCAACAAGGACTCACATAGATAACCTACTGACAAAGTTGAGTATCCCTAACAGTAAGAACAAGATCCAAACCCTAATAACTGATAAACCACATAATACCTCCCTACCAGGAACTGACCCGGCGCTTCCCACCTAAGGTGAATGATCAAGGATAAAGGTTTTCTTTTGTGAAGCTTGGTGATATCTCCCTGACAACAACAACGATCGAGGATTTAAGGGATCGCTCAGACCTGTGGAGCCAGGTGGAGACAATACCCGGTACCTGCAAATCCTGCATCACCAAGAAGAGATAAATATACATATAGATATATATAAATCAGATATATGCAAGCAGATGACTAGGATCGATACATCGTGTGGACCTCACTGAGTGAGTAACTACGACTTCGTCCTGAGTCATGAAAACACATCAGACACATGTATCCATAAACCAATTGAGATAAGGGTTAGTATACAATCATTAGATAAAACATGTAAAACTAAACATATAATCAATGTAACTTTAACTGAGTATATAAATATCATCTGATGAACATATAATCCTCTATGAAACATAAACATGAGTGCATAGTTCTAACCATCATAAAAATATCAAATCATAGTATCACTGTAGGAGAGGTATTACATCCTCCCCCCCTAGAGTTAGGCTTACTCCTGGAAGCCTACAAACAAGTACGGATAAGCATCTCTAATCCTAGTGGCATCTTCCCATGTGGCAGAAGATTCATCATTGGGGTCCCATTGGACCCTTGCCTACTCTATGCTGCGACCCCTGAGGGTTAGTGTCCGCTGCTGCAGAATACGTATTGGCTCTAAAGCCAGCTGCCCATCCGCTACTTGTAATGCATTCCAATCCAAAACATGAGTCACATCAGGAATATATTTTCTAAGAACTGAAACATGGAATACATCATGAATACGAGCAAGGCTGGGCGGCAAGGCAAGCCGATAGGCTACTGGTCCTATCCTCTCTAGGACCTCGAAAGGACCAACAAACCGGGGTGCCAACTTGGAGCCTTTTCCATGACGGATTGGGCTCTTTCATGGACGCACCCTCAAAAATACTCTATCACCAGGTGAAAAATGTACATCAATCCTGTGAGCATCGGCGTACTTCTTCTGTCTATCCTAAGCTGTCACAATGTGCTCTCTGATGCGCCTGACCTGATCCTCCATGTCCTGCAACATCTCAGGCCCCAAAAGTACCCTGTCCTCCAACTGATCCCAGCTCAAGGGAGTACGACAAGGGCGGCCATACAATGCCTGAAAAGGGGACATGCCTATGGAACTGTGATAACCATTGTTATATGCAAATTCTACCAAGTAGAGGTACTCCTCCCAATGGGTCTGCCTATCCATAACATACATCCTGAGCATATCCTCGAGGACCTGATTGACTCGCTCTGTCTGTCCATCTGTCTCAGGGTGATAGGCTGAACTAAAGTTAAGCTGAGTCCCTAAAGCATGCTGAAGTGATGTCCAAAGAGCTGAGGTGAATACTAGATCACGATCAGATATGATTTTCCTAGGAATGTCGTGGAGTCTCACAATATCCGTCATAAATATTCTGGCCACAGAAGATGCTGAATAGGAAGACTGTATAGGGGAGAAATGAGCTACCTTGGTGAGCCTATCCACCGTTACCATGATAGCGTCATGTCTCCTGGGAGTAACTGGAAGTCCCACTATAAAATCCATGGAAATAATATCCCATTTCCATTCTGGCACTAGGTGAGGTTGCAATAGACCTGCAGGGTGCTGATGCTCGACCTTCACTCTCTGACACTCTAAACATCTAGCCACATAGTCCGCTATATCCCTCTTCATCCCTGACCAGTAGTACAACGGTCGTAGGTCGGCATACATTTTCTTCACCCCTGGATGTGCTGAATAGGGCGCCTTGTGGCTTTCCGAAAGGATAAGCGCACGAAGATCTCTGGCCATGGGAACATAGATTCTATTCTATTATTTTAGCAACCCTACTGAATCCAATGAGTATCTCGAGAAGCGACCTTCCAAAGGCCTTCCTGATTCTATCTCCGACTTAACTTCCTGGAACCAAGGGTCAGAAGTAAGGGCCTCCCTGATTCTGCTCTCCAGATCTGTGCTAAGGGTTATGACTGAAAGAGTATGTCGGCGCCTACTTAGAGCATCTGCCACCACATTCATTTTACCTTGAACATACTTAACTTCGAACTCATATTCACATAAAAATTCCATCCACCTTCGCTGCCTAGCATTGAGATTGGGTTGGGAGAAGATGTACTGAAGACTTCTATGATCTGTTTGGAGTTCAAACTTGTGACCCAACAGAAAGTGTCTCCATTTCACCAAGGCATGAACAACTACTGCAAGTTCAAGGTCATGGGTGGGGTAGTTGAGTTCATGATCCTTGAGTTTCCTTGACTCATAAGCCACAACCTTTCCTTCTTGCATGAGAACTGCCCCGATCCCCTCTAGAGAAGCATCTGTGCATACTACAAAATTTCTGGATGATTCAGGAACTACCAAAATTGGTGCACTGGTCAATCTGTCTTTCAGGGTTTGGAAAGCGGCCTCACACTTTTCTGACCAAACAAACTTCTTACCCTTTCTTTGAAGTGAAGTAATGGGGTGAGCAACCCGGGAAAAATCTTTGACAAACCTCCTGTAATACCCGGCTAATCCCATAAAACTGCGAATCTTAGGGACATTAGTAGGAGTTGGCCACCCTACTATGGCTTGAATTTTATCTGGGTCAACAGCAATGCCATTTCCTGATATGACATGCCCAAGATACTTAACCTTAGTTTGAAAGAATTCACACTTTTCAGCATTAGCATATAGTTGGTTTTCCCTAAGGCACTGTAATACTTGCCAAAGATGAACCTTATGTTCTTCAAGAGTTTTGGAGTAAACCAAGATATCATCTAAGAACACTATCAAAAATTTGTCCAGGTAGGTTCTAAACACTCCATTCATCAAGCTCATAAATACGGAAGGAGCATTTGTTAACCCAAAGGGCACCACCGTGAACTCATAATGGCCATACCTGGTGCGAAAAGCTGTTCTATGAATATCAGCTTCTTGAATTCTCAGTTGATGATAGCTTGACTTGAGATCTATCTTAGAGAATATTTTTGCCCCTTTCATCTGATCAAATAGATCATCAATGCGAGGTAGAGGATACCGATTTTTGATAGTAACCTTGTTCAGTTGACGATAGTCAATACATAATCGGAGGGATCCATCTTTCTTCTTTACAAATATCACTGGCGCTCCCCAAGGTGATACACTAGGTCTTATAAACCCTTTTTCTAAAAGTTCTTCTAGCTGAACCTTGAGTTCCTCAAGTTCTTGCATGGTCATATGGTACAGGGCTTTGGAAATTGGTTCTGCTCCTGGCACCAAATCAATTCGGAAATCTATGTCTCTCTTGGGTGGCATCCCTGGAATTTCTTTTGGAAAAACATCCAAGTATTCCTGTAAAAGGGGGTGGTCTAATGATATCTCCCTACTCTCTTCTTGATCTAAATCCTCCATTGTGACTGCAAAAAGTTGGCATCCTTTGCGCATGCACCTCTTAAGCTGCATCGCGGAAATCATGCGGAGAGAGATGGATGATTGAACCCCAATAATCTTCTTAGTTTTCCCCAAGTCATTAGTGCATTGAACACTTTTGTTTTGACAATCCAAAGTGGCTTTGTGAGCATCCAACCAATCCATGCCCAACACTACTCCATATGTTCCCAAAGGAATCACTCTAAGATCCACTAAGGTAGAGAAAGGTCCAAGTTCCAAACTACAACTTTGAACACAGGTGTCAGAGACTACTCTTGCCCCGGAGGCTAGTCCAACCTGCCACCTATCTTCCTGCCTTACTGCCTTCAGCCCACATTGCTCTACTAAAGAGGATGAAATAAAAGAATCTGTTGCTCCAGAATCAAACAAAACGGTGGTAGAGATACCCTTTAACAAACCTGGAGTTTCAATGACTGTCCCCTGACTATTGGCTTGTCCATGGTTTACAGCAGAAAACGCTCGATGGGATCTGCCTGAGTTACCTACAGTAGGTTCTGAAGTGGCCTGTCTAAAACTAACTGCTGGAGAAGATTTCTGAGGGCAATTAACTGCAATGTGCCCATGCTGCCCACAAGAGTAACATCCAGTGTTTTTGACAAAATTTCTTCCTGCAGAAGGTGCACTAGATTGCTGGTAGCTACCCCGACTAGAGTTCTGGGGCATACTCTGAGCTGGTTGACGGTTTGGGAATTGTTTTGCACGTTGCCAGTTGCGAGGGTTATTAAATTGAGAACTCCCACTTTTATTTTTGTTTCCATTCTGATTGTTGCTGTAGTTGTTGCTGACAAACTTCCTTTTGTGTTGGTTCTAGTTTCCTTTAGGTGGATAGTTCTTAGGTGTGCCTTGAAATTGATTCCCTGACCCAACCTGGAAAGTATTGCCACCTTGGCCACTGGTTCGACTCCCTAACCCCAAGGCTATGTTTTGTTCTTCAAGAGGAGCCTTAATGACTGCTTCATTTATAGTCTGAGGTTCAAACATTCTTACACTGCAGGCCAAACGACTGTTGAGCCCTCTGAGAAAGTGTTGAGTTAACATAGGTTCATCATCCTTAAACCCTGAATATGGCTTGAGTTCCAAGAACTTCCTCTCATAGTCATCCAATGACATATTAAGCTGTCTTAGATTATGAAATTCTTCAGCTCTGTCCCGCCTCCAATGGTCAGACAGAAATTTAGCTCGAAAAAGTTCTAGGAATAGTTCCCAAGAAAGGGTGGTGATGTCTAAGTGAAGTTTCTCTCTTTCTGTTTCCCACCATGTGGATGCGAAGTCTCTAAGGTGAATAACTGCAAACCGGGCTTTGGTATTACTATGGTATGAGTGCATGGAGAAAAGCCTTTCTAATTCTAGCAACCAAGTTTGTGCGGAAGTTCCACCTTGTGTTCCCTTAAATGGGTTTGTCTTGGTTCTAAGGAGATCCCGCATATGAGAAGCCCGTAGGGCATCCTCTTCCAATGTCTGGTCTCTCCTCCTAGGACTTCTTTCTCTTTCCTCATTGTGAGTGCTACTTTCCCCATGCTGGCCTCTATCCTGCCCTGCCTCTAACCTCTGAAGGATTTGTTGCAGTAACTCTGTTACTTGGGCTCCCTGAAAACCTCCTGATTGATTGTTAGATTGTTCCCCTTGTTCCTCATATTGTTCATCTTCTTGAGAATCTTCGTGTTGGGATCTAGGAGGAGCATTTTGGGCACCTCCTCTACGACCACGGGTTACGGGTGGCATCCTGCCATGAGTTAAGAAGAATGATGAGTTTATGGTTTTTGATTTTCATTTTGAGTTTTCCTAAGATGTAGTGTGAGTTTAAGGTACATGGACCCAATTTCTTTAGGTCCCAGTGTGGCAACTTAGTGCTCTGATACCAAATATGTCATGCCCCGCAAGGGAACCAGGGGATTGCACAAAGGTTTACTTTGTAAAAGAAAACCTAAGTAGAGTTTTACGAAAAATTTTGAACTTTAAAATTTTGCAAATAAACAAAACATAATCTAACTTCTTTCCATGGTTCCCTTAAATGTAAATTAAAAACTGATAAACTATTAACAACATTTACTAACCATACAAATTCCATCTCAAGTTCTTTATTGGAAAATACTTAAACACATTCATAATTAATTTCCATCTAAAACTTTTTAAAGATCAATTACTACAATTCCATTTCCTCTAACAAACATATTGCAATAGTACAACAAATGATTCATCAACATTTTACATAACTTGATACATAACCAGATTACATCTTTCCATTAAATAAACATCCCATATAACCCTTTTCCTATGTCTACCCATTATTACATCATTTGAAAATTACATTACATTTAAACTCCTCATAGGAGAATACATAAGTTTACAACAACATGAATAAGTACAAGTCTTCATTCTTCAACAGGTGCTCAGACAAATATGAATCTTCAGTTGTTTACATTTGCACAAGATACCTCGATAGAAAGATTTTCCACCCAACCATGTGAAACTGGTAAGGTTTCACCCCCCGTGCTAGGAGATAAACACCAAGCCCACAAGAAGGAACTTACTAGGTTTTACCAAAAAGGTTGGATAACATTTCACACAAGTAAAGTACATTTCACAAGGGATTCTAAGGTTTGGGTAGGAAATCCTAAGCAACAACCTAAGTGAGTGTCATCGCATAGCCCTCAACCCTTGGGTTGTCCTGGTACTAGCCACACTGGGCCCCGGCCCCCAAGTAGGCACATGTGGAAATCGAATGCCTTTCGTACAGACAAGCGCCATTCGATTTGTACCTACGCATAGGTACCTTCTCCCACTCCCATCCATAGCCTGTCCTAGCGCTAATGGCATGGGCGAGGCACAATTTAATCTTTTTAATGTTTTGAACCCATCCCTTAAATTTTATTAGGTTATCACTTGGTTAACTAACTCATCAGTCGGTTATCCTGGTCTAGCCACTTTAGGGCCCCGGCCCCGCACTGAGAGCCACTCACTTAGGGGTTCCTGGGTTTCCTAACCCTAACCTATTCCTGTTAGGTTTTCCTAGCAAACCACTAACATGTTCAACATTTTCAATATAACAGACCTACCTAGGACGCTTAGGAGATCACAAAGTTTGACAGGTTTGATTGCTGACAAGTTAGGAGGCGAAGGTTTGTTTTCAGTTTTCCAATCCCCTCCTAACCTCTATACAGGTATGGAACTAAGTGTTTAAAAATATATTTGCAACTTAAATATAATTAAGTCATTAAATTAATGAGCTTCCTAGTTCCTAAATTTTCCCTATGAAATGGATTAAATTATATCTAATATATACATTAAATGTTAATATAAATTTACCCATTTAAACTAATATGCCTCTTAAATGTCTTTGAAAAGAATATCTCCATATATTATATTATATATATATAATATCATATATATTATATATACATATATAATATATTAAACTTAAGAAAACTCATGTGTTCAACATATAAATCATATTATACATATAATATAAATATTATATGTATAATATAATTCCATTTTAATTAAAATAAAAATTTAAATTATATTATATATATAATATTACTCATATTATATGTATAATATAATATGTTACACAAACTATTATAAAACATATATTATATTATATTATATATATAATATATTTAACATATATTATATATATAATAAAATACAATGTTAAACACCGAAATCATTTTACAAAATAAAACTTTTTTTGTTTTTTTTGAAAAAAAAGCGAATGACAAGGGAAGGGGCCCGCTCCCGCGCGGTACCCCCCGAGTACTGCCGGCAGTGGACGCTGTCGCACGGCACCTGAAGGTGCCGCCGGCAGCGGACGCTGCCGTTCGGTACCGCGGGGTCCCGCCACGGCAGCGGCCTTCCCCAAAAATTTTGTTTAATATATATTTTTTTTGAAATAAAACTTTTGAAACGTATTTGCAAGGTTTTCAGTTTATAATATATACTTCTTTTTTTTTTTTTTCTTTAATAAAAAGAGACATTTTAAAACAGAACATACAATATATATATATATATATATATATATATATATATATATATATATATATATATATATATATATATATATATTTTAAAAAAAACATTTACATAAAAAAAAACGTTGACATACAAAAATTTATATAAATATTTTTAAAGACATAATTATAACATTTTTTTTTAAAACCAATGTTTCCAACGTAATGAATAATAAATTAATTTATAGAGTTGTATCTTTCAATGCATGATTATTAATATTTATATATATATATATATATATATTATATATATAATATATATAGATATAAATATTAATTACAAACACAGCATATGTATGTTGCAGACAATTAAAATATTACATTCTTTTCCAATGCTAATCTAATAAGTTTAAATTTATTTTTGGTTCAGGATCCAACCTGGATTCTGACGACCTGGTTGTAGAATTCCTTAAACCTCTTCCAGTCCCCTGCTTCCAAATTCCAGCCTTCTACTTCCAAAATTCCTCTCTGCTCAATCACACCTTCACTCATGTAAATTTCATAATAATTTCCAGCACACCCTCTTCCGAACCAATCATCATAAATATAATCTCCTCTCCAACTATTTGGTTGGAGAAGTTTCTATACGGGAAGAAACTTCTCCAACTTCCATAGTCGGTTGGAGGAGAAACTAATCTCTCCCGTAACATAATAAAGTTTTGTTTATTATTATTATTTTTAATTAAAATATTCTCTAAAATAAGGTTTAATAATAAATTTAATTACTTACCTCACAAGGAATTCACATAGCACAATTGGTAACTAACTAGCCCTAACTTCTAGGAGGTCTCGAGTTCAACTCCCTCCTAGCTAGTTAGTTTTATTACCAAAAGCTATTTTATTTTATCTTATTTTATTTATTTCTTAATTTATTTTTATCAACAACCATAAAGCTAGTGCTATTTTGTTAATATAATTAAGTATATATTTATTTATATTTATGAATATATATTTATACCTTAATATACATATATGTGTTCATAAGCATATGTGTGCACCCATATGTTTATGACACATATAGTATAAATAACTCATTATTCGTTTTACTAACATTTTATAACTATATAACCAGAAGATGCAAGGTACAAATAGCAACTCGATCTTAATACTAACATGAAAATCTAAACAAGGATAAGTCACTGAAACAGAAGTCGATCAACAAGGACTCACATAGATAACCTACTGACAAAGTTGAGTATCCCTAACAGTAAGAACAAGATCCAAACCCTAATAACTGATAAACCACATAATACCTCCCTACCAGGAACTGACCCGGCGCTTCCCACCTAAGGTGAATGATCAAGGATAAAGGTTTTCTTTTGTGAAGCTTGGTGATATCTCCCTGACAACAACAACGATTGAGGATTTAAGGGATCGCTCAGACCTGTGGAGCCAGGTGGAGACAATACCTGGTACCTGCAAATCCTGCATCACCAAGAAGAGATACATATACATATAGATATATATAAATCAGATATATGCAAGCAGATGACTAGGATCGATACATCGTGTGGACCTCACTGAGTGAGTAACTACGACTTCGTCCTGAGTCATGAAAACACATCAGACACATGTATCCATAAACCAATTGAGATAAGGGTTAGTATACAATCATTAGATAAAACATGTACAACTAAACATATAATCAATGTAACTTTAACTGAGTATATAAATATCATCTGATGAACATATAATCCTCTATGAAACATAAACATGAGTGCATAGTTCTAACCATCATAAAAATATCAAATCATAGTATCACTGTAGGAGAGGTATTACAATAAGAGTCAATATTACCCATGGTCAAATCCTTTGTAAAATTTTAAAAAATGGTGTAGAACAGGATTTTTGACTGGACTAAAGGTTGGAACAGTAAGAGCACGAAAAAGGGTACTCAAATATATGCTCAAAATTTTTTGACCCCCCTGCAAATACTCTTTGTTTGCCCTTTTAGATTTCTGGGCATCATTGAACTGAGTGTAGGCATGACTGAATTTTGCATACGCATGACCTGGTATATTGTTAGGCAGCACACTGCAGGGATGTAGGTGACACTTTCCTATTGATAGGCAATTTTCCAGTTTTAGCAGGTGTGTTTCAATATGTTTTAGGCATGACTTTCCTGTTGATACATGTTTTTATAAAAGTCACAAGCATGACTAAACCTCTGATAGGCGGGATTATTTTGTGCACAAGCGACACTTCTCTAATCAGGTTGTAAGATTTTGAATTTTTTAAACTTTTAAGATCAGGTCCTTTGAAATTTTCTTGTTTGAAAATAAAAAACAATCTCAACACGCACATCAATGTCCCTAAAACAATCTAATGTGTATATTCTCGATCGTTTTCACAAGTATAACACAAGAAAGAATTCCAAGCAGCTTACCTAAAGTCAAATTTTGGCTCTTAACATGGCTCTAAAAGGTAGTCTTGCTACTTTATTTAGGATTTATTGTGGATTCCATTAAAATCGATCTTAAACTTTCATCCCCCAAGTATGTTAAGGGGTTTCCCACATGCATTGAGGTACGATTTTGTGTAATCCATGAAGACTACTAGAGGAAATTTGAAAAATTCAAGATCCGTTTGTCACACACCCCATTAAGGATGCATGCGTTTCATTTTATAGTGGGTTGGATTCTCACGGTAAAAGCAAGCGTATCCCACTTTGGGTTGTCCCTCTCACCAGCCTCGTTAAGGCACAACTCAGGAGGCAAGCCCACTAATTCTCTATTTTAACTAGCATGTTCATATAAAGCAAGGAAAATGGAATTAAGGTTAAGCTTTTGGAAATTTGGTTCACCTAAAAGGTGAAGAGCATATCCCTAACTTTCCCTTTAGTTCCTCAAACACTCAAGCAATAAAGTTCTTTTTCAATCTCGTAACAAAGAGATTCTTAGAAATGGATGTGTTTGGTCAAATTCCTTATTTTAATTAAGCTAGATTTCAATGAATGCCACAATTTAAGCAAGTGCAAGCTTGATTCGATGAATACCTTTTCCTTTGTAGCTAGCAATGGCTAGGCGCTTTTTTGTGGTTTTTGCCTTTTTTTCTTGCTTTTTACTCACCTAGTGGTGATCGTTCCCGCTCCCTCCTCCAACAAGTTAGTCCAACACAACCATTCAAAATGAGGGGAAACCAAAATCAAAAATTAATGAAGCAACCATTGTGTATGAGTCTTTAGAGAACTTATTTGCAAACTTTCAAAGAAAAACTTGATTTAAGGACTAAAAATCTAATTTAAAGAGACAAATTTCATTTTATATGCTTGAACAATTGCAAGGTAATTCTGAAATACTTGATTGTCCTCCTCTTGTGTAGTCTCAAGAACAGCCTTAATGTGCTCAAAGTTCTCCTTCTTAATCTTCTTTGCTAAAGCCTTTCCTTCTTGATTAAATCTGCTTTTCGACTTCTGTACTTTCCTGTGATTGCTCATTTACTGTTAAATCATGTAAACAGGGAGTTAGACAAATGATTTAATCAATTTGACAGTAAACAAAGATAATGGGTAGTAGGCGACATTGTCCAGCTAATAGGCATGAACGAATTGTTAGCAGGCGTAACTTTACTGATAGCAAGTGACACTTTGCAGTGACACAGACAATACTAAAAATTACACAGGCATGGACAATTTATCCTAAAGCATGAACAAAACTTAAATTTTTAGAAAATGATTTATGCTAAGCAATAGTTTAATAACAGTAAGTGTGAATTGAAAAATTATAAGTGTGACTGTTATTTAAAATGGCAGAGCAAAGCGTAAAGATAGGCGATAATAGATTGCGGCAAAGCGATACTTCCTGAGTCATAGGCATGACTTTAAGCACCAAAGGCTGAATGCATTAATCTCATACGCGTGAGCGGATGATTTGTAGGTGACTGTTGAGTTCTCAAAACCATGTAGAATTTGCATGCCAAGCATGAATCTTTAAAAAATAGGCGTCAGGACAGAGATTTTAGGTAGTAGTAAAATGACTGCAGGCGTGAATAGATCTCCTGTAAGCATGACTTCACTAATTTCCTGTAAAATATTCACGGAAAATAGAAAATACAAGCATGCAAATTATGATGAAAATGATAAAATGAGGCCTAGGGCCCCACGCTGGGCGCCATTTGTGTGATGATGATAATCACCATCATGAAATTAAGATCTAATAGCAACAATTACAAGTAAATACAATGCAAATCTAATTAAAAATGAAACTAAGATCTATAGCATCTCACGACTCTCTAGAAAGAGGTGGTAAGTGAAGCTTTCAGCTGAAATCTCCACTAGTGACACTTCTAAAACGAGAATGTATGCTACTATACTTTTACAATGCTTCTATGATGATGATTCTAGCTCAAATTGACAAGATATAATGCAAATTACTCTAAATGCTCTTAATTGCTCTTAGAATGCTCTTCAAATGCCTATAATAACAATGCTTTGCAAATGAATTTCTAAGATATCAATTGCTCTCAAAATGCTTCATATTTATAGTAAATTCCCAAGGGTAGGGGGTGGAGTGAAGTAATCATGATTTACCTTAGGTTAAGTCAAATACTTTGCTTTGTTCATAAATGGGGGGGACAATTTAAAGGTTTGTCTCAAAGCTTTGGACAAAAGGACAAGATTGAGTGGTTGAGATTGAAACTTTCAAATGAGTGATTGAGATTCATCCTTTTTGAGTGATTTATGTATTTTTGTCCTCAATTTTCATTGGTTGCTCAACTTTGTTGAAAGATATTAGGAATTATTAAATTCAATTAATTAATTAAATTTAGCCATGTGAGGGTAATGGGTTCATTTTGGATTTTGATTTAAAACAACTATACACTTAATTGATTAAAATCAATTATGTAATGTTTTTCACCCCTTTAAGCTTTGATTTAATTATTTAACATTCTTATTTGATTTTTCCTTTGCTTTAATTGTTTTTGTCCAACTTTATTTAATTATGTCCCTTTTAATTGATTTGATCCCTTTTTTATTGAATTGGTGCATTTTGATGATTTCGAGCCATTTTATTGATTTAAAAGCACTTGTCCAATTTTGCATGTCTACAATACTAACCATCTCTCTAGTGGCAATTTTGCCTTGTTTTCTAGTAGTCTAGTTTTTAATGGATGTAATCTGTTAATTTGTTGATTGGCCTAGTTTAGGAGTTTTCTCAATAGTGTTATTATGGTTTGGTTTACCACCCCCTTTTGGTTGAATCATTGTAATCTCTTAATGTAATTACCTTTTAAATTTAATATAATCTTTCACAACCTTGTGTTACATTTTATGGATAAAAATTAATGTATAATTAAAATAAAGTTTAACTTAATGAAAACTTTATGAAGAAGAATTAGAATAAAGCCCATTTCTTTACGTATAACATAATAAAAGAAGATAATATTAAAAGATATACTTATAAAATAAAGATAATAATAACAATACATGTTAGGTTATTCTTTCTCTAATTAATACTATTAAGATATATTTTTTTATCTTTTATCATAAAATATTTTTAAAATTAATTAAAATGTAAGCATATGGTTGAGATAAATTCTACAGTCTTGCATGCTTCTTCTCAACTGTAAACCATTAATTTCAAAAAGTGGTTTGATCATTTCATATAGTGAGTACCTTTGGCATAATGCAACATTAACAAAACTCAAGAAACCAAAAGAAGAACTCATGAAAAACTATATTTTCTATGTGATATTGCCCATGCTTGGTAGTCTAAAATAAAAATAATCTTGATATATCTAGTTTTTTCTTTGCCATTGCTTGATTTTTAGTCATGGTGTGTCTTGGATAATGAAGCGATACCTAACATACAATATATTCTTCTTCTTTGTACTTTGTATGCTTAGATCTAATAATACATCCATATCTCATCTATCTTGCATTACCTTCTGTAAGAAGAGTTGCTAAATATAATTAATAGTGAATTATAGAAGAGAACACCACCCCATAAGGCAACACTTGCCCATTCTAGAGAAAGTGAATCTACATAGACTCCTTAATCATGATAATTCCTTTGTTTAGATGTGTTAGAGGCATGGAAGGCAAGTTAGTTATATAATCCTAAAAAGGCTACTATTTTTTATGCTTAGGTAATAAAGCCTATACAATAATAGATGAAATTGAAAGTGATCAACTCCATTCTCTTTAGTATTTAATAAAAAATAAATTTCTTTTTCATTATAAGCTTTATTTGATCTCTCTAGCACAAACTGAGAACCTTTTTTTTAATTTTCCTTTGTGCTATTACATGTAAAGTTGAAACTCTCCTAAATCTATAACAAGATGAGTTGAGTCAAATGATATCAAAGAAGCAATATTTAGAATGGTTAAGTAACCATCTATAGCTTGCAAAATAGAAAAGGAATCAAGGTACGAAAATTAGGAATAATAATGCATATGAGACTATATGATGCATTCAAGTATTAAAAATAAAATGCTCCAAAATATTAGCCAATTGAACTTAGAGAAAAAGTTGTGTTAGAGTTGCATATAGAATCCTCTATATCTTGCAATATGACTAAATATTATAGCCACCCAAGATCAAGGAACTCCATGAAAGAATAAGAGAGATTAACAATGAGAGAATGTTTTTATTATATCAAAGATACACGTGATACAATGATATGAGATGAATATGTCATAAGACTACAAAGGGGACCTTTTGGTTATATAGTCCAAGGTGAACATAAGATGGCATGATATTATGACATGTATATTAATCTTATGACTTGATACATAAAGTGATAACTTATCATCCACTTAAGGTGGAAAAGTTATAATGTGATAAATCCTCTAAAAGTGGGAAGATTCCTATGTGTTCCCTAAGTAAACTTAAGTAGTATTTGTAACATGAACTAGAAGTCAAACTACTTTAGGTACAATATCCCTTTTACTCCAACATACCCCCCCCCTTAAGTGCAACTTAGGGAGAATGTACACAAATGCAAACAAAGAAAGATGCAAGATGGGTCCAAGCTATTACGTCATGTTAGGTATCCATGTAAAAATGCAATGCGCTTTCTCACAAATGGAGAAAAGGATAAAACACAGTGAGACAAAAATCCTTTCCAGAAGAGAGATGAAAACAAAACGCTCTCAATAAACTATGGGATTGGCAAAATTCCATGTGAGAAAATTTCTCTTCCATAAGAGATATGAAGAAGAGAGACTATGCAATCTCCCTTAATTAAGTCTTCTGTAACGATGATAGATGCTTGATGTTGAATGTTGAAGATGATCTAATATTATCAAACAACATTCCCCCCCCCCCCCCCCATCCCCCTTAGTAAGAAACAAAACCAAGGTGGTATGCAAGATGTCTTCCCATTTTTGAAAGGAAGACAAGGAAAGATGGATGAAGCATGATGTCTTTGAAGCATGACCAAGTGTCTCTGTGTTGATATGGAAAGTTGTCACCATCCAATCAGGTATTCTAGGCTACACTACTAAAGATGACAATCTGAAATCTCCTAGAGATTAATATAGAAAATTATCCAAAGCTAAGGATACCTCCACTAAAGACAAAGAGACCTCCAACAAAGAGACAAGAGGGTTAGAGTGCTCCCTTGCAAAAATTGAAGAAGAATAATCTCGTCAAAGAGAAGATGAATGTAATCAATGATATCTCCTAAATCTAAAATATACGACTCAATAGACAAACTTGTAATATCTATCAAGTGATAATCTCACCAAGCCATATGCAAAGATAAGGCGTGTCTTGATCTACTAAATCATAAGGCACCCAAACTCTATCCACACAAACGTCTTTAGAAAAAATAGTAGATGAAGGAGATGGAATCTTAGTACATATCTCAAGGTCCTTAGATGATGAAAGCACTCCAAGATTCAAATGACTATACTAAATCTCCTCAAATGTGTCTACACTAGATGCCATAGTGTGTACATCAATTGAATCAATAATAGGAGAAAAATGTGAGGTGTAGAGTTGAGATTGGTGATCAACTTCCCTAACTACAACAATATTTCTGCTCCACAAATTCTTAATGATGAGAAAATTTGGTGTGAACCCTACACTTTTTCCTAGTCCACAATGTGTGATTTGATAGATAGAAACAATATTGGTTAACAATTAAGATACACAAAGAAAATTATTGAATATTCCATAATCCATGCCAATTGATTCCTTCCCACAAGTACACATATATATGTGTTGTAAGTCATCATGATATGTGGTGATGAACAAGTCTCAAATGAAGAAAACATACTTTGTAAAGAAACCATATGATGTGAGCTCTTGAATCAAACATCCACTTATCTGAATTAGAATTTGCATCTACAACAAGTGATTTTCCCTCATGTTTCTCTCTTAGATGAAGAAAAAGAAGAATAAAATGAACCCTTGACATTGTTGAAGGCACATTGATTTGATTCTTCTTAATAAGATCCTTCTACTTAACATTATTTTTTAGATAACAATGGTGTTCACCATGCCCTAATTTCTTGCAATATATACATTTATGCTTCTTCGCCTTAGATGATTCCCCTTGAGAGGGTGAGGATTCAGATTCTTTATTTAGTTATGTTCTTTTTCTTCTTTTGCTTCTCACCAAGATTCCATGTTTCTTTTGGTACCTTAGGCTTAATTGCCACCAATGCTTGGTGTCTAGAAAACTTGATTAAACCTATATGATCCCCCAACAAGATATGATTTGTCACTTTGTGCTTAGTGTTTACACTGGTGCTAGATGCCAAAAATATTAAGCTAAACTTGATCTTGGTACGTACAGATGCCAAATGCTCAAAGTACATTTTTTAACGTAGAATAAGATCAATTTAATCATACCTCTAAAAAGTACAAGAAAAGTCCTGCAATTTTTCAAAATTGACATCCGAAAAGTTACCATATGAGCCCAAATGGAACCCCAAAGATCCAAAAATAAAGACTACTTAACAAGAGTTACAAACGCAAATCTATTTACAGCTTTATTGGCCTTTTCTCATTTTCAAAGATTTCAATATCTTGTGAAAAAATCAACAGACCCCTATTCTCCCCGTGTTCCTTACTTATCCGAGTTTAATGTGATTGTTCTTTACTTTGTCTTTATTGGGTTTTCGAAATCTCAAAGATTCCATGAGCTTGAGGAATCTCTCAACTCCTTGTCTAACCAATCTTCATATTGCTCAATGCTTGCTTAGTTTCATCGGGCTTTCCGTTAGGTCGGGAATCCTTGATCGTATAGATTTGCCGAATCACATTCGAAGAGCATCTTCCCAAATTTCTATTCATTTTGTAGCTTTCTACGCTCTTTGGGGATTTCTCCTTGATAGAGCTTTCCTCAGATTTGGTGGATTCGCCCACCTTGTGACTTACTGTTTGTCGAGTTTCTAAAATTTCATTTTTTTTATCAAAGAGTTCGAGGAGTTCCTCGAGTTTCTCGAACACAACATTTTTAATTTATTTTTTCTCCTAAAGGTGAAACTCAATCATTATCAGACCAAATTCTTGTAGTTAAAAATTAAAAAATTGATTGAATGTTTTAGGACATAATCTGATTTTATTTGATGGGTTTCTCTTTTTATACCTAGGGTACACAAATTTCATAGGATTATCCAACCTTAACTTAAATCGAATTATGATTTAGTAACATACTTGCATAAATGCACAATTAAAGATTGTAATATATTTTGACTCAAATTTCTATACAAAAATAAACACAAAAAATCCTACACTTGTTCGTTTTGAATTGCAATTAATATTATTAATTTTGAAAGATTGAAGAACCTATTGGTTAGGGTTTTGAATTTTGCAGATGATAACTATTTTGCCTTAGGTCTGCAATTTAAACTTGATTCTTCACTTTTGCTCATAATGCCCTAGTTTCCCAACAAAAATACACACAATGGAAAAATGGTTCAAATTTTCACTTTATGCTTTCAACTAGCCCTATCATTCATACATTCATCCTTACTAGCTGGCAAGCACAATGCAAAAGGGAATTCTTTTAAAAAAATTGTCTTTCAACAACATGGGGGATTTCAAGATCTAAGCCATGTTGAGGACTTTGAGATTTGGATGATTTCATGTTTTGACAGGTTTGTGGATTTCGACTTTTAGGCATGCCAAGGAATATCAACCTTTTAAGGAACATGCAAATTTTTAGGTTCTCCATTAACTCATGGATTCCTCAAACTTTAGGAAACCCAATTTTCTATTAATCCTTGATTCTTTCACTTAGTAGACTAAACATCAATTGCTTCACTTCTACATATTTTGGCTTTGAATCTTAATTGTTTTATGATGTCAATTTTAAACCTTGATCAAGACATAGTAAAGCTTTTAGGTCTGTAGACCTGAGACTAAACTCTCTCACATAGTCAACCTTATAGGTTCCTAGACTTGAGACTAAACTCTCTCAAATCACCCCAAAGGGGAAAAAAAGAAACTAGCATGCACAAAAAGGCCAAAAGAAAAGAAATGAGAGAGGGGACTATTACAAATAGGGTGTGTGTGCAAGGCACGACACATATCATACTTCCAAATCATCTCCACTAATTGGAATAGATACAAGATGATGGTACAAACATACTTCAACTAGTTTCACCATTATAACTAGCTATTGTACTTCCAAAAACTCAAATGCTAAGGGACAAACATGACATATAAGTAGATAAATTATGACAACAATGACAATATATGTTCAACAATGTTTCATTTTCTTTTTCATTATTTTAAACTTGCTCAAATTATCATTTTATATCCTAGTTCACTACACACACATCAACCAATCCCTATCACATGCGATCAATAGACATGTAAAGCTATGACAAAATCAACTATTTCTTGTAGATAGAAAGTCAAGCCCACTCACATCTCTACTATTGTATGAAGGAAGTATTAACCTATGTTAATACACATGTTAGTCAAGAGTTTCTTTCTGCAAATCACAACTACCTTAGAAAGTCTTTACCAAAGCCTAGGGATGAAATGAGTTTGAAAATCATGAGGTAAATTACCTTGGAGAAAAGGTTTAAGTATGTATAATTCTATACTTTTACCTTGTCAAATAGTTTTTGGCTGTAATAAACTTTTTAATATTTTGTTCTTCTTATTAATGTCTCTTGAGGACTCTATTATGGATTACCCCTATCCGTCAAGCCCTCATTTTTAGATACTTGTTCATTTTTCTTAGGATAATAAGCCTTTATCCTTATTGTATCCTTTTGGTTTCAATAATTTCTCATTATCTAGTTAGGTGGAGAGTAAAAGATGGTTGTTCTAGTAATTCTTATAGTTGTTGGGGGTAAAGAGAGATTTAAGATTTATATGTTAGGTTCCTTAGGTTGGGGACATTGAGAAAATATTTTCTAATAAAAAAGAAGGATAAATGTGGAGGATGACAATAATGTTAGTTCAAAGGATCCTAAGAGAAAGATAGTCCAAGATTTATAGAATAATTCTTTACATGATGGTGACAATTAGGGAAAAAGTAAATATAATGAATATAAAGATAAGGGGAAAAGTATATAGGCATTTAATAATGAGTTTTTATGGAACCCTAGCCTCAACTCTATTTTCCTTAAGGAACTTTGAAAGGTGGTTTCAGGTAAGGAGTTTGGCTCTATTTTAAATATTTGGTTGTAAATCTAAGGGAGGTATGATTAATGAGATCTATATGCACCAAAAAATTCTCAAGTTGTTCTTTATGAAAAGTAGGAAATTTAAACTAAAGATTACTTTAGTATATCAATGATTGTATAGTGACATCACCCAACAATATTTTGTGGGTTATTTTGATAAGCCATAGTGGGATTTTATTGAAGACTTGAGTAGGATTAAAGAATATTATAAAAAATGACTAGGGGACTAATTTTTTAGAAAATGGATTAATTCCTATTAAGGAGAACCTAAAGAAAGTGGTCAATGTGTTTAGAATGACCTTCCAAAATTGAACTACTAGCTTTAATGCACAAATGGAGTAATAGGGAAATAAGAAATCCTAATGCAAGAAGGACTAAACTCAAGATACCATAGTCAAAAGAAGATTAAGGTGATCACGATTGATGATTTAGAGGATAATTTCATGGATGATCCTTTATATTTCCTTAAAATTAAGTGGAAAGTAATTATTACTCAATTCTTTATCTTGCTTCCTTAGCTTGTTTAGGTCATATCAATTTTTATTTAGTGTTCAAGTTCAAGATTTATTTCAATTTTTGTGTATCATTATTTTTCATGAGCTTAGCACGGAAAGGGGCCCGATACCATTGTAGAATAGCACACCAAAACATCATTTCCATAAACATCAACATCAGAAACAAAAAAAAAAATGTCTTCATCTAGCTCCAAAGAAATGTCTGACTAATCAAATACGATAACATGACTCAAGAAGAGCTAACCTAGGAAAGTAGACAACATTATCAAAGTTAATAATTGGGATCATAGGCCCACCAAAAACTAACCAAGTCTACCACATCACAATTCATCATAATATAAACCATATAGAAACTATTAAAGTATTTATCAAATGAGATACTATACAAAGCATGCAGGGCCACCAAAAAACTGCTAATACCTAAAAACATAAACAAATTAATTATTTTTCTTTGGGACAAAAATAATGTCTCAGTTCTTCTTTAGCTCTCCCATCACTTCTTCCCAGCTTGTTGTGACAGTGTCAATCAAACCAACATCTTTTTTCTCACTACTCTTTCACATTCTCTTTAATTGTTTCCTAATTCTTGAGTGCAGAGTAGAGGTACCCATAACTGCCTTCTTCATAATATCATCCATGATCATGATGAGGGACATTAAAGTATTTTCCAACTCATCTGCTTTCTATCTCTTGGAAATCTCCTCCAAATTATTTTTCACCATGTTCAACCTCATATGAAGGTCAACCATTTCAATTTTGAGATCTTCTTTCTCCTCTACCATATTAGGATTGGCATGTATCTCAGTCTCATTATCTACATAGTACTCCATTTCCTCATTTCCTAAATCTTCTTTTCAAAATTATTGTCATTGTCATCTGAATCCATTGTTTCTTTTTGAAACTCAATATTTTTCTTCATCCTATTCTTCTTCTTCTTCTTCTTCTAACTCTACCTCCTCACTATCTTCCTCATAGGAAGGGCCAAACTCCTCCTTAGAGGAAAAATCCTCTTCTTCATCTATTGAAACAATCTTTTAACCTTTTGATTATAGAGTTGTGGCCACCTTAGTCAACATCGTATACCCATGACCCCCAAACATAGACCTACCTTAATCATTTTGAACTTTTTTTTTCAATCTTTCTGTCCTCATTATCTTCGATGAGAGTGTTCATCACACCTTTTCTTTTAGCGTACTTCTAGTT
Organism: Chamaecyparis obtusa; assembly: GCA_027943335.1. Lineage (NCBI taxonomy): Eukaryota > Viridiplantae > Streptophyta > Pinopsida > Cupressales > Cupressaceae > Chamaecyparis > Chamaecyparis obtusa. The sequence goes on from BSBK01001771.1 coordinate 2,203,175, forward strand.
CGTCTTCCTTGTTTTTGAGGTTCTCGACAAAATTGTGGAGGGTTTACAATTCTATAGGGTTACCTTAAGGATCTCATTCACTTGGCGGGAAGGAAAATGAGTTGACTTGGGTTTTGTGGATTTCTTCAATTTAAATATTTATTAGGCTACTCCTTTTGTCAATTTTTTATTGTTTGCATTATGTTTGTTGTGCAATAGATGGGGAGACTTTCAAAAATATATTTTTACCCTTTATTATAATATAGACACATGTATTTGCATATATACATAAAAATGCATACACACACATAATGGTTTCTATAGAGTAAATAAATAATTATATAGCTATCATTTAATTTTTAATATATAATATAGTTTACTAATTAAAATTATCCTTATCAAAATTAAAGAATATTTATATGATATTTTATCAAAATATTAACAATTTAATACTTTTTTCAATTACAAATTAATTGGCTTAAAATAAAATATTACTGTTATTACTAATCTTCCGATATATCACAAAAATAATTCAAATTAATCTATATATTTTAAAATTATGCATATTTATGTCAACTCAAAATTATAATCCTCTTATCCATTTAAAATCTTAGTGAACAAATCTTTTATTTTTATATATGATATATATTAAAAAAATTAAATATATAACAATTAAGTTTTAAATAAAAATGAGTTCAAAGAAATATCAAACATTAAATATAATAAAATTCACAAATTCTTAACCTATGTCAAACATTGTTTTTAAATTCAAATTCTATCACAACATAACTTTTATAAGTGTTTTATAAAATTAATAATTTTTTAATCAATATTTAAAGAAAACAAACAATTTTTTATTTACTAAATTAAAAATAAACATATCAAACCATTATATTTTAATTTAAATAATTTTTTATATAAAATTCAAAATAATATTCAATGTCCACACAAACTTTTTCAAGCAATTAAATATTAATAACATAAAAAATATAATATTTTAATTGTTCATAAAAGATAAACACGCAAATAGTTAAATAATATCTGAAAGAACTGAAAGCCCACATACCATAGAGACATCTTCAAACAATATTAAATATAAAAATACATACCTTGAAGACATCTTCAAACAATATTAAATTTGAAAATATAAGAGAAAAGATGACAGTTTAACATAATAATAATAATAATAATAATATAGCCTAAAATAATAATAACACCGAAGTATTGGGAGCAAGTTGCAGGTTCAAACAGTTCCCCATATAGGCAATCACCGTCCATTATATTATATTCTAATCTTTGTGGATATATTTAATAAATTAAATTAAACAAGATTTTGACGTGAAGCGCGCGCTTATATTAAAAATTTATGATAAGCAAAGGGGGCGATTAGTTCCAAGGGAGTTGTTGGCACATGGTTGTTATGGATTCCCTTTCTGTTTTTGTTGGATATGCTCACAAGTCATTTCATACATATTACCCTCTTTATCATCCCCCCACCTACAAAATTTGGTGAAAAACGTTCTAAAATAGACTTTAGCATGTTGAACCTTAGCTGGATTTTTTTTTATATTAAAAAAAATCAATTTGTTTAATAGATGTTATTGGCAATGTTTTTATGTATAGAAAGACATTAGTGTATTTGTGGGTATACTTGGATCTATGTATTTAGTTTTGATTGTGCATAGAGACATATAATGTATTTGTGGGTATAGTTGGATCTATGCATTTAGTTTTGATTGTATTAGTTTCATGTTTAGATATATGAAATTTCAATTCGATTGACTTATTTGTGTGGTTTGCTTAAAGTGATCTTAAATGGATCACTATAATTATATAAGTGATTAGTGATCTTAACTATAGTATTCTGAATATTCTATAGGTATACGTATGGTTAATTATAGTATGCTAAGTACCTTTATTTCAATGATGTTGACTTAGTATACTATAATTATATTGAAAGACTCATAATGAATTGCTTAAGAATTACACTAGCCATAAGTTGGCACACATCTCATAAATTGAAATCTAACCCATAAGTTGGCCACACATCTCATAAATTGAAATCTGAGTCATAAGTTGGCCATAAAAATACCAATTAGGGAACTAATAAAGACAAGCTCCCAATCAGCCCAAAAATGTATGTTGTCTTAGTCACAAATCCATGTTTATTTTCTTCCTTCTAATAGACTATATTGTATTTTATACACACAACAAATAGTCTTAGATCAACGTGTACTTATGAATGAAATCTAGTTGTATGATAAATGAAAACGATTGCAACTTGTTATACACTAAGTTTGCACCCTTGTTTCAAGCTCTCTTGGTCTTGATAACCTAGTATAACATGGAAATCATCTCTAGGTTGTGGGACCTATGCTAACTGAGATGAGACCTCGAAGTTCTAGGCTGGTTCCTCTTGGATAATCACCTTAATTTGCTCTTAACAGGAAAGTAAATTCTTGAGGGGAAAAGGGATAGAAGGAATGCTGAAAGGGAAATAACTGAAAGCAAACTATCCTACTAAGTGATACACCGAAATGATGGGATGAATTACAGTATAAAGAATGAAATCAGTGCATAAACTTAGGTCTAGGAGATCACAACTCACTGAATAGGCTTGCATCAATATTTCACAGAAGGGTCTGCAATAGAAAGAGGCTATTCAGGGAAAGAGAGAATTTCACAAACAATAGCATTCCTAAGAATTGGACACAATCTATAACCTGCAAACAAACATCCACTTCTGCAAATAGCTATAGGAATGAGACAGATTGTTAGGGGGTTGAAGTATACCCACAAGATCATTCAAATCAAATCACCCACAAGAATACACATGAATTGCAGAAAGAAAGAGGGATCAAGAACCCTAAGATATCACTGAAAACATACATATACTTAACTCAATAAGAGAAAATTCAGACAAGAAGGTATAGGGATAGAAAGAATGTCACAAAATACCTTTGCAATATCTAAACATCAATGAAAGATTACAAGATGCATAAGCTAGAGGGCAAAAAGAATGCCTCAGATAACTCCTCAGAAAGAAAATCTCTTTTTTTTACAAAATGTAAACTCTGAGCTTTAAAAGCTCCAAAAAAACAATATATACATCTCCCTAATGCACATAGGCAGGAGCAAAAACCTAATTAGGGTTACACAGATTTTCATAAAATAATAGCCAACCCTAATTCTGTCAATTATGATCATAATGTCCATGAAAATATCCCAACTGATCAGATATCATTTTGCGTGTCCATCTTTGTACTGTATCTACCTGCAGACAAGCCACCTTGATCTATCTACCTCTCTACAACTCGGGCTTGCCATAACTATTCAAATCTGGTACTCTTAGATATTTGAATTTTAAAATTGATTAAACGGTCACAGGTGGTGCCAAGCTTTTATCATCTACGGCTGGTATTCAAACCTGATCTGTCTTTTAAAACGTGGCCGTCAGATCTTCTATTTTACTCAGGCACCGCTTATATTCTTAACCTTAACCTTGCATTTAACCTCGGGCCTTCCTTTCTTTTTAGTCGCTGAATCACCCGATGCTTTATCTAACCCTAGCTTATTCTAGCGATTACGCGACAAATATTTATTCCACTTAACAATTGCCAAGTCGCTGAAAGATTTTCTACAGATCTAGCAATGACACTTACAAGCTTGGGCCCATCTTGCCACTTGTCATCATACCATTGGTCAACTACAGACACCTCAGATCTATCTAGCACAGGACCCACTCTGCCTTCCTTCATGGCTTGATACCTAATCGACGGCTGTCGCATGATCTCATGGCCTCAGAAGATTCCTTCAGATCATGCGCCAGCCATAGATCTTATATTTTACTACCACCTCACTTAAGAAATCCAAACCCACTTACAGATGCCAACTGTATTACCCAGTGACCAATCAGAATTTAGCATGTCAGATGGACCCACCTGACAACAGCCTAAACATCTGGAAGATCAAACGACCGTCTCATAATTGCAAAAGCTCAGAAGATTCCTTAAGATCATGAGACCACCGTAGATCTTCGTTAAGCTGGCACTCCTGCAGATCCTCTGACAACGGTCCCACTGACAAATCCCTGTCATCATCCGGCCAGCCAATAAAACATGGGCACGTCAGAACACGAGGACCCACCTGACAGAGCCCTAGCAATAAAGTAAGATCAACAGTTGGCATATGATCTGATGGGCCAGGAATATTCCATGCGATCATAAGACAACCGTCAGATCTTGAAGAAATACAACACACTGGGCCCGCTCTGACAAATCTCCACATCATAACTCTTCAACCAATAAGAAGTAAACACCTTAGACTACGTGGCAGTGGACCCACTGACAATTGAAACGCTGCGTTGAAAAGAAGATCGATAGCCGTCGCATGATCTCAAGGGCTCAGAATATTCCATCAGATCATGTGCCAGCTGTAGATCTTACTTGATCCTTAACTGCCTCAGAGCTGAGACTACCAACCATCTGGAGATTACGCAACTAAAGGAAACTAGATTGCCCACTAGATCGTTGGATGCTTAGGACTTGACTGCCAGAAATAAGAGATCTCATGAACACATAGTCACTTAGCCGCTGAATAAAACTTAACCATTTCTTCATTCCTCGATCTGGTGAATATAGGAGCTCCTTCAATCTTTCTTTCATCTAGCGACCCAGCGACTAAAGTCTATTTCATTACCTGACTAAGCATATCTGGAGATTCAGCGACCAAAGGAAGTCTCTTAATCGCTGTAGCCTTTTGACTTTTTAAATTTCTTTTTGAGATCTCGCGACCAAAGGAAAATCCATCTAGAGACCTTGCGACTATAGGGTCTTTTCTTACTAAATTTTTTACAGAAGTCGCTAGATCTCGAGAAAGACTTACTGAGACCTGGAGACTAAAGGGGAAATCACTAAGTCATTGAATGAACAAAGAATATTCCATCTAATCGGGAGATTAAGAGATATAAGGTAGTGGAGGGATCGGGGAACTAAAAGGCATATTCTCTTGACTTTAGAGATCTCGCGACCAGCCTTAGAATGTAAAGCGCACATGGGAAAGGGAGATTTAAGTGGCCAAAAAAGTAACGGCAAATTAGAACAGGCCCTAGGGTTTTTTAGGGTTTTTTGCCTTCAATGGTCATATTTTCAAATAAAAAGCTTGCAGACTAGGGAGTTTGGATAGTTGCAGAGACCAGAAGAATAGGCAGAAGACCATGAAAATTTCTCAGAGGTGCAACAGGGTTAAAAATGTGGACCCCTGGATGGAGTTCAGTTTATAGCCAAATTGTATGGAACAGGAAAAATTGGGTAACACAACTATTTCAAAAAATTCATGTCTATGTTTGTAATAATTCTAAATTTTTTTCATGTTTGATATTATGATGCTATTACAACTCTATTGTTTTGGGTTTATACTTGGCCAAGTATTTTAAACATTTTCTATATAAGTCTTTATATCTTTCTTCTAGGCTTTCACTTTATTAAACATTGAATTTTGGACTTTTTAAACCCTTTTCCCTTTCATGCACATTCTTTTCGTGAATAGTTTCCTTCTTGAGCATTTTCTTCTTAATAGACAAAGATTTATAATTAATTAAAGATTATTTTCAAATTACTTTTTGTATTTTTTCCCTTAAGGAAATTGTTATGTTTGTCAGATTAATTAGTGCTCATCTATTAAGGATACTAGTATCTTGCCTACATTTTGGCGAATTTGACTCTTGGATACACTCAACTTTTCACTTAAGCATAAAAAATACATTAGATATACTCTTTCATTCTTTATTCTCATTCTTGTTTCCTTATTGTTCATGAGCTTTGTTCACCATGACACTTGCATTGCTAGCCATACTTCCCTTCCACTTTATTGCAATGCTCTTCTCAATCTCAACATGTATTCTCTTCCTTGTCCAACTACTAATCATATGAATATTCCTTCTTTAGTGTCTTCCACTATTTTCTTTGATCACGAGGCCTTTCTATCCAAAGATGAGTTTTCCAAACATAATAAACATGCCAACCACTTGGGCATGTCCTTCAATATACCTTAAGAACTTGTGATTATGAAACCTACCATTCTTCTCTAATTGGTTCATTGTGCAAAATGATTCTTTTTACCATGAAAAGCCTAAACATATTTCAAATAATTAGCCACATTGTCCATGCTAATAGTCTCACTTTTCTTGAGTTATCTTAGCCTTTTAAATCTCTGACCATTATTTTATTTACTCTTTTCCCTCTTCTTGTGCCTATCTCCCCTTTCTACCACCGACTTCTTTCAAATGCCAAATTTATATTCCTACACCTAATTTAACCACCAACATACATAACTTTTTCATCCATTGAATTTAAAATTTGTTTTCCTAACCCTTGTGTTGGTACTTCTTTTAACCCTTTCTAGTCTTCTATTTTTATGACATATACTACTAACTAGATATCTCTCAAAACATTCCTGTTGGCATTTGATGATGATGTTGTTGTCTTTGATCATGCAAATGTATTGTGGTGTTGTCATTGTTGGAAAGTTAATTCATTGGAGGCAACATATCAGTGTTGCTAGTGGAGTTGAAGATCAAAGTAGTGAAATCTCTAAGTGATCAGTCAACCAAGCAAAAGATAATGTGCAATGAACAATCAATTGAATCTAGAGTAGGAAATCTATTTAAGTTGCATGGTCATATAATTAACATCTACAAATGTATATCTAACTATTCCTATGATCGCATCAGTTATCTTCAAGTATTCTAAAAGTTATTGAAGATTGAAGTGGAACTAGAAGATAAAATAGGGAATTCGTGGACATAGTTTTTCGGATCGGTGTTGTAGTCAAATATTAGTAGTTAATCAACATGTTCTGAGAATTTAATATTTTAGGTCGACATCAAGGATGTTTAATTTTTGTTTTTGCGCACTCGCTCATATGTTTAAGTTGGATTTAAGTGTCAGCTTGTAAAATATTTTAGGGTTCTAGCACCGACCCAGAACAAGTATTTAAATGGTTGTTGTGGTGATGTTAGTGTTGTTGTGATGGTATGTGATGATTGTTGAAGATGGTACAAAGGAGCAAAATTTTATAAGTGACACAATTGATCGGGAATACAATAGATCTGTCATGCATTGAGTGCAAATATTAGGTCATTCTTTCCTTGTTGATTCTAATAGTTTGGCAAGCTAAATCCTCTAACAAGGTCACTCCTAACAGGGTGAGCAGGATCTCTAATGGGATCTGAAGGATAAATCGTTTAATAGGGTGACTCATTAGCTTGAGTTTGAAATCTCTTGACACAGTGGACTTTAACAGGTCTTCAAAGCTCTTAATTGGGCCACAAATACTCTTAACCATGTATAACCCCAAAAGGTTAGTTGTAATTCATCCTAAAAGACCTGATTTTTTAGTGTACTTGTGAAATCTTGTGGGTATCATCTATACACATGGTTTTCTCAGGCTCTAACAAGGGTTTCCATGAGAAAAATCTTATGTTCAAGTGTTCTATTGTGTGAATATTTTATGTGTTGTATTTTTACTTAATATTCACATTTACTTGTTGGTTAATTTGAAAGATAACCACTACAAGTTTTAGATTTATGGTTGCACTGATTCATCCCCACTCCTCTTAGTACCTAATAATACTAAAAATTGGTATCAGAGCCTTGTTCCCTTGTAGAAGCTTAACAACTTGGGGAAGATCCTTAAGGTAAATATGGAGGATTTGAGATACAAAAGTAAACTTGAGGAAGCTAAAAGGGTTATCAAAGAACTGGAAGATTAGTTGAAGTAATCTTTGGCCAAGCGAAAATATCTTGTTGAACAAATGAATGAGACTCAATACTATATTTAGAAATTGTCTAAACAAAGTGGATTTGAGGAATCTGAAGCAACCTTAGAATTATTGTCTCAAGAGAATGAACAATTGCACCAAGACAAAAATAATATCAAGAGAGAGAGATTGAAGCTCAATCCATCAGAATGTGTCAAGAGATGGAAGCAAGGAAAGTTGTTGAAGATACCCTAAAAGATAAGGACCATGCCTTGAAGGATAAGTAACATGAAAATTTCAAGTCAGAACAAGAGGTAGGTACCTTGCATGCATAGCTTCATGAGACAAGAGAGGAACTGGAAGATCTAGGAGAACTCAATGATTTGATGATGAGAAATGAGAATTTGGAAAGAGAGAATGAGAGTCTAAGAAATGAGAATGAGAAAGTGAAAGGAGAATTGAAGAATGCAAATGATCTGTTGAAGAAATACATTGATAATTTTGAGAAACTTGATGAGCATATGAGAAATTAAAGAATAAGCAAGGACACAAACAATCTAGGCTATACCGGTCAGTCTACTTTTGAGATTGGTGAATCTTCTGGAACTAAGGATGAAAAGACATCAAGAGAATTTGCACCTAAGGTAAATACCAAGATTCCAGGTAAAAAACCCTACAAGACTGTATGTTTCAAGTGTCATAAAGTGGGTCATACTTATAATATTTGTAGAATAAGGTTGGTTAATAGGACTAACACTTTTGATGGGTATTGTTATAATTGCAATAAGTATGGACACACTGCATATGATTATAGATCTAGATCTAGCAGTAGATCTAGTAGCTTTGATGGATATTGTTATACATACAAAAAATATGGCCACAAAGATGATGAATGTAGGTCAAGAGTGAATAATCCAAGGCCACCTATGAACTAGGAAAGCCCTTACCAAAGGGAGAGACAATTCAATGTCATATGCTCAGTATGTAGAAACTATGGACACATGACTATGAATTGTAGAATCAGGACTGGAAGATGTAATGTTGGACCATGGAGGACAACCGACATGACATGTTTTCATTGTCACAAGATTGGTCATCCATCAAGGAATTGTAAAATGAGAAACCAACTAGTAAACCGGTAAACAAATCAAAAGGGAAAACTAATAGTGAATGTAGATGAGACAAGAAAAGAGATGAAGAAGATATGGAAGAAGAAATAAGATGTCAAGGAAGAAAGAACATCACTAGAAGGATCCACTTCACCATCATGTGTGGATGGTTCATCATCAAACTAAGTCACCTTTGACTTAGGGGGAGCAAGTATTGTTGAATCCATCTTTGAACCCACTGAAAATATGTAGTAAGATCTATTAACATATATAGATCTAGTGAGGTATGCTAAATTGATTTGATAAAGTTTTGATCAATCTCATAAGGTTTTGTCAATCAATAATAAGCTTGCATATCAATCGATGAAAAGGGTATGTTCCATTGGTTAGTGCATTTAATGCTCACATATGAAGGTAGATAAAAAGGATATGTTCTTAGTAGGATACATGTGTTCAAAAGAAAGTTATACCAACGCAAATGAGAGGGGGGGGGGGGGGTGAATAAGATGCGATCTTAATTAACTTAAATTCAACTCTATCAAATCTTAAGCTTGTAATCAATAACAATAATAACCACAAGATAATAAATATACATAATAACACCATATATGTTAATTAGGGAAACCCTTGATTAGAGGGAAAACCTTGATGGGAATGATGCCCACAAGATGATGTACTAATATAAAAGTTCCTTGTGAAAGGATAGACCTTGTTATAAGTCTGTTACTATACAATTAGTACATATGAGTCCCTGTTAGGAGACTTTGGACCCCATCTAAAATATCCCAACCCTGTGAGGAGTTGATTGAGAAACACAACGAAGAAAACTAAACCCACTGTCCAAATTGCTTCAAAACTGTCTTCGCTAAAAAATATTCCAGATAACATATCCAAGGATGAACTGAGTAAAAAAACAAATCTCTTTTCTTGTATAGTTCCTTTGAATTCCTCAACAAACCAACAACATCATCTTTTGCTTGACTGACAAAAATTAACATGCTTCACATCGTCCACAAGTCTTTGCAGAATGAAAAGTAGATTCTACCGTGTTTATCCAAGCATTTTGAATATGTCATCAACAACATATCAACCTCATTGAACTAGCTTTAACCTTGCGGAAATAATAAATATTGAATAACTATCACCAGTTCCTGGTAACTCTCATTGTGAACAGTCTTCAGTAAACTTCGCATAAGTCGAACATATCTGCATAAATTTTTTTGTGCTTACAACCACATCATCAAAACACATTCCTAAATCTAAATAAATCTTTGCAAAAATCAATTCATCAGCATAAAACCTCATGAAACAATTCTGTGTCTATAACTCTGTTAACTATATCCATAAAGCATATATGTTGACATTCATGATAAACCCAGTCATGAATGTAACATATTGTGTGCTATAATTGTGTCACACTTCTATGGATCATTACATGCAAGGAAACTCAAGAATGAGCCCTCACTAAATCGATCCATAGCTCCCTAGGCATGGAGTGCAAGAGTTTTTAAGAATGCTCTCAGCTAGAGCTATTTAGCCTATAACCTTGCTAGTAAACCATGCAATGGGAGATTCAATGAAGACAAGGGCAAGAATACCAATATCCTCAAGAATAAAGAATGAAAATGCAATGCAACTATGCTAGAAATGGAAGTGCAAGCTAAGCTATGAAAGGAAATATGCAGTGTTACAACCCAAGCTAATTAATCTATGTGAGCTAATCTAGAGCATAGAAATGAAGCTAATCTAAGAAAGCATAAATATGAAGCTAAGCTAAGAATGCAAGAATGAGATGTAGAATGCAAAGAATGCTCCAAATCTTCAAAAGCTCCAAAGTGACCTAGAAATCCTGCAGCATAAAGTTAGCATAAAAAGTTGGGGGCCCTAGAATGAAGAAGAGAGCTCTGCTTTTAAAGGACATGAGAAGGAATGGACCATGGAGATTAAGAGGCAAAAGATTTAATCAATTGTGGAGCTTAAAAGAGGAGCAATCCATGTGCACAAATATCCTTCAATAGGAAAATAGGAGTTGACTTTTGTGTCCATATGAGACAAAAAGTGCTTTTTCCCTTTTTATAAAATAAGAATAATGCTTTATTTGTGCAACTTAGGATAAGAGGAAAAGTGGGGGATTTTTATTTATTAAAAGGGGAGGAAATATTCCTTTTAAATAAATAAAGACTTAGGATAAGATGGTTAGCCCATAGAAAATAATCGAATAAACGATAGAACTAGGATTTGATCAAGAACAAGCAATTTATGATTTAGCAAAAGGGGCTAATAGTCTAGATGACCATTTTTAGGTGTATACACATATAAGAACTCAATCATCTCTAATCAACATCCAATATTCCCTACTAACAATATTCATAAACATACGTGCTAGCAATCTCCCCCTTTGACATTGATGGAAACATAGATGAAAAACCATCTAGTCCCCATCCTATCATTAATAATCTCCCATCAATATATTTCTTCCTCATCTACCTGTACACACTCTCAAAATCAAATATCCCCCATTCAATCTTTTCTTAATATTTTTCATGTATATATCCCCCCCATTGACATCAATGACAAAGGTGTCAATATATCAATTCTCAGAGTTCAATCATCTCCAATACAATCTGCAAAAGTGTCCAAGTATCAAAATATACTGTAGAAAACTCATGACTAAGAGTCCTTAATGACTTAGCTTGAGTAAAGATAATCCCCCATAGGAGAAGCATCAAGCATCCAATCTAGATAGGTATAGTGTTTTGATCATGCTGGAATGATGCATTCTTGCATCCATTACTATGAAGAGGGTTGGGGAATAACCCCAAGAATACCTCTCTGATACTCAAAAGTATCTTTAGCCAAAGGTTTTGTGAATATATCTGCTATCTTATCCTTTGTACTAATATACTCCAATCTAATTTCCTTTTTTGCAACCTTCTCTCTCACAACATGATACTTTATTACAATATGTTTGGTCTTTGAATGTAATACTGGATTCTTTGACATGCTAACTGTACTTGTATTATCATAATGTATGATAATAGGCTCAGTGAATTCAATTCCAATATCCATCAACAATTGCTTCATCCAAGTGATTTGATTACAATTATTTTCTATTGCAACATATTCTTCTTCTGTTGTACTCTATGATATATAATTTTGTTTCTTTCTCAACCAGGAGACCAATCTTCCTCCCAAGAAGAATGCTCCACCACTTGTACTCTTTTTTTGATCAACATCTACTCCCCAATCTATATCAATGTGTGCACATAATGTAAAATCATGTGATTTTTCATACCATTACCCATATTTTGATGTACCCTTCAAGTATCTGAAAATCCTCTTTACTGTTGCAACATGTGTCTCTTTAGGTTCTGCTTGAAATATAGCTACAATCCCAACCATATTAGCTATATCAAGTCTTGTGCGAGTTAAGTATTGTAGTCCTCCAATCATAGGTCTTTATCTTGTCTGTGTTGCATTTAGTGATTCATCCTTGCTTGATAATTTACATCCAGTTACCATAGGGGTTCCAATTGGATTACAATTTTCCATTCCAAATTTTGTCAACAAGTCCTTAAGGTATTTTTTTGTGATATAAAAATGCCATCCTTGTTTTGTGTAATATGTAATCCAAAAAAGTATTTCATCTCACCAATCATGCTCATTTCAAATTCACCTTTCGTTTCATCTGAAAATTTCTTACTTACTTCATCATTGCCTCCAAAGATAATATCATTAACAAATACTCCAACAATCAGTAATCCATCATCATTTTTTCTTAAGTATATATTACTATATGCATTACCTATCTTAAATCCCAGACTAATCAAGTGTTTGTATAACCTTTTATACCAATCTCTAGGAGCCTTCTTCAATCCATACAATGCCTTTTTCAATTTACAAACCATATCCTTGTCTTCTATTAAAAAAAAACCATCAGGTTGTTCAATGTAGGCTTCCTCTTCAAGTTCTCCATTAAGAAAAGCTTATTTTACATCCATCTGATATACCTTGAAATTTTTACTACAAGCATATGCCAAAAAAATTCTCACTACTTCAAGTCTAGCTATGGGTGCAAAGGTTTCTTCAAAATCAATACCTTCTTGCTATGAGTATCCTTTACATACCAATCTTGCTTTGTTTCTTACCACTTCACCTTGCTCATTCATCTTGTTCCTGAAAACCCATTTTGTGCCAATAACATTTTTGTCTTTAGGTCTAGGGACCAATTCCCAAGTCTTGTTCTTTTCAATCTATTCAAGTTCTTCTTTCATTGCTTTCATCCAATGCTCATCTTTGCATGATTCATCTACAGTCTTTGGTTCAACTTGAGATATTAAAAATAGTTCTTTATTTACCTTGTTCCTTGTCATAACTCCTTTGTTTGCACTTCAAAAAATTTTATTTTTAGGGTGATTTATTGTAACATATTTAGGTGTTCCTGGTTCAGTTCTGACTTCTTCTTGAGGTGTTGATTTAGGTTCAACTCTCAGTTCCAATCTAAACTCTTCAATCTACAAATCATTGTCATTTTCATAAAATAATTCATGTTCATCATTCTGATTAATGTTAGTCCTTTTTCTTTTATCTTCATCAAAATCATAATCAAGAATTCTCTTTTGAATTTTGAACTTTTCATCAACTTTCAGATTTGTACTCTCAACAATAGTCCTCAATCTTTGATTAAAACATCTATATGCTTTAAGTTTTAAAGAATAATGATGTAGGAGCATCTCGGGTCCTTGGCAATCTTGTGTCACCAAAAATATGTTTGAAGTTTTATGTGTTTCTTAGTTCCTTCTTTGAACAAGTTGGTTCAGTGTTGCTCGGTTTCCTTTGTTCACCGATGTTGGTTAGTTATCTCTCTAGTGCTCGGTTAATTTCCCTAGCGCTCGATGATGCTTGTCTAGTGCTCAGTTATCCTTGCTACCGAGTTGTTTATTTTGGATTTCTGTTGAGGCTGACTCTTGCATTTATTATTGGTCATGGATTTAATGATGACATCTATCATTGGGAAGTGTGTGGACCAAGATCTAGTCATTCCTTCTACTGATGGTGGATCTAAAGGCCGACTTGTTTGGTAGCCTCTTGTATAAATGTAGTTGTTTGGTTATAGTTTAGGAGTAAGTTTTTGGGGGTTAGAAGATAGGAGCTAGAAGATTAGAGATTATTGGTAGATCCTTGCATCTTAGAGGACTTTTGTACTTGATTGTAATAATTGGCCTAAACCGGGAAGGCATTACAACCTGACATGTATGAATCAATTAGAGTTAATATATGAAAGTTTTTTCATGCTCTCTCTCACTTTTGTGAGTTGTTTCTTGCGTGTGTGATTTATGCAAGGTGGATCTAGTTAGGGCATGCCTTTGGCCCCTCTCCCCATCCTCCTTTGTGTTAGGTGGTATCAAAGCAAGGTGAGGTCTGGATCTAGGTTTGAGGGCTCCTTCTTGTCAAACCCTAGTTGATTTATTCTGGGGTAGGAGATTGTGGTCTAACCTACAATTGTAGAGGGTTTTAAGATGGTTCGTGGGAGGTGAGATGCGGATCTAGGATTGGTAGACATGTTGAGACAACTTGCTGCTAGATTAGAAGCTATTGAAACAACCCACAGAAGAGGAAGACATCTTGAAGATGTTAGTGATGATGAAATTGAGGAAGAACAAGGTGATGTAGAACTTGGACTAGTGATGGATCAAGGTGAGGAAATATCATTGAAGGCTTTGACAAATCTGAAGTCTACACCACACTTTAATCCTCCTAAGTATAGTGGAAAATTGGATTCTGATGAATTGGTGGACTGGATCACCAAGATGGAAAAGTACATTGAATATGAAAATGTATCTAAGGAAAAGAAGGGTAAAATTGCAAGCACAAAGTTGAAAAGTCATGCATCCTTGTGGTGGGAACAACTGCAATTGGATAGAAAGAGGAAAGGAAAAGAAAAAATTAAGGTATTGAATAAAATGGTGAATAAATTGAAATGAAAGTTTTTACCTTGTGATTATCAGATTAACCTAGTTAGGTGAATGGAAAGTTTGAGGTAGGAAGATAGCTCGATAAAATAATATACTGAGAAATTCTATAGATTAGATATCTGATCTAGACATGATGAAGATGATGTGGAAATAGTTGCTAGATACCTAAATGGTTTGAGAGTTTACATCTAAGAAGAAATTAGTTTGGTCAAATTGGAGAATATTTGAAGAGGCTTATCAATTTGCATTGAAAGCTGAAGAGAAATTGAACAAGAGACATGAGCAAAGACAAAGAGGTAGAGGTGGTAGATTCCCTAGAGGAAGAGGTAGATCTCAAGGAGAAAATAGTAGATTCAAACTTGAAAAGACAACTCTGGATAAAGGCAAGACCGAGTGGAAAGGTGAAAGTTCATCTAGAGGCAGAGGTAGTAACTACCGAGGTGGTTATAATAGAGGTGGTTTTCGAGGAACTTGTTAAAATTATGGAGAAGGACATAGATCATTTGAGTGTACATATGCAAGTAAGAAGGTCGATAGTAGTAGGAATGCTTTGGTGAAAGAAGAGTCACTAAATGAACCTGAGAAGGAGAATAACTTGATGGAAAGGAGAGCACTTTGGAGTGAAAGTAGTAAGGAAGTTTCGATAAGGAAAATTTTGTTCAAGACCAGATGAAGAGTTTCTGATAAAGTTTGCAAGGTAATTATTGACATTTGTAGCTTGGAGAATCTAGCATCTGAGGAAATGGTCACAAAGTTGTAGTTGAAAAGGTTGGAACATCCGAAGCCCTATCAGATCTCATGGATCAAATATGAGCATACACTTTTGGTAAGTGAACAATGTTATGTGAATTTAAAAATTGGAAAGTACTATGATAAGGTGTTATATGATATCATGCCTATGGATTGTTGTCATATTTTGTTGGGTAGACCTTGGCAATATGATAGACATGCTATATATGATGGGAGATTGCATAAATATACTATTTGGGCTAATGGGAGAAGATAAATTTTGTTACCTTTGATGGAAGAACATGTTAGTAATGTTTACACATCTGTGAAAGTTTTCTTGATGGAAGGAAGAAACTTTGTTAAGGATTTGAAGAAGAATGATACATGTTTTGCTGTGATTCCTAACAAACCGAGTAAGAGAACAGAGGATAGTATACCTGAGGATATTGATAAGTTACTCATTGAGTATAGTGAGATAATTTTTGATAATGTACCTAATGGTTTTCCACCGAAGAGAAGCATTGATAATTGCATGGATCTAATCCATGTAGCTAGTTTACTGAATAAGGCACCACATCAGTTGACACCTACTAAGAATCAGGAATTGAACTGATAGATTCAAGAATTGTTGCATAAAGGTTTGATCCAAGAAAGTTTGAGTCCTTGTGCAGTACCTACTGTATTGGTACCTAAGAAGAATGGAGAATGGAGAATGTGTAATGATTCCAGAGCAATCAACAAGATAACAGTGAAATATAGGTTTCCTATACCGAGAATGGATGGCATAATGGATAGTTTGACTAGAGAAAAGTATTTTACCAAAATTGATTTGAAAAGTGGGTATCATCAGATTAGAATCAGAGAAGGTGATGAATGGAAGACTACTTTCAAGACAAAAGAAGGTTTGTATGAGTGGTTGGTTATGCCTTTTGGTTTAACTAATGCACCGAGTACTTTTATGAGGTTGATGAATGAAGTTTTGAAGAAATTCTTGGGTAAGTTTGTGATTGTATACCTAGATAATATTCTGATATTCAGTAAGACTAGAGAAGAACATTTGTTGCATGTTAAACAAGTATTACAAAGGTTGAAAGAAGAAAAGTTGCTGATAAATCTGAAAAAGTGTTCATTCATGAAAGAGGAGATTGTGTATTTGGGATTTGTGGTTTTAGATGATGGTTTGAAAATGGATCCTGAAAAGGTTGAAGCTATTCTGAATTGCATACACCTGAGATTGCTAGTGAGGTAAGATCATTTCATGGCCTGGCAAGTTTTTACCAAAAGTTCATTAGGAATTTTAGTTCAATTTGTAATGCTATGACTGAGACTATGAGAGGAGATAAAAGAGAATTCAAGTGGACACATGGAGCTGATAAAAGTTTTGAGACTCTAAAGCTAAAGGTTGTTGAATTGCCTATTTTGGGATTGCCCAATTTCAATAGGGTATTTCAAGTGGAATGCGATGCAAGTGGAAGTGCAATAGGAGTTTTATTGAGTCAAGAAGGTAAACCTGTTACTTTCTTTAGTGAAAAGTTGAATGATGCAAAAAGGAAATATTCTGTGTATGATCAAGAATTCTATGCTATTGTTCAAGAACTGAAGAAATGGAGACATTATTTGATACCAAGTGAATTTGTATTGTATACAAATCATAAGGCTTTACAGTATTTGGGTAGTCAGAATAAGTTGAATCAGAGTCATATGAAATGGGTTGAGTATTTGCAGAGTTGTACATTTGTGATAAAGCATAAGAGTGGAGTCACTAACCAAGTCACTGATGCATTGAGTAGAAGAAGATCTTTGATGAACGAGATGAAAATTGAAGTTCTTGGCTTTGATGACATGAGAGATTCTTATGAATTTGATCCTAATTTTTTTGAGTAGTGGAGAAAGTGCATAGCACCTATTCAAGATCATCCGAGTACTAAATGGGAAGAATATTTTATTCAAGAAGGTATGTTGTTTAAAGGTATTCAGTTGTGTATACCGCGAGGACCAATGAGAACTAATTTGATAAAGGAGAAACATAGTAGTGGTTTGGTTGGACATTTTGGTGTTGATAAGACATTGAATTTTCTTAAGGATAAATACTTTTGGCCATAGTTGTATAAAGATGTTCAGAAATTTGTGAAAAGTTGTGGAATTTGTCAAGTTGCAAAAGGAGTAAGTCAGAATACTGGATTGTATACACCAATTTATTTTCCTGAGAAACCTTGGATTGATATCAGTATGGATTTTGTTCTTGGCTTACCAAAGACAGTGAGAGGTAATGATTCCATATTTGTTGTTGTGGATAGATTTTCTAAAATGGCACATTTTATACCTTGTAGAAAGACATCAGATGCAGTACATATAGAAGATATTTTCTTTAAGGAGATTAACCGATTACATGGATTACCAAGGAGTTTTATCTCTGACTAAGATAGTAAATTTGTTGGATACTTTTGGAAGATCCTTTGGAGAAAGTTTGGCACCGAGTTGAAATATAGTTCTATATTTTACCCACAAATCGATGGACAAACAAAAGTTGTGAATAGAAGTTTGGGAAATCTTTTGAGATGTTTAGTTGGAGACACTCTGAGTAATTGGGATTTTGTGTTGGCACAAGCAGAGTTTTCATACAATAATTCAATGAATAATAGTACTAGAAAAATACCTTTTGAGATTGTAAATGGCATACAACTGAGAGGTATATCAGATTTGAGGGATATTGCTCATGAAAGAAAGGGAAGTGTTGGAGTAAAGTTTGTTGAGTACATGAAGACATTGCATGAAGATGTGAAACATAAGTTGCAGAAAATTAATCAAAAATACAAAGATAGAGCCGATAGATCAAGAAGACATAAGACTTTTGCAGTCAGTGATGAAGTAATGGTTCATTTGAAGAAAGGCAAATTTCTTGTTGGAACATATGGGAAGCTGAAAATGAAGAATTTTGGCCCTTGCAAGATACTGAAGAAATTTGATAGTGGAAATGCATATGAGATTGAGTTACCTGATGATATGGATATATCACCTATATTCAACATTGCTGCTTTATATGAGTACCATGAACTTGATGAAGACATGACAGTACCGATGGATTATCCTAAGAAACAGATAGAAGAAGTTGAGCAGATTTTGGAACAAAGAATTGGTAGAAGTACAAGAGGAAAATAATATATGGAGTATTTGGTAAAGTGGAAGAATAGACCAATTGAAGATAGTTCATGGATTTCACAATCTGAGTTGGATGCAGCTTGGATCGTACCTATTTCATGATTTAGAGAATAATTTTCAAATAACCCCAGGTGTCTGATGCAGGAGCATCTCAGGTCCTTGGCAATCTTGTGTCACCAAAAATATGTTTGAAGTTTTCTGTGTTGCTCGGTTCCTTCTTTGACCAAGTTGGTTTGGTGTTTCTCAGTTTCCTTTGTTCACCGGTGTTGGTTGGTTATCTCTCTAGTGCTTGATTAATTTCCCTGGCATTCAGTGATGCTTGTCTGATGCTCGATTATCCTTGCTACTGAGTTGTTTATTTTGGATTTCTTTTGAGGCTGACTCTTGCATTTATTATTGGTTGTAGATTTAATGATGGCATCTATCATTGGGAAGTGTATGGACCTAGATCTAGTCATTCCTTTCACTGATGGTGGATCTAAAGGCTGACTTGCTCGGTAGCCTCTTGTAGAAATGTAGTTGTTTGGTTAGAGTTTAGGAGTAAGTTTTTGGGAGTTAGAAGATAGGAGCTAGAAGATTAGAGATTATTGGTAGATCCTCATATGTTAGAGGACTTCTGTACTTGATTTTAATAATTGGCCTAAACTGGGAAGGCCTTACATCTCGACATGTATGAATCAATTGGAGTTAATATATGAAAGTTTTTGCATTTTGTCTCTCACTTTTGTGTGGTGTTGCTTCCGCATGTGATCTTTTCAAGGTGGATCTAGTTAGGGTGTGTCTTTGGTCCCTATCCCCATCCTCCTTTGCATCAAATAACCAAGAAAAGTTCCTTCATCACTTCTAGCATCAAATTTTCCAATATCATCATCTCTTTTAATATAACATTTACTTCCAAAGATTCTAAAATATTTCATAGTAGGTGTATGTCCAAACCAAAGTTCATAAGATGTCTTACCAGTACCTTTTCTAATCTAAACTTTATTCATTGTGTAAACTATGGTGTTCACTGCTTCTCTCCAAAAGATATGTGATACATTACCTTCAAGCATCGTAGCTCTAACTGCCTCATTAACTGATCTATTCCTCCTTTCTATTATACCATTCTACTACGGTGTCCTAGGTGTTGAAAGTTGTCTCTTAATTCCATTTTCTTCACAAAATATATTAAACTCATTTTAAGTAAACTCTCCTCCTCTATCAGATCTCAAACATTCAATCTTTAAGCCAGATTCATTCTCAACTCTAATCTTCAATAACTTAAACTTCTCAAATGCTTCAAATTTTTCTTTAAGAAATGAAACCCACATCATTCTTGTAAAATCATCAATAAAAAGAATGAAATACCTTTCACCATAGAATATTTTTGTCCTTGTAGGTCCGCACAAGTTTGTGTGCACAATCTCCAACTTGACTGATGTTGTAAACATTTTTCTTGGTAATGAATTCTTCCTCTATTTAGCCATAACACATTCCTTTCAAACCATGTTAGTAGGCTTCACAATCTTAGGCAAGTCCCTAATTGCATTTGATGAGTTGGTATTCATAATGTTATCAAAGTTGCTATGACAAAATCTCTTATTCCATAGTCAACTATCATCCATGTTAACAATCAAACATGTCATTTCAGTAGGAGACAACTGACATACATTACCTTTTGTCTTTATACATGTTCCAATTAGTTTTCCATCACTATCTTTAATAAAACAAGTCTTCTCCATGAAATATAACATTTATCCTTTGTCCATAAGCTGTCCAACACTCAAAACATTATCTTTCAATCCATCAACATAGTAGACATCTTCAGTGTTAGTTTTTCCATCAAGTGTAATAGATCCTTTTCCCTTAATTTGACATGATGCATTGTTTCCAATTCTAACTATTCCTCCATCATATCTATCAAGTTCAACAAATTTATCCACATCTCCAGTCATATGATGAGAACATCCATTGTCAATAATCCAATCAGTTTTTTTTTGTTCTACATGTGAAATTGTAGCTTTTTCTTCTCTTACTTCTTCTTCATCATAATTTTCATCTTTAATAGTAATAAATCCTATTTCATCTTTATTTTCATCATCACTTTCTAAAAAATTTACATCTTTAAATGTAATTTCTCCTTCTTAATCAACATAACATCAATTTTTAGTCTTAGGTTTATAAGGTTTTCTATATCTGATCTTCTTTTCTCTCTTAGGACATTTAGATGAAAAATGACCAAATTCTTTGCATGTCCAACAAGAAAGATCTTTCTTACCTTTAGGTTCTCTCCTTGCAATCCGTGTCATTGCATCATCAAACTTTCTTTCTTCTTTTTGCTTAGCTGCCCAATCTCTAGCATAATCTCCACTGGTACTTGCACTTCTTGTCAACATAGGTCTTTCCTTTTGTAAGCTAAAAGTAGTTTCTACTCTAGGAGTTCATTCCTTTTGTTTCATCCATTGCTCATGTGCCTACAAATTTCCAAGTAGTAATTCTTTTGTAAAATTAGTTGTAATCATTTCTTCAATAATATGTGCTTTGTAGTCAAAGGTAGATGGTAGAGATTTCACTATCTTCCATATGACTTCATTATCTGATTTCCTTCCACCACAACTCTTAATTCTTGCAACAATCTTAGTAATTCTGCTAAAGTAACCTCTTATAGCATGTCTTAAATCTTTTACCTCAGTATATACTATATCTGGAAGAGCTAATAAAATAGCCTCTCTAACAAGCATATTGTACATGTATTGGTTCTTTTCTTCATCTTTACATGAATCAAGTTTGTCTTATTCTCCAACAATCTTCTTCATCTTGATAGCCAACTATTAATCAATTCTCATGCAAAGAAAATGCGTCTTCATTATTTCTTTCCAATTTTCAAAATTTAATCCATCAAACTTCAGACTTTCTTTCCTAAAAAATGTAGTAGCCATGGATCTCCTTAAGTTGTTAAATTTTTTTTTCAAGGACCTGATAATCTGATACCAATTGTTATAAACAAAAGTCCACCAACACAACTGAGAGGGGGGGGGGGGGTGAATCAGTTATGAGATTAATTAACTTAAATTCAACTCTACCAAATTTTAAGCTTGTAATCAATAAAAAAAATAACCACAAGATAATACACATACATAATAACACCAAATTTGTTAACTAGGGAAACCCTTGATCAGAGGGAAAACCCCAGTGGGAATGATGCCCACAAGATGATGTACTAATATAAAAGTTCCTTGTGAAAGGATAGACCTTGTTAGAAGTCTGTTACAATATAATTAGTACATATGATTCCCTTTTAGGAGACTTTGGATCCCTACTAAAAGATCCCAACCCTACGAGGAGTTGATTGAGAAACACAACGAAGACAACTGAACCCACTGTCCAAATTTCTTTAAGACAATCTTCACTAAAAAATATTCAGGATAGCACATCCAAGGGTAAAATGACTAAAACAAAAACTCTCTTTGATTGTACAGTTCCTTTGAAGTTCTTAACAAACCAACAATATCATCTTCTGCTTTGATCATAAAGATTTCACATTCAAAGCTCGCACAACATTTCATAATTGCATGATATTATTATGATACCCTTATGCATAAAATACAATTACTTTCCTTTATACCAAGTCCTAATTATTATTGAGTCATCCAAAAGGATTTCTCAATTTACAATTAATAATATAGGACATCAATAATAATTTACAATACATGTTACATTACATAGAAACAATTTCATAGAATTATTAATTTCACGTAGTCTGCTCACAAAGAAGTAATATGCTTCACATCGTCCACAAGTCTTTGAAGAATGCAAAGTAGATTTTGCTATGTTTATCCAAGCATCTTGAATATTTCATCGGCAACATGTCAACCTCACTAAACTAGCTTTAACCTCACTAAAATAATAAATCTTGAATAACTATCACCAATTCTTGGTAACTCTCACTATGAATAGTCTTCAGTAAACTTCACATAACTCAAACATATCTACATAAATTTTTCTACACTTAAAACCACATCATCAGAGCACATTCTTGAATTCAAATAAATCTTCACAAAACTCAATTCATCAACATAAAACCTCATGAAATAATTATGTGTATGTAACTCTGTTAACTCTATCCAGAAAGCATATATGTTAACATCAATGACAAACCTAGTCATGAATGTAACATATAAGAACTCAATCATCTTTGATCAACATCCAATCTGCCATGTTAACAACATTTATAAAAACTCATGCTAACAACATGACCAGTTCATATGGTTGGACATACCACATAAGATAACCAAGGAAGCAATCTAAGCTATAACTAGTCTATCTGCAATTGTTAGTGTACCTATTCTTCGTACTATTCCCAAGGAAGAGGTGATTAAATTTACAAATTATAAATAGAATGGGCATGCAATCATTTTGAATGATATAAAAAATGAATAAGTTAAATATACATCAATGGTAACTGGATACAAAGTCTATCACTCTAGTTGGATGAATAATATACCTAGAGGTTCCATTCATACTACCCACATGATTTTTTAGGTTTGAAAATATCACCCGAACTCAGGCATTAGGGTTCACCGATATTTCATCCTAATAATGGAAACCTTCTTGAGCTATAGGTGGACTCTGATTGAGAAGGAATCTCCAGATTCTAGGTTGGTTCCTATTGGATTTAGAAATATCACCTCCTGACTGAAACTTGAATGGGGAAAGGGAAAAAGATAACTTTAAAACTGAAAGGAAATGGGGTGATACACCAAAAAATTGAACCAAACTTGTCAGGAAAACTTTAAGTAGCATCCACAATACATAAATTATTGAGTTTTGCATTAACATTCTCTATTCAACATATAGGTTGACTAAAAACCATTACTAGGGTAAACACCACAAACAATGAAATTTGCCAAGAGACATACATATTCTACAAAAGGCTTGAATTTTGATAGCCTAGAAAAGGAATAAAAAATAATTCACTTAACTAGATTACACAAAACATACAACACTTAAATACAAAAAAAGAATAGGATTGGTGAAAACTCATAAAATTGATGCATTAGAGAAACCTGCTTTATTTTCCTTCCAAGCTAAAAATAGTTACAAAAAATGTGTCAAAAGAGACAAAGGAACCCAATTTCTCACTAAGCCCTCCTTCTCCATAATTCCCAACAACTAAAACTAAAAATCCAACTCCATTATGTACCCTCCTAAGGTTGAATTCAAAAATCTACTCCCCCTAAATTAACTCTCAATTAGCTCAAATTTAGCTACAAAATAGCCCCAAAATTTAGCCAAAATTAGCTCCAAAATGGCCTAGAAACCCTAAGTTACAAGCATAATTGATGCCACTAAATCAGCCCCTAATCCATCCCTAATGTTGGTAATTTAAAATAAAATCTTTTAAACTATTATTACCAACATATATTAGTTAGCCTAAAATTGAACCAAATTCAATATAGAAAACCTATGCCCTAAAAACCCTATGGTCAACATGACCCATAATTAAGCAACCATTAACCCTTTGAAAAAAACATATCATATGTGAGATGTCACTTGGAGTTTCGAGGCATGACTATATTCCCTGCAGACATTTAATGACATTTATTTCTTCCCTGCCATCGGACTTGAAAATATATCAAACCTTGGCACTTCTTGATTTTCGAGTTGCATTTGTGAATTTGGGGAAAAACTAAAGTTCAACCCTAGATCATGGTGGCTATCCATCAAGGATTTGACCCTAGATCTATCACTTCTTCTCTCTATTTTTTACAAGATCTAGCTCTCTCTTCCTTCCCTTGGCAAAAATAGCTCTATCTCCTTGGCTTGTGACTATGACTTGACTTGGGCTTGATTGATGAATTCAGCTCTTAACTAGAAGATCACAGGATTTTAAACTCAAGCATGACAAGAAGGTTTTGCTTGTTCTCAGGCACCAGATTTATAGACAGTGACTTTGGCTCCATATTTATATACTGAGTCTTGATTGTAACTTGGCTTCCTTATTCAAAGCTACAATTGATACTCAAACACGGGCTTGATGGCTAGAACCTGGCCTTTGACTGGAACTCAAACTTGGGCTATGATCCGTTAAAGCTCAGCTTGAACCTTATCATTTGGGCTGTGACTATTTCGTACCTAAGAGCTCGGACCTTAAACATCTGGAACTTGGCCTAGACTATTGAAAAGAGCTCGGCTTTAATGGCTATGTCTGATGGAACTTGTTTTCATTGTGATTTCAATGAGCTTAGGATTTGTGACTGTTACAACTCAGCTTCATTGACCAGAACTCAAACTTTCTTGGTCTTTAATCACTAGATCTTCACTTGATAGCAAGCTTGGCAATGATTGATGAGCTCGTGCTTGGCTGGATTATACATAGGCTTTTATTAATGCTAGAACACTTGACCTTTGACTGGAAGAACTGTATTATGTCAACAAACATGGGCTTTGAGAACTGAAAGCATGACTTATAGTTCAGGTTGTAGCTCAATCTCTGGCATGAGATAATTATATCATTCACCCCTTTCACTTTTCTTATCTGCCCATGGTTGAAGCCAAGTTCCCTCTCCTACTTTGTGTAAATTTTAGTGCTTTTCTTACTTATGTAGAAATACTGATATTTTACTCCATAATGCATGTAGATTTCACTTTTAAATAATTTTATCCTTGCGGCTTGAAACAAAAAATTGAAAGTTTACAATGAATCATGCTTAATAAACACTATTTTAATTGTTTCCTTCTTCTTTACACCTTGGATGCTGGAGATATCTTGTGAATCATTGCATTTCTAAACCAGTAATCTTGCAACTCGGTCTTTGTATTGGTCTTCAGCCAGTCAACTCTAGCTTGGCTTCTTTTGGTTGTACTGTTCACTAGTTCACAGCCCACTCGTGCCTTGCTTGTTCTTCCTCTATTTATTCAAACTTGTCTTGACTTGTCACATCTTTGCGGCCTTGTAATACTCAAGCTACTATGATGCTCCTTTAGCTCAGTTCTAATGTGTTTACTATCTATTATCCATTGTATACAACAATCACCATGTTTTATTTATTGGATTATGAATTTGAATATATGCTTGACTCCATCACGTGCCTGACTGGTTATAAAATGTAGATTACTTAAACATGCCGCCTATGTCTATGCTTGATATGGAGCTGTAACTTTGAAAATTTTATGTACTTCAAAACAAGATACTGCCTAATTCTTCCCTTGGCTGGAAATAATTAGAGATAAATGCATCAAACTGGTTTTCTTTTAAAACATAAAATGCAATACTGTAAGAACATTTGTTAGTGAGGTTTGAGCATGGGCTTGTGACATCCACTAACATATGAATGTTGAACATTATTTGATATTTGATAATACATTTCCTATAGCATTTTTCCTTATGAACCAACACTGTCATTAAAGATGCATCTTTTAATAAGGTTTTCATTGATCATTTCCTATATATTCTCCTATCTATGATTATAGAACGGTTGTCACTTTTTCTGTACCTTTTTTGTAAAACATGATCATTTGATAATTTTGTTGTAGATCTATGATTAAGATATGCATATCAAATATCAAGATTTAAATAGATGTAACTCCAACAATGAATTTTTTTTATGAGGCTCGAGCACAGGCTCGTGACACCCATAATCACATTTTGTAAACCTTGAACTTGAGATTTTGAATCTTTTCAGTCTTTGTCTGCATATGAACAATCACTTTGTAGAAGTTTTTTATCAGTACTATGAATCACCATATTGTATCTTTTTCCTATATGACTATGACAAGAAATACCAGTCCATTAAAGAAATTCAACTTACTCTATTTTTAGAAGGAGCATCAAATCAAACACCATATTAGGTTAGCAAAGATAACCAAATGAACTATTTTTTTGACAGTGCCCTATATGATAAGATTCATGCATTAGTGTTAGTGGTATGTTCACTAACCTAATATGTCCTGGTGTTTCCAAAAAAGGTATCTCAGCTATAAAAACTAAGTCCCTTTGATTCAAATATCTGGTTCATATAATAAAAACATGCATAATGATGGCCATTAATAGTAAAAGGTTTCATAAAATTATGTCCCTTTAAGATATTTGGTTCATATAATAACAAAATGCATAATGATGGCCATTAATAGTAAAAGGTTTCATAAAATTATGTCCCTTTAATACTATTTTTTAGTTTATATGGATGCACATTTTCTTATTGCATTGAAATTTCATATATATGTATAGCTCTGAAAGATTGATTATTGTATGATGCTTCTGGTTTTATGCATTTATTAGATCCAATTGGATCTAACACCTTTTCACTTTTCCATGATGCAGGACAAGAAACCCTAAAGACCTAGGACTAGACATGAAGACTCAGATAGTGGAGTTGAAGACCTGGACCTGACAGACAACTAGCTCATAGATGAAGATGTATTCTCAAGGTAATTCACATGACCCTACTCATACCTTTATCATCCTTTCTATTATGCCTTTTGTACTCTTTATTGATAGGAAAGATGAAATAACATTTGTATATTACATTTAGTTTGAATGCACAATGTAATGATCAATTATGAATTTGAAAATTTGAAATTTGATCAATACTTAGAGTACAATATAAAAGGTGATATGAATGTAATAATAAAATGTTAATCTACATCACCTAAAAAGTAGTATTAAATGAATGTACCTTTATGCAACCCTTTCCTATTTGTGTTCATCATTCTACATGTGTTGCTCAATTTTTCATGTCCCATGTAAGATTTGGCCAATTTCCATCTCAAGGTCTGCATTTTTATCCTTCCAAGCACTATGCAAAATTTCATGGGTTTATCTATTTCCCCCTGGTCTCTGCAATTGTTTCTAGGTCTCTGGCTAGGTGCAAAAGCCCTTAAAAAATTCATAAAACTAGCCGTTATAGGCCAAACCCTCAAAAAACGCTAGGCCTTGTTATATTTTCAAGTTACTTTATCAGCCACTTAAAATCCTCAAATACCCATGTGCGCTTTTCATTCATTGGCTGGTCACTAGTTCTCCAAGTCAGTCGGCGGTTACCTTTTTCTTCCGGCGATTTAGTGAATGCCTTGTTCACATAATACCCTAGTGTTTCATGGTTAAGTCCTCAATGGTTAGCGATTCAGTGAGTGGTTAAAATCCCCTTGGTCACATGTTTTCTTAATGGTCCAGCGGTCTTTTTATGTGGGGTCCCGATTTAAAAGATCTAATGGTTGTCTGATGATTTGAAGGGTTTGTGTCAGAGCATCAGATCATGCGTTGACCATCGATTCCCTTTCAGTGAAGCACTGCAGTATGTCAATGGGTCTGATGCCATGTCATCCTATGTGGAGGCTCCTGATTGGTTGAGAGATGATGATTTGTAAAGAATGTCAGAGCAGACCCAACAGACTGTGTTTAGAAGATCCTATGATTGGTGTATGATCTCATGGGTTGTGTTAGAGCCATGAGATTATGCGTCGACTGTCGATCTTGATTTGTTGTTAGAGCTTCATTCAGTGGGTCCTTTCTTTTTGACATGGTCACATTCGATTGGTCCACATAGCGATGAGCTGGAACATGTCAGTGGGGCCGTGTCAGAATCTCTGCAGGGATGTTAGAGGGATGAAGATTGATGGCTAGCGTATCTTCGCGCTGGGGTTTTCTGACACATGAGATCATGTGCCCACCGTTCGATTTGCCAAGTGTTCAAAGTATGTTAGTGGGCCTTGATCTTTTCAGGAGGTTAAAGTACAACAAGATCTTGTGGTTGTCGCTACGCTGCTGGGATAAGATGCATGGTGTTTAAGTCAGCAGTTTAGTGATAATTGTCTGATGCTCTTTCTGCAGGTTGTGGGTCCAAGTCTATAAGGTGTGCTGACTTGCTCAAATGTAATTGGTTGACAAGTACTGACGAAGATTTCCAGGTGGGTCCGTTTGTCAGAAAGGGTTCCGACTTAAAGAGATTGGTGGCTGGCGCATGATCTGAAAGGATATTCGGGGGCCATGAGATCATGCACCCGCCGTTAGATTAGAATCTTGTCTTAAGTGGGTCCGATGTCAGGGAAGTGCCGAGGTGTCTGTTGATGGAGTGGATGAAATGAATAAAAGAATGCCAAGTGGCATAAATGGGCCTAGGGTTAGTAAAGCTTTCTATGAATCAGTGACTAAGGGTTTCTCGTGTTCGCTTAATGTAACCTAAGGTTATTAAAAGGTTCAGCTATTCAGTGACTGTAGTGTTCACTGAATCGCTTGACCCAACTAGAGTTAAGAAATGTATTTCATGACTTAGAATTCTTTAGTCGTACAGTCACCAAATAACTTAAGAAGACAAAAAATCAAAGTGGGGCCAAACTACCAGGTGTGCTGACGTGCTATTTTTTCATTGGTCCTTGTATTGCTGATATGGACTCAAAATTTTAAAGGGTTTCATGACCATTTCAAAGTTAATCTGAGCCATTCATTTTTTGGGAGATAAAGGATATCGACGGTTGTGTTTTAAAATGACCGGCTAGCCGTTAAGTTTTCAATTCAAATATGTCTAAGAGGGTTTTTGCCAGTATTTGATTTGTAGGCCGCAAGCGGTGAGGTAGGTCAAAAAATTTAATTCTCTAGGACATTTGTAGTTGAAAGAAGATAATGAGGAAGTTTGGGCAGCCATCATGGGTTGATTCTTGTCTCAAAAAAGTACTAGCTAGAACATTCATGGTGAGACTTTGTGCAGGAAAGTAGATGAATCTAGGTTGCTTGTCTACAAGTTGATGCAGTATAGAGATGGGCACATAATATTTGATCAGCCATAGTATTATAGAGATGTATTTATGACCAGATTTGATGGCAGTTAGGGTTTTAATATTATTCTAATGTAAAATCCATGATACCCTAGTTAGTTTTGACTCCTGCCTGCGTGCAGTCGAGTATGTATATATTATATTTTTGGAGCTTTTGAGCTCAGAGTTCGCATTTTGTAAAGGAGGAAGTCCTTTTCTTAGAAAGATATCAATGGAATTTCTTCCTGCCCTCTGGTTTTCCACATTCGGTAACCTCCCATTGATTATTCAGATATTACAGAGGTATTTTGTGGTAATTCTTCATGTCCCTATGCTTCCTTGTTTGAGTATTCTCTTATTGAATCAAAGCATATGTATGGTTTTTTTTAAATGACAACTTAGGGTTCTCGATCCCTCTTAATTTTTGGGATTTTATGTGTTACTATGTTTGATCTGATTTAGATGTTTTTGTGGGCATATTTCAGCCCCCCTAACAGTCTTGTCTCATTCCTACACCGAGTTGCAAAAGTGAATGTCTGCTTGCAGGTCATAGGTTGTGTCTTATGTTCAAACCCTCTTATGAAACACTTATGCAAGCCTATTCAGTAAGTTGTGACCTACTAGACCTAAGCCTCTAATTGATTTCACTCCTCTATACTGAGATCCAAACCCTAATTTCAGTGCATCACCTAGTAGGTAGTTTTCTTTTAGTCATTTCCCTTTCCAAGCATTCCTTCTATCCCTTTCCCTCAAAAGTTTACTTTCATGTCTAGAAGCAAATTAAGGTGATTATCCAAGAGGAACCAGCCTAGAACCTAGAGGTCTCATTGCAGTTAGCATAGGTCCCACAACCTGGAGATGATTCCCATGTTATACTAGGTTATCAAGACTATGAGAGCTTGAGACAAGGGTGCAAACTTAGTGTATAACAATTCTGGCATGCCCGGTGGGACTAGTAAAAGATCAGATTAATGTTCAAAGGTGTCCCTATTGGTTCATTTGCAAAAGGATCAAGGAAGTTCAATACACAAGGACTATCAATACAGGCTTAAGCTCAAGGATTCCCCACCTCGATGCCAATGTATAACAATTCTAGCACGCCCGGTGGGAGTACACAAGAAGTTCATTGTTGAAAGATATGTTATCTCTGATATGTAGATTGCATAATATAGACTTTTAGAAGTCATTCTATTAAGTATATCTGGTAACTCCACTAATTTCAAAGATCCAGGCCAACCTTGTTTAAGGTTTATGAGAAAGATTGAGACTAAAAGCTCAAAGCCCACTAAATTTTTAGAGTTGCCCTCAAGAAGAAGTCACAAAGGTAGGTCAAATAAAAGAACATCCCCTGTAAGGAGAGCTCAATCAACACCTCCTGATACTTCAAAAAGGAGACCTTTCCCCTTTCATTCCAAAAGAAGAGGTAGATCTCTAACTAGAGACCTAGAAGAAGATCCAAATCTAGCAGCAAATACAACTCATATAGTTGTTAATCTTCAGATTCCAACTCCTATAATGGCCAGCCCATTTGCATTTGCACCTTTCAATCAGGGTAGCCCATTGGCCTTTGCTCAACATCATGATGTGCTCTTGGTAGCACTAAAGAGTATACTTGACTTCATAGGTGAAGGGTAGACAACTACTTTTGAACACATAAGAGATGTGATCACCATCTGTAGCATACACAACATAACTCAAGAGGATGTGGCCACAAAATTATTAGCAGCCTCTCTAAAAGGTAAGGCTCTTGAATGGTTTAGAACTTTAACTGTTGGTTCTATTACCTCATGGGATGAGTTAGGGGATGCATTAAGTAAACATTTTGAGGATAAATTAGATAACTTATCTCTGGTTGAGCAGTATACAACCATTAAGAGAGACCCTCAAGAGCAAATGACAGATTACAATAGTAGATTCCTCAAAACATGGAATAGAATTCCAGTATCAGTAAGACCATCAGCTGACCATGCTTTCCTTTACTACTTACAAAGTCTAAATGGTCAAATTTCTATCATGATCCAATCTATGGGTGGTACTTCTCTACCCCAAGCTTTTGACATAGCTGTCAGAGCTGAAAATTGTTTAATTCAAGTAGACATGATTGCTAGAAGACCTCCAATGCCCATTTTTCCTAGCCTTCAGCCCATTGCACCTACCCAAGTACCCCCATTCACTCCTATCCCTACCATATTAGCATCTCAGGCTAGTACCAGTGGTCAAGAGCTGACAACTAGTTTCTCTCAAGAGCTATAAGAAATAAAGAATAGCCAATAGAGCAGTCAGCAAGAAATGGCTAATTTGCTGCAGACCTTGACTAAAGAGGTTACGAATTTAAAGAAGCAAGGTCAAGGAATTAGACCACCATTTCAGCCACAAGTTCAAGGTCCTAATCAACAATATCAAAATCAAGGACAACCTTATCAACAAAATAGGCCACCATACCAAGGAGGCTATCAAGGACAAAGACAAAGTTTTAATCAGAGACCATTCCAACCATATAACCCTGCACCTCTTAATTCTGCAAATCCAGTTAGGGATATGGTTCCTAGTCAAAATAATATGGCTATGGATAATGAATGGTGCTTTCCTTGTAATTAGCCTCACAATCAGGCTACATGTTCAAATGGATGGATGAACCAAGATCTAATGGTTCAAAAAACCTCACAAGTTCAATCAAAGTCTTCATCCAGTGGGTTAGTGCCTCAACAAGAACCACAAGAAAATGAGACTGCTCTCTTTAATTGGGAGCAACCAGACTTCAATAGAGTCAATGATGAAG
Source organism: Chamaecyparis obtusa (assembly GCA_027943335.1). Taxonomy (NCBI): domain Eukaryota; kingdom Viridiplantae; phylum Streptophyta; class Pinopsida; order Cupressales; family Cupressaceae; genus Chamaecyparis; species Chamaecyparis obtusa. The sequence goes on from BSBK01001771.1 coordinate 2,235,395, forward strand.
TTGCTTTTATTGCCTATACAAGAGAAAAAAGTAGAGCTCAAGACATGAAGAGAGTAGATTCCAATGCCAAAGCCACTACATCTGTAGAGCTAGTACAACAACCTACTTCCATCACACCTAAAGAGGCTCCTGTCATTACAAGCAAGGAAAGCCAAATTCCAAAAGAGGTGGAGCCTGTCATGCCAAAGACACAACAAAGAGTACACACCGTGACACCTTATAGCATTGTAGACAATATGAAGAAGGTGAATGTCACCATGTCAATGTGGGACTCTTTGGCTCTTCCAAGACAACCTAAAATTTTTAAGAAGGCCATGACAGAAGTAACAACTCCTCAACCTACAAAGGAAGCTGCAAAGCCAGTGTTGGTTAACATTGATCAAGAAAAGGAGGCTCCAAGTAGCCACTCCAAAGGAAATGCCACACAAGGTAGGAATTCAAAGCCACCTCCCTTTTATGTATCTCTAATTATTGGAAAATCTTTAGTACATAATTGTATGGTAGATAGTGGAGCTACTAGCACTGTAATGCCCAAGAAAGTAGCTGACCAATTAGGACTAAAATATGAACCCTTCCAGAAGAAGGTTACACAACTTGATAGATCCTCAATCAATACTATTGGTGTGGCCAAGGATACCAGTTTAATCCTTCATGCTAGTCCTAATTTATCCATCCTCCTTGATATATATATCATAGATCTTGTTGGGAGTTTTCTTAATTTTTTGAGGTTTTTGTCCAAACGTTGGTTTAGTCCTCTGGTCTGTAAAGTTTTCCTAGGTATAGGTGTCGAAAGTTCTTCAAAAATTTGTCATAGCCCACTTCAAAAATCCTTACCCTAGGTCTTGTCCTTGAAAAATGTTGAATTCATGCAAAATTCCTCATGATTAGCCCTTATTTTTCTATTTCATTGTTACCTTTTTAAAAGTCGCTTAAGCTGATTAAATCGTGCACGTGTTAAATGTTTTGTGTTCACTAAATTGGAAAAGGTCATAGCATGTCTCATATAGTATTCGATGATTCAACAAACAAGTCAATCTTATGCTAAGCGTCATTTTAGTCGCATGGTCTCTAAGTATCCCGGTTAACACCTCAACCATTCAGCGAACTGGAGAATATGTTAAAAATGCTAAGTGTTGTCTTTGTTCGCGTAGTCTCCAAATATCTAGTGGTAATCAAAAAACATCTGGCGATTCAGCGAATGCATTATCTCCAATTTGCGTATTCCTTGGTAGTTCTTTGCAAATATTTCAGCGACTTGGCGACAACGGTTATCGCTCATTCTCTGAATCTAGCGGTTAAGGGAAAAATAACCTAGTGACTTGGAAAATATTGTAGATCATTGTTAGGATCGACAGTTGTGGTTTAATCTCGGATATTATTGGGTCCTACATGTTTCATTTGGTGAATGAGAGAATGTGTAAAGACTTCTAAGTTTGGCGGCCCCGACAGTTTGGTATGAAGAATTTGGCGGAATGGGTTGTTTCAAGTGTTCGCTTGTTCTCGGAATAAATTAGTAAGAAGCTAAATGATTTAGCAATTTAGTGAGTCATGTGGTCGCGGGTTCTCTAAAAGGAAAAGGTAAAGGGCATAATCATTTGGTGAATGTGCGAATAAAAGGATTGGCTAAGTTTTGAGTCTTCAGTCACTTAATCGTGGATTGAAATACTCAATGTTTAATATGATCTGGTGATTCAGTGAACCCTTTGTTCGCTGAATCTCATAATCAAATGACCAAGGATCAAATATTTCAGTGAATTGGCAATAGCCGTAGATCATCAACAAGATCAATGGTTCATTCAGAATCTTAGAGTAAAGATGATGGTTAAGAAAGATTCAGCGATTCAGAGAGTGAAGGCTTCACCAATTCTCCAAGTAATTGAGCAGTTAAGTGATCCATTAAGTGAATGTGTGAACCCTTTGTTCGCTGAATCACCAAAAGATTTAACATTTAGCCACGACATTAAGAGAATGTGAGATGGCTTTGTTCACTGATTCACCAAATAATAACTGTAGTCAAGTGCTCGAAGGGTGTCACTATGTTCGCTAATTTGTGAAAAGTATCATGAGTTAAGGATTACATTTCAAGAACCCGTGAAGGCTTTGGTCGCTAGTTCTCTAAATATATGCTAGGGTTAACATTGCATTCAGTGATCATGAGAAGCTTTCAGTCGCGGATTCACTAAATGGGCCCAGTTGGAAAAGGTAATAAAAGAAAAGAAAAGGGACCGTTGCCTGCGTGGATAAAGTATAGTATCAAGCTAGAAAGTAAACTAATGAGCCATCCAATCAGTTTCAAAGAAAGATTGCATGACGTAAACAGGTTTAAAGTGTAGGATCTTAATCATTTGCCTCTTTTCCTTGTTTTCAAGTTTTTTAAAATCTATTTGTCAACATCTGTACATCGGCTAGCTCCATTTTGAAAACTGGTGACATGCAAAATTGAATGCGGGAGCAATTAAGGAGATTTGCAATGATTGTGGTAGTTGTACACACTTGATCTACATTGATAAATAAGTTAAGCTCATTGTTTCCTGTGTCCAAAATCATTCGAAGAGAATTGTGTCATTCTGAAGTAATTTTTGAGCACCAAGTGAATCCATTTTGCAGAGATTGAAGATAATTTTGAAGCAAAGATGAGTCAACTTGAGAGAAGCGCATCATCTTCCAGCAGTGAAGCAAAGGCTAAAAGTGGTGAAGATAAGGGCAAGCCTAATTATTTAGATGAGTTTTTGAAATTGCTACTTGGTTCCAATCAAAACAAAAGAGCTCCGGATGATGTTTTCGAAGATGTTCTAGGATTTTGTAGAGATCCTATCACACCAAATACCACAGGTTATACTATCTTCAACTTCTTTTATAAAAATAGAGATAGTCATATCCCTGTATGTAATGGTTGGGCTTTGGGGTTAGGGAAATTAGTAGTTCCTGATGTATTCCTGGATGCGGATTTAATTGTTGCTCTAGCTAGGCATTACGATCCTATTTCTAAGACTATTAGGAAAGAGGACCAGTCAGCTTTGGTTACTCTTGATAGGGGTTTGTTCATGAAGGCTTTTAATGTTTATACATCCACTTCTACTGAAATTGACTTGAGCAAAGAAAAGGAGAGGTACAAGAAGAACATAGGGATAGTGAAGGACCAACTAATGAAGCATATCCCAAAATAGGATAAGTATATAGCTCCCCTCCCTGCTCACATGAATGCCCCTTACCAATTTAAGTCCCTTCAACATTACATGAAGCAAACTTGTTATGGGTTGTGTAGGGTTTTGGGAATTGATGGGGATGTAGAGTTTTTACCAGCTAATCTTTTGATGATTATCCTGGACATCCAGAATTCTTTGGTTAATACTAAATATGATTACATCCAGTATATCATTGATAGAATGCATGAGGGTTTGATTTCTGTCAAGGATAGTAAGAGCCCAATTAAGTTCATGCATTATTTTTTGCTAATGCACTTAATTTTGTTCTTCAATATTAATAGTTTTGATTCAAACATGCTGAAGCCAAGGTTCAACTTTGAAGGCCAGTATAATCTGGTGCAATTATGAGTGAGGATGTGGAATTCTACTTCCAATGAGGGGAATTTTTGTCTATTTCAGAATTTCATTGTGTATCCTCTCATAAGGATGTTAGGTATCAACACTACAAGGATATTCCCAAGGGTCCTCAGGCTCCTACGACCAGTGTAGTTTGTGAACAAATGGGAGGGAGATCACAATTGGGGTGATTTTTACTTAGGGAAGAATGCTACAATTTTGAGAGTCTACGGTTGCCCCCAACCCCCACATTTTTTACCAAAATTTATGCCTCCAAGGGTTGCTTGTTTGGAATTTGTGTGGCAGTTGATGTGGATAGACAGGGAAATTCTAGCCCCTCACAGGAAGGGTACATTCACACCTAGGAAATTCAAGGTAGGTGACTTCCTGGTAGGAAAGAGGGCATTTCCTCAAATTACTGCATGGTTAAATTAGTTCAAAATGGCTACTGGTGCTTGTAGACATGTAGATCCTGAGGGCTTTATCAAAACTGCTAGGATGCTATACATCCCAAACATTGGTGTGAACAAAGAACATGAAGGCTTGGACGAGGAAGATGTAGTCAGAAACATCATTGATGATGATGAGGTCAAGAGGAGATGGAATAGGTACTTTGATTTGATAGACTTGTTAAAACAAGTGATGGCAGCCCAACTTCCTTTTGAGGGTTTCTTCCCTGACCTTCCCTATTTAGAAAGAATTGACAAGATGATAGAGATGCATGACACTCTATCAAATCAATTGGAGAAGTTGATTGACTAGAGTCAACCAAAGAAAATGAAAGACTATTCATCTTCTGATCAAGAGGAGTTTTCTGATGAGTCACAGGAAGGGAACAACCTGCCACAAATGGAAGATGTACAAAGTGTTAGGCCTATTGAAGACCAACTAGAAATAGGGGATACTCCAGAGCCACCCTTGAAGAAATAGAGGCTTGAGGTAGGAGAGCCTTCAAGTTAGGAAAAACAAAAGAGAATAATTGATAGAGCATCTGCTCTAGTGCCAAGTGATAGGGTTTACCATCACCAATTGAGAAAAGCAATAAGAGAAGGAAAGAAGGTGGCCACTGATGAAGTAGATAAGGAATAGACCCTATGGTCAGAAAGGGATATCAGAGAGGTCTATCAAGAGGAATTTTTGAGTGATGACCAATTTATTAAAACTGATGAATTCAAGAGTTTCCTTGTTTGGAATAAGCAGCAAGAAGTGAGGAAACTTCTGCTTGAAGGTATGGAGCCAAGTGAAGAGACATTGAGAGCCTTAAATTCTTATGATCCTAGCCTTGATCCCATAACTGCAGATGAAGCTAGACAACTGGTCAAGTCAAGTGGAATGCTATTGACTCTAGGATGGGCTCTGACTACTGCTTTCATCATAGATCAAATAAGAAAGCAACCGCTAGGTAGCTTGTCATATGAGGTTCACATTGGTGATATGATAAGAGGAAGTGGCTATGACCCTAAGTCTCAAGCTGTTGTAATGTGGTCCATGGCCCCTAGGATTCAAAAGCCATCCCTATTGAGTATAGAGGATAAAATGGAAGGGAATCAGATTATTTGGACTGTGCAGAATACAACTGACCTTGAAGTTTCTAAGGCAGTGACTCATTGGGCTAACCTGAATGAGGCAAAAATAGTTCAATTATCTGAAAGGTACTCGAAGTTGTTTGAAAGTGCAAACCTAGTGGCCAAGGACAGAGATTTAAAATTGATGAAGATCAAGCAGCTAGAAGATGAATTGGTAGAGATAAAAGTTAAGCTGGAAGAAGCTTCGAAGGTAGTTGTTGTCCCCCCTATGCAGATTGAGGTCCCAATTCAAATTGATGAAGTACTTGAGGGACCTAATGAATATTTAGATAAGATAAGGATAGAGGCATCTTTGGACACCATGTTGAAGATTGTGCAATACATGCGAGATAAGATAATAGAGAAAATGGATACAGTTTATCAATTAGTCAGCCAATTACACTAGACCAACAGAAAGATAAATGAATCATTGGCTGCTTTGGAGCCACTTCATAGTGTTTGGTCTAGAAGAAATTTGTTGTTTGATAAACTTGATAGCCTACAAGAGAATAAGCCTGAGATCCCTGGAGTAGTTACAAATTTTTTTGAGAAGATTGGCTTAATCAATGCTGTTTCAATGTTTTTTAAAGGTAAGTCCAACCAGGTGAGGGTTAAGTTGTTTATGTTTGATAAAGATTATAGCAAGTATCTGCCTACAGTATGTGATGACAGTGGAAACCTGATCAAGTTGGAGGAATGGAAGCTGTCAATGGATCAGTTGGTGATTACACAAGATGCTTTCCTTAATAATGACAATACTTTGGATTTTGAGAGGTGTAATAGCATCATTGACAGTCTTTTTAAAATTGAAAATGATTGCATACGATTTGTGGCAGAAGCCAAAAATATAACTGACTCCATGTGGGACAAGCAAGTCAGCTTGTTATAAGAATTGCAGACTTACAACTGGCCATCAGATGATGAAGTAGCGGCTTGGGAGAAGCTAACAATAAAGAAGAAAAAGAGGCCAGTTGTCCAACTTATAGAGGAAGAGGAAGAATAGAGTTGCAGATGGCACCTGATCCAGAAATTGAGGGAGAGAAAGTTTCAAACAAAGGATGATGTAAGTTAGCCAGAATGGCGGTCATCATTCATGCAGCGAATTCAGCAACTGCTCTAAAATATCTTTAGACAAAGATGCCACCTGCGGAATTGTTGAGAAAAGATTTTTGTAATGTGTTGTTACAATCTGTTTGTCAGTTTGTAGTCTTGTCTCTAGTATAGGATCTTTTCTAGCCATCCCAAGCTTGTTGCATCCTTTCAAGGATTCCAAGATGGCTATGTTATATATAGTAAGTTTTACTCTTTTGGGAGGAGGTTGGAAAAATATACTGTAGAGGGAGGCTTGGCTCTATTGTTGAAATCTTAGAATATGTTATCAGATTTTGAAATGTATTGATGCAATGAAATTTTACTGGAATACAATAGAATTCCCTTGCATGATTTCAATTGTCTTCTTGTTTGAATTCTATGACTTTTGTGTATTGAATCTGTAAGGTAGTTTTGATATACCATTTACAAGGTATCTGTGATTTTAATCTCTAGCTCCTTTCAAGGAAAGGGTAATGTCTTTAGGTTAATTTCTGAGAGCTTAGGAATTTGGCAAGAATTTGATGATCAAATGTGTTTAAGAGAGGATGAATTGTAAGGAATTTCATCTGGGATTTGTTTGTGTTTCATTTAGAAGAATTTTGTAAATATATGTTTCACTGTTTGACTCTATACCCAAGGATAAGGCACTGGTCTATCCTCGATTTGTAGGGATTTCATCATCAGCAAAACTTAAATAATAATTTACTTTCATGTATGTTTGAATGACTAAGAAGATAATGTTTGTATCAAGGATATAAACTAATGTTGTGATACTTTCAAGAAGTAGATCTGACATGGGTTAACCTGCCCAAGTTCAAAGCTTGAAAAGAAGGAGTTTATCCTTGTCACACTTGCCATTTTTCTGCAATGAGTGTTTACTTCTGTTAATATCACGGATTGGATTTCTAAGCTCTGCATCAGTTGCAGCAAGAGGTATTAGTAAATCATTGCTAGAACCTTTGATCCACTATAGGATTTCATTGTGAAGCAGTGAATCTGAAGATAGGTACACCCGCCTGGGTCTGTGGAGCCCAAAGTAGAAGAAGGACTTGGTCCTTATCAAGTAGCCTTTTCCCTATAAGAATCTAGAGTTGAGAACCTGAGAGTCAAGTTTGAAAACTATATTGGCGATTCTACATGAAAAAGAGCTAACAGATCTCCCTGCATTATTTTCTATATGCCTCTCAAGGGAGTTTATAGCCAAGATAGGAGGCTACCTATCTTCTGATTGGTCTCACATGTTATTTCATACAAGATATGGGACCAAGGTCACCATCAAGTCAGAACCATTAGTAGCACACCATATAGAGCCATATGTGTCCAACACGATCAATGTAAACTGCCCTATATTTGATGACAGTGACTTCCAAACTATTAGTGAAGCAAGCACAAAGATAGAAAGTATCCCTGATATTTTTCTAGATGAAAGAGCTTCAGAAGTCCAGGAAAATCTTATTTGGGATTTTGGTTTGGGAAGTTATTTGATACAAGAAAATGATGTCATAGAGCCAAGCCTTTTAAAAAAGGACACTGATTCAGAGGATCAGAATAATCAGGTTTGGGAACTATTTTTTGATGGAGCTAGAAGTAGACATGGTTTTGGTGGTGGTGCTATGTTAGTGTCCCCAAAAGGAGAAAGGTATTATATTTCCTTTAGATTCAATTTCTCCTGCACTAGCAATACTGCAGAGTATGAAAGCCTAGTCAAAGGACTAGAATGGGCTAGAAAAAGAGGGCTTAAGGCCCTAAAAGTTTATGGTGACAGTGAGTTAGTTGTCAGCCAAGTAAGAGGGATAAGTGCAACCAAGAATGATACTTTGAAAGCATACAAGCATAGAGTTTGGGATGCAATTGAAGATTTTTGTGCTTTCAATATTGTTGCTATCCCTAGGAAACTAAATCAAAATGAAGATAGGTTAGCTGCTGTTGGATCTCAGAATGATATTCCAAATAGAATTTCAAAAGAGGTAGACTAACAACATATCAAAGTGATTTTCAGACCCTCTATTCTTGATAATGATGTCAATTGGTAGGTGTTTGACAATGATGAACAAATTTTGCAGTTCTTGTTTGAAGAAGATGTCTTTTCAGAGCATAATCAAGATAGGCTATCACAAAGCTATGGTGATCAAGTGATACAATTGGAGTCCAATAAGATGCCTAGAGGTCTTGTTACATTAGAGACTATCTTCAATAAGGATGATGAAGTTAAGAAAACAAAGCTGGCCTGGTAGTTCAACAAGAACATTGTGTTGAATTAGAGTTGGAACTAGGTAAGAGCCTACAATTTGGAAAGGTAAACACTGAATTGGAAAAACAAGCTTATACCCAATTATTCAAAGAATTCAGTGATGTTTTTGCAAGGCAATATGAGGACCTCAAGGGTTTTTATACTACTCTTGCTCAGCACACTGTTGAATTAGAACCTAATGCCAAACTGGTAAGACAAAAGCTAAGGCCTGTTAATCCCAAGATTGAGCCAGTTATGCATAAAGAAGTACTCAAACTAATAGAAAGTGGTATCATCTACTCATCAAGCATACTAGTTGGGTTTCCAACCTTGTTCCAGTCAGAAAGAAGAATGGGGAGCTGAGGTTATGTGTTGACTTCAGGGATCTTAATAGGGCCTCATTAAAGGACCACCATCCATTACCCTCTATGGAACAAATTCTACAATGTGTCTCTAGATCTGAGAGATTTTCATTATTGGATGGCTATTCAGGATACAATTAGATCTTAGTGAGTGAAGAGGATCAATATAAAATTGCATTTACAACCAAGTGGGGAACCATGACTTATCAAAAGATGCCCTTTGGTTTGTTAAATGCAGGTGCTACATTTCAAAAGGCAATGGATATGGCCTTTAAAAGCCTTATGTACAAGTTTTTTTTGGTCTACTTAGATGACATAACTGTCTATTCTAAACATGCAGTAGATCACATCAAACATTTGAGGAAAATTTTTGAAAAGTGTAAAGAGTTTGGGATATCTCTTAATCCCAAGAAATGTGTGTTTGTAGTCCATGAAAGAAAATTGTTGGGATATGTAGTATCCAAAGAAGGGATCATAGTAGATCCTGAGAGAATTACGGCCTTCTTAGAGCTACCCCTACCACATAACAAGAAAAGTCTCCAATCTTTCATAGGAAAGATTAATTTTGTTAGGAGGTTCCTGCCTAACATTGTAGATTTACTAAAGCCTTTGATAGCCATGTTAAAGAAGAGTTCAGCTTTTAGTTGGACCAAAGAAGGGAGAGTTAATTTACAAGCAATCAAAGAGGCCTTAATAGAAGCCCCTACTCTCCTAAACCCAAATTTCAGTAAGGATTTTATCCTTTATGCCTATGGAGGTCATGAAGCTATATCTACACTGTTGACCCAAGAAAATTCAGATGGATTGGAGCAACCTATTGCTTTCTTTAGCAAGGGTTTAGAAGAGTATGAACAGAGATACTCTTTTGTAAAGAAACATGTACTTGCTGTGGTGAAAAGCCTTAAAAAGTTCATATATCTATTGACCCATAGCAAGGTACACTTGAAGGTTACTCATCCAAGTGTCAAAGAGTTTTTGCTTTCCAAGGACCTAAATGAGAAAAGAGCCAGCTGGATCACCAAAGTGATGGAATATGACATAGATATTCAAACTACCAAGTTGGTTAGAGGAAGAGGTCTTTGTGAGCATTTGGCAGAGGATGAAAGTTCAAGGAAATCATAGCACATGGATGCATCTTTGGTTGTGCATTCTATAGAAGAACAAGCCAAGGCAACAAGCTTGTTGCCTAATATGATCAATTACTTGAAGACAAGAGAATGTCCTGTAGGCCTAGATTCAGCAAAAAGGAGGTATTATAGACTACAATCTATTCCTTTTGTGTTGATAAATGAAGTTCTTTTTAGAAAGGATCACAGTGGTGTCCTTTTAAGATGCATAGATTCAGAAAAGATAACTGATGTCCTATTTGAGTTTCATGATGGACCTTATGGAGGTCATTTCTCTCCTAGGACTACTACTTTTAAAATCATGAGGGCCAGGTACTATTGGCCATCTATCTTTAAGGATAGTCATGATTATATAAGAAAATGCATCAAGTGTGCCTTGTTTGTAGGAAAAGAAAGGCTTGCAGCCTTGCCCCTACAACCAATCAGAATAGAGCAGCCCTTCATGAAGTGGGGCATAGACTTCATTGGCATGATCAACCCTCCATCTAGTGCAGGCCATAAATGGATAATCACTACAACAGATTACTTCACTAGATGGATAGAAGCAATTGCATTAAAAGAGGCCAATGAGAGTGCTGTCCTAAGTTTTTATGATGATATAGTTCATAGGTTTGGCACTCCCGATTCCATAATTTTAGATAATGCATTGGCATTCACAAGCCTCAAAGTCTCAGAGTGGGTAGTCAAGAATGGCATCTATCTGAATACCAGTTCCAATTATTACCCTCAAGGAAATGGCTTGGTAGAATCAATGAATAAGAACTTGATTAGGATAAACAAGAAGACTGGCATACTAAGCTCAGGTCAGCCTTGTGGTTAGATAGAATTACTCCAAAGAAGATCATTGGGAATTCTCCTTATGTATTAGTGTATGGCAGAGAGGCCAAGTTGTCTATCTCAGTTGAATTGCCAGCTCTGGACTTGGCTACTCAGTATGCCCTCTTTGAAGAAGGAGATCCCTTGCAGATCAGATATGCTTAGTTGATGGAATTGGAAGAGATTAGAGACAAATCAATGCAGGATATGGAATTCCATCAGATCCAAAGAAAGAAAAGCTTTGATAAAAGAGCCAGGGTTAGGAATTTCAAAGTGGGAGATGTAGTTCTCAAATGGGATGAATTCAGATCCAGGCTTGGCAGACATACCAAATTTGATTCATTTTGGGGTGGACCATTTGTAATCATAGAATGCAGGGGCCCTAATGCCTTTCAACTAGCAACTCTAGAAGGAGTTCCCTTTCCAATCTCAGTCAATGGATTCCACTTGAAACCTTGTTTTGAGGTTAATCCCTCTTTGTGAATCTCTATATATAAGTTTCCCTATTTTCTCTCCTTGCTTTCTAGGTTAGTTCCCTATTTTCCAAGAAGTGCTCTAAGCACAATTCCAGTTCTACCTCCCTGAGAGTTTTTTTGATTTTTGATGACCCCATGCCCAATAGATTATGTCAAGGCCACTGGTTTTCCATGTCTAGTAGGCTGACATCTAGCAGAAATTTCCAAAATGTTGCCCAATTTTTCATGTCCCATGTAAGATTTGGCCAATTTCCATCTCAAGGTCTACATTTTTATCCTTCTAAGGGCTCTGCAAAATTTCATGGGTTTATCTATTTCCCCCTGGTCTCTGCAACTGTTTCTAGGTCTCTGGCTAGGTGCAAAAGCCCTTAAAAAAATCATAAAACTAGCTGTTATAGGCCAAACCCTCAAAAAACCCTAGGCCTTGTTATATTTTCAAGTTACTTTATCAGCCACTTAAAATCCTCAAATACCCATGTGCACTTTTCATTCATTGGCTGGTCGCTAGTTCTCCAAGTCAGTCAGCGGTTACCTTTTTCTTTTGGTGATTCAACGAATGCCTTGTTCGCATAATACCCTAGTTTTTCATGGTTAAGTCCTCAATGGTTAGCAATTTAGCGAGCGGTTAACATCCCCTTGGTCATGTGTTCGCTTAATGGTCTAGCGGTCTTTTTATGTGGGGTCCCGATTTAAAAGATCTAATGGCTGTCTGATGATATGAAGGGTTTGTGTTAGAGCATTAGATCATGTGCCAACTATCGATTCCCTTTCAGTGAAGCGTTGCAGTATGTCAGTGGGTCTGATGCCACATCATCCTATATGGAGGCTCTTGATTGGTTGAGAGATGATGATTTGTAAAGAATGTCAGAGCGGGCCTGGTAGACTATGTTCAGAAGATCCTATGGTTGGCATATGATCTCATGGGTTGTGTTAGAGCCATGAGATTATGCACCTACTGTCGATCTTGATTTTTTGTCAGAGCTTCATTCAGTGGGTCCTTTCTTTTTGACATGCTTGCATTCGATTGGTCCACATAGCGATGAGCTGGAACATGTCAGTGGGGCTGTGTTAGAATCTCTACAGGGATGTTAGATGGATGAAGATCGATGGCTAGCGTATCTTCACGATGGGGTTTTCTGACACATGAGATCATGTGCCTGCTGTTCGATTTGCCAAGTGTTCAAAGTATGTCAGTGGGTCCTAATATTTTTGGGAGGTTAAAGTACAACAAGATCTTGTGGTTGTTGCTACGCTGCTGGGATAAGATGCACAATTTTTAAGTCAATGGTTTAGCGACAAACCGTTCGATGCTCTTTCTGCAGGTCGTGGGTCCAAGTCTATTAGGTGTGCTGACTTGCTCAAATGTAATTGGTTGCCAAGTGTTGATGAAGATTTCCAGGTGGGTCCATTTGTCAGAAGGGGTTTAGGCTTAAAGAGATCAGCGGTTGGCGCATGATCTGAAAGGATATTCGGGGGCCATGAGATCATGTACCCACCGTTAGATTAGAATCTTGTCTTAAGTGGGTCCGATGTTAGGGAAGTGCTAAGGTGTTTACTGATGGAGTGGCTGAAATGAATAAAAGAATGCCAAGTGGCATAAATAGGCCCAGGGTTAGTAAATCTTTCTACGAATCAGTGACTAAGGGTTTCTCATGTTTGCTTAATGTAACCTGAGGTTATTAAAAGGTTCAGCTATTCAGTGACTGCAATGTTCGCTAAATCACTCGACCCAACTAGAGTTAAGAAATGTATTTGATGACTTAGAATTCTTCAGTCGCACAGTCGCCAAATAACTTAAGAAGACAAAAAATCAAAGTGGGGCCAAACTACCAGGTGTGCCAATGTGCTATTTTTTCATTGGTCCTCATATTGCTGATATGGAATCAAACTTTTAAAGGGTTTCACAACCGTTTCAAAGTTAATCTAAGCTATTCATTTGTCGAGAGATAAAGGATATCGATGTGATGGAATATGGATGAAGTGACTGAGAGGGGGGGGGGTGAATCAGTCAACCATTAAACACTCCACTATTATTTCTTTCCAGATCCCTTAGGATATCTTAATGAATATTATCTGTTTAACACTCGGTAAAATAGATTGCAGTAACTCAGTAGATGCAGAGATTATTAATAAAATTATCTTTTAGATATTCATCACCACTTGTATATGATTAAGATAACTATTAAGAACACAAGAGACAAAGAATTTAACGTGGAAACCCAATATGGGAAAAACCACCAATGTATCTAGATACTGATTTTCACTTTTTTGAAGTGATGCCCGGTTAGAAGCCAACCCGATAAAAGGTTACAAAACACACTGTTAGGTGTGACCTTGTTAGAGGATTTAATCACCCTGCTAGGAGTGGCCTGGTAAGAGGTCTTGAGAACAATTCAATGGAATTGTCACCTTGTTAGAGGATTTACAATATGGTTGTTAAACCAACTCGGTTAAGAGATTTAGAATTCACTGTTACAATGATAAAAAGGTAACAATGAAAATGACCTGTATAATAATGCAACTGCCTTGCTAATTACAGATCTCTGTTCTGTATAAGTGAGATCCTTCCTGATTGAATATATCTCTGCTTCTCCTCAAGGATATTTGGTCATCCTTCACAATTTCGCACACACCTTTCCTGTCTTTTCTTCTATATATCTTCTTCTATATCTCTTCTTTATTTTTCACATTTGACCTTTTATTTATGTGATTTTAGATTTGTCAAATTGGCATTACTTAGTATAACAGTCAGCTGAATTAAGCAAACTTTATTTGCAAAGATCCTTCAAGGGCCGACAGTGCTCGGTGACCATAATGAAATTTTCTACAATCTTTTGGAGACCGAGGGAACTCGGTAAACACTAATAATCCTTTTTCTTTGATAACTGAGTGAGCTCGGTAAATGCTAACTTTTCTTTGACAACTAAGTGAACTCGGTAAACACTGATTTTCTTTGATAACCGAGTGGATTCGGTAGATGCTGATTTTTCTTTGATAACTGAGTGAACTCGGTGAACACTAATTTTAATGCCAGGCAGACCGAATGAGCTTAGTAGGTACTGATTGTTGCGGACTATGACATTGTGTGACATTAAAGACAATACATAATTTGAGTAGCAATTTTTCTTCAGACAATTGTTTCCAACAATCTCCCTCTTTGGCATTGATGGCAACACAATATGTCATAGCAATAGAAATTTGAAAGGATTAGCTCAGTTCAGATTCAAATCTCCCTCTGTCAGCACACTTCCTTTTTCTTAAAAACTCTTCCTCTGACTATTGAAAATTTCTTGAAGTAATAGCAAAGACACTCCCTCTTTGACAACACATGCCAAAGACAATTCACATATTACCGGTGTAAACTAGTGTACCTCAAGTACTGATTTATATGCAATGATTCCTTGAATATGCTGCATCAACTTGTTGATTTTCAATCATGTTCTGGTTGATGCATCACTAAAACTATATTTAGTGAGCCTCGGATAGGGGAATGACCCCTAACTTACCTCTTAGATACACAAATGCATCCTTGGGTAATGGTTTGGTGAAAATGTCTACAATCTTCTCTTTTGTATGAATATATTCTAATCTGATTTCCTTGTCTTGCACCAATTCTCTGACAAAGTGATATTTAATAGCAATGTGCTTGGTTTTGGAATGCATTACTGGATTCTTTGAAATGTTTATTGCACTTGTATTGTCACAAAATATAACAACTGGTTCTTTGATTTCAACCTTCATACCTTGTAATAACTGTTTAAACCAAACAATATTTGAACAATTTACTGCAACAGCAACATATTCTGCTTCAGCTGTGGATTGAGATGTGCAATTTTGCTTTTTACTGGTCCAGGATACCAGTCTTTTTCCAAGAAAAAATGCTCCACCACTTGTACTTTTTCTGTCATCAATGTTCCCTACCCAATCAGCATTAGTAAACACTTTTAAGTCTAGATTGCCTCCAAATTTATACCACAAACCATATTCTTCAGTTCCTCTTAAGTACCTTAAGATTCTTTTGATTGCCATCATATGATTTTCCTTAGGTTTTGCTGAGAATCTTGCTACTATACCGACTGCTAAGGCAATATCAGGTCTTGTATGTACTACATACTGCAATTTTCCAATCATAGATCGGTATAAGGTCTGATCTACTTCTTTTGAATCATCATTTTTGGTAAGTTTCAGTCCAGTACACATGGGTGTACCAACTAGTTTTGAATCTTCCATACCAAACTTCTTAAGTATTTCCTTAATCTATTTAGATTGAGTAATGTATATACCATTCTTGCTTTGCTGAATTTGAAGACCAACAAAGAATTTTATTAAACCAAACATAGACATTTCAAATTCTTTGTTCATTTTCTCTAAATTTTTTTTGCACTAATCATCATTCCCTGTAAATATAGTATCATCTACAAATATTTCTGCCAATACAATTTTGTCATCCGGTCCTTCTTTAATATACAGATTGCTGTTATCATTGGCTCTTTTGAAATTAATCTAAATCAGATAGTTATGGAGTCTTTCATACCATGCTCTAGGAGCTTGTTTCAAACCATACAATGCTTTGTGTAACTTGCAGACCATGTCCTTTTTATCTGGATCAACAAAACCTTCAGGTTGTTCAATGTAGACTTTTTCATCAAGAATTCCATTGAGAAATGCAGATTTTATATCCATCTGATATACCTTAAATCCTTTATGTGCTGCATAAGCAAGTGGAGTTCTTACACCTTCTAATCTTGCAACAGGAGAAAAAGTTTCACCATAATCTATACCTTCTTCTTGAGAATAACCTTTACATACCAATCTAGCTTTGTT
Organism: Chamaecyparis obtusa; assembly: GCA_027943335.1. Lineage (NCBI taxonomy): Eukaryota > Viridiplantae > Streptophyta > Pinopsida > Cupressales > Cupressaceae > Chamaecyparis > Chamaecyparis obtusa. The sequence continues at coordinate 2,251,429 of BSBK01001771.1, forward strand.
TCTAGATACTTGACCGTCTTCATTCAGCTTATTCCTGAATACCCATTTTGTTCCAATTACATTCTTATCTTTAGGTCTACGTACAAGAGTCCATGTTTTATTCTTTTGTATTTGTTCTAATTCTTCATTCATTGCTTCAATCCAAATTTCATTTTTCAATGCATCTTTGATATTTCTAGGTTCAAAATCAGTAAGTAGACATGTACCTTTTAGCTTACTTCTTGTCATAGTACCATCTGATTTGTTTCCAATAATTTGATCTAGTGTATGATGCCTTCTGACATATTTGGCTAGTATAGGTTCCTTGCTTTTTGAATGAGTCATGTTGTTGTCTTCTAGGATCTCTTCTTCAGGTTGCTCTGGCTCGGTAGATATTTGCTCGGTAACTTCAGGCTGAGACTCAATTTGAATTTCTTCCTGTGACTCGGTTTGAACTTCTTCCTGTGACTCGGTTTGAACTTCTTCCTATGACTCGGTTATTGTGCTAGGCTCAGTAGATATAGTTTCCTCATTGATAGTTGTGTCTGGCAGTGTTTCAGGTTCAATGTAAACGAATGTCCTATAGTTTTCAGGTTCCCTTTTGCTTTCTTCTTCAGTCTTTTCTGCAAACTCATCAAATTTTACATGTATACTTTCTATGACTTTGTGAGTAGACAAGTTCAGACATTTGTATGCCTTACTTTTGCTAGAATATCCTAAGAATATTCCTTCATCACTTTTCACATCAAATTTATTTCTTCTGGATTCTTTTAAGATATAACACTTGCTACCAAATACTTTCATGTAACTTACATTGGGTTTATAGCCATACCATAACTCATAAGGAGTTTTGAATGTGTCTTTCTTCAATTGTACTCGGTTCAAGGTATGAACTGCAGTGCTGATAGCTTCCTTCTAGTACTTTATGGCGATGTTCTTTTCTATCATTAGAGTCCTTGCACAATCCATAATAGATCTTTTTCTTCTTTCAGCTATTCCATTCTGCTCAAGAGTTCTAGGAGCTGATACCTGTCTTTTGATTCCTCTTTCAATGCAAAAGTTGTTAAATTCATGGGAGATGAATTCACCACCTCTGTCTGATCTTAAGCATTTCAATCTTTTCCCTGTTTCCTTTTCCACTCTTGCCAAGTACAATTTGAACTTTTCAAATACTTCTGAATTTTCTCTTAAATACATAACAGTCATCATTCTAGAATAATCATCAACGAAAAGAATAAAGAATTTATCTCCAGTATAGCTTTCTATTCCAATAGGTCCACATAAATCAGTATGCACAATTTCTAAAATCTCTTTAGACTGATAGTTCTTACTCTTAAAACTAGTCTTACTCATTTTGCCAATCTGACAATTCTTACATAGACTAGTATCAGGTTTCTTCAAAGTAGGAATGCCTCTTACCTTCTTGAATTTGCTTATTTTCATCATGTTATCAAAATTCACATGACATAACCTTTTGTGCCATAGCCAAATTTTTTCAATTTGAGCAATAAAACATGAATATTCACCGAGATCAAGATAAAATAAGTTACCTTTTGTTTGTTTTCCTGATCCAATGAGTTTTCCTTTTCCATCCAGTAGTCTTGCTTGACTATTCATGAATTCAACCTTGAAACTAGTGTTGATTAGCTGTGCTACACTTAGAAGATTATGTTTTAGTCCTTCAACCCAATAAGCATTATCACATATGAGTTCTTTGGTTAATGAAATTATTCCTTTTCCTTTTATACAACAAGGTTCATTGTTTCCAAATCTTACATTGCCACTATCACAATCTTCTAGGTATTCAAATTTTGTCTTGTCACCAGTCATGTGATGAGAACATCCACTATCTATTATCCATATATCATCTTTGCTTATATGAGAAATAAGTGCCATCTTATCTTCATCATCATCAGATTCATCTTTTATAGCAATAAAGACAATTTCTTCTTCACTATCATCAGAATCTTTAGCCATAAAACATGTTTTCTTACCTTTATCCTTGAATGATTTGAAATTCTTTTTGCCATAGTACTTGTGACCTCTCTTCTCTTCCTTGGCCTGCTTGTTTGGGCACCTAGCTGCAATATGTCCAATTTCTTCACATGAAAAATAGATTAAAGGAGTTTTACCTTTATATTTACCTTTCCCTTTAGAGTACTTCTTTGCAAGTAGTGCTTCTACAATTTCAAGATCACTATCAGAACTTTCTTCTGATACTTCTTCACTTTCTAACTGAACTTCTTTTATTTTCTTGTTCTTCCTTAGTGAAACCTTGGCCTCAAATGCTGACTCAATATTTTTGGAATTTGGAACATAGTTGTCATAGTTGTCTAATTCAAAGGCTATCAATCTTCCAACTAAAGCATCCAAAGTTATATTGTGGTTTGTTTCACATCTTCTTTCTTGAATAGCTGATACTCTTATTGCATAGATAGGGAGTAATGTTCTGAGTACCTTGCTTATAACAGGTTCATCAGTGATTGTTCCTCTAGAAGCTCTAATTGCACTAACACTTGCTTTGATCCTTTCAACATATTTTGCAATGTTTTCATCTTCTTTCATATTCATCTTGTCAAACTGTCCTCTTAGGCTTTCTGCTTTGGCTCTTTTCACATTTGCATCACCACCATATGTTTTCTTCAGTGTGATCCACATTTCATATGCAGTAATGCATTCTTTAATATCATCAAATTCTTCATAGCTGAGAGCTGATGCAATGTCTGTCATCATGGTGTTATGATTCTTTTTCTCTGTAATGCCTTCAACAGTTAATGCGCCAGTAGGAACTGTGTATTCTTCATCAATGTATTTGCATCCTGAATCAGCAATGGAATCCAGATGAAGTCTCATGAGACCTTGCCATGCTGAAAAGTTATCTCTGTTGAGCTTTGGAATTTCTCTCTTGTAAGACATCCTGATCTTTAGCTGAGGTCCTTGAAACCCTTCCTGCAAGCACCAAATGCTCTGATACCAATTGATGGAATATGGATGAAGTGACTGAGAGGGGGGGGGGTGAATCAGTCAACCATAAAACACTTCACTATTATTTCTTTCCAGATCCCTTAGGATATCTTAATGAATATTATCTATTTAACACTCGGTAAAATAGATTGCAGTAACTCAGTAGATGCAGAGAGTATTAGTAAAATTATCTTTTAGATATTCATCACCACTTGTATATGATTAAGATAACTATTAAGAACACAAGAGACATAGAATTTAACATGGAAACCCAATATGGGAAAAACCACCAATGTATCTAGATACTGATTTTCACTTTTCTGAAGTGATGCCCGGTTAGAAGCCAACCCGGTAAAAGGTTACAAAACACACTGTTAGGTGTGACCTTGTTAGAGGATTTAATCACCCTGCTAGGAGTGGCCTGGTAAGAGGTCTTGAGAACAATTCAATGGCATTGTCACCTTGTTAGAGGATTTACAATATGGTTGTTAAACCTACTCGGTTAAGAGATTTAGAATTCACTGTTACAATGATAAAAAGGTAACAATGAAAATGACCTGTATAATAATGCAACTGCCTTGCTGATTACAGATCTCTGTTCTATATAAGTGAGATCCTTCCTGATCAAATATATCTCTACTGCTCCTCAAGGATATTTGGTCATCCTTCACAATTTCGCACACACCTTTCCTATCTTTTCTTCTATATATCTTCTTTATTTTTCACATTTGACCTTTTATTTATATGATTTTAGATTTGTCAAATCGGCATTACTTAGTATAACAGTCAGCTGAATTAAGAAAACTTTATTTGCAAAGATCCTTCAATGGCCGATAGTGCTCGGTGACCATGATGAAATTTTCTACAATCTTTTGGAGACCGAGGGAACTCGGTAAACACTGATAATCCTTTTTTGTTGATAACCGAGTGAGCTTGGTAAATGCTAACTTTTCTTTGAAAACCAAGTGAAGTCGGTAAACACTGATTTTCTTTGATAACCGAGTGGATTTGGTAGATGCTGATTTTTATTTGATAACCGAGTGAACTCAGTGAACACTAATTTTAATGCCAGGCAGACCGACTGAGCTCGGTAGGTACTGATTGTTGCGGACTATGATATTGTGTGACATTAAAGATAATACATAATTTGAGTAGCAATTTTTCTTCAGACAATTGTTTCCAACACGATGGTCGCATTTTAAAATGATCGGCTAGCTGTTAAGTTTTCAATTCAAATATGTCTAAGAGGGTTTTTGCTAGTATTTGATTTGCAGGCTGCAAGTGGCAAGGTAGCTCAAAAAATTTATGTCTCCAGGACATTTTTAGTTGACAGAAGATGATGAGGAAGTCTGGATAGCTAGCGTGGGTCGATTCTTGTCTCAGAAAAGTACCAGCTTGAACATTCATGGTGAGACTTTGTGCAGGAAAGCAGATGAATCCAGGTTGCTTGTCCATGAGTTGATGGAGTACAGAGATGGGCACATAATATCTGATCGGCCATAGTATTATAGAGATGCATTTATGATCAAATTTGATGGAAGTCAGGGTTTTAATATTATTCTAATGTAAAATCCATGAAACCCTAGTTAGTTTTGACTCCTACCTGCGTGCAGTTGAGTATGTATATATTGTATTTTTGGAGCTTTTGAGCTCAGAGTTCACATTTTGTAAAGGGGAAAGTCCTTTTCTTGGTAAGCTATCTGTGGCATTTCTTCCTACCCTCTGGTTTTCCACATTCTATAACCTCCCATTAATTATTCAGATATTGCAGAGGTATTTTGGGGTAATTCTTCATGTCCCTATGCTTCCTTGTCTGAGTCTTCTCTTATTGAATCAAAGTATATGTATGTTTTTTTTTAAATGACAACTTTGGGTTCCTGATCCCTCTTACTTTTTGTGATTTTGTGTGTTACTATGTTTGATTTGATTTAGATATTTTTGTGGGCATATTTCAGCCCCCCTAATAGTCTTGTCTTACTCCTACACCGAGCTGTAGAAGTGAATGTCTGCTTGTAGGTCATAGGTTGTGTCTTATGTTCAGACCCTCCTATGAAACACTTATGAAAGCCTATTCAGTAAGTTGTGACCTACTAGACCTAAGCTTCTCATTGATTTCACTCCTCTATACTGAGATCCAAACCCTAATTTTAGTGCATCACCTAGTAGGTAGTTTGCTTTCAGTCATTTCCCTTTCCAAGCATTCCTTCTATCCCTTTCCCTCAAAAGTTTACTTTCATGTCTAGAAGCAAATTAAGGTGATTATCCAAGAGGAACCAGCCTAGAACCTGGAGGTCTCATCTCAGTTAGCATAGGTCTCACAACCTAGAGATGATTCCCATGTTATACTAGGTTATCAAGACTATGAGAGCTTGAGACAAGGGTGCAAACTTAGTTTATAACAGCATGTAGAAAAACAAGATAACAATTTTTGTGACTTCTACTGGATGTTTGGCTATGAGACATGAACTAAAAACCTTTTCATTGGAAATTGGAGTTAGGAAACTAGAACACATGAATGCAACCTTATTGAAATCAAAATTCATCTAAATTAAGACTCATGCAACCTAAAGATCTAGTGTTTCACAACACTTATGGAAATGAAACCTAAACTATCCTACTTTAACTAGCTTAAATCTTGGTTAACAAAACCATTTAAAGACTGTGATAAATAGCTGCCTATCCTTTTAAGCTCACAATAATTCACATGCTTATGAAAAACCATCGTGAAAAGAGCATATGAGATACACTTGATCATTTGTTTGACAAAAATATGATTGAAAAGGATCTCACTTACTCGATCAAATGGGACAACAAGTTGCATTAATTTTTCATAACCTTCACCATTTGATAGAACATCATGCTGATGTGTTAACTCAACTTGTCCTTCTTTACTAGTCTCCATCCTTGTCAAATGCTTGATAGGACATCCATGTGTGATAAATAACTTGGAGCTCTCCTTTAAAGATTCAGGCTCTTGAAAAATGACTTCAGTTTGATAGGCCTCCTCTTTATGTTGGTTGGAAATGACTACCTCCTGTAGCTTGTGGGTACTTTTTGGAAATGTGGGCTTGTCATCAAGATGTGAGAAAAACTCTTCAAGTTCATCCCAAAAAAGTGTTAGAAACTACAATTAAAGAAATTGTTGTATTGTCATTGATGTCAAACCTTAACTGGTAAGAATGTTGCTACTTAGGAAAGTACTATATCTATTTGATTGTTGTGAAGGGGAAAAGAAAGGTTGGTAACAATAGCACCTAAGGAAAGGTTGAGTGATCTTGATATTTTAATGAGTACCTGATTATGTGGCACAATGATAAGATAATATATTATTTATCTAAGTATGGATGAAGACTAAACTGGTAGGTTTAACCAAGCAAAAGTGAAGAAATCTAGTTTAAGCCGAGTGATGTTAGTGTCAACTGAGCTAGTATATGCCGAGTAAATTTAGTGTTGACCAAACATCAGTTAATTATTGAGGAAGACAATATTAGCCAAGGAAACAGTTCTTGAGGTGACTAAGGTTTCTAATGAAGACTGAGGAGTTGAACACTATATTGATTGAGCATCAGTAATTCAGATTTCTAGTCGACATCGTTGAATTCTTGGATTATGTAAAACATGTTGACTTTATTTATTGATTGTACAAAAGCATTTAATGCACTGTAAAATGTTTTATTGTAAATCTATTAAGAGATTTGAGATATTTCTAGAAGGATAGCCGAAGAACATAAAGTAGGAAGGATTCGATGAATCTGAACTAGCCCTAAGATCTACGAAGGAGATTAAGCGACAAAAGATGTATTGACCTAATTGAGGAAGTATTTAGGAAACCTAAGCATGAGGTTAACATAAGATAGGATGCTGGAAGTGTTTTTGATGTTATTGACTATACAAGCAGAGAAGGCTGAAGGAGAAGAGTTGTGATTGCTTGAAGAGAGTTCTGAGTAGATCAGTGATGGTGATGGTAAAGGTTAATAGTTAGTAAGCTAGCATATGTGTATGGAATTGGATCTGATATTTGCAAAGTGAGTTGTATATTTTTCAGATCAATACTACTGCTACTTTCTAACCATTGTATCAGTCAAAATCCTTTTAACAGAGGTTGACCTAATAGTCATATGTATAAATCCTTTGAACAAGGTTGCATTCTTATGGAGTGTATGTAAATCCTATAACAAGGTGCACTTTTAACAGAGTAGTTTAAATCCTTTAACTGGGTCACACCTGAAAGTGTGTTTGTAACCTTTGACAGGGTTGGCTTTTCACCGAGCTCACTTCAGAAGAGTGAACATAATAGTAACATGTTACAAAGTAGTTTTTCCCAAATTGGGTTTCCACTATAAATCCTGGTGTTGATACTTGTGTGAATGTTTTGGTTTGAACATTTATGTGTTTTACAAGTTAGAAACTATTGGATAAGTGGACGACACTGTTATATGTTTCTATTATGAAATCAGTAATGACCGAGTAGCTGTTGGTTATTAGATTTGATTTGTTGAAGAGTTTTAAAGTTTTTTTTTTATACATCTGGACCTAAGAACAACTGATTCACCCCCCTCTCTATTGTTTTAAATCATATTAACAATTGGTATCAGAGCTGTTGGTGCTTACAGAGAACAATTTTGAAGGTACTTGAAGTAAATGATCAGGATGTATAAGGAGGTACAAAAGTTGAATAAGGAGAACTTCCTTGCATGGAAAATCCTAATGAAGCTACATCTGGCTGATATTGGTGATTCTACAAAATATTACATTGAGCATGACTATGCCACACCTATTGCACCTTTGACTACCGAGGAAATGAAAGCTAAACAAGAGCACAACCAAAAAATGTTGGAGATTGCATCTACCCTAAGTTATCCAGAATTTGAAGACATCAAAGACTATAGTAATGCAAAGAAACTGTGGGACACCCTTGCAAACATCTATGGTGGTGACATAAATGTATTGAGAGCAAAAGCTGAGAGCCTAAGAGGTAAATTTGATGAAATCAGAATGCAAGAAGGTGAGAATATTGCACAATATTGTGGTAGAATAAAAGAAGTTGTAAATGCTATTAGAGGAGAAAATGGAACTAGTGATGATGAAACTGTAATTGGAAAAGTATTGAGAACTTTGCGTCCTATCTATGCCATCAAAATTTTAGCAATTAAGGAATCTAGATGTAACCCTAACAATGCTCTTACTTTGGAAAGTTTGGTTGGTAAGCTTACTGCTTTTGAAATTTCTAACTATGATAACTTCACTGTTGGTAATGTTGAATCTTCTTTTAGGTCACAATTGGTTCTGAGTAAGTCAAAGAAAGAAAAAGAAATATGCATTAGTGAAAGTGAAAGTGAAAGTGACAGTGACACATCTGATGAAGAACTTGAGGATCTAGAAGCTTTGATGGCTAGAAGACTAAAAAGGGGAAAAGGAAAGTATAAAGGTAAACTCCCTATTATATATTTTTCATGTAATAAAGTTGGTCATATAGTTGCTAGATGTCCTGATAGGGATTATAAGGATGAAGAAAGAGACAACAAGCATAAAGATAAAAGAGAAGATAGAGGTTACCGAAGATACAAGGACTACAAAGGAAAAGGTAAGAAATCCTACTATATTGCCAAAGAAGAGACTGATACTGATAGTGATGATTTTGAAATTGAGGTTGTCTATGTTGCAAAGAAAGATGAATCTGATGAGGATGAGAAAACTACATTGATATCTTATGTGAACAAAAATGATAAATGGATTATTGACAGCAGTTGTTCACATCACATGATTGGTGACAAGAGTAAGTTTGATACCTTAGATCATTATATAGGTAGGAGTGTGAAATTTGGTAATGATGCACCATTTCTTGTTAGAGGAAAAGGATTGATTAAGCTGACTGATAAGATCACTTGTGAAAATGCTTATTGGGTTGAGGGTCTTAACTATAATCTACTGAGTGTTGCACAGTTTAATAGCACTGGCTACCAAGTGGAATTTCATCATAGGAAGGCCAAAATATTTGATGCCACTGGTGAACTGATCAGAAGTGGAGAACAGACAAGAGGTAATCTGTTCTACCCAGACCTATCTAAAGAAAAATGTATGATTTCACAACTTGATGATATTTGGTTATGGCATAAGCGGCTATGTCGTGTTAACTTTGATAATCTGGTAGAAATTAGTAAGAAAAAGAAAGTGAGAGGTCTACCTAGATTGAAGAAACCTGAGAATGTAATATGCAAAGAATGTTAGTTGGGTAAGATGACTAACTCTAGTTTCAAGAGAAAAAATTTTACTTCTGAGAATACCTTAGATTTGGTTCATACTGACCTTTGTGGACCAATGAGTATACAAAGCTATTGTGGTGCTAGATATTTTATCCTGTTTGTTGATGATTATACCAGAATGATGCATGTAATGTTCTTAAAGGAAAAATATGATGCTTTTCAATTCTTTAAGTGGTATTTAGCTAAGGTTGAGAAGGAGACAGGTAGAAACCTGAAGTGTCTAAGATCTGACTGAGGTGGAGAATTTATATCCAATGAATTTAATCTATTTTGCAATGATAGAGGGATCAAAACAAAAATGTTTGCACCTAGAACTCCTCCATAGAATGGTATAGCAAAAAGAAGGAATAGATCTATCTTGGATTGTGCAAGGACATTAATGATTGAAAATAATGTTGCACAAAAGTACTGGAAAGAAGTTGTAAGTACAATTGTTTATACTCTTAACTGAGTATAGATAAAAAAAAGGTACAAATTTGACACCTTATGAGTTATAGCATGGGTATGCACGTAATGTAAAGTACTTTAGAATTTTTGGAAGTAAATGGTACATACTAAAGGACAATAGGAATGGGAAATTTAATGCTAAAAGTAATGAAGGTATATTCCTAGGCTATTCGACAAAAAGTAAATCTTATAAGTGTTTGAACTCTAACACTAACAAAAATTGTGGCAAGTGTGAATGTCAAAGTTGATGAGTATGCAGAGAAAAATGAAGCTAATAGTAAAATAGAACTAGAAGATTACAAATCTTTTGTGTATATAGAGGAAGGAGAGGCAAGTGACAGACTTGCACATGATGCTGAGTCTTGGGTAAGCAATGTTGAGCATCAAGAAAACAATGTTGAGAGAGAAGAATAACGTGCCAAGCGATAGGAAGAAGCTGCCGAGTATCAGGAAGAGGTTGTTGAGCATTCAAAAGCTGAATCTAACAATCTTGTTGGTGAACCTGAAGAGCCAAATGAAAGGAGAGAAGAACCTGTTCTACCACAATATGTAAGAGACATCGCAAGCCTGAATAGATAATTGGAGACAAAGATACTGGAGTTCTGACCAGAAGCAAGACAAGAGATCCGACATGTTTACTATGTGAATTCAAGCCTAAGACAACAAAGGAGGCATTAGAAAATGAAGACAAGATACGAGAAATGAATGAAGAGATATACCAAATAGAAAAGAATGATACCTGGACTCTGGTGCCGAGACCAGAAAATAAAAATGTCATTGGGACAAAGTGGGTATTCTGAAATAAGCTGAACGAGCATGGTCAGATCATAAGAAACAAAGCTAGGCTGGTATGCAAAGGCTACACACAAGAAGAAGGAATAGATTATGGGGGGACATTTTCCCCTGTAGCTAGATTGGTAGGAGTTAAAACCTTACTTGCATATGCTGCCTATAAAGATTTCAAGGTATACCAAATGGATGTTAAGTCTACATTTTTAAATGGTATATTAGAAGAAGTGTATATTGAACAGCTAGAAGGATTTGTTGATCCAAACAAAAGACAAATGGTTTGCAAACTGAATAAAGCACTATATGGATTAAAGCAAGCTCCCAGAGCATGGTATGAAAGACTACACAACTACCTAATATAGATTGGATTCTCAAGGACAAATGACACAAGCAATCTGTACATGAAAGGTAAAGGAATCTTGTTAGCTAAGATCTTTGTAGATGATGTTATATTTGGTGGACAAGATGTCTTGTGAGAAATTTTCAAATGAAATGCAAACTGAATTTGAAATGAGTATGTTTGGGGAGATCAAATTTTTTGTTGGTTTACAAGTATATTAGATGGAGAAAGGAATTTTCATCACCCAGTCTAAATATGTTCATGAGATACTGAAAACCTTTGGTATGGAAGATTAAAGGCCACTAAGTAATCCTATGGCTATTGGACAAAAGTTGTCTAAAAATGATGATGCTGCAGAAGTAAACCAGACTTTGTATAGATCTATGATTGGAAAGCTACAGTATGCTGTACATAGCAGACCAGATATTGCTTTAGCTATTGGGATAGTGGCAAGATTCTCTACCAATCCTAAGGAAACACACATGATGGCTGTCAAAGGAATAAAGAGATATTTGAAAGGGAATGCTGACTATGGATTGTATTACAAGAAGCATGAAAAGTTTGGACTGAGAGTGTATACTGATGCTGATTGGGTAGGAAATGTGGATGATAGAAAGAGTACTAGTGGAGGAGCTTTCTTTCTTGGACAAAGATTAGTTTCCTAGACAAGCAAGAAACAAAATTGCATTTCTCAATCTACTGCTGAAGCTGAGTATGTGGCTGCAACTGTGAATTGTTCAAACTTGGTATGGATAAAGAAATTGTTGGTAGGCATAAAAGAAGAAATCACTGAACCAGTTGTCATTTTCTGTGACAACATAAGTGCTATCAACATCTCTAAGAATCGAGTGATGCACACAAAGACCAAACACATTGCAATCAAGTACCATTACTTGAGAGAACTGGTACAAGATAAAGAGGTCTGAATGGAATATGTGAATACAAAGGAACAACTAGCAGACATATTCACTAAAGCTTTACCTAAATAAGCTCATGAATATATGAGAAGTCAATTAGGAGTCCTTCCCCTAATTGAGGCTGCCTAGTCAAGCTAGGAGCACTGCATCAAATATACTGCAAAGAGTATCTAACAAGTTGATGTAGAAATGGGTCACACTTTAGGAGCAACCTAGAGTTGTGAAAAGTATAGCAAAGCCAAGAATCAATCATAAGAAAAGATGACAGAGGCAGAAATAGTGTTACTGAACTGAAAAAATGATATTTACATCTACAGGATGTATGTTTTAGTTGCTACTTTGGCATTTTTGTCAAAGAGGGAGATGATCATAGATGAATACATAGAATGAAATTTTCATGGAAGATCAAGTAAGAGGGAGAGATTCAGTGGATGCTCATACAAGCATGGCTAACAGATTCTATATCAGAATGAAGCTAAGGATATTATAAATATTTCAAATGGATAGATAAGTTTTGGATTGGTTGGTAATTCATGTGATATTCATATGGTGTTGCCATCAATGCCAAAGAGGGAGATTGTTGAAAACTATAATTGAAGCAATTGTTGTATTGTCATTGATGTGAAACCTTAAATGGTAAGATTGTTGCTACCTAGGAAAGTACTATATCTATTTGATTGTTGTGAAGGGGAAAAGCAAGGTTGGTAACAATAGCACCTAAGGAAAGGTTGAGTTATCTTGATATTTCAATGAGTACTTGATTATGTGGCACAATGATAAGATAATTTATTGTTTATCTAAGTATAAATGAAGACTAAACTGGTAGGCTTAACCGAGCAAAAGTGAAGAAATCTAGTTTAAGAAGAGTGATGTTAGTGTCGACTGAGCTAGTATATGCCAAGTAAATTTAGTGTTGACCAAACATCAGTTAATTGCCAAGGAAGATACTATTAGCTAAGGAAATAGTTCTTGAGGTGATTGAGCTTTCTAATGAAGACTGAGGAGTTGAACACTGTATTGACCGAGCATCAGTAATTTACATTTGAGGGAGAATTCAGATTTCTAGCGGACATCATTGAATTCTTAGATTATGTAAAATGTGTTGACTTTATCTATTGATTGTACAAAAGCATTTAATGCACTGTAAAATATTTTATTGTAAATCTATTAAGAGATTTGAGATATTTCTAGAAGGATAGCCGAAGAACATAAAGTAGGAAGGATTCAATGAATCTGACCTAACCCTAAGATCTACAAAGGAGATTAAGTGGCAAAAGATGTATTGACCTAATTGAGGAAGTATTTAGGAAACCTAAGCATGAGGTTAATAGAAGAGAGGATGCTGGAAGTGTTGTTGATGTTATTGACTGTACAAGTAGTGAAGGCTGAAGGAGAAGAGTTGTGATTGCTTAAAGAGAGTTTCAACCAGATCAGTGATGGTGATGGTAAAGATTAATAGTTAGTAAGCCAACATATGTGTACAGAATTGGATCTGATATTTTCAAAGTGAGTTGTATGTTTTTCAGATCAATACTACTGCTACTTTCTAACCATTGTATTAGTCAAAATCCTTTTAACAAAGGTTGACCTAATAGTCATATGTATAAATCCTTTGAATAAGGTTGTATTCTAATGGAGAATATGGAAGTCCTATAACAAGGCACACTTTTAATAGAGTGGTTTAAATCCTTTAACCATGTCACACCTGACAGTGTATTTGTAACCTTTGACAAGGTTGGCTTTTCACGAAGCTCACTTCAGAAGAGTGAACATAATAGTAACATGTTACAAAGTGGTTTTTCCCAAATTGGGTTTCCACTATAAATCTTGGTGTTGATACTTGTGTGAATGTTTTGGTTTGAACATTTATGTGTTTTACAAGTTAGAAACTATTGGATAAGTTGACTGCACTATTATATGTTTATGTTATGAAATCAGTAATGACCGAGTAGTTGTTGCTTATTAGATATGATTTGTTGAAGAGTTTTAAAGTTTGTTTTATAAATCTAGACCTGAGAAAAACTAATTCACCCCCCTCTCTATAGTTCTAAATCATATTAACAAAAAGATCCTCTTCTTCATCTTCCTTACTTTCTTGTAAGAGAGGCATATTCTTGTCAGCACAATTATCCCGATTTGTTGATAACTTCTGTCTCATCTTTTATTCATCAGGAAAAGGAAACTCATCCCAAGCCAAAATATCTTCTTGTACAATATGAGAAACATCATAAAGATCATCCTACTCATGCTTATCAGCTGCAACCTTCTATTCAACACTCTCCTTTTTTTGCTCTAGCTAAAGACACTTTTCTAGTTGTACTTGATAAGCTTCTTTATATTTTATAGTTGTAGAAGCCAGGAATTTTATCTTCTTTTTGTGATCCTAAAGCTCTTTCTCATGAAACTCCTCCTGAGCTTTTGATTCTCTTTGTGTTTCTTCTTGAAATTCATTTCATCTATCAAACATGGCCCAATCAGCTCACTTTTTTGTTTGTCCTCCTTTTCATGAACCTTCTTCTATGCTTCCAACTCTCTTTCATGAGCCTTCTTCTATGCTTGCAACTCACTTGAAAGCTTGGCCTCATGCCACCTAAATTTATCAACCAAAAATCCCTTATTATTATGCTCCTACTGAGCCAATGCCTCTTGCTCATGAACATAGGCTTGATATGCAAGCTCCTCTTTCTGCTTCTTCATGTCATCAATCTGCATGAGAAAATCCTACAACATATTTTTAGTGTTCCTAATTTGTAAATTATTATCATTTGTAGGATAATGGAAAAGCTAAGTAGATGTAGGCTCTATGAATGCATTTTAGATTGCCGACCTTGAAAGGACTAAAAAATGATTCTCTTGAACAAAATTCTCATGAAATGATGGAAAACTTGCAAATTGTCCATCTAGGTAGACATATCCTCCTTGAAAACTTGACATTTCTACTCATCTGAAAGGTTGGAAATCATAAAGTAAAACAATTTGAAACATACCAGCACTTGATCTTGTGAAACCAGTTGATTTTCCTCCACAGAACCACTAGATATGCAAAATTAATGACCTCTTTAAGCTATGAACTTGCTGATAGGACACCAAAATCAACAAGGGATGTAATGCAATTCGACCAGTTCATTTAAGAACGGGTCCTATCGGGCGTACCAAAAACTATTTAGGTTTGAAAATATCACCCTAACTCAGGCATTAGGGTTCACTAATATGTCATCCTAACAATGGAAACCTTCTCGAGCTCTAGGTAGACTCTGATTGAGAAGGAATCTCTGGATTCTAGGCCGGTTCCTATTGGATTTAGAAATATCACCTCCTGACTGAAACTTGAATGGGAAAAGGGAAAAAGATAAATTTAAAACTAAAATGAAAAGGGGGTTATACATCAAAAACTTGATCCAGACTTGTCAGGAAAACTTTAACTAGCATCCACAATACATAAATTACCAAGTTTTGCATTAACATTCGCTATTCAACATATAGGTTGACTAAAAACCATTACTAGGGTAAACACCATGAATAATGAAATCTGCCAACATACATTTAGATTCTGCAAAAGGCTTGAATTTTGATAACCTAGAAAAGGAGTAAAAAATAATTCACTTAACTAGATTACACAAAACATACAACACTTAAATGCAGAAAAAAGAATAGGATTGGTGAAAGCTCATAAAATTGATGCAATAGAGAAACCTGATTTATTTTCCTTCCAAGCTAAAAATGGGTACACAAAATGTGTCAAAAGAGATAAAGGAACCCAATTTCTCACTAAGCCCTCCTTCTTCACAATTCCCAATAACTAAAATTGAAAATCCAACTCCATTATGTACCCTCCTAAGGCTGAATTCAAAAATCCAAGCCCCCTAATTTAGCTCTCAATCAACTCAAATTTAGCTACAAAATAGCCCCAAAGTTTAGCCAAAATTAGCTCCAAAATGGCCTAGAAACCCTAAGTTCCAAGCATAATTGATGCTACTAAATCAGCCCCTAATCCATCCCTAATGTTGGTAATTTAAAATAAAATCTTTTAAACTATTATTACCAACATATATTAGTTAGCCTAAAATTGAACCCAAAGTCAATATAGAAAACCTATGCCCTAAATATCCTATGGTCAACATGGCCCATAATTAAGCAACCACTAACCCTTTGAAAAAAAGATAACATATCATATGTGAGGTGGCACTTGGAGTTTCGAGGCATGGTTGTATTCCTTGCAGACATTTAATAACATTTATTTATTCCCTACCATCAAGCTTGAAAACATATCAAACCTTAGCACTTCTTGATTTTCAAGTTGCATTTGTGAATTTGGGGAGAAAATGAAGTTTAACCCTAGATCATGGTGGCTATCCATCAAGGATTCGACCCTTGATCTATCACTTCTTCTCTCTATTTTTTGCAAGATTTGGCTCTCTCTGTCTTCGCTTGGAAAAAATAGCTCTATCTCCTTGGCTTGTGACTATGACTTGGCTTGGGTTTTATTTATGAATTCAGCTCTTGACTGGAAGCTCATGGGCTTTTGAACTTGAGCATGACAAGAAGCTTTTTCTTGTTCTCGGGCACCATATTTATAGACTATGACTTGGGCTCCATATTTATAGGTTGGGTCTTTATTGTAACTTAGCTTCCTTGTTCAAAGCTAAAACTAATACTCAAACACAGGCTTGATGGTTGGAACCTGGCCTTTGACTAGAACTCAAACTTTGGCTATGATCCATTGAAGCTTAGCCTGAACCTTACCATTTGGGCTGTGACTATTTTGCACCCAAGATCTCAGGCCTTAAACATATGGAACTTGACCTAGGCTGTTGAAAAGAGCTTGGCTTTAATGAATCTATCTGATGGAACTTGCTTTCATTGTGATTTCATTGATCTCGGGCTTTGTGACTATTACAATACAATGTCATTGACTAGAACTCAAAATTTCTTGGTCGTTAATCACTAGATCTTGGCTTGAAAATAATCTTGGCAATGATTGATGAGCTAGTGCTTGGCTGGCTTGCACATGAGCTTTTATTAATGCTGGAATACTTGACATTTGACTGGAAGAACTTTATTATGTCAACAAACATGGGCTCTGAGAACAGGGATCATAGCTTATAGTTTGGGTTGTAACTCAATCTTTGGCATGAGATAAGTATATCATTCACCCCTTTCACTTTTTTTAACTATCCATGGTTGAAGCCAAGTTTCCTCTCCTTCCAGTTTGTGTAAAACTTAGTGCTTTTCTTTCTTACATAGAAATACTGATAGTTTACTCCATAATGCATGTAGATTTCACTTTTAAATAATTTTATCCTTGTGGCTTGAAATAGAAAACTGAAAGTTTATAATGAATCATGCTTAATAAACACTATTTAATTTTTTCCTTCTTCTTTACAGCTTGGATGCTGGACATATCTTGGGAATCATTGCATTTTTAAACCTGTAATCTTGTAGCTCAATCTTTGTATTGGTCTTCAGCAAGTCAACTCTAGCTTGGCTTCTTTTGGCTATACTATTCACTGGTTCATTGACCACTTGTGCATTTCTTGCTCTTCCTCCATTTATTCAAACTTGTCTTGACTTGTCACATCTTCATGGCCTTGTAATACGTGAGCTACTATGATGCTCCTCCAGCTCAGTTCTAATGTGTTTATTGTCTATTGTCCATTGTATACAAAAACCACCATTTTTTATTTATTGGATTGTGACTTTGAATATATGCTTGACTCCATCACGTGCCTGACTGGTTATAAAATGTTGATTACTTAAACATTTCACCTATGTCTATACTTGATATGGAGCTGTAACTTTGAAAAGTTTATTTACTTCAAAACAAGATACTTCCTAGTTCTTCCCTTGGCTGGAAATAATCAGAGACAAATGCATCAAACTGGTTTTCTTTTAAAACATAAAATGCAATACTATAAGAACATTTGTTAGTGAGGTTCGAGCACGGGCTTGTTGGAAATTTGGTAGAGTTAGATACTTAGATGTTGTCATTATGGCAACATATGATCTACATGAAGATCACATATGAAAGAGAGCAAGTATGATAGAGTGCAAAGAAAAATTGTAGATTAGCGATGATGATTGGAGTAAGTTCACTGCTTGCGCACTTGAACATAGATACTATGATGACTATAGAAGAATCACCTGAGAGTGCAAGTGAGTACAACATGTACGAAAGAAGTTATGACAGTTTTACTAGAGACAGTGTCAAGCTGATAGGATAGAATAAGAAGACACAATTGGTAAAGAGTTAAGGGATTATTTTGTTTATCAAAATAATGTCTTTACAATATAAAGGGATGTAATCCTAGATGTTAACCCTTGGGTAAATATTTATTTTGTATAATGCTTTTGTTAAACTGACTGTAAGAGTTATTAGTCTTAATAACTTGTATAAATATAAGGCATATGTAAATACGAAGAAGAAGCAATTGTAATGATATAGATGGTATAGTGAACATATAAGCGAAGAGATATTGATGTGAAGTTGTGAAAGAAAGCAAGAAGTATAAGGTTATGTACCTTACAATATTTTGTAATCAGTAATCATTGTACATTACTTGTTTGGGTAGTGGGCTCATGTAGTAATCATATTTTGTACTACCAACTCTTAATAGGGTTGAGGCTTCTAACAAGGCCTAAAGTCCCTTAATCAGGACTGAGACACTATATGCATGTAATAGGCTCCTAACAGGGTCAACATCCTTAACATTATACTTTTGATTAGTGGATCTTTGTGGGTACTGTTATACACTAAGTTTGCACCCTTGGTTCAAGCTCTCTTGGTCTTGATAACCTAGTATAACATGGGAATCATCTTCAGGTTGTGGGACCTATGCTAACTGAGATGAGACCTCCAAGTTTTAGGCCAGTTCCTCTTGGACAATCACCTTAATTTGCTTCTTGATAGGAAAGTAAATTCTTGAGGGAAAAGGGATAGGAGGAATGCATGAAAGGGAAATGAGTGAAAGCAAACTATCCTACTAGGTGATAAACCAAAAAGATGGTATCAATTACAATATAGAGGATGAAATCAGTGCACAAACTTAGGTCTAGGAGATCACAACTCACTGAAGAGGTTTGCATCAATATTTCATAGAAGGGTCTGCAATAGAAAGAGGCTATTCAGGGAAAGAGAGAATTTCACAAACAATAGCATTCCTAAGAATTTAGACACAATCTATAACCTGCAAACAAACATTCACCTCTGCAAATAGGTATAGGAATGAGACAAATTGTTAGGGGGTCGAAGTATACCCACAAGATCATTCAAATCAAATCATCCACATGAATACACGTGAATTGCAGAAAGAAAGAAGGATCAGGAACCCTAAGATCTTACTGAAAACATACATATACTTAATCTATTAAGAGAAAATTTAGACAAGAAAGCATAGGGATAGAAGGAATGTCACAAAATACCTTTGCAATATCTAAACCCCAATGAAATGTTACAAATTTCAAAAGCCAAAGGGCAGAAAGAATGCCTTGGATAACTCCTAAGAAAGAAAACCTCTCTTTTACAATTGTAAACACTACTAAAAAAATAGCTTATTAAAACTAATATATACACCTCCTTTATTGCACACAGGCAGGAGCAAAAATATCTAATTAGGGTTACATAGATTTTCATAGAATAATAGAAACCCTAATTTTGTCATTTCTGATCATATATGCATCCTTGAAATATCTTGATCAATCAGATATCTGTCTCTGCACATAATTCCATCGCCATAACTACCTTTGAGAAGGTCGGCTAATCCGTCTACCTCCCTGCAAGTTGGGTTCGCCATAACTGTTGAAATTAGATATCCTACATTTATTTGAATTTTACAATATAAACTGTCATAGGTGGCACCAAGCCTTTCTTTATCAATGGCTGGTATTTAAACTTCGATCTCTCTTTAAAACAGGGCCGTAGATCCTTCAATTTTACCTGGGCATCACTTCTGTTCTTAACCCTAACTCTGCATTCACCTCAAGCTCTCTTTTTCCTTTAGTTTCTGAATCTCCTAACCTTTTTATTAACCCTGGCTTTGTCTAGCGATCACATGACAAGCATTGATCCTTTTTTTTGATCAGACAGTGGCCACATTATCTCCTATCTAGGAAAGAATATGCAATTTTTCACTGAGACTTCCCGACTATGTAGGTTTTGTGATCTCACAACTATATAGAATATTCACTCTGCATTACAAGATCATGCAATCGAGCTATCAAACCTTGGGCCCACCTCGTCATGTGTCACTCTTTCATTTGCTTTTGACTGCTTCATCAACTCTGACAACTGCTAACTATTCTGACATAACTCAACCTGTCATTGACCATGAGAGATCTGGAGATTGGTAGACTATGTATTCACTAGTTCGCTGAAAGATTTACCTAACCATGAGTTATGTCTAGAGATTAGGCGACAACCATTGATCTTTTTCATCTTATAGTCCTCACCGAGTCGCTTGATCTTTTATAACTTAGCCGCTACATTACGAGACTAAGAGATAATGATGTTGCTGAATCTCTAAATGTTTGGAACATAACCACTAGGATCAAGAGATTATGAGAACACACAGTCACTGGATCATCGAATGTGAAACATAACCGCTAGGTTCTGACATGATGTTAACCTTTAATTTAACCTAGGCATATCTGGAGATCAAGAGACAATAGACTTCGCTAAACCTCATAATCCTTTTCTTAACTGGGGTTAAACCCTAAGAACACATGACAAAAGAAATCTCCAAGTCGCTGAAAACTTTCTTTACTCTGGGTTACATCTAGAGACTAAAAATTGACCGTTGATCTCATATCCATCCTGTGGCCATCATTGAATCTCTGAACCCTTTACTTAACTTGCCTTTTATCACATGATTTAGTGACCAGAGGGAAAAACTTACCTACCTTTAAACTATGGTCAGACCTGGAGAATAAGTTGCTTGAGTATTCTCATGATCGTTGAATAAAATCTTAACCATGAGTTAGATCATGAGAATACGAGACTGCCTTCAGTCACTTAATTGGTGAAAAAAATTAACCTCTCCCAAGACCTAACCACTAACCATCTAGAGATCATGCGACTAAGGGAAACTTAACCACCTGCCGGGTCACCAAAGATTAAACTACTAACTGAAAGAATCATGAGATTCTACGAGCAATGCAGTTGCTCAATCGCTGAATAAAATGACTAATTGACCAGGAACTTGCAGAACTAGTGACTACATCTTTGAAGAACTGGTCCCACCCTACCAAGTGTCACTACATCATTTTCTTTCGACTGCCTCCTCGGCTCTGACAACTGCCAACTGTTCAACTTAAGTCAATTCTCCTTTGACTAGGGTATATCTGGCGAATGTCTGACTGAAATAATCTCAGAGTCATGTGAACTTTTGCTAACCCTGGGTATGATCATGAGACCTCTTGATTGAAGGAATTATAACCCATTTGCTGAGTCTCATGAACTTTGGAATATTCCCTTTATGTTTTGGTGATCCAGCGACTAAAGCAATCTCAGAGTCACCAG
This sequence comes from Chamaecyparis obtusa, assembly GCA_027943335.1. Classification (NCBI taxonomy): domain Eukaryota; kingdom Viridiplantae; phylum Streptophyta; class Pinopsida; order Cupressales; family Cupressaceae; genus Chamaecyparis; species Chamaecyparis obtusa. Next base: position 2,272,642 of record BSBK01001771.1, read on the forward strand.
ATATCTTTGAATATTCAATTTTCAATACGCGACCTGGAGACTGAGCCTACAAAGCTTGGTCTCACCAGAGACATGTGGCACCTTGTCATTTGTTGTTGTCTTTACCTTGATCCGACCTTCCCTTAACCATTATTATATCTAGCGACCTCCTGACTAAGTGAACTCAAAGTCTCATGAACTTTTGGCTAATTGTAGTTAATTCTTGAGATTACCCGACTAAGGGGACCATCACCAATTTGCTGAATGAAAAGGGAATATCCCTTCTAATTAGGAGATCGTTGGGTTAGGAGATTGAAAGGAATATTCTGCTGGGCATTAGAGATCTCACGACTAGCCTTAGCTTATAAAGAACACATGCAAAATGGAGACTTAAGTGGCTGAAAAAGGTAATAAAAAAGTAGAATAGGCCATAGGGTTTTAGGGTTTTTTGCCTCTAACGGTTACATTTTTTTAAACTTGAGGTCCTGTACCCAAAATTGAATAGATAGGAAATTTTGGGTAACATTTTGGCAATTTTTGTTGGATGTCAGCTTGCTAGACATTATATTAGTGCCTGTGAAACAATTCATTGGGCATGGAGTCATCTCTTGAGCATAAAAATTTCTTGACAAAGAGATAGACTAACGGAGGAAAAAAAAATTGTGCTCGAGTACTTCTTGGAAAACAAGGAAACTATCCTAGAAAATAGGGACATATATAAAGGAAACATATTTATAGAGATTTACAAGGAAGGATTTACCTCAAAACAAGGCTTCAAGTGGAATCCATTAACTGATATAGGCAATGCATCTCCTCCAAGGGTTGATAGCTAAAAAGCATTAGGCCCCTTGTACTCAGTGATAATGAACATACCTCCCCAAAAAGAATCAAACTTTGTATGTCTGCCAGGTTTTGATCTGAATTCATCCCATTTGAGAACTACATCTCCAACTTTGAAGCTTCTGGCCCTGGTTCTTTTATCAAAACTTTTCTTTGTTTGTATCTGATGGAAATCCATATCTTTCATGGATTTATCTCTGAGTTCTTCTAACTCTATCAGTTGAGCACACATGATTTGTAAGAGATCTCCTTCTTCAAATAGGACATATTGAGTGGCCAAGTCCAAGGCTAGCAATTCAGTTGAAATGGATAACTTAGCTTCTCTGCCATATACTAACACATAAGGAGAATTCCCAATGATCTTCTTTGGGGTAATCCTGTCCAACCATAAGGTAGATTTAAATTTGGTATGCCAATCCCTTTGGTTATCCTGCAAAGTCTTCTTGATTATCCCAATCAAGTTCTTATTAGTTGATTCTGCCAAACCATTGCCTTGAGAGTAGTAATTTGAACTTGTATTTAGATAAATGCCATTTTTGATTGCCCATTCTGAGACTTTAAGGCCTATGAATGCCAATGCATTATCTGATATTATGGAGTTTGGAGTGCTGAATCTGTGAATTATATCATCATAAAAACTTAAGACATCACTCTCATTTGATTCTTTCAAGGCAACTGCCTCTGTCCATCTAGTGAAATAATCTATTGCAGTGATTGTCCTCTTGTGGCCTACACTAGATGGAGGATTAATCATGCCAATAAAGTCTATGCCCCATCTCATGAAAGGTTGTTCTATTCTGATTAGCTGAAGGGGCAGAGCTGCAAGCCTTTCTTTTCCTACAAACATGGCACATTTGATGCATTTTGTCACATAATCATGACTATCCTTGAAGATAGATGGCCGATAGTATTCGACCCTCATGATTTTAAAAGCAGTAGTCCTAGGAGAAAAATGAGCTCCAGAAGGTCCGTCATGAAATTCAAATAGGACATCAGCTATCTTTTCTGAATCAATACATCTCAAAACGATACCATTGTGATCCTTTCTGAATAGAATTTCATCTATCAGCACAAAAAGAACAAATTGTAATCTATAATATCTTCTTTTTGCTGAATCTAGGTCTGTAGGACATTGTCCTATCTTCAAGTAATGAATCATGTTAGGCAACCAACCTGCTACCTTGGCATGTTCTTCTATAGAACGTACAACCAAAGATGCATCTATTTGCTCTGATTTCTTTGAACTTTCATCCTCTGCCAAATGCTCACAAATACCTCTTCCTTTAACCAACTTGGTGGTTTGGATATCAATGTCATATTCTATCACTTTGGTAATCCAACCAGCTCTTTTCTCATTTAGGTCCTTGGAAAGAAAAAATTCTTTGACACTTGGATGAGTAACCTTCAAGTGTACCTTGCTATGGGGTAGTAGATATCTGAACTTTTTAAGGCTTTTTACCATAGCAAGTACATATTTTTCCACAAAAGAGTACCTTTGTTCATACTCTTCTAAACCTTTGCTGAAGAAAGCAATAGGTTGCTCCAACCCATTTGAATTTTCTTGAGTTAGCATTGCAGATATAGCCTCATGACCTCCATAAGTATAAAGGATAAAATCCTTACTATAATTTGGGTTTAATAGAGTAGGAGCTTCTGTCAAGGCTTCTTTGATAGCTTGGAAATTGGATTTCCTTTCTTTAGTCTAGTTGAAGGTTGAACTCTTCTTTAACATGGTTGTCAAAGGCTTCAGTAAATCTACAATATTAGGTAAGAAACACCTAACAAAGTTAATCCTTCCTATGAAAGATTGAAGGCTTTTCTTATGATGTGGCAAGGGTAGCTCTAGGATGGTTGCAATCCTTTTAGGGTCTATTGTGATTCCTTTCTTAGATACTATATATCCTAACAATTTCCCTTCATGGACTGCAAACACACATTTCTTTGGATTGAGAGATATCCCAAACTCTCTACACCTTTCAAAGATCTTCCTCAGATGTTTGATATGATCTACTGCATGTTTGGAATAAATAGTTATGTCATCTAAGTAGACCAGTACAAACTTGTACATGATGCTTTTAAAGGCCATATCCATTGTCTTTTGAAAAGTAGCACCTGCATTTGAAAAACCAAAGGGCATCTTTTGATAAGCCATGGTTCCCCACTTAGTTGTAAATGCAGTCTTGTATTGGTCCCTTTCATTAACTAGGATCTAATTATATCCTGAATAGCCATCCAATAATGAAAATCTCTTGGACCCAGAGACACATTGTAAGATTTGTTCCATAGAGGGTAATGGATGGCGGTCTTTTAAAGAGGTTCTGTTGAGATCCCTGAAGTCAACACATAACCTCAACTCCCAATTCTTCTTCCTGATAGGAACAAGGTTGGAAACCCAACTGGTATGTTTAATGGGGTAGATGATACCTCTTTCTATCAATTTGAGCACTTCTCTATGCATAAGTGGCTCAAGCTTGGGATTAACAGGCCTTTGCTTTTGTCTTATTGGTTTGGCATTAGGCTCTAGTTCAATAGTGTGCTGAGCAAGGGCTGGATTAAAACCTTTAAGGTCTTCATATTGCCATGCAAATACATCACTAAACTCTTTGAATAATTGGGTATAAGCCTGCTTTTCCAAATCAGTATTTACTTTTCCAAATTGTAAGCTTTTACCTGGTTCCAACTCTAACTCAACACAATGTTCTTGTTGAACCACCAGGCGAGCTTTGTTCTTCTTAACTTGATCATCCTTGTTAAAGACAACTTCTAAGGTGACAAGACCTCTAGGCATCTTATTAGATCTAAGTTGTATCACTTGGTCACCATAGTTTTGCAATAGTGTATCTTGGGTATGTTTTGAGAAGACATCCTCTTCAAACAAGAACTGCCTCATCATTGTCAAACACTTGCCAATTAGTATCATTACCAGGGATAGAAGGTCTGACAATTACTTTGATATGCTGTTGGGTTTCTTCCTTTGAAATACTATTAAGAATGTCATACTGAGATCCAATAGTAGCTAATCTATCTGCATTTTGATTTAGCTTCCTAGGGATGGAAACAATATTAAAAGCGTGGAAATCTTCAATTGCATCCCAAACTCTATGTTTGTATTCTTTCATAGTGTCTGTAGGTGTTCAAAATGGACACTTATGCTCTTAGGCTGCCAATATACCCTCAGATAGATTTTAGGAGTGGTTAGTTCCAAAATGTATAGGGATATTAGGGTAACTGGACTAACTATAGGGACAAGACTGTGATCTTCACTTCTGGCTCTGCAAAACCAAGGCAGGTGCACCTAACCCAGTGAAACTACACTTCACATACCAAAGACTGGGTCTGAACAATAGATTTATAGTAAGAAAGTACTAAATGCTAACCTCACATTCATTTACTCTCCATTACTATAGGGCAACACAATCACACAACCAACTACTTAAAGCTTAAAAAGGTTATTGATTTCAATATTTAGAATGCAATAACTTTCAACCAGTGTATGTTAACAAGAGGAATACTCATTTAGGTCAGTGCCTCATCCATTGGGCAAGAGTCCTTAGACACAAAGACACACAAACTTGAGAATATTCAAGAATTCATAGCCATAAATACATTTATCCTAATCTTTACTGCTTACAAGACATCCTTACATAGACAAGGGCAAACCCATATCTCACCTAGAGCATAATTTAATCCAATCCTAGATTAGAACTCAAGAATGAAGATACATACATACAAACAATATGTAATGAGCCAGAAAACTCAAAGCTTACTTGACTTGACACAAAGGAGAGATAAGAACCAGATATTTGTATTAAGTATGATGAATTCCTTCTATGTATACAATGAACCACAAAGCACCTTGCGTGCAAACTACAGCTTAGACCTACAACTTTATGCTTTCATTAACAAACATTGAGTCAAAAAACTATTACAGAACCCTTGGGACCAAAAACTCAGGATTGAGTTTGAACTTTGCAACTGGAACCCCTACAAAATAAAAAATTCAACACTATATACCATTGGTTACCTTGGAATCCCAAACAAGGTAGGATGCAACAAGCTACGGATAACTAGGGTAAGGGTTAGGGTTTCCACCCACCATACAATTCAAACATATTAGAAATTAATACACTGGAGGGAAAACCAAACAACCCTGAGCAATCAGATCTAAAATCCGATCTTCACTTATGGTAATTCTTCTGGAAATGTACTGAAGATCAAGAAATTCCTACAAATTCATATAATTTGACCCCTACAACATGCCTCAAGCACTGTTATTCATTCTCCCCATGACATAAAACTCCCTGCAGTAAATCATCATACTCGCTGCACCACACTGCAATAGTTGGCACCACCAAACTAATCAAATCCGACCATGAAAGCATTAAAAACTAGTCCTTTCTGTCGTTGAGAAACCTTCAAAAATTTGAATTTGAACAACAATGGTTACTTTATGGCTCTAACAACAAATCAGCGGTCGACATTCAAATTTGAATCATCTTTATATCGTGACCATCTGATCTTGATATTTCACGGGCTTTATGACTTACCTTTTATAGGAATCCTGGTTACATTTGGTGACCACGCGACAAAAGCTTATCTCATTCATGAAATGAAACCCCTAACTCATGTCTAACTTCAGTGAATCAGCGAACAAAGGAGAATACTTAACCTCGGTTCATAATTGGCGAATGGGCGACTAAAGGAATTTCGCCAGTTCGCTGAACATTTTTCCTCTCTGCTAGTTTATTTAGCTACTACACGAATGCTTGTTCACAAAATTGCTAAAAAATTAAGAGCACTACCATCTTATTGCACAAAAGAGTGAAACCTATGGATTTTGTCGGCACCACTAACCCTTTATCAAATCCACCAAAAAGACCGAGAGATTTACTCGGCCCGCATCAAGAAGATCGACGGTTGTCTGAAGTTCGCATAGAGCCAAAAGATTCTTTCAGATTGTAAGACAACCATCAGATGGAAAATCTCTCCCTACCCTAACAACCATCTGACAATGAAAGAGATCAACAACTATCTTAAGTTCGCATGTGTCAGAGAAAACCCTTAAGATCATACGCTGATCGTCGATGCTCTGACACTGTCAGAACTCCTAAAACTGGAAATCCTCAGTCCCACTGACATGTTTGCATACCTATAATCCATGGACAATCAAAACTTGACACCTCAGAAACATATGACAATTGGTCCCACCATTCTCAACAATCACTTAACCCATTTGACCACTCGGCGAATACGTGACTGCAGGGAAACTCCAAGTCGCAGAATACATTACTTAACCCATGTTAGATAAAACAATTCAACGAACAAAGCTTTTCACTAAATCATGAAGTCCCTTATTAACCTCGAGTTACTCTTCATGAATTGGTGAATACACAAAAAGAATGAGAGCCCACTAATGACCTAGAGAATTAGTGACCAAAGAGATTTCACCAATTTGCAGAAAAACTTGAAACACTGCTACATTATCTAGACATTTAGTGAATACACCTATTCGCCCATTCCCTGGAAGTTTAGAACTCTACCAAATAATTATGAGAATGTGTGAACACCAAAGATTTTATCAGGACCACCAAAGATTTAACCACTCCACCAAATCCTTAGACTAGAAACTGGGCCCGCCTAAAGAGAGATCAACGGTTGTCACAAAAGTGCATACCTCTGACAAATTCTATCAAATCTTACGACAACCGTTGGATCAAATTTTTATAGTACTCTACAGATTCTCTGACATAGGACCCTCTAACGAAAGTTGACTCAGCACCTCATGGACTAATCAGATACTGCCAAATCAGCACACCTAGCATGTGGACCCGCTTGAAAGGAAAAGCTACATCACAACATGAAATCAATGGTGGGCATAAGATCTGATGAGCTAGAAAGATTCTACCTGCTTATAAGATAGTTGTTGATTTAGAATCTCACTATAGGGAACTTCCATTTCATGAAAGAGAGACTAAGGGAAAAAGATATCAGTGCTCACTAGGTTGCTAGATAAAAAGATAAGACCGCTAGGCATTTAGAGATTACGCGAACACTATTCGCTGAACCGCTAAAATGTTTATAAGGCATGAAAAAGTATTACTCAATTCAGTGAACACCGGGAGAGAAAATAACCACATGCACTAAGGGATTCTTAAGTGACACAAAAAGGTAACACAAAATTAGAACAGGGTGAGACAAAACAAGGGTTTTTTCATGGCAATGGCTAGATTTTTTGAATTTTTGCCTAGGGTTTTGGCAAAAAATAGGAAAAAGGATGTAGAGGCCAGGAAAAAGGGGAAGTAGCCATGAAATTTTTTACCAATGCTAATAGTGTCATTCATAGTTACACTTATCCCTCTCACTTGGCTGACTACTAACTCACCGTCACCATAAACTTTTAGGGCTTTGACCCCTCTTTTTCTAGCCCACTCCAGTCCATTCACTATACTTTCATACTCTGCAGTGTTGCTAGTGTAGGAGAAACTAAATTTGAATGTTGTATAATATCTTTCTCCTTCTAGGGATACTAGCATAGCACCACCACCAGAGCCATGTCTACTTCTAGCTCCATCAAAAAATAATTCCCAAACCTGGTTGCTCTGATCCTCTGAATCAATGTCCTCTTTGAGAAGGTTTGGCTCTATGGATCCACTTTCTTGTATCAAATAGCTTCCCAAATCAGTATCCCAAATAAAATTTTCTTGGGCCTTTGAAGCCTTTTCTAATTCTAGTTCATCTAGTAAAATATCAGAGATATTTTCTATCTTAGTGTTTGCTTCTCTGATAATTGGGAAGTGATTACTATCAAGTGCAAGGTAGTTTGTATTGATGGCATTGGACATATATGGTTCTATATGGTGAGCTACCAATGATTCAGATTTGATGGTGACCTTGGTACCATATCTTGTGTGGAAGAGAATGTGAGACCAGTTAGAAGAAAGATAGCCTCCTATTTTGGCTGTAAACTCCCTTGACAGACATATGGAAAATAAGGCAGGGAGGTCTATGATAAATATATCAAGTTGGATGGAAAAATTAGGGCTTGCATGGAGGACTAGACTAGTATCCTTGGCCACACCTATAGTGTTAATTGAGGATCCATAAAGTTGTGTAATCTTCTTTTGGAAGGGTTCATATTTATGTCCTAATTGGTCAGCTACCATTTTTGGCATTACAGTACTAGTAGCTCCACTATCAACCATACAGTTATGTACTAAGGATTTTCCAATAATTAAAGATACATAAAAGGGGGGGGGGGGTTTGAGTTCCTACCTTGAATGTTATTGACTTTGGAGTTACAACTTGGAGCCTCCTTTTCCTGATCAATGTTGACCAACACTGGATTTGCAATCTCTTTTGCAGGTTGAGAAGCTATTACTTCAGTCATGGCTTTCTTCAAAATCTCAGGTTGTCCTGGAATAGCCAAAGAGTCCCACATAGACATGGTAACATTCACCTTCTTCATGTTGTCTACAATGTTGAAAGGTATCACAATGTGTACTCTTTGATGTGTTTTTACTATGATGGGCTCCACTTCTTTGAGAGTCTGGCCTTCTTTGCTTGTAATGACAGGAGCCTTCTTCAATATGGTGGGAGTAGCTTGTTGCGGTGGTTCTATAGATGTAGTAGCTTTAGTCCCAGAATCTGCTCACTCCATGTCTTGATCTCTTCTCTTTGACCTTGTGTTGGCAGTAATGGAAGGTTCATCATTGACTCCATTGAAGTCTTGCTGCTCCCAAATGAAAAGAGCAGTCTCATTATCTTGTGATTCTTGTTGAGGAATTGATCCACTAAAAGAGGCCTCTGATTGGGCATGTGAGGCATTCTGAACCATTAGAGCTTGGTTCATCCATCCATTTGAACATGTAGCCTGATTATGAGGCTGATTACAAGGAAAGCACCATTCATTTTCAAAAGCTAGATTGTTTTGGCTAGGGACCATATCTCTAACTAGATTTGTAGAATTAAGAGGTGCAGGGTTGTATGGTTGGAATGGTCTTTGATTGAAATTTTGCCTTTGTCCTTGATATCCTCCTTGGTATGGTGGCCTATTTTGCTGATAAGGTTGTCCTTGATTCTAATATTATTGATTAGGACCTTGGCCTTATGGTTGAAAGGGGGGTCTGATTCCTTGCCCTTGCTTCTTTAGGTTCGTAACCTCTTTAGTTAAAGTCTGCAACAAATTTGTCATTTCTTGCTGACCACTTTGCTGACTATTCTTCATCTCTTGTAATTCTTGAGAGAAACTTGCCTTTAACTCCTGACTGCTTGCACTAGCCTGAGGTACTAACATGGTGGGAATAGGGGTAAAAGGAGGTATTTCTAGAGGTGCAATGGGATGAAGGCTACGAAAGATGGGCATGGGTGGCCGTCTTGCTATCATGCCTGCTTGGATTAAACAATTTTCAGCCTTGATAGCTATGTCAAAAGCTTGGGGTAGAGAGGTACCACCCATAGATTGGATCATGATAGAGATCTGACTATTCAAACTTTGCAAGAAGTATAAGAAAGCATGATCAATTGATGGCGTCACTGAGATTGGAATTCTATTCCATGTTTTGAGACATCTACTATTATAGTCTGTCATTTTCTCTTGAGGGTCTCTTTTTATGGTTGTTAACTTCTCAACCAATGATAGGTTGTCCGATTTATCTTCAAAGTGTTTACTCAATGCATCCCCTAATCCATCCCATGAATTAATAGAACCAATAGCTAGAGTTCTAAACCACTCAAGAGCCTTACCCTTGAGGGAGGGTGCTAATAACTTAGTGGCCACATCTTCTTGAGTTATATTATGTATGCTACAGATAGTGGTCACATCCCTAATGTGTTCAAAAGTTGTAGTTTGTCCTCCACCTGTGAAATTAGGTAGACTCTTTAGTGCCACCAAGGGCACATCATGATGTTGATCAAAGTTCAATGGACTCCCTTGGTTGAAGGGTGCAAAGGAAAACTACCTAGCCATTGTAGGAGCTGAAATTTGCTAAGTAGAAACTGAGTAAGTTGTATTTGATGTTGGATTTGAATCTTCTTCTAGATCTCTGGTTAGAGATCTTCCTCTTTTTCTAAGATGAAAGGACAAAGGTCTCATTTCTAAAGTATCAGGTGGTGTAGATTTTACTGTCCTTATAGGGGATGTTCTCTGGGTTGATCTACCTTTGTAGCTTCTTTTTAAGGGAAACTCTAAAAATTTAGTGGGCTTTGAGCTCCTAGTTTCAATCTTTCTCATAAACTTTGAACAAGGTTAGCCTAAATCTATGAAATCAGTGGAGTCACTAGATATAATTGAATATCAACCTTTGAAAGGTCTGTATTATGTAATCAGTATATCATAGATAACATAATCTTTCAAAGATGAACTTCTTTTATAGTCCCACCGAGCATGCCATAAATGTTATACACTAAGTTTACACCCTTGGTTTAAGCTCTCTTGGTCTTGATAACCTAGTATAACATGGGAATCATCTTCAGGTTGTGGGACCTATGCTAACTGAGATGAGACTTCTAGGTTTTAGGCTAGTTCCTCTTGGATAATCACCTTAATTTTCTTCTTGATAGGAAAGTAAATTCTTGAGGGAAAAGGGATAGGAGGAATGCATGAAAGGGAAATGACTGAAAGAAACTATCCTACTAGGTGATACACCAAAAAGATGGTATGAATTATAGTATAGAGGATGAAATCAGTGCATGAACTTAGGTCTAGGAGATCACAACTCACTGAATATGTTTGCATCAATATTTCATAGAAGGGTCTGCAATAGAAAGATGCTATTCAAGGAAAGAGAGAATTTCACAAATAATAGCATTCCTAAGAATTTAGACACAATCTATAACCTGCAAACAAACATTCACCTCAGCAACTAGGTATAGGAATGAGATAGATTGTTAGGGGGTTGAAGTATACCCACAAGATCATTCAAATCAAATCATCCATAGGAATACACATGAATTGTAGAAAGAAAGAGGGATCAGGAACCCTAGGATCTTATTGAAAACATACATATACTTAATCCATTAAGAGAAAATTTAGACAAGAAAGCATAGGGATAGAAAGAATGTCACAAAATACCTTTGCAATATCTAAACCCTAATGAAAGGTTACAAAGTATAGAAGCCAGAGGGCAGAAAGAATGCCTCAGATAACTCTTAAGAAAGAAAACCTCTCTTTTACAATTGTAAACTCTACTGCAAAAACAACTTATTAAAACTAATATATAAACCTCCTTTATTGCACATAGGAAGGAGAAAAAATATCTAATTAGGGTTACATAGATTTTCATAGAATAATAGAAACCCTAATTCTATCATTTCTGATCATAAATGCATCCTTGAAATATCTTGATCAATCAGATATCTATCTCTGCACATAATTCCATCACCATAACTACCTCTGAGAACCTCAGCCGATCCATCTACCTCCCTGCAAGTTGGGTTCACCATAACTGTTGAAATTAGATATCCTCTAGATATTTGAATTTTAAAATATAAATGGTCACAGGTGGCACCAAGCCTATCTTTATCAATGGCTGGTATTTATACTTTGATCTATCTTTAAAATAGGGCCATAGATCCTTCAATTTTACCCAAGCACCGCTTCTATTCTTAACCCTAACTCTACATTCACCTTAGGTTCTCTTTTTCCTTTAGTTGCTGAATCTCCTAACCTTTTTATTAACCCTGGCTTTGTCTAGCGATCACATGACAAGTATTGATCCTTTTTTTTGATTTGATGGTGGCCGCTTTATCTCCTATCTGGGAAAGAATATACCATTTCTCACTAAGACTTCTTGATTGTGTAGGTCTCATGATCTCACAACTATATAGAATATTCACTCTACATTACGAGATCATGTGACCGAGCTATCAAACCTTGGGCCCACCTCACCATGTGTCACTCTTTCATTTGCTTTCAACTGCTTCATCAACTCTGACAATTGCCAACTATTCTAACATAACTCAACCTGTCATTGACCACAAGAGATCTGGAGATTGGGTGACTGTGTATTCGCTAGTCTGTTGAAAGATTTACCTAACCATGAGTTATGTCTAGAGATCAGGCGATAGTCATTGATGTTTCTTTCATCTTATGGTCCTCACTGAGTCGCTTGATCTTTTTTAACTTAGCTGCCACATTACGAGACTAAGAGATAACCATGTCACTGAATCTTTGAATGTTTGGAACATAACTACCAGGATCAAGAGATTATGAGAACACACAGTCACTGGATCATCAAATGTGAAACATAACCACCAGGTTCTGACATGGCGTTAACCTTTAATTTAACCTAGGCATATCTGGAGATCAAGTGACAATAGATTTCACTGAACCTCATAATCCTTTTCTTAACTGGGGTTAAACCCTAAGAACACATGACCAAAGAAATCTCCAAGTTGGTAAAAAATTTCTTTACTCTGGGTTACATCTGGAGACTAAAAACTGACCATTGATCTCATATCCATCTTGTGGCCATCGCTGAATCTCTAAACCCTTTACTTAACTCACCTTTTATCATGTGGTTTAGCGACCAGAGGGAAAAACTTACCCACCTTTAAACTATGGTAAAACTTGGAGAATAAGCGACTTGAGTATTCTCATGATCGTTGAATAAAATCTTAACCATGAGTTAGATCATGAGAATACGAGACTACCTTCAGTCATTTAATTGGTTAAAAAACTTAACCTCTCCCAAGACCTAACCGCTGACCATCTGGAGATCATGCAACCGAGGGAAACTTAATTGCCCGCTGGGTCACTGAAGGTTAAACTACTAACCACAAGAATCAAGAGATTCTGCGACCAATGCAGTCACTTAATTACTGAATAAAATGACTAACCGGCCAAGAACTTGGAGAACTAGAAACTACATCTTTGAAGAACTAGGCCCACCCTGCCAAGTGTCGCTATGTCATTTTATTTTCACTACCTCCTCAGCTCTGACAACTGCCAACTATTTAACTTAACTCAATTCTCCTTTGACTAGGGTATATCTGGTGAATGTCTGACTGAAACATTCTTAGAGTCACGTGAAATTTTGCTAACCCTGGGTATGATCACGAGACCTCCCAACTGAAGGAATTCTAACCCATTCATTAAGTCTCATGAACTTTGGAATATTCCCTTTATGTTTTGGTGATCCAACAACTAAATCAATCTCAGAGTCGCTAGATATCTTTGAATATTCAATTTTCATTATGCAACCTAGAGACTGAGCCTACAAAGCCTGGGCTCGCTAGAGACTTGTGGCACCTTGTCATTTGTTGTTGTCTTTACCTTGAGCCGACCATCCCTTGACCATGATTATATCTAGTGACCTCCCGACTAAGTGAACTCAAAGTCTCATGAACTTTTGGCTGACTATAGTTAATTTTTGAGATTACCTGACCAAGGGGACCATCGCCAAGTCGTTGAATGAAAAGGGAATATCCCTTCTGATTAGGAGATCTCGCAAATAAAGGAGATCATGGGGTCAGGAGATTGAAAAGAATATTTTTCTGGGCCTTAGAGATCTCGCGACTAGCCTTAGCTTATAGAGCGCACATGCAAAATGGAGACTTAAGTGGCTGAAAAAGGTAATGACAAAATAGAACAGGTGATAGGGTTTTAGGGTTTTTTGCCTCTAACGGTCACATTTTTTTAAAGTTGAGGGCCTATACCCAAAATTGAATAGATAGGAAATTTTGGGTAATAGGTACCATGCCCACCAGGGTTTTCCCTTGGCCAGGGTTTCCTCAAGAACAAATAATGTGTTAAGAATTCATTTTCTTTACTGTTATGCATATTCTTTAGTTTACTATGTTATGCATGTATCAAGTTAATCTGTTATATCCATAATTAAGCAAAAGTAAAAGTTTGTAGAATAATGATTCACCCCCCCCTCTCAGTATTCCCTATTTCTAACAATTGGTATTAGAGCCTAGTTACTCAAAAAAGAATCATTCAAGGAAAGCCTAGCAGCTTGAGTAAGATCTCTATGGATATGGATCGGCTACAGAAGAATCTTGAAGAATCTCTTGAATAGATTGATATGCTTACTGAAGAAAGAGACACTCTGAAAGGAAAATATGATGATGCAAAGAACCTCACAAATCGATCCATAGCTCACTTGGCATGGAGTGCAAGGGTTTTTAAGAATGCTCTCAGCTAGACCTATTAAGCCTATAACCTTGCTCATCAAAGTAGAACAATAGAGAGATGGCTCATCAAAAGTGCTCAAGCACTTACAGCAATCAATTGACTAAAGCTGAGCAGCGAGCAAGAAGCTCAATAAGCAAGTAGCTAGAGAGGTAACCGTGATGTGACAAGTGATCAAGAGTAGCATTCGTTAAGCTCAAATCCAATAGTTTTAGCTCATTTGTTTCAGTCTAGAACAAGTCTAAGCATGTAGATAACAGACTAGCTTCAGGTAAGAATAGAAAAAGACACTCTACGATAGGTTAAAATGCAAGTTTAGCAGCTCCAGATTGCAACAACAACAAGACAGTAAAAAAGGTTCTGGGTGACACTGTTGCAGAGTCATACGACTCTATGACCAATGAACATAAAAATCTTAGTTTTGAAGCATTTTAAAAGATCAAGTAAGTATATCAATAGATTTTTATCATGGATCAAGCACATAAGACAACAATCAAGGAGTTCAAGCAAGCAGTTGTCTTTAAACAATGAGCAAGGGGCAAAGCAACCTTGCACATGAACAATAATAGTGACTTAGTATATCTACTCTTTAAAGATTCTACTTGTGTATGTTCTTGAAAATGTTTTAGTAGGCACTTAGAACACAACAACACCTTATCAAGCTATCTACAAGGATATACATAGCTTTTCTAAAGGGAGTCCTCGATATACGTAAGGTACGTGAGGCCCAAATCCGTAGATGAGAAGAATCCAAAATCACACAGCCGGGTGGAGACGGTAACCCAAATCTCCTCCTTCACTTCTTAAAGGTATAAAGTTCTTTGAGGCTTAGCCAAGAGTGATATCAAACTCAATTCTCAAGAGAGGTGTCTTTTGATTCACCACCCACTATTTATACTCTACTGGAACATAGGAGTTAAGGTCGTCCCTTGAGGTGGTGTGTCCCCAAGCAGGCCTTCTAAAATAAAAGCTAAGTAATTCACTATCAAAAGTATTTAGAGCACTAAAGGTGGAACACTTAACTCTTCAAGTAAATGAAAAGTGAGTCCAAAAGTGGGACACTTAACCCTTCAAGTGAATGTGAAGCGAGTCCAAAAGTGGAACATTTAACCGTTCAAGAGAATGTGAAGCGAGTCCAAAAGTGGAACATTTAACTCTTCACACGAACTCAAAGTGAGTCCAAAAGTGGAACATTTAACTCCTCACATCAACTCAAAGTGAGCCCAAAAGTGGAACATTTAACTCCTCACATCAACTCAAAGTGAGTCCACACCTTAGAAAACAAGTGAGTTCCAAAAAGCACAAAAGGGTTGCCTAGTGGAGCAATTAACGCTTCTTTCCTGCAGACCCCTCCCCTTTAATGTAGTGCTGATCTTGCAACTACAGGGTAGAAATGAGGGGCCAGAGGATTAGCAAGTCCAATAACTCAAGATGGAAATCTAGATCAATCACAAGTAATCTAAAGTTGCTTATCTATACTACTCACAAATGACAAAGGGTTGAATCAATGGAATATTTAACTTTCCAAGCAAACATAGAGTGAGTCCACAAAGTGCTGCATTTAACTCCTTATGTAAACAAAGAATGAATCCATGCCCTTAATCACTCAATGATATATTTGATATTGAAACCAAGAATTACTTAAGGTTTAAACACAAATATTCACTTACACAAACTTGTATGAAAGCAAATCTATGTTCATTCATTTCCCATTAAGAGCATCAATTGAAATGTGTTCTATGAAAGCATGTAAACACTCAAGCCAAACATATGAGAGATTCAATTTTAATCCCAAGATCTAAATGTTGTAGAGTTGTAACAAAATACCTCAAGTCCAACGCAACGCGCTTAGTAGATTTCACCCTTTTTTTTGTTTGTTTTAAGCATTTTTCATGAAAGCAAGTCATGCACCTTCAAATGAACAAGACAAGAAAACAAGCAAATAAGATATGCAATGTATATCCAACTTATGCAAACCCTAGGGTTAGATTTGAAAATAAATTGTTAGGAGCAATGATAACCAACAAATAATCCAAATGATAACTCATATCATGCATTGAACAATGAAAAATAAGTGCATACCCATCATAAAATTTTATTTTTTTTGCATTTGACCTAGTCAACAAGATATAATTTTTACCACATGAATTCGGACCTTAAACCAAAAATGTAGAAAATAAAACCTTTATCAAAAAAGAGAGAGATTTCTAAAAATGTAAAAATTTCAGAAAAATCTCTTCATTTGTGCCCTAGAGACCCATTTTACCAAAACATACCAGTTTTAATAAATTGACCAAATAAGCTATGATATGATTTCTAAATTAAAAACATAGTGAATGGAACCCTTGTAGGATTCCAAGACCTTTCCAGAAATAAAAAAATTTCTGAAAAATATGCTGATTTGCGCCAAAAATCAATTTTTTATGAAACATCAAGAAAAATTCATAAAAAATACAAATCACCTCCGAAAATTTTGAAATTTTTTTTGGAGCTTCTCTAATATGTCTCCAACTTGAAAAAAATTTTTCAGTCTAAAATACCAAGCCGTTTGAGAGATATGATCAAATCTTTCAAATCTAGGGTATTTCCATCTCCAAACAAATCTGCACAAGGGTTAGCTTCAAAAATAATAAAAAACCAGCATGTAAAAGTGGGTTGCCCCACGGTGGGTGCCAAAAATGTGTGCTAAAATATTTTCACACTTCTATGAATCCTTACATGCAAGAAAACTCAAGAATGAGCGCTCACAAATCGATCCATAGCTCCCTAGGCATGGAGTGCAAGGGTTTTTAAGAATGCTCTCAGCTAGACCTATTAAGCCTATAACCTTGCTAGTAAAACATGCAATGGAAGATTCAAGGAAGACAAGGGAAAGAATGCCAATATCTCCAATGAAGCCAAATGTATGCAATGCAAAGCAAATCTATATGACAATGCAAGTTAATCTATTGCATAAAAGAAAATCTAAGCTAAGAATGAAGCTATGAAAATGCAAATACTATGCATGAAAATGAAATCTAACTATGAAGCAAGAAAGCCATGATGATGCAAGAATGAAGACAAGAAGATAGAGTGTTGATGAAGATCCAAGATGAATGCCAACAATGCTCCAAATCTTCAAACCCTAGATGCAAGAATATCTCCAAAAGCTCCAAGATGACCTAGAAAACCTGTAGCATAACAATAGCATAAAAATTTGTGTGTGCAAATGAGGAAGAGAGCTCTTCTTTTATAGGAGGTGAAAAATCAATGGACCATGGAGATTAAGAGGCAAAAGATTTAATCAACGGTGGAGAAAAAAAGAAGCTTGATCCTTGTGCACAAATATCCTCCAATAGGAAAATGAGAAACATTTACTTTATGTTGAGCATTTACTTTATATCCATGTGAGACAAAAAGTTCTTTTCTTTTATTTTTTATTTTATTTTTCTTTATAAATAAGAATTAAATACTTTATTTGTGCAACTTAGGATAAGAAGAAAAGTGGGGCTTTTTATTTAATAAAAGGGGAGGAAATATTCCTTTTAATAAATAAAGACTTAGGATAAGATGGTTAGCCCATAGAAAATAATCAAATAAATGATAGGACTAGGATTTGATCAAGAACAAGCAATTGATGATTTTATCAAAAGGGACTAATAGTCTAGATGACCATTTTTAGGTGTATACAGAAGGTTTGAAATCAGAAAAGGAATCTACAATTGAAATTGAAGATTGTGATGAGAAAAAGAAAATGAGATCCTTAAACATGAATTAAAGATAGCAAATCTGAAGTTAAGTCTGAAATATGGAAATAGCAAGAATGAAGCAAGTTTGAAATCTGAGAATGAAAACCTAAAGCTTGATAATGAAGATCTAAAATCTAAACTTGGTAAAGTGACATCTGAACTTGAGAAAATCAAATTACAGTATGCTGAACTTGAGAAGTACAATACAATTGTGAAAGGTGAACTGATTCAATCTAAGCAACAACTTGAGAGACTGTATTCAACCAGTGAGAAGATTGATGAACAAATGTCTTATCAAAAACCATTCTATGATAAAACTGGTCTTGGATTTAACTCATCTAAAGTGAATGAAGAAAGAAAGGAACTAGATCTGAAAATGTCTGAAAGCATAGATGAAAAGAAATCTAATGAAATTGACAAATTTGAAGATACACCTAAAGAAGAAGAACCACCTAAGCAAGAGGAGTCACCTAAAGGTATGCAAAGAGAATTTAAAGGTAGATGCTTTGTTTTTAATACTTTTGGTCATATGAAGAAAGATTGTATAGGTAAGCAATTTAAACTTCTTAATGGTTATTGTTATAATTGTCATGGTTTTGGACATAGAGCTATTGAATGTAGAAAACTTAAATTTCTTGAGAGTAATAATAGTAGTAGAATGTTTAGGAATACTAATCATGCAGATAAGAGACCTACTGAAGATATGAATAGGAGAAATGGATTAGTATGTTATAGATGCAACAAAGTTGGACACATTGCCAGAAATTGTAGATCACGAATCAACCAGTTAGGACCAAGATATGGAAATAATGGAATAGTTTTTTAGATATGTAACATGATTGGACATACAAAAAGGTTTTATAGAATGAATAATAAGATTCCTCATCCTAACCCTAACCCTAGAAGTCATGCAAGGAGAAATGAAAATGAAAGTAACAGTCAAAAGGGATGCTATAGTAATTCAGAAGAAGTGAAGTTTGTTAAAGCCACAAATAAATGAGACATATTCAACACTGAAGGTAATCAAAAAGGTGAAGTATCTAATGGTAAGAGTGAATCTCTACCTAACCCATCTTAAAGTACTTAATTCATGAAAAATACACTAGAATAGGAACTTAGGATAGTATAGAAGTTAGTATAGGATGAATTGAGTCTTGTGTAGTTAATGCAAGGTAGATATGATGTATTGATGCTATGGTTAAGAGCACATAGGATAATATTGTGTTATGTGAGATTGCAAGAAGTTTTAAGTTTTGCAGGTAAGAAGAAACAACTTTTTGGAAAGAAGCAGCAAAGGAATTGAATGCGATGTCAGATTTTTGTGAGATTGAAAGGTTAAAAGGTTATGATCAGTATTATTTGATCATTAAGGTGAATACAAGTGCTAAGGAGATCAAAGAGAAGTGATTGAAAGTATTTTGCAAGGATTTGGTGAAGGATTTTTGTGTTGAATCTACGTAAGCCCTAAATCGCAGAATCGAGGTATTTTACTAAGCATATCTATAAATCGATTAAAGAATTTGTAGAAGTCATGGATGTTTCATTGATTCATAATGTAATAGATAAGAATACACCTAAGATCAAAAGGGAACTAGTAGAACCCTTTAAGGAAGACCCTAAGTTAGCTTTATCATCCGTATCGGATAGAGTTCTACACTTAGAGAATGTTAGAAGTAATTTGGGATGCAAGATTGAAACTCTTAGTGATAGTAATTTTACCAAAGAATATGAAAAGCTTTAAAATCAAGCTATGCAAGCTTTGAACACTTGAAAGATAATGAAATCATAAAGTACTCTTTACAGTATGAGTTTGATGATGAAGATGTACTAAGATAATCTTTAGTAGAATTCATAATGAAAAGTTTTGGTTAGATGACAGAGTGATAGATATCATAGCTGACCTAATTCATGAAGTAACCGGTTTGTCTAAAACTAGAGTCATACCATTGAATGAGAAGAACATGAGAAAAATAGTAATAGACAACACAAAATCATCTTACAATGGCAGAGGTATAGTGATTAGCAAGATACAACATGATGATGTTAGGTATTTGTGCAAGATCCTTACATCTAAGTTTTGTGAAAACTCAAGAGAAGATGACATGGTAGCAGGAATGATACATGTAGCTTACTTAATGTGTGTTGACAAAGTTCAATTTGACATGTGTGAAATTTTGAGAATTCAGTTGTTTGAGAACTTGGAAAAGATAAAGAAGACTAATAACTTTCAATTTAGATTGTCATCATTGATCAATTATATGTTTTTCAATTTGTTAAGAAGATTCCCTTACACTATTGGTGATGATTGGAATGATGGTAAAACCTCAATGGAAAGGATTAAAAAAGTGTACATGAGACATCTTATTTACAAGGTTAATGAGAGTGCAGTATTGGTAATTAAAAAAATTTAGAATTTAATGAAAAGCAAATCAAGGATTCCATAGTCTTTAGTTGAGAAATATAAGAATGAGATATGTTTCATGGTTGATACTAACTTTACATTCATTGAAGCAGTAGAACCCAAAGTAGACTTCATAGACCCTCTTGGCTATGAAATTTCTGAAACTGAAGCTGAAGAGTATGTGAGCAGATTGCTTAAGAGCAAGTTGGATATTCACAGTAATAGATTGGGGACTTTTGAAGAGAAATTCAACTCTGCAAAGTCTATATTAGAAGAAAAATAGTCTAAGAAGAGAGTATAAAGTACAATAAAGAAGATTTTGGAGGACACAGGGATGACAAAACATGAATTTTTAATTGCTAAGAAGACAACAACAACCATCAGAGACATAGGAAAAAAGGAAGTTTTGTCAGTTCCACCCCTATCATTAGTTGCATAACAACCAATAGACATTCAGATTAAGGTAAAAGTGGAGGAAGTTGAGAAAGATCAAGAATTTAGAAAATCCACAAGATCATCCTCTTCTACACTTGGTAAAAGAGTGAAAGAAATTGCTATTGGACCAAGCAAAAGGTAGAAAACTTTGGTACCACCAGTACAGAGGAAGATAGCAGAAATAAAAGATGATGAAGAAGCCCCAGTGAAAAAGAAAACATGGAAACCTAAGATTGAAAAAGTGAATGAACAAATCATACAAGATGGAGACTTTTCTAAGATGAACAAGTATTATGACCTTTACAACTATTCAGAGAGACTGAATCTTATAAATGCAATTGTGAGACACATGATACAATTGGATAAGAAGTTTGACACAATTCAGGGCAAGATACTTGATGATTTTTATGAGAAATTAGTAAACAGGAAGAGAAGAGAAACAAAAGAAGACAATAAAATCAGAGAAAATCTTGTAAGAAAATTATGTGATGTTAAAGATGAAGAACATTTCAAGGAGATCATGAAATAACTGAACACCCATCTGAGAACTAAGAAAAGAACCATTCAGATTATGGGAGGTAATTATGAAGAGATCAATAGAGAAATAGAGAAAGCAATAGTCAAAGTGATGACATCTAGTGTTGAAAGAAACTCTAGTGCAGTAGGACCAACAGAGCAAGATAAGGAAATAGAACATCAAAGAATTCCCTCTCCACTAGCTATAGACATTGAAGATGAGTTAATGCATGTGGAAGGAACTAAGATCACTTTAGACAGTGATGATAACCCTTTTAAGAATCTTGAAAACGTTGTTGATAATTTGGCTTTTGAAGAGCAGGATAGTGCTAGAGAAGAAGAGAAGAGAGATTCAAGGATTGAAGAAGGAAAGGAAACAAAGAATCAAGTAGTAGCCCCTAGTCAAGAAGAAATCAATCTTACACCTGAGACTAGAAAGAAATCACAAATAGGATCTATATTTGAAAGCTTGGGAAAATAAGTTGATGATGATGATCAAATGAAATTGATCACATCTCTGAACAAAATAATTGGGAAGAATAAGAAGGTAAAAAGCCTTGAAGGATCACTGAAGGAATTAACAGAGAAGTTACAAAGCATTGTGACTACACAGATAGCAGAGGCAGACCCACTTGAAATAGATAAGAAAATTATGAATTTATTTGATGATGAGTTTACTAACTTATCTAACATAGCTAAAGTGAAGGCACAAGTAGCCTATGAGGCCAAATTACTTCTAGACATAAGTTAGAATATCAAGAATGACATTAACAGCCTAGATATCTATATAAAAGACTTGAGAAGGAACTTGGACAGAGGTAGAAATTTGTACATTCAGTGTACAAAATTTGAGAATCTTGTATCAGAAGAAATTTAGAAGATTAAGGTTAAAGAAGCAGAGATTCAAACAGAGGTAAATCTTCTAGCCAGCCCCAATGTGAAGATATTGGACATTGAGAAGAGAATCAACAAGATTAACAATGAAATAAGGATTCTATATGATGACAAGGATAGGAAACTGAAAAGATTTTCTCTTCTAAGAGAGCATATTTCCATTAAGTTAAGCATTGTTGAAGGTCAATTAGAAGAATGTCTTTCATCAAAGACATCTTTTCAGAAGTTTAGTTTTGCAAACCTTCAAGCTTGCGAAATAACATCTTATGGATTGTGTACACTACTCAGTGTTGCAAACTCCATTAAGAAGGCATGGGAGAAAGAGATAGAAAGCATCAAGATAAGTTTTGCAGATTGTGTTGCAAGCCTACCGGCTCTACAATATTGAATCAAGTTATACACATTTTTGTTTAAACATAGTTTTGCACCCTTTATTTTTGTCATTGTTGTCAAAGGGGGAGAGATATTTAGCATAAAATTGTTATATATTATAAGAATTTATATTCTTAGGGGGAGTATAGGATATAGAGAATATATATGGAGTTATAAGGATAGGGAATATATATGCTTTTGTTATAGCCACAATTTTGAGTTTTTGAAGTGTTGTGACTTAGCCAATTTTCTCATATGTTGCCACCAATGACAAAGGGGGAGATTGTTGACAATTTGGCTAAGTTAGGTACTTAGATGTTGTCATTATGGAAACATATGATCTACATGAAGATCACATATGAAAGAGAGAAAGTATGACAGAGTGCAAAGCAAAATTGTATAATTATGAGATAATGTTTTTTCCAATGTACCCAAAGATAGTTTTGATTAGCGATGACGATTAGAGTAAGTTCAGTGCTTGTGTACTTGAACATAGATACTATGATGACTATATAAGACTCACCTAAGAGTGCAAGTCAGTATGGCATATACGAAAGAAGTTATGACTATTTTACCAGAGATAGTGTCAAGCCGACAGGACAAAATATGAAGACATAATTGGTAAAGAGTTAAGGGATTATTTTGTTTATCAAAATAATGTCTTAACAATATAAAGGGATGACATCCTAGATGTTAACCCTTGGGTAAATATGTATTTTGTATAATGCTTTTTTTAAGCCAACTATAAGAGTTATTAGTCTTAATAACTTGTATAAATATAAGGCATATGGAAATGTGAAGAAGAAGCAATTGTAATGATATAGATGGTATAGCAAACATATAAGCGAAGAGATATTGATGCGAAGTTGTGAAAGCAAGAAAGCAGTATAAGGTTATGTACCTTGCCATGTTTTGTAATCAGTAATCATTGTACATTACTTGTTTGGGTAGTGGGCTCATGTAGTAATCATATTTTGTACTACCAACTCTTAGCAGGGTTGAGGCTTCTAACAAGGCCTAAAGTCCCTCAATCATGAGTGAGACACTATATGCATGTAATAGGCTCCTAACAGGGTCAACATTCTCAACATGATACTTTTGATTAGTGGATCTTTGTGGGTACCATCCCCACCAAGGTTTTCCCTTGGCCAGGGTTTCCTTGAGAACAAATAATGTGTTATGAGTTCATTTTCTTTACTGTTATGCATATTATTTAGTTTACTATGTTATGCATGTATCAAGTTAATTATTATATCCATAATTGGGCAAAAGTAAAAGTTTGTAGAATACTGATTCACCCCCCCCTCTCAGTATTCCTTATTTCTAACAGGGCTCATGACACCCACTAACATATGAATGCTAAACATTATTTGATATCTGATAATACATTTCTTGTAGCATTTTTCCTTATGAACCAACACTCTCATTAAAGATGCATCTTTTAATAAGGCTGTCATTGATCATTTTTTGTATATTCTCCTCTTTGTGATTACAACATAGTTGTCACTTTTTTTGTACCCTTTTTGTAAAACATGATCATTTGATAATTCTGTTGTAGATCTATGATTTAGATATTCATATCTAATATCAATATTTAAAATAGATGTAACTCCAGCAATGAAATTTGTTTATCAGGTTCGAGCACGGGCTCATGACACCCATAAACACATTTTGTAAACCTTGAACTTGAGACTTTGAATCTTTTCAGTCTTTATTTGCATATGAACAATCACTTTGTAGAAGTTTGTAATTAGTACTGTGAATCACCACATTGCATATTTTTCCTCTATGACTGTGACAAGAAATACTTGTCCGTTGAGCAATTCAACTTACTTGGTTTTTAAAAGAAGCATCAAATCAAACACCAGATTAGGTTAGCGAACATAACCAAATGAACTATTTTTATGAAAGTGCCCTGTATGATAACATTCATGCATTAGTTTCAATGGTATGTTCACTAACCTAAGATGTCCCACTATTTCTGAAAAAGGTTTCTCAACTATAAAAACTCAATCTCTTTGATTTAGATATCTAGTTCATATAATAGAAACATACATAATGATGGCCATTAATAGTAAAAGGTTTCATAAAATTATGTCCCTTTAATACTATTTTTCAGTTTATATGGATGCACATTTTCTTATTGCATTGAAATTATAGATATATGTGCAACTCTGAAAGATTGATTGTTGTATGATGCTTCTAGTTTTATGCATTGCTTAGATCCAATTAGATCTAACACCTTTTCACTTTTCCATGATCTAGGACAAGAAACCCTAAAGACATAGGACCAAACATGAAGACTCAGACAGTGGACCTGAAGACCTGGACCAGATAGACAACCAACTCCTAGATGCAGATGAATTCTCAAGGCAATGCACATGACGCTACTCATACCTCTATCATCTTTTATATTATGCATTTTTTACTCTTTATTGACCTGAAAGATGAAAGAACATTTGTATATTACATTCAATTTGAATGCACAATGTAATGATCAATTATGAATTTGAAAATTTGAAATGTTATCAATACTTAAAGTACAATATAAAAGGTGATATGAATGCAATAATAAAATGTTAATCTACATCACCTAAAAAGTAGTATTAAATGAATGTACCTTTATGCAACCCTTACCTATTTGTGTTCATCATTCTATATGTAGAAAAATAGGATAAAAATGATGATTAAGGAGACAAGGATTATGATCTACCTGAAGCACTGAGGGGGCAACTAATTTTGAATCTCAAGAAGATCAAGAAGGACAAGATGCAAAAATTTAAATATGGTCAATTAATTGGATGTTTATTCTTCTATTTTTAGAATATGTTTCATGGAATTGGTACTATTACTTGATCAAGTGATACACCCATTTTCATTGAAATCAATAATAGTAACAAAGTTTTGGGAAATGAGTTTACTAGAAAAATATGGGTTATGAAATGGAAGGTGATATTCTTACCTTGTATGCTGAGAAGTTTCTAAGTGAACCAGTATATCCCAATACTCCAAGGTTTGGGACTTATGTAGAAAAGTCTCTCCAAGTGCATAATGAGTTGATGGAATTGGTAATAGGTAAAAAGGTGAGGAAGGAAGTTGAAAAATTTATGACTGATAGAGGCTTTACTAAGGAACAAATAGATAAAGCAAGGGCTAGGCATGCTACTGAGAAAGCAAGTACATCTGACGCAAAAAAATGTGATGAGGATGTTGAGATAGTAGGTGCAACTTGTAGTAACCCAATTGGTAGACAAACAAGAAGCACATCTCAAGCTAAGAAGGAGAAAACTTCTCCTATCAAACCACAAGAAAGGAGATCAACAAGAAATGTCAAGACTACATTAGTCATAAGGGCACCAAGCACAACCACTGTAATAGGGAAGAGAAAGAAGGAGAAAGCAATTTTTTTTGAAAAGGTTGTTGAAGAAGAAAGTGAGGAGACTGAATTGGAAAAAGAGCAAGAATATCTCAAATCCAAAGGTAAAAAGTCTAAGGTGGTAGGTTCCCCTCTATAAAAATTTTAGGTCATGATTTCAGT
This sequence comes from Chamaecyparis obtusa, assembly GCA_027943335.1. Lineage (NCBI taxonomy): Eukaryota > Viridiplantae > Streptophyta > Pinopsida > Cupressales > Cupressaceae > Chamaecyparis > Chamaecyparis obtusa. The sequence continues at coordinate 2,298,477 of BSBK01001771.1, forward strand.
CATTTTTTTTTGTGTTGGAGACATAATACAAGAAGTGAAGAAATGAGAAATTCTAAAAAGAGTGAAGATGTATTATGACAAGTTTAGTGAAAAGGATCAAAATAAAGTTGAGAAAGAACTAATACTTAGTATGAACAGATTGATTCAAGTGCTACTACAATTACAAGATTTGATACCTAAATAATTATATGAAAAACTATATGCAAGATGGAAGGAAACACTCAATCAAGACAAGGAGATAGTTTTATGTGTAGTATTACATATCCTTCTAGAACTTAGCAAGGAAGAAGTCCAAAATAAATGCAATGAAGTGAGACCCCTATTCAAAACAAAGACTAGAGTAATTAGATTATTGATAAGTGAGTCTAAAGTGGTACAAGATGAGATTGAGAGTATTCTCAAAGAACATTTGGGCCTTAATGGTAGAAGTAAAGAGGATGAACATGTTGGGGAAGAAGTGATACTTTAACAGTATGAAGAGAAACCGGTATTCACTCAAACAACTGAAGGATGGAAAATTGATGGTCTTGATGTAACACTTGATAATGATATTTTTTTGATACACATGATAATGTGGACATCTTAGGTGATATATCAACACAAGGATCATGGGAGGAACAAACTGATACATTTGAACAAGAGAATCCACAAGAAGAACAAAAGGAAGATGATCCCATTAATACTGCATCTGGTCAAGGCATGATTGATGATGATGAAGAAGAGATGCCTCCTACTCAGCTATAGGAATAAAAAGTATAAGTTGAAAGTGATCAAATTCCTATGGATCAAGTAGAACATACACTAGCTATAGAGGTTAAGAATGATGTAAAGGAAAAGGAAAAGGAAAAGGAAAAGGAAAAGGAAAAGGGAAAGGGAAAGGACAAAGTGAGTGATGAAGATGACATTCCAATTAAAGGGAAGATAGATTTTAGTAACATGAGTCGTGAGGAAATGATGAAATATATAATGACAATTAAGGCTAAGGTATTGAAGGATAAGATGAAGGAAGAAGCTCAAGTGATTCTCTCTACTAGAGATGTGCTATCTGATTTGATAAGTGAAGTAGCATATGATGAATCAGCTACACTGATTAAGAAATTGACACATTTAGTTAGTATAGTAGGTGAAGAAATAAAAGAATTGGAAGATGTTACAACTTTCAAGGTAGAAAATGAGTATGAGAAGAAGAGAATACTGAAGTTCGCACAATCTATTGTCACCAATGAGAATTCACTTATATTGGCTGTCAATTAGGTGAAGAGTGGATTGGCTAAAGGAGGTAAGATCTTGAAGTCTATATCTATTTTTCCACACTTCTTAGATGATCTAGAGAAGCATAGATGTAAAGATCAATAGGAGTTGAGATTGCTAGCTGAAAACTTTGATCCCATAAATGAGTAAGCTACTTCGTTTGGTGTCAAAGTCAACTCTATTCACCAAAAGATGAAGTTATACATAGTTGAGAAAGATAAGAGGATGACTAATCTGATGGAGTTACAGAGCTTTTTGATTCCCAAATTAAATGTTTTGTAATATGGTGTGAAGGAAGCAGAGAAGGAATTGGCACACCCCAATGTATGCACTGTTGAAAGTCTTGAGGCCTTAGCTTTTTTAATCTGTGGATAGATTTCCATCATGGAAGATCTATGGAAGACTTGGGTCAGTGATCTTTAGATGCTAAATGGTAATTACATTGATATCTTCAGTAGAATGTAAATATGCCACGCTACTCTACATAAATAAAAAGTTTCTACTTTTTGTGATTCCTTTGTCATGTTGTCAAAGGAGGAGTTGTGTAGTAAAATTTGGAAAAGAACATGTATGTAATTCCTAGGGGGATTTATTATGCTATCTGAGATTAGTTTGAATTGTTTTTGAATTGTGATGAACTTTTCACCTATGCATTGGTTAGACACTTAGCAAATTTCTTAGTGTTTCCATCAATGCCAAAGAAGGAGATTGTTGGTATTTGATGATGTTGTTGTCTTTGATCATGAAAATGTATTATGATGTTGTCATTTGTGGAAAATTAATTCATTGGAGACAAAAAATCAGTGTTACCGATGGATTTGAAGATAAAAGTGGTGAAATCTCTAAGTGATCAGTCAACCAGGTAGAAGATAGCGTGCAATGAACATTCAATTAGATCTAGAGTAGTAAATTGATTTTAGGTTCTTGGTCATAGAATTAACATATATACAAAGGTGTATCTAACTATTCATATGACTGAATCAGTTATCTTTGAGTATTTTAAAATGTATTGAAGATTGAAGTGGAATTGGCAGATAGAATAGTGAACTGACAAACACAGTTTTTCATATAAGTGTTACAGTCAAATATTAGTGGTTGATCAACATGTTTTCATAATTTAATGTTTTAGGTTGACATCAAGGATGTTTAATTTTTGTTTTGGCACTCTCACTCGTATGTTTAAGTTGGATTTAAGGGCCAACTTGTAAAACATTTTAGGGTTCTAGCACTGGCCTAGAACAAGTATTTAAATGGTTGTTGTGATGATGTTAGTGTTGTTGTTATGATTGTTCAAGAAAATATAGAGTTAGTAAATTGTTCTGAGTGACACAATTGATTAGGAATACATTGGATATGTCATGCATTGAGTGTAAATATTAGGTCATTATTTCCTTGTTGATTCTAATAGATTTGCAAGCTAAATCCTCTAACAAGGTCACTCCTAACAAGGTGAGCAGGATCTCTAATAGGATCTGAAGGATAATTCCTTTAACAAGGTGAACCATTAGCTTGAGTTTGAAATCTCTTGATAGAGTAGCCTTTAACAGGTCTTCGAAGCTCTTAATTAGGCTACAAATACTCTTAATTGGTTATAACCTCAAAATGGTTGTTGTAATTGGTCCTAACAGACCTAATTTATGAGTGCACTAGTGAAATATTGTGGGCATCATCCCCAAACATGGTTTTCTCCCTCTAACAAGGGTTTACACAAGAAAAATCTAGTGTTCAAGTGTTCTATTGTGTGAATGTTTTATGTGTTGTTTTTTTACTTAATATTCACATTTTCTTGTTGGTTAATTGGAAAGGTAATAAATAAAATTTTTAGATGCGGTTGCATTGATTCACCCCCCTCTTAGTGCCTTATAATACTAACAATTTTTGTACCAAAATCCTTGGCTATCCCCTTTAATCTTATTTTTGTATACCAGCATGTATTTTCTCTTAGGCTTCTTACCAATCTATAACCTACTCTTAAATCCCCATCTTTGTTAGGGTCTAGGAAGACTAGAGCAATACATATTATTAATTATTATGTAGAATTAAAGAATAAAAAAGTAAAATTCACAATAACATATAGATTTAATGTGGTTCATCCAATGTGGGATAAATCCATTGAAACAATACCATCCACTTTCTTTTATTATCTAAGGAAATTGAAGACCCTTTGTTTATTAAGTAAACAAGAGGATATTAAATCATGTTTGGATCCACATCTTTATACACAAGTTGGTAGTTGGTCCTTTCCTTCTTAGTACATTCTTCATCATATGGTTTTTCAATATTTTTCTCTTAATGAACTTATTCAATGAAGTCTCCAATGCTTTCTTGTTAAAAATTTTCCTTGTGGAAAAATTGGGCTAACTTTATCTTTGTTTTCTAAATTGTAAAGAGACCTTGCAATAGTACCATGAAATGATCTTTGGTTATTTATAATGATGTGAAACCTCTCCCAAGCTAGTGAATATCTTATTGTTTTTGAGAAAAGATATGGATAGGGTTTATAATAATGGGCATTTGCACATAAAAGAGACCCTAAACCAATATTTAACACATACATGAAATTCTAATGATAAGGAATATAAATCTGGAAATGCTTGCAAAGAATAATGAAATTAGATAAAATGAAATACATACCTCATAACATAGTAGATCTGGAAATACCTATTTTCTGGTGCCTGTATCGTGTTTCTAGAAATTCTACAAATGGATCTGGAATAGAAACATAGAGACATAGAAAACCTAGAAATCTTTTTCTTTTCTAAACCAAGTCAACCTTGACATAAATACAAGGGTGCAATTGTGCCCCTTTATGTTGACCTTGACCTGCACTACTCCGATGGAAATTCTATTCGCAGATCCTAAAAGTTTTCCAAAAAGGGTATCCAAATCTACTTTGAAACTCGTGAAACAACAACTGTAGATATCTAAAAATGGTGTTTTGGGGTGGTTATATAGGGTTTTTCCTTAGTCAAACCCCCTTTTTGGTGATTTCCACCTCCATGAATAGCTGGATGTAATAGAAAATGTGTGTGTGTTTCTCGTAGGAGGATCTTTGAATGTGCAATGCCAAGATCTAATCCTCTAGATTGAAACCATAGCATGAATTGAAATGAGAGAGAAATGCATAGATTTGAATATGATAAAGAAAGCATAGCAAGCCCCCAAGGATAAAGTACTCCGACCAAAATCACAATCCATAGTTTGTACCCCACGATTGTATCTTTAGAATGCTTGAATGTTGAAAATGGTAGATCAAGGAAGAAGGAATCTTTCTTGCTCCAAATTAATGTCCACAATATCTTGTACACAAAATTATTGATTGCATCAAGGAATCATCATATCTTGTTCTCCTATATCATCCTCTTGCAATCTTGCATCATCATCTCATCATTATGTCATCTCCTTATAACTTATCGAAATGAAGGCAAAAGAGAGTGCTTATATAGAGATTTCAAGGCAAGGATCCTAGGGCAATGTAAGGGCCCCTCATTCAAATTTCACCTCAAATTATGGTCCAATCATAATAGACAACTAAGGAGAAAATGTATTAAATGAATTTTGAATAAAAACCCTTTCGCATTCAGATCTAGAGGCCCATTTTTAATTTAGGGCCCTGCTATGATCCAAATTTGAAAATGGGAACCAAAACCCAACAAAGGTCAAGGTCAACCTCGACCTTGACCTGAGGTTTCAGGCCAGTCAACTTAGAGTTTCAGTGAAGTTTTTGGGTTGGCCAGAGACTTAGAATGATTGGAAAATAGAACAAAATGCTGGAAAAGGGCACAAAGGCCTAGAAGAAATGTGATGAAGGCTAGGAGGAATAGTACATAGGTCCTACCTAGAAAATAGAGCCATGAAGAAGGAAATAGAGGAGAATCCTTAGGATCCTAACCCTAATTTCACCTAGAAATAAAGAATCAAGTGCAGATGCATCCTAAATGAAAATCTATCATGAAAATGCACTAAATGAGGGTGCTTAACCTACCAAGATGGAAGTGCTTCCATTTTGAGATGATACATTTAGCCCCCATTTTAGCTTAGATATGACAGTATGTAAATATGCAAGCTATAGTAAGAAAACATCATAATAAATAAAAAGGATATAACCAAGTCCTTAATGTAGAGATCTTGTAAAAAACTGTTGGTACCTGCAACCTGCAGCACACAAGGTTAATGAAAATCCATAAATCACCTAAGACTTACTAAAATGAAATTGAGAAGTGCATAGAGCTCCTTATGCCCCCCTATTTTGGCTTTCTACTTTTGAAGGGTGAAATAGGGTGATAAGGATAGCCTTATACATTGGATATGCAATTTGTTGAAAAAGGCCTTTTCCTAAACCAATTAGAAGGATTCCTATCCTTCCTAAACTGATTCAAGGAGTTAGATATCAGAATCATATTTCCAATGCCATAGACAACACTGAAAATGGAGCTATAGAACTCAAGTTATGATGAAAAGAGTGAATGTCTATTTAAAAGCATATGAAGGGAAATTTGAATTTAACATAAATAAACCCTAAAAAACCCTAACAAAAACCCTAATTTTGATCTATAAATAAGGGAAGAGATCACATAACTACTCATTCTTACCATTTGTAGAGTTTAGGAGAGAAAGAAGGAAAGAGTAGACATGATGCCCCAGCTGATAGTACTGGTGTGGATGTGCATGTTGTTCATGCATCACCACTAAGATCACGACGACCTTCACATGCCCATATAGAGACACCACCTTTGAGACCTAGACATAGTGAGCATGGAGAGAGTAGTCACTCCATGTCCCCACCATCTAGACCCTTCAATGATACCCAGGAGGGAGATCCAGGTATAAAACATTTATTTGATTTAAATATTTAACTTAATTTGTGAAGAAAAAGGACTAAAAGATAAAGATATTTTAATTCTATAGCTAGTGTAGCGGAGTCGAGGAGCTTTGTATCTGAGGTCCTGAAGGATACATGCCTATCCTACTGACTACTAGTGAGTGAGAGAGAGTTCCCCATTGGTCACAGAGATCCCGACAGTCATGCTGATATCTTTGCTTGTGTCTAGCGAGAGCTAAGGTTATGTAGAGAAATAGAGGAGAGGCTGATGAATGACCTACGGAGATCACAAGAGTGCATATATGAGCTTATCATATTGAGGAGACACTTGTAGAGTACTGTATAGAGACCTTCATCTTCTCATCATAGATTAGAGAGATCTGGGAGCCATCAACCACTAGAGTATAGGGATAGAGAGAGTGATAGATAGGGCATTATGCCACATATGTATCAAACTCAAAAGAATTTATAAATGAAAAACTCTCTTTTCTAGTTAGCTCTATGATTGATTGCTATATTTTCACCAATAACATCAGACTTAATAGAAAGAAAGAATGTGTATAAATGTATTCAAATGTAATTTTTTAAAATCACATAACCTATAAAACAAACATAGCTATTTTATAAGGAATACATAAATACAAAAGGAAAGAAATATGCACTAGGGATAATAACGTTTGAGAAGCATAATATTGATAGGTTCCTTAAAGGCACACCATCCATATCAAAAATTTTGTAAGCACCTAAACCAAACTCCTCAATTACAACAAAAGGTCCAAGCCAATTAGGGCTAAACTTTCCTTTTTTCACTAGGTAAAGCATTCACATTTCTTTGATTCTCATATAACACTAAATCACCCTCTGAAAATGATCATTCAATTACCTTATGATTATATTGCTTCTAAAGTGATTTATTATAAGCCTTTATATGTTCCAAAGTGTTTATTCATTGTTCATTCAACATTTCTAATTCTTATAATCATTGTTCTCAAAATGTATCTTTGTCAATTATCCCATGAAATGAAACATGTAAAGAAGGTATTTCCAATTCCAAAGGCATAATTGCATCAGTACCATAGACAAGATTATAAGAAGTACCCATGGTAGTATGAACACTAGTCCTATAAGCCCATAAAGCATAGGTAAGTTGGGTATGCCAATCTTTCGCATGCTTATTAACTATTTTCCTCAGAATTTCTTCAATGCCTTTTAGTTGATGCTTTAGCTTGACCATTAGAGTGAGGATAATAAGGAGTAAAAAATCTATGTTGAATTCAATATTTCTCCAAGAATTTTGCAACTTCTTTATTCTTAAAAGAGGTACCATTATCCAAAACTATCGTCGAAGGAATACCAAATCATGTTATAATATTGTTAAGAATGAAATCACAAATAACATCCATAGTAGTTGAATGGAGAGGGACAACTTCCACCCACTTCGTAAAGTAATCTATAGCTATCAGGATGTACGTATGTCCTTGAGAAGAAGTTGGTGAGATTTTTCCAATAAGATCAAAATCCCAAATACTAAAAGGCCATGGAGCAACTTGATTACGAAGCTCACAAGTAGGAGCATGAACAAAATTACTATGTTGTTTAAATTGAGGACATTTCTTAACAAACATGAAAGAATCTTGTTCCATTGTTTACCAATAATATCCCATTCTAAGAAGTTTATAGACTAAAGAGTTTCCACCAAAATGTCCCCCACAAGAACCAGAATGAGCTTCTACCAAAGCTACTAGAATTTCAATTCTACCAAGACATCTTAATAGAAAACCATCATAAGAGCACTTGTAAAGTGTATCTCCTAAAATGATATAATATTCTGCAAGCTTCCTAATATGACTACACATGTTCCTTGTTGTTGATTAAGGAAAAGTACCATCTTTCAAAAAATGAAAGATATGAGAATACCTTTCATCCAAATGAAAATTGAAACAATCAGAGGTAACCTTATTGGAAATTGTAGGGTTTTTAAGAGTATGTATAGTAAATTAAATTTTTTTAGTGTTATTCTCAAAAAAAATCAAAGAAGTTTCATTTTCCATGGCGTTCGCATGTCGATTATCTTTCCTAGGTAAAGTTTGAATCGTATAAGAAGATAATTGTGAAAGAACATCAAGAGCCAAATCTCTATATTATGTCATTTTATCATTCTTAGTCTAATAACCTCCTTTAATCTATTCCATAATCAATTGTGAATCTCCATAAATTTCCAAGTTTTTTATGCTAAGGGATGAAGCTACTTGTAAGCTAGCTATAAGAGCTTCATAATCCACAATATTGTTAGTACATGGATAAGTCAATTTATGTGATAGAGGGATCAAGTTTTTGTAGTAGGGATCAAGATAATGCCAACACTAGAACTTCTCTTACATCTAGATCCATCAAAATATAACTCCCAAACATCATCTTGTTTAATAGCTAGAATGTTTTCATCGGGGAATTCTATTGAAGTAAAGCATGTATTGAAATGAGGATAAGGAGCTTTATCCAAATAATATGTTAAAGCTTGTCCTTTAATTAAATTTTGAGAAATGAAATTAAGATCAAATTCCATAACTAACATCACCCACTTTGCAAGATGGCCAGAGAGATCAGTTTTTGAGAAAAGCTGTTTCAAAGGATCAGATTTAACAATCACATTGACTTCAACATTTAATAAATAATGCCTAAGTTTCTAACAAGCATAAACTAAAGCTAAGCATTGTCTTTCCAAATCTTATATCTTGTTTTGTAATTGAGTAAAGTCCAACTAATGTAGTACACAAGTCTTTCCTTACTTTCACTATCATGCTAAGCCAACAACACACTCACCGCATTTGGACTGGCTGAAGTATATAAATAAAAGGGTTTATCAAATTGAGAAGGTTGCAAAATAGGAGGATTGGTGAGATACTACTTAAATTTCTCAAAGGATTTTTTACATTCTTCATTCCAAGAGAAAGTGGTATCCTTTCTAAGAAAGGAAGTAAAAGGAATAGTTCTATCAGCTAAGTTGGAAACAAATCGATGAATAGCTTGAATTTTTCCTTGTAAACTTCATAACTGAGAAATGTTCTTAGGAGGAGGCATATTAACAATAGCTTCAATCTTTTCAGTATCTACCTCTATGCCTTGCTTAGAGATTATAAACCCCAATAATTTATCGAAATCAACTCCAAAGACACATTTCTTAGGATTCAATCTCATATTGTAACTTCTAATCCTTTCAAATATCTGTCGTAAAATACTAACATGACCTCTTTGTATAAATTTTTCCAAGATATCATCCACATAATCCTCAAGAATCTTATGAATGTAATCATGAAAAATCAAAGTCATGGCTGATTGATAAGTTGCTCCTACTTTTTTTAATCCAAAAGGAATCTTAAACCAACAAAATGTTCCCCAAGGTGTTATAAATGCAGTCTTAAATTTATCTTTAGGAGAAATACAAATTTTATTATAGCCTGAAAATCCATCCATAAATTATAATAAAGCATGACCCGCTGTTGAATCCATAATAATATCAATATGAGGTAATGGGAAATCATCTTTTAAGGATGTTTTATTTAAATCTCAGAAGTCAGTACACATTCTTATCTTATTTTCTCCTTTTGAAATGGGCACACTATTTGAAATTCAATTTGAGTAATCAATAGAGCGAATGAATCCAACATCCAATAATCTTTCAATTTCACCCTTAACTAATAAGGCAATTCTTGGATTCATCTTTTAGATTTTCTGCTTCACACATTTAACATTTGGTTTGAGAACAATATTGTAAGTAACAATCTTAGAATCTATATCCGACATATCCGAATATGTCCAAGAAAAAATATCCTTAAATTCAAGTAAAAGGGAAAACAACTGATCATGTTCATCTTGATTCAAACATTTCCCAATTTTTATCATCTTCTGAGAGTCATTTGCATCAATTTGAACCTCATCAGTCTCAGTTATTAGAAAATTACTATGTATCAAAGAATCCATTGGTAAAGGAGAAATATTCTATTCATCATGTTCTCCAAAATAGGCTTCTGTATTTAGACAATAGGGCTTATTTCTTTTATGATGAAACATAGGTAGATCCTCATAATATCCTAAAAAATCTGCTAAGGCTTCATCTTCGAGAACAATATCCAAGATAGGTTTTTGATTCATGTCAAGAATGAGTAGGTTAACCAACTTCAAATATTCACCACATATATGATTAAAATTGAGAGGAAAAGTCAATGGTTATTTGTAAAGATTGAACCCCAATCCATATGTATAATCATAAATTTTGTTGTCCAAAGGTAGTTGTATACCTTGTTCATATTTACCACATCCTTTCCCATTAAATCCTGATTTATTGAGTAGATGATCACCAGAACCATATCTATCAACCATATCAGATTGAGTCCAAGGAGCTGCATATGTCACAATGTCATAGAAATTAGGTTTTATTGTTTCAATTATTTTTTCAATTGAGGCAACAACAAAGTTACTTTTTTATTCCACAAAAAGCGGGGAAGGAGTAAAAACTTATTTTTCAAACCCACTTTGTTGTTTCATGAATTCCAAATCAGAAACTTTATATTCTCCAATAAAAGAAGGATTAAAGTCCAATGTTCCCCAATCATCCCTAGTCAAAGAAGAAGATGGAGCTATAATTTTTTTTAATCTTAGGTGGCCTTTTAGGCTCTTTACTTGGTTGGAGAGGTTCAAAAACTTTAGCATATTCCACATTTAAGCAAGGATTCGGTGCATCATTCGCATGTAGTGTATTCATCAAATTGTTAAATAAACCTAACCTTGCGATGAAGAGTAGAAGGAAATTCATGCATAGTATGTAACCAAGGTCTACCTAAAAGAAGATTATAATTAAGAGGTCCAAGCATAGCATGAATCAGTGTATTGAGAATAACTAGACCAACTTTAATAGGTAATTTAATTATGCCCAAAGTTTTCTTTGCAATATTATCAAATCCATGAATAGGGACATTATCAGGTTGAATAGTTGTAAGATTAGCCTTAATTGCCTTAAGAATATCCATGCTACAAACATTAAGCCCAGATCCATTGAAAATTAATGTTCTATGAATGATACTCTAGTTAATAGAAACAACAACCATAAGAGCATCATATTGATTTTGCACCTCAACAAAAGGTAAATCATCATCGGTAAACATAATAGGAGGTACACAAAGCATAGTATGAACACACTCCAAAAAGGAATTAATGTTCTCTTGGTTAGGAGGTGAAGCGGGAAGGGTAGATAAAGCCTTTTGCAATGCCTCATTATATGTCAGGGAAGTTTGAAGCAATTCCCATAAAGATGTCTTAGCAAGAGTAGCATGAAATTGTTCTACTAAGTCATGCTCCTTAAAGGAATATGGAAACCTAGGGACTTGAGGAAGCATAGGTTGGGAAGGAGGTAAAGAAACCATAATAGTAGGTTGAGAGTTATTCCATGTGCGATAAGCATGTGAAACAAAATCTATGTTATCAAAGAAATCCAAAGGATCTCTTGGTTTACCCTTAATTATTATTCGAGAACATTCTTTTACCATCAACAAAGGTTTAGGATATAACATTCTAGGTCATCAATGTTGCAAATAGTGGAACATGAAGGTAACCATGCACACACCCTATGGTAAAGGTCAATTGAAGAGGTTGTGGAGGAGGATAAAATAGGAATAGGATCAATGGAGATCTTATTCAAACAATTTTCATCCTCACTTCCATGTACCTCATTAGGGGATCTATCCTCTTTTGTAATAAAATCCTTATCAAAGTATTCAAAATAAAAATCATACACGTTGAACACAAAGTAGCACTACAAGCATGGAAAATGTAAATGTTTTTGTATTTTTAAAGAAGTCTTGTGATTTTTTTGAAATATAAATGCAAGAGCATATAGTAAATCTACTTTTATATGCATGTAAGATCTAACATAAAATGAAAATCTAATACCAAAAAGAAAGATTTGTTGTAAATGGGTTCACCAAAATGTTTTGGTGTGAAATATGGATAGGGTTTAGAACAATGGGGGTTTGCACATAAAAGAGACCCTAAACCAATATTTAACACACATGAAATTCTAATGATAAGGAATATAAATTTGGAAATGCTTTCAAAGAATAATGAAATCAGATAAAATGAAATACATACCTCATAACATAACAGATCTAGAAATACCTATTTTTTGGTGCCTATATCATGTTTCTAGAAATTCTGCAATTGGATTTGGAACAGAAACACAGAGACGGAGAAAACCCAGAAATATTTTTCTTTTATAAACCAGGTCGACCTTGACCCAAATACGGGGGCACAATTGTGCCCCTTTATGTTGACCTTGACCTGCATTGCTCTGATGGAAATTTTGTTTACGGATCTTGAAATTTTGCCAAAAAGGGTATCCAAATCTGCTCTGCAACTCCCAAAACAATGACTATAGATATTTGAAAATAGTGTTTTGGTGTGGCTATATAGGGTTTTGCCTTAGTCAAACCCTCATTTTGGTGATTTTTACCTCCACGAATAGCTGGATGCAATAGAATATGTGTGTGTTTCTCTTAGGAAGAGCTTTGAATGTGCAATGCCAAGATCTAATCCTCTAGATTGAAACCCTAGCATGAGTTGAAATGAGAGAGCAATGCATAGATTTGAATATGATAAAGAAAGCATAACAAGCCCGCAAGGCTAAAGTACCCCTACCAAACTCACAATCCATAGTTGCTACCCCATGATTGTATCTTTAGAATGCTTGAATGTTGCAAATGGTAGATCAAGGAAGAAGGAATCTTTCTTGCTCCAAATGAATGCCCACCAAATGCTTGCTTGCATCAAGGCATCATCATATCTTGTTCTCCTATATCATCCTCTTGCAATCTTGCATCATCATCTCATCATTATGTCATCTCCTCATAACTTATCAAAATGAAGGCAAAAGAGAGTGCTTATATAGAGATTTCAAGGCAAGGCTCCTAGGGAAATGTAAGAGCCAATAATTCAAATTTTAGTTTGAATTATGGTCCAATCATAATAGCCAACTAAGGATGAAATTATTAAATGAATTTTGAATAAAAACCCTTCCGCATTCAGATCCTGAGGCCCATTTTTAATTTAGGGCCCTGCTATGATCCAAATTTGAAAGCGGGAACCAAAACCCAACAAAGGTCAAGGTCGACCTCAACCTTGACTTGAGGTTTTAGGCCACTCAACTTAGAGTTTCAGTGGAATTTTTGGGTCGGCCAAAGAATTAGAATGATGGGAAAACATAACAGAATGCTAGAAAAGGGCACAGAGGCCTAGAAGAAATGTGATGAAGGCTAGGAGGACCAGTACATAGGTCCTACTTAGACAATAGAGCCATGAAGAAGGAAATCAAGGAGAATCCTTAGGATTCTAACCCTAATTTCACCTAGAAATAAAGAATCAAGTGCAGATGCATCCTAAATGAAAATCTATCATGAAAATGCACTAAGTGAGGGTGCTAAACCTACCAAGATGGAAGTGCTTCCATTTTTACACTTATATATGTTATTAAAGATGATGTCTTTGAGATTTGATCCATGTTAGCTTTGTATCCTATTGATTAGGGTTGTATCTTTTAAAATTTTACTAGGTAACCAATCTCCTAATCCACTTTTCAACATCATATATATATATATATATATATATATATATATATATATATATATATATATATATATATATATATATAGCCAACAACTGAGAGCTTTTTCAAGCTGTCAATTATTGCATCCCAGACCACTCTACTACATTAACTAAAAGAAGGATAAAATGTAGCAAAAAGTAATTTCAACAGAAAATAAACATGGTATTTTATTCCCATCTGAAAATAGATTGTTCATTACAAGCATTTCCCATTACAATTGCTTCCATTTGCAATCAACTCTACCTGGTAAAATTGGGTACAAGCTGTGGACAAGGCTTTTGAGGATTACCTCCTTTGAAAAGACTCAAACCAAACAAAGATTAGATTTTAGTCTAGCATGAAATCAATCAAAAACAAGTAAAACTCTAAACTAAGCCACCTCAGATTGAGCTAAAACAGGTGCACCCAAGCACTGTTTGATTTGCTTTTGCTTAAGGGGATGTGGGTGTGCTCTCTAAGCACTTGGAGCATATTCTAATGCATGCAAAGATGGATTGAGATCCATGAAAACCCCATAAATGGCACAAAGCAGGTATAAAACACCTGATTTGCCCCTAAGGCCTCAATGATCAAATGATGCTGAAATGAAGATTAAGCTACATGATGTTTATGCTAAGATTATTTTAAGCCAAATAGAGATGTGATATGATGCTATGCTTATGCAAAATGAGGAAATAAACTATGTTAATCCATTATTACTAAATTAGGATGAGCTAAAATGCTTGAAAGTAAGCTAAGTTAAGATGATTATGCTTAAGGCTAGAAATAAAAGGGCATGATAACAATGCATGAGAATAAAAGTTAAGCTAATGAATTTTCTCTTGAAAGGAGGAGCATTTATAAGATTTGGGGAGGAGGAACGAGTGGCCAGGATGAAAATCCTTAAGAGAGGCTAAGATTCATTCAAAGGGGAGCACATGGATTGTGCTAGTTTAGGGCCACCTCCTTGTGACAAGTGTCATAAGGGCATTGGGTTGAAAGATGGGAGGGATGTGCACAATTTGGGAAATGTGCCTAAGGTCAAAGGGTGTAAGAAAGGGGGGAGGGGCTTCTTAAATGCACGATAAATGCATGTAAGAGGGATAAGGAGGTCTTAAATGCACTTAATGCATGTAAGAGAAGTTTCTAGAAGTTTTTTGACATTGGGTTAAGCTTAGGAGTTGGCTAACCTTGGTTAGGGAATGTGACAGGATTAGGGGGGGGATTAGGATTAGGACTTTCTAGAAGAGTCTAGAATTTCCTTAGGATAAATATGGATTTTAGGAAATAGATAAAGATTTATTTATTTCCATGGTTTAGGTTTGAGAATATTTATTAAAAATGAATTTAATAAATATGAGGAATAAATATTTAATCTTAATTAAATATTTTGAGTTGGGATTAGGGTTAGGAAATGATGATATTAGTCTTTAATCGAAATTAAAGAAGGTTTAAAAGATTCTGGAAGAGGTTAGTGGTCTTAAGGAAATTGACCAAGTTTTGGGCAAAAAATAAATAAATAATTTATTTTAAGATTTTTGGTCAATTTATTAATTAAATAATTAATAAATAAGGGAATAATGTTTAAATAAAATTTAAACATTTTTGGGAGGGATTCCTTAATTAAATATTTTTAATTAAGGTAAAGGGATTTAATGACATAAAAATAAATTAATTAATTAAATAAATAATTAATTAATAAATGATGATGTCATCAGGGATTTTTCAACAAATAAAAATACTTTATTTTCTAAAGTATTTTTAAGTGTCTACACAAGGTTTTCCCCTCCTACAAACATAACAATGTAGAAACTCTCTAAAAATTCCCAAAATCAACTACAGGCAACATGTAATAGTAGGAAATCATCGCTCCTTTTCTCATGGAAATCCGAGCAATGTATGCCCTAGTTTTCATTCCAAATATTTCCTCTTCTTCTTTTCTCTCTACCTTAAGCTTCCTCTCTTCATCTGGGTAAAGAAAACCTCATTCAATCTACCCCAAAATTGTCAAAACTAGTCCTAGAAAGTGGGCATAACTCTCTTGCAAGAATTCAATAAATTTATTCACTCTAGAACTTCCCTCTCATTCCACTACTTTGGTCCAACTTAATTTCTCTAGGAAAGATTAAAGAGGAATTACAAAATTCTCCATTAATGGAGAAAAAACATCTAGGATATGGTCTTTTGGGCTTTCCATATATTACCCATTTTCTACCTTTTTGGAACCATAAACTAGCTAAGCTTTAACCATTCTTTTAGGGGAAAAATATTCTCCACAATCTCAATCTTGGAGAGTCAAATTACATAAAATAATTTGTTGTAGGTACAAGATGAAAATCAAACCAAGACAAATTTTTTAAAAAAAGATCAGAATAAAATTGAAATAAAGATCCTAGATGCTCCTACATCATATATGTATATGCATATGCATATGCATATGTATATGTATATGTATATGTATATGTATATGTGTGTTTGTGTCTATATATTGTTGGAGATTTGTCAGCAAGCCAGTGCTGACTGTATGTTTGTCATTGATGACAACATATGGTAAGTAGCATGCATGTAAGACTTATGTAGTAAGATTTGAGTATATGTAGTATGGACATGTTATCAACATGATATCATGGACGCATAGCTTAATTGTTAGTATAGATAATTATGTAGCAACTAGTGTCAGCAGTATTACTAATAGAGTTATAGGTAGTGTTCTATGAGTGATTGTCTGTATAGTTATCATGGAGCCTTGTGCATTTGGATATGTGATGGAGACATGTTATTATTGTTACATTCATGGATGCAGAGTTTGATGTGCAAAAGAAGTGAAGTTATGCAGTCACTATTCACTAGTTGTAGTTTCTTGTGTTTATCCAAATGAGCTGATAGAGATTATATTGGTACAAGAGTTGCACCTATCATTTCAGTATGAATGATTGGATTAGTGATTGAACAAGAGTTAATAATGTTTGGTTAAGAGTGCATGATGTAATTCAACTTGAGGAGAAAGTATCAGTTAATTTGGTAGAGTCGACAGTGTGTAGCGTGCATCTACACTTTTTGGTTTCGGACAGGTCCTAGTTTGTGTTGCGTGCTTAGTAGATCCAATTGAGATGTTATTGGAGAGTGTTATTATTTCTCTAATATGATTTCAAGGTGTTTCTAATAGGCTAACTTGATTATATCATTTAGAGGAAAGATACTTATAACCGATAATTTGTGATCGCTAGAAGTGTGGCATAGAGATGACAAATTAGAGCAGAGCAGAGAGTGCAAAGTATTGTGCCATCAAGAAGAGGTCTATGTGATAGAGAAGATAGAGTGTTCTATTCATTGGAACTAATCAAGACAATAGGTCTACCTTGCAGCTCACCAAGATCCAGATATACTATGTATCTGTTATTCAGAAGGTTGTAGCTTTCACCCCTTTGAGCAGTGAGCTCTCGGACAGTGCGTTCTCACCCCTAACAGGGTCAGTCATAAAAGAATCCTAATAGGATCTGACCTCTGACTAGGTCACTATACTTATTGCATTGTAAAGATCAACTCCTAATAGGGTTGTAAGATCTTCTAACAAAGATCATTATACACTAGTGTAGTTTATTAGTGGGTGTTAATTCCCATCACGGTTTTTACCTATTTGGGTTTCCCCATAACCAAAATATTGGTGTTGTGTTCAAGTGTTCGTTCATTGTATTTATGCTTAAAGTATAAGTATACTTAATTGGATAAAGAATTGAAACTTGTAGATAACTAATTCACCCCCCCCCTCTTAGTTATCTCTTGGGACTATTCCTAACATATATATATATACACACATACATTATTATATTATTTACATTCCCTTCATTTCTCTTTCTTCTTCAGACTCATTTGTATGTATGGGAGATACATTCAATGATCTGTCCTCCTTTGTATTGCTAATTACATGTGTTTCTTCCTAGGGGATCTCTTAAATAGATTCAAAAGTTTCTATAGGAATACTGACAGTTGGTTCTTCTCTCTACTCTATAGCCCTCTTCCTAATCCTAGAGCTTCTCCAATGAGGAGCCACTTCGGTGGCTACATGAGCCTTCTCCTTACATGCTTTGCATGATGGTTCGACTGTAGGAGGAGGTGTTTTTTCCTTTTTCCTCCATTTTGAACTAGGGTTTATAGATTCAATAATCTATTCTTCATCAACCTTTGTAACATTATCATCAATTTTTCCTTCCCCATTTTATTTATTGGTAGCTACCTTAGCCCTTACAAGTGTTTGAGATGAATTACTAGCACTAGGGATTTCTACAAGGTCTTCTTCAACATTGGCAATTGATGGATCTGTTGACTCATGATCATGTGATGTCATGGTCATAATAGGCTTAGTAGTAGGGGAATCCATAGAATATGAGGCTCCCATTGTTACTTTTGAAACCCCCTAGGAGTACTAGTTCTTTGCAGAATGGGCCTACCACTAGGTCCTACATTTTCCATCTAAAATATTCTAATAGCTACAAACTCTTCCCAAGTCATCTAGGAGACATTTGTTGATGACCTCTGTACTAATAATTTAATCAAACCATGATGATTAATGGAATGAGGCCTACCTCTTTATGTTTCTCTAGAACTAATGGTGAGAAGGTTGTAGAGATAAATTTTGGCACATTGCTATGAAACCCATGATGCATATGACTTAGCAACTTGAAATGCACATAATCTAAATAGGAGTGCCTACCCTCACATGTTAAATCCCTGATTACATACACTAAAACTTCATCCCAAATAGGAGTTAATGACAATATTTCAGTCCCTTGTTTACTAACCTTAAGAGGAGGTTATTGAGGGTGTGTGAATTGAGGTCTGGCCGTCTTAACATCACACTCTTCAAGAAATCATTCTCCCATAGCTGGGAGTCTTTTTACTTCCACAATTATTTGTTCAATAGTTATAAGCCTTAATAATTTCACCTGAGCCTCTCCATTAGAAAATGTGTTGTTGAATTCTCTTGCAATGCTATCATCATAATCGTCAATCTTCAAAAATAGTCTAGCCATCAACAATTCTTGAATCTAAAAAACTTGGTCTTGGAGAAACATTGTATGTACTATAGGTTCATGCCTAACAGGTGGTCCACCCATGGTGTATGCCAAAATTCCACTTTAAATTTCAACTAAAAGTGATGAACCCTTCTCAAAAGCTTCCAAAAACTAAAAGACCAACTATCTGGCAACTTAAAACCTCTGCAATGTAGTTCTAACAAATTTCAATTCCTTCCTACAACCAATTTATTATATAATATGAGCTCTCTGTGAATTAAAAAACCCTATGTTATTTCTAAATTTAGATTCTGTAATATAGGAAATTATAGAATAAAGATAACCATTTCTATCTTTTATTGGTGATAGTAGGAATTAATTAGTAGGCACATATGAAAATATATGAAAAAGATTTCAAATGATTTAGAATGTCACATCAAAAAAATTTCAAAATTTGAAGAGCTGAAGGCTAAGTTATGATTTGACATTATTGTTTAAGGTAATGTGGCATGGGCATGACATGGCTAAGACATTCCCCCACCCCACCACTAAAATTTCACATATGTCCACACATGCGAACTAAATTGGATGAGTTGGACTAACCAATATGAAAAATATATATACATTAATGAAATTATGGTATGATAAATAAATCCAAAAACAACTAAATATAAATGCATGCCTTTTTATGGATGTGAGTGAAGTAATAAATTTAGATCAATAAAGTTCATTCCGAGCAGTACTCATGTTGAGATCATCTTGGCTTGAAGTGCAAATGAATTATTCAACAAAGTGGAGATGGAGTTGGAGTTGGAAGATAGGCGGCATGAAATGGAGGTGGTTTTTAATTATGAAGAACAAGTACATCCAAGAGATGTGGGTGTATTTATTATGACTGCATGCAAAACCAATTTTAAAGAGATGATGCAGCATGAATTTTTCTGACTTCTACTGCAAGAATCTCAGTATCCTTTTGAAATTCAAACTGCTACACGAACTCTTCTTTGGTCGTAGGCTTATGATATAATCTAAATATATGATCATTTACCAGTAATTTGAACCTTACAGGGTCAATTGTTGGCAACTACACAACACCATTATAAAATATCTCAACTATCTCATATGGGCCTAACCATCTAGTTTATAACTTTCCCATTTTATCTTTATACCTAGAATCATATAGAAAGGCTCAATCGCCAGAGAAAAATTTGTTCTCATTTATATGCTTATCATGCCATTTCTTTCTTTTATTGTGCACTAACTTTGTTTGTTAAAGGGTTGACTTCCTGATTTTATCTAGGGCATTAAGTTGCACAACTCTATCTTTTTGTGTTTCAATTAAGTCCATTTCAAGTTGTAATGTAATTCTGAGAGTCTTGTCCTCAAATTCAATAGGCATGCAAACTTCTTTACCATAGAGCATCTCAAAGGGGGTAAAACCAATTATTTTCTAGGTTGTTCTATATGCACATACTACCTTAGAGAGCCTATTGAACTAATATTTCATGTGAACTTTCATTGTTTTGGTTATTATTGAATCAATCTCCATATTTATAATCTCATATTAACCATTAGCTTATGGGTGATAGGGAATTGGATTTTCGTGCCTGATATTGTATTCGTTGATTAATTTTTTTTTCAATGTAGAGGTAAACTGAGCCCCTTGACCAGTCACAATTTTACTTGGTACTCCAAACCTTGTAAAGATCTCCTCATAGAGAAATTCTACAACTTTTTTTTTCTATAGCATGCTTCATAGGCTTGACCTCTACCCATTTTGTGACATAGTTAGTGCAAACAAAAATATATGAGTTACCATTTGAAAGAGGATAAATAGGTCCAACAAATTCCAAGCCCCATTTATAAAATGGTGTGACAACAACTTGAGTATACAAGGAAATCTCATAAAATTTAGTAGTTCTACCATCCTTTGGCATCTATCACATTTCTTGGTGTATTGAGATGCATCCTTGTGTAAAGTAGGCCAATAGTATCCTATAGTTAATATCTTTATTGCTATTCTTCTTGATGAAAAATGACCACCACATGGTTCATCATGATATGCATGAAGAATATCATACGTCACATCTTCCCTAACACATCATCTCATAACTTGATTTGTCCCTATATAGAATAATTAATTAGCTATCCAAGAAAAGTTGGAACTCTTCTTAATCAATAATCTCTTCTCTTTGGGGAAGAAGTGAGCCAAAATCTTATTTGTAGCTAGATAGATAGAAATGTTTGTTGGAAATATTCAAGACTAGCTAGGTTACTGAGAGGGGAGGGGTGAATCAGTAACTTCAAAACTTTTACTAATTTTAGATCTCAACCATTTTCTCAATGACATTAGATTGATAAGCTAACTGTATGCATGAGTAACAAAAAGAATAAAACATTCATAACACTTACAACAAAGAGATTTGGTGACCCAGAAACCTTCCAAATAGAAAGTAAAACTGGGGTGGGGATGAAACCCACTAAACTTCAATACTACAGTATAAAGTTTGCCGGTTAAGGCTTACAATGATCACCTTTGATGATCTGCCCTGTTAGGAGCAATAAGGACTGCTAGGTCCACCTTGTTAGAGGATTTACAAACATACAAAGAATATGCACTCAGTTAAGAGATTTTTGAAAAGACTGTTAAGTCTACCCGGTTAAAGGATTTGGGGCTGATTCACCTGTTAGGATGAAATAGTAGATCTCTTACTTGCAACTGTTCTTGCTGATTGAGATTCTCTAATGTACTGATCACCTTCTGTGATAGATATGTCTTTGCTACTTCTTATACTATTGTATCCCTTTGTAATTCACTTATCTCTACCTTCTCTTTTTCACTTCTCACTTTTTCACACACTTGGATAGAATACAAAACATTGTTTATATATCAATCAAAATAATTACAAAACAATATCAAAGTTGGCTCTAAACAAGCAAACACAAGTATTACTGAGTCAGCCCAAATATAGTGACTTGGTTACTGCAAACTAACTCAGTGAATTTCTGATACTTAGCATCCACTATGTTACTCGGCATCGTCATGCACTCGATAGAAGTGGAGGCTCGATCCATACTAACCACTCGGTTGTAGTTTTGAACTCGGTATATACTGGAGACTCGGTAGATATAGTGTCACTCGGTAGAGACTGAATTCCCTGTTTACTGTGCTGGCACTTGGTAAACACTGCTCATCTCATCACTCAGTGAAGATAACTTGGTAAGCACTATTCTGCTCGGTAAACACTGTTCTGCTCGGTAAACACTGTTTTGCTCGGTAAACACCGTTCTGCTCGGTAAACACTGTTCTACTTAGTAAACACTATTCTACTTGGTAAACACTATTCTACTCAGTAAACATGCAGAGTCTGAATAAGTGTTGTCACTAATGACAATCATACTTAATGCCAACAATCTCCCCCTTTGGCATTAGTGACAAAAACACTTATTGCCCAAAAATAAAAAATCATGTTGAATCTGTCTCTCTTTTTTTTGTCATACTGTTGTATATACATTTCATGTCTCCCCATATAGTATATATACAAATATCTTGTATCTCTTCATACTCATATTTCCTATTTATACTTTCTCCCCCTTTCATATCTCATATATCTTATATACATTACCCCCCTTTTTGACAATAATGCCAAAGGTGTATATACAAATATTTTACACGGAGATGCCAAAATGTGAGAGAAAATTAGAGTGTACCTTACTTATTAATGCTAGATTTCTATCCCAATTCACTTGCAGAATCTTGCATGTATGGAGTGCAACTTGGACTTCTGCACAGAGTTCAATCATGTGATCTGCAATTGAAAACTGATTGTCATGGATCAATGTTTTTGAGTATGCGATATGTTTTTGCATTGTATCCATGATGGGAAGGATCATGTTTTGAATATCAATTAATGTTGATCTGATCCTTGCATCTTCTCTCAATAATTCTGACTGCTTATTAGATAGGAATTTGACTATCATATGATGTGTAGAGCTTGAACTAGGTTCAAGTTTCAACTTTTGTGCACTGATCTTCAGATCCTCATCAATCTTATTTATTTTGTCTTTGATCTCCTTTGAGAACTCGACAACATTACAAATTTTGACAAAAAGAGATGTTACCTTGGAATGGGAGGACTCAATGCTAGTCAAGACTAAAGATAACCCTGCTTGATTGATAGCTATTTGCTGAGCAATGTGCTCAATCACTTCATTATCAAACTTCTTCTCAGCCTTCTCAAGTAACTTGTCTATTCCAGAGGAATGATCATTGAACTTGTTAACTACTTCTGCCAACTACAACAAAATGTGTTGAGAGGAATCAACTTCAACACCTATAGCTTCTGTCAAAATGTTCTTGGCATCCTCAATGATTTTATATTCCTTATCTCTTTCTTCTTTTAGTTTCTTCTACTTTGCTTTCTTTTGGAGGAGTTCACCAACTATTTGCATTTGATCTACAGTGAGATTTGCAAAATCTAACTGGGGAATTTCTATCTCATCATCTAGATCTATACCTTCTACTACACTCTTGCTCAAAAATTTTGTACTCGGTTGAGTCTTTATACTTAATGCTTTTGTAGTAGAAATTATGGTAGACACAGTAGGACTTGTAGTGAAAACTGATAAACTTCCAACTGATGGGATGCTAACTGGAATATTTGATAAACCAAAAATTGAAGTGTTTACAACTATAGAATCTGAAGTACTTACTGCTGAAAAACTCAAAATTGAAGAAGGTACAGAAGACTGCAACTCGGTGGAAGAAGGAGGTTGAAGCTCAGTAGATGAAGTGGTAGCCACTTCTGTCATTGATACATTGAGCTGTGCTAGTGATGATTGGACATTTGATGTATTTGAGGGGGTTGTCACAATCACACTTGAAGTTTTCTCTGGGCTAGATGTAACAATTTTTACTAGAGAGTGGGGAAGTGAGGCAATTACTTCTGTAGCTATCCGAACTGGATCATCTTCCTCAACATTCTTCTTAGCTTCCTCGGTAGCTTCTTTTCCTGCTTCTTCTGTCTCAACATTATCAATCTGAACTATTTCTTCATCTTCTTCATCACTGTCATCTTCAATATCTTTAATTATCACAGTTTCAGTACAATTTGTGAAGATGATAAGTGTTTTTCCAAGTAGATTCTACACTCTTCACAACTGAATCTATATCCTTGATCAAAATTAAGCAATTGTTGAATTTTAGTGTCATCTTGGACTCATTATCTATCAATGCCTTATTTATTTCAGCATTTTTCAAACTTGGCATCAATTGCCTTAAGGTTTGAGCATAGATGTCCTTGATAGTTTGCCTTGCATTGGACCATCTCATCTTGATTGGGTTTAATAAAGTTCCTGGGATTTGAGAAGCTAATTCTTCAGGTGAGTATTTCCATCTTCCCATTTTCTCAATAACAACATCTTCAATTTCTTGCATCTCTGCTTCTAACCTTGTTTCATATTTGAGAGATTTGAAATTTGCAATTCCAGATCCTTCTCTCAAATCCTTAATCTTCTCTTCAAGAGAGGGAGGAGGCCTTTTGAGTACTATGTCATCCTTGACTTTTCCTGCCTTGTCCCTTGATCTTTTCCTTGTGAATACTGTAGTGGGTTGCTTGGGTTCCTTGGTGATAGTTACCTTTCCTTTCTTCTTTACAGGCACTTGTTCTTCTTTACTCTCATCCTTTTCTTCTTTACTCTCATCCTTTTCTTCTTCTCCTACAATATCCTCTCCTTTGTCCTCAGTTAACATTAGAGGTGTGCTAGATTGCATCTTGGCCATCCTCTTTTTGCCTTTGTCGATCGCTTGTGGAAGTTTTATGCTTAGCTCAATTCTTACCTTAGCTTCATCATATGTTCCAAAGTATGGAGCCTTTGGATCAACAGGTTGATTTACTAGGGCTTCAATTATATCCTTTGTCTCATTAATGTTTATCTCATAAGGAAGAGGTTTTACCCATACAATCCTGGGCCTTACTGCCTGAATATATACTCTATCACAATCAACCATAAAACAAACATCATCTTTATAATCTTCCACCAACTTTAGTGGAATATGGAATCTGTTATTCATCTTCTCCTTAAAAGATTCAAAATAATTATCCATTATGCTTGTAAAATTCTCACCCATTTCTACAATATACTCATTTATCTGATAAAGAATAGGCACATCCTTTCTCCATTTTACCGTACCTTTAGATGGGAAAAACTTTTGAGCATAGAAAAATAAACAAACCAACAGCGAGCCAAGCTTACATGGATTGTTCTTTGAGGTTTGGATGCTCTCCATATTCTTGTTGAACTATTTCAACAATAGATCTGCTAGGTCAAATGACAGATTATTCTTCACTATTTTATAGGCTAGGTCAACTGCTTCACACGGAACACTATTCTATCGACTTGAACTGTATATCTTGTGAGCTATTACATATGTGCCAAATTTTAGTTCTACATCGGTAATGCTATTTATTCTCATACCTCTACCATCCCATTCGGCTAGGGTTTTCTTTTCCAGCTCTACTCGACCTAGGGTTTTTGTAGATTTTTCCTTGGCAAGCATGGGAAGACCAGTGATTCGGTGAATCATCTTCTTTGATATTTCCATTGGTTTCCCAAGCCAAATTTTACCTTCATGCACTCGGCTTAGAATATATCTTATCCATTTTATCTGGAAAGTCTGAGGCAAGTGGGTGATATGTGTTAAACCCTTATCTTCCAAATGTTTATGTTCTGATTTGAGAACACCATCAACACATAGTTCATCACAAACAACATCTATCTCTAGGGTTCGAAGTTCTTGAATTGTACCTCTAAAATGACTACGAATGTCATTTACAAGAACTACCTTTGGAGGAATTTGAGACTGAGCTCCACTCAGATCTAGGGTTTCTACAATTGCGGGCATGAGTTTGAAATCTAGTGCTTTCCATTCTCAATGAACTAACATTTCCGAACCTTTCTTTACTTTGGTGCTGGATGATGCCATGGTAGCTCTTCAAAAAATTTCTGCTCCAAAATTTTGCTTCAAATCACTTGATCACACTTAGAAATTTTTTTGCTCAATATGCTGATATTCGTGGTGAAGAATGAATTTGATTTCATGCTTTTTGTTAAAAACTTTGTCATTAATGCTCCGTAGGAATTAGGGTATAGAATTCGATAGACTGTCATCCACTAAGCATTAATTTCTCGATGAAGATTTCGCAACTCAGGGAACATACTACTCTGACCTTACTTGATAATCGAATGAAATTACATTACTCCCAACCTTGCTCGGTTGAAACTGATACTGACCTTCCTACGTTTCTCCTATATCTTGCATACTGATTTGGATCTTTCTTCCTTTCAATTCAGGAACTGTTTGGAATATGTCTATGAGGATACAGTTCCAGTTCTTTCTTGGAGACTTAGTTAGAATTGATAGAGCCACTCTCTTCATGAGTGACTTCATTACTTGGACTGGTTTGCTCGGTAGGTTTAGGGATCCACTGTTGTCTTATCTGCTTCCTGATGCTATCTACTTTTGCTTTCTTTTCATCTTTGACTTTTCCTAGATTCATGCAATTTTTAGCTATGTGACCAAGCTTAGTGCATTTGTAACATCTTATGGTAGTATCCCTTTTTCTCAAGTGATGCCTTACACAATTCATGCCAATGTGTCCATATTCTCCATAGTAATGACATCTACACCAAGTGTTGTAATCCCAACCAAATATTGCTTTCATAATTTGTTCTGCTGGATTGGGTGTTTTAGTTCTACATTCTGATGCCTTGTGACCTTGTTTGTTACATTTGTGACATTTTCCTTCAAATCTTGGTTTCTCCTTGCATTCATTTGCTTTATGACCATGCTAATTGTAATTGTAGCCTTTTCCATTGAATTTTTCTTTTCCATTGCTCCAACATTTGTTTGAAGTATGACTAATTTTGCCACAGTGATTACAAGTAGGTTTCTAATTCATTTGAGTACCTTGTTTGGAGGATTCACCTTCCTCTTTGTATCCAAGTCCTACTTTTCCTTTTTGCCTATGAAGGTTCCATTCATACACCTGATTCAAATCTTCTTGAGATTTCAACATTCTTTCATTGATTTGCCTTTCAGTATCTAGGTCACTTATCAATCTTAAATTGATTTGCTTTTCAGATCTCAGTTCCTCTCTTATATTTTCATTTTCTGATCTTAGAGTCAAGATTTCTTCATTTGCATTGGAGACTTGATTAATAAGGTTTTCTAACTGAAGAGTTTGATTCTAGATTTCATTGTTCTTTCCATCTATTTCATCTTTCATCTTGTTTCTTTGTTCCAAGATTTCACAGAATCTTGTTGACTGAATTTCCTGTTCTCTTTTTAATTTTCTTACTTCTTCTTGCAGAGATCTATTCTTATCTAGAAGTTCTTTTACTTCATTATTTGCTTCATTTGAGCTGCTTGAAGGGAAAAAGTCTTCAATCCTTTCTTCAACATACTAGTGGTCATTCATCTGATTTGCAAGTTCCTTCCTTCTTTTTAGGGAAAGGGAAAGATGCTCTTTTGCTTCCTTGAGTTGAGTTATGGCCATTTCTAGATCTAGCTTTTCATTCTCAATTACTTTGTTAAGTCTGAATATCTCCATTGTCCTGAATCTTTTCTCAAGCTATCAAAATTTATTCTGAGAACCATGTAGCTCTGATACCAATTGTTGGAAATATTCAAGACTAGCTAGGTTACTGAGAGGGGAGGGGTGAATCAGTAACTTCAAAACTTTTACTAATTTTAGATCTCAACCATTTTCTCAATGACATTAGATTGATAAGCTAACTGTATGCATGAGTAACAGAAAGAATAAAACATTCATAACACTTTGAACACAGAGATTTGGTGACCCAAAAACCTTCCAAATAGAAAGTAAAACTGGGGTGGGGATGAAACCCACTAAACTTCAATACTACAGTATAAAGTTTTCCTGTTAAGGCTTACAATGATCACTTTTGATGATCTGCCCTATTAGGAGCAATAAGGACTACTAGGTCCACCTTGTTAGAGGATTTACAAACATACAAAGAAGTATACACTCAGTTAAGATATTTTTGCAAAGACTGTTAAGTCTACCTGGTTAAAGGATTTGGGGCTGATTCACCTGTTAGGATGAAACAGTAGATCTCTTACTTGCAACTATTCTTGCTGATTGAGATTTTCTGATGTACTAATCACCTTCTATAATAGATATGTCTCTGCTGCTTCTTATACTGCTGTATCCCTTTGTAATTCTCTTATCTCTGCCTTTCTTCTCTTTTTCGCTTCTCACTTTTTCACACACTTGGATAGGATACAAAACATTGTTTATATATCAATCAAAATAATTACAAAACAATATCAAAGTTGGCTCTAAACAAGCAAACACAAGTATTACTGAGTCGGCTCAAATATAGTGACTCGGTTACTGCAAACTAACTCGGTGACTTTCTGATACTCAGCATCCACTGCATTACTCAGCATTGTCATGCACTTGGTAGAAGTGGAGGCCCGGTCCATACTAACCACTCAGTTGTAGTTTCAAACTGGGTATATATTGGAGACTCATTAGATATAGTGTCACTCAGTAGAGACTAAATTCCCTATTTACTGTGCTGGCACTCAGTAAACACTGCTCATCTCATCTCTCATTGAAGATAACTCGGTAAGCACTGTTCTGCTCGGTAAACACTATTCTACTCGGTAAACACTGTTCTGCTTGGTAAACACTGTTCTTCTTGGTAAACACTATTCTGCTTGGTAAACACGCAGAGTCTGAATAAGTGTTGTCACTAATGAAAATCATACTTAATGCCAACAATGTTTTCATACCAAGGTGTCTTAAAACCAATAGAAAATAAATTTTGTTCAACGAAACTATCATCAATCACCTCATAATTTTATTCTATTTGGAGCCTAGATAGAAAATATACCACTAAATTGGCTTTATTTGGCTTGTATATTATTGTTATATCAAGTTCATGCATCAATAGTAACCATCTTTCTAACCTCCCTACATGATTGCAGGTTTGTTCACAAGATATTTAATTATTGCATGATCCATGTGTACAAAAATTTAATACTCAGTACTATAAATGATTGCTAACAATTCTTCTTCTATGACAGTGTAGTTTAACTTAGGTCCCTGCATATTTTTACTGATGAATTATATTAAATTCTTAACATCTCCTTCTTTCTAGCCCAATACTACTCCTATGGCATAAATTGATGCATCATTATGAATGTGAAATGGTGGAGACCAATTAGGTCCCCTAAGGACTTGTGCTTGAGTGAGGACTGACTTAAGCTATAGGAAAGCTTCATCACATGTTGATGTCCATTCAAAATCTTCATCTTTAATCAACAGAGTATAGAGAGGTCCTTCCATTTTACTAAAATATTTAATGAACCTCCTATAATATCTTATATGATCTAAGAAGCTTCTAACATCTATTTTATTTGTAAGAATGGGAAGATTAATAATAACTTCAATTTTTTTAGGATAGCTTGTATTTCAACTTGTAAAATATAGTTTCCCAACACTACTTCCTCTTGTATCATCATGAAACACTTCTCATTGTTTAAGGACAAGTTGTGATCCTCACATCTCTACAACACTTTTTCTAAATTTCTCAAGGCCTCTAAAATTTTAGTGTCATAGGTTGTGAAGTCATCTATGTATAGCTCCATACATTCATGTGAAATATCAAAGAATATACTAATGTATGCTCTTTGAAAAGTGGTTGGAGCATTAAAAAATCAAAATGGAAGAACAAAATAAGCATAGGTTCCCCATGGATAGGTAAATGTGGTTTTCTCTTGATCTTTAGGTGCAATCCTTATTTGGTTGTAGCAACTAAACTCATCCAAAAATGAGAAATATTGCTTCCCTACTAGAGATTATAGGACCTAATCTATGAATGGGAGAGGGAAATGATCCTTCTTGGTTGTTGTGTTGAGCTCTCTATAATCCAAACATACCCTCCACTTGCCACATTTCTTAGGAACTATGAGAATTGGTGACACCCATTGGCTATTAGATATAGGATATATAAAACTACCATTTAACATTTTTTGTAACTCTCCCTTAACTATTTCTCTTAGTGTAGGATTAACTCTCCTCTGGACTTGTGTCAATGGCATGATATCATCTTTGATATAAATTCTATGAGAGCATAACTTAGGATCTTGTCCTCTCATTTCATTATAATCTCAAACATAGGTTTGGTTGTGTTTTTGGAGCAGTGTTGATAATGAAAGTTGTTTCTCTCAACTGAGTTTATTATTGATATTCAAGAACCATTCTAGTGAGAATTATACTTTCATTGTAAACTATATCATGGATGTTTCAGTTAGATATTGAATTTGGACTTCATGTGGTAGTAATTGGTGAAAAATTTCTTCAATTGGAGGAAAAGTTAATGAGCTAGACACATGTAGGATGGATTTTAATGAGCACTCCCGATGTGATGAATAATTAAAATTTTTCTCACTCATTCCATAATTATTCTGCATAATGTTCTTAAGTACCCAATGTCCTTCTTGAAGTTGCAAGAAAGGATCTTTATTCAGCATCAAAAGTTGTACAACTAAGTTAACCTCCTCTATTTCTTCTCCTAGGTTTGGCCATAATGGTTGGACTATGTCAAGTTGGGGTTGTACATGAGAATAAAGGGAAAGCTTCTCTATAGTCATACCATCTAAGATAGTTATATCCCCTCACCGACATCCTATGTATGTATTAGTTGTAGCTAACCAAGGCCTTCCTAGAATGATAAGATATCCACCCAATGTGGCTTCAGGAGAAAGTATCATGAAGTAAGCTGGATACTCCCAAGAGTCTAAGGTGACAATTAAGTCCTCTACCATCCCATCAAGTTTGATAGTGGAGATATTAGCTAGCTATAAGAGAGTAGGTGTAGACCTTAGATTTGTGATTTGAAGATGCAATATGGTATCCTTTTTCATGACATTTATCACTACCCCAAAGTTTATTAAATCATTTTTGACTTGAATACCATCAATAATGACTCCAACTATGGAGCTACTAGGATCATAATACTTGAGTACTACCACCTAACCA
The DNA here is from genome assembly GCA_027943335.1 of Chamaecyparis obtusa. Taxonomy (NCBI): domain Eukaryota; kingdom Viridiplantae; phylum Streptophyta; class Pinopsida; order Cupressales; family Cupressaceae; genus Chamaecyparis; species Chamaecyparis obtusa. The sequence goes on from BSBK01001771.1 coordinate 2,329,266, forward strand.
AGAGTAATATCTACTAGCTGAACATGAACATGGAATCTCTATGGATATTTCTTCTTCCTACCTAGTTTCTTTATACATGATTCCTTAATAGATTTACCATATATTGGAACATCTTTTATAGCTTGGAAGAAGGGTATCTTAACACATATATGTTTCAGCTAGTCTAGAATATCAAATCTTGTTTCCTCTTTGATCTTAGCCATTTCAACCTCTAACCTTTTTTCAAATGGAGGAATTGGATTAGATTGCTTAGGTACCCTAGTTTCTTGCATCAACTCAGGTTGTGTAGGTGCAGTGGGAAAATTATCTCTCTCTAATTCCTTAGTAGGTATCTCTATTATAACTATAGGATATGGTTTTGGCAAAGTTATTATAGACCTAAGGTATGTATTACTAATATTTAGAGCATAGTAAGGGTATTTATTTGGGTCTACAGAGTAAACAAGTTGCTATTTAGGAACACATTGTGCAGATAAATGGGTAGGTTTAGGAATATTAGTGTTGATTGAAGGAGGTGGAATTAATGTTTTCTATTGAGGTTATTTAGGTGGTTGAAGATAACCAACTAGTGGATTTGGTCATTTCCAACCTCCTCTCCACTATTGAGATTATTTCCAATTACCTTGAGGTGGTTTCCATGATCCTTGAGGTTGTTTCCAGCTTCCTTGAGGTTGCTACTAGTTCCATTGAGGAGATAGCCATTGAGATATAGGGTTCTAATAGTTTGTCTAGGCA